>OX424557.1:50094417-52519869 GCA_949152475.1 Terebella lapidaria | reverse complement strand
CACTGTAGCACATTAAACATTTAATTAGGACATAAGAATATCAATAATTGTATTGTGATGTGACCTGTAGGGAACGACGACCTGTTGCCGGTCTGTAGCTCGCTGCCGCCTCGAGGCACACCAGAGGGAGACAACTGCATCAGCATCGGGCTCAAAGGTATAGACACGGTCACAGTACTGAGGAGTTCCCATGCATACTCGAGAACTTGCTGGAACATAGACATGAGATAGCCTCCGGTGAGAATGAAGTCATTGACAGGGTCATTGTCTTTCAGGCCATACATGTTACAACAACAGCGGCCAGGCATATAAGGGCGTGGTTAGTCGAACGATTCGAGGGATGGAGTGCGACCAGTGGGCCAATCACTACACAGCCGAGGAAATCCACGCAAGATACCCAGAGCTTCGTATGTACAGCAAAGAGTCCTGTGAAAATAGTAGCGTGAAAACTTTCCTGATGTATACATGTTAATATTCCTGATGATTCGTTTACAGGAGGTAACCATAACCACTGCCGTAACCCAGGCAACCTGGAATCTCAGCCCTGGTGTTATGTGAAAGGTTACCGGGATCACAGAGAGCTGTGCGATATCCAGAAGTGTGGAGGTCAGTGTCAACAATGATAACAATCAGAATCATAATGCACTTTTATTAGAACTTTGTTGAGCACTAATTATACCTTGTGAGTAGTAAAACTGATTTTGCCATTGCAGCTGAGAGTGCAACACCTGGTGGTCTGATGTACATCGTGGGTCCCGTCATTGGGGTCGTGTGTGCGATTGTCATCATCATGACCGTGATCTGTGTCTGTCAGCGACGCAAAAAGAAACGAAACGGCGATCACAAGCCCGTGCCGGCTGCAGCACCACCGGGACAGCTGGAGATGAACCCAATGCTCAAGGCTCCGATCGTCAACAAGGCCCGAGAGTTCCCAATGAATGCCATCCGCTTTGTGCAGGAAATCGGTGAAGGAAACTTTGGGAAGGTGTTCAAGGGCGAGTTGGTTGGTTGCTACGGCGACAACAGCCTGACGCCGGTGGTGATCAAGGTCCTGAAAGAGACATCGCCTGTGAAGACACAGCAGGACTTCCACAGGGAACTGGAGACGGTGTCTGACTTCAAACACCCAAACCTCGTGCTACTCCTGGGTGCGTGTCTGAAGCAGCGGCCGCAGTGTATCCTGTATGAGTACCTGGCCCACGGTGATCTGCACGAGTATCTGGTCATGCACTCCCCACACTCGGACATTTCCGTCAGCGACGACGACGGTACCCTGAGGATTGTGGACCGCACAGACATGCTGCACATGGCCACACAGGTCGCCGCGGGGATGGAATACCTAGGACTCCACCAGTACATACACAAGGACCTTGCCACTCGCAACATTCTGGTTGGTGACAACCTTAACGTCAAGATTGCAGACTTTGGGATTGCGCGAGCAGTGTACTCCTCGGACTACTACCGCCTACAGAACCAGTCTCAAGTCCCAATCCGCTGGATGCCGCCAGAGGCCATCTTGTATGGGAAGTATGGTGTGGAGAGCGACATCTGGTCATTCGGCGTCGTGCTGTGGGAGATTTACAGCTATGGACTGCAGCCGTACTACGGATATGCCAACACGGAGGTGGTGGAGATGATTCGTGGCCGTCAGATCCTGCCCTGTCCCGAGGAATGCCCGTCACGAGTCTACTCGCTGATGGTGGAATGTTGGCACGAGGTCCCAGGTCGCAGACCATGCTTCAAGGAGATCCACCAGCGCCTCTGTCAGTGGCAGAAAGAGGCCCACATCATGGCCAACAACCCTCGTGTCGCGATCAACATGGCCCACAGCGCCTCTGGTCACTCCAGCAGCACCCACAGCCACCCGAGCCACCACTCTAGCACAGGCGGCCCTAGCAACAACACGACAACGACGGGAGTCACCGGCAGCTCGACACACACGCCTCCACACATGGTGGGCCACCCGCCGCCTCCAGGAGCCTTCCCCCATCATAACTTCCCCGCAGGCCACAACTATGGCCACCCTGCGGGTCGACACCCGCCCCAGTACGGTCAGGTGATAGGCGGCGGCCACCCGTACAACAACAGGGATGTCCACGCCCTCTACCGCAAACCGTCGCCACCGCCCTCTGTCTCTAGTCAAAGCCAGAAGTCCTCCTCCCTCCAGAGCGAGTCCCCCGCAAACTCCATCAACAACTACAAGAACAAGACCGTGACGCCAAGTCCCACTAAACTCAAGTCCCTCAACGACAAGGACCTCTACATTCCCGACAACCGGACTTCTGAGATCTAGTGTCGCCCGCCAAGGACTAGAGGGATTGTGGTGTCAATCTGACTAATCTTGTGATAAATCGCGCTTCGATTCAACAACTTTTCAAATTGTTGAAGTCCACTTCTTCAGCTGTGATTATGAATGCAAACACATCACAAATTCAGTGGTGTCATTATGCAAGAATGCATGTATGCCAGACTTTCAGAATCATGAAGCAAACATGCATGCCATGGCCCTCTGTCATGATGCACCCATGCAGGCCTGGGACTAGTGACTGCTGGGAGTGGATGCGAACATTGGGCCTTGCACACAAAAGGATAAAATCAAGGAGTAGCGATCTGTATGCTAGGTATCAGTATTGTTAGTTGGTGGGTCACCACGGTAACTGTTCTCTAGATGTATTACATACTTTCCATATGAACAGTTCCTGTTAGGTGGGTATTCAGCCATGATAATTATTGGAGTTGGTGACATTGATGTCAGCAATAAATCTGTAATGTTTGTTTGGCCTGTAGTACAGGGTGGCCCACCATGGTAGTCCTTCCTTCCACTGCGAATGTACATCAAAATGTACAGGGTGTTCACTGGATGTTCAATGTGTTAGTGATATTATGTTGTTGTTTATTCTGTTGCTTATTCTGCCTTCTGCCATTTTATGTCTGTCAGTAGATCGGTTTGGTCACACATCATCTGACGTATGACAGTTATTGAATATCATGGAAAAATCGGCAAACATAATGTACCTGGTATATAATGTTACATTTATTAATTGCATAAACAGATAAAAGAGAGATGATAAGCTGTGGAATGTCAGTCTTCCTGGTGTTTGAGATATTGTGTTGCCATGGTTACCTGGTGACGAATCATGGGTACATATCTACAGTGTGTTAGCCTAGTTGTGGGTACACTATACGAAAATTTGACAATCATAAACAAGCTGGTATCAGCAAACGGTGATATTGTATATTTCTTTGTATTACTTTTACAAATACTTTGATTTTTGTTTAATGTTGTTTATATTTGAACTGTATACTTTGGTGTTCATTGCTTAGATTATTGCATGTTTATATATATATATAATACATACTGACTTTTTGTAAATTTGGGTCAAACCCACAAGTAAAAGTCAGCCCTGATCACTGCAATGCTGACAATGCCTTTAATGTTGTACCTATGCCTACTGTAAGATAAACCTGTATATATTGTACATAGAAACCCCTGGGGTTACTCTCTGTGTTATGGTGTTGTGCCTGTATATAGCTCGGCCATGTTACCACGGTAATGATGCTACTGTTATTTATTACTGAGTCGGCAATCAATGTTCCAAAATTGACTACTTGAAAACTTGAATATTGGCCGAGAACACGCTGGTAGCGATGCCACGGTTACGCTCGTCACACGCCACTATTTCAATAGTGGCAGCATCTATGCAGATCATAACCAGGCGTGAAGTGTTGCTATGGTAATCGTGTCCCATGACTGTTATCTATCAGGGAGTTTATCTGTGTAGGCGGATATTCATCTGCTTGCTGAATCAGAGCACACCATTATTTTGAAGATATTGGGTGGTTACAAGTTATGTTTGTTCACAGTTGAGAGTCCCATCTTAATGTTGACAGTGTAATCTGTTAGTAATGTCGATGTGTTCGAATAATTTTTCTCAATTTTTTTTTATATATAAAAATCCCGATGGTGCTTAAGGTTTGCTTCTTCCTCACGAATTCACGGCCACATTGGAAATTTAAATATTTTGAGGTTTTAATATCATAAAAGTGACCTATCTCAAGGTGGCAAATACATCTCTTTATCCAAAAAAATTGTCTTTAGAAATTAATGCTTTTGATGTGTCAGTTTTTGTATGCTGAGAAATTGTATGTGCTTCATTTATTTTTGTTCTATTGATTTTTGGCAAAGGTAAATATGTTTTGATAATTAGCTTGTCTATTCAAAGTCAATTGTGAAATGTTTTTCTCCTTAAAGTTCTCGAGAAGATGAAACATATTCTACAGTAACCTCTATATTTAAGACAAATGCTATGATGAAGCTATAACCACGAACGCTATAGCAAATTTGCTATGATTATTGGTCAGGTTCATTGCTATAAATTGTGCTATCAGTTTGACAAGTTGCTATGCTGTATGTCCGGGATCAGCGTCAAGTATATCAGTCTGATCCTGCTATAGCATTTGTAATCATTTTGTAACTTTTTGAATTCTATATTCTTGGGATATTAAACTCCACTTACTTATTTACTGTTGCTTGAATAAATCTTGATCAAGAACCAGCAGAAGAGGTTCACAACTTTTTGTGTACAAGATTGTTTAGTCACAATTGATGAATGGACATAAATGCTACAGAGTGTGCTGCCTTTGTTCAGTGTGTTCTAGAAGATCAGCTAATAAATGATATGTTTATATTGGAATGATTGTTTTATATTGGAATGATTCATTACATGACACCCTCTCCAAAATACGGAAAAAATGCAGAACACACCAGTAAACCGTGGGATTATATTCAAGTTTATCTTAAAAGCTCAACTATACTTCGGTGATCATTGGTGAAATTCATATACTTATGACTGGAATAAATATAATCAATGAATGATTATAAATAAAAATGAAATCAATAAAAATTATTATTTATATATAATCAAAATCAATCAATCATTTACTGGAACATGTAAGGAGATGCCGACAATACAGAGTAGGTCCAGGCTAGTAATGGACCTTTGTGCAGCATGAATTTGGACATTATGAACGATGTATATATATACATGTATATGTATTCCTTACAAAATGCATCCCATCGAGGCAAGATTGAAGCATAACGTGCTCGTTGCAGGCAAATGTTAGTGCACTACCAATCAGAACACGCGCCCGTTGTGATATAGGCCTATCCTAGTCGATGTATGTACGTGCATGCATTTTCGCAAACCATTTTTTACGTCGTCTAAAATTGCAACATATTAGGTAAATAACACCAGTGCGAAAAAGACTTGAACAAAATACATTTAATTTTTATTGACAAGAAGATACAACATGCTAATTATACAATATACATTAAGCAGCGATTCATTTGATTTCTCTAAAATTCAGTGAAATTTTCTTTAACCTGCAGAGTGACAGTCTTTTTTCCGTGCATATCTCGCATATTATTAGCACATACATTAAGTTATCATTAATATTTATGACTTGATCATAAAAAGCGTTTATTTCAATAAAGACGATATGATAAACAACCACAAACAATGTCATAATGATTATACTTTAAAAGTGTTGTACAAAAAGCATATGCAACAGTATGATCCAAGAAATTGAACTAATACTTCATGGGCTCACTACTTCGAGCGCTTCAAACCAAAACAGTAGGCTAGAATTTAAAACAAAATAATTAACAAATCAACATCAACAAATGTATGTATAACAACAAATAAATTGAGGTACCTTAAAAACAAAATATCAACAACGTTTACCCGAAACATATGAAAAAAAAATTATATACAATGAAGAAATACTGCTTGAACAAAACACCCAGCTAGGTTTGATCTGTTTCTGTCTGATTATGGTCTCAGCTGAGGGGTGAGGGTCGCAGACGGACTCAGCTGAGGGGTGAGGGTCGCAGACGGACTCAGCTGAGGGGTGAGGGCCGGAGACGGAGTCAGCTGAGGGGTGAGGGTCGCAGACGGAGTCAGCTGAGGGGTGAGAGTCGCAGACGGACTCAGCTGAGGGGTGAGGGTCGCAGACGGACTCAGCTGAGGGTTGAGGGTCGCAGACGGACTCAGCTGAGGGTTGAGGGTCGCAGACGGACTCAGCTGAGGGTTGAGGGTCGCAGACGGACTCAGCTGAGGGGTGAGGGTCGCAGACGGACTCAGCTGAGGGGTGAAGGCCGGAGACGGAGGAAGGTGTATCTCAGGACTTCTCCACAACTCGTGCACACGGGATTGGCCTTCGACTCCTTCTTGGGCACAAACCAGCAGTGACCACAGCGCACGCGATACTTCTTGTACCTTGGAACGATATACACCATACAACGTGATATACAGTAAAGTTTTAAAAAAAAATTGAAATATACTTGATTGGGCTAATTGCTATAGGGTAGCCTGACCTGATACCACAGGCGTTACAGAGCGGCGTGCCATCCTCAGCATCTCGCCACAGCGGCGTCTTCCGCGTGCCACACGAGGCGCACTGTTTTCCTAGCAACGGCGGTAACGACATGGTACCTATTGACTACACACGGAACCGCCACTTCTACGTTTTACCACTGAACAAAATCAATAAATCAACAGCACCCTAGCTTCATAAAAATTAGCCAAAAGGCTAAGATAGCTTACCGGACAATAAATGTTTTATATATTAGATATATTAGCCATTTTTCCAGTGACCTTGAATATAAGGTCTCTGGTCAAATTCAAGATCACGAGAATATCCAGCATATATGTAAATGATGTACACTCCTCATGTGTCAACAAGTGATTGCTAAGCTGTAAATTCAATAACAAGGAAGATAATAACAACTTTGTCCTATATCCTTGAAAATGAGGTCAATAGTCAAATTCAAGGTCATCAAAATATTTGGCATACATCATTCCCTATATTTGCACAATTGATTCCTAAGCTGAAAAGTCGATAATAAGCAAAATATTAGCCATTTTGTGCCGTGACCTTGAAAATGAGTTCAAAGGTCAAATTCAAGGTCATGACAATATCCAACGTACATCATTTTCTGTATGTCCACAATTGGTTCCCATGCTATAAAGTCAATAAGTAGCAAGATATTCGCCATTTTGTCCTGTGACCTTGTGTATAAAGTCAAAGTTCGAATTCAAGGTCATGGCAATATTCAGCATATATCATTTGCTATATGTTTACAATTGATTCCTAAGCAGTAAAATCAATAATAAGCGAAACATGAGCCATTTTGTGCTCTGACCTTGAGAGTAAGGTCAAGGTCAAAATCAAGGTCATCATAATATTCAGAGTATATCAATTTCTGTATATCCACAATTGGTTCCCAAGCTATAAAGTCAATAGAGAAGCAAGATATTAGCTATTTTGTCCTTTGACCTTGAAAATAAGGTCAAAGTTCGAATTCAAGGTCGTGACAATATTCAGCATATATCATTTCCTATATGTCCAAACTGATTCCTAATCTCTAATATCAATATTGAGTGAGATTATAAAGCATAGGAGAATTTAACATGGGAAAGTCCCATTTGGGCCGAGTTTGGGCCCAAAATGGCCCACTTCGAGCTGAACAGATTTTGAGAAAACGACCGTCCAATCCCAAAATTAGTCGTGTTTCGTCAAAATGACTGCCATTTTGAAAAAAAAAGCACAAATAAAAAAACTAAAAAATACTGTAAAAATAAACATAGGCCCAAGAGACCTGTAGCTTACCGGCTAGCCAATAGGTGATCGGACCGATGGTCCGGTAACTTCAAGGTCACAAGAATATTCAGCATGTATCATTTCCTATATGTCCACAATTGATTCCTAAGCTGTAAAGTCGATAATGAGCGAAATATTAGCCATTTTGTGCTTTGACCTTGAAAATGAGGTCAAATGTCAAATTCATGGTCATGAGAATATTCCACATATATCACTTTCTATATGTCCACAATTGATTCCTAAGCTGTAAAGTCAATAATAAGCGAGATATTGGCTATTTTGTGCTCTGACCTTGAAAATGAGGTCAAAGGTCAAATTCATGGTCACGAGAATATTCAGCATATATCATTTCCTATATGTCAACAATTGATTCCTAACCTGTAAAGTCGATAATAAGCCAGATATTAGCCATTTTGTGCTATGACCTTGAAAATGAGGTCAAAGATCAAATTCAAGGTCGTGAGAATATTCAGCATATATCACTTTCTATATGTCCACAATTGATTCCTAAGCTGTACAGTTGATAATAAGTGGGATATTAGCCATTTTGTGTTATGACCTTGAAAAAGAGGTCAAAGGTCAAATTCAAGGTTACGAGAATAGTCAGCATATATCATTTCATACATGTCCACAATTGATTCCTAAGCTGTAAAGTCGATAATGAGCGAGATATTAGCCATTTTGTGCTATGACCTTGAAAATGAGGTCAGAGGTCAAGTTCAAGGTCACGAGAATATTCAGCATATATCATTTCCTATATGTCCACAATTGATTCCTGGTCCCTAATCTCAATATTAAGTGAGATATTAGGCATAATGTGTCCCATTATAAAGCATAGGAAAATTTATCATGGGAAAGTGTCCCGTAGTAAAACATCAAAATGGCCGCCACACGCAGACCGGAGATTCAAGAGCATCGAAACTTATACACATTATAATGATACACGAGGGGAACATTTTGAAACCAAAATCTCAAAACTGATCCGACAGTTTTTGAGAAAAAAAAACATGAAAAACAGTCATTTTCGGCATAAAAATGGCCACCCAAACCGCATAAACGATTCAATCGAAAAAATGAAAAATTAGGCCAAGGGCCAAAGATAGGTTACCGGACAATGTTTAATATTTTAGATGTTAGCCAGGTCACTGGTTAAATTCAAGGTCAAGAGAATATTCAGCATATATATTATTAAGCATATATCATGTCCACAGTTGATTGCTAAGCTGTAAATTCAATAATCAGAGAGATATTAGCAATTTTGTGCTGTGGCCTTGAAAATGAAGGCAAAGGTCAAGTTCAATGTCATCAAAAAATTCAGTGTATATCATTTTCTATATGTCCACAATTGATTCACAAGCCATACAGTCAATAGAGGAGCAAGATATTAGCCATTTTGTCCTGTGACCTTGAAAATGAGGTCAAAGGTCAAATTCAAGGTCACGAGAATATTCAGCATATATCATTTCCTATATGTCCACAACTGATTCCTAAGCTGTAGAGTCCATAATAAGCGATATATAAGCCATTTTGTCCTATGACCTTGAAAATTGGGTCAAAGGTCAAATTCAAGGGCATCAGAATATTCAGCATATATCATTTCCTATATGTCCACAATTGATTCCTAAGCTGTAGAGTCGATAATAAGCGAGATATAAGCCATTTTGTCCTATGACCTTGAAAAAGGGGTCAAAGGTCAAATTCAAGGTCATCAGAATATTCAGCATATGTCATTTCCTATATGTCCACAATTGATTCCTAAGCTGTAGAGCCAATAATAAGCGAGACAAAAGCCATTTTGTGCTCTGACCTTGAAACTGAGGTCAGAGGTCAAATTCAAGGTCACGAGAATATTCAGCATGTATCATTTCCTATATGTCCACAATTGATTCCTAGTCTCTAATATCAATATTAAGTGAGATATTAGGCATAATGTGTCCCAATATAAAGCATAGGAGATAGAAGTCCAAAAATCAGGCATTTTTCATCGAAAACGGCCGCCATTTTGAAAAATATGCGAAAATAAAAAAACTAAAAAATACCTCCTTCTTGAATTATTTTTAAGTATTTTTGTGCAAAATTTCAGAAAAATTCGCCCGTAAACAAAAAAGATAAAAATGTGGACGACGACGGACGACGACAGACGACGACGACGACGGACGACGGACGCAACGCCATGCCAATAGGTTATCGGACCATAGGTCCGGTAACCTAAAAACACGTCTGGGGGTATTGACCCAACAGATATTCACACAAATTTATGGGCAAATTCATCAGCCCGAAAAAAAGATGAAAAATGTTAACAGATGATGTGGCGGACGACGATGACGACGACGACGACGGACGACGGACGAAAAACCACGACAATAGCTTATCGGCCCTTATGGGTCGGTAAGCTAAAAATGTAGACGGACGACGACGGACGGCGGACGCAACGTCACGGTAATAGGTTATCGGACCAAAGGTACGGTAACCTTAAAACTGTAAAGCCACCCGTTGACGTACCTGACGCGTACCAGACATATCCGTGGCCCAGACCGCCGTCTACGGGCGTCTCACGGGGAGTCAACTCACGTGCACACCGTGGCAACAGCGGGTCGCGTGCGTCGTCAAAGATCGGTGCCGACGTCGACAGTAAGACTCCGTGACGCCACCGCCTCCGTGTCAACTTCCGACAGCTGAAAATAAGCGAAGAATATCTTTCAGACATGTATCATATTGGGCAAAAGTCACCTCATTATCTCTGAAGCTCTAAGTTCACACTTACTTGAAGTAGGCTGTGATGAGAAACTGTACTTTGTTCTTGTACATCCGCGTGCGGAACTGGACCGTGACGCCCTTGAACTTGGGATCCTCGGGCCGAGGACTTTTGACCGGCCGCCTCGGCTTTCGACGCCGACCAATATTCTGTATGTCATGGCATGCTTGGCGTTCTGGAGTCACGGAGTCACTGCCAACAACATATCCAGAGTCCGGGGTCACGGATCTGGATGACTGGGAGTCACTGCCCACAACATATTCAGACTCTGGGGTCACGGATCTAAATGATTGGGCGTCACTGATCTGAACATATTCAGACTCCGGGGTCACGGATCTAGATGATTGGGCGTCACTGATCCCAACATGTCCAGACTCCGGGGTCACGGATCTAGATGATTGGGCGTCACTTATCCCAACATATTCAGACTCCGGGGTCACGGATCTAGAGGATTGGGCGTCACTGGTCCCAACATATCCAGACTCCGGGGTCACGGATCTAGAAGATTGGGCGTCAATGATCTGAACATATCCAGACTCCGGGGTCACGGATCTAGATGATTGGGCGTCACTGATCCCAACATATCTAGATTCCGGGGTCACGAATCTGGAAGACTGGGCGTCGCTGACCCTAACATATCCAGATTCCGGGGTCACGGATCTGGATGACTGGGAGTCACTGATCCGAACATATCTAGAGTCCGCTGTCCGATCTTCAGGGTCCTCATACAAGTTTAAATTCGCCAATCCAGTAAACTCTTTGCCAATGGAAGGGGAGGATTCAGACCGTTCTTCGTAATTCGTCGTTCTGGATCTGTTTTTGTCTTTGTGTTTAGGTATTACTGATTCTGAAGAACACTTTTGTTTAAGAGTTTCTGATCCAGAATTGTCATCATCATTGGTTGAACCTGCTGCAGAAAAACGCTCGTTTCCGCTTTCCTGTGAATTGCTGGACAATTTATCACTCAGCCAAAGTGGGTCTCCACCAGAAATACACGACTTCGGAAATAAAGTCTGTGTTGAAAAGTTTACCTTCGTATGTTTTGAATCTTCATCATCACTTTCTTTTCTCGATCTTGCATGTTCCGATTCTGATTGCAATGGAGATCCGGCGACAGCAACCGATATTTTGATACGTGATGTTAAAGTCTCTGAATGATCCGATGACCGAACTGTTGTCATTGTCCTGGGTCCTGGAGAATGTTCCCATGACGCTATTTGCTTTGGAAACAACCCCTGTCGTGCAGACAGGTCCTTTGTCGTTGGTGACTGTTGCCATGGCAATTTCTGTCCTGGAGATTCTTGCTCCGCTGACGCGGATGACGATGATTCCAGGCTAGGGGAAAGTGTAGCAGATGACCGATCAGTCGGTGTTGATTCCGGATATGACGTTTCGGAGATCGGCGATACTGATGTGCCCTCCGCCGAGTCCTCCTCAGACGTGATATCCTCCACAAACTGGAAGGGGTAGGGCTCGCGGTGGGGGACGGATGACGGCGGCTCGTGATCGGTGCGTGCGAGGCTCGCGCTACTCGCGATCTGGATCAAGTGATCTCTGTCCAGGTCCGAGTCATCACCCGGATCCGGAGCGTCCTGCTCAAACCACATCGTGTCTTTGCTCACAAACACGGGCGCGTGGCGGTGCACACAGGACTCTCGTGGACACCGACGTGTGAGTGTACATGTGAGTGAGCGAGTGTGTTGTACGAGGCACGCCTTTATTTCGCCTTTGTTGTCTGAAAGACAAAACAGCACTCAGAGAGAACGAACCGAGCGACGTGTGTCTTGTCTGTGACAGTACACGACTTGGCAGCTGGGTGCAGCTCACGGGACAGTCTGGTCAGCGAGGCGAGTCCACCGCAATAGCACCGGACAGGGCGGGTGCGGGGCGGGGGGATACTCAGGGCTTGTACGATGCAAAATGTATGTCTGTTTTGTGTGCAATACGAAGGAGTTGATCTCATATCTAAATCTGATCCCCTTTTGCCTATCGATATTTATTCCACTTCGAGGGACGGGAATGGGCGGGTTGGATGGCTGACATTCTACAATGTCGAACACTTTTGGGAAGTACAAAAAGATAACAAAGTCTTGTTGAAATGTTACATCAATGTTACACCCTTGACGAGCATGTTGACGAGTCCTTGTGTTGTTGTCCTTAGGTTATCCTATACAGTGTTCCTCAAGTTAGATGTTCATTTTTGGAATTAGTGATTATAAGAACTGCGAACTCGGAAGGTGATTTTGTGCGCAATATGACTGAAATGCATTGCTTTTTTGTTAGATAATTCGAAGCCGGAAATTCTATTATTGCTGTCTTTATAAAGGAAATATGCAAATATGGGCAAAGACGGTCTTTGAAATGGGTGTATCCATATTTGAAACGAACATCACAGCTATATAGCCTACTGTAGGCCTATATTCACTGTTGCTTTGTTTTTTTTTCGAATTTGACTGCATCTAGGCCGATATATAAGTTTAAATTGAAAATAATGGTAAACCTAAAATATTATTATTCAATAGAAAGTACACGTTCAAGTCTTTGTCTCCCATTGAATTTGTTCTGAATTCCTCCATTTTGTTTTATTTAGTAAAGCAGAATGGTATACTGCATGTGGAGTTATATTGTTTGAGCGAATCAACGGAAAAAAACACACATAGTGATCGGTCAAATATAGGGGATCAACGAATATTGCACTTTATGGATGTGATCAGTTCAGAAAGAGTGGACAATTAATAGTGTCTCATTATTAAAATCGTACATGTATGTACTAATTATAGACGTCCTTGGTATCAGCAGAAACCCATAAGAGAGGGTAATTATACCCTAGCTCTGTAACATGACACTGCTCGGTCAAAATTGTAGGCCTCTCCAAGAGTATCAAACATGTCGGGATGTGTGTTTTCTGTGGGTATAATTGTGCCATTAAAGGACAAAGCACTGACTGACTGTTTGATATTGTTAGCTATTGTTCAGTTTGTCGGATTAGCACCAGCACGGCACAAACAGTTCAGTTCAGTGGTATCGTTGTATTTCACGCTTTGTGTTAGAGCCGAGGCCTCGTGTTATGTGCGTGTCCACATAGACATGGTGGAATTTGGGCGATAACATCGATGTACCATGTAGGGACTAGCACACCGCTTGATAGAAAAGTTTGACCAAAAAGACGGATATAAATGTTGTGGTGAGTCGTTACCATAGAAGCCGAAGAGAAAGTTTTACCAACAATATATTTACTCCAAGAAATTAATCAGGCATTTATTCAATTGTTCAAAAGTGCATCACTAGTTGAAGCGGAACAGGTGATTATTCTATTACAATATCATAATGAAAGGAAAAGTCGGAACTGTTTCAATGTATCAACTTTTGGATTTTCTAGTAAGCGCTTGCTAAATTGTATAATGTAATTGAACTAATTTGCTGTTACAGTCACATCTTGAACAGTTTTCTTGGTTGTTGATTTCAAATGTGCGCGTGAGGAACAATGTTCGTGACAATTTTTTATAACTATTATTCTTTTTTTAATGAATCACACATACACTGTTAAAAAATGAAATACAAACAATATGATATATCGAAGATAGCACAAGTCCTTTAAAAATATATCGGAAAATGCCAACGGTATACAGTTCACACTCTCACTGAGAATAAAACTTTGTTCGGTGATGTTTGGTCACAGCATTTCAAAACTTTTGACATGTATTTCTCGTTACGTAACATTTGTCATACAGAATATTTTTGAGAAATGAGTTGAAGCTGATTTGATATCCAAAAACAACCTACAAAGAATAGACATGTTACCTTGTTCATTATAAAGACTAACTCGAGGCAAAATGAATTTCTAGTTATCATGTTTTGCGTGATAGAAAACGTAAAAAAAAACTATTGTATAGATCTTGCTTGGTGCCCGCCTGAATCGAGCAAATATAGATCTATGCTAATTTTGACAGAACGTTCTCGTGTTTATAACAATGTTGTGTCAAGTTTTTGAAATGTTTGAGCTGGAATTATGAAGTTCATTAGCTATTATAAGCCTATTGAGGTGGGGGGGGGGGGGGGGGCGGGTTATTTAGGGACTGATATGCAAAATGATCCTTAAAATTATTGAATGGATTTCAGAAAAGGTTCTCGTCCACATTTTAATACACCAGTTTTGTGGCACCTGATTCCGGGCCCCTAACAACCACGGTTGCTATGGGACATTGATTATATCCCTGCCAAACAAAATAGGCCTACATGTGTAACGTTTGACGCCGACTCTATCGCCACATATGCCAAATAAACTCACATACCTATTATCATCATACATGTTTAAAAATGGACGTTCCATCAGCTTAATTAACTTGTTTTACCCTTGTGACGTCATGAATACCCATTATGATAGTTAAATAGGTAAAAAAAAAAAATAGGCCCAAGGCACCTGTAGCTTACCGGCTAGCCAATAGGTGATCGGGCCGATCGTCCGGTAACTACAAGGTCATAAGTACATTCAGCATAATCATTTCCTATATGTCCACAATTGATTCCTAAGCTGTAAAGTCGATAATAGCCGAGGTATTAGCCATTTTGTGCTTTGACCTTAAAAATGAGGTCAATGGTCATATTCAAGGTCACAAGAATATTCGGCATATATCATTTGCTATATGTCCACAATTGATTTCTAAGCTGTAAAGTTGATAATAAGCGAGATATTAGCCATTTTGTGCTTTGACCTTGAAAATTAGGTCAAAGGTCAAACTCAAGGTCATCAAAATATTCGGCATATATCATTTCCCATATGTCCACAATTGATTCCTAAGCTGTAAAGTCGATAATAAGCCAGATATTAGCCATTTTGTGCTTTGACCTTGAAAATGAGGTCAAATTCAAGGTCATCAGAATATTCGGCATATAGCCTATCATTTTCTACATGTCCACAAAGCTGTGAAGTCGATAATAAGCGAGATATTAGCCATTTTGTGCTCTGACCTCGAAAATGAGGTTAAAGGTCAAATTCAAGGTCACGAGAATATTCAGCATATATCATTTCCTATATGTCCACAAGTGATTTCAAGTCTCTAATCTCAATACTAAGTGAGATATGTAGAAAACATAAAAATGGCCGCCACACTGAGACCGGCGATTCAAGAGCATCGAAACGTATACACATTATAATGATATATGAGGGGAACATTTTGAAACTCAAATCTCAAAACTGATCAGACAGTTTTTGAGAAATAATTTTTGAAGTTGAAAACATGCAAAAACAGCCATTTTCGGCATAAAAATGGCCGCCAAAACTGGGGTATTGACCCAACACATATTCACACAAATTTATGGGCAATTTCATAAGCCCGAAAAAAAAGATAAAAAAATTTTAACAGATGATGCGCCGAACGACGACGACGACGACGGACGACGGACGAAAAACCACGACATGAATAGCTTAAATCGGCCCATATGAGCCGGTAAGCTAAGAATAAGTTAACCCTAACTATCCACTGAATCTGTCGTATTTTCATAAATAATCGAAATATTGACATGCTGTAAAAACTATAATAATCCATGAGATTTAACTATCTGAAGTATGTTGACTTTTACTTGGATTTCAATCGAATGTACCGGTATATCCTATAATAAGAGAACTATAGGTCTACTGAAACAAATCTACATACAAAAGCCTACATGCATAAGGCATGTAACTGTTCATTCTGTAGTGAATCTGTAATCTGTAGCGTACACCTGTACGTGAAATCGACTAAAATATTATTGAAACGAAATAGAACATGTACATTGTATGTGTTTGCACTTGCCTATGGCAATATACACTCAGAAAATATCCGTCTCTGCCTCTATCCCAAACCAACGTTATGAAACCGAAATTCTCCAAGACATCTAAGTTTTTGAGTCGCTATTTAGTAGATATATTGGGAATTCCCCAGAAAATAAAACAAACCACGTAAATACATATATTTTGATTATTTTCCCAAGCTAAATCTTCCATAGGCTGCCATATGTAAAAATTGATTATATTTATTCCATTGAGTGGATAAAAGCACGTGCAGAGCTCTGTATTAATCATTTCCATGGGTTGCATGTCCATGAACGTGAGACAGAATACGCGTACGGTAGACTAGACTCTAGGTAATCTGGTAATACTACGTATAGTTCTTGGACAGCTACCGGGGATCCCCGTATTTAAGCCCCTCCTTGGATAAGCCCATGGGCTAATACAAGGGGAGTACTACTCTTGTATAAGCCCATGGGCTTATAAACGGAATAATTTTGTCTCGCATCAGGACTGGGCCTATATTTGGGGAAAACGTAGTTGACGTTTTGTTTTTCGTAGGAGACATTGGTAAGTGTTGGCTCCTAGAATAAGCCACTGAAATGAAATTGATAGAAGACGTACGTATATGCCTTGCCTAGGGATACTATAGTATACACGTGACCAGCTGGATTTTATCCGGTACATGCATGCATATTCGTCATGCGTGCGTTTAATATGACAGTGAATATCTGTGATATTCTATCTTTATGGAACTATAGAATAAAATGTCTGTATAAATATAGTTATTACGCATATAAGAAGTGCTTTCCTGTCTAATACATTGTAAATTCAAGCGTGCAAAATAAAAATCGTGAAATTATCATTCCCCAAATATAAGCCCATGGGCCTATATATGGAGTTAAATTTCATTCGACACAACCCCTCTTCCCCAATTATAAGCCCAGGGCTTAAATACGGGGATCCCCGGTATGATTGGCTCAAAACTGGTCACATGGTGCAGATACCATGGGGCAGTTGGCGCTGATTAGTGTAGCTAACATTTCCCCATTGGCACTTTTTAGGCCCTCTAAGGCTGTATGCCCTTTTTCTATGCCCTCATGGTTATGTCCATTAGACAGTGCTCCACACTAACTTTTCAGGCCACTTGCCGAAGGGCAAGTGCTCCCTGAAATCTACTTGCCCGCCTCTAAAATCAACTTGCCCCATTTTGTTCAATGAACTCGGCAATCTCAGGTGACCTGCATCAGTCGTGACTGACGAGTTCCCTACACACTATTTCAGTCATTGAAAAGCATGGTGTTGTTAATAACTTGTTATTGTACTCTAGATCCAAATTCCTTCCTTTCAATCATCAAATTATATTATATTAACAATAAGATAGTATCACTTTGTATTTTGTAACCGGAAAACAGCTGCCACCGGATAATGTATCTCGCCTACTTATTCGGCATGCTTCAAATACTTGAACATTTTCGTTCGATGCGTTGCTATGCAACATCGTAAACATGTACACGATCTGGGAAACCCGCGCATGCTATTGGCTGACTTCGT
Organism: Terebella lapidaria; assembly: GCA_949152475.1. Lineage (NCBI taxonomy): Eukaryota > Metazoa > Annelida > Polychaeta > Terebellida > Terebellidae > Terebella > Terebella lapidaria. The sequence continues at coordinate 52,502,131 of OX424557.1, read as the reverse complement.
AATTTGCATAATTTATGTACATACAAAGTTCTCCTGTGTCATGGTAAACCCGCAAATACTATTGGCTAACTGCGTAATTTGCATAATTTATGTACATACAAAGTATTGATGTGTCATCCAGCACTTGGTAAATCACTACGGTGGTGAATCAATCTTGATTCAGGTTGTGAGACAAAAACGAACACATTCATTCAAATATTTATGTCTATGATTTGGCCGCGAATTTGTGGTTGCCCATCGGGCAACTGCTTGTATTTTCCCACTTGCCCATACCCAATTATTACTTGCCCCGGGAGGTCGGGAGGTCCTTAGCGTGGAGCACTGTCCATAGACATAGAGAATAGCATGACTAGATCATGGACTGCCAACTCATCCTCAGTGACCTTGAACTCGAGTCCAGAGGAACAGGGGTATTTCATTTCCGGTTTGGCCTTTTTGTGGAAAATTGAGTTGTCAAAATGCGTCAAATATCGTACGTGACGTCATCACTCAGAGGGTCGTCAAGATTGAACAATGCCATGGCAATACGTTGACAACGGAAGTGAAACACCCCTCTTCCTTTGACCTTTTGTGACCTCAAGCTCAATAACTAAGTATAAACAGAGAGAGTGATATCAAAGTTGGTAGTCCATCTGTTCTATATATGTCTGGTTTTGTTGAGTTTTTTTTTCTTTCACTTTCCGCCGTTTTCGTTTCCGTGAGATATTATATTTGTAACTGATTAATTCAGTACTCATGGAAACCCTGCTGAGCAGTGGGGAAAATTTCAAGTCGATGTCATGTCGAGGCATTCTCAAGTATCACAGGCTTAACCGAATACCATGAATACAGATCATGAAATTGGTTACACAATATCACAAATGATTTTCGAAAATCATGCAGAATTATGAGAAATAAAATCATTGCTGACGATCATATCCTGCATCGATCTGCATGCATATTTGCTATTATTTAGCACTCAATGTCACGTGATTAGTGACTGTGAATTTACGAACTGCAATCTACAATGTACTGGACTGCCGGCTGCGTCGGTAACAAGCTTCAAAGGAGATATCGGACATGCAGCTTGTTTTATAATATTTTTGACGATTATTGGGTTACGATTCGAGTACAGTCAAACTTCCATTAGTGAACACCTCCGATCAGTGAACAACTCGTATTAGTGAACAGTTTTTCTCGGTCCCAAATGAACGCCTATCCTTTAACATTGGAGCTCTCTTCCGATTAGTGAACACCTCTCTACTGTGAACAGTGAACACCTTTTTGGGTCCCAAAGGGGGCATTTCAATGTTAATAGACCTCTATTTAATGAACATAGGCAATTCAATGTAAACCAATTATCAAGGTATCATTGACCCTAACTGCCAAACACCGTTGCCCCCCCATATTGAACGTTTTGTTGTGATTCTGGTGCAGACAAATATATGTGCTGATTTGTAGGAGTAATCCATCCCTGATGAGATGTTTGCCAATATATTACCTACTGACAGAAACCCATCGCTACCGGTAAAAACAATAGGCTAGTAATTATAGGTGTATTGTACAAAACAAGACAGATGTATATCATGGTATACACCAAAATTGCAACAAAGACATGTGACTTCTCTGTCCTATTGAGAGGACGGGGTTGGGGTGTTGGGGTGCGGGAGGGTGAATTCAAGAGGGGTTAATGAAGCTACACATCTATCCTATCCCATGGTCCTGTGATCTATGCTATGGTTTTGTGTTGCAGTATTGTTCAGGATGTAGATGTGTTAGAGATTGAGATGCCATGATTACGAGGTATGGATTGTGTGTGGCGGTCGAGGCTGGTACGGTGTTTGCTACAGAGTCTGATTATCCTCGCGTCAGTGCGATATCGATGTGCAGGCGTCTCACGTCATCACAGCAGTATATGTCGCTGTGACAACAGCAGCACACAGTGCCACATACAAGGAAGTAAGTACAACATGATAGGCAGGATCAAACAGTAATAGCGCTTTAAGTCACATCTAGATACATGTATGGTGGGATTTTGGAGACAAACAAACAACCCTGACTGTCGAGAGCCCTATGAGATCAGAGTGTGAGAGCCTTTCTCATGTGCGAGTGTGTGGGTCTCCATGTAGGTCTGACTCTGGACAGAAGGGTCTACGCGAGAGGCAGCCGACTGCACGCCACGTGTTCCATTCCTAGCTCCACGTCACCATGCCAACTGTCCCCTGCGTCTATCTCGGTCCAGCTCTCAGGCCAAGTCCTGTCTAGAGAAGACAGTAACTACGGTAACGGGACATCAGCATCATTCCTGTCCGAGTCCCTGACCGCAGATGACAACAACGCCACAGTGACTTGTTACGTGGACGGCTACTATCAGTATGAGGGGTCTACAGACCTGAACCACATTGACGTGCAGCGGATCAGTGTTGGAGGTCAGGATTGTGTTGTATTTTGAACAATATAACACATTCAGTTTTGACTGTGAAGTCCACATTTATTTCTCCACAATACGTAATTGTCCACCCTCCAATGGCAGTTCAGGTTTTGAATGTTTGGTCGACAGTTTTACCAGAGAAGCCACACAACATCAGCTGCATCGTCATGAACATGGAGAGTATGAACTGTACCTGGCAACCCAAACAACAGGATACAGGAGTCCCCACAACCCAAACTCTCTACTATAAACATGAGAAGTAAACTCTTTATGTTTATTACATATAAATATTTATAATGGATTCTTGTGGGAATTGATTATTCATCATCAATCTCTTGAAACAATCACAAAAGTCAATGTCCAATTGACCGTACCAATGACCATGTTATGACCTGACCATGCGATGCTTGCTCTCCACAGGAACAGCCCAGAGGCATATATTGCCTGCCGATTTCAACTGGGGAACATGTGTTTCTGGAGGCATCGATTGTTAGGTCAACAGGCACAAATATACCAGCCGTATAGATACAACATGATAGTCACAGCACAAAACGCCCTTGGAAGCGTGACCAGTGAAGAACTTTTGGTTGATACCAAAAAATGTGGTGAGTCTTTATGTGTGTCACTGCTACTATTATGATATTCAAGCCTTAGTCACTGGTCAATAGTGGCTCATTGAGATCCGGATGTCTTTGGTATTGGCTGTGTCAGATATACAAGTTACAATCAAATAGAAACATGATCATGTGATCACACAATTGCTTTTAGTTGTCATGACAATGTGATCACACAATGGCTTTTAGTTGCCATGACAATGTGATCACACAATGGCTTTTAGTTGCCATGACAATGTGATCACACAATTGCTTTTAGTTGCCATGACAATGTGATCACACAATTGCTTTTAGTTGCCATGACAATGTGATCACACAATTAGATCTAATAGTTGTTTCATTATTTGACTGTACTTTGAGACTTGATGCAATACATGCAGGTCTGATTTCTTTCAGTGAAACTTCTCCCAGTGCAAGAGCTGGCATGTCGGGTGAGAACAAAATCTTCTCTCGGGTTGTCGTGGAAACTGCCAGTGATGAGGAAGTATCGGGAAACTGTCATTTGTGAGCTGCGGATATGGTCTCCATGGGAACAAGATTATGTTCAAACAGTATGTATCAGTGAAAAATCTGCCAATCCAACCAAATGCCTCACTAAGTATTACCTTCAGTCATTTTATTAAACATATAGGTACAAAATATCCTCAAGTTATTATTGTGTGGTTGCAGGTGCTAAGTAACAGCAGTGTGGTTGACTTTGAGTCTGTGATCACTGATCTGACTCCGCATACTCAGTACACTGTCCTAGTACGCTGTATCACGCTCCCAGTGTACAGCTCACAGAGACGGCAGGAACTATGGAGCGATGCGGCTCGGATCGTGGTCTCCACGGAACCTGACGGTAAAGTCTCTCAGTCGGCTTGATGTTTCATACTTTATGCACTGAAGGAAGTAATGTCTAATGATATATCTAATGTAGATAAACCAGACACCAGTCACAGCTCAATAAGCTACATTATGATCCGTATACAGTTCCATATGTGGCCCCGGCTGTGATGCCTGGCGGATACAGACCTCTGACAGACAACCAGGTGCAGATCTTCTGGCAGGTCTGTGCACACACAGCAGTTATGGTATCATGGGTGTGCTGATGTACATGTAGAGGGGTCTTGTACAACATTCCAAAATATTCAGGGATCGACATTAACACTGGCCCACTGGCCCCACGCCTTATTTTGAGCCTGTGGGGCCAGTAGGGGCCACCAGATTCCCCAAGTCACTGGCCCCACTGGGCCAGTATAAAATCTTGCATTCTTTGAATTTTACTTCACAATATTTCACTTCCTTTGAAAGCCTTTCGATGTTGCATCTTTATGAAAATGCATTAGTATTTGATATTCAAGTGTACACTGATTGTTAGTGAATTTTGAAAGTGGGGCCAGTAGATTATTGATGGGGCCAGTAAATTCCAGATGTTACTGGCCCCATGGGGCCACTGGTGTCATATGCCTAATGTCAATCCCTGATATTGTTAGTGATGTACATGTAATCTGTGGATGTTTTTGGCAGACCTTGCCGCGTAGACAGCTGAATGGGAGGGTGAACGCTACGCGCATACAATGCTTTCCTCGCCACAACCAGTCAGAATCTCCCTCCTGTGAGGGTCTCGCCACAACGTTGATGGTTGACTCCGGTCGCAGCAGCACAATTCTCCCTCTGATGCGGGAGATTTTCTTCGATGTGTGTGTGGATGTTATCAATCAAGTCGGCGCCAATGATGAGCTTGTCCTGCAGCCAATCAGGATCCCTGATACAGGTAACCATACTAACTGCCAATTTGTGATACAAATACTAATATTTACTGGCCCATGTGCATAACAATCAGTGTCAATTGCTGGTTCTATCCATGTATTTCAATCCAAATCGATGATATTCAATGGTAATGTTCCTCGCTAGTAAGTTGTAATCATCCCATGGCCTGTGTGATCCTATTCCTAACTCAACTTACCAGCATGCATGTGCTTTGTTCATGTCTATTTGTATAGGACTAATGTGTATATTGACTTCGAGATTATGAATCAATCGATTATGATTGATAATGCATGAAAATCATTGCTGAACCTTGAAATTTCGGCCCAGATATGTTATGCTGCCTGATCTGCTGCACTCAATGAAGATAAGAAAAGATGGCAGATGGATCCTATCATCCTGAGTAGTATCATGAGGCAGCATGACCTATGTGTCCCGCGATTTCTCCTAGCTACTCGAGTTGTGTGTGTGTGGCCTGTACAGCTTGTGGCGGTGTGTACAGACATGTTGTAGATAGCCAGACTCTGTTCTCTCCCACAGTGAGTCAGCCCGCTGCTCCCAGTTTTTATGCTGTTGGCAACAGCAATAACATCACTGTATTCCTGAAAGAGCAATCCAACATGACATACACACTGTACTGGTGTTCAGGCATCAAGGCCGTCTGTAGAAACCAGGTTTGTCATCCCAGCAATACATTGTATTGAGCTTTGTAGATAGACAGTTACCACGGCCCAACTCAACCCTCTATCCTGAATAATGTTGTTAATTGACCTTGTAGATTTCCGTTATATGTACATATATGTGATTGTAAATATCTTTGTTGAAGTTATTGAGGAAGTTTTTCCCAAACTGTGTGAATTTGATCATGGAAATATCATACTGTTCTAATATATCTATTTTGCACTGTGCTGTCAAACATGATGATGTTCTCTGTTTAGAATCACCAAGGCTACTATTGGCGTGCGGTGACGTCGAGCGTTTCGTGGCTCAATGCCAGCTGGGACAGAACAATCTTGGGTCTGTCTGCAGAGTACACAGACGAGTGGGGTCACAACATCAGCTCTGGCATCAGCTTCGCTCCGTACATCTTCCACTCAGAAAACAGTACGGCCCCTTTATACTCATACAGTTTCACTTTCTCTGAACAAATTATGCCCAGTACATGCAATAAACAGTTGCCAGGTAACACATGCCACTGTTGCCTTGAGCAGGTATCCAAGCACCTTCAATGCTGCGAGTTGTAGAGCAACCAGACGCGGTCGAGAGCGTCACGCTTGAGTGGATCAAACCATCGTGGCAGGACACCGCCTACATCAGTCACTTCATCGTCACATACTGTCCCAAGTCAAATTGTCCACGAGGTATGCTAGCTCTGTACGAGGTACGCTAGCTCTGTACGAGGTGTGCTAGCTCTGTACAAGGTACGCTAGCTCTGTACGAGGTGTGCTAGCTGTACGAGGTGTGCTAGCTCTTTACAAGGTGTGCTAGCTCTGTACGAGGTGTGCTAGCTCTGTACGAGGTTTGCCAGCTCTGTACGAGGTGTGCTAGCTCTGTACGAGGTACCCTAGCTCTGTACGAGGTGTGCTAGCTCTGTACGAGGTGTGCTAGCTCTGTACGAGGTGTGCTAGCTCTGTACAAGGTGTGCTAGCTTTGTACGAGGTGTGCTAGCTTTGTACGAGGTGTGCTAGCTCTGTACGAGGTACGCTAGCTCTGTACGAGGTGTGCTAGCTCTGTAGGAGGTGTGCTAGCTCTGTACGAGGTGTGCTAGCTCTGTACGAGGTACGCTAGCTCTGTATGGGGTGTGCTAGCTCTGTCCGAGGTGTGCTAGCTGTACGAGGTGTGCTAGCTCTGTACGAGGTGTGCTAGGTGTGCTAGCTCTGTCCGAGGTGTGCTAGCTGTACGAGGTGTGCTAGCTCTGTACGAGGTGTGCTAGCTCTGTACGAGGTGTGCTAGCTCTGTACGAGGTGTGCTAGCTCTGTACGAGGTGTGCTAGCTCTGTACGAGGTGTGCTAGCTCTGTACGAGGTGTGCTAGCTCTGTACGAGGTGTGCTAGCTCTGTACGAGGTGTGCTAGCTCTGTACGAGGTGTGCTAGCTCTGTACGAGGTGCACTAGCTCTGTACGAAGTGTGCTAGCTCTGTACGAGGTGTGCTAGCTCTGTACGAGGTGTGCTAGCTCTGTACGAGGTGTGCTAGCTCTGTACGAGGTGTGCTAGCTCTGTACGAGGTGTGCTAGCTCTGTACGAGGTGTGCTAGCTCTGTACGAGGTGTGCTAGCTCTGTACCAGGTGTGCTAGCTCTGTACGAGGTGTGATAGCTCTGTACGACGTATGCTAGCTCTGTACGAGGTACGCTAGCTCTGTACGAGGTGTGCTAGCTCTGTACGAGGTGTGCTAGCTCTGTACGAGGTGTGCTAGCTCTGTACGAGGTACGCTAGCTCTGTACGGGGTGTGCTAGCTCTGTAGGAGGTGTGCTAGCTCTGTACGAGGTGTGCTAGCTCTGTACGAGGTACGCTAGCTCTGTATGAGGTGTGCTAGCTCTGTCCGAGGTGTGCTAGCTGTACGAGGTGTGCTAGCTCTGTACGAGGTGTGCTAGCTCTGTACCAGGTGTGCTAGCTCTGTACGAGTTGTGCTAGCTCTGTACGAGATGTGCTAGCTCTGTACGAGGTACCCTAGCTCTGTACGAGGTACCCTAGCTCTGTACGAGGTACCCTAGCTCTGTACGAGGTGTGCTAGCTCTGTACGAGGTGTGCTAGCTCTGTACGATGTGTGCTATGTAGGAGGTGTGCTAGCTCTGTACGAGGTGTGCTAGCTCTGTACGAGGTGTGCTAGCTCTGTACGAGGCGTGCTAGCTCTGTACGAGGTGTGCTAGCACTGTACGAAGTGTGCTAGCTCTGTACGAGGTGTGCTAGCTCTGTACGAGGTGTGCTAGCTCTGTACGAGGTGTGCTAGCTCTGTACGAGGTACCCTAGCTCTGTACGAGGTGTGCTAGCTCTGTACGAGGTGTGCTAGCTCTGTACGAGGTGTGCTATGTATAAGGTGTGCTAGCTCTGTATGAGGTGTGCTAGCTCTGTGCGAGGTGTGCTAGCTCTGTACGAGGTGTGCTAGCTCTGTACGAGGTGTGCTAGCTCTGTACGAGGTGTGCTAGCTCTGTACGAGGTGTTAGCTCTGTACGAGGTACGCTAGCTCTGTACGAGGCGTGCTAGCTTTGTACGAGGTGTGCTAGCTCTGTACCAGGCGTGCTAGCTCTGTACCAGGTGTGCTAGCTCTGTACGAGGTACACTAGCTCTGTACGAGGTGTGCTAGCTCTGTACGAGGTGTGCTAGCTCTGTACGAGGTGAGCTAGCTCTGTACGAGGTGTGCTAGCTCTGTACGAGGTGTGCTAGCTCTGTAGAGGTACGCTAGCTCTGTACGAGGTGTGCTAGCTCTGTACGAGGTACGCTAGCTCTGTAGCAGGTGTGCTAGCTCTGTACGAGGTGTGCTAGCTCTGTACCAGATGTGCTAGCTCTGTACGAGGTGTGCTAGCTCTGTACGAGGTACGCTAGCTCTGTACGAGGTGTGCTAGCTCTGTAGGAGGTGTGCTAGCTCTGTACGAGGTGTGCTAGCTCTGTACGAGTTGTGCTAGCTCTGTACGAGGTGTGCTAGCTCTGTACAAGGTGTGTTAGCTTTGTACGAGGTACGCTAGCTCTGTACCAGGTGTGCTGGCTCTGTACGAGGTACGCTAGCTCTGTACGAGGTACGCTAGCTCTGTACCAGGTGTGCTGGCTCTGTACGAGGTGTGCTCGCTCTGTACGAGGTGTGCTAGCTCTGTACGAGTTGTGCTAGCTCTGTACGAGGTGTGCTAGCTCTGTACAAGGTGTGCTAGCTTTGTACGAGGTGTGCTAGCTCTGTACGAGGTGTGCTAGCTCTGTACGAGGTACGCTAGCTCTGTACGAGGTGTGCTAGCTCTGTAGGAGGTGTGCTAGCTCTTTACGAGGTGTGCTAGCTCTGTACGAGGTACGCTAGCTCTGTATGGGGTGTGCTAGCTCTGTACGAGGTGTGCTAGCTCTGTACGAGATGTGCTAGCTGTATGAGGTGTGCTAGCTCTGTACGAGGTGTGCTAGGTGTGCTAGCTCTGTCCGAGGTGTGCTAGCTGTACGAGGTGTGCTAGCTCTGTACGAGGTGTGCTAGCTCTGTACCAGATGTGCTAGCTCTGTACGAGGTGTGCTAGCTCTGTACGAGGTGTGCTAGCTCTGTACGAGGTACCCTAGCTCTGTACGAGGTGTGCTAGCTCTGTACGAGGTGTGCTAGCTCTGTACGAGGTGTGCTAGCTCTGTACGAGGTGTGCTAGCTCTGTACGAGGTGTGCTAGCTCTGTACGAAGTGTGCTAGCTCTGTACGAGGTGTGCTAGCTCTGTACGAGGTGTGCTAGCTCTGTACGAGGTGTGCTAGCTCTGTACGAGGTGTGCTAGCTCTGTACGAGTTGTGCTAGCTCTGTACGAGTTGTGCTAGCTCTGTACGAGGTGTGCTAGCTTTGTACGAGGTGTGCTAGCTCTGTACGAGGTGTGCTAGCTCTGTACGAGGTACGCTAGCTCTGTACGGGGTGTGCTAGCTCTGTAGGAGGTGTTCTAGCTCTGTACGAGGTGTGCTAGCTCTGTACGAGGTACGCTAGCTCTGTATGAGGTGTGCTAGCTCTGTCCGAGGTGTGCTAGCTCTGTACGAGGTGCACTAGCTCTGTACGAGGTATGCTAGCTCTGTACGAGGTGTGCTAGCTTCGTACGAGGTATGCTAGCTCTGTACGAGGTGTGCTAGCTGTACGAGGTGTGCTAGCTCTGTACGAGGTGTGCTAGCTCTGTACAAGGTGTGCTAGCTCTGTACGAGTTGTGCTAGCTCTGTACGAGATGTGCTAGCTCTGTACGAGGTACCCTAGCTCTGTACGAGGTACCCTAGCTCTCTACGAGGTACCCTAGTTCTGTACGAGGTGTGCTAGCTCTGTACGAGGTGTGCTAGCTCTGTACGATGTGTGCTATGTAGGAGGTGTGCTAGCTCTGTACGAGGCGTGCTAGCTCTGTACGAGGCGTGCTAGCTCTGTACGAGGTGTGCTAGCTCTGTACGAGGTGTGCTAGCTCTGTACGAGGTGTGCTAGCTCTGTACGAGGTGTGCTAGCTCTGTGCGAGGTGTGCTAGCTCTGTACGAGGTGTGCTAGCTCTGTACGAAGTGTGCTAGCTCTGTACGAGGTGTGCTAGCTCTGTACGAGGTGTGCTAGCTCTGTACGAGGTGTGCTAGCTCTGTACGAGGTACCCTAGCTCTGTACGAGGTGTGCTAGCTCTGTACGAGGTGTGCTATGTATAAGGTGTGCTAGCTCTGTAGGAGGTGTGCTAGCTCTGTGCGAGGTGTGCTAGCTCTGTACGAGGTGTGCTAGCTCTGTACGAGGTGTGCTAGCTCTGTACGAGGTGTTAGCTCTGTACGAGGTACGCTAGCTCTGTACGAGGCGTGCTAGCTTTGTACGAGGTGTGCTAGCTCTGTACGAGGTGTGCTAGCTCTGTACGAGGTGTGCTAGCTCTGTACGAGGTACACTAGCTCTGTACGAGGTGTGCTAGCTCTGTACGAGGTGTGCTAGCTCTGTACGAGGTGAGCTAGCTCTGTACGAGGTGTGCTAGCTCTGTACGAGGTGTGCTAGCTCTGTAGAGGTACGCTAGCTCTGTACGAGGTGTGCTAGCTCTGTACGAGGTACACTAGCTCTGTACGAGGTGTGCTAGCTCTGTACGAGGTGTGCTAGCTCTGTACGAGGTACACTAGCTCTGTACGAGGTGTGCTAGCTCTGTACGAGGTGAGCTAGCTCTGTACGAGGTGAGCTAGCTCTGTACGAGGTGTGCTAGCTCTGTACGAGGTGTGCTAGCTCTGTAGAGGTACGCTAGCTCTGTAGCAGGTGTGCTAGCTCTGTACGAGGTGTGCTAGCTCTGTACCAGGTGTGCTAGCTCTGTACGAGGTGTGCTAGCTCTGTACGAGGTACGCTAGCTCTGTACGAGGTGTGCTAGCTCTGTAGGAGGTGTGCTAGCTCTGTACGAGGTGTGCTAGCTCTGTACGAGTTGTGCTAGCTCTGTACGAGGTGTGCTAGCTCTGTACAAGGTGTGCTAGCTTTGTACGAGGTACGCTAGCTCTGTACCAGGTGTGCTGGCTCTGTACGAGGTACGCTAGCTCTGTACGAGGTACGCTAGCTCTGTACCAGGTGTGCTGGCTCTGTACGAGGTGTGCTCGCTCTGTACGAGGTGTGCTAGCTCTGTACGAGTTGTGCTAGCTCTGTACGAGGTGTGCTAGCTCTGTACAAGGTGTGCTAGCTTTGTACTAGGTGTGCTAGCTCTGTACGAGGTGTGCTAGCTCTGTACGAGGTACGCTAGCTCTGTACGAGGTGTGCTAGCTCTGTAGGAGGTGTGCTAGCTCTTTACGAGGTGTGCTAGCTCTGTACGAGGTACGCTAGCTCTGTATTGGGTGTGCTAGCTCTGTACGAGGTGTGCTAGCTCTGTACGAGATGTGCTAGCTGTATGAGGTGTGCTAGCTCTGTACGAGGTGTGCTAGGTGTGCTAGCTCTGTCCGAGGTGTGCTAGCTGTACGAGGTGTGCTAGCTCTGTACGAGGTATGCTAGCTCTGTACGAGGTGTGCTAGCTTCGTACGAGGTATGCTAGCTCTGTACGAGGTGTGCTAGCTGTACGAGGTGTGCTAGCTCTGTACGAGGTGTGCTAGCTCTGTACAAGGTGTGCTAGCTCTGTACGAGTTGTGCTAGCTCTGTACGAGATGTGCTAGCTCTGTACGAGGTACCCTAGCTCTGTACGAGGTACCCTAGCTCTCTACGAGGTACCCTAGCTCTGTACGAGGTGTGCTAGCTCTGTACGAGGTGTGCTAGCTCTGTACGATGTGTGCTATGTAGGAGGTGTGCTAGCTCTGTACGAGGCGTGCTAGCTCTGTACGAGGCGTGCTAGCTCTGTACGAGGTGTGCTAGCTCTGTACGAGGTGTGCTAGCTCTGTACGAGGTGTGCTAGCTCTGTACGAGGTGTGCTAGCTCTGTGCGAGGTGTGCTAGCTCTGTACGAGGTGTGCTAGCTCTGTACGAAGTGTGCTAGCTCTGTACGAGGTGTGCTAGCTCTGTACGAGGTGTGCTAGCTCTGTACGAGGTGTGCTAGCTCTGTACGAGGTACCCTAGCTCTGTACGAGGTGTGCTAGCTCTGTACGAGGTGTGCTAGCTCTGTACGAGGTGTGCTATGTATAAGGTGTGCTAGCTCTGTAGGAGGTGTGCTAGCTCTGTGCGAGGTGTGCTAGCTCTGTACGAGGTGTGCTAGCTCTGTACGAGGTGTGCTAGCTCTGTACGAGGTGTTAGCTCTGTACGAGGTACGCTAGCTCTGTACGAGGCGTGCTAGCTTTGTACGAGGTGTGCTAGCTCTGTACGAGGTGTGCTAGCTCTGTACGAGGTGTTAGCTCTGTACGAGGTACGCTAGCTCTGTACGAGGCGTGCTAGCTCTGTACGAGGTGTGCTAGCTCTGTACGAGGTGTGCTAGCTCTGTACAATGAGCTAGCTCTGTACGAGGTGTGCTAGCTCTGTACGAGGTGTGCTAGCTCTGTAGAGGTACGCTAGCTCTGTAGCAGGTGTGCTAGCTCTGTACGAGGTGTGCTAGCTCTGTACGAGGTGTGCTAGCTCTGTACGAAGTGTGCTAGCTCTGTACGAGGTGTGCTAGCTCTGTACGAAGTGTGCTAGCTCTGTACGAGGTTTGCTAGCTCTGTACGAGGTGTGCTAGCTCTGTACGAGGTGTGCTAGCTCTGTACGAGGTGTGCTAGCTCTGTACGAGGTGTGCTATGTATAAGGTGTGCTAGCTCTGTAGGAGGTGTGCTAGCTCTGTGCGAGGTGTGCTAGCTCTGTACGAGGTGTGCTAGCTCTGTACGAGGTGTGCTAGCTCTGTACGAAGTGTGCTAGCTCTGTACGAGGTTTGCTAGCTCTGTACGAGGTGTGCTAGCTCTGTACGAGGTGTGCTAGCTCTGTACCAGGTGTGCTAGCTCTGTACGAGGTGTGCTAGCTCTGTACGAGGTGTTAGCTCTGTACGAGGTACGCTAGCTCTGTACGAGGCGTGCTAGCTCTGTACGAGGTGTGCTAGCTCTGTACGAGGTGTGCTAGCTCTGTACGAGGTACGCTAGCTCTGTACCAGGTGTGCTGGCTCTGTGCGAGGTGTGCTAGCTCTGTACGAGGTGTGCTAGCTCTGTACGAGGTGTGCTAGCTCTGTACGAGGTGTGCTAGCTCTGTACGAGTTGTTAGCTCTGTACGAGGTACGCTAGCTCTGTACGAGGCGTGCTAGCTTTGTACGAGGTGTGCTAGCTCTGTACGAGGTGTGCTAGCTCTGTACGAGGTGTGCTAGCTCTGTACGAGGTACACTAGCTCTGTACGAGGTGTGCTAGCTCTGTACGAGGTGTGCTAGCTCTGTACGAGGTGTGCTAGCTCTGTACGAGGTGTGCTAGCTCTGTACGAGGTGTTAGCTCTGTACGAGGTACGCTAGCTCTGTACGAGGCGTGCTAGCTTTGTACGAGGTGTGCTAGCTCTGTACGAGGTGTGCTAGCTCTGTACGAGGCGTGCTAGCTTTGTACGAGGTGTGCTAGCTCTGTACGAGGTGTGCTAGCTCTGTACGAGGTGTGCTAGCTCTGTACGAGGTACACTAGCTCTGTACGAGGTGTGCTAGCTCTGTACGAGGTGTGCTAGCTCTGTACGAGGTGAGCTAGCTCTGTACGAGGTGTGCTAGCTCTGTACGAGGTGTGCTAGCTCTGTAGAGGTACGCGAGGTGTGCTAGCTCTGTACGAGGTACACTAGCTCTGTACGAGGTGTGCTAGCTCTGTACGAGGTGAGCTAGCTCTGTACGAGGTGTGCTAGCTCTGTACGAGGTGAGCTAGCTCTGTACGAGGTGTGCTAGCTCTGTACGAGGTGTGCTAGCTCTGTAGAGGTACGCGAGGTGTGCTAGCTCTGTACGAGGTACACTAGCTCTGTACGAGGTGTGCTAGCTCTGTACGAGGTGTGCTAGCTCTGTACGAGGTGAGCTAGCTCTGTATGAGGTCTGCTAGCTCTGTACGAGGTTTGCTAGCTCTGTACGAGGTGTGCTAGCTCTGTAGAGGTACGCTAGCTCTGTACGAGGTGTGCTAGCTCTGTACGAGGTACGCTAGCTCTGTACGAGGTGTGCTAGCTCTGTACGAGGTACGCTAGCTCTGTACGAGGTGTGCTAGCTCTGTATGAGGTGTGCTAGCTCTGTACGAGGTACGCTGGATCTGTATCAGGTGTGCTAGCTCTGAACGAGGTACTCTAGCTATGTACGAGGTACGCTAGCTCTGTACGAGGTGTGCTAGCTCTGTACGAGGTGTGCTAGCTCTGTATGAGGTGTGCTAGCTCTGTATGAGGTGTGCTAGCTCTGTACGAGGTGTGCTAGCTCTGTACGAGGTGTGCTAGCTCTGTACGAGGTATGGTAGCTCTGTGCGAGGGGTGCTCTGTACGAGGTGTGCTAGCTCTGTACGAGGTATGCTAGCACTGTGCGAGGTGTGCTAGCTCTGTACGAGGTGTGCTAGCTCTGTACGAGGTGTGCTAGCTCTGTACAAGGTGTGCTAGCTCTGTACGAGTTGTGCTAGCTCTGTACGAGATGTGCTAGCTCTGTACGAGGTACCCTAGCTCTGTACGAGGTACCCTAGCTCTCTACGAGGTACCCTAGCTCTGTACGAGGTGTGCTAGCTCTGTACGAGGTGTGCTAGCTCTGTACGATGTGTGCTATGTAGGAGGTGTGCTAGCTCTGTACGAGGTGTGCTAGCTCTGTACGAGGCGTGCTAGCTCTGTACGAGGTGTGCTAGCTCTGTACGAGGTGTGCTAGCTCTGTACGAGGTGTGCTAGCTCTGTACGAGGTGTGCTAGCTCTGTGCGAGGTGTGCTAGCTTTGTACGAGGTGTGCTAGCTCTGTACGAAGTGTGCTAGCTCTGTACGAGGTGTGCTAGCTCTGTACGAGGTGTGCTAGCTCTGTACGAGGTGTGCTAGCTCTGTACGAGGTACCCTAGCTCTGTACGAGGTGTGCTAGCTCTGTACGAGGTGTGCTAGCTCTGTACGAGGTGTGCTATGTATAAGGTGTGCTAGCTCTGTAGGAGGTGTGCTAGCTCTGTGCGAGGTGTGCTAGCTCTGTACGAGGTGTGCTAGCTCTGTACGAGGTGTGCTAGCTCTGTACGAGGTGTTAGCTCTGTACGAGGTACGCTAGCTCTGTACGAGGCGTGCTAGCTTTGTACGAGGTGTGCTAGCTCTGTACGAGGTGTGCTAGCTCTGTACGAGGTGTGCTAGCTCTGTACGAGGTACACTAGCTCTGTACGAGGTACACTAGCTCTGTACGAGGTGTGCTAGCTCTGTACGAGGTGAGCTAGCTCTGTACGAGGTGTGCTAGCTCTGTACGAGGTGTGCTAGCTCTGTAGAGGTACGCTAGCTCTGTACGAGGTGTGCTAGCTCTGTACGAGGTACGCTAGCTCTGTAGCAGGTGTGCTAGCTCTGTACGAGGTGTGCTAGCTCTGTACGAGGTGTGCTAGCTCTGTACGAGGTGTGCTAGCTCTGTACGAGGTGTGCTAGCTCTGTACGAGGTACGCTAGCTCTGTACGAGGTACACTAGCTCTGTACGAGGTGTGCTAGCTCTGTACGAGGTGTGCTAGCTCTGTACGAGGTGTGCTAGCTCTGTACGAGGCGTGCTAGCTCTGTACGAGGCGTGCTAGCTCTGTACGAGGTGTGCTAGCTCTGTATGAGGTGTGCTAGCTCTGTACGAGGTGTGCTAGCTCTGTGCGAGGTGTGCTAGCTCTGTACGAGGTGTGCTAGCTCTGTACGAGGTGTGCTAGCTCTGTACGAAGTGTGCTAGCTCTGTACGAGGTGTGCTAGCTCTGTACGAAGTGTGCTAGCTCTGTACGAGGTTTGCTAGCTCTGTACGAGGTGTGCTAGCTCTGTACGAGGTGTGCTAGCTCTGTACGAGGTGTGCTAGCTCTGTACGAGGTGTGCTATGTATAAGGTGTGCTAGCTCTGTAGGAGGTGTGCTAGCTCTGTGCGAGGTGTGCTAGCTCTGTACGAGGTGTGCTAGCTCTGTACGAGGTGTGCTAGCTCTGTACGAAGTGTGCTAGCTCTGTACGAGGTTTGCTAGCTCTGTACGAGGTGTGCTAGCTCTGTACGAGGTGTGCTAGCTCTGTACCAGGTGTGCTAGCTCTGTACGAGGTGTGCTAGCTCTGTACGAGGTGTTAGCTCTGTACGAGGTACGCTAGCTCTGTACGAGGCGTGCTAGCTCTGTACGAGGTGTGCTAGCTCTGTACGAGGTGTGCTAGCTCTGTACGAGGTACGCTAGCTCTGTACCAGGTGTGCTGGCTCTGTGCGAGGTGTGCTAGCTCTGTACGAGGTGTGCTAGCTCTGTACGAGGTGTGCTAGCTCTGTACGAGGTGTGCTAGCTCTGTACGAGTTGTTAGCTCTGTACGAGGTACGCTAGCTCTGTACGAGGCGTGCTAGCTTTGTACGAGGTGTGCTAGCTCTGTACGAGGTGTGCTAGCTCTGTACGAGGTGTGCTAGCTCTGTACGAGGTACACTAGCTCTGTACGAGGTGTGCTAGCTCTGTACGAGGTGTGCTAGCTCTGTACGAGGTGTGCTAGCTCTGTACGAGGTGTGCTAGCTCTGTACGAGGTGTTAGCTCTGTACGAGGTACGCTAGTTCTGTACGAGGCGTGCTAGCTTTGTACGAGGTGTGCTAGCTCTGTACGAGGTGTGCTAGCTCTGTACGAGGTGTGCTAGCTCTGTACGAAGTGTGCTAGCTCTGTACGAGGTGTGCTAGCTCTGTACGAAGTGTGCTAGCTCTGTACGAGGTTTGCTAGCTCTGTACGAGGTGTGCTAGCTCTGTACGAGGTGTGCTAGCTCTGTACGAGGTGTGCTAGCTCTGTACGAGGTGTGCTATGTATAAGGTGTGCTAGCTCTGTAGGAGGTGTGCTAGCTCTGTGCGAGGTGTGCTAGCTCTGTACGAGGTGTGCTAGCTCTGTACGAGGTGTGCTAGCTCTGTACGAAGTGTGCTAGCTCTGTACGAGGTTTGCTAGCTCTGTACGAGGTGTGCTAGCTCTGTACGAGGTGTGCTAGCTCTGTACCAGGTGTGCTAGCTCTGTACGAGGTGTGCTAGCTCTGTACGAGGTGTTAGCTCTGTACGAGGTACGCTAGCTCTGTACGAGGCGTGCTAGCTCTGTACGAGGTGTGCTAGCTCTGTACGAGGTGTGCTAGCTCTGTACGAGGTACGCTAGCTCTGTACCAGGTGTGCTGGCTCTGTGCGAGGTGTGCTAGCTCTGTACGAGGTGTGCTAGCTCTGTACGAGGTGTGCTAGCTCTGTACGAGGTGTGCTAGCTCTGTACGAGTTGTTAGCTCTGTACGAGGTACGCTAGCTCTGTACGAGGCGTGCTAGCTTTGTACGAGGTGTGCTAGCTCTGTACGAGGTGTGCTAGCTCTGTACGAGGTGTGCTAGCTCTGTACGAGGTACACTAGCTCTGTACGAGGTGTGCTAGCTCTGTACGAGGTGTGCTAGCTCTGTACGAGGTGTGCTAGCTCTGTACGAGGTGTGCTAGCTCTGTACGAGGTGTTAGCTCTGTACGAGGTACGCTAGCTCTGTACGAGGCGTGCTAGCTTTGTACGAGGTGTGCTAGCTCTGTACGAGGTGTGCTAGCTCTGTACGAGGCGTGCTAGCTTTGTACGAGGTGTGCTAGCTCTGTACGAGGTGTGCTAGCTCTGTACGAGGTGTGCTAGCTCTGTACGAGGTACACTAGCTCTGTACGAGGTGTGCTAGCTCTGTACGAGGTGTGCTAGCTCTGTACGAGGTGAGCTAGCTCTGTACGAGGTGTGCTAGCTCTGTACGAGGTGTGCTAGCTCTGTAGAGGTACGCGAGGTGTGCTAGCTCTGTACGAGGTACACTAGCTCTGTACGAGGTGTGCTAGCTCTGTACGAGGTGAGCTAGCTCTGTACGAGGTGTGCTAGCTCTGTACGAGGTGAGCTAGCTCTGTACGAGGTGTGCTAGCTCTGTACGAGGTGTGCTAGCTCTGTAGAGGTACGCGAGGTGTGCTAGCTCTGTACGAGGTACACTAGCTCTGTACGAGGTGTGCTAGCTCTGTACGAGGTGTGCTAGCTCTGTACGAGGTGAGCTAGCTCTGTATGAGGTCTGCTAGCTCTGTACGAGGTTTGCTAGCTCTGTACGAGGTGTGCTAGCTCTGTAGAGGTACGCTAGCTCTGTACGAGGTGTGCTAGCTCTGTACGAGGTACGCTAGCTCTGTACGAGGTGTGCTAGCTCTGTACGAGGTACGCTAGCTCTGTACGAGGTGTGCTAGCTCTGTATGAGGTGTGCTAGCTCTGTACGAGGTACGCTGGATCTGTATCAGGTGTGCTAGCTCTGAACGAGGTACTCTAGCTATGTACGAGGTACGCTAGCTCTGTACGAGGTGTGCTAGCTCTGTACGAGGTGTGCTAGCTCTGTATGAGGTGTGCTAGCTCTGTATGAGGTGTGCTAGCTCTGTACGAGGTGTGCTAGCTCTGTACGAGGTGTGCTAGCTCTGTACGAGGTATGCTAGCTCTGTGCGAGGGGTGCTCTGTACGAGGTGTGCTAGCTCTGTACGAGGTATGCTAGCACTGTGCGAGGTGTGCTAGCTCTGTACGAGGTGTGCTAGCTCTGTACGAGGTGTGCTAGCTCTGTACGAGGTGTGCTAGCTCTGAACGAGGTGTGCTAGCTCTGTACGAGGTGTGCTAGCTCTGTACGAGATATGCTAGCTCTGTACGAGGTGTGCTAGCTCTGTACGAGGTATGCTAGTTCTGTACGAGGTGTGCTAGCTCTGTACGAGGTGTGCTAGCTCTGTATGAGGTGTGCTAGCTCTGTACGAGGTATGCTAGCTCTGTACGAGGTATGCTTGCTCTGTACGAGGTGTGCTAGCTCTGTACGAGGTGTGCTAGCTCTGTATGAGGTATGCTAGCTCTGTACGAGGTGTGCTAGCCCTGTACGAGGTGTGCTAGCTCTGTACGAGGTGTGCTAGCTCTGTACGAGGTGTGCTGGCTCTGTACGAGGTGTGCTAGCTCTGTACGAGGTGTGCTAGCTTTGTACAAGGTACGCTAGCTCTGTACTAATGATGATCTCTGTGACACTTAGAAAAAGTGAGTTGAAGAATGATGATGGGTCATTATAGGGAGGATCATGAAGGTGGCAGTGTCTGGGCTTCTGGATCGCACTCCGCAGCTGTACACAGTTACTGGTCTCAGGGGCGAGGAGCGTTACGTTTTCACAGTCTATAGCCTGGGACGGAACCAAACCAGCAACAGCACTGAACCTGTGACAGCCACAGCTTCATCCAAAGGTATGTAGTCACAGTCAATGCCTCACCTGGAGGTTTACATAGACTTACTACCAGTACTTCAGCATTGTTCCCTTTGAGTGGGATAACTGATTGCACAATGCACATTTCCAAAAATGTCTCCTGACTGGTCCACATTATTTCCTAGGCCTGAGGAAGGAATATGTGATTGTGATTGCCGTCACAGCCGTTTTGTTGACGTTGTTTCTCGCAGCCGGGATTTATACCATCGTCAGGTGTGTATATGTCCAAATCTGCATTTTGCATCCTAATCTTCCCTAATTCTTATACATGTTCATGCAACAATGAGCCGAATGAAGGCATTGGCTGACTTCAATGTTTTGTCATATTGCAGATACCTACGCAGGAAGGTCAAGGACTACCTTAGTCCCTTCGACGTTGTCATCCCTGAAGTCACAGAGACTTACTTCAACGTCAGTCACGGTCCCACTTGTTATAATATTTATTATTGTATCCCCCGAACAAAGTTCGGCGGATACTATGGATTTACGATCGTCGCGCCGCCGCCGCCGCCGCCGCTGCCGCGTCCGCGTCCGCAGACACTTTCTTGTGAACGCGCTACAGCTTACAAATCTGAACCGATTTTGATAATATTTTATATGGACATGACTTATGGTGAGATCTCAACACCTATCGATTTTGGTTGCCATAGCAACCAAAATAGCCGATTGGCGTAACATTTTGTGCTCAAATTAGCCTGTTTGACACACATGGGTTGTGAACGCTCTACGGGTGGGAGTTTTCGATGAATGATGATGAAATCGCACAGGCTCAATGAGAAAGACCATCACACGAAACCTATTGTTTTTCAGAATGATCGAATAAATATTAATAAGTTTGAGAGGTTAACTTATTACAACAATTAAAATGCCTACTTTGACATGTGTGATCACTCCAATAACCTGTACTATGAAAGCAAATTGCACTGGATTCTTGTTCAGAATACAGAACTGATGTTTTTGGTGAAAACAGAACAATATTACTGAATAAGTTAACATTGGTTTTACTAGTTAAGTCTATTATTGACCACAAAAAAAATAGTTAAGATGAGAAACATTTATTATTGAGCTCAACAAGGTAAAGGTTTTGTCCAGTAGAGATTTCACAGGTGTAACCAAATAAGTTAACATTATTTTCACTAGTTAAGTCTATTATTGACCACAATAAAAATAGTTAAGACAAGAAACATTTCTTATTGGGCTCAACAAGGTAAAGCTTCTGTGCAGTAGAGATTTCCTGGCTGTAGCCGAATAAGTTAACATCATTTTTACCAGTTAAGTCTATTAATGACCTTAAGAAAAATAGTTAAGACAAGAAACATTTATTATTGAGCTCAACAATTTAAAAGTTTTGTCCAGTAGAGATTTCATGGGTGTAACCGGATAAGTTAACATTATTTTTACCATTAAAGTCAATTTTTACTTTGAATTTCAACTTGAAACCAAGTTTGGCACATATTATGAATTAAAATATAATTTATGGTAAAAAAATCGATCTGGCTCCAATTTCGTCATCGTGAAATGCAGTTTTGATAAACTTTTACTTGAATTTCAGCTCGAAACCAAGTTTGGCACATAATTATTATGAATTAAAATTTAAATTATGGTGAAAAGTTTGATCTGGCTCCTATTTCGTCATCTTGAAATGCAGTTTTGGTCAACTTTTACTTTGAATTTCAACTTGGAACCAAGTTTGGCATATAGTATGAGTTGAAATATAACTTATGGTGAAAAGTTCGATCTGGCTCCAATTTAGTCATCTTGAAATGCAGTTTTTGTCAACTTTTGCTTGAATTTCAACTTGGAACCAAGTTTGTCAAATATTCTGAGTTGAAGTATAACTTTGGGTGAAAACTTTTATCTGGCTGTAATTTCTTTATTTTATCGAACATGTCGAAATGGAAATTCGTATGCAGTGATTTTAGTGGTGATCTTGAATTCGACCTTCAATAAGCTTGAAAGGTTTCACACTCACAATGTACATCAGTGATATATTTGGGGCAACATGGATGATAGGGCTATGGGGGATACACCCAAGCGGTCGTAGGCGACCGGAAGCGTCTAGTTGATCTAAGATTGTCCTAACAGGGTTCCAACTCACCGTACATGTATACTCTGTTTTGGTACACTGCTGAATAAACAGAATTAATGTGCACTAAATACTGAAGTATTCCAATATGTTCTCAGAAACGTAGCTGAACCAGTACAGCTTTGTTTGTTGTTCCCGAGCAGGATGAGGAGCCTAGAGTGCGGTATTGCCATGCTGCCCCTGGCGCCCAGCAGGCCTTGTACTGGGGACAGGATGCTTGTGAAGAGGGTGCTGAGAATGAGGACACAAGCGACAAGGTGATCTGCCCGGGGGACAACAATGAGTTAGGCACTCAGGACGAGTGCGAGGCTGATCAAGACCAAGCAGAGGCCAGTACAGCTTCAGGTGAGGTGGAGCAGGCATCAAATATCGGAGTCTGCGAGGCTTCGGGGCACGGTCCAGTGACGAGGCAGTCAAGCGTGCTCTCTAACTACACTCGCGTGGCTCGGCAGGCTAGCATCGCCAGCAACAGGAGCTCTTCAGTGGAGGCCACAGATGGGCGGTATGTGCCTCCCACGGCCCGGCCAGACCCTCCACCAGTCCAGCGCACGGACAGCGTCATCAGTGGCAACTACGTCTTGGCCGACGATTCAGGTCGGCTTCTCCATCGTGGCAACAGTTGCCATGGCAGCGAGAGCATGGCTTCAGGGGCAAGGGAAGAGGATGCTGCAGAAAGAAAGGAGCAGTCCCCATGCTACCAGCCTCTGCTGCCTGAGAGACACGAATCTGTCAAGTCAGACACCAACTGCTCACAGCGCCACAACATCACATCCGACTCACATGCGTACATCGAACCCCTCGTGTTCAGCGTCAACTCCTGAGTGATTGCCAGTAGTTCATTGTTGTTACGTGCAACAACGGCATCTATTATATTTGATGTTGCTCATATATGTTACATATTTTTACTGTTTACATTTTGAAAGTATTTTTTGCTCAAAATATTTACGATTTTCCACTCGTGTTTTTGACTATGACTGAAAATGAGTCACTATGAAATGTAACCAATATGTTGTAGTGTCCATGTCGTGGTGATGTTGCATGTTGTCTGTTGTTTTCTTGCAATGAGGATTCTACCTATGTATACCACTATTTTATTGCACGGACATCAGGGCACGACTCTGTGATATCAGTAACATGTCTTGCTTTGTGACCATTATGTATTATAAGCATCAGGAAGATGTAAACTAATTGTGTATAACAGGTCATATTCTGTTATATTATGGTTAAGTATAATCATGTTGAGTTATGTACAGGTAACGTGCCTATTTCCAAGTCTGGACTTAAACCTGAACACCGGCCAAATCATCGCCGTCATTGATTGTACAATGTGTGCTCGGGTTGCTCGGGGGTGCTCGGGTTTAAGTCCCCGCTCGGGAATAGGCACATCACCTGTAGTACACTTGAAACAAACAAAACATATTTGGTATTACTCATGTAAGTTGTTGACTGTTATTTGTGTGTATTGAATGTTCTTTGATATAGTTATAAGACTAAATGCTCAGCTCAAAATGTACAAACAAAATGATGGTCATTGGCATTGCTTTACTGTAGTGTATTGTATTGTATTGTGAGATGATGAGCTGAATGTGTATGTTGTCTGCTTTGAAGGATTATTTCGTTGTTCCACATCCAATCTTTGTCACAAATAACATATTGCAGTGTGTTTTACTGCCCTATTGCAGTGTATCATACTGTATGTTGAAGAGATTTTCTCAGAGGAGAATCCGTAGAAGAGCCTGTCGTACAATGAAAGGACAACTCAATACGAGAGTTAGCTATCATAGACGAGCATCAGTGGGGTACACTCCCGAAAGTGTCTTCTAGTTCAAAGTTCCTCTTGGATATGAAAATCACACAGTGCTTAAGTTGTGGAGATTACTTAGCAAACTTTTCCAATTTCTGGCGTAGAAGTCTGAAATTTAACAGAATAATTTCTGTTTGATACCAAGTTGAAGTGTGTCAAGTTACATGATGGCTTTCAGCTTCCCTGAACTAACGTATGTAAACAGGTTAAAGAAATCTGATTGAAAAATGTCTTGAATCACCAGCGCATAGCAATGACCAATGTCAGAGTGGCCATTCTTAGTATTTCGGGCTCTGTTCTTCTGTGTTCACAGACAATTCTCAACCCATGTTCAATATGGTCAGCATATCTAATGACTGGTGTTTTACGTGACTGCACATGTGAACCGCTTACATGTGAATTATTGAGCTATCCAATCGGTGTGCACACATTTGATAAGTACTGCTTCACAAGCATTCTTTCATGCCGAAATACTTTTAGTCACTTTTTGGCACATACATTTGGCTGTACCATTATGAGCTTGTTGATTATACAACATATACTGTTGTTCTGAACATTCAGTAGGGATTGTTGTGAAGTCATTCCATGGTGTGATATTCATGTTGTTATTCTTTCATTCAACTCTTGTCTTGTTCTCCATTCATTGCTCGATATATCTGTGACATTGAGATGTGATTTGCATCTGCGATCTTATTATGTGGTCAACATTCATCCAGAAGCCATTTTCTTGCCTTGCTGTTGAATCTCTTGTCTTGTGGTTTTATTTTGTAAGTTTGCTGTTTTTGTGTCCTCCACCAGCTGTTTCCCCCCAAAGGCCATATAACATTTTTCTATTGAGAAGACATGGTGATGTTGTCCAGCTGGTCTAGATCTGACATCGATTCCGAAGTTCATATAAAAACTCATGCAAATTCATTCTCTCTTTCACAACCACAAGTTGTGGAACATCCATTAACCAGACAGCAAAAGAGTTCAGCCAAGTATATGAGTTATATACATTGTACTGGCAGCATCTCATTGTAAGCAGTTGAGTTGACATTGCTCCTGAAGTTTGATGCTCCTGAAGTTTGATCAGGTCAGTATACAAACAGTCCAGTTTACCTCAATGTTACAGGCTCCACAATTGTTGTTATACTGTACTTGTATTGTAATATAACACTAATGAGAGTTTGGTTGCTTGACAAGACATTGACAGCCCGAGCCTTGGCCAGGTATGCCAATATCTGGAAGGCGTCCTATAGACCAAGGACGGCATTACAACCCTCACACCACCAAGCAAACTTTCATTATTACTCCTCACCATTCTGATATCATGAATAAATTTATCAATAGTTGTACAGTGACAGAAAACTATTTCAGCCATTGTGTTGTTTCAAAGTTTTGACTTTGACTTTCGCTACAAACAGATTGTTCCAAGCTTTCACAAGACGTATGCATTGAATGAAATACGCGGACCTCGAATGAAGGGGCATTTCATTTGAGGTCCGCGTCTTGTGTTTGTGGCCTAATGCATACAGCAAAGCCCAGGAAAATGATGATAATTTGAGATTAATGGCTGAATGGTGTAGGGATACCGGTACTGGTACCTTGGTCACACTGCTGGTCAGGAATTGTTCATATCCGATGAATGTCTAGAAGTTCTGTATGGTGGAGTAGGCCTGTAAGGATGATGTGATAGTTTATAGCTTTCAATAAGGAACACATTATCAAATCATGTTTCGTCTCGATGCAATTGAATATTTTGTAAATGTAATACATGGTTCATACTTACGTTTTGTCCATTGACTGTTTTGCATTGTGCCATGAAACTTGCATTATGAATTGCCTAGTACTTGTATATCAATATTTTATGTTGTGTTTGCATTTATGGAATATTTTAATGGTTGTTGTTGTTGCTAGATTTGATGTTGTTTCTGATATGTGAAATGGTATCGTGGTTATGAAATTGTATTCACCTCCGAACATAAAAAATATAGCAGTCACACGTGGCAACACTTGAGGAAACGGACAGTTTGACATAGCGCGTATAATTATGTCCATACATGTTATATAACAAGACTCACAAAGAGA
This sequence comes from Terebella lapidaria, assembly GCA_949152475.1. NCBI lineage: Eukaryota > Metazoa > Annelida > Polychaeta > Terebellida > Terebellidae > Terebella > Terebella lapidaria. The sequence goes on along the minus strand of OX424557.1, from coordinate 52,477,020 downwards.
TGTGTGGCTAATGGTGGAACACCATTACTCAGCAAACTTGGAATACTGGTACTTAGCAAACTTGGAATACTGGTACTCAGCAAACTTGCAATACCGGTACTCAGCAACCTTGTTCTTCCGACAAGTTTTACTAGTTTAAGTACCAGTCAATATCAAGTGTTACATAACCATTGTAAAATGTGGTGTGTGCAATAAGGATTCCATAACCCATGTTGGAAATGAATCAATTTTCCAACTCATTTTCTGTTTGGTATTGAATAAAGCTTTATTACCGGTATGTATAATGAACATAAATATAAACACCCCATGTCAAATACCTTTTGTTGTGGACATGAGGCATATATGTTTTTGTTCAGTATGAGTAACTCGATTGTTTGTACCACAGGTGACACACTCCACAATAGGCCAGATCGTGGTCTATCCCACGTAGACACCCTGGTACAAGTACAATAGACAACCCACAGCCTAGGACTGACTCGTGTATTCGTCATACCCTATGGGGCCCAAGTATCATACGCTGCGCCTTAATACTACTCGGCCACTAAATGAATGCCATTTAATCCGTCTGTCACCTTTTTAATCCTTAATGAATATAGAGGAAGACGCAGGATATGATACTTGGGCCCCCTATGGCTGTTCGTCAACTCATCTATTCTATATGTAGTATTTACAATTTATTGCATAGGTACTATATCATGTTCATTTGAACCTGTATCATTTGTAACCATTGTTGTTTTTACTGTTTGCTCAAAGGATATTTGTATTTTATTGACATATGTTTATATACAATGACTAAGGGTGATGAGTATGTAAGGGACTTCATTAGGGACGTAACCCCTCTAAATGGAACTGCTCAATTTTACAATTAGGGCAGTGTATATTCACGTAGGACAACCATTGCGAGATAACTATACTTCCAGTATATATCAGTTCTTGTAGGTGTCGTCAGGGTTCTAGGCATCGATGTGCTGCCTTCAAGTGTTGTGATCTTTTTGTATTTCATTGATATTAATAAACTTTATTATTTCATATTTGTCAATGTTTTTTTTGTGCTAGTTGTTACAAATAACAACTTTGTTATGCAAACGATGTGTTCAGTGAATTCAGTTATTGAATCACAGGTTATATGTTGGATAGCAATACAAACAATCTGATTACAAACCAATACATTTTATTACTCATTCAAAACACACCTTTGAACATGGTTATACAACTCAACAATGTTGTAATGTCGAATTATCATCAGCTTAGTCATTGACTACCGGTACATCAAATAATGCTGTGTTTTATCAGGTTAACTTCATCAGTTACATAACAGAAACTCTGACAACGAACTGGAACACATTTATCACATGCTGATGATATTTCCATGGAAGTGATATCTCAGTGTTTGTTGTCAGTGGACAGTTGAGTGTCACCATGGTAACTGGCTTTCCCCCAAGTTGCATTGTCATGGTTGCCATGTAGACGATACCATGAGGCGGGTCGGGTTCCGATGCCCAAGTGTAATGGCGAAGGTAGGAGTCTACTAGGAGAGATTTCCGTTATGTGATTTCCATCCACTCCACTCCATCATGCCCCCTTGTGGTCAGTCACTGAACCAATTGCGCGGCCTCACTGCATATTTTGGGGGTATTTTTCAACCTTTTTGACGGGATTACATATGTTACGATGTACAGCGAGTTCATATATCGAGAGCAACGATGGGCTGCGGGACTTGTACGCAAGTCTCTTTGTGGTATGCCAGGAGCGACTCATCTTGGCCAGAACACTTGTCTGCTGGGTACTGTAACCATGGAAACAAAACACACATCAGTCACTGGGATATACCTTAAACTTTACAACCAGTCAAAAAAAAAACTTACATAATAAGATATATTTCATGAGAATAAAATATGAATACTAGTCCTGAAGTGAAAATTTTTTTCTCGCCAAAGAATTCATTACTTGATGTTTAATGATATTACAAAGTAAGACAGTAATTATACTACACACCTCGACCAGCAGACAGTTGTAATCTGTGCTGAGTCCAGACCATTCCGCATTGACAGTGCCCAGGTAGTTGTCGTCCACACCGTCGTAATCATCATAGAGACCGTGTGTGACATGGGGGGTGGGGTGGGGACGGTCACCTAGCAACTCGTGTAGCTTGTCGGCACTGTCCACCTGCACAACGACACAGACACAGGAGATCAGTCCACAATTACTACCGAGATCAATGTACTATACAGCAGTATTGTGTAACAGGTCACTCAAGGTACACATCAATACATCAGTTATTACACAAGAATGGCCAGCATGTTCACTGGAGCTGGTGACCCACATTAACGCTAACCCCCCAGTCAACTCAAGCACCAGGTCATTTACTGTAACTCTAGCATCAACTGTTTCATAAGTCATATCTACCTTGATCAGGGGGACTTGGTTCTCCAAGCAGAAGGCTTCGATCAGGGTGAAGTGTATATCCAGAGTGACGTCTCCAGATTTGTTCACAGGCAGAACACACACCATCACCGAGTCGGGGTTCCTGCGGATCCAAACAATATCACATTAGGATATGTCGAAGAAACTTGAAGGTTCAAAAGTATTAAATTCCTGTTTCACAACATTGATTACTCAAGACAAACTCAGGAATAAAACTCACATTTCGAGCATGACGCCCGATTCGTAGACCCCACATGTCAGACGGTTGTTATCCCGAGCGTTCTGTAAAACTGCGCCCAGTATGGCACCAATGTCCTCTCTGCAAAACAAACATGCAATCATAAGTCCTCCTGAATAAGAGTCAACATTTACAAAATGCTCTGCATATTTTTAAATGGAATGTCAATGTCATGACTAGTGTTTTATATTCGAGTCCAGATTCTCACCCAGTAGGAAGGATATATGATCTCTGTGTGAACTTCATGTTCAATATTCTCAAAGTTCAATATACTTTGTACAACGCTCGAGTTCTAGGCTACGTGTGACTGACTATTCCTGCACTGCTTGGGCAATCAATGAATGAAGTTCGTAAGCTCAGCGCTTTCAACTCAGACTCCGGTTGTCAAGTAACCAACACAATGTTTGTTTGGATAAGCAGCAAGGCAGATATCAGCGTATGTCAGCAGAAATGAATTCAATGCTAGGCTTGATCAGAAATATCCACACTGTATGACGTCCACTTAGAATTGTATCCGATGTGTATCTCGAGCAGAACAAGAAGTATTCTACTGAGGTAGAACTCCGCTCCTGCCTGTTATATACCAGCAGTGACCGGCTTGACCTCACAACACCCCCAGACACCAGTGGTCAATGACAGAATAGTGACCAGGCAACCAGCTATATGCAAAGATAAAGCCGACCAGAAGAGTCAATGTACTTGTGTAACTATTACCGTAGCAGTCACTGGCCGTGGTATCAATTATATTGTACAGAGAGATGCCCAGATAACCGTCCGGTTCATTTATAACATCACCCAGGGGCCAGAGCTTGACCCTAACCGGGGTCACCTGAGATCAGTGCTGTACCAGACTTCATGTAATTACCTACACTGTCAAATGTCAGATTCATGTAAGTGACCTCATATATATAGGCTAGGATTAATGAACTGATTTACACTCGATTTTGCTAGATATATTAAGCCACATGCATTGTCTTCAATATCACACTGTTTAAACAATAGGTTTTGTACTGTTGTAAACAATACATTTTTTTTAGACAAAAGAGATTCATCGATCAATAGATTGATTAAATTTTCTACTATAATTTATAATCAAATGTAAATATTTTATGAAAACTGGTTTGAGTTTCAAAATATATCAATGGTAAATGGATCAAGTATGTACAACTTGTCTATGTGACTGAAAACTGAAATAAATTCTATTGTAATTGGTACATCTTGATAACACTTCCAGTATATTTCCAGTGACCATGAATTTTCACCATTTGCTATAGACTCTACTGACTATGCTGACTGAACAAATTGATCATGGTTTTTTTTCTCCAAAGTTTGAAACTTTCACTTTAAGTTACGAGAAATCATCTGTCTGTTGACAAGTCACTATATCACGTTCACGTGCTTGTAGATATCGTTAGTCATACAACCATGATCTGAGCGAGCGGGGCGACTGCCACACCGCTCTGACCACGTCACGGGCCCAGAGATAGAGGTGCTGACTCATGCCCGTGCCCCCTCAGAGCAGAACGTTCTGGCTACTAACAGCGATGATGAAACAACAACATACCATTGGCCCAGCCCCGCTACGCCCCTTCACCTTCAACATGCGTGCAAACTGATATTCTATTTGTTATGATTTTGAAGGCATACTGCATTCTACTATGCCTATTAAAATTTGAATTCATGATTTTAATATTATCCACAAACCAACCAGCCCAGAAAGCGGCTCCTTACAAGCCTATACTCTTTGAGTCAAGTCATATGACATTCAATGTCATCAATAGGCCTACTGATCACTTACCGGGTGGCGGGTGCTGATTCCCCGGCAAAATTACATCTTCAATTAACAAGTTGCTTGAACTGCAAAATGTACTTACTTTTTTGCGAGCATCTTTCCGGCGTGGATTGGTGTTGTTCCTTTCGTCATGTCTCTGATAATATCTTGATATATCGCGATGATCCAATGGTTTTGTTCTCTAGTGACACGTCTTGCTTTACCGAGTGCAGGTTACGAAATGACGACGTTTGCAGTTTTGATGTTTTCAGGAATCTATCAATATTCATGTCGATGAGCCCTGATTGGTGTTTTACCGGTGGGTTTGACCAATCAGCAGTAAGGAATATGGGTTTGTTGGTCGGAACACGTGCCGTCCCGCGGTTGCTAGAGGTTACCAGCGTGGTTTTGCAACGTGGTTTTGTTGCGGTCATGAGGCCTACTGATCACGGGGTGTTGTCGCGGCGACGAAAATGTTCCGTCATGAAAGAGTCACAGATATAACCATGTTTTGTAGACCTATATATGTCAAGTGAACTCGACGGGTTAGTCATCAACTCTGATCAACACAACTTCATATTGATACCCACTGAAGTAGACACATATATATGGCTCATAAAACCTTAGGCATACCCATACATGTATACTCTGATTTTTCTAACTCGTTTACACTGGGTTTCTCTGATATTTTTGCGATGCTAAATGGTATCATTCTATAATTTGGCATATTTCACCTGGGAGTCAAACGGCAATTATGCACCAAATTTCAGACTTCTATCGCGGAAATTGGAAAAGTTGGCAATCTACCTCAATGTTAAATTTAGCCCTGTCATTTATTTTCTGAGTCCGCAAACAATTTTGTGCATTTGCTCGGTTTTGTAGCGGTGCAGTCTTTTAAAATGAACATGTTTGTGTATAATACATCCCAATGTGTCTTCTCGTCCCAAATTACAAGAATACTTCGAATCTTAGTGGATATAAACAAGACTAAATCCTCGAAAATGCTCATATTCTCAAGATCCCGTTTTCTCCTAAAATTTAACATTGGGGTAGATTGCCAAATTCTTCAATTTTTGCGATAGAAGTCTGAAATTTGGTAGAAACTTGCCGTTTGACTCCCGAGTGAAGTATGCGAAGTTATAGAAAGATAACATTTAGCATCGCAAAGTTATCAGAGAAAAACAGTGTAAACGAGTTAGAAAAATCAGAGTATACGTATTTAATCCATTGCAACAGACCAACACATGTTTTGAAACTCTTGAGGGGGGGGGGGGGGCTATATCATTCAGCAATACAGTACCATATATGGGCATTCAATGTTGTCGACAATATATTTTACATACTCACGATAAATTTAGAATTAATGATTGAATAATTGGAATAATTTCGATTTCGTAATATGTGAATAAATGCTATAAAAAAAGTAATCAGGAAATACCAATTTTAAGGTCATGTTTGAGTTATTTGTTGGAATAATTTCTAATTCATATTCATTGACAGTTGTGTACGAAAGTGTGAGTATTGAAATTGGGTCATGTTTTAATTGCGGGGGTGGAAGTGGGTACAATTACCAAATTAAATTAAAATCTATTTCCTTTCCAACCAAAATGTCATCAGAAACCTCTTTTATGTGTTTCTGATGTCATTGGATGAAGTATATTTAATGTGTTTACGGTATGACGCTTTCTGTCTTTTGTGCAGGAGAAAAAAAACCTTTTCCAAGTCTGAAATGAGATAAACTAGACGTCAAGGCCTAAAGATGCCTTGGAGGCATTTCGGTATAGGACCAATTCGTAATATTTGAAACATGTTTGCCACGGTCTCCAGGACACACCATTTCCTAGATATCGACGAAAATGAAAAAAATGTCGACTCAGCAAAAAAAAAAGAAAATTTCAGGTCAAGGTCAAAGTATCTGTAACACCCCTTAAGCATGTTTGTCTAGAGCCACGAGTCCGAAAATAACGTCCGTTTCGCTCTACAACGCGCCGTGATGCTGACTCGCCGAAAAAATCCATAATACCACTGAGACATGTTTGTCGAGGGCGACGAGTCCAAAAATAACGTCTGTTTCGCTCTACGACGCACCGTTTCCGAAATATCAACGAAAACGAAAAATGCCGACTCGCCAAAAAATTTTCGGGGTCAATGTCAAAGTTCATCTATAATACCCCTAAAACATGTTTGTCTAGGTCGGCGAGTCCAAAAATGGCGTCCGTTTCGCTCTACGACGCACCGCTTTCGAGATATCGACGAAAACTAAAAATGCTGACTCGGCAGAAAAATTTCGGCTCAAGGTCAAAGTTCATCCATAATACCCCTGAGACATGTTTGTCTAGCTCAACGAATCCAAAAATAATGTCCGATTCGCTGTACGACGCACCGTTTCCGAGATATCGACGAAAACGAAAAATGCCGACTCAGCAAAAAAAATTCAGGTCAAGGTCAAAGTTCATCCATAATACCCCTTAGACATGTTTGCCTAGGGCGACGAGTCCAAAAATAACGTCTGTTTCGCTCTACGACGCACCGTTTCCGACATATCGACGAAAACGAAGAATGCCGACTTGACAAAAAAATTTCGGGTCAAGGTCATAGTTCGTCCACAATACCCCTTAGACATGTTTGTCTAGGACGACGAGTCCAAAAATAATGTCCGTTTCGCTCTCTGACGCACCATTTCCGAGATATCGAAGATAATGAAAAATGCCGACTCGGCAAAAAAATTTCGGGTCAAGGTCAAAGTTTATCCATAATCCCCTGAGACATGTTGTCTAGAGCGACGAGTCCAAAAATGACATCCGTTTTCGTTCTACGACGGACCGTTTCCGAGATATCGACGAAAACGAAAAATGACGACTCGGCAAAAAAAATTCGGGTACACAACGTTTCCGAGATATGCAGGAAGCCTCAAGGATGAATCAGCAAAAAATTATTTTGACCTCTAGGTCAAAGGTCGTTTGACGAATTGATCCCAAAATCAATAGGGTTCTTCCCTGGTGGTATATGAACCTCCATGCAGAGTTCTGCAACTATTGCGTGAATATTTTTCGAGTTATCGTCCGGAAACCAAGTCTCAAAATTAGCTTGATTTCATCCTCACGGACCTCGGAGCCGGCTCAAATAGAATAGGGTTCTTCCACATATCATTTTTGACTAGTGGTGAAAATTTGACAAGGATCCATCAAGGCAATCTAAAGTTATCGTCCGGAAACCAAAACGGCGAAAGAAGAAAAAAAAAGAAAAAGAAAAAGAAAATCTGCTACAACCATAAAGGCATTTCTACCGCAATGCCTTATTTATCGGTCAGATTTATGACAATTTGCATTCCTGATTAGTACAAGACAACACTGTTTCATGGCGGTGCTCGGGTACAATCGATATACTATGTGGGTACTGCTACAGGTTACAGTCAACACTAGCAGTTTTTAAACTGAGCCTAATTTTCGCTAAACTAATAAGCACTGTGCAAGAAGCTACCGTGATAATAAAGCAATGAAACACGAGAATAATGACACAATTTTCTTCATTTACCAGTGTGTAATAGTTCCGATGAATCAGGCGCTCAAAGTTAAACATGAACGGACATCATAGATATTTCGCCGAGTAGCTTAACCACGGTCGCTGGTCGATAAGATGTCGGCCGCTGTATGGAAGCCACTCGAGGTCATCACTGACTGTGTCTCGGCCGCAGGACCAGCACTACAATATACACACTCCGTTGTGACGTTGTCTATTTCACCTGGCTCATGCTCACCGTATGTGGTATTCAAAACAGACAGCAATGACAATGCAATTCCTACACCAATAAACTGAAGGGTTCAGATCAAGAAAGGTGAGCTGGATAAGATACCAAGTAAGATCTAGTTCATGATCTGTGTGCATGCCGACGATCAGCTGGTTAGTGGCCCGCTGGACGCACCACAGTGCAAGACACTCGTCTGTTTCATGTATATTACGTCGACGAGTTTGTGATATGGCGGACCGGGTTTCTGGGGATGTTGTGTGGTCAAGATTGTGGACCACGTGTGCGCCGTTCTCAAGGGCTGGAAAATGTCCTTCACGCTTCCAGGGCCGCCCAAAGTCGAGCCTTCCTATGCGAACGCCAAGAGAGGAGAGCCTGGAGATGAAATCCACGGCGTGGCATTTTGTATGACGCGCGAGTCGGGTGCCGAGTTGGACCGCACGGAGTCCGGCTACAACAAAGAGACAGTGACACTGCACGCCTACGACGGCCGAGTGTTAGACGGATTCCTCTACGTCAACAAGCCAGGAGCTGTGGCTGCCCAAGAGATCCCCCCGTCGGCACGGTACCTGGGTGTGCTGGTCAGCGGTGCACGGGCCGCTGGACTAAACGAGGCCTACATCCAGAGACTGGCCAGTCATGAGGTGTACCATCCCACGGCCGAGACCCTGGCCATCAGAGAGGCCCTGCCCAGGCCCGAGGACCTAGCTCTCTACACGTTGGACCAGGTGGCACAGCATGACGCCAAGAGCTCCGAGCCGTGGGTGGCTGTACTAGGATACGTCATCAACCAGAGGTCCTACTTCACCTCACACGTTGGCAGGGACATCACCACACGCATGATCAACCAGTTCCATGCAATCCCAATGGACGATAATGACGACAGGGGCCGGCCACCGTATCCCATCCTGTCCCGACTGGAACCTGAGGTTCTGGAGTATGTTCAGACCTGGAGGGACCACTACCTCGCCAAGTCTGATGGAAAGGTAGGTACCTGGAGAGACCACTACCTCACCAAGTCTGATGGGAAGGTAGGTACCTGGAGGGACCACTACCTCGCCAAGTCTGATGGGAAGGTAGGTACCTGGAGGGACCACTACCTCACCGAGTTTGATAGGAAGGTAGGTACCTGGAGGGACCACTACCTCGCCAAGTCTGATGGGAAGGTAGGTCCCTGGAGGGACCACTACCTCGCCATGTCTGATGGGAAGGTAGGTCCCTGGAGGGACCACTACCTCGCCAAGTCTGATGGGAAGGTAGGTCCCTGGAGGGACCACTACCTCGCCAAGTCTGATGGGAAGGTAGGTCCCTGGAGGGACCACTACCTCGCCATGTCTGATGGGAAGGTAGGTACCTGGAGAGACCACTACCTCACCAAGTCTGATGGGAAGGTAGGTACCTGGAGGGACCACTACCTCGCCAAGTCTGATGGGAAGGTAGGTACCTGGAGGGGCCACTACCTCGCCAAATCTGATGGGAAGGTAGGTACCTGGAGGGACAACTACCTCGACAAGTCTGATGGGAAGGTAGGTACCTGGAGGGACCACTACCTCACCAAGTCTGATGGGAAGGTAGGTACCTGGAGGGACCACTACCTAACCAAGTCTGATGGGAAGGTAGGTACCTGGAGAGACCACTACCTCGCCAAGTCTGATGGGAAGGTAGGTACCTGGAGAGACCACTACCTCACCAAGTCTGATGGGAAGGTAGGTACCTGGAGAGACCACTACCTCGCCAAGTCTGATGGGAAGGTAGGTACCTGGAGGGGCCACTACCTCGCCAAGTCTGATGGGAAGGTAGGTACCTGGAGGGACAACTACCTCGCCAAGTCTGATGGGAAGGTAGGTACCTGGAGGGACCACTACCTCGCCAAGTCTGATGGGAAGGTAGGTACCTGGAGGGACCACTACCTCACCAAGTCTGATGGGAAGGTAGGTACCTGGAGGGACCACTACCTCGCCAAGTCTGATGGGAAGGTAGGTACCTGGAGGGACCACTACCTAACCAAGTCTGATGGGAAGGTAGGCACCTGGAGGGACCACTACCTCGCCAAGTCTGATGGGAAGGTAGGTACCTGGAGGGACCACTACCTCGCCATGTCTGATGGGAAGGTAGGTACCTGGAGGGACCACTACCGCACCAAGTCTGATGGGAAGGTAGGTACCTGGAGGGACCACTACCTCGCCAAGTCTGATGAGAAGGTAGGTACCTGGAGGGACCACTACCTAACCAAGTCTGATGGGAAGGTAGGTACCTGGAGGGACCACTACCTCTTCAAGTTTGATGGGAAGGTAGGTACCTGGAGGGACCACTACCTCACCAAGTCTGATGGGAAGGTAGGTACCTGGAGGGACCACTACCTCGCCAAGTCTGATGGGAAGGTAGGTACCTGGAGGGACCACTACCTCACTAAGTCTGATGGGAAGGTAGGTACCTGGAGGGACCACTACCTCGCCAAGTCTGATGGGAAGGTAGGTACTTGGAGGGACCACTACCTCGCCAATTCTGATGGGAAGGTAGGTACTTGGAGGGACCACTACCTCACCAAGTTTGATATGAAGGTAGGTACCTGGAGGGACCACTACCTCTTCAATTTTGATGGGAAGGTAGGTACCTGGAGAGACCACTACCTCGCCAAGTCTGATGGGAAGGTAGGTACCTGGAGGGACCACTACCTCGCCAAGTCTGATGGGAAGGTAGGTACCTGGGGGGACCACTACCTCGCCAAGTTTGATAGGAAGGTAGGTACCTGGAGGGACCACTACCTCGCCAAGTCTGATGGGAAGGTAGGTACCTGGAGGGACCACTACCTCACCGAGTTTGATAGGAAGGTAGGTACCTGGAGGGACCACTACCTCACCAAATTTGATAGGAAGGTAGGTACCTGGAGGGACCACTACCTCACCAAGTCTGATGGGAAGGTAGGTACCTGGAGGGACCACTACCTCACCGAGTTTGATAGGAAGGTAGGTACCTGGAGGGACCACTACCTCGCCATGTCCGCTGGAGAAGTAGGTTACTCCAGGAATTGACCATTCTACCTCCCGGAGTATATGTGATTGCCTTCAATTTCGTTTTTGTTCTCCATCTTCAGGTTATTGGGTACGTGAAAGAGTTTTTGGAGCAGCAAATGTCTGGAGAGTCCAACTGGAAACTACCAGACTAACCCCAGCTGTGATTCAACCACGTGTACGCGTTTCCTGCATCTCTTGCGTGTCACTCAGGAATTGAGATTAACATAAGATTAACGTAATTTTACATTGGTTTGTCCCGGAGGTTTTATTGCTTTTTTAGTAGTTGTGTATCTGTTTCCAATGTTGTTTTGTACCCATACCGGCATACACAATACATGTAGAGGTATGTTTGCATAGATGTTGAGAGCTGATATATTATATGTTATAAATTTCAATAAATTGTGAAAACACTAAACATCTATTTTGTAAGATATCAAGTCAAGGTAAAACTTGAATGACATACACGTACACTTTCATTGTTGCCAGAATATCAGTGACTTAACGTACATTATGATTTTATACAAAACATGTAGAGCGCCATGATTATTATTTAAAGATGCGTTATGATTGTTGCAATCCTAAGAACCGGGTAGAAAAATCGGATAGTTTCCCGCGAATAAATATTTAGTGTTACATGTTAGTGGGTGTCGATAACACTCAGCTAGGTGAAAATAATCAATGGAACTGCTGACAAAGTTATCGAGTATACAAATATAGAAAATATAATTTGTGAATCCGATAGTAACTTTTTAAAGCAGCTGCCTTCGAAACCAGTCATAATTTTTTGAAAACTATATTTCATACTAAACATGCTAAACTAACTGAATGAAACATACTGACATCAAATGTAATGAAAATAACCAGTTCTCAGGGAAATTTTGCTCATTTGAACAGGCCGTTATCGCGTAAATACAGGAACTGTATCCATCACACGCGGATGTAAACAAAGCATAAAAGTGCGAGATAGACTGGCAATTCCACGCACATCATGGTATATCACTGATTATTTTCTCACAACTACACTATATATACACATAAGAACTGGAAAATGTACTCGATGTGGATTTTAAGCGCGATTTGAGCATTTGTTTACATTCGGGTTTGATGGATACACTTCGTTTGTTCATTTACAAAACCGGTACAAAATGGACACTAAAATGGATGAAAAGACAACTCGGACGGACTGTAATCGTCTAAATCATTGAGCACACCTTTTGTTATATTGCATTAGAGGTGTTTACCAAAAAAATGTTCTTGAAAAAATATATTGCATACATTCGAAGTCAGCAGCTTTAATAGCTACAGACGAACACAAAGACCATGATTAGTCATCATGGTCATTTCAGGTATTTGTTCAGTCCCGTTCAAATTATTTCAAGGTGCTAGAACTTAGCAAATTGAAATAAAACAGCGAAGTTTGGAAACATTCAGTGGCAATGTTTGCACGATAAATCCTTGTGTCCATATAAGTGCGAGTGGACTAAAATTACTTTGGGCGCCTCCCAAAAAGTAAGTAAAAGACAATAACTTTCAAATTTGGGTACTCCATTTTAGGTTACCGTATATATGGTCAGATAACCCATTGGCCATTGGCTTCGTGTTGCGTCAATCGTCGGCCATGCACATTTTCAACTTCTCGGTATAAACTTTCTGAAATTTGACAACAACGACATGAATAACTGGAGTGGCATCAGTACCCCGGTACACTTCAATATATACTACTCCAATGATGTCATTGGCCTACTCGATCTTGTGAACTTGAAATTGAGCATCGGTGACCTCGAAAGGTCAAAACGACCATTTTAGTTGAAAAAACCCTCTTGTTTTACTTTGTCGACTTTAACCTGATTTCCGGTAACCTTTCTGGCCTTTGAGATAAGGTTAGTTTGGCTACTTCAGTGACTTATCCTCAACTAAGAGGAAAAAGCAGGCGACATTGTCCGTGGTGTCATGTAATCTGAAACTCGGGTGTGAAATATAAAGTGGAACAATTTCAGACTGTGGATAAAGGAAAATGGAAGATTTAGGTTTGTAATAGTGCTAGGCTAAATAATAATAATAATAATAATAATAATAATAATAATAATAATAATAATAATAATAATAATAGGAAGAAGAAGAAGAAAAAATTACGCGCAATTTCATGTCAGTTAGGAGACAATACAAATACTAAGCGTAAAAAAATAGTGTTAAAAGTTTATACTCCTTTGCTTGATACATCTGTGCGACAGATGCAGGCACGGAGAACCTGCTGATCCTGGTCGGCTGTATAGGTGGCTGTATTGTGATCATTGTGGGGGGTCTGGTGACACTGTGTATGTACAAACGTCAGCTGAGGGCGGCCCGAGCCAGGAGTCAAAGCCGATCCCGGGGCCTGGAGCTGGCCACCCTCGCGCCCACAGAGGAGACCCTCATATACAACAGGTCAGTCAGACCAGGCATTCATGACTAGTACAGATTAAAGGGTATACGAAAATCGGATATTGGATTTTGTTATGTATGTGAAAGCACTTTTTGAACCGAACAAAATGGTCCTCACAGATATCATGATTCCTTCCAAAGTTATGACACTTACATAATTACAGAGTCTGACAACAAAGTCTGACAGCTAATTAATATGCAAATGAGATGTATGACGTCATTGACAGTCTGCTTATTAATTAATCCGTGTATATTGATTATCATGATGTTAGCTCTAAAATATCTCCGAGAACCGTTTGGAATGGAATTCAATAGTTCTTTAGCGGAAATGTTGTCATCATCCAAGATATATCCAGTTTATACATATATTTGGACTATTCACGTCTTTTTCATACAAATATAGGCACATTCAGCCACGAGGTAACTTAACCGGACTACCTCGTATCAACAGCATTCAAAGGTGTGTGTGCAATCTATGTATTTGACGTTCAGTGGAGGACGAAAAGTCCTCCAATGTGGATGTAGCTGTTTGGCGTTCCACCATCATCATTGCATTAGCGCAAGATCAAGGCTGTATTACAAATTTTATGTACTTCGCACCAGACAAATTGAGCTGGCTCCGCCCCGACCGATCTATCAAGTACCAAGCCGGATCCTGGATCCGAACCCTCGCCCAATGGATCCGCCTCCTCGCCACTTTGAAACCATGGCAACCAGACCGGCGGATCAGATCTCCTTGGTGACGACCCAGACCCCGTACACACACCGCCGACCCGACACCAGGCGCTGGTAAGGTGGATATACTTGTATATATTGCTCGTTTGACGTAGCTCTTTTAGGCCTTATGGTTTCCGAACGATAACTCAAAAACGCGTGGACGTATCTCCGAGAAATTTTCACCAAATATATTGCGTAGATGAACCCTGGGCCGACTCCGAGGCCCAGTTATTCCGAGGATTAATTTTCTGTCAAATGGTTTCCGGATGATAACTCGAAAAGTAGGCCTATTTGTGCTACACTTCTGAAACTTGACACATTTAAGTAAGTTGATATTATATCACAGAAAAACCCTATTATTGGGTCAATCAGTCAAATGACTTAAATGACCCTGAGGTCAAAAGAGATTTTGGTGAGTCATCCTTGAGGCCAACTGCATATCTCGGAAACGATGCGTCGTAGAACGAAACGGACTTTTTTGCCGGACTCGTGGCACTAGACAAACATGTCTTAGGGGTTTGGTGAATTTAGCCCTGGGCCAAATTTTTTTGCTGAGTCGGCATTTTTCATTTTCGGCCATATCTCGGATACGTTGTATCGTAGAGCGAAATGGACGTTATTTTCGGACTTGTGGCACTAGACAAACATGTCTTAGGGGTATGTTTGATGAACTTAGCCCTGGTCCAAATTTTTTATTGCTGAGTTGGCAATTTTTAGGTTACCATTTTCTCAAAATCTGTTCAGGTTACCATTTTCTCAAAATCTGTTCAGTAACTTTTTTTCTTTTTGATACATAACATTTCTCATATGTACTCCTATGATGTCTATAAATTTCGTTGCGCTTGAATCGCTCGAAGTGGGCCATTTTGGCCCAAACTCGGCCCAAATGGGACTTTCCCATGTTAAATTCTCCTATGCTTTAAAATGGGACACATTATGCCTAATATCTCACTTAATATTGAGATTAGAGACTAGGAATCAATTGTGGACATATAGGAAATGATATTTGCTGAATAGTCTCGTGACCTTGAATTTGACCTCTTACCTCAATTTCAAGGTCAGAGCACAAAATGGCTGATTTCTCGCTTATTATTGACTCTACAGCTTAGGAATCAATTGTGGACATATAGGAAATGATATATGCTGAATATTCTGATGACCTTGAATTTGACCTTTGACCCCATTTTCAAGGTCATAGGACAAAATGGCTAATATCTCGCTTGTTATCGACTTTACAGCTTAGGGTTCAGTTATGAACATATAGGAAATGATATATGCAGATTATTGTCATGACCTTGAATTTGACCTTTGACCTCATTTTCAAGGTCACAGGACAAAATGGCTAATATCTAGCTTATTATCGACTCTACAGCTTAGGAATCAATTGTGGACATATAGGAAATGATATATGCTGAATATTCTGATGACCTTGAATTTGACCTTTGACGGCATTTTCAAGGTCATAGGACAAAATGGCTAATATCTCGCTTGTTATCGACTTTACAGCTTAGGAATCAGTTATGAACATATAGGAAATGATATGCAGATTATTGTCATGACCTTGAATTTGACCTTTGACCTCATTTTCAAGGTCACAGGACAAAATGGCTAATATCTAGCTTATTATCGACTCTACAGCTTAGGAATCAATTGTGGACATATAGGAAATGATATATGCTGAATATTCTGATGACCCTGAATTTGACCTTTGACGGCATTTTCAAGGTCATAGGACAAAATGGCTAATATCTCGCTTGTTATCGACTTTACAGCTTAGGAATCAGTTATGAACATATAGGAAATGATATATGCAGATTATTGTCATGACCTTGAATTTGACCTTTGACCTCATTTTCAAGATCACAGGACAAAATGGCTAATATCTCACTTATTATCGATTTTACAGCTTAGGAATCAATTGTGGACATGTAGGAAATGATATATGCTGAATATTCTCGGATTTTGAATTTGACCTTTGACCTCATTTTCAAGGTCCAAGAACAAACTGGTTCATATCTTGCTCCTCTATTGACTGTAGGCTTGGGAGTCAATTGTGGACATGATATAGAAAATGATATTCACTGAATATTTTGATGACCTTGAATTTGACCTTTGCCCCTTCATTTTCAAGGCCACAGCACCAAATTGCTAATTTCTTGCTGATTATTGAATTTACAGCTTAGCAATCAACTGTGGACATGATATATGCCTAATGTTATATATGCTGAATATTCTCTTGATCTTGAATTCAACCAGTGACCTGGCTAACATCTAAAATATTAAACATTGTCCGGTAACCTATCTTTGGCCCTTGGCCTAATTTTCATGAACTCGGAAAAATTTCATGAATATCTCGGAAATGATATGCCATAGAGCAAAACGGGCGTCATATCAAGGGGTATCAGGGATGAACTTTGACTTTGACCTTAATTTTTCTGCCTTTTTGGGTGGAATTTGGCCACATCTCGTTTTTCTTCAATTTGGTGGTGTTGGGAATTGTCAGTATTTAACGGTTCACCTGTAATTGTATTGTGTATCGAAATGCCCCCAAGCCTTCAGCGTGTAGTTTTTAACAAGACTTGGTTTAAATCCTAGATACGTTACGATATAGGCCTAGAATCTATGGATATTCATCCTAATCTCTGTCTCTATTTTCCAGGACATGGGCAGACTCTCAGCGCTCACCCCTGAAAACGTTGGCAAGCAAGTGGGGTAGCCGACCCAAATGGGCCTTCTATTTTGGCAGGTCCAACCCGACTATAGCCGAGTCCGAGATCCTGTGAGCTGTCAGCCTCCGGACATTGGACACAGGGTCCTCAGCAGGTCTACAGCGGTGCGTGGAGAGAACGGCGCAGGCCTACATGTACTCGTGTTTATCATGCTCACTCTCTGTAATGATATTAGGTGGTCAATGTATGGCATATATGTGTATATAATTTGTTCATTGCATGTTTTTCAGGTCTGGTTTGATAATGATGTAGCCCCAAAAGTGGCTCTTCAACCTGGTGATCCATATGGGCGGTTGATCAGCCCATATCGATCACCAGGTTGAAGAGCCACTTTTGGGGCTAATATTGATGTAGTATATTATGTTACAATGAAATTTAGTTCAACATGTTTAAATGTATCATGAATAAAGAATTAGCCCATGGTGTTCTAATATTTTGTTCATTTGATGCAAATTAATGTTTATACCAACTTGAATTATATCAGCATGTTGCAAAATTGATTAAATCAATTATTGTCTAGATATACTTTAGGCCTACATATGTACACAATGATGTATATGGTATCCTAAGTTCATGCTACAATCGTTCCATTCCATCACAGTGTTTTGTCTCAAATATCCGATGTTTTGATTTGTTACACCACATACATTCCAAATATCGATTTCGTGTTGTGATTTGGGGTCTACATCGACATGCAACTCTAATAAATTTGATTTATGATGATGAAAATACGATTCGCTATTGGGGTTGTTTTGAATACATATGGGAACGCGGAACAAGACCATTTTGTTTAAGTCTACACAGACAAGTAGAGACCCCGACTACACTCAACGTACAGCAACACTGGGAGCAGGACCATCCCACATTTGGTTGCTAAATCTTTGCTCATAGTTCAGACGCCTATCATTACGTGTACCGATTTAATATCTAAATTATTCTCCTCTTATGTATTACTGTGGCTACATATCGGATATACATGTGGTTAAGGAGTAGTGGGATATTGCATGGTGCGGTCAGTTTGGGAGTGATACATGTAGCTACAATGTACAAAAGGTCAGAGTTGGCTTGGAGATCAGCGCCAACATTGGTACCCGTCATCTGGATCACTGTAGTCGTGTTCTTTGACGGTAAGTATCGAACTGTCTACTTGATTTTTAATGAGTGGGACTGATGAAAATACCAGGCATTGACAACTATGATTTAGATGACACTATCCCGTTCTCTCTGACTACACCTCGTTAGCGGGGCTGTGCTGCGAGGAGGCGGCACTGGTGGCTCCTCCAGGCGGGCGGGTGTTGTGGTGTGAGGCCGGAGAGTTTGCTGTGGCCGAGTGTCTGCCGGGACACCACCCCCGGGGTCTGGCCGAGTACCCCCGGGGCTCTGACGCAGGGGTCGTGTGGTGTGATCGCGACACACAGGAGTGGCAGGGCAGCTTCATGGAGTGTGTCAGTAAGTCAGCAACTCAGAGCGATCCACCCCGGAGTGTACAATCGGATTTATTATCGCTAATTAAGGGGCCGGTCATTATTTATCAGGTGGGGGGGGGGGGGGGGTTGGGTAAAAACTGGGGGGGGGGGGTCACACTTTCATTTTCAACGTTATTGGGGGGGGGGGGGGGGGTCATACTTTTATTTTCAATGGAACTGGGGGGTCGGAGTTCGAATTTTAGTTAATTTGAGAAAATTTGTATATTGAAATAGTGAATTAGGTGAAAACAATCCACTCAACCTGGACTTATGGTTCACTGGAGTATACAGCATGTGGAATCCATCCCTTTGTCACATTATCAGTGAAACTATAGTTTCGCTGAAATTTGATCCTAGAAAGGACCATCCAGGAACACCCAAAATCAGGAGATGTCGTGAATCGACAACCGCTCATCACCCCAGACTGAAACACTGTCACCAAGAATGAACTATGGACATTTAGTAGAACACAGCAGCACTGCAGCTGAATACGGTGCCAGCTAGGATGATCAACATGCAGGCCACTGTCACAGACTGACAATGGATCACCCGGCCCATACCATGCTGACCAACATCTCATAATATCCAATGACCCCGAACCAGCATGTCAAAATTACAGACCGATTTTCCACTTAACACGTTGCCAACACAGGAACCCCGGCCACTGAGGATAATCCTCGATTAGCTCAGGACTGTCCTGGACCGCCATGAACAAAATATGGACCTTTCCATCAAGGATTGCAAAATAGTCCTGGATCGTCCCGGATGATGCCATAGTGGATCTGATTTACCTGACTTTCTTGGTGGCCAGGACATTGCTAGACAATCGCGGATCATCACGGAACATCATGAACCCATCAGCGAGGCAACACAGAATTGATTCAAGGCCGGGAAAGTACCAGTCCAGGATGGCCTGATTCATCAATGATATGTGGAAGAGTTATTATTTTTCCGAGTTCACTCTGGGGTCCAGTTAGTCCGTATATTTAAAGAAAGAAATAAGATTCATGTTTTTTTTTCATTCCTCCAACAAATTTCCAGTCAGTGAATGAAATGAATGACCTTTAACCCGGGTCTCGATTGTTTCAGGGGGGTGGAAAGATGGGGTTTGGAGTGAGAAAAAGATTTCAGTATTCTGGGGAACATGATCCTAGACATAGATGTCTTGCGGGGTGTTTGGTTCTTGCCCCCAACATCCAATCAGAGGCTGTCAATACCATACCGATATAATATACCCACAAATAGTAATTGAATTAGTTGTAATGGCACAAATTCATAATATCCACTGACTTAATAGTGTAAAAAAATTGCGACAAAAGTCACAATTGTTTGAATAGAGTGTGAATGAAGTGTAAAAACAGCATTTTAGTATCATAAACTGGCTCCTTATAATTGTTACCATTGTGTATTAGGGCCTTGTATATGTACATGGGGATTGGGGGGGTCACACTTTTATTTTTGATCTTGGTGGGGGGTCATACTTTGTTTTTCGATATCGGTGGGGGGGTCAAACTTTGAAAACTCATTTCTCGGAAAATCCATCCAACTCCCCCCCCCCCACCCGATAAATAATGACCGGCCCCTAATCTGAACTGTTCCAAGTTTTCAGACATTTATCATCATCCCTCACTCCATGTGTTACCCAGGAGACGAGGACCCCTGCCGGTATGAACCCTGTCTGTTCGAGGGACGCTGTCTGACGGACGATGACCCTCACGGCTGGGGGTTCTACTGTGTCTGCCAGGGGCGTCACGGCGGCAAGATGTGTGAGACAGGTCTGCTCACTTCGTAATTTTGGATACAACTATCAATTTAGGCTGACTCTACACTGCTACTTCTTGGATTGATAGATGTAATTAATCCATCATTTGTTGTGTTCTGGTTTATTTTGTTACTTTGATGGAATTAATGGTATATATTTTGTAGAGAATCCGTGAAGCAGTGACAAATCTTACCTCATGTCAAACTTTACAGTCCATTGTGTTATGTGTATGTGTAATCCAATTGGATATCTGAATGTAGAACGTGTAGGTGTATGTATGTATGTATGTATGTATGTATGTATGTATGTATGTATGTATGTTTTGGAGAGTATAAAAAATGCACTGGCACAAGATAATTGTAAGAGTAACACATAACATAAAACAGCAATAAAAATTCAATGAGCGACATTGAACAAATTTTGTTGGATTATTTAAGTTTGCTTCTGACTAAAAGTTCTTTAAGATTTTGATGCTTCTTGTAAGCTGTTGCTATTTTAATATCACCATCAGTATTTTTGTTGAGTTGTTTCATATGCTTTTTAACAATTTGGGCTGAAAGAGTACCTGTTTTTGAGAAGGGTACTATATACACCATGTCGAATTTATTTTTACTTTTGTTCAAAGGGTCATACTTTGTAAATTTTTGAACGTTGAGGCCATGAGGTTCAAAAGTGCCTAGAGTATCAATCCAACAATATTCCCTTTCAAGTCGCCATTGTTTGTTTAAAAGTTCATCACCAAGATCGGAAACCTGTTCAATTGGTAAAAGAGAAAAACATTCAATGGAAAATTCAGTTTTGCTGTGAAATTTAGATAGATGACTGTATAATGCATTTTCCTCATTGCAGCTAGTTATTGCAGCACGGTGACGATTGTTTCTGAATTTGAGTGATTTACCGGTTTCACCTACATATTGTTTTTCGCAAAGCCTACAAGTGTATAGATAAATTATATTTTCTGAGTTGCAATCCAAAGCTGAGTTGATTGAGTAGGTCTGTTCAAAAACTGATCCCGAGAAATTTTGACAATTTGGAACTAAATGACATGTCTGACATTGTCTAGAATTACAAGGTTTTGAGCCAGACGAGCTGGAAGTGGGCAATTGAAAATCAGCACCTAGTCTTTCCTCACTGTTCAAAATTCTCAATGTTTCATTCTTGATTTTGCGAAGCCAACGTTTTGAATAGTTACGTTTCGAAAGTGCCTTGAATAATATTTGACAAGCTGATTCAACATCATCTGGATATGAGCAAATTTGGAAAAATCGAAAAACTTGGGACTTGATTAGTCCTTTATAAGTGTGTTTTGGATGAAAAGAAAGCTTATGCAACAACTGATGAGTATCCGTTGGCTTGAAGAAAACTTTTGCTTCTAATGTGTTTTCTTTGCTCCTGAACAAAGTAGTATCCAAAAAATTAACTGAATCAGTACTAATTTCAGCTTTGAAGTTGATTGATGCCCTATGAGAATTGAAAATTTCGAGAAACTGGTGAAATTTGGAAATGCCATGTGGCCAAATGAGGAAAATGTCATCTAAATACCTATAATAGCAATCTGGTTTGAATGGACACTTTTGTAAAGCTTGCTTTTCAAATTCAGCCATATAAATATCTGCATAATGAGGTGCATATTTCTGACCCATGGCTGTGCCTGAAACTTGTAGGAATGTCTTACCGTCAAATTCAAAGTCATTACATTTAAGTGAAATTTCCAATAATTCTATTATACCTTTGAATAGTTCATTGTTTGCCAAAGTCGGGAATGCATTTTTAATTGCTTGGATACCTTCTTCATGATTTATATTAGTATACATACTTTCAACATCTAAAGTGATTAGTAAAGAATTTGGATCTAGTTCAAGCCCTCTAACTTTATCTAAAAAGTCATACGTGTTTTTTATATATGACGGATGCTTATTTGCTTGTATGTATGTATGTATGTATGTATGTATGTATCAATGTATAACGTTTAATAGTAAATAACAAATTGTTGATCTATTTTATTATTTCTCGTTATGGAAATGAAATGATATGTGTCCTTGAAATGGCATCTAAAGAATTTGTTTGCTTTGCTTTGTTTTCTTCATCATGCTGCCAACGCATTCACATCATACATATATGAAATAGAATACAAGTAATAACAAAAATACCACAAGGATTATATCCATCACAAACGAACGACATTCTGATCACGAGACTACTCTATAATTTGATATCCCAGAGATCGCAGCAACTGGCCACAGAAGGCCTGAATATCGTCTATCTGACTCCTGGTCAGGTCCCTGGACCACCTGTCCGAGTTGGCCACTGCGTCCTTCAGCTCGTGTCCATACGGCCGCTGGTCGTGCTGGCCGTGCATGGAGGACTGTGCATACTGGAGCCACTCACTAGACGGCTCCCTGCCGATCCAGGAGTAGACATCCCGGGCGACGGCCACCGGGTCGGTGACTAGGTCCTCGTACTTGGCCTGCATGAAGACCCCTGGGTAGCGTTTCTCCAACTCCCGCCTCCACATCAGGTCATCGGACATCTGACGGCAGAGTAGTCGGGCCTCAGTCTGCGGGGTTTTGTTCGTGAGATCCCACACCAGGTGGTCAGTCTGTACTCGGGAAAGCGCGATCGCTCGCGGGTCTCGTACAAAGTGCAACACGTACAGGTCCGGGTTGGCCTCGATCAGAGGAGCCAGGTCCTCCATGTTTAATCTGTTCACTTGGACTGCCTGAATCTCCTTCTGGTCGCACGCCGTTGAAGCCTTCTCCAGACACGCGGCCACCTTGAGACCGACCTGCTCCACACAGACTTGGTGCTGCACGAACCACTTGAGGCTACCCAGAGCCAGAGGAGTGAAGTACCCGACACGACTCAGGTGGTCGCTTAGGAGGGCCACCATCTGCTCCGTGCCCTGGCTGAAGTGGAACAAGTCACTCGTGGCCCCCACTAGGGCTTGGGCCAGCTCCGGGTGGTCCTGGAACACTATCCTCGTGGACTCCATGATCAGGTGACATTTCTGCTGCAGGGAGGACTGGACCGTGGTGCCACAAATGGGCGTCACGAGGCGCACACACCTGTTGAGCGTGTAGTCCTTGACAATGTTGTTGTCCATGCAGCTGGTGTAGTCGGACAGACCCTTGGACATGGTGGTGAAGTAGTGTGCCAGGGCCTCGGGAGGCAGGGATCTGTACTGACAGGTCAACAACCGCGTGTAATAGTAAGTCAACCACTTGTGCTCCAGATCAGAGGAACTCCTGTCAGGAAAAACAAAGGTTAAGCGCTTTTCCACATTACGGAAAGTTTCATGGAGGATAAACTATACTCAACCATTGCCCGATAGCACTCAGCCAATCCAATCAATACTATGAATTTATGTCCATAGCCCGTACCTGCGGGTCATGTTGGAGAAGTAGAGATCGTGTTGTGGGAAGTTCTCTTCTACCAGCCCGTGGTACGCCGTGTAGTAAGCGGCTCCTGGCTCATACCACATCAAAGCACGGGGGTCCTGGTTAAAGATCTCCCCGGCCGTTGACGACCCACCCCGCATGTAGGAGAGCAGGAACACCTTGACAGGGCCCTCGGCCTTCAACAGCGCCTGCAACACAGTGGTCCGGTCACCGGGATCAAGGTCATTTGTAAATGTCATATATACAATGCCTTTGAGGTGGCGTCTCCTTATCAGATATCATTTTTTAGAGTCTCGGGACCCTATATACTTGAGACAATCATGTAATTTACTAGTATGTCGGACCTGGCGATGGTTAGCCCACATCTCTGCTGAACCATTCCCAGGTCGGCTCTCCAGGGCGCCTCGAGCCCCGCTGTCTAAGACGTCCCCGGCCCCACTGTCCAAATGCCGGGGTACTGTGTGACGGACCTCCACCCCACCTGTCTCACCGTGTCCATGGAATACGAACTTCACTGGAATCATACAACAGTGTTTACGAATCTTGGACAATGATAAACGGATAATAACGTTCTTGATGTTCTTGAGTTCGAGAAGAGCAGTGAGATTCTTGAATGAACAAAAGCATGCGTCTGATTGGCTCGAAAGTCATGATTGGGTCGTGTGCAGAAAAACATGCACACGTGTATTGAATATGTTGATCAGTTGACTGTACATGTATATGACACGTCACTTGAGCATCCTATTTTGATACCATGTCGCTTACCGAAGACAAATGCCGTGAAGAGAATGGAAGACACCGCCAGCAAAGTCCGTCCTCGTATAGACCTGTGCTTGAACATAGCCAGTCGTCGGCGGATCCGCCTCATGGGGAATACAAAAAGACAACATTAAACGATTAGGTGGATCCGCCTCATCGGGAATACAAAAAGACAACATTAAACGATTAGGTGGATCCGCCTCATCGGGAATACAAAAAGACAACATTAAACGATTAGGTGGATCCGCCTCATCGGGAATACAAAAAAGGCAACATTACACGCTTAGTATCATTCAAACCCCCTTGCGTTCCTCCCTCTCCGGTTTAAAATTCAGCTGAATGAATCTGAATTGAATGTGGTCATGAATGTATTCGAATCATGGGCATATTTTGGCTCACCGGGTCAAACAGACACACTTTATAAAACCATATACTGAACAATACGTAATGTTCATTAAGGTGAAAAATAACTATAAGTAAACATAACTTTACTGCACAGTACCCCAGTGTGACGATTTTCTTTTGCCATATAATACACTATGTCAGGGGCGGATCCATGATTTATGGAAGGGGGGGGGGGTCTGAAGCACGCTCAAGGGCCCCATAAGCCATAGCCTTTTATGTTCTGAGATGGCTTCCTTGCCTCCCCAGGAAGGCAAGGAAGGAAATACCAATTGATGTATGTGCTCTGAAAAGTTTGCATAAAGAACATTTCGAAGGAAAGTATGCACATTTCGGCCAGGGGTATGGGGCCCGGTTAGGGTCCCAGAAGCCAGAGACTTTCCCTGTTCTCTGGTAGCTTCCTGGTCTCTCATAGTTATAAGTTCCACACACAAAATAACTATGATCAACCTGATATAGATATATATTTCGACATTATTTCTCCGGCGAGAGGGGGGGGGGGGGGCAATGATATCCGTTACCTCTCTCCAATCAAAATTATACCATTATTTCCAAGATAATGATGTTGGCATATACCAGACTTCTGGCATTTTCTTCCTACTATAAAGTGACTATATCATTTGACCATATCCATTAGCCTATAATATCACCAGTGGTATCATATACACTATTACTATGTTCCCCAAGTGTTTGTGAACAAACTACGAGAAAACAATTAGTTTTCATTTACTCAATTGTTTTATCTTGTAAGTTGATTCTATACTTCGAACAGAAAATTTTATGTTCTGCTAGATTGACCAAGCTACCAGTCGAGGGGTCCGGGGTCTGAGGCCCCAGAAGCCAACGACCTCTGGATACTCGGTTGGGGAATTTGAGGCTCTCAGAGGTTGAAATTGTGAAATACGAGCATGTGTAATGAAAAGGGGGCAAACATGGAAAATTTTATATTGGTCTTACAAATGTGTTACATGCACATACTAAAGATATTATATATATAATCGGTATAATAGGGCCTATATGTCGTATGCACATGGTCATCTCACACAACCTCCCTAAATCCACCCTTAACAAAATATTTAAAGATAACGGTCTGTATTAAGAGGATGTAAGATGTCATGTTTTGTGTGCACCATTTGATGACATTAAACATCAAATTTGATGACAGCTCAAATAACTGTCAGAACTCAAAGTTATGAATACCTCGAGACGTAATAATTTCTCATCGGATACAATAAGCTTGGAGAGAGAGCTTCAATAGGTTTGTCATATGAACATTGAGCGTCCTGAGCTCAAGTTGTTTCAACTCAAGGTGTCCGGTAAGAAATGTTCCTAGCTCTTGGACACAGGTTTTGTATAGTGCTGATCTTTGTATGAAATAATTGTTCATAAAAGTATACCACGTAATATACTATTACATTTTGCGTCTGATACCCTACACCGTTCACTTACCTGAGCTGTAGTATATGAGAATGTCAAAGGAATAGAATTCTACATTTACGACCTCCAAACATGGCGATAAGCTTCGCTTTTATGATGTACAATATATCAAAGCATGGGTGTACATTTGTCTTTGTAATGCTTTTTCAGATAGTGTATGAATAATTATTGCTAGAGTCAGTTATCGTGTCCGCAGTAAATTGATCCATAATCGAATGATATATCAAAGCACAGCTGTGGCGCCTTACCAATCAATAATTTATGATAATAATTATAATTGGCGTCTATTTATGATCGACTGGTAAATTCCACGTGATATGGTCCATGTACCAGACCTAAGGATCGTAAATGAACATTTTACAATCTTGCAAGAAATGAACTGGGTAACAGGCACGGCGGCTCACGTGCATTACACCACCATTAAAGTCAAGTTTCATGTATCAGAACACGCCTTTTGGGCGATAGTTTTGTTTTGGATCATCAGATCAACTTGAATTTGTGTGCCTTAAATGGGTATGCAGCCGCCACATTTCTGAGTTCTATCTAAAAAATGAAATTTTGGCAATCTACCCTAATCTCAAATTTCAGTCCAACATGTAACACACAAAATTTCAAGTTGATCCAATGACCCAAAACTAAAACTACGGAATGCCGTTATATCAGATTCTAAGCTTTTAGAAGGTTTATTTTATTTCATTTTTCATGTTGTAAATCACCAAAAACTGCTCACTAGCACATGAAAACTATAATATATGACTGTTGTTTGCTCTGATAGTGCACCTCGCGTGTCAATTTCCTGGATCCGCCCCTAAAACTAACATTCGATTTTGAAGACTTTCAGCGTGACAATTTTTAAATCATGTACTTACCTAAGTTTCACAAAATGTTTGTCCATTGAGTACAGTGATACGACACTTGTGAATAGTAGTGAGGAAAGATGTTGGTGTGTTTCTGAAATATTACAGAAATGAATTGCATTGGGCAATAATATACATTGTATGTCTATCACAATGTTGAAAAGGCTCGCCAATAATCTAGCACGTTCAACAAATGTCACTGAAAGATCATTGTTTCGTTGTCATTTATTTCGTGTGAAGATTCAAATTGATCCATGGAGTTTTGTAGTCAATTTTAAGTATAGTTACGTATTTGATTGTGATTTTGTCTGCAGGGCCTACATACGTCGAGATGTCGCATCTATAGTAGATCTTGTGGTTGTATTGTGTCGGAGTTATGTACTGGGTCCCTTCAAATACCGGTAATCGTTATCAATGAAACCTTCCAGACCACCAACTAGAAATAAATGAAATATATATACCAAACAGTATTAACGGTTTAAATTCTTCATAAAAAGATGTATCAATTAACATGATTAATTTTTCATTATTTTTGGGACTACTGATGACCTTTAACATTTTTTTCAGTTTTAGATTTTTAGGCTACCCCTATGTAACTACATCTGATATATATGTACGTTGAGAAATTTTACCGGGGACGTCTTCAAGTGAAGTTACTGGAGCACAATTAATGACATCTTCAAGTATCCCAGTCAAGCGTGACACCCGAAGTTGTACACTCACTCGGCCCCTATGGGGCATGGTGAATTATGTTTTTATCATCAACATTTCATACTCAGGACACCTGCCAAGAAAGTGCTAGACCTCCATGCATTGATAAATATCTTATCAATTTTCACGTTTTCAAGTGGTTGGATAATTGTGATTTCTTATCTGATACATGTATATCTCCCATCCAGGAGACTGAGAGGCACAGCATCCGTCAAGATCGGATATCACTTTGGGGCAGGTTGGTCTCTTCCGGCATTTTATAATACCCCAGAAAGGGGTGTGGCCGCCTGTGAGATACTGTGTGGCCAAGATGTCAACATACACAAGTACCTCAGTAGGCTTTACAAAAATTTTATGTGCTAACAGGCTTGATAAAAACCATGCATTTTTGCCATACCAAAACACGTGCAATAATACAGACGAATCTGGCTAAGTTAGATCGATCAAAAAATGCACATAATGCCGTGATATAATATGACTTTTAATCGTTTTTTTTACCATAACACAGGAAAAATACAATTCGTATCCAGGGACCGTCTCAGAGATACAAATCGATTCCAGGGATCGACCGTCTCAGTGCTACAGTTTGAATCCAGGGAATTGATTCCAGGGATCGTCTCAGATAGGGGTACAATGTTGAATCCAGGGGCCGTCTGTACAATGTTGAATCCAGAGGTACATTTTGAATCCAGGGACCGTCTTAGGGGTGCAGTTTGAATCCAGGGAATTGATTCCAGGGACCGTCTCAGACAGGGGTACATGTTGATTCCAGGGGCCGTCTCAGAAGTACAATTTGAATCCAAGGACCGCATCAGTGGTACGAAAGGGACCGGCTCAGCTGCACAGATCAAGGCTCAAGGCCAAGCCAGGACCATTTTTGAGGCCCAACGGTGCCTTATTTTGAAGCAAATGTAGATTTTTAGCGCCATTTCAGACATGCGAAATATATATCAGCTATATAGATATATATAATATATATCAGGCAACGAATCGCCTCTGGGTCAACAACGGATAGGCCTATAGTCTAAGACATTTTGTTGAAAACATGACGCTGTCAAACATGTTGTATGTGAAGGTCCAGCGGGCGGTCAACAGACACCGTAACACGGCCGTGATTGTCTTAGCAAGCGCCCTGTGCACCATCGTGTTGTTCTTTACGGTCTGGGAGCGGTGGGGCCAGGACCTGTCACCTCCAGGGCCACCGGGGCCGGAGCAGCCCCCCGTCCGTCTCCGCTCACAGGAGAGTGATGTCCCGGGCAATGAAGTCAAGGTCCTGAGGGACAACATAGACCCAATAGATGCTGACGACAAGGCCCGCGGAGACACAAACACCAAGGCCCGCAGGGATCCTGAGAACAAGGCCCGCAGCGATCCTGACGACAATGAGGACTTCTCATCTATGAGAGAAAACGATGTTCTGGAGGGAGGTTATATCAACGATCTCGGAGGAAAACACCACGAAAAGATTATCAAGAACCTGCCGCTCCTAGCCAGGGACAGAATGGAGTCAGAGGACACTGAACTTACTGGATAGTCTCACTGATACGCATACATAATCGGAGTGTTTCGAGACTAGCGAGACATATACTGTAAACGGAAGGTACCCATTGGACTGGCTATCTGATATGATTGGGCGATGACTCCGTTGTATAAGATATAGCTTTCTGGATATAGTTAATAATTTAACAGCATATATCTGATTATTTTTGTATTCGGTTTCATACACGTATATAAATTATTTTTATTATGTAAAATCTTCATTCTTTTATACCATGTTCCTTGCGTTTTCATCAGCTTAAGTTTAGAAAAAGTACTATTAGCGTTGACGATCTGAGACAATACAATAAAAGTACAGTTTGTGTCAAAACCTTTCGAATGGTCAAGGAAAGTATCAATGTCGAAAGCTTTCAAAAGGTAAGAACAAGACAGAGTGAACAAGGTCGAAACGAACAATAGCTTTCCAAAGGTGTAGAAAAGGATGAGATGAAGTGTAACTACTGGGAAAATCGAGACAAACAGACGTATCTAAAGCTTTGAAAATGTTGAGATAAAATTAACAATTGGAAAGTTTAGGGGAAAACAACACACCTCTCAATGTTTTAGAAAAGCCATAACATGCATAAATTTTCAAACCTATGATCAGTCACGAAAAACATACCAACATCACGAGGGAATGTAATAACATCACGAGGGAATGCAATAACATTCTGGGGGTAACGTAATAACATCACGAGGGAATGCAATAACATCATGAGGGAATGTAATAGTGTTTCGTTTGTAACATCATTCATGATGTTACAAGCGAATGCAATAACATCATGAGGGAACATAATAACATCAGGATTGAATGTGATAACATCACGAGGGAATGCAATAGCATCATGAGGGAATGTGATAACATCATGAGGGAATGCAATAACATCATGAGGGAATGTGATAACATCATGAGGGAATGTAATAACATCAGGATTGAATGCAATAGCATCATGAGAGAATGTGATAATATCATGAGGGAATGCAATAGCATCATGAGGAAATGTAATAACATCAGGATTGAATGTAATAACATCACGAGGGAATGCAATAGCATCATGAGGGAATGTGATAACATCATGAAAGAATGCAATAACATCACGAGAGAATGAATATTTAACATCCTGAAGTAACGTAATAGTCACGAGGAATGCAGTATTATGAATGAATGTGATAACATCACGAGGGAATGCAATATCATCCTGGTGGAACGTAATAACATCACGACAGAATGCAATAACATCCTGGGGGAATGTAATAACATCACGAGGGAAGGTAATAACATCACGACAGAATGCAGTAGCATCCTGGGGGAACGTAATAACATCACAAGGGAATGCAATAACATTCTGGGGAACGTAAAAACATCACGAGGGAATGCAATAACATCCAAAGGGAACATAATAACATCACGACAGAATGCAATAACATCCTGGAGGAACGTAATAATATCACGAGGGAATGCAATAGCATCCTTGAGGAACGTAATAACATCACGAGGGAATGCAATAGCATCCTGGAGGAACGTAATAACATCACGAGGGAATGCAATAGCATCCTTGAGGAACGTAATAATATCACGAGGGAATGCAATAACATCCTGGGGAACGTCATAATATCACGAGGGAATGTAATAACATCCTGGGGAACGTAATAATATCACGAGGGAATGCAATAACATCCTGGGGAACGTAATAATATCACGAGGGAATGCAATAACATCCTGGGGGAACGTAATAACATCACGACAGAATGCACTAACATCCTGGGGAACGTAATAATATCACGAGGGAATGCAATAACATCCTGGGGAACGTCATAATATCACGAGGGAATGTAATAACATCCTGGGGGAACATAATAACATCAGGAGGGAATGCAATAGCATTCTGGTGGAACGTAATAACATCATGAGAGAATGCAATGATATCATGAGGAAATACAATGAAATCATGAGCGAACACGATGGTGGCATGCAATAACATCGCAAGAGATCGCAACGACATCATGAAGGAACACAATAATGTCGCGAGGTAATGTAATAAAAGTTGCAAGGGAACAATAACAATGTCAGAAAACGTTTCTCCCCACAGCATTGCGAGGGAACCCATTAACCATATGTCAAAAAATATTTCTTCCATGTCCTTTCAGCGGCTCCGTAACATTGCGAACATTCAGAAACAGGAAGAAAAACTGCAATAGATTGTTAAACGGTTAATTCTGTTTCACATACTCAAATACTTCTCCTAACTATTCACCTATTTAAGTATTTATTAGGTCTATAATATTGAGTACTTTCAATGTGTATGTATTATGTCTATGCACTCATTTGTCACCATTCGTATTTAATCTGCATTGCCCCATCTATTATACTAAGCCCTATCTTCAAAAAAACGTTATGACATTCGTCAGCTGGTAATTGCTGAAGCTTGTATCGGACGAGCACTTTCAGGTCGCGTTATGACATGATCGCGTGGCTTTTCTGTACAATTCAAACAGCAGCGCTATCACTTGCCGTCCAAACTTCGCTTGCTTGAGACTGAACATGAGGTCTATGATCTGAATCAGTTGATAACTTGCAAATAAACATAATTTAAGCAATATCAACTAATCGCATTTATATACGACTCTGATATCATTGAGATATTTCAATTTCATGTTAGAGATCACGCGCAATATAGGCCTAATTACCCTCGCCCCGATAGGGGGAGATGGTATCGCATTTGGGACCGTCTGTCTGTCTGTCCGAAGAGAAATAGTTCAATATATCTTTCGATCGACTTTAAATCTATAGGGATAAAGCGGTATGACAGTGGTTCGGTCCTCCTCAATTTTTGTCGAAATCGAATGAAAATGATTGCCTGAATGTCATGGCAACCGGAAAAGTGAAATTCACATAATTGGCTATAACTCCAGTTTAACATAATTTTTTTCCAATTATTTTTGTATTTTTCTGTGGTCCATTCCCGACTGTATGGTGTACAACTCCATGATAGTCTTACGACCAAAATTCCCCATTATCATCCGAGGTCGAAAATTTAGGGATGGCGATTTTTACGACTTTTGAGTGTTCCGAAATTCAAAACCGTGTTGCGGAACCAGTTCTCAATTTTTAAAACCGTTTTAGTTCAGGAGATGTGTCTTGATAATAGAAACAATGTTCCAAACTTTTACAGCTCAATATTGAACGATATGGTCAAGGTCACAGATAAGGTCGAAATCGAAGTTGCAATAACTCTCCTTGATATTCATGATTGATCATACCTGTTAATTCTATATTTCCCTATGGTCAGTTCCCCATCATATGACCGATGGCCGTGCGAGCAAAACTTCTCATTATCGCCCAAGGTCGAAAATGTGAGGATCATTAGCTGAAATCACCGACTCGTAATTTTTCAAGCAGTAGTAATTGCAACTGACTCTATTTAAGGTAGTCCGCTCCAAACAGTGAGGGAGGGGGTCAAAGAGTTTTTTTAAAAATACGTAATTGTTTCAATATATTCTAGAGTTTCAAAATGACATATTTTATAGAATAACTGATCAGCATCCTAAAACTGGAAAGAAAATAGGGGTCACCGTGTCCGTTCGCACGGAAAACACTATGTAAGATGTGAATATGACCAAAAAAAAAGTGTAAAAATGCCATAATTTATGTCATTTTTATTTAAATGCTCGTGATTTGGATCGAATATGTCGAAGAAACCACCACGGTCTTTTCAGCATTAGGATGCTGATCAGTTACTCTATAAAATAGGTCATTTGAAGAGATAATATTCATGAAATAACTTTTAAATTTTGACTCTTCGTTACCTCTCTGTTTGTAGCGGACTACGTTAATAGAACTTTGAAGTATGCAGTATAAATCTGAGAGAACTTGCGAAGTTTGGGAGGTCAGTATCGAGAATTCAGGCCGTGGTCGAGAATATGGTCAAGCCAGAAAAATCACAAGAATTTTACTAATGATTATTTCTCCCCATGATTTATGTACTTTTCTATGGCCAATTCCCGACCATATATATACTTTGATTTTTCTAACTCGTTTACACTGTTTTTCGCTGATATGTTTGCGATGCTAAATGGTATCGTTCTGTAACTTGGCATACTTCACCTGGGAGTCAAGCGGCAATTATTTACCGAATTTCAGACTTTTATTGCGAAAATTGAGAAAGTTAGCAATCTACCCCAATGTTAAATTTGGCCCTGTCATTCGATTTCTGGGTCTGCACACAATTCTACAGTTCACTCAGTTTTGTAGCTGTGCATTCTTTCGAAATCATTATGTTTGTCTAGAATACACTCCAATGTGTCTTCTTGTCCAAAATTACAATCATACTTCAAATCCTGATTAATGTAAACAATACCAAACCCTCTAATATGCTCAGATTCCCGAGATCCCGTTTTGGGCGACATTTAACATTGGGTTAGATTGCCAACTTATCCAATTTTTGAGATAGAAGCCTGAAATTTGGTAGCAAATTGCCGTTTGACACCCAGGTGAAGTATGCCAAGTTATGGAACGATACCATTTAGCATCGCGAAAATATCGTCAAAAACCTGTGTAAACAAGTTTTAAAAAATCAGATGACCAAGGATCGTACGACCAGAAACCCCATTATCTCCCAGACCGAAAACGTAAGGGTCATCAGCTTTAATTTAGTAACTCAATCTGAGGGGGCGAGGGTCTGCAATCTCTGATTGTTTTGTTTTTCTTTGAAATGCTGCGTTCGAAATTTTCGGTCAAGCCATGAACTGATGAACGTGAGTTGCTGCAGAAACCCGTCTGTCAGACCAGATCATAAAGTGATTGTATATTATTATTATCATTAGTATTTTTATTATTATTATTTTTTTTTAAATTCTAGCTATGTGGCGGAACAGCATGGGTGTATATCTACGTTGAAAAAAGATATTGAATGTTCTAATACATGGTACATTAATTTATGATTAATGATATCCAAGCAGCAATAAACCATAAAAAAGCTTTTGGGGCCCTCAGGGACCGCAGACACAATGGACTCGCATCGGTTCTGAATCGGGTTCGCTTATAATGATTCTTTGACCCCCTCCGCCAAATTCCTGGATCCGCCCCTGGAACAGATGATAATGTGCGTAGGCCTACCTATCATTGAGTGAGGTTATCTGTGTTTTATGCGTGGGCCAGCAAACGGCGAGTTTTCGTTATTGTTGCCAGGGAAGTTCTAGTCAGGGGCGGGTGGTGTCTGGTGCTGTCTCATGCCTGAGCTTTGAGACCTCACAGGTCGCCGGCCGGCTATCTACACACCGTGGCCAAGTAGTCGTTACGGCTACCCGGGTACAGGCATGTCTGTCCGCCACAGAACAGCACAGGCAGGTTCTTCTGCAGGCATCGAAATATAATAATAGGCCTAGAAATACCAGCCTGTTGTTCATAATTACACATATTTCTAATTGAATGAAATTGACATAGTAAATTACTTAATCCAAGGTTGCTTTCAAACTTAGGTTTTTTTTACTAAATGAACGTAAAAGAACAGTGCAGGCCTAGATAATATTTCTGTAGATGATATGAAATGATAAGATATTCAGAAAGAGCCTGTAGATATACGCGGGCAGTGTGTAGGAAAGTTAGAATAATGGAAAATTAACTTTGATGACAAAGTTTTGCATAGTCGTATATGCACCATAATGCATCGAGACGTAAATATTACTTGCGTGCGATTGCGGGGATTTCTACAATATAACCATGCTCGAATAATTTATCATTGATATCCGCGTTCAAAATATGTCTTCATCATATGTTTCAGCAATAATCTGATTCAATTTTTGGTTCATTTTTACCTGGAATTGAAATTTCATATCCGCGCTCACGTGAATTGAGAAGTATATCAGGTGAAAATATCTGTTTACCATCATACTGGCCATTGAATATTGGTCACTATATTCCAGGCTAAACAAACTACTTCATAAAACAGTTCACTCTTTGGAAGAAGAAATGTACATATACACTGTAATGTCTATCACAAGTTTGTTTAAGACAAGTTTGTTTCTCAATAGTATAAACTCGGTAACATATATCTGTCTTTAGCAGTGTAGTGAGAGACACAAGCTAGTCACTGCTAATGTCGATGAATGTCCAAAAATGGTATTATTGTTCAATAATGGATATTTAATATGTTTGAATTTCCCACTAAACAGATAGTAATTATAGCATGTGTGTCACTGACCGACTAGCAGAATGTTGAAATCTCAGTTTTTGAAGTAATATTAGTGATTTAGGCGCACATCACTGTACACGTGTAACTAACGATCATTTCCGAGCAGGGCATACCTGCCATTTCTGTCTGTTTTTTCCTGCCGTTTGTGTTTTTCCTTTCTTTCGTTTATTTATCATAATTGTTTTTATCAGCCGAGGCTCACACGTTCACCTATCTATTCGCACTTTCTTGCCGTCCAAAATGTTTAAAAAGTACATCTTCGTTATGTGTGGTCTTCTAAAAACTATAAGTTCCCGATAGTCAGTGGGTTTATGTTTGTAAATGTCTGTTTGTAAATATCGGTACACTAAGAACACACCCTGGAACGAATTGCATTGCCGAGGGTTTTTTTCTTGCAATGAAATGAAAAAAAAGTCTTTCAGCTGAAATCTGCTCGAAGATCATTGATTATATAATTTATGACTGAACATATTTAAAGGACAGAAAATTCATGTAATGCGTCCGAACTTCTGGTTTTATCCCATGCGACTGCCTCTAAACTCGGACACGTTTATTAATGTTTCTTTTTTATTATTCTTCCGTCGTTCGATGCCTAGAGGTGCTCTGTGGTGCGTCAACCCGCGGTGATGGATGTGCTGGGGCGATGTCTACTGTCAAGATAGAGAAGTCAGCACCGAGGTCATCCGGTACAACTTTTCATTATTTTGAAACATACCAAATACAAATCTAATTACTGCCGAACATTCATCAGCCAGTTGTCATTTTCAACCCCAGTGCATTCATATTTATTTCCGAACACCTACGAAAAAAGAACACAGCAAATGAGGAAGCTCTACCATTTTTTGTTGTTGCTGAAAATTTAATATTCGGGTCACACACATTAATTTGCTTGTATAATGCAATTCTTAACTTTTTTTTTAATAAACTGAATGCAAACAGAAGACAAATTCCAGTCCTCGATGGGAGAATGATTTATCATACGATAATTTCACATTATATTAAATTATCCAAATGCTGTTGAACAAGTAACTAGTTATATTGGGAACTGAAAATCGAGAGACGATGAAAATTGAAGTAAACTAACAATGAAATCCGAATTCAATAAACCACACGTTGTACGAAGGTTGATAAAAACAGCTCGATGTAAATGTCGAAATTTGAAAAGCGTGAAAAAATAATAAACCCCACAGCATGTTGATCAGACTTTCGAATAACAGAATTTTCAATAAAACTGCACACTCATATGGAAGGTTTCTGGTTACAATAATAATACAGAAAAAGACTCGTCATCTAGAACCCGCAAGTCGAAGTAACTTGGTTCTCTGTATAGAATATGAACATTTTTGGATTGGTTAAAGTAAACAACACGAGTAATAGACCACGGATGACGGAGATCAAGTTGCAGGTTTCTCTACCGCATTGAAATATTTCTTGAAAAGATCCGGTGTTTGCCGTCTTCACGGCG
Source organism: Terebella lapidaria (assembly GCA_949152475.1). Classification (NCBI taxonomy): domain Eukaryota; kingdom Metazoa; phylum Annelida; class Polychaeta; order Terebellida; family Terebellidae; genus Terebella; species Terebella lapidaria. The sequence continues at coordinate 52,439,977 of OX424557.1, read as the reverse complement.
GAGATGCTTTGCTTTCAGTAGGTGTAGGGCCGCAGCAGCAGGCAATGTGGCCAGCACATGGTGTTCGCCAACCCCTCTCCGGCCTCTCGCTCTCAGACGAGCCCCCTCCGCGATCCCGCGCTAGCTCACCCAGCTTCTCTGAACGCACTCCGTCGGCGGATGAGGTCTTGGGCATCTTGGGTGGTCCTTCGTCTTTGGCGGGACGTTGCCTAGCAACTAATATAGGTCTCTCTGCCTCTCTCGGCGTACGAAGTAAAGTTTGAGCCAATGAGATCGCGGTGCCGGGTCACCATCAATCAGAGAGGCAGTAGAGCGCACTCAAGGCTCCTCGCTCAAATGAAACTTGAGAGAACGCTTTTGGCTGAAGCCAGGCAGCCAGCGATCGAACGAACGAACGAGTGAAGGAGTCAGTGAGCGGGAGACTGGGCCAAACTTTTCAACTTGCTGCACACGGCAGCTTCACTAGCTCATGAAGGTCGAAACAGAATTAGTTGAAGAAAACACAGTGGCTCCTTACGTTCTCTCTGTTTATGTGTAGTTTCTTGAATGGATGATCATCATACAACGTCCACAGTAATCACAGAATACAGCTGAAGATGTGGATGTATCAGTTTGTCACCTAGGATACGTTATAGCAGGATAGCCTCGCCGTACATACTGGAGCAGTGAGTAGGGAAGACCTGAATGTTTATATGCGAGAGAGTGCGTGGTGTTCAGCACACCTAGTACATGTGGAATGTAGCACTGAGCACGCGGGAATTCCAACCTCCGGATAGCGGTCTTCATTCATTAATACACAACAGTGATGTTAAACATGTGAGGTTTTTCGATTGTATGAAAGTTGTCAATGGTTTATGCTACACTCGGCTATGAGACAGCTTTTTGACCTCCGGTAGACAATGCCTCGGACTTTGGAGCCAGGCGACATACCTGCCGCCCTGAGGGGTGGCCAGTTACCAGGGATACGGACCCCGTCTCTACCCCGGGGACGGAGAGCATTGCCCTTGGACAGTTCACAGGGATGTGTGGGGTGCAGACGTAACTACAGCCCTGCCCCGCCGTCCACCCGTACCAGTGAGACCAGCTTCACAGATGGTGGTCCTCGACGTGTACCGACATCCCTGTTCCAGGGTTCGGCGCCCCGGCCGTCCAGTTCAGCGTCACTGGACGATCACCGGACTTATGCTCATGATGACTCAGAACTGTGTACGCGAACATCGTGGGTGGACGCAGAGACCGCGTACAAACAAGTCAAACGGGTACGCATTCCTGTCCAACCAGTTCTGTACTCTGTATAGTAACATTGTAATACACAACTGAATACACAAGCAGAATTTTGAAAGGAACAGTTTATTTCTCACAATTTATCATTGTATTTAGTTTTGAACTAGATTTTCACACAATACAAATTGTAACAATGCTGTTATGTTAACGTACAATGTTGCTTTGACAGGGTAGAGCCGCAGGGAACAAGAGCGCTCTGTGGCTCAGGTGGAGATTGCAAAAACAGTTGTACAGTTTGGGATGTTTTACCCAAAAACACTGCGGAAAAGTGCTATTCCTTGGACTGCTGCTATTGTCTTTGTGTTGTGTTGGATTAAAAACTGCCACTATCGAAACAAATGTTGAAAGATTGTGGGTGGAAGGTAAGATAGAATTGCAATGTAAAATTTAGTAAGTTTTTGTTGTTCATATAACATAATTTAAATGTTTACTAAACTATCCGCATATCAGGAAATACACTGAGGAGTGATAACAAAAACCATATCACAGTACAAGATATTTTCGAAATTGTCCCAACAAATATGTGTCATGGACCAGAGCAGTATAGTTTCAAGAACATTCAAAATCAAGAACTTTTAACCTATCATCATTGTGCAGTTGTCTAATGGCTGTAATTTTTGGGAGTATTTTAAGTCTGCGGGTTCAAACTGATGGCAGAAAAGTACACTTTGACGTACATGAGACTGTGTAGAGATAAAAGTCATCGGTTGTGGTATTGGAGTGTGACTGGTTCTCCGTGGGTCTAGCCGTCCGTCCGTCCGTCTGTCCGCTGAACTCGCCATAGATGAAGGACCACACAAGTTGTGCTGTGGACTTTCCTACCATGATAAATCACTGCTTATGTCTACCTCCCCCATCCCCCCCCCCCCCCCACATAACCCCCCCCCCCTCCACATCTCCTCTCCACACCTCTCCTTCAGCTTACAGTTATTGTGGTCATAGCAATTACTGTCTGTGAAGTTGAGTTATATGCCTTCAATCGTTGGCTGGCAAATACCTGTGCATTTCCCTCTATGGCCCCTCCTCAGGCCCGGAACTAAACAAGAACAGGATGGTACCAGGCTATTGATCTCAGCTCAGCTGGTCCTTGTTAGTCAGTTTTCACAATTTTGATTTAACGAATTATGCATTGAGTGTGATCCTTGCATCAATAAAGTGCCGACTAATTGATAGCATGGGAGCTTTCTGGATACTAATTGTCGAGCACATACATTATCCCGTTGTCTGTGCAATGATATTTATTCCCTTGGTTCAGTATTTGAACAGTTGGAATTGAGGGGTTCTTGTTTTTGCTGACCACCAACGCTTTGTGTATTTCAAAGCAATTATTTCTACCCAGACACATCTATTATCCTGTTATGCGCTAAGTTGTGGATATATAAATAGTTTGACGACCAGTACTGCTTCTGTTTTTCATTACCTAGTCTTGAAAGTCCTAAAAAGTGATTGTTCTATAAACACTATGCTTATTACATAAGTTTGTGTGAATTGGACATGTAGAACATTGTAAATCAGGATGCAACCCTACACTTACTTCATATAACTTCAACAGAAGAAGATATATTAAATGGATGTATCGTCAAGGTCAGCAAACTTTTTGAAACAAATCTGCTGGAAAACATGGCATATTCCCCATGAACTTGAATAATTTGCGCACGACGTTCCTTGAATTGGCCAGATATTTTCACTATTTTTGTTCGTGAATTCTTTCCATCTCGGAATCCTGCGCCCGCTTGGGTCATCGAGAAACCTTTTCAAGTTTGTTTTTGGGAGACATTTCCATGTTTTTCTGCCTTCATTCAGGCCACATTCAGCTTTCTTGTGTAATACTCGGCCCACTTTATAATGTCGGTAAACCTGCGAATCCTGCCAGCGTGCTATTGAATTCCTTGTGCTAGGTGAGTAAAAATGAAAAGTAAATATTTGGATTGTGCGTAAGTTTGGTGTCTGTTGTTGTGTGGTGTCTGATTGGATGATGTTGTCACAGATGTGGGCTCGTTGTGTCTCTCAGCTAGATGCTGTGCCCACGGTGACCGAGACCTGGGGCACCTGTATGACATGTGCAAGAGATCACATACAGGTACTTTCTAGAGGATTCAACAACTTCTTGGGTCAAATTCCGATGTTAAATTATATCGCCAATATCTCATGGTTGGTCACCCAAACTCTTTCTCCCTTCAAAGCCCACATCGAAGTAAAACACTTCTGGTAGCTATGGTAAGCATGTCCACCTTGAGGACCACACAGAGTCCGTCCGCCCGCCCGCCCGCTCGCCCGGGTCTAACACATGTAGTACACATGTCCGTGACTGTTGGATGGATGATGCGAGTGTAATCATTGGAGTACTGCTTCTGTACGCACTAACACCTGCCTACCGATAGGTTCTCAATACATCCCTAGCTCTCGTAACACACTCGCGCACCACAGCAACAGAAACCATTACCCATCATATGTTCTCAAGTACATAACCTAGACAGAAAACACTTATACACACCAGCTGAAGTCATTGTTACAATGAACTCGCTTGTAACAATGAAAAAAAAATTGGACAAAATGGTAGAAGTCAAAATTCGAAAGTTTCAGTACTAGAAGCAGCCCGGGAAGATTTTAGGTGCAGTTTTTGCGTTATGAAGGAGATCGCGTTCGAACCAGTGGAAGATGTGTGGCCCAGACCGGGGCCCCAGTGGTAGTAATAAACTCTTGGTAGCCACGGTAACAAGGGTTGTTTTCGTTAACGGGTCTCCCCTGCTGTTGCTGGCCTTGTCTTCCATGCAGATCTACCACTGCCCCCAATCTCCAAAACCCAAGCCTTTCCAGCTGGACTTTTCTCCCTTCTCCTGCCCCAGTAATACAAATAACAAGAGCAGATTTATTTTGGAATGGCTTGTAAGAATTTGGGGCCAATTTGTTGAAAACCCGCTGGAAGGGTGGTCTCTGCTATCCAGAAAGCAAATCTGAACTGGCAAAACTAGGAAAACAGTAGCATAGACAGATTTCTTGGGTCGGTATCTGCAGAGTGACTGTTTACAGTGATGCTTGTAGGAATTGCTCCTGTGCATTTCAAACTGTTCATACTTTTAATATAGATGAATGTCAAATAGAATCTGTTCCAATGAGGCTAAAGGTGCAGCTCTGCCTGCAGACACAGATACGATATATATCTAGACAATGATCCACAAAGCTACAAGCATTATTACATGTCCAAGTATGATAACACACCACGGTACACCAGTGTTACAAAGTGTGTACAGGTCCCTGAGGGTAGTTGCATCAACTTGCATGTTCCTCCACCAGAGGGCGGCCGGCTGGAACAGGAGCTGGCGTACACGAGAGACGTGCTCGGAGAGGGTAGCGGCTCCACCCACGAGATCGTCATACAGACGCCGGCGCGAGGGGCGAACCTTCTCTCCGACCAGTCCTTCCTCCTCCACCTTCGTGCCCTTCGCATCGCCACAGAGATCAGCGTCGTGCTGCATGACAGGTTGGTCCCCACTCGTTCACTGCTCTAGGGGGGGGGGGGGGGGGGTCGGGTGGACGACATCTGACTCTTGTGATAAATAATGAAAACAATTAAATACATGTAGATTATTTAGAACATAATCAAATCAATTTATGTGGATGTTTTCACACAATATTTTTGACATAATCACTTGGTTTTATTTCCATGTTTTGCAGGACGTGGCACTTTGATGATCTTTGCTTCAAACCAAGTTTTCCCAGCATTGATGAAGGCGGGTTTATTGACGGTGTAAGTAGCAGAGGTCATGTCGGACATTTCGACTTGAGGTGTTTCGTGCATGTTCTACAGACCGCATGCTCTCGTGGGGAAAAATTCACAGTCAACAATTCAAGGGAAAAGCTAGGGGAAATAATAGTGGCATGTTGCATGGAACTTGTCTGAAATATTCCAGGGTTCTAGTTGAGGTTAAGTACACGACAGAACGTGCAACACGTCGACCGCTACTACCAAGGTGGCATGGTCCTTATCTCTGCGATTTGTTCATTCATAATAATAGATCTGCTCTATTATTGTAAAATGTTGGTTGTAGTCTGGGCAGTTTTGTGGGGAGGGAAGGAATGTTCGTTGGTAGGAGAACAAAATCTGCAACTATAAATATTGGTGGTGCTGTTATCACCTGGGTGATGGGGGAGGCTGGTTATGGAAGGCGGTTGGGCAGGCGCTCATGGCTAGTTTTTGCGTTGTTCCATGTTTACGGGCGGGTATTTCCTGCGTCTGCTGGTCTGCCATGGAGCAGCTTCGGGAGTTCACCAAGTGTTACTGCTGATTTCTGACTCTTTGATCAGCGGGCACAGGTATAGCAACGAGAAACAACTGTCAGTCAGAGTGATCTAACAGTGTACATGTATTTGTCCACCAATGGTATGATGTTGAAGTAAGCATGGTTATTGTGACAGATTCCTGGTTCTACAAAACGTCAGGACTAATATAGTACATGTATGTTGTAATAACACAAATTCAACTTTTATACCTTTTCGATAGTGGCATTGTCTGTTAACAAGGTAAAGTCATTATTCTCCTAGCTAAAACTGGCGGAAGGACATGATTCTATGAGTTCTCTTGTAGCAGATGGCATGACTTGAGTTTGAAGGCACAATGCTGATATAACTCGGGATGTTGGCAGTGAATGAACCGATTATCATTGTCATCAAGGTTTGACATCTTTAGTTGGTGGGGGTCGGGTTAAAGGTCAAATGGCTTTGCAAGTTAACCATCCGCTATGGTTGGGAGAACCAGACAGTTGCCATGGTGACAGACCACCACCCCACTGACCAGATGTTAGTGGGAGGGGTATTCTCTCATAAATCACTGTACTAAAGACATGCTGTCACAACTGTCAAAGATTTATTTCTACATCGGCAGGAGGGGGGATTGGCATCAACTAATGTTGTGTTTGATTGATGTTATCTTGCTAAATGTATATTTAAATTTTTTTTTGACAATCGGAAATAAAAATTGTTAACCATTTGGGACATTATAATTTTGAAAATACTCGAATCACTCCTTCTGATCTAAAATGCCAGTCTTCTATAATCTTCCCGTAAAAAGGTGAAACTCTTTTGTCAGTTGTTTCAATGTTTTGTTTTGCGTGATTTGTTGACCAAACATACTGCGGTTTTGTTGACAGATTCTGGAGCGGTTACAGCCCTGTACGATAGTCACACCTCTGGACTGTTTCTGGGAGGCCAGTAAACTACTCGGCCCCAAAAGTGCTGTCTATCTTCCGTAAGTGTTGCTAACTCATGATTTAGTCAAAAAGATATATATTTACATCCCAGATAGAAAATTTTTTAGTTACTGGGGTAGGCCTGAATATTGTAACAAACGATTATAGAGATCTGACCATATCTCTTGTTTCAGGGGTTACCCAGGCAAGCCGTTTTACTGGACGAACCTCGACCCAAACAAACTGGTGGAGGCAATCAAGGGCTTCTCCTATGCTGTGCCAATCTCGGTTGATGCCATCAAAGAAATACTGAAAAGGGTAAATCCAGATTTTGTTATGAAATGCCAAAATGGATAATTTGAGGTGTGAAAGGGGTACATGTAGTTGACAATAGATGCATGTATTGCAGTATTGTTCCAACTACACTTTACCATGTTTACAGGCAGGAATTACAACAGCGTACCAGGAGAAGCCTTGTCTGAACCCTTATGACGACCGATGTCCAACTACGGCCCCAAATTATCAGTCCAAACAGGTCAGTTACCAAGGTTACACAAGCTACTCGGCTACCTTGTACAATATCATAAACCCAGTCAGATGTTCTACAGCAATCCACCAAAACAACTAGACCTCGCTTGTGATCCTTTACGTCCTCAGGGGTGTACTATGCGGTAATGTATGTTTTGGATAATAGCAAAAGTGAGCTGGATCTATAAATATATATCTGTGTAAATGTGTGAGCCCCCTCCAGCTCCCCACACCCCCCCCCCATTCCTGCTCATTTAGTTTGTGGATGTATGGGAAGCTGTATGGAGGATTTTGTTCATGAAATAGTGAATTTTTTTACGGCCCTGTCTGGTAGAAAAGTTTGCTTTTTTGAAGAGAAACCACCAACAATCAAAACATCTGACATCCCGCATGTCACTTCTCAGCAAGTCTGTGTTGCCACGGTTACTGGCATTTGACATATGTTAACAACCACCCTTCCTGCACAGTTTGCACAGCAATGTGCCCCACTGGAAACTTTCTGAATTCTGGTGGAACTTGCTGCAGAAAAGTTTGAATGGCACAACTGGATGAGAGCTTGGAGAAATGCGCTGGATTGGCTTGGCCCAGTTCTGTGGTGGAAGTTGTTTAGGCCACACTGTTAGCACCCGTGGTGGAGTTATATTGCTTCTGACAGCCGTAGCCATATTTTCCTAATAAATGCCTGCTGTTCGGAATGGTGAAGGCCTTGGGTGTAGGATGGGAGGCAGGGGGGTTGTCGATGGTTACTGGCAGGTATAAAATTTGCTCAGGGTCAGGCTCACCAACCTGGGGGGTCAGTTTGTACTCTTTGCCCCTGTCTCTGGGTTGGTGGGGGGGCCCGGGAGGGGGGGGGGGGTGAGGGGAGGAGTCCAGGGACAGGCTTGGGAGATACACAGGTCCTAGTCAAAACCTGCCAGTGGTTGCCAGCACATGTAAAAATGTAAGCAGAAAAAAGAACATGCATGAAATAGGGGTCATTGTATCACAAAAAGAAATGAAGTAGTAGAAATGGAGAGAGAGGGAAAAAACTATTCCTAATGTATTTTACGGCTGAAAACAGGCCATAAACTTAATGTTTTTTCACGATTGAAGCTGTGCGAGTCCTGTGGTAGTAGAGAGGCCAGCATTTTCAACCCAGACTCATCTTCCATGGTCTTGTTTTCTCTAGTTAATACAAACGGCTTGCCCCAGGAACTCATTGTTCAGCTCTCTTCAATTTTGGTACAGACTTGAACCATCCCAAGTTTTGTTGTGAGGTCTCTCGAGAAAATGGTTCTCTTACTTTGCAATGGGGTTAATGAGTTGACAGGTCATCTTGTATGACAGAAATTTACATGTAATCATCTGACTTTGCTCAAGCTAAGTTTTGTGTTTCGGGGAGAAAAATTAAATGTACCGGGTAATCATAGCTTTGCTGCTGACTGCCTCAAAGTTAGATGCAGACTGCACATCTCAGACCTCTATGGTATAACTAGCACCTGAACAGTGCAGACAGCTGAAAGATAGTGTTTGTTACAATCAAATGTGAATTCCTGCATCTTGAGTTTAACCTTGGTGAAGACATGAATGACTGAATTTGTCATGAGGAATCTTCAAGTAAAGAATTCTCAATAGTATGTATTGTTGTGACAGTGCTATGTTCTGTTGCTAGGTGCCGGATGTCGGCGCGGAGATCTCGGGTGGATGTGCGGGCTTCGCACAGCGCTACATGCACTGGGAAGAGGAGCTGATCGTTGGGGGCGTGCAGAAAGACAAAGCCGGGAAGATAATCAGGTTAGTGTGCTGTCAACTGTCCACAACCATCCAAATATCACAGACTGTCTAAAGTGCAACATCACAAAGTGTGAGCTTGGTGGCAGGCATTCCATGTAAACTGTGAGATGGGCCCTGCCTGAGAAGTGCTATTCCGTATTGGTCCTAATAGTGGCACATGCCCTAATAGTAGCATGCCCCCCCGCCCCCTTCTTATCCCCAAAAATGTTTGATTTTGTAACCTCGTTATTCACATCAAGGCTTTCTAATAAAATCTCGGAGTGTTCCAATACATATACCGGTATTTATGTTATTCAAATCATACTAATGGGGATTGAAGGCTATAGGTAAATCATTAAGTGATTTTCACAAATTTGACATCAAGATTGACATCATTTTTGTACATGCTGCTGCAGGAGGCCTTGCTTTAGCACGCCGTGCTACTAGGACCAGTACGGTGGTTGTTAATTTATCACATTGGTTATACTGTGATAGACAGGAGTATGAAATTTGGCAGCGAATTAAGAACTTGATATAGACATATAGAAATGCTATGAGAAATGTTCCGACATATTTTGAATGTTTTGGGTATATTCTGTGCATGGTATTAAGCAGGTTTAGGGTGCAAATTTTACACCGATGGGGTCGGGAGGAAGAAGCACAGTTGATTGAGCCACATCTGGCTGCGTCAAGTAGACCAGAGACCGGTACCAGGCTCCAACAAACTAAACAGGTCCTAACTGATCTTCCACTCAACTACATCATCACAGTCTTACCTGGGCTTGCTTACAAACATACATGAAGGCAGCTTACTGCAAGTTCTCGGAATACACAAGTAAATCTGACATACTTCTGTTGTCCGTCTGTGATGTAACTGGTAGCAGGCAGAGTAAATACAACATAAAAATGTCCATTTTTGTCAAAACTAGGCCATATGTGTGAAGACTACTATGACATTGATACATTGCATGTGTTCTTGTTGGATTATCTTCTTCAGAAATATCAAGAATATCTTGTATTTTTCAAATTAGACAATTGGAGTGTGGAATAAACATCAGAGACCAATTACTGTTGAGTATGGTGTTATATGATAATCTGACAGACTTGGACTGTAGATGGATGGCCTAAGGACATCAGAGACCAATTACTGTTGAGTATGGTGTTATATGATAATCTGACAGACTTGGACTGTAGATGGATGGCCTAAGGACATCAGAGACCAATTACTGTTGAGTATGGTGTTATATGATAATCTGACAGACTTGGACTGTAGATGGATGGCCTAAGGACATCAGAGACCAATTACTGTTGAGTATGGTGTTATATGATAATCTGACAGACTTGGACTGTAGATGGATGGCCTAAGGACATCAGAGACCAATTACTGTTGAGTATGGTGTTATATGATAATCTGACAGACTTGGACTGTAGATGGATGGCCTAAGGACATCAGAGACCAATTACTGTTGAGTATGGTGTTATATGATAATCTGACAGACTTGGACTGTAGATGGATGGCCTAAGGACATCAGAGACCAATTACTGTTGAGTATGGTGTTATATGATAATCTGACAGACTTGGACTGTAGATGGATGGCCTAAGGACATCAGAGACCAATTACTGTTGAGTATGGTGTTATATGATAATCTGACAGACTTGGACTGTAGATGGATGGCCTAAGGACATCAGAGACCAATTACTGTTGAGTATGGTGTTATATGATAATCTGACAGACTTGGACTGTAGATGGATGGCCTAAGGACATCAGAGACCAATTACTGTTGAGTATGGTGTTATATGATAATCTGACAGACTTGGACTGGAGATGGATGGCCTAAGGACCTCAGAGACCAATTACTGTTGAGTATGGTGTTATATGACAATCTGACAGACTTGGACTGTAGATGGATGGCCTAAGGACATCAGAGACCAATTACTGTTGAGTATGGTGTTATATGATAATCTGACAGACTTGGACTGGAGATGGATGGCCTAAGGACCTCAGAGACCAATTACTGTTGAGTATGGTGTTATATGACAATCTGACAGACTTGGACTGTAGATGGATGGCCTAAGGACATCAGAGACCAATTACTGTTGAGTATGGTGTTATATGATAATCTGACAGACTTGGACTGGAGATGGATGGCCTAAGGACATCAGAGACCAATTACTGTTGAGTATGGTGTTATATGATAATCTGACAGACTTGGACTGGAGATGGATGGCCTAAGGACCATGTTTATGCAGTAAATTAAAATTTAGTCCTTCACTCCCTGAAGTCTGGCATAGTTAATTACGCTGCGCACACAAGTGACATCACGAGCTTGCCGTTAATTTGCCCTCCGGTGGCTCGACTGGGGCTGGCATTGATTATTTGATGAAATTAATCGTGGTAGAAATGTGCAGAATGCTATTGTGATTTTTTCAGTCCTGATTGTATGTCTGTGTACGTGTTTTGATTAGCCGGAGCCAGAGTGTCCTGCTGGGTTTGTCAATTGTCATGTGACCTGGCGTACAAAGGTAACATTATTCAAGAGGCGTGCGGTCCTCCGGGGGTCCCGGGCGAGATATGCAGTAAAGTCTGTGACAACTGGGTGTGAGAAACCCTTCTATAGCGTCAGAGAACAATTTTATAAACAGATAACTTTTTCTCTCAATAGAAAGTAAAGAAAAAAAAAAATGGATATATTACAGCTTCTGAAAAGGATTACATGTAAAACGAATCTTGTCATTGAAAAACATATTCCTTTGGTGTGAATAATGAAGTGGCACCATTCCTGAACATTCACCAGCAAAGCTAGCATTTCTCTCCCAGGACAATGGCTGAAAGAAAAGCTTTATAAATTGGCTGATGTGTTTAAATGTTGCAAGTCCATGAATCACAATGTGACATTTGAAAATGAGAACTGGCCCATTGTAACTTTTCACACAAAGCCGAGAAGTATTGGGCTGTTAGCTTGGTCCCAATGGGTACCATTCTGGACCTCATACAATTGAATATTACCCAATATACAAAACAACAGGGCTTATCACTTGGCCACTGGCTAGTTTCCATACAAGGAAATAATTTTGGTGTCGCCACGTTCGTAAGGTAGATAGCACTGATTGGCAGAGTGGCTGCAGGATCAGTGTAGACAGCTGAGCCGGTGGGTGGTGGGTGTCGGGCGAGCTGGTGAAGTTGAAGTCACACAAGTTGCTGTGGTTGTGTAGGTTGACTCTTTCTCTCTCTCTCCATGTTGGCCGGACCGAAGCCCACCCAGGTTGTCTGCACTCCAGTGGTGGGTGGGGGTGAGTGGGGTTGTGGGGGACTAGCAGAGGGGTGCAGCAATGTGAACAGTGGTGTCCTCAAGTTACAGAACTCTAGCTCAAACACCTTCACTTGTGCATGGTCGGTGACTTGGTGGGTCGGTCCATGGGGCGATTCTGAGACCAGACTGTGTGCTAGGTGGTGGGTGATGTTGCCTCTATATCATCATACCATGGCCCAGTGAGTCATTGAGATGCATACCCTCAGCATTACACCCTACCACTTAAAACTTATAACACATCAAACCCCCTCTGGCACTTCGTGAACTCAAGTCATAATTCTCTGTGCTAAATGTTGTAGAGGTGCACTTGCTGACAAAGATACATAACTCATGCAATTTAATTGTTAAATTTCTTTAAATTTATCATTTATTAAATTTTGAAGAAAACTTGAAAAAAAAAATTAATAAGTTTACTAGTAGTCTCAAAATGGAAAACCATATATTTTCGCTCTGAGTCAAGAATAGCTAGTAATTCATTTAATCTGAACATAAGTAAAATGATCACCATGATCACCATGATCACCAGGTTCCTGAAATTCCACCTAAGTTTGCAGCAGTGAAATTTCATACTAATTCCATTAAATTTTTTTAATAATTTCAGCATGTAGAGGGCAAAAATTAAGGAAGTTGGTGTAGATCTGGCAAAAGTGAGAATTAAAGCGGAAAAATTTCAGGTTGAAAAACACTGGCACTGGTTTTGGTTTGGTATTGAGGAAGTACAAAAATGTTTAAAAATTTGAGATATTAGCCAGCGAAGGCTGATTTGTGTGAGATAATCATGATAATTTTGATAATGAGCACTTTGAGGAGTAAGTGTTCAATGTGATACTTGATGGGAGCAGGACCTTTTCCGCCCTGATCATCCCATAGATCTGTTTTCTCCACACATTCCCACCCTCCCGCGAGTACCATGGACCCCAAGGATGGCCAGAGGGGGGGGGGGGGTGGTTGGGGTAGGGGAGTTGTTCTTGTTGCCTGGGACTCACGTAGTGAGCAAAGTGAGATGTTGCCCAGCTTCCCATTGGAGCCTCCGAGGCATGATGGGATACCACACAAGCGGCGGCTCTCCGGCTATCATCCAAACCTCAGTGGGATCAGGGACACCAGCAGGCCCAGCCGGTGGTGGCTTCTTGGAATCAGGTCGTCATCATGGGGTGTCTGGGGGTGGCCGTATCCAATGCCGCATCCTAGAGATCGGGGATAGTCTCAAAATCTGCTGTTTTCTGCAATATCTGGAGGCGCCAAGGGAATAGTTATGATACCTGACCACCAGAGCGCAGGGTCAGGTGTATACGGATCATTGCAGCTGTCCAGAACAGGGCCTCTGCCTCTCAGGGGGAACTGTGTCTGTTTTGGATGGCAATGGCCAGTAACTGGACAGACCTCACAATCAGATATATGGACCACCCAGCACGAATCTGATCCTCCTCCCCCCCCCCCCCCCCACAATGGCCCCCATACCCCCAAAATGACCTGAAGGGGATGAACTTGACTGGACAAGATCGAATCCTGGAGCTAATCTACCTCTCCAAGTCACAACTGGTGCGGGATTTTGTGCAGGCTGCCTTCCCTGACACTACACAGACCATACTGTGTACACATTAAATTGAAATAATGCCGTAAAAAAAACTTGCCAATGATTCTCTATTGCTGAACCAGGGTCCTCAAGAAGGAATGCCTGAGAACTGGAAGAATCCTCTCACTGCTGAGAAGAGCTGAGGACTATCCGCTAACAAACTCTTGTTCAGGGTGGCCTGCTCAAAGTCAATCTTCAAGAGTCAGAAATCTTAAAGATAATTCATAGCTTGATAAAGTTTTATGAGGATCCTGTTGTTAGTAGATGTTGGATGTCCCAAGAGGGTTTGGACAGAGAAAGGGGGAGGGGTTGATAAGGGAGTTTTGCACAAGATCTATTTGATAATAGTTCTGTTCAGTGTCACTCGTTCAGAATTCCGTGTGAAGTCCATATCCCCCAAGGTTTGTGACTGGAGGTGTAAGTGATTTTAGGTGGGCCACACATTGTGTCCATAAAATGTTTTTATTTTGTTTCCACGAAGCATGGAGATAATGCAGACTTGTAACCAGGGTAACAATGCTTCCCTGTCTGGGAGCTAGGATTGAGCTGGGAAGATATCAGTACAAAATCTGCTCATCAACCACAGGAAAACAAGACTTCATAGTACTTCAGTCCCATGGGTGGTTTCCATGGCAAAACCACCAGAGCCTGGTTCACATGGTTACAAGTGCATGACCATTGAGGAGAGGGAAGATATTTTTTTAGACTGAGCGAGATGATCCAGAATACCAGTACACACCTTCCTTCATCATTCCAGAATTTAGAGTTGAAAAGGGAAATTTTTGCACCGTGGGTATGGGACCATACTGAATTTCCAGTCCAGATGATCCAGATCCATCCATTGGGGGTAGTTTGGTAGGCGGGTAGGCAGGTAGGCAGTGGGGGATCGCATGTTAGTGAGCGTAGATAAACAAACATTGGTTTGCCTGGGCTCTAGAGCTGATAAGGATAAACAAGCTGGGAACGGCGGGTCTGATCCGACTGTAGCCGGCCTTGAAGCGGTGTACAGGACAAGCGGCCGCCCACCGCCCTAGAAGCTTCCACTGATTGTGGCCGATTATCACTCTGGGGTGGTCCCACGTCAGTCTGAACCAATATCATCCCGCACCAGATTGCCATGTGCCAAGTCAACATGTCAGGATGTCTCATAGTTTCATATTGAGTTGTATAAAACAGGAGAAATTCACCTTACATTTACAAAAAATTATATATTAGACTATCGGTTAGTTGAAATTTCAACTTGTTGATAAGCTGACATGTACATGATCTAAATGGTAGATTTTATTTATTAGATTTTTTTCAATAATTTTCTGAAACTACAATGTAGATAGGTATTTCTGAATGCGTCCATCAGAAACTTGGAATACATAAAATGTAGAATCGAAGACTTATGATAAAATTATTCAGGGAATTACCATGGCGACTCTGGAAATCAGAATCAACTTCAGCTATACATGTAATATATTGCTTACCCTAAGCACTTTTCATGCTTTTGGCAAGGGCAATATCTCTCACTCAGTGAAATTTTATTATTTTAGACAGTGGATGATCAGAGATTTTCCCTGAAATCAGAGTTTATGTTTTTATGAAGCCACACCACACCACACCACCCACTGCGGCTGTTAGCTGTTCCATCTTTTACTACTCCCCCCATCTACTTTACACCGAAATGACCTACCAGCATCTTGGGAGATTCGCAGGGAGAGAGTAAAAACAGCCAAATCAAATAAATTCTGTTAGGTGGCATATTGACCAAAAATCTCTCGCCAGTTTATGAAAGATGTGTTTTTCGTCTGAGTTTGTGTATAAATAATAGAGAGTTTGTATGTAGTAGTAAGATAGGATATAAGTAAACTATGAGATGTTTAGCCAGAGATAAGACCACCCAGCTGCGGGCTTTTAGATCTGTGCGGGGAGAAAAAACAGCACAAATCACCTATCAAATAACGCAGTCATGCCTGGCTGCAGGTTTTGTGGCCAGGATTATTTATACCCGCCTGATTTCTAACATGTGTTTGGGACTCCCACATGTGACCTCCAGCTTTGACCTCCACACAACTCACACTGAAAACTGTCAGCAACAAACCCTAATTAGTCAGAATATTTAGCAACTCTTCAGGAAATGTCATTCAAGTCCAGCAGACAATTGCCACAGAACTATAATTTTCAAACTCATTACAGAGATTATAAAATTGTAAATATGTTAAATCATGTGAATTATTTCACCACAATTACATCTGAAATACAGGAAAAATCATTTATAATCATTTATAAGTGTAAATAATAAAAGGTGAAGTTGAATATATATATGTTTTTGCTGAATGTCAATACTTTCATGGTAAAATATTTGAGGAAACATTTAAAGCATGAATATTGCATGATTTATGATATGAGATGTGATATTAATATTACCGATGTGCTGATTTCTGTGTTGCAGGGCGGAGGCGATACAGAGCATGGTGCTGTTGCTGGGGGAGCGTGAGCTGTTTGAATACCACCAGCAGGACATCCAGAGCGTGGAGAACGCCAAGGAAATCCTACAGACGTGGCAGCGCAAGTTCACTGAGGTATGTTACACGAAGGTGGAGTGTCTGGGACTGTCACACAATCGCCTACCATGAGGCTGTACTTGAAGATCTAAATTATCACTGAATGAGTAATTGAAATAATAATTATTAGAAACCCCTGAAATTAAAGTTTTCTATTTATGTATGATTCTAGAGGTTAGGAGCTAAATACGTTGAATCCTACATGTATTCTCTGATGACCACATTCTGCATATCAGGAGATCAGCAAGGTTGCCATGGAGACTGATGACAATGACACGCGGGACCACATCTATCCGTTCTCATCGGCGTCGATGTTGGACCTCCTCAAGGACTTCTCCCAAATGAGTCCAGTCCGAGTGGGTCTCGGTTATGCCTTCATGGTCAGTGGCTTAGCTGGAAATGTCCAACACCTGTGAATTAGTGACACATTGGGCTAGAAACAGTAGTCTGAAAGTTTGGGGCAATAATGAAACTGAAGACAAAGTGTTACAAATACTTTTTATGTTTTACGTAATATGATATTTCCCATTGCAAATGAATATGAACACATAATGGTTTTGATGTATGTTTGAAACCCAATGCAGTTGGTGTACGCGTGTATATCGATGTGTCGGTGGACTGATCCAGTTCAATCACAGAGCGGTGTAGGAATGGCTGGCGTCCTATTGGTCAGTCTGTCCGTGGCTGCGGGTCTCGGCCTCTGTTCTGTACTCGGCATTAAGTTCAACGCCTCAACGACGCAGGTTAGTGATCTTTCAATTTTGGACACTGCACAGGGCACGTTCTGGCACCCGGCTGGCTGACGCGCCAGTGACCCGGTCCTGTCATGTTCGGGCTCCGCAGTAAAACTCTACTCACAAACCTGAGATCTAAATTTGTTGGAGTTACAAGTCAGTGGATTGATTAATTCTGATCTATTGAGAAATGTTCGTGTCCCACTTACTGCTTACTGACATCGGCGCTTGCTGCTTGATGCCGGCTAATCACTCTGCCACTGATTACAAGCAGACCCAGAAATGGGACTCTGACAAAAAATGCCAACATCCAAACAACGCAAAAACCTCCTGGAACCTCAATTATGTAACCTCCAGCTTTTTCCACCATTTTCCCACAGCAATCTTTTTATTTTAAACTTCCATACAGAGTCTTTTTCAAAATATTTCAGAACAACATGTACGACAATTCCATAACTTCTGATTCATGTACATGTAGATGTAGCTGTTTGGGAAAAGTCAAAGCTAGTTTTCATTGACTTTGCATATATACTTTGTGTTTTGCAGATTATTCCATTCTTGGCGCTGGGATTGGGTGTGGACGACATGTTTCTTATCGGTCAGACAGTTTCTGAGAACACTCGCAAGACAGACATCCCATACATGGTGTGTTTGTGGTTTTACACCGCCGAATTTTGTCAAAACATTTCGTAAAGAAATACATTTTTTATGAGTGTCACTGCATGGTTACCATGACTACTGTTTCTGTGGATACAGGAGCAGACAGGGGAGTGTTTGAAACGGGTTGGTGTCAGTGTCCTGATAACATCACTTAGCAACGCCTGTGCATTCTTCATGGCGGCTATTATCCCGATACCAGCGCTCAGGGCCTTCTGTTTGCAGGTGAGTTTCCATGGTAAAAATCATCTCAACCAAATCCTTCATGAGATGCTTGAGATGGGCCACTTGAATTGATTAATTCCAATGTTGTTGAGCATCTTTCAATGAATCTCATGTCCATGACTACCGGTATGTGTTACCATGGTTACCGACACTCCATAAATCTGTCAGAAGTAGGGCTAAGTATAAGACTGCCTATTTCCTTGTAGGTAGTAGTTTGAGATCAAACTCACTTCACTATTACTATTAAAGAGCAGTGTAATGTCAGATGGTAAATTTTTGTGGTTTCTATTTCTGTTGTGATTCTTTTGTCACGAGGATGAAAGATGCCGAGTTACGTGTCCAAAACCACACCAGTAGAGAGAAGGAGGACCTTTTTCTGAGAATAACTCACAATGTAGCAATGTTGTTTGAGAATGATTCAGGTCATGAGTTTGCTAGAAGAGTATAGCTGGTACATTTGCAGTGGTGTTACATAGCGTAGGGTAGCAATCAAGGGCTCAAGTCTTCACAAACATATCTCTAATATCGTTTACACTTCCTGTGGCCAACTTTTCAATTAAACTTGCTGTACTGTGAAACAACTAGTTAGGATGTATGTTGAGGGGTGGAGGTGAAAACCAGATCAACTAACTGGAGCAGGATAATAAAAACATTTAATTTACATTTGACCCAAGTTGATTAGTGTTCCTATGTTATACATGTATCTACATTTTTACGGGGTTACTATAGTTACTGGCATGCAGGGTAAGTCATGAAAATTAATGGCTAGGAAATGATTTATACTGTAGGACATTCGGGTGATTTGGGTGATGATAAACTACCAAATTAAGTTTGAACTTGTTTCTCCAAGAATTTGCTTCTGTGCACACCCAGTGAACCAAATATGAACATCAGTATAATTGAATAATTGGGTGAGAATACATCAATCATTATCATCAATAAATGATATATTTCCCCCTTGTTTCTCAATCAGGCGGCTGTGTTGGTTCTGTTCAACCTGGCGACGATTCTGCTCGTGTTTCCAGCCGTGATCAGTCTGGACATGCTGAGACGCGATGACCAGAAAGTGGACGTCCTCTGCTGCATCACTGGGTAGGTTCCCATGGCCACAAGGGAACTATGCCACAACATCGGTACATCCCCTGCTAGCTGGTTTGATCTGTCAGCGTGTTTTTTAGCATGTTTAGGGGTCATTCGTGTGGTGTTGAAGTTTCGTAAGGTTGTTGTGTAACAAGAGCCGGTGGTTGGTAAAAGTAGGAGGTCATTAAAAGTTTCATTAAACGCGTTGAAGTCCGACTGAACTCTTCACAAAGTGCAAATGCCTAAATCATGTTGTGAGAGATATATGTCGCAATGCACCAATGAAAGTGACAAGAGCATTTTTTTCTGCTCATCAGATGCTTTATTTCTGCCTTGTCTCACACCAGTATTCTTTCTAGCTGCAGAGGTGTGAAATGAGATGATTTTTTCACTGTTGTAAACTAAACGCCAACATTCCTGCCTGAGCGCATCCTGTGCAAAATGCTCATTGGCTGGTCTTTCATCATGGAAAAAATTACTGCTATGAAAAGTTATTTAAGACAGGAAAAACTAAAGGAACATTCTGCCGTGAAAAGCCTGTGGTTAGGCGTGTTACCTTATGGAAAAATAAAGTATAAAAGTTTGAGCGGGGACAGTGACAACTTCTGGTGGGTGATTACTTGTGTGAATGTGTGTGTTCAGGCCAGAAATTGTTTCATGTGAGGATGGGGAGGGGGGAGGCAGAAATACTACAGAAAGGTTGTAGGAAAGATGCTGTTCGCCCTAAAAACTAGCGAAACATCAACTTTTTGCGAGTTGGCAAGTGAGGGTATGACAAGTTGCGGGAAGCTATGAGAGTTGTTGCCAAGCGTGGGCTAGGGGGTCCCCACGGGGACTTGGGGGACAATGTTTTTGTGCGTGGTCGTTCAGGTGTGATCACTCGACACTGTCGGGTCACCAAGGTTACAAGCCCCACTGGGAGCTCGGCACAGCCAGCACTTCTCACGTACCGCACAACTTAAATAAATTGCTCTCTGATGCGTAAGTCGAGCAGCATTAAATCAGATTTGCTATTATTGGGGACAAGGTTTTACATGTATATTTATAGGTCCCAAAGTACAGCTGAGCTTAAAACAAAAGCTTTCACTTCAAAGGTGGTCTATGATAAATATTTTGACATCTATAATAATGTGCATCTCCAATAACTTTATCCTCTGTATTCACCACATGTACACTAAGTCTTGTACCATGACCCATCATTCCGTCCCCTCACGTCCTCACACCGCACTCTCGGTCTCCAGGTCGAGCAGTCGAGGAGCGGTCAGTCGTACGGTTAGTCGCATGGTGCGGGGTCGCACTCCGCCGCCAGATTACTTTGAGACACGGCCTCCCGGCTACAGCAATCCCAGCATGCACCAGACCATCACCCAGACGACCGCAGACGGCACACATCCTGTCACCGTCCTAGCTCCGCCCCCGAAATATGAGACACACGGATTCCACAACTCTCCGGGTAGGCAATGGGCAGGGAAGATCCCAGTTCATCTATTGTCTACTGTGGTATGCAAGACAAATCTAAAATGTATAGTGATACAATAAATCAAGTAGTAATATCGTACATTTATTATCAATTATATCAACAAAATATAACATAGATCACAAATATATATGAATTCTGTGAAATTTTCTATGGATAAGTGACAGTAGCACTGTTGCCATTTTTACAGCCACCGTGCCCCCGTTGCCGCCGTCGACGACGTCCAGTCAGCAGTGCCTGACCCCTGAGGAGCCGGAGACTGGCTGTCACCAGCACTGCGGCACCAATCCCCGGGAACTCTGTAACTGGCCCCTGATGAGACTCGCTCGCAACGTCATCGCACCTTTGCTCCAGAAAACTCCGGTCAAGGTATACCGTCTACAAATCACCTCACTGCAGTGACTGACATTGCAATGTGCTTTATCTGGTTGTGTTGGTGATACGGGGTGATGTGATACAACACATTAGTTATGCACTGTTATCTTGTACATGACATTTGGCAATGTCTAAGAGAAAGAGCTAGGAAATGTATTCATGAACTCCAGTCTTTTCAGTCCTGGTAACAATTGACCTTTGACCTTCAGATCCTGGTGGTGGTTGTGTTTCTGGTCGGGATTGTGCTGGGGATCGTGGGTACAGTGGAGGTGGAGGACGGACTCGACATCACGGACATCGTACCTCGCGACACACTCGAGTACAAGTTCCTCAGGGCTCAGTCACAGTACTTCGGCTTCTACAACTTCCACGTTGTTACCAAGGTAACAGGACTTCATTTATTCTGGATATATGGGAATGTTGCTCAATGTCAGAGTTGCTTGTTACATGTAGGCTCAGTAAAGTATAAACCAGTACACTTGAGGACAAGGGTGAACGCTATCATAAAAAAACTGATAGAATAACCACACAAATACTGTGATGAATGAAACAGATATTTTCTAACAGATATTTTCTGTGCTTTGCTATGGATGTGCAAATAAAGCCAGTGGAGCTGAATTTCAAAATAATATTTCAAATTTGGAAGGAAAATGGTTCTTTTTGGTTGGAATCCAAGTCATGGACCTTGTTTGCCCGCTCAATAACAGCCACCTACATTCTGTGGCGTGCCAGCTATTGATATCTGAAGGATTTTGTGTGCTACACCGTGTAGAAACCTGAGAGGCTGAGACATACTTTACAAAATAATAAAGTTCCAATTCTGGTGTCTTTGAATTAAAAGCCTGAGGTGGAGAGATGAAGCTTACATCCTAGACCTCCAGTATGTTTTCTTGAAAAACAAACCCCATGACATTGATAACATCGCAGGCAGTTACTCGGTGACAAGAATCTGGAGAGATTTGCCATTGTTATTGTGTGCGGGGATTTCATTCTGTGTGCCGGGCTGCTGAGTGAGATGGAAGAGGCGATCGCAGGGTCTTGTGTAGACAGCATGTAGCGTTCTCCAACAAATCCTCCACACTTTATCACTTTAATTCTAAAGAAGCCACAAGAAGGAAAATGAGATTTCTCCAGGCTCCGTTCTTACAGTCGTGCTACAAAAATAACATTGCGACAAAAATGTACATGCACAAAATGTGAAGGTGAATGGAAAAAACTGTCTAATAGAATTCAGCCCACAGATTGTAACTTGATATATCAAAATATTTGCTTAGAAAAATTTCTTGACATAGACAGATAAGTGTACATAACTATATAAGGTAATGTAATGACAGCATATTTACCATTTATCACAATAATTAATCACCATTAGACAGAATAATCATCTTGATAATCACAAGATTTGCTTCAGATTGTAAAAATGTCAAAATGATAAATTGAAACAAATACCAGGTTTTTTTTCCCCCAGCCACCTAAATGCACTGAAGTTAAAACATAATAATGAAGTGTTGAACAGTGAACACTCGTTTCTTTTACTTCTTGTATGTGCATTTGGGGGGGGGGGGGGGGCGAATCATATTGCGCTAGTGTGGGAGTGAAACCTGTTTGGCTGTTTCAACTGAATTATGTATACATGAGAGAATTGGTTGTGAGGTTGATGTATTATATGAGATTTGGTTTTGAGGTTGATGTATTATATGAGATTTGGTTGTGAGGTTGATGTATTGTATGAGAATTGGTTGGAGGTTGAGGTTTTTTTTATGAGATTTAGTTGTGAGTTTGATGTGTCGTGTTTACAGGAGGATATTGACTACCCAAGTGAACAGGGTCTGCTTCTTGACTACCATAAGGCTTTCCAGAGAGTTGACAAAATCATCAAGAAAGAGGACGGCTCCTTGCCGGATTTCTGGCTGGCTCTGATGAGGGACTGGCTGCTTGGTGAGTGACAGTGCAACAGTCTATTGATCTGTGAAATAGTCTATGGAATTGTGCAACAGTCTATTTATCTGTGAAATAGTCTAAGGAACTGTCCAAATGGCCATACTGGAACAAGATGATGAGAGTTCCAAGCTAAAGGAACAAAGTTCAGACTTAGGGGTGGGGATTTGGAGTCTGCCTATAAGTGAATGAGGCAACAGCTTTACGTAAAACTGCTGACAAACCTGTGATGTTAGCACAGAGCAAAAGAAAATGAGATTACCCACTTTGACTGACAAAAGACTTTGACAGTATCTGAGCAGCAATAACATTTTGAGAGCTTATTTTACATTATGAGTGCAAATAGACTGAGGTGGCCATGTTATCTCAAAGTGTTGCTGAGTCGCGGTAGAATTCCGGCTCAGGACACTCGTCCGATGTGTACGGGGTCTAATACAAAGCCATACCACCCAGGGTGTCGGGGTTTGTGTGACTCAGGGAGGGGGGGGGGGGGTATCTACCTAGGCTCTGTTTATACACCACACCTGTCATGACATCTAACCATGGTCCGGTGAACACGTGTACCCCCTATCTGCCTCGCGAGCCCTGCTGTTTGAAGCAGAAACTGGGTGTCGTGAGTACGATATCAATCATAATATATCATGCTTTGAACCGCGGGAGTTTTTGGACCCTCATAGGATCATGACACCACCTACAAGCACCTGGTGATATTTATGAAAGGGAATAGAAAGAAAAGGTCATCGCATAACACGTCCTGTGTCCAACACTCTATGTGTGCTTCTAGAGCTTGTGTTCTTCAGCGAGTTCGAGATGAAGACATCAAACTTTGTCAGTGGCCACTTGTAATATTCATATCTCCAAAGGGATGGAATGAAAGGGTTATATTGTATCAAAAATGTACATGAAAATCCTTGTCATTTCAAAACAGGCCTGATCAATAAAATGTCCTTGAAAAAAACTTGTAAAACTCAAAGTATAATCTTCAAAGTAAAAAGTGTAACAAACTGATGTTGAAGGCAAGAATATGGTGAAGATTTTGCACAATATGTATGTTTATTGAATAAAATATGCTGGACATACATGTACCGGGGTATGTCATGTTTGCTAATATTTTATAATACAAGTCTGTGTTTGCTATGTTTTAGACATGCAGCGAGCCTTTGACAAGGATCGGCATGCTGGCTGTATTGCACAGGAAGGCTGGTTTACGAATGCTTCAGACGATGGTGTACTTGGCTACATGCTGATGGTACAGACAGGCCACAGGGACCGACCCATGGACAAACACAGGGTGAGTCTCGATTCACAGGCTCATTGTATCTTAAACATCAACTTGCTCCCTCCCCTCTCCACCTGGAAAAAATTATATCCAGCTGATCTATATTGCAGATAAGTTACCTTATGTTGTCCCATAGCTCTTGAAGATGAATCCATTCACCATGTTAAAAAAAAAAAATGGAATTTGTTGAAAATTCTTAAGAAATTCTTCAAGTAAATCTTTTTCACAGTTGACAGTAAGACACCATAATAATAGAACAGCAACAGCACCCGCTTT
Source organism: Terebella lapidaria (assembly GCA_949152475.1). Classification (NCBI taxonomy): domain Eukaryota; kingdom Metazoa; phylum Annelida; class Polychaeta; order Terebellida; family Terebellidae; genus Terebella; species Terebella lapidaria. The sequence continues at coordinate 52,415,749 of OX424557.1, read as the reverse complement.
TGATGGAGAGAACGGGCATACAAATATTTTTGGGAGAGCAAAAGAAAAAAACACCTTTGTGGCCAATACACATAGGATTAAAGAAAGAACCGCATTGAATCATTGCAACATGACTTTCGATGCTTCGATTTCTATTTGTTAAATAAAACTGTTGAATTGTGAACATGGACTACTCATCGGACAGACTTGACATTCATGATATCCCAAGATCAATGTCTCTTACCCATGATAAATATAAGGTATCATCAGATGCACATTCCAAGCTTTGCATCGCGCACTGGGAAATAAAGCCTAGGTCACATAGAAGCCGGTGTATTCCCGGCGATCCACGGAGAACCACGGTGACCCGCGGTGTTGAAAGTCGCTACGCCGTGGGTTGCCTGGACGAAATTCGCAAAAAAATCTTTGACGGTCGACTCAATACCGTCGGCCTCAGTGAACCACGGCGTGGAGCTGGCGTGGACCCGGCGTGGACATGGTGACCCACGGCAACAATTCAGCTTCTTTCAGGCAACCACCCGTTAGGTCACGGTGTGGGGCACCGCGGCACACCTTAGCTGCACTCTGCCATGATCCACCGTGTCAATGCCGGGATGCACCATACTGTAAAAAACACTCCCGGTACCTCTTGGCGCCAAAACGGTGCTCCCGGCCTTACTACGGTGCTGACGGCGTCACCACAGCACAAATATGGTGCCGAGCCGGTCATCACGGTGTGGGCTTTTGCCCCAGTGCATCCCGGCAGTTTTAAGCATGTTTAAAATTTTTTCTTTGCCCCCGGAGCACCACGGTCCATCAAGATCCGCCACGGTTCATCACAGTTCGCCAAGGCGTTGGGCCACGATTCGCCCATGGTTTGTCCCAGTTCCGGCGCCGTGACCTAGGACCTAGGCTTAACTATTTGGTACATCTGCTCAGATTCTCCAGAACAAGAGCAGGGTGTAAGCCTCAGAATGGCGCTGTGTTGTCAGGACATGACATGTAAAAAGTCGGCTCATCAGAAGTGTCTGATATTCTCGGAATGGAAGGTGTGCGAGGGTTGGTTTGAAGGATGTCGGGATCGGGTTTTGGCGGTCACAGAGCATGTTGTATTGTGATAAGGGGAATTTTTTTTAGCTTGGATGTTCTTCAGGACTGTAGATGTTGGTACGTGTGTGGGATCCAGACTGAGATCCTGTGATAGAGAGTGAGCCACACAGAAACAAGTACACACTCCATACCCACCACCATCATCGCCAAAACTCAAATGGCAAAATGTCCAAAATACTTCAAAGCACTTGAGATTATGTAGCGAGTTGCTGAAGTGGCGGGGTTTAATTGGCAAGGCTGTGCATGAAGTGAGATCTACCCCCTCCCTAGTTCTCGGCGTCGGCCCTACGTAGAGGAGCCGAGTTATTGCTTTATGCTGTTTCTCTTTCACTGCATAACAACATACAAAGTGCAGGTTAAAAATTTTAACTGGAAGCTCAGATAAGACTAGAGATTCCAGTGACTGTGAGTTTTGGTCTTGACATCATCCAAATAGAGGCCACACAGCAAGCCGATCGGGACAGTGGGAGTATTATGGGATGTCTGGGAGACGCTGTGAGACTTCTCATTCAGCTCCTGCAGTCATAATACCATCAAACAACATCTCCGTTATCAATACACTAAAACCTTGTATCCCCGACAAAAAACGTAAAGTTTCATGATATCATAATGAAAGAGCTGCATAAATCAAAAGGTTCTTCCCCACAAATCACGTCAGTGCAAATCCATTTGTGCTTCCTTTGAACTTATCCTTGTCTGAAAAAAATGTCTAGTTCTCAAATCCAGCTGATACCCTACTGTCAAGCCCAAAATACAAGTACTTATCATGATCTTTTCTATAAACCCATTCTGTTCATTCATAGAATATCAGAATTCTGACTGACTCAGGAATTTGTGACATGTTTTGTATTTAAGACATGCTGAAAAAATACAGATTCATGAGATAATGTCAAGTTTGTTGATCAGCCTCAATTTTAAATCCTTGACTTCAACACACCAGGTCCTGCATGGAAGACTTGTGGACGAGCTTGGGAAAATCTACGCGCCGGCGTTCTACAATTACCTGACAGCTTGGACGACTGTAGACGCACTTGCGTACTACGCTTCCGAGGCCAACCTACACCCCCCGCCCCAGGCCTGGACCTACGCACGCGATCACTATGGCAACTCCTTCCTCAATGCCACCACTGACACCACACAGAGTAAGCAATAACTGATATACCTGAGATTTAAGCATTATACTCTTATGTTAAATGTCATATCACTGAAGTCTGAAATGTTCTAATGGTATGATGTTGCCTGCAGTCCCGAAGTCGAAGCCACTGATCTTCAGCCAGATGGCGTTTTACCTACATGACCTGGGTGACACGGCAGCCATCACCGAGACGGTACAGGAGGTGCGAGGGATCTGCGACAGGTTCTCGGAGCTGGGTGTGCCCACATACCCCACCGGGATCGTCTTCACGTTCTGGGAGCAGTACCTCGGCCTGCGCTTCCACCTGATGCTGGCTCTGATCTGCGTGCTGGCTGGAATATTTGCCGTGCTGCTCGTGGTGCTGCTGTCCCCGTGGACGGCCGCCGTGGTCGTCGCCGTCCTCGCTATGATGGTCGTGGAACTGTTTGGCTTCATGGGGATGATCGGCATTAAGTTGAGCGCTGTTCCTGCGGTGATCCTCATCGTCTCCGTGGGGATCGGGGTTGAGTTCACAGTCCATATTTGTCTGGTGAGTGCTCAAGGTAGCAGATCTTGTCAGAGAAATAATCATCAGACAAAAAAAGAGGTCAATCATGTAAATTTTCAGACATCCTGTGATGTTGATTGTATTTGGACAGATGAAAAAACAAAATGTTGAATAGACTTAATAATAAGTTCCGCTCCTGTGAAATTCTCGAAATTATCAGATAATAGGAATTTGTCCAATGTTCATTATCACAATATTGGTAATGGAATTCCACAGTAGTTCTTGGTGTACGTGACCTGTCCACGCAGAGCTTTAACGTGTATGTAAAACTGTTAGATCCTTGAAAGGTTTCATGTTGGTTTGCAGGGTTTTCTGACGGCTATTGGCAGCAGGAACAAGCGTATGCGGATGGCATTGGAGCACATGTTTGGGCCAGTGATCCACGGCGCCATGACAACCTTCCTGGGGGTGGTGATGCTCGCACTGTCCGAATTCGACTTCATTGTCAAGTAAGCACTAAATAATGGGTGATAATTACTGGTTAGATTTCTGACAGTCTGAGAAAAACATGCTGGGTGATGAAATACATAAATATAAAAGGATATTTGGTAACTCGAGGTGAAGCCAAAATTTATGTGCGGGATGTGTGAAATCATCAGACGAGAAACCTTTTACACAAGGTTTTGTTCTTTGGGTGGGGCGAGTGGATTTTTGAGTCCCTAGAATCTGTTCTTCACTGAAGACTGGGACGTTATCTTATAAAACTGATAAAGTGAAGCCTGTTCTTTCTCACGAGGTTCACCACACACAAGTGGGGAAAATATTTGTACACAGTTATTGCAAATATTGAAAATTGTATTTATGCGTTATTTCAAATAAAAGACCCTTGAAGTGTTTCATGGAAAGTATTATAGCCCAGTGTCGGCGCGGCCGCAGTCTCAGGACCACACACAGTGAGAGACTATATTGTAAGGTGCTGACACCTGTTGGATAAAGTTATCTAAACTGCACTCTCTTTGTGCATGCAATGGGTAGGCTAGGTTACATACTGTAAAATTCATGGATGTCTTGGATACAAGCTACAAGAGCCATATAAAAGTCTGAACGTTATCTGCAGATCCTTGTTCTACAACAGCAGAACATGCAATACAGCCATTACACTTGTAAGAATATACAAATTCAAACTGTTGTCATAGTATACCATCTTGAATCCCTATATGCAATAGCAGAGTTTCACCTCAGCTCTGGGTTATTCTGGACATATCTGTTGGTATGGTAGTTCTGTGAAATAAAGTGAAGTCGTGTGAAGGTCGTACCATCAAACTCAAGCAATCCTCAATTTGACCCCCACCCCCCTCCTTTTCCCCCAGCCTCTGTCTGTGTGGTCCCGGCAGGATTCTCAACTCCAGGAACTGCTTGTTCTGGAGCGATCCAGATGTCAGTTTCATACTATCAGCAGCTCTCTGTACAACCCTGACTCCCCCTCCGCAACAACACACGCACACCTCCTGTAACACAGGTCTCCCTGGGAAGGTTTGCCTTGCTTTCTGCTGTCCTCTGGCATCTATACGGCTCTGGGTGTGTTCAGAACAATGCAGGACTGGGAGCAGAAGGCAGTGTTTATTGTTTTGGCTTCAGAGGTCTGGAGGTGTGATGTCTCCTCATAAGGGGACAGGAGGTACCCTGGTGTTCTCTACCCTGTGGGGGTAGGGGGGGGGGGGGGGCAAGCAGATCATTACTAGGTGTGTGTGATGAAATCAGAGAGAAATATCCATCATGGGCCAAGAAAACCAAAAATCTGATTTTAATGAAATGGGTTGATTTGTTAGCAAGGTAGGTGGTGGTGGGGGGGAGGGGGTGGTTGTAGATTCTGGCTATTGGTAGCCCACAATCCCTCAGCGGTACTGGGTGCAAGTTTTCCCAGATGTTGGGCTCCGGAGGCAGCAGGAAGAGGAAAGCATGTGTGCTGGGACCTTTGTTTACATTCTCTAACAGAGTATTGCACTGGGAGCTTTGCTGTGTGTGTGTGTGTGTGTGTGTGTACCAGGACTCTGAGCATGCTCAAGTACAGAATGCCACCATACCATTCCATAGTTCCCTGGACCCCTAATAATGTTCTCCAGGAAGGCTCTGTCACTCACACACCCTAAAACTTGCCAAAACTAGGCCCCAGAATTGTAGCGTCCTGGGCAAAGCTCTGAGGTTTTAGAGTTGGGAATATTAGGCGTTTTCATGGCCGTTATGACCCACAACATTACATCAAACAGATTTCCGACTGGGAGAAATTTCCTGCATATTAAAAGTTTCACAATTGCATAGTATCCCCACATTGTTCACAAGAAAATGAAATTCTTTGTCTGAGGCTCTGTCAGATCTGCACAATACTCATTGTTCAGAATCAAATCAGGTCTTTATCACACGCTAGATTATATTGAAGAGGCGATTGAACTCATCATATTGCGCGACCTTTCAGTTGGACCTGAGTTGATTTGAAGGCCAAAGGTTCCACAAACATCTGCTTTTGTTGTCATTGTGTTATGTTGCCTTGTGAGGTGATTGAAGGCTCTCAAGTCTCAAGCCTATTTACCCGCTGGTATTAGTGCCCCCTTCCCGTTCCGAGTGATCAGGTTTCCGGGAGGGTTTGGTGCAGCAGATCGACTCTATTTGTGACGTTTTCAGGGGGACAGATGTGTTACGTGAGATCGTTCTCGCCCTCGTGTCTCCAGCTCTGTTTGCCAGCAAGTCTGAGAAACTCCATGTCATAACACAGTCATAATACACAGCAATAACACTTGACAGGTCAAGAGGCCCGCAGAAATATGGCCGGCTATGGCAAGCTGAAATAACAGGCCCTAACAATGCGCCCAATAACTGGTGTCATGCTGCTCTGGCCATTAATTCAAGTGGCACGGGGGATTTTCATAAAAAACTCAAACTGGATACAGTTACATGTGCATCTGAAAGGTTATTTCAGCCCATTGTTATCCGTATATATTACAATAGACCTGTCTACAAACGAGTGTGCTCAAACTGTCTGTTTGAGTCTCCATACTTATGATTGTCTACATGTATGCATGTAAATATATGTATCGCGATGCACCACCAATGCTATATGAAGTTATGTGTTTGGCTGTTTCAGGTACTTTTTTGTGGTATTGACGGCTCTGATTGTGATTGGGTTACTGAACGGTCTGCTCCTGCTACCAGTGTTACTCTCTGTACTGGGACCAAAAGCCGAGGTATGGTGCAGCTTCGAGAAAAATGGCAATCTCCCATAACGGCAATAGAGATTATTGTACATCTTGTCAAAGAGCTCTCATACCTTTTGAAGCCACATGAGCAGTTTTAACACAGTTGCCATGGTTACAGGTTGTGCCCAAGGACCAGTCTGACTACCTGGCGCCCCCGACCCCTGAGCCGACTCCTCCTCCAGCCCGACGGGAGCGAGCGGTCCGCTCTGTCAGTCGCCGAGTTTTCCCCAGGATGCCGTCGGACATCTCCTTGACGACCATTACCGAGGAGCAGAGCTCCCAGTACTCCTCCCAGGACTCTCAGATCGCCGTCACCGTACAGCCGGAGGTTGTCGTGGAAACAACACTCTCTGATGGTCACCATGGCAACCAGAGCTCCAGCAGCAGCCTGAATGTGAGTTCCCTTGTCAGCACTGATGTTGAAATAGGAACATTCACAAATTTGACAATCAGTCCACATAGAATTTATCTATGTGAAACACTATGATCTGACCACATGTGCATGTCAATTACAGTCCAGTCCTCCCGGATCTAATGAGTCCACACCTCCACCATCCAACTCTAACCGCCACGTGACAACTGTCAAGGCCACGACACGAGTCAAGGTTCAAGTCCACCGGCCCCGCCAAGGTACGAGTCTGACACGAACTCCTCTAGCATCCTTGTCACCAACTTTAATGTTCCAACGGTCGATTTGAGAGATCTACCTCCAACGGTCCATTCGAAAGATCTACCATGTAACAATGTGTTTGTTGCTGTGTTGCCTAGGTGACGAGTGTGAGTACAAGAGCAAGCGGAGGAAAAGTCCACCCAAGGACCCGGAGATCGTGGAAGTGGAGATGGAGTCAGACGAGGACTGCAGCAGCTCGTAGCAGGTGCATGTGCCAGGTGTGTAACAGGTGCTTTTGACAGGTGTGTAACAGGTGCTTGTGACAGGTGTGTAACAAGTGTTTGTGCCAGGTGTGTAACAGGTGCTTGTGACAGGTGTGTAACAAGTGTTTGTGCCAGGTGTGTAACAGGTGCTTGTGACAGGTGTGTAGCAGGTGCTTGTGACAGGTGTGTAACAAGTGCTTGTGCCAGGTGTGTAACTGGTGCTTGTGACAGGTGTGTAACAAGTGCTTGTGACAGGTGTGTAACAGGTTCTTGTGACAGGTGTGCAACACGTGCTTGTAATAGGTGTTTGCAACAGGTGTGTAACAGGTGCTTGTGACAGGTGTGTAACAAGTGCTTGTGGCAGGTGTGTAACAGGTGCTTGTGCCAGGTGTATAACAGGTGCTTGTGCCAGGTGTATAACAGGTGCTTGTGACAGGTGTGCAACAGGTACTTGTGCCAGGTTTGTAACACGTGCTTGTAACAGGTGCTTGTCCATTATCTGTGTATAAATATAGATCTGTGTTAGGATAGAGTGCTCAATGAATGACAAATGTTTGAGATGAGGCAGTGACTAGCTTCAAATGTCTCAGTCTTGATGTGTATTTTGATTTGTGTTTTTGTCTCTGTCCGTCAGATGCGAGCTGAGCGGATTGTGATACTGCGGAATTTTTAACCGGCGTCCGACTGAGACGGCTGTTCTATGGTGCTACGTCTGGTGTACATCCTCCCTCTGTACTGTGTACAGCATGGTACACACCTAGTAGGGACCGAGTACACTGAGCGTGTGTACACTCACTGTACAAACTTACCTCATCCATGCCTTGTATACCACCACATCGAGTGGGATATATCACTCGTCAGTCTAGCTGTACAGCCAGCTACATTTAAATTAAGCAATTACTCTGTGTTAATCAGTGAATGAAATTGTTATTGTTAATGTCTGAATGATGTACATGTATTTTAGTATGAAAAGAATGAACTACTTGAGTTTTGTTATGAATATGTTATGATTTTTCATGTATAAATGTCATTATCTAAATGAGCTATATTGAAAACAGATAATTGTCAATTTTATGTATATGTATTAATTATTGTGATGTGAAAAATATTTGACAATCTAAGAAATTGTATTTTTGATTGCTATATAAGAAACTAAATGTTGACGAACTACTGATTTGGTAGAAATAATCATTATCTAACGGTGCGAGTGTGAAGTTGAACCACAAGTTACCTCAGTCAGTAAGCTACTAGTGTCACTTACTGGGTGAGCATTTAAAAATATCACATCAAATTCAGTGTAGACTTGAGTGCATCAGGTAAAGTCCAGCTTGGTGTGGATCATCAGATTTGTACATTTGTACATAACGGGTGTACATTAGTATATCCAAATAGCTATTTTCCACGGTTGACACAACTGTGAAGACATTTTGTATAGTGTGAGAATTATTTCATATTGGAGAGCATTAACATGTCATCTATTTCATCTTCCTTCCTATGAAGGGCAGCAAAATGCTTTCATTTGTTCATATGCATGAATATTTATTTGGATCTGGATCCAAACACAAGAGGACTCGCCTTCAATACACAAGGGCATTGATCTTGATACTGCCAGTGGCTTGTATCGAGGTCCATTTGAAACTCCGGAGTTTTAACGATTGGATGAGCAGAATGTATGATATGGAAAATAATAACTAGGTTGTTTTTGGAGGTAACAGAATGTTTGTTACAGGAATTTAGAGTGAGGGGGCGGGGGGGGGGGGGGTAGCTTAAGTCAAAACACCTCAACCTTAGGTCATAAAGATTGCTCACCTCTGTTCATAGCCATAGTGACTAGGTCCGTATGGTGTAGGTGTGTGTGTGTGTAAATATGGACTCTGAGCTCATCAGGAGCTTATATTGACTGTGATAGATTCAATTACTTTTTTAGATACAAAAGATGTAAGTATAATGTTGTTGGAATTGTGTCACATATCTGTGTATTTTGTATCGAGATTAGCTCTGTATCGGGGCTGTAGTGGCCTCGAAAACATGGAACTGACACAGTATTGTCCACAGCAGTGGTCTGTTGTACAGTAATCTGTACACAAAGACGTACAACAGACTGGGTCATATCTTGTTACTGTCTACATTTGTACTTGACTGAGTTTGGTAATAAATTATATAAAGTACTAGTGATTGTGTTTTTCTTCGCAAGCATATAATTAAAAACATAAAATTAGCCCAATGGGCTAGAAAGGTTACCGGAGAAATATACAGAGTTGAGCCGAGAAAGTTGGTCAAATTCAAGGTGACCACTGAAATCGCCATATCTCTAACCTTGAAAATGGGATCAAAGGTTAAATTCTAGATCACCAAACTATTCAGCATACATCATTTCCTATATGTTCACTATGGACCCCTAAGCTGTAAATTTGATAATAAGCGAGATATAAGCCATTTTGTAATCTGACTTTGAAGATAAAATGACTGACCTTGAAATTTAGGTCAAAGGTCAAATTCAATATCATTAAAATATTCAGAATATATCATTTCCTATATGTTCACAATAAGTCAAAACACCTCAACCTTAGGTCATAAAGATTGCTCACCTCTGTTCATAGCCATAGTGACTAGGTCCGTATGGTGTAGGTGTGTGTGTGTGTAAATATGGACTCTGAGCTCATCAGGAGCTTATATTGACTGTGATAGATTCAATTACTTTTTTAGATACAAAAGATTTAAGTATAATGTTGTTGGAATTGTGTAACATATCTGTGTATTTTGTATCGAGATTAGCTCTGTATTGGGGCTGTAGTGGCCTCGAAAACATGGAACTGACACAGTATTGTCCACAGCAGTGGTCTGTTGTACAGTAATCTGTACACAAAGACGTACAACAGACTGGGTCATATCTTGTTACTGTCTACATTTGTACTTGACTGAGTTTGGTAATAAATTATATAAAGTACTAGTGATTGTGTTTTTCTTCGCAAGCATATAATTAAAAACATAAATTTAGCCCAATGGGCTAGAAAGGTTACCGGAGAAATATACAGAGTTGAGCCAAGAAAGTTGGTCAAATTCAAGGTGACCACTGAAATCGCCATATCTCTAACCTTGAAAATGGGATCAAAGGTTAAATTCTAGATCACCAAACTATTCAGCATACATCATTTCCTATATGTTCACTATGGACCCCTAAGCTCTAAATTTGATAATAAGCGAGATATAAGCCATTTTGTAATCTGACTTTGAAAATAAAATGACTGACCTTGAAATTTAGGTCAAAGGTCAAATTCAATATCATTAAAATATTCAGAATATATCATTTCCTATATGTTCACAATTGATTCCTGAACTGCAAAGTCGATAATAAGCAAGATATTAGCCATTTTGTCCTGTTGACCTTGAAAATGAGGTCAAAAGTCAAATTCAAGGTCACGATAATATTCAGCATATATCATTTCCTATATGTTCACAATTGATTCCTAAGCTGTAAAGTCGCTATTCAGTAAGATATTGGCCATTTTGTCCTGTGACCTTGAAAATGAGGTCAAATGTCAAATTCAAGGTCACGAGAATATTCAGCATATATCATTTCCTATATGTTCACAATTGATTCCTAAGCTGTAAAGTCGATAATAAGCGAGATATTGGCAAATTTTGTCCTGTGACCTTGGAAATGAGGTCAAAGGTCAAATTCAAGGTCACGAGAATATTCAGCATATATCATTTCCTATATCTTCACAATTGATTCCTAAGCTGTAAAGTCGATAATAAGTGAGATATTAGCCATTTTGTCATGTGACCTTGAATATGAGGTCAAAGGTCAAATTCAAGGTCATGAGAATTTTCAGCATATATCATTTCCTATATGTTCACAATTGATTCCTAAGCTGTAAAGTCGCTAATAAGCAAGATATTGGCCATTTTGTCCTGTGACCTTGAAAATGAGGTCAAAGGTCAAATTCAAGGTCACGAGAATTTTCAGCATATATCATTTCCTATATGTTCACAATTGATTCCTAAGCTGTAAAGTCGATAACAAGCGAGATATTGGCAAATTTTGTCCTGTGACCTTGGAAATGAGGTCAAAGGTCAAATTCAAGGTTACGAGAATATTCAGCATATATCATTTCCTATATCTTCACAATTGATTCCTAAGCTGTAAAGTCGATAATAAGCGAGATATTAGCCATTTTGTCATGTGACCTTGAATATGAGGTCAAAGGTCAAATTCAAGGTCATGAGAATTTTCAGCATATATCATTTCCTATATGTTCACAATTGATTCCTAAGCTGTAAAGTCGCTAATAAGCAAGATATTGGCCATTTTGTCCTGTGACCTTGAAAATGAGGTCAAAGGTCAAATTCAAGGTCACGAGAATTTTCAGCATATATCATTTCCTATATGTTCACAATTGATTCCTAAGCTGTAAAGTCGCTAATAAGCAAGATATTGGCCATTTTGTCCTGTGACCTTGAAAATGAGGTCAAAGGTCAAATTCAAGGTCACGAGAATATTCAGCATATATCATTTTCTATAAGTTCACAATTGATTCCTAAGCAGTAAAGTCGATAATAAGCAAGATATTAGCAATTTTGTCCTGTGACCTTGGAAATGAGGTCAAAGGTCAAATTCAAGGTCACGAAAATATTCAGCATATATCATTTCCTATATGTTCACAATTGATTCCTAAACTGTAAAGTCGATAATAAGCGAGATATTAGCCATTTTGTCATGTGACCTTGAAAATGAGGTGAAAGGTCAATTCAAGGTCACGAGAATATTCAGCATATATCATTTCCTATATGTTCACAATTGATTCCTAAGCTGTAAAGTCGATAATAAGCGAGATATTAGCCATTTGGTCCTGTGACCTTGAAAATGAGGTCAAAGGTCAAATTCAAGGTCAAGAGAATATTCAGCATATATCATTTCCTATATGTCCACAATTCATTCCTAGTCTCTAATTTCAATATTAAGTGAGATATTAGGCTTAATGTGTCCCATTATAAAGCATAGGAAATTTCAACATGGGAAAGTCACATTTGGGCCGAGTTTGGGCCCAAAATGGCCCACTTCAAGCGATTCAAGGGCAACGAAATTTATACATGTCATAGGGGTACATATGAGGAGTGTTTTTCATCAATAAGAAAAAAAAGTTACTGAACAGATTTTGAGAAAACGACCGTCATAGTCCAAAATTGGCCATTTTTCGACGAAAACGGCCGCTCTGACCTTGAAACCAAGGTCAGAGGTCAAATTCAAGGTCACGACAATATTCAGCATATATCATTTCCTATATGTCCACAATTGATTCCTAGTCTCTAATCTCAATATTAAGTGAGATATTAGGCTTTAATGTGTCCCATTATAAAGCATAGGAGAATTTAACATGGGGAAGTCCCATTTGGGCCGAGTTTGGGCCCAAAATGGCCCACTTCGAGCGATTCAAGGGCAACGAAATTTATACATGTCACAGGGGTACATATGAGGAGTGTTATGCATCAATAAAAAAAAAAGTTACTGAACAGATTTTGAGAAAACGACCGCCAAAGTCCAAAATTGGCCATTTTTCGACGAAAACGGCCGCAATTTTCAAAAAAATGCGAATCAAAAAACTAAAAAATACCTCCCTCTCGAAATATTTTTATGCATTTTTTTGCAAAATTTCAGAAAAATTCGATCTTAAACTTTAAAGATAAAATTGTTCACGGATGACGACGACGGACGACGACGCCGGACGCATCGCCATGCCAATAGGTTACGGACCATAGGTCCGGTAACCTAAAAACATAATGGGAAACAAAATCTCAGGTTTTCTAGCCCCTAATAGGCCATATACTGAAAATTGGATTACTGTTCCTTCCTATGTTTTCCTCAAAACTTGAGGTAAAGTTATTTCGTTCACATTGATATCAAATACAATGTATACAGAAGCCCACAAGGTCAGTGAATTCTGAATATTTTATTATCCAAAGTGTCAAATCCATATATATCCTGTATATGAATAATCTTGTATAATGCTTACTATTTCAAGGCTCACGTTTTGCAAGTAAACGATACCGTTATGATTTCGAGAAAACTACATGGTCATCATGCACCCATTGCAAGCTGGAACCAATCTAATGTATGCTCAACATGAATTTGTGATTTAAAACTGACAAAACAGTCAACCGCAAGGTAAAACAAAGTTGTGACAATAATCAACATGCAGCAAGAATCATTCCACTGAAATCATTATTGACAATTAAATACAACTCACATTTGGAACAATTCTGTACATTCACAATCAATCTGGACACATACGAATCACAAATTTATAGCTAAAATCCCATTTATAACCACAAGAATCATAATCAGGATGCAATTCGATAAAAATAATGCAGAGAGAAAGCATTATAAATCCCTAAAAAAGATTGCTTTGGGTTTCTATAATACACTGTACTCACCGCAAACAAGTTCAGTGGAATTTAAAAGTGTGAGGTATATGTTTATATGCAGAGTTGGCCCAAGGTAATATTTAGGATCTTGTAAAAGCAATCTAGATAAAAAAAGAACGAGTAATTGACAGGCATCAGGAACGTCGGGAACTGATATCACCCGTTGCTATGGATACACCCGCCCTAGACCCACGTGGAGCAGGGTTACCGTGGAAACATTGTATGATTGTACAGCAGTTTGCCGTTGTACTCGATGAAGGTGAAGGTCATATTTGTGTTGCTGGCCTCGACATACGACAGTCCGCCGAGACTGAACAGATTGGCCCAATAGAACCGCGAGGACCCGGGGGGAACCTCAGACTCATGCTTGCGAGACGGATCAATGAAGTTTGCAGCTCCCGACACAAAGTAGTCGACTGTCTGACCATAGGTTGTTGTCTGCAGGTGCTGTAATGATGGAATGTACAATGCATAAACATGAAATCATTACAACATAAAGCATGGAACTGGGGATATAGCAAATGTGATATTGGAACTCAGCAGAGGCTCTATGCAAGTACAGTACCGATTTCGCAAAACCTCACCAAAATGCTAGCACAAGTAACCTGGCATTTAGCACGTGTTCGCCCAACTTCGCCTGACATAGCATCGTGCGATTTGATGCTAGCAATGTGTATGCGAGCATCACTCGATGCTGGCATTGCTTCTTGGCACTGTGGCACACTAAAAGCATTTCGCATTTTTGTGTGCAGGCCATTATATGCTCGCATATGCTTGCAAACACATGGTCGAGTGGTTTATAGACAGTCTGTATCATGTAGATTGTATGGGCAAATGCAGTGTTTAAGTTCAGTTCAGTGCAAAGTCTGTATTTGCATCTGAAATAAAGGATGCACGCATCTGTGCGAGACAATGCTCGCCTGCTCAACTAAGACGATCGCCTGATGCGATGGCATCGCGCCCACTGGTCGCACCATGCGGGTTGATGCTAGCATCAGGTCGCACGTAATCGCACGGCCTAGCATTTAGCATGTAGCATGGCTAGTGAGGTTTTGCGAAATCGATACTGTAAGGCCTTTAGGATTTGTGCAACAATTAGGTTTCATACGTACGGTATCAAATTTCTCATTATTTTTGAGCTCCACATCCATTATGACACACAGAAGTCATATACCACGTTTACACTATTACTAGGACAGAATTAGCTTCTAAATTCAGCATCAGACTCACAACAGAAAATGGACTGCATATTATATGCTACCAAATGTGATATAAGGCAGGGATGCCAGGTAATATTTACATGTATATCTTCAATCGATTTTAGTACCAAGGTAATACCAGAAACCCGTAAGAGATGGGTTTCTGGTAATACGCATAGATTGTGAAGCTAATGATTTGTTGAAATTTGACAAATTTCTTTTTGCCTTGAAATCTAAATATATACCATGGATAATTAACAAAGAATGGGAATCTCGCCAATCTTTACCTGATACTGAAATGTTCTGAACAGACTCAAAACAACCGATTTTAACGAAGATCCCATTATGCTCAATGAACTACATGTACATTAGCCTTTTTCAAATTTAGAAAAATTAATGTTCACATGGCACAGTACATCTTTCAGATCGTTGAGATAATTCTCATTGTTAAGATTACCTGTAAGTTGTGGTCATGCCCAGAGAAATAGGCATTGACATGATACTTGTGCAGCAACGGCATCAGTCTACTGACGAGGCACTTGGTGGGGCCGTGCTCCGCGATACTGTAGACAGGGAAGTGTCCAGCCACGATCAGATAGTGCGCCCTGCCAGAAATAGACACGTGTAAGTCTGAGAACCGTCACACAGCCAGCACTGTATCACATGAATACTTGTAATATAAACGATCAAGTAGTGCGCCCTGCCAGAGATAGACACGTGTAAGTCTGAGAGAACCATCACACAGCCAGCACTGTATCACATGACTACTTGTATTATAAACGATCAAGTAGTGCGCCCTGCCAGAGATAGACACATGTAAGTCTGCGAGAACCATCACACAGCCAGCACTGTATCACATGACTACTTGTATTATAAACGATCAGGTAGTGCGCCCTGCCTGAGATAGACACGTGTAAGTCTGAGAACCATCACACAGCCGGCACTGTATCACATGACTACTTGTATTATAAACGATCAGGTAGTGCGCCCTGCCAGAAATAGACACGTGTAAGTCTGAGAACCATCACACAGCCAGCACTGTATCACATGACTACTTGTATTATAAACGATCAAGTAGTGCGCCCTGCCAGTGATAGACATGTGTCAGTCTGAGAACCATCACACAGCCAGCACTGTATCACTTGACTAATTGTATTATAAACGATCAGGTAGTGCGCCCTGCCAGAGATAGACATGTGTAAGTCTGAGAACCATCACACAGCCAGCACTGTATCACATGACTACTTGTGCGCCCTGCCAGAAATAGACACGTGTAAGTCTGAGAACCGTCACACAGCCAGTACTGTATCACATCACTACTTGTATTATAAACGATCAGGAAGTGGGCTCTGCCAGAGATAGACACGTGTAAGTCTGAGAACCATCCCACAGCCAGCACTGTATCACATCACTACTTGTATTATAAACGATCAGGAAGTGGGCTCTGCCAGAGATAGACACGTGTAAGTCTGAGAACCGTCACACAGTCAGCACTATATAACATGATTACTTGTATTATGAACGATCAGGTAGTGCGCTCTGCCAGAGATAGACACGTGTAAATCTATTAATCATCACACAGTCAGCACTCGTAATAGGAAAGATTGGACATGATACTGCACACATGAAAATGAACATACATATCTACATATATTACAGAATTAAAGTTGTACTGAGGGGCTGATTAATATAACTTTTTATGTCAAGTTGCACCATTGATATAGAAGGACTATGTGTTGGACATGCAGGAGCCAGACCTGCTGGACTTGAGCTGGTCCTCAATCCACTGCCATTGAGTCTCGGCATCACGGTACGACTCGGGACCAGTCGGCTGTTTGTGCAGAAAGTCGTGGTCGGAGTTGCCGCACAGGATGACCGTGTCTATCATCACGATGTGCAGCGTGTGCTCAGTGCCTGGGACACTCATCGTCAGGTTGTAATACGCACTGGGGAAGTTCCTGTAAAATACATGTATCGTGGAGCTATCTGCATTGTTGTGCTTACAACATGTACAATACTCGAAATATTCTGATGTACTTCTCCAGCCTGGACAATCCAGACTCACACACACACTGACCATCGTTTCTCCAGCTTGGTGTACTCAATCTGAGCGGAGACGTTGCCATTGTGATCGTGATTCCCGGCAATCAGAAACCAGTTCAGGTCACACTTTGTTGCCATAAATACTTTGTTATAGGTTTCCTGTAATGAATTAAAAAAAAAAACATAAATGCATCATTGAAGAAAAGTACATGCAATTATTCCAATTGTGGTGCTGAAGATAATCTTTATTCCAGTCAGAATATATTATTACAAAACTCTATGTAATATTACCAGTAGCAGTGTTTCTTGCTGGTATAATTCCCATTTAAATACCTGAAACCGTGAATCCTCTATGCTTTTCACACCATCAAAGTAGAAGTTGTCACCAAGAGCAAGAACGAATTCAGCCTTGTAGGCAGCTGCTGCGTCTGCCAGTCGGGTTGCCACTGCAGACTCTATTGGTGTTCGATATGGAAACACAGGCAAACCACCCCAATCTCCAAGTACTAGAAAACGCACACTCGATTTGCCTCCTAGACCAAACAGTCAAAGATGAACACACACTCACACAGTGTATTATTGTTTTGGATTCAAATTCACCAGCTATCTGTTATGATGTCAAATCCTGAGAAATTCAAGTTCACAGGCCAATATCAAGTCTGTACATATACAGAATGCTTATGAAAATCATCAGATACCTGTACAGCTGTACATGCAATTCCACTGATTTCTGACAATTGAGGAAATTGAGAACCAATGGTGACTGTTGGATGTAATCCAAGTAAATACAAAAAAATATCAGAAATCCTTTGACTAAGCCAGCGACATATGTTGATCGACAGCTCAGATTCTTCATTTGAGTTTTGTTCTATTTATAGCTTGGATGATCCTAAAAATTAGATAGTAATTATTTCATATACCGTATTGGTCCTAATAGTAGCTCGGCGAGCCAAAGCAAGACCTCCTGTAGCAGCGCGCGCAAAAATGAGGTCAAAATTCATGTCAAATTTAAGAAAATCACTCAATAATATACTTATAGTCTTCAATCCCCTTTATTATGATTCAAATAACATAAATATGTGCATTGGAACACTGTAAGATTTTATTAGAAAGATATGAAGTGAATAACAAGGTTTCAAATATCGAACATTTTTGGTGAAAAGAGGGGGACGCTCTATTATTAGGGCGCGTGCCACTATTAGGACCAATACGGTAGAGCTTTCTAGGCTCGGATCATGCGGAGTCATTTCAAAATTTCTAGGTCCAGATATTGAAGTATCCTCGGAAATTTTTTAGGTTTGGATCATAAAGTAAAAAGCTTTCTAGGCTTGGATCATAAGGTATCCAAGGTTGGAAAAATTTCCAGGTCCAGATCATAAGGTATCCTGAGAAAGCTTAGGCTTGGATCATAAGGTATCCTGAGAAAGCTTAGGCTGGGATCATAAGGTATCCTGAGAAAGCTTAGGCTTGGATCACAAGGTATCCTGGGAAACCTTAGGCTTGTATCATGAGGTATCCTTAGAAAGCTTAGGCTTGGGAGAAAGCTTAGGCTTGGATCATAAGGTATCCTGAGAAAGCTTAGGCTTGGATCATAAGGTATCCTGAGAAAGCTTAGGCTTAGATCATAAGGTATCTTGAGAAAGCTTAGGCTTGGATCATAAGGTATCCTTGGAAAGCTTTCTAGTATCATTGGAAAGTTATCTAGGCCTCGATCATAAGGTATCCTTGGAAAGATTTCTGGGCTTGGATCATAAGGTATCCTTGGAAAGCTTTCTAGGCCTGGATCATAAGGTATCCTTTGGAAAGATTTTCAGGCCTGGATAATAAAGTATCCTTGGAAACCTTTTCAGGCCTGGATCATAAAGTATTCTTGGAACGCTTTCTGAGCTTGGATCAGCTTGGATCAAGCCATGAGTGAGATGTGTAACATACTAACATGTCTGCACATTCGTCAATTTTATGAAATATAATTACGAGCAAGCTCAGTGTAAGCATGGAAATATAAGAGGCCGCCTTTTATATTTCCATTGTGAAAGTCACACAAGCGTAGAAGCACCACCAAATCATACAGTCTTGGTATATCCGATCTAGATCTACATGTACAACATTTGTACAATGCATGAATTTTACCCCCAAAAATAATATACAAATACCAAAAAATACAGATATGGAAAACCCGTGAGAGGTTATCAAATTATGAAGAAATAAAAATTATGGAAGTATGCACAGGACTAGTCACTTTACAGTGTATAAGATATGACAGATATCACGTAGATGCACGGTGTGCGACTGTGTGTTGAGTTTGACATCAAATCTAGGGCCCGGACGAGTCGACGGGTACCCGAATTTGGGGCGGGTCAAACAATTATCCGGGTCGGAATTTCATTACCCGTACCCAAAAGGAAAAATGATATAGCTTTTGTATCGAAAATTTGTGATAAAAGCTAGTAAAATCACAAGAATGACAAGAAATTCGTCGAGAAAAATCGGAAGGAGATAATGTGATCACTTGAAAATTAACACTGACGAAACAAATAATATATTATGTGTTAAAGATCGATGACTATCGTTTATGTGTTACAAATTGCTCGTATTTGCTCCAGTGATTACTGTTCAAATTTTGATCTACTTTTGGACGGGTTACCCGGGGCGGGTCGGGTCAAACCATACGGGTAACCGGGTCGGAAATTTTCAACTCGTCCGGGCCCTAATCAAATCTCGTATTAGAGTAGCAAGAACAGTGGTTTTTGGATTTTTGGGGAAAATTAATTTTTACATATTTTTCCCATTTAGAACTCAAAATTAGGAACACAAAAACACCTCAAACACGTTTCTATCGTGAAAATTGAGGAAGTTATGAATATTCAAAGAAATTTATGATAAAATATCTGTCTGTCAAAATTGGTGCGTTTTGGTTTTGCCAAGGGTGTACTCGTATAATTTACTATAAATGCACCAATTTTCATCATAATGACAAGCTGTAAAAAGCATGGTAATCAGTCAGGATACATGGATAAAATAAAGAAGACCACATGGCTCTATGTTAAAGATTCATTATTGTATAGGCATGTACTTTTGATTGATGAAATAAATTCTTATCGTAAAAAAACATACATCTTTGACTCTCTTTCTCTAAGTTCACTGTGTTGATGACAATGTACTGCAAGGTGCAGGTTCTGTATTCAGCTGTACTGCAAAGGGAAGTAATTGATCAAACTCAAATACACACTCAACTGTGATAGGTGATCTGTGAGGGAGTCATCAAAATGATCAATGATGGTGAAACGATTATTATCCATCAGATTGTTGTCTTCCATGAGATTGTTCTCTTCAATGGTATCCATGTATCCAGTTCAATCAGTGCATCAAGCGATGACGCGGGGTCCATCAGATGGTATTTTACTATAGTCTATGTTTATTCTTGTTGTTAATGCGAAAATCATGCAATGAACATCGTGGTGTGGACGCTGAGGCAGTTCTCGGTGGACATCACCGGAACGGGGCAGAATGGAATTCACTACTTCATGAACGTGAGGCTTGTGTCGATACATAGTATATAAATGTTACCTTCAGAAATACTGGAGTCACTTCCAATGTGTCACTGTATGTGGGAAAAATTATTTAAAGGGAGGGGGTAGGGGATAATATAATACTGTTATGAATTTGGTATACTGTATTACTAATATTATTTTCATGATTAGTCATAATATAAGACAGTGATAATATAATGTGGCGATTTTGCCCTAAGCACGCGGCAGGTGATTGTAAACATAAAAGCCATTTATGTGGCCTTTCTGTACTTGGCCTTGTTTTGACATGCTCCGTTCGAGCGTGCGTTGCCACGGCGACGTATTGTAATTTACGTTCCAGTAAACTATAACAATGGATCGATTTAACCTCGCGTGCGCCCTGCAGTTTCTGGTGTATTATATATACACTGGAAGCGACTCGTTCGAGGAGATTGTCCAAGATCGAGACTAGGACGCACACGAGGCTCGCCATGAGCTTTGTGTTCCCTGTTTGCGAGTAGTGGGCTCCTAGAGCCCTGGGGACGATTTCCGTGGGGAGGCCCGGGCTGGGAGAGACGAGTTGCTGACTCGGGGGCCTTCGGCCCTGTGGATCGCCAGCTCTCTCCCCTCCCGGGACATGTGACAGAGGCTCTGGCCAGCATGTCGGACTGTAC
Source organism: Terebella lapidaria (assembly GCA_949152475.1). Taxonomy (NCBI): domain Eukaryota; kingdom Metazoa; phylum Annelida; class Polychaeta; order Terebellida; family Terebellidae; genus Terebella; species Terebella lapidaria. Next base: position 52,395,063 of record OX424557.1, on the reverse strand, counting down.
GGGGTTCCGTCCCCGAGGCAGACCGCGGCTCGCCAGGCCCCGCCAGTTAACACCGTAGGGATGAACTAGTTTCTGAACGGTGTCCGTAGGCCTGGGAGTGTCGGGTGGGCTGTTACCTGGTTACCGTTAATGATGAAGTAGTTACCGTGTCCGCCGCGACCTCCGGTGAGCGGCCCTGCCGCGAGGATCCGGAATAGCGGATGCGCGTCCGCAAGGACTCGGATGAGAGAGGACTATCCTCGAGGATCCCGAAGAGCGGACGGTAGTCAATAACTTTACATTGGTGCCGTGACCAGGATCAGTCCGACAGTGTTCCATCGCAGCCTACCGTCACAGTGTTGTAGCCTCCTTAGTCCCTGGGGATCGCCCGCTCCTCAAGGACATCTCAAAGGATGACAAAGGAAAGAGACAAAGCCAGAGATAAGGCTAATGAACCCAAGGGGGGGGAAACGGGAGGTAATGTCGCGGATCACACCCGGTCGCGCGACAGCCGCCGTGAGACATCTTCGGGTGACTCCGGCGGCCGGAGGGAATGTGCGGAGCCCTCCGCGGACAGAACCCAGTCTGCGGAGTCGACTCCGGCGTCCCTGACTCCGTCTCCGGACGTAGAGTCTAGCCCCGCGGGGCCGCAACAGGAGTTGTCATCAAGGCCGGGCCTTGATGTGTTAGGCGCGGTAGGAGGAGCCGGCAACGGCTCTACGCCGCGCCCGCCCAGGCCCAGAATGAGTCCGTGGCAAGCGGCACTCTTCCGTGGGACGTCTCCGGACGTCCGGAATCGAGCGCCAACTACTGCGGGCACTTCTGGACAGGCGGACCAGCAGTACCAGATGCCACTCCTGGCCGGGTGGGCTCCTTCGCGAGCCTCCGGCATGGGCTCTGGTCGGTCCGCACCGGGTGATGTGGTAGACCAGCTCACCGATGCGCTTGGTGAGCTGGCCCCCAGAGGGCGCTATGACCGCGCCCGGTCGCCCCATCAGGGACGATCAGACCGGCGGAACCGTTCCCCCTCTCCGCTGTCACAAGGCAACTCGGGGCCTTTGACGGAGAGGGAGAGGTGGCTGATATCCGAGGCGCTTGTACTGTTCAAGCGGAATCAGCCGCCTTCGAGCGTTGACCCGTCGGCCATCTCAAGTCCGGGGATGTCTGGGCCAGTAGCCCCTCCCCAAGTCCTGCCGAGTCCGCAGGCGCCAGTGGCCCCCGCAATGGGACCCGCGCCTGCTCCGCGGCTCGGAGGCACCACGTTGGCGACCGCGTCGACCGTTCCGACGGTTGGAGCGCAAGCCGCGTGGCCGACTTACCCTGGCACGTACAGTGTGTCGGACGGGCAGTGGCAACAGGCGGCTACGGCCCCAAGCTTTGCCGCCCCTTCTGGAGCCTACCCAGTAGGTTCGATGGGAGCCCCGCCCGCACCTAGCCAGAGTGGGTTTTTAGCGGGAATGACCCCGGCGGCAAACGTGAGCTTCCCTGCTCCTCCGTCCGCGGCGTCGATGTTTGCTCCGGCAGACTCCGCCGCAGGCGCAGGAAGCGCACGGAACTTGCCGCTGTACACGGACGACCCCGGAGCCGGCACCGCACGTCGGGCGCGTAGCAAACGCGATGACGGGCCCGACCACTCTTCGTGGCGGAAACGGTTCAACGGGGATAACGCCGACTTGGAGGACTACTTGCTCCAGGTATGGCGTACCGCCGTGTACGAAGGATGGTCCCAGCATGAAGCTGGACACGTCCTCGCGGGGAGCCTGGAAGGGAAAGCTCTCCGCGTGATGCCGTGTCTGCCGGTGGGAACAGTGACGTTCGGCGAGGTTGCTCGTCAACTTCGCCTGCTGTTCCCGCCGACGACCAATCGGCGGCAGTCTGAACGAGAGTTCAAGGCGCGTATCCGCCAGCCGACTGAGTCCGTGACAGACTATGCGTACAGCTTACGCATACTCGGCCGGAGAGCTTTTCCGGACATGGACTCCAGACGGTTTGAGACGATGCTGATCGATCAGTTCATCGATGGCCAGCCTTACCACCTAGCATACGGGCTGGCCACCCATGAAAAGCGATCGATGGAGGAGGCAATAGACTCCGCGCTTGCGCTTGAGATGGCTGTCCGCCCTAGACAGTTGCCTCCAGCCCCGGCTCCGGCCTCGGCTGTACCCGCGCAGGCGGTGACTCCTCCTCCGGTCAAGGCATCGCAGGTAACCCCGTGGCAGGACCCGGTCGTCCGGGAACCCGCCAGGGAACCTACCCAGCAGTGGGTTAGTGCGCCGGCACCCTCTACAGGGGCGCCCGCACAGGCGGCACCGGTTGCCGCGCCGTCCTCATCTCCGGATGAGTACGACTATGACGAGTATGACTTCAGCGCTGCGCAGATGATTGCGTACTGCGCTGGGATCGACACTCCGGGGCCCGCTGAATGCTGTGCGTTCACATCCGGACCAGCTCAGAACCGCCCCTGTTATTTCTGCGGAAAACAGGGACACTTTTGGCTGAAGTGTCCGGAGTTGTTGGAACGCTTGCGGGCACGCGGATACCAGGGGGTCCTCCCCAGTCCGCGCCGGAGTAACTACTCCCGGCCTGGTCCCGCGGGACAACAGGGCCGTCCCTCACGGCAGGGAAACTGAACTCGGACGTGGTGGCGACCAACACTACGTCCGAGGACAGCTGTTCCGTGGCAACGGATGCCGCCCCACCTACGGATGAACTGGACGAACCTCAAGTAGATATAACTTCTCCGGAAGTGGTCCTTGAGGATCAGTCTGGCTCGTCCGCGGCTGAGGCGGATCACGAGGACTCCGACAATGGGCCCAGTGCGTGCGAAAGATACCGTTCAAGAAACGCACTGGTCAAGGACACTTGCTGGTACCTGCCCCTGCCACTCGGGCGGGAGCCGGTCCGGTTCCTTGTAGACTCAGGCTCGGAGGTCACCCTCATAGCCATAGGAACGTTCCGGAAGGAACCCGTGCTCCGCAACCTTGAGTTGCGGGATCCCGGTCCTTACCAGCTCTACGGGGCCGGTAACAACCGCATCCGTGTCTACGGTATCGTCGAGTTGCCTGTTACACTTGGGGACAAGGTGTATCCGACAGAGGCAATCGTCGCAGACATCGGAGCGGCCGGGATTATTGGAATGAATTTTCTCCGGGCCCACCGGGTCACCGCTAACTTCAGTGCGGGTGAATTCCGGATGGGAGAGGATACTCACTACCTCTTCCGCATGGGTCCAGCGCATTCGTTCCAAATGCGGGTGGCGCGCACCACGGTGGTGCCGCCTATGAGCGAGATGATCATCGAGGCGCGGCCGCGTCGTCCCCGCATGCCCCTCGAAGGTCGTCCGTGTATAGTGCAGCCGGTGAGCAGTTTCGCCAAGGGAACTGGGCTCGTGCTGGGCGGGACTCTGGTCAAGTCCGACGCCCGCATGATGCCCCTTCTCGTGGTGAATCCCACGGACTCACCCGTTGTGCTGCGGCGCGGGTACCTAGCAGCTACAGCTGTGCCCGCGTCGTCTAGTCGTGTCATCCCCGACGATCCGGTCTGCCGCGCTGCGTGCGCGGCGGCGGCCGCCGGAGATGATCCGTTCACCCTGCCGGACCATCTGGAATCTCTGGTTCCGAAGGACCGGCTGGGTGGAGAGCAGCGCCAGGCGCTCCGCAGACTGTTGCGGCAGTATGCGGATGTGTTTATGGGTCCGGATGGTGCGGTCGGCAAGACAGACGTTGCCAAACACCGCATCGACCTCCTAGACGAGCGTCCGATCAAACAACGTCTACGGCGAGCAGCGATAGTGCACCAAGAGGTCATTGACCAGGAGGTGCAGAAGATGCTCGAGCTAGACATCATCGAACCCAGTGACAGCCCTTGGGCGAGTCCTGTGGTTATGGTGAAGAAGAAGGACGGCTCGTGGAGGTTCTGCGTTGATTACCGTAAGCTTAACGATGTCACGCGGAAGGACTCATATCCTCTCCCGCACATCGAAGACACCTTCGATTCCCTGGCCGGATCGCACTACTTCTGTGCTCTGGATCTGGCCTCCGGGTATTGGCAGGTCGAGATGGAGGAGAGTGATAGGGCGAAAACTGCCTTCGTTACTAAGAACGGGCTCTACCAATTTAAGGTAATGCCGTTCGGGCTCTGTAACGCTCCAGCGACGTTCGAGCGCCTCATGGAGATGGTACTTAAAGGGTTCCTCTGGAAGCGATGTATGGTCTACATCGACGATGTCGTCGTGTATGGCCGGTCGTTCGAGGAAACCCTCACCAACCTCCAGATGGTACTCCATCGCATCCGCGGAGCAGGGCTCAAGTTGAAGCCAAGTAAATGCGAACTTTTCGCGCAGGAGATCCTGTACTTGGGCTTCATGGTAACGGGCACCGGAGTTAGGCCAGATCCTAAAAAGCTAGAGGCCGTCAAGAACTGGCCTCGGCCTTGCAACGTGGCGGACGTGAGGTCCTTTTTGGGCTTCGCGAGTTACCACCGCCGGTTCGTGCGAGGCTTTGCGGAGGTTGCGCGCCCCCTTACTATCCTTACGGAAAAGGGCGCCGACTTCATCTGGTCTGAAGAGCAGGTAACTGCCTTCGCGGAACTCCGGAGGGCTTTGGCAGATGCGCCGGTGCTGCGGCACCCTCGTCCGGATTGCGAGTTCATCCTGGACACTGACGCGAGTAACTTTGCACTCGGCGGTGTCCTCTCGCAAATCGTGGACGGGCAGGAGCGGGTAGTAGCTTATGCGAGTGTGGCTCTCAGCCGCTCTCAAATGAACTACTGTACCACGCACCGCGAGTTGCTCGCGGTTGTTACTATGACCAAGCGCTTCCGGCACTATCTGTTGGGACGCCATTTCCGCTTGCGGACCGACCACGGTTCGCTGAGATGGCTCCTCAACTATAGTGAGGCCGACGGCTTGGTGGCCCGGTGGCTCGTCAAACTCCAAGAGTATGACATGAAAATTGAGCACCGCGCCGGTAAGTTGCACGGCAACGCGGACGGCTTGTCCCGTTGTCATAAGTGCAAGAATCCTGGCTGTGCAGGGATGGCTCCATTCCAGCACGCCGCGGATTCTTCCTCAGACTCGGAAGTGGACCTTCCGGGGAGACCGCAGGCCGCCGCCCCCTCTAACAACACGGCGGCCGGAGCAGCAGGAGTTCACTCCCGCGCGAGGACCCGCCGTTACCGGCGTTGGCGCCCCGCGTTTGAAGCGGAGGTGCGGCTCAGCTCCAGCGAGTCTTCCTCAAGTCCGGCGGTGTACTCCTCGTGGGTACCCTCGTCCACGGATGAATCTGAGTATGAGCGGTCCTTACCCCCCGCAGTCGGACGCGTCGGATGAGGAGCCTAATTACCTAGGTGGCTACTCTCCGGCGCAGCTGGCTGCGAAGCAGAGAGCTGACAGTGCTCTGGCACCGGTAATCCAAGCCCTCGAGGCCGGCCAGAAACCCTCTAAGGATGAGCGGAAAACCTACAGGGAGGAGACCCAGTCTCTCATCTCCCAGTGGGAAAGGCTCTCCTTGAGGGATGGCCTCTTGTACCGGCGCTATGAGCCTCCGACTCCACTGCCTCCTATATGGCAGTTGGTGCTTCCGGTGGAGCTGCGGAAAGAAGTACTCCACCAGTTGCATGACCTCCGGGTGACCGGTCACTTGGGAATCCGGAGGACCGTCCATAGGCTACAACAGCGCTTTCATTGGCCTGGTAGCAGTTTGGACGTGCAACGGTGGTGCGCAGCCTGCCCACGGTGTCAAGCTCGGAAAGGAGTTCCGGCTCCTGGCCGCCACCCCTTAACCACGGTTAAGGCTGGCGCGCCGTTTGATCGGATAGCTTTGGATATACTGGATACCCACCGGGTTACCCCGCGTGGTTTCCGGTACATCCTAGTGATTTCCGACTATTTTACCAAGTATACCGACGCCTACCCACTGCGCCGCCAGACTGCGGACGAGGTAGCTCGGTTATTGGTGAATAGATGGGTGGTGTACCATGGGGTACCTAAACAGGTACATTCGGATCAGGGCACGCAATTTGAGAGCAACCTGTTCCGAAACCTAGCACAGATGCTAGGCAGTACCAAGGTGCGGACCACCCCCTACAGGCCCCAGTCTGATGGCCAGGTCGAACGCTTTAATCGATCGGTCCTCAACATGCTGGCGGCCTTTGTGAATGATCGTGCGAATGATTGGGATGACCACCTCCCGTATGTCTTAATGGCGTACAGGTCGTCGGTCCACTCTTCGACCGGAGTTACTCCGCACGCGATGTTGTACGGCCGGGAGCTAAATTTGCCCGTGGATATTATGTATCCAACTGCGGCAGAGACCGGCGCAGTACCCCAGTGCGGTCCGGAGTACGTGGAGTGGATTCGCCGCGCCCTGGCGAACGCCCATGATTTCGCGCGCGCGCGCCTGGACAAGTCTGCCATCCGGCAGAAGCGAGGCTATGACGCCCATGCTAAGGGTAGGCCAGCTTTTGCGGAGGGCGACAAGGTGCGCTACTATTATCCGCCGCTTAAGCAAGGCAATAAATTTGCTAAGCCGTGGATAGGCCCGTTTACAGTACTGAAACAGGTGACAGATGTGGACTACCTGATCCGGAGGGATTCCGATCCGGACAGGGTTCTGGTTGTCCATATCGATAATCTGAAGAAGTACGAGGGCCCGCTTGTCATGGATCCGCTAATTCAAGATGCGGAACCGGATGATGCTCCCGTATGGGATCCGTCCGGTCAGCATCCGCGGACTCCGGACGAGCGTGTGCGCCGTATGGTGGGCCTCCCGGACCTCTCTGACCCGTCAGATGATGGACTGGGTGGCTATCAGCCAGATGACGGCGATCCGCAGGTACCCCCACTCCCTCCAGTACCTGCGGATGGCGGGCGGCCACGCCGGAAACCACGTGCGCCAGCCCGGTATGGGTGGGAATAACCTTCCGCCCATGCGGATGCGTCTGCGGTACCCGTCGGTCATACTATGGATGGGTTTTAGGTCGTTCCGTGAGAGTCCGCACGACTTACCTCCGCGGGTGGCTACTTTGTGGCTATCTTCGGAGTTGAGGTCCGCGGAGACTTTCATGTCGTAACGCCGCCGCTCCGCATCCGCCCTCCTGTAGTTTCTAGCGCCAGGGACGTGCGGATGGCCTGTCCGCACCTTGTGGACGGCTGTCCGGCGTAATCCGCACAACGGTTACGCTGGCCGGACGAATTTACTGATCCGGCCGGACGCCCCTGGTCCCGGGACAACCTCTTATATGGCCAGACTGAGGTTGGGATTTACGTCCGCTACGGGAGAAGCGCCTTCCCACGGATTTGGGGAACTGGCTCTGGACGCGGAGATAGTGTCCGCAGATGAGGACTGATGTCCGCGGTTCGTCCGCGTGACTCGTCCGGCGTCCGCGGCGCTTTAAGATGACGCACTTCGGTGTAGTTATCCCCCGTGAGCCATTACTATAATTACGGTTATAGTAATTAAGGTTTCTTACGGCAGGAAACCGACTATCCATTATGATAATGGAGCGGTTGTTAAGTCCGCGCGTGCGGACCAGCCGCGGCAGTGGGGGACGCTCATTTTCGTCCGGATCGCACCTTATAATACGCGGTCCGGCCGGGATGACCGGATCCCCGGCCCCTTTCTAAGAAGGGGGTCGTATTGTACATGCGCAGCATGCTTTATGGCTTTTAATCCCTATCATTGTCATTGGATAAGGTCAATATGCCAAATTTATGGTGGGCGTTCGTTCTGGACTCTGTCCGCGGGCAGTTCCGGACGTCCGCCGGCTATTGATTTCATCATGTTAGGGATCCTCTAGATTGGGCGCCGGCATGACGGGCACGTTCCCCCTAGCCATAGGGGCTACGGACCATGCCGGCTCCGCGTCTAATCTATTGGTTCCGCGCTCCGGTAGTCGTTTGGATTGGCTCTGGGTTGGACCGGACACCGCTCCGCGGTCGGGCTGTACGTTGGGATTGCTAGTGGGCGGGTCGCTACCGCCCATAGGGCGCCCAATTGTCTGTCCGGACGTCATGGGTATGTCCGATCGCCCTGTAAGCATACCAGCGGCTATGGGGAGTGATTTTGTTTATTTTCCATCTCACCTTATTATTTAGTGAGTGGATTATATAAGCCACAAGTGTGCGGCATGTCTCTGGAGAATTCTGTTCTTGCTCGATTAATGACACAATTGAGACAAGTATGTGAAATTTCCTTTCCGGTGCAATAGAGAGTAAGAAATCGGGAGATTTCCGCTCTCGAAAGAGGGGTGTAAGGAATTGCGTTAATTTTGACAGTGACGGATTGATGTGCATATCCGAAAAGACTGGAGAATGACAATTTATTGTTGTTTTCGTCTGACATAATCGTAACAACCACAAGTTAGTGGTTACTGTCAATTTTAAGCCCAATTTCCACCTTGCTGTGTGATTAATTTTACGTCATTGACCGCCGGTGCGGACGCTAAAGCGAATGACTAATCTTAATTACAATATATATTTGCGAGGTCCCCCGGGATAGAAATACATTTTCTACCCGTATACATGGAGTGTGAGGAGTCACCGGAGGGAAATGATTGTTTCCGCATGAGTTTATAGTGTTTGAATTTTGGTTCGAGCAATGTGTCATTTTGACCGGGGACAGAAGTTTTCAGTGACTCCGCGTGCGCTGCTGCGCGTGTAGAATAGCTGTCAACATTTGTTGCATGTATATTTATACAACAATGTCGAACCCGGATTATTTATTTAATCTCCAGATGTGTAGCGCATTTGTTTTGTGCCATCCGCATTTCGTCCGCCGATGCGGCGCTGGATTCCGCGGGATCCGCGTGTCCGGTGTTCGAGATGCGGGTGATTTTGTCAGTTGTAAACTCCCCATGCGGGCCGTGCTGAAGATGTGCGGGCGGGCGGGCGGCTGCATGAAAGTGCAGACGTCCGTCCATCTGCGTGTCTGTACACAGGCCTGTGCGGGTTGCAGTATACAGATACTGGCAGTCGATGCGGCTTGCCGCGTTGGCTTTGATAGCTGTCTGCGACAGCTGTCCGCAGGTGTATGTGTGTCTGCTAGATGTACATATGTCATGCGGGCGTGCCGGAGTCGCTTCCGCGGCTCCGCCCTGCCTCAGACCCGCTCTGCGGATCTGAGGAGCCGGCCGGCAGGGCGGTCGGCAACATTTTTAGAGGTACTACCACTTTTGATCACTCGGTGTGTCGTTTTACAAAATTTCTAAATTTAAAGTTTAGCCTTAAAGATATTCCAAATACTCGACACACCGTCCTTTTATAACGGATGACCTTCCAAGGTCATCACACGGTTTTGGACCACCTCGGTCAAAATTTTAGCTTGTTTATGAGGATTTATTCAAAATTGCAAAGCGCGTTATAGTTTACTCCATAAGTCCGGGGGTAGTTCCCCATTCTTCCAAAAGGGACTCTTAAAGTCCTAGTGTTCGTCGGGTTTCGAGCATTTTGGGCGCGGGCGGAACATGTTGGGGACCAACATTGTAAGAAGGGGGTAATGTGGCGATTTTGCCCTAAGCACGCGGCAGGTGATTGTAAACATAAAAGCCATTTATGTGGCCTTTCTGTACTTGGCCTTGTTTTGACATGCTCCGTTCGAGCGTGCGTTGCCACGGCGACGTATTGTAATTTACGTTCCAGTAAACTATAACAATGGATCGATTTAACCTCGCGTGCGCCCTGCAGTTTCTGGTGTATTATATATACACTGGAAGCGACTCGTTCGAGGAGATTGTCCAAGATCGAGACTAGGACGCACACGAGGCTCGCCATGAGCTTTGTGTTCCCTGTTTGCGAGTAGTGGGCTCCTAGAGCCCTGGGGACGATTTCCGTGGGGAGGCCCGGGCTGGGAGAGACGAGTTGCTGACTCGGGGGCCTTCGGCCCTGTGGATCGCCAGCTCTCTCCCCTCCCGGGACATGTGACAGAGGCTCTGGCCAGCATGTCGGACTGTACGGGGTTCCGTCCCCGAGGCAGACCGCGGCTCGCCAGGCCCCGCCAGTTAACACCGTAGGGATGAACTAGTTTCTGAACGGTGTCCGTAGGCCTGGGAGTGTCGGGTGGGAGAAAAGACCAATGTCATTTCTTTACTGATGAAGAACACAACTAATATTTTTTTCGTTTTCTGAAAATTAAGAACATAATTATCAAAATTAGTCCAGAGGCCTGAGATAGGTTACCGGACAAAAATAGTGTTAACATGCACAAAATGGCCCGAAACGGATACTGACGTGGTGTCAGATGGAATTTCTCAAAGAATCAAAAGCAGGACGATTCAAGTTCAATGAAACATATACATCACGAAGGAACATGGGAATATTTTGATAAAATGACTTTCAAAGTCCAAAACTGGGTGTTTTTGGTGGTTGAAAATGGCTGCCAATTTGAACAAACGTAAATAACTGAAAAAAGCTTCTTCGAAATATTTCTTTCATATTTGTGTGCAATATTCCAGAAGGATTCAACCGTAAACTTTCATAGACATAATCGTTACGTACGAATGACAGATGGATGAACGCAATGCCATGCAAATAGGTTTCCAGACCATATGTCCGGTAACCTAAAATTATCAGATGAAGATAAACTGTAAAACAATTAAGCAAACAATATTAAAATACCAATTACATCATATTACAAAAGTAATCAATCAGCAAACGCCAGGGAATACAACAAACCTGAAAGAAATTTATTGAAACCGAGCAGTAAAGCGTACAGTCAATCGTGCACGCTCAAAACTGCCAAGAATTACGATTGTCAGAAGGGGGGTGCAGTCATATATAGGTCATGCGCTGGGATGCGCTGATAGCCCTAGTAAAACTGATACATGTATCTTGAAGCCCATACAATACTGCACATTCAGGAGCTTATTCGAGCTTATCCGTTCATAAATAGGTATAGAAATCATCACCCGAACTTTGACGAACTTCAGTTGCTCAGCAACACCAGAAAAACATATCAAATCTCATAAATTTTCACATCTGTAGAGAGCTGAAACCTTCGTCTTTGATATGACATCGAAAACGAAACCGCGACATGAGTAGCATCCCTCTAAACACCGATCAACAATTATAACCCCACTGAAAGCGCCCGAAAAAAACGTGCATTTTTTCCGTTCGATTCGCTTACCCCACCCCACTTCAAATAATTATTTACATGTGTTGTTGATTTTAAAAAAATATTTAAAAATATACATATGGAAGAGGTTGTATTTTTCTTCCAGAAAAATATACCTGCTTAATTTTAGAAAGAAATTTGAGCATTCCAGGAGGTGATGAACTCTAGCCATTTAGCATGGTGACAGATGGGAGAAGCCATTTTCCAGAAACGCTGTTCTTGCTAATTAGAGTCTAGAATCAGTCGCACATGTCAGCGGCGAAAACTTACCATAACTAGCATGGAACAAAGCTAGGAACACAAGTAAAATGCAGGCAATAACTGATTGTATAGTGTACAACATTTTGATGAGGAATACACACTAACACACAGGAATTCATGAGATTCTTGTTTGTTTGTATTTTTCCGGGTCACATGACCATGATGACAAATCTCATGAATTAGGGATCATTCTCTACACAGAATCAAAGTCGGGGCGGGACATCATCATCATAACGTATTCAATCGTTCGCAATACAGAGCGTTCCACAATTCTGGCTAAAACCAATCAAACTGCACAAAATACTCACAGATTCGTATTTCAACAGTGGTTGCATTATTGTGATGATGAAACCGAAATTTGACACAATTCAGATTCAAGACACAGTATATGGTCTCAAGGCTTACTTTAATGAACAAACTAGACGTCAAGGCCTGAAGATGCCTTGGGGCATTTCGTGTGAGTTCTATTCCTACATGTACCTAACATATACCTAAGAGAACCGCGTCTAGAACCATGATGACTCTGAAACTGTCCGTGGTCAAAGTTTAAGTGACACATACCCCGCCCTTAGGCATCTTTGCGCTTCGCTCTACGACGGACCGTTTCTGAGATTCGGCAAACAGGAAGTGCTTAGTCGGCAAAAAAAAAATCGACACCAGAAGTCGTCTTGACCCAAGATAACCCCTAGACTACTTAGTCTAGTGCCAGGAGGCCGAAATTAAGCTCCGTTTCGCTCTACGACTCACCATTCCGAGATACGACCAAACAGGAAGTGCCGAGTCGGCGAAAAAAATTCGACACCAGGGGTCGTCTCGACCCAAAATACCCACTAGTTTGTCTAGTGCCAGGAGGCAGAAATTGAGCTCCGTTTCGCTCTACGACGCACCGTTTCCGAGATACGGCCAAACAGGAAGTGCCGAGTCGGCGAAAAAAAATTCGACACCAGGGGTCGTTTCGACCCAAGATACCCCCTAGACTAGTTTGTCTAGTGCCAGGAGGTCGAAATTGAGCTCCGTTTCACTCTAAGACGCACCGTTTCCGAGATATGCATGAAAGCCTCGAGGATGAATCAGCAAAAATTCTTCCGAGCTCTAGGTCAAAGGTCGTTCGACGGATTGATCCCAAAATCAATAGGGTTCTTCCTTGGTGGTATATGAACTCCCATGCAAAGAATACTTGCCATTGCATGAATATTTTTTGAGTTATCGTTCGGAACCCAAGTCTCAAAATCAACCTTGATTTCATCCTCACGGACCTCACGGACCCCGGAGCCGCCTTCAAAACAATAGGGTCTTCCATGTAATATTTCTGACCAGTGGTGTAAATTTGGACAAGATCCGTTCAGGCATTCCCGAGTTATCGATCGGAAACCAAGACGGCAGAAAGTGAAAAATTAGCCCAAGGGCTAAGATAGGTTACCGGACAATTTTGGTTTCAAGCATTGTAGGTGACATATGATTTTGAGATTTACCAATCAAGGTCATCTTTGTGAATCTCAATGTCACCATCAGGTATGCTGCATATGACTTCGTATACATGTTCATAATACAAACATATAAGTTTTATCAACAAGTATTTCGTGTGTAGAGGCCAATTTCAGATTTTGAAATTCGCCCTTCGAGGTCTTTAAGGTCAAGTTAAAAAAATGTGGAAAAAAAAATGTGCCATTTATACATGACTTTTTTACAGGCTTATACACAATCCTAACCTGTATGTGCAAAAGTTCATGCTTCAGAGGCCACTTTCAAGATTTCAAGTCAGACATTTAGCACTCAAGGTCATCCAAGGTCAAAATCAAGGTCATCATTAGTTGTTCCATATATGACTTCCTATATGTTCATAATGCAAACTGAAGCTCTATCTACATGCATTTCATCTGTAGAGGCATCTGTAGAGACCTTTCAAGGTCATCAAAGGTCAAATTCAAGGTCCCCTCCCCAATCGCTATATATGACTTCCTATTTGAAAGTGTCAATATCTAAGCTCTATCTTCAAGCGTACTATGAGTACAGTCCTGGCAGCTCCCATTATGAGGGAAAAAAGTGCCGAATATTTTTTAAGTCCAAAACTTTTTTCAAAGGGTGAAAATTTTTTTTTGTCTAGAAATGACCCAAAATGAATAGTAACGCGATTTGGGGCAAACGAAACTTTTTTCGCCGACCCGTCAAAAATTCAAAATGGACGCCACACGGAGACCGGGGATTCAAGGGCAACAAAACTTATAGACATCATAAAGGTACATAAGGGGAATATTTTGAAACAATAGTCTCAAAACTGATCAGACAGTTTTCGAGAAAAGACAGTCCAGGTGCAAATTTGAGCATTTCTCGACCCAAGAATGGCTGTTTTGACCTTTCAAGGTCATCCAAGGTCAAATTCAAGGTCACCACACAAGTCGCCATATATGACTTTCCATTTGAAAGTGCCAATATCTAAGCTCTATCTTCAAGCGTTCTATGAGTACAGTCCCGGCAGCTCTCATTATGAAGGAAAAAAGTGCCGAAAATTTTCTAAGTCCAAAATTTTTTTCAAAGGGTGAAAAAAATTTTTTTGTCTAGAAATGACCCAAAATAGATAGTAACGCGATTTGGGACCAAAAAAATTTTTTTCGCCGACCCGTCAAAAATTCAAAATGGCCGCCACACGGAGACCGGCGATTCAAGGGCAACAAAACTTATAGACATCATAAAGGTACATAAGGGGAATATTTTGAAACAATAATCTCAAAACTGATCAGACAGTTTTCGAGAAAAGACAGTCCAGGTGCAAATTTGAGCATTTCTCGACCCAAGAATGGCTGTTTTGACCTTTCAAGGTCATCCAAGGTCAAATTCAAGGTCACCACACAAGTCGCCATATATGACTTTCCATTTGAAAGTGCCAATATCTAAGCTCTATCTTCAAGCGTTCTATGAGTACAGTCCCGGCAGCTCTCATTATGAAGGAAAAAAGTGCCGAAAATTTTCTAAGTCCAAAATTTTTTTCAAAGGGTGAAATTTTTTTTTTGTCTAGAAATGACCCAAAATGGATAGTAACGCGATTTGGGACCAAAAAAATTTTTTTCGCCGACCCGTCAAAAATTCAAAATGGCCGCCACACGGAGACCGGCGATTCAAGGGCAACAAAACTTATACACATCATAAAGGTACATAAGGGGAATCTTTTGAAACAAAAATCTCAAAACTGATCAGACAGTTTTTGAGAAAATGGCCGCTAAAGTCCAAAATTGGCCATTTTTCGTCAAAAATGGCCGCCATTTTGAGAAGAATGCGAAAATCAAAAAACTAAAAAATAACCCCCTCTTGAAATATTTTTAGGCAACTTTGTGCAAAATTTCAGGAAAATCCGCCTGTAAACTTTAAAGATAAAAATGTGGACGGACGACGGACGACGGACGCCGGACGCCGGACGGACGACGGACGCAACGCGACGGCAATAGGTTATTGGACCATAGGTCCGGTAACCTAAAAAAAAAGAAGAAGAAGAAGAAAAAAAAAAAACCCAGACAAATCCATAAGGGCATTTCGGGCCGAAATGCCCTAATAAAGTAGAAAGTCCCAATGATAGCCTCAGCTATATGTCATAGGGCCTGTGGTTTTTACTACATGTGAAATTTGCTGCATAGCCTGATGGCCATTCATGACGTCACAACAGGAAAACATGTCAATTACTAGTAGTTACAGATCTAGGTAAAATATTAGCACATGAAAATATAGTTATGTGATTATATATTGCATATCTTCAATGTTCAGCATGAAATATCACATGAGTTTCCATTAAGGCCTACCTGAAATGGTTACCATGATATATTGTACACACTACTTTGTTATAGTGCATTGCAACCATGCTGGCCAGGAGTATGTTTGCTATGCAATATATTTGGTCAATGGGATCAAACTATTATTGACTTTCATTTAATAATATCATGAAAATAATTCTTAATACAATTTGAATCATGAATTAACGTAGTCCGCTACAAACATGGAGGTGACGGAGAGTCAAAATTTTAAAGTCATTTCTCGAATATCATCTCTTCAAAATGACATTATTTTATAGAGTAAATGATCAGCATCCTAATACTGAAAAGAAAATAGGGGGTCACCGTGCTCGTTTCTTCTACATATTCGATCAAAATCACACATATTGACCTATAATGACATAAATTTTTTCGTCCATATTCACATCTTGCATCGTGTTTTCCATGAGAACGGATACGGTGACCCCCTATTTTCTTTTCAGTTTTAGGATGATGAACATTTACTCTATAACATATATCATTTTGAAACTCTAGATTATGTGGACACAGTTATTTATTTTAAAAAACTCTTTGACCCCCTCTCACTGTTTGGAGCGAACTACCTTAAGCTCTTAAAACCAGATTGAATTCAATGAATTGTTGCTATGGTCCTATAGTATGGTGGTGTCCTTCTAAACGTTACACAATCATGGTATAATTTCAATAGCCACATCTCTCGATAACATATATTGTGAGAAAGAATAGCTTACTAAGTAGGCTTTAAAGTTTTTTCTTTTTAATTTTATACACAACGGTTTTTTATTCACCTAATTTTACGTGTTGAGATTTGATTGGATTGAAATTTTCCACAATATAATATATGTTGTGGTGACCATACATTCTTGTCGTTTTCCGTTCTTGCTACTAATTTATCTGTTAAGGGCGTTTACAAATTTCCTTTTAATTTTTCAATTGTCAAGTGGATTTGTCTGGTGATTGTGTTGGGCCTATACATGTCAGTATGTGACCATGAGTATAGCACGTGTTTGGACCGCGTGGGTCTGTATACAAACATTGAATGACATCACGGTCATGTGATTGTGTACTATGGCCCACCAGGCCCAGGACGGGCCAAGAAAGCGCCAATCAGAATACAGCTTTTTTGGACCCACCCACTGAATATTCATGACCCTCGGAGAAATTCCGCGAACACACCGTGGAGCTGTCAAAGTGTGCTCAGCTCGTCTAGCAAAGTGGTTGTTGGTAAATTTCTCGGTAACATTTGGGACAATTTTGATAACACAATTAGTTTTCAAGATTGGAATGCGCCGAGAATCAAGTGACAAGATGACTAAAGGAGACACCCCCAGCGAATGTGATGTTGGGTCATACAGGTACGTCGGAATATTGTCTTTGTTGGTTTGTTTACTAAAATTTTGCAACTGTACTTGGCAGATGCCACCTGGATGCCACCATGCTGTAGGGGAGAGTGATGATGATGCAAGATTTCATTGTTCTTTCAAAGTGTAATAACGAAACAAACAAATCGCTGCTATTTATATCAGTTGTGTCGATGCTATTTCCGTGAATTAATGTTATTGTTACTGTTAGTTTCTGGTACTGTTGTCTGTACTCCATGTATCTGCTTGCACTGGGACTGGGTTCATTGCATCATTACTTGATCAGCTGAGGAAACTAAGGGGTCAAGCAATGATAATGGGACGCATTTTTCAATGTATGTTGGAACTTGGAAGGCAAAGCATGCTTCAGCTTGAGAATGCACAGGCCACATTGATGAATACATCAAACAATTAATCAAGAATAGTAGAGTGTACTAGATCTAGTCTTGAATTCATTGAGATATCTCAACGTATATTTTAATGTCATAATTTAGTCTGAGGATAGCAATAAAGCCATACGTCAGATAGTCCATAGGAGGCTCAATAATTGTTTTCGAAATACACAATCTGAAATCATTTCCAATTTATAGGGCTTCAACAAGTACTCGGTTAACCGGTTACGGTTCGGTTACAGAGTGTAACTGTTTACAGATTTTCTGACCGGTTAATCGTGAACGTATTTTGCAACCTCGTAATTCAGCATAAAACACTTCACATCAGTCAAATTTCCGCCTAAACACGTAGAATTAAAGTGATTTACCACACACAATGAGAATCATTCGTTTCAATCTCAGTTCCCGAGAAAGCTTTCAGAGCGTGATTAATATTTTGTTTATGGATTGATGTCTCTTGATGAGTTACAAATTTAGTGAGGAATGCTAAAAACAGCAAAAACATTTCTCAAAATTCGCAAGTGCCTTCCTAGAGAATCCTAGCACATGATGTTCAAACACACAGGTAATTTTTATATAAAGGTTAAAATGACATAATATTAAAATTCCAGTGAATAAATATGTTTGTTAATACCTATAAATAGCTGTGGAATAACAATCTGAAGAGTATCTGGAATGTCACCCTAAAATAGTCAGTGATATATTATATAAGCAAATACCACTATATGTGTGTTGGGGTGTTGTTTGGGGGGTGGGACAGGGTTGTATAAGACTGGGACATTATTTCGGGTTCGTGTCGGGTGAGTCACCGATGTAACCCTGGTACCACACTGTAACAGCAGCGAGCCCGCGCCGTGACGCTGGTGTCTTATGGTGTGACGTACGTCTTGTGCCAGCAAGTGACAGGCGTCCACAGCAGTGCTGCTTCTTATAGAATGGCTGCTTGTAACCTGCTTGTCCACTATATAGAGATATGTAGATGTGTCTGATTGCAAATGCTTTATGTACACAGAGGCCATAGGGGGACTTTCCTGATATGCAACAGAGCACAAACTCTTGCATCGTATGAAATCATATATGAATGTATAATCATAGTCTCCTGAGTGTCCTGTGCATGCATATATCATGTGCATAACATAATACAAAATACATGCAATATTGTCATGTTGAATATATTGGGACACAACAAGCAATCCACATAATTAGCTTAACATGCAGCTGACTCCTGCAAAGGGATCATCCAATTCTAATGAGTGCTGTCCCCAATTTAAGTGCAAGTTACCAAGAACAAGAAGTTTGTGCTAAAGATAAGAAAATTCACAAAATGCAAAATGCCAACAAGTACGGTTCAGACAAAGCTGTACTTGGTGCCCTTCTGGTTGCACAGGTGAGATTGAACATAGGTGACTTTGGGTTCAGTGCATATACACGATCAATCACCACCTCTAGATGGGGTTATGCAAGGCAGTGCACCGACCCTTTGCAGCCACCGTGATAGGTATGCGACCCTCCAAGTCGGCTGTGCTGGGGGCCCTTGCGAGCTGACAAACAAAGCGGTTGGAGTCCAGGGGGGGGGGGGGGGGTGGATCTGTAGAGGCCTGGTTCTAGCTCAGCCTGGCTTGGCGCTCGTTTACTGGGTAGTTCCCCGAAACACAAAGCGGTGGACCTCGTGGCATGAAAAACCTGCACTGTTGTTGTTGTTGTCAGCCACCACGTGTGTACGTGGAGAGTTTTATTTATCTCACTTGCTGCTCCCAGATCAGTTAGTAGGAAATCACGAGAGGTGCTGCTTCTCAACAAACAACGCTGACCATAAATAGGCACAGACACTGAGTAGCTCATCATTCGATATTGAAACCGACGAACAGATCACTTGAATACCATATACAGTGGATATATTATTATTGCATAACTGTCAGAGTGCAACTGTTCTGTTATATATTATTAAAGAATCATATCTGGAGACATAAATGTGGTCATTGAACATGAAGGTGTTGGATTGCACACACTTTGACGTGGATAGGTAAGTGATGATGAGGTTGGAAGTCTGCCGGGAACTCAGTTGAGGTCCTTGCATGTTCTGGACTCGTGGGGTTCCTGCCCTGTACTGATGTTTGTCCTGTGTCGTGTGTTACAGTGAGCAGGCCGTGGTCGGTAAGACGCTAAGGACCGTTCTCCTGGAGGCTCACGCTGACAACAGACTCACCTGTGGTCTCTACGAATCTGGGCTCACGCTTGAAATGTAAGTCTGAAGTCAAAATACGATAGACTATTCCATTATGCAAGAACAATTTTATTTCCAGTGAGGTGCATGTTATATATTCACCAATTTCATTTCACATCCGCAGGAACCCCGACTCGGTGATGGTGTGTGTTCTGCCTGTGAACAAGTCTGGAGACGTCACTCTGGATATACACTTCACCCTGATCGAAGCCTTCTGCTTGGAGAACGAAATCACCATGATCAAGGTGAGAAGAAATGCAGATATGCTTGATTATAATGATTAATTAGGCAGCGGGGGGCAATGTGTCTGGCTGTGTCAACAAGAAGCAAAAATGTTGTAAATCATGAAGTAGGACACGACAAGATCCTATATTGCAGGCTCACCTCTGATATGAATCCATATTTATTTTAATAAATGCTCTAAATAACATGATTGCAATATGAGTAACTGCTTCACATTGGTATTCATTTATTGCATATTGCATTATTATCAGATTGACTATAATACACTTGCGACTCATAATTCCTGCAATAATGAAACTTTGATGTGTCCACCACTCATGGGGCCTTTGTTATTACATGATTTTCTTTCCTCCAGCGGTGACAGGCATTTATTGTATAATGCTAGTTAGAGTAAGAATGTGCTGGAGACTACCTGAGCTGAGACAGGAAGGGAAGATGAGAGTGGAGGGGGGGGGTAGCATTGTGGCCTGGGGGTGCCCTGGACTGTTGCTGGGTGGCTTTCCATGGCTCTCCTGGATGCATCAATTAAGGGGGTAATCTGCAACAGGTCGTACCAGAATTTTGCAGTTTTTGCCCTTTGTGTCATCTCTGTGGAGCAGCCCTAGATATAGCTGGAGAGTGCATGTCTTTGTTATACCGATCTCTAGATCTCTACGCACATACTAGGCTGCATCAGCAACTGCACTCGACAGTGAAATAGGCCTACTTATCGCTTTTAAGTTGTACCTCATTGTTTATTCAGCAAACACCCGGGCACTGAGCTACATGTGGTGAATCTATGCACTCTGACCTCCAACATATGGACCAGTGAATCTTCCATCTGTGATACAAGTTGTCATACAAGTTGTTCTCACATATGTTTTATTGCGTACTCATGTTTCTGTGATATGTGCAAGCCGCAGTGCAGAGGCTTTCCAGTTGTAGATGCTCACGGTGTCATTGTTCTATTGTTCGGGGTCGTCCAGTTCACTGTGCTGAGCGCACTGATACATGGAGCATTGATCTGTTGATAGCCTCTTTGTTCGCCTGGGTGCACTTGAAGCTTAGCGTATATGAAATGGCTTCCTGTGTCTGACAGTCACTGACTTATAAGCTGATTTCTTCTTTCCACGGAGAAAGGAAGTGGTTCACCTCAAAATTTGGCACTAGAGGCCGAGTGGTCCAGGCTATAGTGATCAGTTTGTGTGGTCCCTAGGACATCCTTGTACCTGACCCCAGCGAGCCGAGCCGTGAGGTGATTATGGCTGGATGGCCACCTTGTGGCCCGGTGAGGACAATCTCTGGGTCATGTCTAGGCCCCTGGTAACCATGGTAACAGGTTATCCTGGGCTGGATGCAGTCCTGGAGCTTGTCCAGCTTTGTTCCTGGGATGGAGGGAAGGGGCCACAGGGGGGGGGGGGGGGGGGCTACTGTATAATGTTGGAGACTGTATTCACTTTTGGTATGGATTAAAATATGAGGAAATACTTGTGTCAAAAACAAAGGGTCATCCAGTGTTGAGGATGATTTCCAGGTCTGATACCAATTTACCATGTATTGTGAGGATGTAAATGTATCTGCCTCAAAAACACCCACCCTAACGTCAGAAACTTTCCAAGGTGTCAGCCACCCCTTGGTCTCGATTCTGGCGACAATAACATTGTGTGTGTTGGATCAATAACTCAGACGGCCAGGGCCATGCTGACACTGGACATAACATACTATCATGTGTACTAAGCATGCTGTGTCACTAGTGTGTGTAGGCTGACACAAGTAATTCAGATATATATCTTGTAAAGACAGATTTTGAGTACCAACGTGTAGGAGAGCCACAAGACTGAATGTGAAAGTCCTCAAACATACCTGTGTGATGAATGGATTTTGGGGAAAATCCCAGCAAATAGAATCTTTTCTCACTATGCACAGTGTTTTGATAAGGTGGGGGTGGGGGTGGGTGTGGGGTTAAAAGTATATACATGTAGTTCACTAATACCTTGCATATTTGCAATCAAATTTTGGAATTTTACCATTCAACATAGTATTTGAAATCTTTTGGCAGAATTCCAGACATTCTCTACATTTTCCATTGCATGTTATGTCATGTAGCTGGCCACATGTACTGTATGTGTCTGTGTTATAGCAGACTATGTATTGATGGTCCCTATAGAGCCTGTAATGTCTTGTCATGTCTTGTCACCAACATCTTGACCTCTCAGGTGACTCTACCTTGAATCATTAGGTTTCCATGGTTACAGCAATCACTGATTCCATGACTAATTCACACGTGCGGACGGACAGACGGGCAGTAGGTGATTCAGAGGCAGGGATACAGGCCGAGTACAATGTTGTGATTTGGGTGTTGATGTTGAGTCAGAGTCTTGTGGACGACCGTTACTGGGTCAGCAGATATCCGCGTGATTTGTTCCTCGTGGCCTGGACGTTTTACATCCTGTTGTGTGCTTTCACTCTAGTTCTGCAACTGGAAAACCCCGAAACAGTTAACTAGAATGGTCCAGCTTCTGAGAAGAGCATAATTTGTTTTCCCAGCAAACATATTTTATCTTCTCAGTTCTGGGAAAGTTTGTTTCGTGTAATATTCACAAGACACAAGATACAGGTGTCATTTTTTATTTGGCTTCAAAAGTGCAGTGTACTTTTTCTGTTTAGCATTAAACTATATCAGAAATTGCCAGGTACACGGAGATGTTTACCCGGCCAGTCCAGGAGGATTTCAGGCTACATATAACTAGCAACATGCACCTACATGTATCACAACATGTACATGCAATCATCAAGTACGTGTTGTTGACTTGCAATTTTATTTCGGAGAAAGTCATAAAGATGTTATGTAATCACTTGTGTAGACATGATCGACTCCACGTGTCAAATGTTGCAGTTAGATTGTCTGACATTTCACTGTTTGATACGATTGTTTTCAAGGATCTGGAGATGTCGAGCTAATTGGTCAGGGTCATGGTACAGGGGCACAATATACATGTATATAGGGTGTCCATGGTAACCAAGTATGTGGACAGTGGTCTCCCAACAAAGTTTCCTTCAGTCTATAGTTATCTATACTCAAGCACGGAAAGACATGTCTGGCTTGTTTGACGTGCGTTGTTGTTTGCGTCACTCACATCTCAAGCTTTTTCCACAGACGTCACTAGAATTAATCAGGCCACAATCTACTTGTCCCTATCATTCTGAGCATTCTGTTATCATTCTATTAGTCAGCGCTTGGTCAGGTGATGGTTTGTGTGTTCCATGACACATGCCGATGATAAATAAAAACATGGTTATACTTAGTCATCTGGAGATGATGTCCAAATATGGAGCTGTGGAATCGGGTCACAATTACCATAGTACACCACATAGTGTGACCCATCAGTTACCATGGTAACCACACCACCAAACCCATTCTCCTTTCTACTTCCATATATGGTATGTGCACTTCTTTGGCCCCCAAAAGGCAATTGATTCATTCTTGCCCTCTGTTATCAAATCCCCAATGACTTACCCTTACCTCCCCCCTCTTGATCATATTGCTGGACCCATCCCTCCCACACAACCCTTCTTTCTCACTGACAAACCCAAGCACGTGTTATCAGGGCCCAAAAACTATGGCGATTTATCGATCACTTCCCATGAATCAGCTGCTTTCCAGGAAAAGCTCAGTGCGAGTGGGTACAGACACTGGTCGCCAGGGTGGTCCCCCACAGCCCCACACATCCCCCCCCCCCCCATAGACTTAGTCTGAGGCCATGTTATAATGGTTATATGACTGGTCCCAGTGTTCTGTGCTGACACGTGGTGAGGGGCTGACAGGGGCTTGATACTCAGCTTGCTTGCAGGGGGGGGGGGGGGGGGGGGCAGGGGCGGAGGGGGGGGGCAGGGAGGGGGTAGAACAGGAAAACCCCCTTAGTACAATGACATTGTTAGGCTGGTACTAACATTATAATGTATTCCTTGTCGATAAATCAGGCTGTCACTTGAAGGATTAACACATGGTGATTTGATGTCTTTGTCGGGGTTCTGAGGTGCAGAAAACTGGGTGCATTGGGGTCGACTTCTAAGATTCTCCATGCAGATGTATGTTGGGGAGTGGAGAGGATCTGGTGCAGTCAGATCTTCCCAGTGCACTTTGTATGACCTTTGTTTGGCAGAAAGCTGTAGGTATCTCCAAGTGTACATGTTACATGTAGGTCATTGAAGGTTATTCCAGATCCATCACTTCGCAGTGTCAATGACTAATGTTTGGTAGGTTCCCAGGGATTCTGACCAACTTTCTCCAAAGTGCCTGACGTCAAGCTTTCCAGGGAAGTCTTTAGATTGACCTTCGAGTCAGCCCGACACCTGCACTGATGGTTTTGAGTTCTGACGCAAGGAGCGGTTCTGTCTGCCAAGCTCTGTGTACAGTGAGAGCCGCGGTCTTGGAACCAACAACCAGCTGAAGGAGTTCATCTCGTGCTCTCTGTACCGAATAATCTGTTTGATTGAACGATACATTTGTGTTCTGAGCTGAACCTCGATCTACCTTCTGAGCTGAAGTATAATCCCCTTGAAACTCCTGTATTTATATTCACATCAAAACTAACTGCCGTACCCAAACTACATGTACATGTATCAGCGTACCAGGGCCTGTACAAGTGGTGGCAAAACATTAATTTGCGAAAGTGCAGAAAATTATGTGTATTGACTTTTCAATATAAAAGCAGCCAAGCCATGGCAATGAGTTTAAGTCAATTATCTGGTCAGTTTTTGTGGTAAATCAATGCAAGTTTAAAGCAACCTTAATTGTTTTGCTGCTTCATGTTTGATGTTTATGTAACACTCTAGCGTATTTTGCACCACTCCTATACTTACTGCGTTGCTACATGACATGTAGAATATCAACAAATTGTAAACATGTTGAAAATATAAGCTGTGCATTTGAGCATAATATTTTGTCGGTTAGAACGAGCACGTTTTACATAACAACACGATGTAATTTGATGACCTCTAACAATCGATCACACAGTTGAAGGGCGAGTGTATTACGTGTCGCGGGAGCCACCTAACTAGTAAACTAGTGTTTTATACAGATACACATTTACCAAGCCAGTCTGTCAGTGGCCGTGATATCTGTGCCAACGACCCATCGGTCTACTCGTTGTCAAGGGTCTCCACCAACAAACAGTCCTCCCCCCCACCCACCCAGGCCCTGCCTTGTAAGGCAATAATCTTTGTTTCTCTCTCTTGGTGAAATGATTGACACATTCTAGGGGCCGTATTCTGCTGTACAATCTGTGAGGTCTTTGTTAGCATATGTCTGGAATTTGCCATAAAAGGTCATATCACAATTCACCGAGTGTATACCCGAGAGATATACTGGTGAATGGTGGTCAAGTTTGAGCAAATGCTGGTTGATTCAAGGAGTATGCATTATTAGTGTAATTTGTGGAATGCGAGACCACTTGAGGTCGACAGTTTGTGCAAAAAACTGTCGGGTCAACCCGGTCGAAACCCAGACATCCTGTGACATGGCACTGGGTGTCACCGACTGTCGTGAAATGTTGACCACACCGCTCTCCAACCTGTTGAAATTTTGAGATGTTTGTGTGAATCTAAGAGGTTCCTGTTTTCGTCAAATAGCTGTACACATTCCTGAAATTTTATACTGTTGATGTGTAGGGTATGCTACCATGGGCTAACGTGAGAATACATTGTTATGCATATTAATCAACTAAAATAATGCAAGTATCCCATTAGCTGCATGTATGCAAATGAGGGACTACCCAACATTGGAGGTGCTTATCACACTGTGCAGAACAAAATCTGGGACGAGATCAGTAAATATAGTCAGGCTTATCACTTGACAATCAGAACATGTGCTTTCAGGACAATAATAGGAAAATATTATTGCGTGTGCTTTTACGTTATAATATTTGATGCGCACAATAGTGACAGAGTACTATATATAGGTAGGCACTATTGTTGTTTATTTAGGAAATATGGTCTTGGCAGTGGCAAAAAATAGTTTCTTGTTGACACATGCCTGAGCCAAACAAAGTGACAATATTTTGTCAAACAAACAAGCTTTAGTTGCACGTAGAACATATTATTTTTGTCTGACTCTCACCTTGCCGATGTTTGTTTATGCAGGTGGACAGCTCAGACAAGCTTGCCTCGCTGCTCGGCAGTCACGTCCAGGAGGCTCCACACACACAGCGCACCCTGGTGGACACTAATGACAACGACTGTGGCTATGACGGCGGCACCACCTGGCCTCCAGAAGGCAGCATCGACTTCAACTGTCTCATCATCGAGGTGTGTACTTGTCATTTCTCCGTCTGTCAAAAACACATAATCATGTATAGAAGGGATTATAAGTATTGCAGTGATGTGATGAGGCCTAGAGTCTTCCGTTACCATGATTACTGACGAATCTGTTGTTGACTTGCAGTACCCGGCTGAGAAGTGCTCGGAGCAGGAGGCAGACTTGCTGGAGTTCCACAAACATACTTGTGAGATGGTTCCCCAGCCCGTGATCAACCTTGACGTGTGATGTAACCATAGCAACATGTAACCATAGCAACACGCCTATGATTCACATCTACCAGCATATCCATGGTGTGTGATAAGTCACCCAGAGATGGAGCCACCTGTTCATCGCAGGAGTTGACAGCGTGAGGGCATAAAGAGGACTGTCGCCATGCCAACTGAGTGTGTCACTGTGTCGCCATGCCAACCGAGTGGTCGCCATGCCGCAGACGTGAGCCAGCAAAAGTATCAGACAGTGGCTGATAGAGGTCAACAAACCGCCAGATGAAAACGACTGACTGTCAGACAGTTACCGTGGTGATCATGGTATCTACGACACCTGCCGCACGGGGTGAATGTTGGAAGCCCAGAGAACAACACAGATGCCGAGAGAACGCTGCCAGATTGACACTGACAAAACACAAATGTTTTTTGTGGGAAGTGTTACGAGAAAGGACCTGCTCACATTTTGTACAATATAAACATATTTGTTCACCGTATGTACACTGACAGTAGAGCAAGAAGTTGGTTTGTTACCCAGCATACAGTTTGTTAAGGGTGTGATGGAATGTTTATCTCACTGCGTATTTGTATCTGCTTACACTTGATGTATGGTATGCAATGTTATTCCTAAGACATGAGCGGTAAGATTTGCTGTACATGTAGCTCAGTGACGGAAGCTTTAGCAGGATTGATGCGAACATATCTTATGGTAGTGATAAACAACCAACAAACAGAATATTTTTGGAAGGAGTACGAGAATAGCAACTTCAGTATGTACTAATCATGTGACGATAATTTGTTCATTCGGGTTGTCATCACTGATAAAAAATTTTCAATTTAATGCTCCATGAAATTGAGCCCGAAACATATTTTCATGGTAAATCATTCGATGTTCAGACAGTGTGCACATCGATTTATACAGTGCTTTCATAATGTTGTCATAATCACTGTTATGTATGCAGATGATAAGCTCTTATGTATCACAATATTCTTATACACTGATATTTCTGTAAAAACATTTAATAAAAAATATATATTTATCACCAAATACTTGGTTGTTGATTCACTCTACCGATGAAATTATATAATTTTATTATTATTAATTATTAATTTATTATTATTAATTTTATTATTATAAAATTATATAGTCCCTCAATAAAACAATTCAATGCACATGCATAATACTGATCTTATTTAAATGGGGACTTCAGACAAAGTCTTGATGATTTATCTGACTAATATATCACATTTATCTCACCTTACACGTTCACACAAGTGCTCTCGAAAGGTCTCAGCTTAACAGTTAATACGTTATTACGTTTCTGACGTCATAAAAACAAATCTTTCACTTTTCACGCAAGTGATTTCGAAAGGTCTCTGATAAACTTTTTCTTTTCACAGAGATTTTGAGATATACATTTTTTATTGTAATAGCAATTTATATCCTCATGTAATACACGTCAATTAGGAAATTGAAATTACGGTAAGGAAAAAACATGCATATTACATCTTGCTTGAGAATTTATGCCAGTGTGCCTAGTTCAGTTATCATAATGCACTTCCAAATTGACATGCTATTCAATAGTCATAATGCACTGAAAATATGATAGAAGCACGCAAAATAGTACAGTGGTTCCACTCTGATACGTGTGACTTACACTCTTCTGCCACCAGAGTCCGGTCTCATCTGGGGGGGGGGGGGGGGGGAATTATTAGAGGGGTACATTCACATGTTAAACTGATCCTAATGCCACACAAAAATGTCTTTATAGAGGGCAAAGTCTTAATTGAGGGGGGTTTTATCTGAGGGGACCACTGTAAATATAACATGCAATTCAAGGGCCTTCCTTACTGTGCAAGCTCCCTCAATACAGCGCTTGCACAGTAAGGGCCCAACCTGATGTGCAATGTAAGCAGGATTTAGCGAAAAATAAAATCAAGATGGATAAAGGTCATAGAATTTTATTCAGACTACGTATGTATAGAACAATACATACAGATGTGAAATAAACATACCCTGTACTCAAACGTTTGAATTGTGAGCAGAATATGTATACCGGTAGTTTCTAGTATCAAAATCTTGCATAAACATCATCAACAACTTTCTAAAAGAAAACTTTCTGGAAATGTAAGAATGAACTATGGAAGTGTTAATTGATCATCCACTTATTTTGGGGGATTTTCGTAACAAGACAAATTGCCATGAAATTTATCATGACAAGGCATAATAGTGTGATACTGAAAAAAAAAACAGTTTGAGAAACATAATGTGGTTAATTGGATGATCAATTGACGCTTCCATATTGAACCACTGTTGAATACATCACACAATCCATACATCATTTGGAAAATAGAAAACGTTAGTAAATTACATCGAGACAACGTTCTTCTCACATCGAGACAACAATGTCCCTATAAAAGTCCAAACATCAAATACATGTTGTATAATATTTTGTACTAAAACATATCCTTGAATAAATAACCAACCATTATACAAACAAATGGACCATTTCACAGAGCCCTGTGTGTCTCATGAATATCTGGCGTTACTCGGTAATTTCCGTAATTCAAAATGGATCGATGGCTACTGAGGGCAGAATACCCGCTTCCATGGCAGCGTAAAACTACAGACGACATTACGGAAGTGTTTTCAGTGGCATGCGCGCTCTTGCTCGCAAGCACGCTCGAGTAATCATGCGATATGGCTATATATGCTTAAAGACCATTGAAAATGAAGGAATGGACACATACTGACAAAACATGACATTTTACAGATACAATTGCGTTTATATCATATAATTAGGCCATATGAGTCGAGTTTGGTTTCATTTGATGTAAATGCGATATACATGTACACATGTGCACATTTATCATTTGAAGTTACGCACGAAACAGTAGAAACTGATTCAAAGCCCCTCGCTTCTGACTGGTCCAAAAATCTTTACATTTTCAGAATTCGGAAATATTTGGCGGGAGTCCATGCGAAATGGTCCATTGGTAGGATTGGTACACAACAACAGTAACAAACAAAAGAACCTGATTCAAGTACTACCCGTGGTATACATGTATGTACAAACCAACCATAAAATGACTGATTCACGAATGTTCCATTCCAAAATCTACTGAATAGAGTATAAAGAGCCATCACACACACAGTCTTGTAGTTGTTAGTCAACAGTAAAACCACAGAGAAAACAATCTTTGAGATTCTAGACAACCTGATAAGATTTACTGTTACCATGGTTACCTTAAAGGATTACAGGACTTGCAGTGTCCACAACAATTGTACATTTTACGATGTCTTTCTTTCAAACCACAATAACACATTGTATATTGGTTCTGAGCGTGGACTGTTAATAAAAGTGTATCACTGTATAGAATGAATCAAATAAATATTGAATTTGAACATAACCACATATACACATTTCAGCAAGCTTAGAAAATATCACAATATTTTTGCACCTGAACAAGTACTTTATAAACTAGACGTCAAGGCCTAAAGATGCCTTGGAGGCATTTCGGTGTGATGAATAATTTATAATACTAGATATCGACGAAAATGAAAAATGTCGACAAATTTCGGGTCAAGGTCAAAGTTCATCCATAATACCCGCTAGACATGTTTGTCTAGGGCGACGAGTCCGAAAATACCATCCGTTTCGCTCTACGACGCACCGTTTCCGAGATATCGACGAAAACAAAAACTGCCGACTCGGCAAAAAAATTTCGGGTCAAGGTCAAAGTTAATCCATAATACCCCTTAGACATGTTTGTCTAGGGTGACGAGTCCGAAAATAACGTCCGTTTCGCTCTACGACGCACCGTTTCCGAGAAATCGACGAAAACGAAAAATGCCGACTCGGCAAAAAAATTTCGGGTCAAGGTCAAAGTTCATCAATAATTCCCCATAGACATGTTTGTCTAGTTGACGAGTCCGAAAATAACGTCCGTTTCGCTCTACGACGCACCGTTTCCGAGATATCGACGAAAACGAAAAATGCCGACTCGGCAAAAAAATTTCGGGTCAAATTCAAAGTTCATCAATAATTCCCCTTAGACATGTTTGTCTAGTGCGACGAGTCCGAAAATAACGTCCGTTTCGCTCTACGACGCACCGTTTCCGAGATATCGACGAAAACGAAAAATGCCGACTCGGCAAAAAATTTCGGTCAAGGTCAAAGTTCATCCATAATACCCCTTAGACATGTTTGTCTAGTGCGACGAGTCCGAAAATAACGTCCGTTTCGCTCTACGACGCACCGTTTCCGAGATATCGACGAAAACGAAAAATGCTGACTCGGCAAAAAAATTTCGGGTCAAGGTCAAAGTTCATCAATAATACCCCTTAGACATGTTTGTCTAGTGCGACGAGTCCGAAAATAACGTCCGTTTCGCTCTACGACGCACCGTTTCCGAGATATCGACGAAAACGAAAAATGCCGACTCGGCAAAAAAATTTCGGGTCAAGGTCAAAGTTCATCCATAATACCCCTTAGACATGTTTGTCTAGTGCGACGAGTCCGAAAATAACGTCCGTTTCGCTCTACGACGCACCGTTTCCGAGATATCGACGAAAACGAAAAATGCCGACTCGGCAAAAAAATTTCGGGTCAAGGTCAAAGTTCATCCATAATTCCCCTTAGACATGTTTGTCTAGTGCGACGAGTCCGAAAATAACGTCCGTTTCGCTCTACGACGCACCGTTTCCGAGATATCGACGAAAACGAAAAATGCCGACTCGGCAAAAAAATTTCGGGTCAAATTCAAAGTTCATCAATAATTCCCCTTAGACATGTTTGTCTAGTGCGACGAGTCCGAAAATAACGTCCGTTTCGCTCTACGACGCACCGTTTCCGAGATATCGACGAAAACGAAAAATGCCGACTCGGCAAAAAAATTTCGGGTCAAGGTCAAAGTTCATCCATAATACCCCTTAGACATGTTTGTCTAGTGCGACGAGTCCGAAAATAACGTCCGTTTCGCTCTAGGACGCACCGTTTGCGAGATATCGACGAAAACGAAAAATGCCGACTCGGCAAAAAAATTTCGGGTCAAGGTCAAAGTTCATCCATAATACCCCTTAGACATATTTGTCTAGGGCGACGAGTCCGAAAATAACGTCCGTTTCGCTCTACGACGCACCGTTTCCGAGATATGCAGGATGCCTCAAGGATGACTCAGCAAAAAATTATTTCGACCTCTAGGTCAAAGGTCGTTTGAGGTATCGATCCCAAAATCAATAGGGTTCTTCCCTGGTGATATATAAACCTCCGTGCAAAATTCTGCAACTTTTGCCTGAATATTTTTTGAGTTATCGTCCGGAAACCAAGTTCCTCGATTTCATCCTCACGGACCTCACGGACCTCGGAGCCGGATCAAAAAAAAAAGTACACCCTAGAGATGTTTGTCTAGGGCGACGAGTCCGAAAAATAACGTCCGTTTCGCTCTACGACGCACGGTTTCAGAGATATGCAGGAAGCCTCAAGGATGAATCAGCAAAAAATTATTTTGACCTCTAGGTCAAAGGTCGTTTGACGGATCGATCCCAAAATCAATAGGGTTCTTCCCTGGTGGCATATGAACCTCCACGCAGAGTTCTGCAACTATTGCATAAATATTTTTCCAGTTATCGTCCGGAAACCAAGTCTTAAAACTAGACGTCAAGGCCTAAAGATGCCTTGGAGGCATTTCGGTGTGATGAATAATTTATAATACTAGATATCGACGAAAATGAAAAATGTCGACAAATTTCGGGTCAAGGTCAAAGTTCATCCATAATACCCGCTAGACATGTTTGTCTAGGGCGACGAGTCCGATAATACCATCCGTTTCGCTCTACGACGCACCGTTTCCGAGATAACAAAAACTGCCGACTCGGCAAAAAAATTTCGGGTCAAGGTCAAAGTTAATCCATAATACCCCTTAGACATGTTTGTCTAGGGTGACGAGTCCGAAAATAACGTCCGTTTCGCTCTACGACGCACCGTTTCCGAGATATCGACGAAAACGAAAAATGCCGACTCGGCAAAAAAATTTCGGGTCAAGGTCAAAGTTCATCAATAATTCCCCATAGACATGTTTGTCTAGTGCGACGAGTCCGAAAATAACGTCCGTTTCGCTCTACGACGCACCGTTTCCGAGATATCGACGAAAACGAAAAATGCCGACTCGGCAAAAAAATTTCGGGTCAAGGTCAAAGTTCATCAATAATTCCCCATAGACATGTTTGTCTGGTGCGACGAGTCCGAAAATAACGTCCGTTTCGCTCTACGACGCACCGTTTCCGAGATATCGACGAAAACGAAAAATGCCGACTCGGCAAAAAAATTTCGGGTCAAGGTCAAAGTTCATCCATAATACCCCTTAGACATGTTTGTCTAGTGCGACGAGTACGAATATAACGTCCGTTTCGCTCTACGATGCACCGTTTCCGAGATATCGACGAAAACGAAAAATGCCGACTCGGCAAAAAAATTTCGGGTCAAGGTCAAAGTTCATCCATAATACCCCTTAGACATGTTTGTCTAGTGCGACGAGTCCGAAAATAACGTCCGTTTCGCTCTACGACGCACCGTTTCCGAGATATCGACGAAAACGAAAAATGCCGACTCGGCAAAAAAATTTCGGGTCAAGGTCAAAGTTCATCAATAATTCCCCTTAGACTTGTTTGTCTAGTGCGACGAGTCCGAAAATAACGTCCGTTTCGCTCTACGACGCACCGTTTCCGAGATATCGACGAAAACGAAAAATGCCGACTCGGCAAAAAAATTTCGGGTCAAGGTCAAAGTTCATCAATAATTCCCCTTAGACATGTTTGTCTAGTGCGACGAGTCCGAAAATAACGTCCGTTTCGCTCTACGACGCACCGTTTCCGAGATATCGACGAAAACGAAAAATGCCGACTCGGCAAAAAAATTTCGGGTCAAGGTCAAAGTTCATCCATAATACCCCTTAGACATTTTTGCCTTGTGCCTTGCTACGACGCACCGTTTCCGAGATATCGACGAAAACGAAAAATGCCGACTCGGCAAAAAAATTTCGGGTCAAGGTCAAAGTTCATCCATAATACCCCTTAGACATTTTTGCCTTGTGCGACGAGTCCGAAAATAACGTCCGTTTCGCTCTAGGACGCACCGTTTCCGAGATATCGACGAAAACGAAAAATGCCGACTCGGCAAAAAAATTTTGGGTCAAGGTCAAAGTTCATCCATAATACCCCTTAGACATATTTGTCTAGGGCGACGAGTCCGAAAATAACGTCCGTTTCGCTCTACGACGCACCGTTTCCGAGATATGCAGGATGCCTCAAGGATGACTCAGCAAAAAATTATTTCGACCTCTAGGTCAAAGGTCGTTTGAGGTATCGATCCCAAAATCAATAGGGTTCTTCCCTGGTGATATATAAACCTCCGTGCAAAATTCTGCAACTTTTGCCTGAATATTTTTTGAGTTATCGTCCGGAAACCAAGTTCCTCGATTTCATCCTCACGGACCTCAAGGACCTCGGAGCCGGATCAAAAAAAAAAAGTACACCCTAGAGATGTTTGTCTAGGGCGACGAGTCCGAAAATAACGTCCGTTTCGCTCTACGATGCACGGTTTCTGAGATATGCAGGAAGCCTCAAGGATGAATCAGCAAAAAATTATTTTGACCTCTAGGTCAAAGGTCGTTTGACGGATCGATCCCAAAATCAATAGGGTTCTTCCCTGGTGGCATATGAACCTCCATGCAGAGTTCTGCAACTATTGCATAAATATTTTTCCAGTTATCGTCCGGAAACCAAGTCTTAAAACTAGACGTCAAGGCCTAAAGATGCCTTGGAGGCATTTCGGTGTGATGAATAATTTATAATACTAGATATCGACGAAAATGAAAAATGTCGACAAATTTCGGGTCAAGGTCAAAGTTCATCCATAATACCCGCTAGACATGTTTGTCTAGGGCGACGAGTCCGATAATACCATCCGTTTCGCTCTACGACGCACCGTTTCCGAGATAACAAAAACTGCCGACTCGGCAAAAAAATTTCGGGTCAAGGTCAAAGTTAATCCATAATACCCCTTAGACATGTTTGTCTAGGGTGACGAGTCCGAAAATAACGTCCGTTTCGCTCTACGACGCACCGTTTCCGAGATATCGACGAAAACGAAAAATGCCGACTCGGCAAAAAAATTTCAAAGTCAAAGGTCAAAGTTCATCAATAATTCCCCATAGACATGTTTGTCTAGTGCGACGAGTCCGAAAATAACGTCCGTTTCGCTCTACGACGCACCGTTTCCGAGATATCGACGAAAACGAAAAATGCCGACTCGGCAAAAAAATTTCGGGTCAAGGTCAAAGTTCATCAATAATTCCCCATAGACATGTTTGTCTGGTGCGACGAGTCCGAAAATAACGTCCGTTTCGCTCTACGACGCACCGTTTCCGAGATATCGACGAAAACGAAAAATGCCGACTCGGCAAAAAAATTTCGGGTCAAGGTCAAAGTTCATCCATAATACCCCTTAGACATGTTTGTCTAGTGCGACGAGTACGAATATAACGTCCGTTTCGCTCTACGATGCACCGTTTCCGAGATATCGACGAAAACGAAAAATGCCGACTCGGCAAAAAAATTTTGGGTCAAGGTCAAAGTTCATCCATAATACCCCTTAGACATGTTTGTCTAGTGCGACGAGTCCGAAAATAACGTCCGTTTCGCTCTACGACGCACCGTTTCCGAGATATCGACGAAAACGAAAAATGCCGACTCGGCAAAAAAATTTCGGGTCAAGGTCAAAGTTCATCAATAATTCCCCTTAGACTTGTTTGTCTAGTGCGACGAGTCCGAAAATAACGTCCGTTTCGCTCTACGACGCACCGTTTCCGAGATATCGACGAAAACGAAAAATGCCGACTCGGCAAAAAAATTTCGGGTCAAGGTCAAAGTTCATCAATAATTCCCCTTAGACATGTTTGTCTAGTGCGACGAGTCCGAAAATAACGTCCGTTTCGCTCTACGACGCACCGTTTCCGAGATATCGACGAAAACGAAAAATGCCGACTCGGCAAAAAAATTTCGGGTCAAGGTCAAAGTTCATCCATAATACCCCTTAGACATTTTTGCCTTGTGCCTTGCTACGACGCACCGTTTCCGAGATATCGACGAAAACGAAAAATGCCGACTCGGCAAAAAAATTTCGGGTCAAGGTCAAAGTTCATCCATAATACCCCTTAGACATTTTTGCCTTGTGCGACGAGTCCGAAAATAACGTCCGTTTCGCTCTAGGACGCACCGTTTCCGAGATATCGACGAAAACGAAAAATGCCGACTCGGCAAAAAAATTTTGGGTCAAGGTCAAAGTTCATCCATAATACCCCTTAGACATATTTGTCTAGGGCGACGAGTCCGAAAATAACGTCCGTTTCGCTCTACGACGCACCGTTTCCGAGATATGCAGGATGCCTCAAGGATGACTCAGCAAAAAATTATTTCGACCTCTAGGTCAAAGGTCGTTTGAGGTATCGATCCCAAAATCAATAGGGTTCTTCCCTGGTGATATATAAACCTCCGTGCAAAATTCTGCAACTTTTGCCTGAATATTTTTTGAGTTATCGTCCGGAAACCAAGTTCCTCGATTTCATCCTCACGGACCTCACGGACCTCGGAGCCGGATCAAAAAAAAAAAGTACACCCTAGAGATGTTTGTCTAGGGCGACGAGTCCGAAAATAACGTCCGTTTCGCTCTACGATGCACGGTTTCTGAGATATGCAGGAAGCCTCAAGGATGAATCAGCAAAAAATTATTTTGACCTCTAGGTCAAAGGTCGTTTGACGGATCGATCCCAAAATCAATAGGGTTCTTCCCTGGTGGCATATGAACCTCCATGCAGAGTTCTGCAACTATTGCATAAATATTTTTCCAGTTATCGTCCGGAAACCAAGTCTCAAAATTAGCCTTGATTTCATCCTCACGGACCTCACGGACCTCGGGTCCGGCTCAAAAAGAATAGGGTTCTTCCACATATCATTTCTGACTTGTGGTGAAAATTTGACAAGGATCCGTCAAGGCAATCTAAAGTTATCGTCCGGAAACCAAAAGTGGCGGAAGAAGAAAAAAAAGAAAAAAAAAAAAAAAAAAAAAAAAAATTCTGCTAAAACCATAAAGGCATTTCTGCCGAAATGCCTTAATTAGTGGCTATCTGCACTTGCTGTGAGGCCACTGGTGTGTATTGTTTTTCGCGACACCTTAAGAAAAACAACCTATATTCTCTCACATAAGGCACCTACATGTTTGCTATATTTTCATATCAGTACTCGGTACATGTATACCCAGAAGGTTTTTCTCGTATTTCTTTTCTAATCCAAATAGGGTAACTCACATGTATGTGAACATCTTTTTGGCTTTATAAATCAATGACATCATTATTGTATAAAGAACAGCATACTGACTGAACAAATCTGGCTATGTTTGATTTACATAGTTTATTTCCTGCTCTCTCTCTGTGTGTTGGTTATGTTGGTTCCCACCACCAAGCTCTCAAGCCAGACTGGTGGAGTCTCCATGTGGGCTGGACACACGAGCTTCACGACAATCATCTGGAGCCACTTCTTTCACAGGCATGATCACAAACCTGCAATGAGATCTTGTTATATAAGATTATTACATATCAAACGTCCTAAAGAATCAGAACTAAAGCTTACTGGCATGTTGGGGTCACTATCTCAGGATGAGGAGCGTCAACATGATCATTGGAAAGGATTCAGTTAACTGAATACAATTCTGTGAGTATTTTATTCAGTACTGTTAATAAGCACTTCCGCTACTGGTAGTAAAACCATATGTGTCTTTTTATCCATAATGCCACTTTCTACATTTTCTATATTCAATACATTCTTTTGTTCCTGAAGACCACCTTACATATTTTGTGGTGAACATTATCTCAGGTTTGAGTTCTCAAGGTCACCTTAATTCACATTCAAGGTCACCAGAAGATGCAGCAAATATCTCTTCCTATACGCTAGCTCATAAAACAACCTAAGTATTGTCTCTGTAGACCAATCAACTAATTTAGAACCGAACTATTATCTTGTATGTGATTTCCCTACATGACATAACTAAAAGCAACCATTTAGGCTTCACATACACACAGTCTACATTATTATGACTTTTTCATAAATGTGAAAAAAATCCCCAGAAAGTGTGGGCACTATCCTAAAGTATCAGCAAGCAACATTTCGAGTGATTCAATCAGTTGGTCTTGCTAGAGAAGATGCTTAAATATTGTGAGTAAATGGATGATGCCGAAGAGGCCAGAATTCGACAAATAGCTCAGCGGCCCACAGCTAGTACCGATAAGCTGAGACAGGGCTGCTTCACCTGTGGAAAAGACTTGTACAGGTGTCATAGACACAATGAGGGGCTCTGACCTGCCACTGGCACTCTTGTGTATGGGTTGTTCTGAAAACTTGAGGCCGTGCGGGACGGACGGATGGCGCTGTCTCATCAGCCCCATCTGACTCCTGCGCTTGTTGTACTTCTGCCAGGCTGTGTTGTCATAGCAGAAGGCCTGTGTGCCGCCAGAACTCCGCAGCTTAAAGTGGTGTCGCAGGCCGTGGCTGTCGAGTGGGTGGTCCCTCGACTCGGAGATCGGGCTGAGACGGATGTCGGAGGCTGCCGTCACAGTGTGATACTTCCTCTTGTCCTCTTCCTCCTCAGAGCGACCTCCCAGCACACTCTGAGCTGCATGAGACAACTGCCGGAAAATCTGCGAGGCAGCAAGTCATAAAGGTACATGTGATGTGTGCTGAATGACACTTTATAATTCCTAAAATTCGAGAGATAAATCGAACAATTGATCCATCAAGTTGAAATTTCTGAATCTATAATATCTCACTGTTGGTCTATCTTTGATGCCCAAGTTATCCAAGGTTTCCTTATTACAAAATTCATCGTCTTCTTGTATCGTCTGAAACACAAAATCATTTATGCACGTATTCTTATATTGTCACAAAAATCATCTACATGAACATGTATCGACAAACAACCATGAGAAATCCACTAGAACTTCACCTCTATAAGATTGAGGAATGACTTTCGCACAACTTTGTCACATTCACCGATCTTGTTGGGGAATATTGCATCCTGAGCAAAATGAAGTCAGTAAATATCATGAATTACCGGTATGTACTTTCAATTCCAATGTATGCACATACAAAAGTGTGAGAGCTAGGAGGAATGCATATTTATCACAATACATGCATGCATTTCTAACCCTGAATTCTACAGCAATCTCTTTCGCAAACTGTCGCGTGGTCAATGTTCCTTCGGTAGTCGGCTTCATCGTTTGGTACGAGTCTCTGGCAACCTGCCAACAGAAGTAGCACAGCCAGTTTACCAGCATTTGAGTCATAAAACATAACAGAACATGTAGTTGTCTGTCTCGAGTACATGTCCTTGTTGGAGTATTCATGTGTTTTACCTTGATATCCTTCTTCCAGAATGACCTGGTCTTCTCAGAGACGGCCTTGTCAGGAGCAACTTCCTTGATCTATGAGACAAAATAATATCAATGACAAAACAAAAATGGTAAATGGCAAAAAAAAACCAATATTATTTCACACAAATAAACACAAAAACCAAAAGTATTGTACCAAAAGTATTGGTATGCTTATATTAGCTAGATGTCAAGGCCTAAAAATGCCTTGAATACATTTCGGTGTAAAAGAATAATTTAACAAGCTGACAAAAAGATTTAGATTTAGAACAAAGACAGCCCTAAGGCTCATAAAACAAAATGGTCAATCAGCAAAAAAAACTAGAGGATTCTGGTCGCCGACGACCGCTGAGGTGTATCCCCCGCAGTCCTTTCTTCCCTGTCGCCCCCAAACTATTAATGACTCAACTAGTAGAAATTGTTGTTAACCTTTACCTTAAACCTTGAACCAAATCATTGAAGTTTCTGGCCCTATTTTTACTGTGGTCAGTAATATACTTAACTACTATAAGTAATGTTAACTTATTTGGTTACAGCCATGAAATCTATACTGGACAGAACCTTCACCTTGTTGAGCCCAATGATAAATGTTTCATGTCTTAACTATTTTTATTGTGGTCAATAATAGACTTTACTAGTAAAACTATTGTTAAGTTATTCAGTTACAGCCATGAAATTCCAACTGGGACCTTGTTGAGTCCAATAATGAATGATTTTTGTCTTAACTATTTTTTATTGTGGTCAATAATAGATGTAATAGACGAAATTAATGTTAACTTATTCAGTTACAGCCATGAAATCCCTATTGGGCAGAACCTTTACCTTGTTGAGCCCAATAATAAATGTTTTTTGTCATAACTATTTTTATTGTGATCAATAATAGACTTAACTAGTAAAACTAATGTTAACTTATTAGGTTACACCGATGAAATCTCTACTGGACAGAACCTTTAACTTGTTGAGTCCAATAATAAATGTTTGTTGTCTTAACTATTTTTATTGTGATCAATAATAGACCTAACTAGTAAAACTAATGTTAACTTATTCGGTTACACCCGTGAAATCTCTACTGGACAAAACCTTTACCCCTTGTCGAGTCCAATAATAAATGTTTCTTGACCTAATTTTTTTGGGGTCAATAATAGACTTAACTAGTAAAATCAAAAGTTTTAATTTAACTTTTATTTTTATACTACGCATACTTACCTCTGACTATGGGGTCGTGTAATTAGCGAGCCCTCATTCACCAACCACACATGAAATATGGGTGAAAAAGCTAAACGAAGTTAGCTGGTCCGTTTAGACCCTGCGTTAGTAATGGTAGTTACCTGAGCAGTTCACCCTCCGTGTGGTAGCATGATCGTGCCGGTTCACTTTTGTTGAGTTGCAACACTTGATCACTGAAGGTTATCCTCTGAAAAGAGAAGAAGATAATCAGTGGGGAGGTGGGAGGGACCATCCAGCGTCAGAGGTAAGTATGCATAGTATAAAAATAAAAGTTAAATTAAAACTTTTGATTTGTTATGCTAAGCGATACATGTACTTACCTCTGACTCTGGGGAATGGCCTGCCGGTGGTGGGCCCCTCAGAGAGAAAGTACGCCTTGCACAAGATCATCCCCTGAAAGTAGAAGGATGAGAACTATGCATAATACCAGTGACTATAATTACTGTATAAAGGATAAGGAACCCGCTCCTTTCCTATAGTAATTATAATACTAATTAACCACAGAGTAGCTCGGAGGTTAATAGCATATAAAGGTATATTGTAATTCAGAAGAAACTGAGATTACATACCTGACGATGAGTCCCTTGTGAGGCGATGAGCCGTAGCTAGGTGTTGACACGGCGCTACCGTAGTGTCACAAAGTTGTGTGCGCGGTTTTATTACATGTATCAATCCATTGGTTTTATCTTTGATTTTGAATATGATGTTCCATTTCATCAGTTTTGAAGGGTTCCTTCACCCATACATGTGCTCATTGCTTCATCTCAACTCATTTCACCTGTTTTGGATGTTTCACTCATTCATTTGTTTTCCTCATACGTTTCACTCATTCATGTTTTTCTCATGTTGTTCATCCCAATGCTCAGTTTTGCCACTCCTGTTTTTTGTGTGTTTCTATAGCCGGGAAGAGTCTAGCCACAGTGAGTTTGTCCCACTCTGTGTACACAGGCGGTTGTTATAAAGTTGGGCAGCTTGTGGTATCTGCACTTCTGGTCACTGGTCAGGCAGCTACACGTCGGGAGAATTACTACACCACTACAGATGACGACGGGGAACGGCAGCTGAAGTCATAAGACCGTGGGACTCATGCATCTAGCTACATGACGATGGACACAGACGGCTGAGTCTGCGGGTTCATGCATGTATATATGTAATCTTCATTAATTTATTTATTTGCGGCTTGGGGAAGCCATGCGCCGACATGACCAGTGACCGGGGGTCGGAACCCAAACTAGCTGCAACAGCCTATCTCGAAGGGTAGACGCCATCCTGGCACACTGACGATGAGGGACATCGCCTCCACATCATTGAGACAGCCGTGAGACATCACACCCACAACCACACGCCGTTGTCTGTGTTGGACACGGGAGAGCGGTTATCCGTCGTGGGACTGTCGGGCATCAAGCGTCGAGGGAAACGTCGCTGAAGTCGTCGCTCGCCAAGCTTCGTGGAATTTGTGAATGGACTCTTGAACGGCCAACTACGGTGTTGTGACGTCACCACAGGGACATTGTGTTTGATTATTACTGAACTGTTTGGAATTATTCATTGGGACATTTTTGATACAATTTTGGTTCAATTTGATTGTTCTGAATACCGGCATTTACATTGTGATCACTTAGATATTGTATATTGTTCATTTTCATTATTAAACAATTCTGAGCATTTTACCAGTTGTTCGTTCTTTGCTTGTGTACTGAGTGGGTGTGTGACTGTTTAGACAGACAGGTATTGTCAACTCGTGACACGTAGGGAGAGGGGGATGGCGTGAATCAACCTGCCTTCGACTACACCAAGAAGAGAAGACTTTCCACTTGGCTTGATACAGGCGCTCTGAGGATGACCGAACTGTTCTGGACATCCGTCTGGCAGCGTTCTTCGAAAAGCCAGCCTTTCTGAATGAACGCCTGATAATCTCCACGCGTGAAGATGAAGAACGTCGAGGTGTTCGTGAAACTGACGTCCCTGACGTAGAAGACTGGGGATCGGCGGCAACGACCGCGGAAGATCCACTAGCAGATCGAGAAACTCCGGGAACCAATGCTTGGCTGGCCAATTGGGAGCCACTAGAATGAACTGAGCGGTGCTTGACCGAAACCTCTGAAGGACCACGGGAATCAGAGAGAACGGTGGGAAAGCGTACGCCCAAAGGCTGGACCAGTCCTGAGGGTCCGGGCTAGAAGGCTCGTGAATCGGATGACCCCGCAGCAGATTGACAGGGTCGGACCACCAAAGGAGATCTGACTGAAGTGCTGAGACCACCGGAACCAGAGTCGAGAGGTCCTGCTCGGCGTCCCAGTGATCCCTGAGGTGAAATTGGATCGTCTGCATGCGCAGCCTGGCACCAGGGACGATCTTCTCCAGCGACACCATATGACCCAGGAGACGTAGAAAAAGCACCACCGCGACGGGGACCCCTACGGAGAAACAACGTAGAACACCGTTCAAACGCTGAATATGATCCTCCGTCGGCCGGGTCAGGAAGGACTGCGTGTCGATGTCCATCCCGAGGTAGGTAACACGCTGGGCGGGCACCAAGTCGGACTTCTTGAAATTGATCACGAGACCGACCCGCTGACAAAGTTGAACGATCATCTCCGTGTGCGACAACACCGTCTGCCGAAACGCGGCCGTAATCAGCCAATCGTCTAGATACCTCGTGAGGCGAACGCCCCTGCGAAGCGCCCAGGCCGACAGCGGCTGAAAGACCCGCGTGAACAGGAACGGGGCAGTAGAGAGGCCGAAACACAGAGCGCGGAACTGGTACACCACGTTGCCCCACTGGAAACAAAGGTAGGGCCGAGACGAGGAATGAATCGGGATGTGAAAGTAGGCATCTTTCAGATCTATGGAAGTCATCCAGTCCCCGCTGCGAAGAGACAGGAGAACAGTCGGTGGACACTCCATGGAGAAACTCTCCTTGGAGACGAATTTGTTCAAGGGGCTGAGGTCGATTATCGGTCGCCAACCGCCCGTGAGCTTGGGGACGACGAACAGACGACTGTAGAAGCCCGGAGAGTTCTGTGTCACCTTCTCCGTGGCTTGCTTGAGAAGCATCTCGAACACAAGGGCGTCCAAGACCGCAAACTTCTCCGACCCCGGGGCGTAGGATGCGAACGCTATCGGAAGAGGGGAGAGAGGAGGCGCCTGACTGAAGGGGATCCGATATCCGTGATGCAGTATGGCAGTAACTAGACAGTCCCCGAATTACGTATCCCAGACTGGCCAAAAGGCCTGAAGACGAGCTCCCACGGGGGATACATCCGAATCTTGGTTCCGTGGGAGCGTCTGAGGCGTCTGAGGCACATCAGGAGCGGGGCTGAGGCTTGGCAGAGGACGAGGATCCACCGCCGCCGCGACCTCCACGCGAAGAGTTAGACGACTTCTTGCCCTTGTCGAACTTGGAGCCCTTAGAGTACTGAGAAGACTGTGACTGCTGCTTCGACTCAGTAGGCTTGACCTTAGGAATCTTGAAGGACGAGGAAGAAGACGACGCAGGCTTCTTCTCCTGACGCTCCACCAATTTTACCAGGTTGAATTTACTGAGCAGGTCAGCCTCCTGGGCAACCGCCTGACCAGCCTTAGCCAGGACATCCGGGGCAAAGAGATGAGGACCAAACACCGAGGACGTGCGTAGCTTTGACTTAAAGGCGTCCGATAACTTCGAGGTCGACCTCTTGAGGAAGGCGTCACGCCGCCTAAGAACATTGTTGGCCCACTCGACGTGCGACTCCTTCATGATCTGGCCCACGCACTTATTCACGGAGGAAAGCGTCCTCTTCATCCTGAGCAGTTCCGAGACAGAGACTTGGACGGTGGCGTCAGTATCCAGATCAGCGTCCGCTGGAATCGAACCGGGAGCCAGACGATCCACTTGAACACTCAGAAGACCCGAGAGCCAGTCTAGGGTGTTGGCAACGAGCTGAACCCGACGCGGGTAGGACTCCCAGGTCTTGAGATCCGAGTCCGAAAGTGTGGCGGTAACACTCGAGGACTTGAGCCCAGGGGCGATGACTGACAGATCGTCATTCACCGCCGCTGCCTCCAGAGTGCTACCGCAATCCGAGGTTTGGTAGTGCTTCAATTGTCCTTGAAAACAAGAGGCGAACTTGCCGGATTGTAGGGGCTGTCCATTGACGGGGGTAATCTTCTCCTCCACTAGCGAACGCACAGACGAGATCCCCTCGGACCAAGGAAACCGCACGTCCGGCTCAGGCTGCTGACGGGAGTGAAGAACGCGGTCCCCCACCGACATAAAGGAAGACTCCTTGGCCGCTGGCAACTTGATCTCGTCGGGGAAGGCCTCCTGTACCCAAAGATGGACCTGGGCAAAGGTGTCGTCGTCTGACTTGGAGAACGAAGGCTTGGAAGTACCAGCCGTAGCCGAGGTGTCCGTAGACCTAGCCGGGCTAGCAACCCGAGGCTTCTTGACTGGAGGTTCATCCTGGTCTGCCGGGGGGGGGGGGGGGGGGAGGCAGAGAGACTGGAGGCTCCGACACAGCTGCAGGGGAAGGCTCCGACGAGTGTTGCTCACACTCAGACCTAGGGGCAAGGTCTGAAGAAGAACGCTTGGGCTCCCACTCACGGTCGAAGTCCGAGCGCGCACCCTTGTCACCACGGAAACCGCGAGAATCCCTGAAGGAGTAATCCCTGCGGTCCGCACGCTCCCGACGGTAGTAGTAATCCCTATCGTCCCTGGAAGAACGGCCGGAACGGTAGTAACGGTCCAACTCTTCATGGTAATAACGATCAAAGTCATAATCACGACAATGATCATACACCCAATCACGGAAACGATCCACACGGCTGGAGGAAGGGCGATCCCAATCGCTGAAACGGTGCTGCTCCACAGGCCGAGCTGGACGGTGGCGGCAGTCAGGCGAGGACGGGCGGCCCACCGCCGAAGACACACTATCCGCCGT
The DNA here is from genome assembly GCA_949152475.1 of Terebella lapidaria. NCBI lineage: Eukaryota > Metazoa > Annelida > Polychaeta > Terebellida > Terebellidae > Terebella > Terebella lapidaria. The sequence continues at coordinate 52,350,592 of OX424557.1, read as the reverse complement.
GACTGTTGACCCACGGTGAGAATCCCCGCTGGAGGAAGACGAGCGGCGATCAACACACTGACGGACGGACGGAGGCTGGTCGCGGGGTAGAACGCTGGGCTGAGAGACCCGCGGGCTGCCTGCCTGTGGCTGCTGATCACGGTCACGGTCGGGTGAGCACCCGCGCAGCACCGCGGCGGCTGGAGAAGAGGAACCCTGGGCAGTGGAGACATCACGGTGCTGAACACGGCTCGGGCTACCAGCGAGAGACTTGTCCACCACAAGCACATCAACCGGGCCGCCGGAGAGCTGGACGGTGGAGTAGTCGGGGGGGGGGGGGGGGGGGGGAGGGGTGGGGCAGACTTGGCGCGATCAACGAGGCCCCTGCCTTCACGTGACACCTGACTCACCGGTCTCGGCAGCCTGGGAACGGGAGTCCACCGTCGACGCATCAGATGCCTCTGAGAAGATCGGATCCAACGAGGGCAGACCCCAGGAACACGAAGGCTGGTCAGCTGGACTGTGACTCGGGGGGTTGCCGCCGACAAACGGATCACCGGAGAGAAGCGGGGCCGGTACTTCATCCAACGTGTGGGTGGCCGGTGTCGCTACTCCCTTCCCAACCAACGACGATAACATCGCTGACATGGAAGCGATCGATGTCTGCAGATTCCCCACAGTCTGCTCCAGGGAATCAAGACGAGAGGAGGAAGAAGAATCCACTGATCGTCGATCCGCCGAACGAGACCTCTTCTTCTCCCTGTCGATCCTACGCTGAACAATCACGTCAAATCTCTCGTCAGGCCAAGATTCGCAGATCTTGCAACGCTGAGACGAACAGCAAACAAACGGCCTGCAAGACGGACAGCGATCGTGAGGATCGAGGTCGAAAGGAACCAAGAAGTGTCCACACATGGCACATCTCCTGACAGAAGACGACTCCATCGTAGGCAAAACAGCTAAGTTCCAAAAACCAAACTTCAAAGCAATTGCGAGCGACGCAAAGTTGTTGTTGACAGGAGCTCGCCAAAAACAAAAGTGAACTGGGAGGCAGTGGACCGCCACGATCATGCTACCACATGGAGGGTGAACTGCTCAGGTAACTACCATTACTAACGCAGGGTCTAAACGGACCAGCTAACTTCGTTTAGCTTTTTCACCCATATTTCATGTGTGGTTGGCGAATGAGGGCTCGCTAATTACACGACCCCATAGTCAGAGGTAAGTATCGTTTAGCATAACAAACTAATGTTAACTTATTCGGTAATATTATTCTGTTTTCACTGAAAACATCAGTTCTCAATTCTGAACAAGAATTCAGTGCCATTTGCTTTTACAGTACAGGTTATTGGAGTGATCACAGATGTCAAAGTGGGTATTTTAATGGTTGTAATAAGTTAGTCTGTTACTTAGTTAATATTTATTTGATCATTCTGAAAAACAATAGGTATCATGTAATGGTATTCATCATCGAGCCTGTGCAATTTCATCATCATTCATCGAAAACGCCCAACCGTAGAGCGTTCACAAACCATGTGTGTTGAACAGGCTAATTTGAGCACAAAATGTGTCGCCAATTGGCCAATCCGTGTCGGGATCCTACCATAAGGCCACACCAATTTATAAAGTTGGTCTATGGATTTTTGTCCAAAAAAAATCGTACGTGGGAGCGAAATTTTTTTACATTCAATATTAAATATTCTGTCTTTGGAATATTTCACTTCGAAAATGGTACGAGCGATATATATTTTTCTACTAATAATTTCTGTCTTTGGAATTAAGATTGCCAAAATTCGTGCGAGGCTTTTTATCTTAAATGATAACTTCTGTATTTGCTGCTTATTTTGATATTGTATTCGACCATCATGACCTTAAAAAATCAAATTGGCCAGTTTGGAGGGAAATAGGATAATTTAAACCAATTATAACCTGCTCTTTTCTCTGTTAACCCGTCTATATATCTAGGTCGTATGGGTAATTTTTGGTAGATAAACAATTCAATATGTATTCTGTGCCATTTTTCACAATGAAGCCGTCTTGTATTAAGAATTTGTTTAGCGTCCACCAGATTTCGAAAAGTTATCAGGCAGCTCAGAATATTAAAGCTGCTGCCTTCGAATGTATGCAATATTTTTTTTGAAAACCAATTTTTTGTCAAACACATCTAATGCAATATAAGTGTATCCATCAAACCCGAATGTAAACAAATGCTCAAATCACGCTTAAAAGTCTACATCGAGTACATTTTCCAGTTCGTATCTACATATAGAGTGTAGTTATGGAAAAATAATCAGTGATATACCATGATGTACGTGAAATTGTCAGTCTATCTTGCACCTCTATGCTGTGTTTACACATGCGTGTGATGGATACATTTCCTGTATTTATGCGTGAACTGCCTGTTCAAATGAGCAAAATTTCCCATAGGACTAGTTATAGTCATTACATTTGATGTGAGTATGCCTCATTCAGTTACTTTAGCATGTTTAATATGAAAGTAAGTATCAATCTATTACCACCGATACAGCCAAATTTTGATGATTCCAATAACAAACGTAAAATACAAGATTTTGCAATAGAAAGCCCGACCAAATACTTTATCAAAACACTGGCGTCATCAGGGGCAGACAGTGTGATAAATGTAGTTGTTCCTACTGTACACCTGATGGAATACAACTGCCCAAGTAATGAGTAAAAATGTAGTTTTCAAAAATATTGACTGGTTTTGAAGGCAGTTGCTTTAACAACTCACAACAAAAAAGTATCACTTGCATTAAATATATAACAATTGTCCGAGTTGTCTTTTCATCCGTTTTAATACACATTTTGTACCGGTTTTGTATATAAACAAAGTGTATCCATCAAACTCGAATGAAAACAAATGCCCAAAAGTCCACATCGAGTACATTTTCCAGTTCGTATGTGCATATATAGTGTAGTTGTGAGAAAATAATTAGTGATATACCATGATGTGCGTGGAATTGTCAGTCTATCTCGCACTTCTGTGCTTTGTTTACATCGGCGTGTGATGGATACAGTTCCTGTATTTACGCGAGAACCAGTTGTTCAAATGAGCAATATTTCCCTGAGGACTGGTTATTTTCATTACATTTGATGCGAGTACATGTATGTTTCATTCTATTCAGTCAGTTTAGCATGTTTAATATAGTTTTCAAAAAATATTGACTGGTTTCGAGGACAGCTGCTTTAACACACACAGATTTCAACACAAGCCAATATACAACACACGACTCATAAATTCGTGTGGAAAACCTATTCTATCGATGCTAGAACAAAAGGAGAAAAACCCTGCACAATATATTAGAAAGAAAATATCGTTTTATTGCTCTTTAATTATCCCACATTGAAGTCGAGAGAAATTTGAAGAACAACTACTGGAAAATATCGTTAAATGGCCAAGATTTCCTGTGTGTGTTAGTGCCAAATTTCGTGGAAAAGCTGCCAGAACACGGACGCCATACAAACTCTTAACACAACACGGCCTAAATATTTTGGAAATTTGTGAACGTTTTTCTATGTGTCATATTAAATTACATGCCATGTCATGTTTATATCATGCTGCAATTTGATTTTGTGTAAAATAACGCAAATTATTGCAGTATGTTGAGTACAAATACAAACTGTCCTGCTGTATTAAGATATTTATAGGTAGATATATACCGGTAGTTCTATAAGTTACACAAGAGTTATCTATCGCAATATACTATTGGTTGAGCTCTGTATAAAAACTTTTTAGAATCGGTTAAGATTTGCAACCTGTAGAGCGTTCACAAGAAAATCTCTACGGCGGCGGACACGGATGCAGTGCGATGAAGACAAATCCATAGTATCCGCTGAACTTTGTCACTAATACCCTTGAGAAAGGTTTGTCTAGTGAGACGAGTATGAAAATTTCTGTTCTGCTCTACAACACACTGATTCCGAGATAAGCAGGAAGCCTCAAGGATGAATCAGCAAAAATTCTTTTGAGTCCTAGGTCGAATGTCGTTTGACAGACTGACCCCAAAATCTGCCAAAATGCTTAATTCCATAGATAGCCAAAGGACTGCTGATCACTAAGGTTGCCATGGTTACCTTGAGGACGAGGACGCCCATGATGATGATACAAATGATGTTGACGAGCGTGAGCAGGAGACTGACTGCACCCATGATCGCGGCCTCGTGTGGCATATAACAGCTGTACACGGGCACGTACGCATTGTCTCGCAGCGCTGGGCAGCTCGGGGGTTGGGGATACATGGCAGGCTCCAGCGCTGTGTAATCGCCCGTGTCATTGGCGGAGAGAATGGTGGGGCTCATCTGTCAGATATGGGGATGAGATATGATCATAAACATTCACAACAAGATGAAACAAATATGAACCTCAGAAAATAAATCTGAACAGAACTATTCATTGTACAATTAGTTATACCATAACACTAGTATTTTACACATTATCATTCAGTAGCTGACTCACTGTAGTGTCAAGGACACCTGGTGTGTTTATGGACTCAGGTGCTGTGAGGGTGGGGGGTGGACTGATGGCTGATGTCACTGCATACGCCCACAACATCCCCTGGCAACAGGCAGTTGTTTTTACAGTACTTGTTTCTTGATTTTACTTATCATGCCTATGTTCTTCGTTCCAAAACAAGTTCTACCAGTCTCACAGAAAATATGTTTATTTATACAGTTTGCACTGTACTGTTTGCATTGTACTGTACCCACGGTAAGACTCACAGCATTGACAGCAGGTGGCAGCAGTGAGGCTGAGATGGCCACGCCCACCAGAGATCCGGAGTTACCTCCAAGTACAGACAAAGCCACCCCGGCCCCGGAGGGTAGGGCTATCACCATGCCAACCAGCAGGCCTCGTAACATCCCTCTGCCAATCACACCAAAAAATTATGTTGCATTTACAACTAAATCCGTGTCAAATATTTTATAAATTGCATATTTATAAAGCACATTTAAAACCTTGGTTCTCGTTTATTACACCTAAAATTAACTTATTCAAACTAAATATTGCATTTTGCAGCTATGATAACTGTTCGTTGTTGACCTGCTCTTCATCTCCATGGTGGGCCACTCGGCTGTGCTCCACCACATCGCACCCTCGCTACTGATCCAGCCAGTTACCAGGCCGATCAGAAAACCTGCCCACCGGGAACAAATGGCTTGATGGTGTAAGTTCTGACAATCTGAGGGTTATTACACTTACACGAGGGGGAAAAGGTAAGAATACAAAGCTGATGGAGAGAGGTAAGTTCCCGTAAATAAACATCATAAACACATGTATAATGACTGATCACAGAAGAGCTTGTGATTTAATATAATAAATTTGCAAGAACTATATCACACAGTGTAAAAATACTTTGGTACAGAATGGTTTTCATGACATTTTATCCTCCACTGAAGAATTTGATCCATCAAGTAATCCACACTGACCACAACCGATACAGATAGCCAAGGAGAGAGTTTCATTCTTAAGGCCCAGCTTCCACAAGCTGCGATGTTTTATGACGAGACCAAAAACTCCTCCCAATATAGGACCCTGGAATAGAGACACAGACACTCCAATAGTAGCTGGTGATGACACCGCATAAACATCTTTCTCAAATGAAACGGAATGATTCATAGCAATTTCATCGCTGTATAATGCAACTAAAACACGTGCACTTTGTGAGCAGGTATTCTATATCATATGTACATGTATTATGTGTATATCCAGACATAGCGACCACATGTTCACAGACCATTATGGGTGAGACAAGCATGCTTGCTACCAGGACCACCGAGCTGTTTTCAGCAAGACCTGCGGCTGCTATGATGCTGCATTGAAATAGGGAAACATGTACACTTGTACTCTAGGGCAGGGAGGCCACCACCACATTCTGCACAGAAAGTCTGCAATTCTACTGTAATCACCCGATTACAGTATGTTACAAACGTCTACTGGTTATCCAATTACCTCACTAATGTTACAAAATCTACCGCAATTACCTGGCTAATGTCACAAACTTCCACTAGCGAAGGTTACAAACATCTAATGCAATTACCTGACAAATGTTGTAAACATCTAATGCAATTACCTTACCAATGTTAGAAATTAGCCCAAGGGCTAAAAAAAGGTTACCGGACAATACATTGTATATATTTACGATATTAGCCTTTTGTCCCGTGACCTTGAAAACAAGGTCATTGGTCGATTCAAGGACACAAGAATATTCAGCATATATCATTATCATTTCTAGTATGTCCACAATTGATTCCTAAACTGTGAAGTCGATAATAAGTGAGATATTAGCCATTTTGTGATCTGACCTTGAAAATGAGTTCGAAGGTCAAGCTCAAGGTCATGAGAATATTCGGCATATATCACTTCCTCTATGTTCGCAATTGATTCCTAAGCTGTGAAGTCGACAACACGCGAGTGTTAGGCATTTTGTTCACTGACCTTGAAAATGAGATCAAAGGTCACATTCAAGGCCACAAAATATTCAGCATATATCATATTTTCTATAGGTTTGCAATTAATTCCTAAGCTGTAAAGTCAATAATAAGGTCAAAGGTCAAATTCAAGGTCACCAAAATATTCAGTGTATGTCATTTTCTATATGTCCACAATTGGTTACAAAGCTATAAAGTCAATAGAGAAGCAAAATTTTAGCCATTTTGTCCTCTGACCTTGAAAATGAGGTCAAAGGTCGAATTCAAGGTCATGGCAATATTCAGCATATATCATTTCCTATATACTCACACTCGATTCCTAAGCTGAAAAGTCGATAATAACCGAGATATTCAGAAAGATTCACCTGTATACTTTGAAGATAAAAATGTGGACGGACGGCACCGACGCCGGCGGACGCAACGCCATTCCAATAGGTTATTGGACCATAGGTCCGGTAACCTAAAATGTCTACTGCAATTTCCTGGCTAATATCAAAAACATTAATTGCAATTACCTGGCTAATGTTACAAACATCAAGAAATCAAATGTCAGACTGGAATTGGAACGAACATTATCCACAACCTGAAAAACAATGAATATCATAATAACCCAATTTAACCAAACAAAATTCCAGTTGACATAAACTATGGGAGCTAATTAAGCATCTAGTATTACTCATTCAGCAACATGTTTTGTAATATGGTATATTATTATACATCACACTCTATAGAGCATACATATATACATCACCTGAGCTACGAGTAGCCTTGATTTAATCGTTTTCAGAAAGTTACTTTTCTTTTCTAAGGTTGATCTGAAAAATACGAAAAAAAAAAATCTGATCTTAAGTACACATTTCTGGTCTCACATTTTCAGGCAAGTCCAGGATATCAGTTGTTTAGGCCACACACATATACAAAGCTGGTCTATGGATTTTTGTCCGAAAACAATCGTATGTGCGAGCGATCTGTCTTTGGAAATTTTCACTTCAAAAATGTTATGAGCGATATATATTTTTTTACTAATAATTTCTGTCTTTGGAATTAAGATTGCCAACATTTGTGCGAGGGTTTTTGTTTTAGTTGAAAAATTATGTATTTGCCGCTTACTGTAAACCCGCTAATGTTCGCTACCCTTTAATTTCGCTGATTTCAAAACCGCAAACTTTAATGGATTGCAAACATTAAATATTGCATTGAAACTGACATAAAAGGAACAAAACGCAAACATGGCAAACTTAAATGGTTAGTGAACAGTCGTTCACAAAAATGTGAACATTAATGGGAGCGAACTTAAATGGGTTTACAGTATTTTGATATTGTATTCCAGCTTTCATGACCTTAAAAACATCAATTTGGCCAGTTTGGCGGAAAAATATGGTCATTTGGATCAATTATAAGCTGTTCTTTTCACCGTTAAACCGTCTATATATCAAGGATGTATGGGTAATTCTTGGTAGGTGAACTGTACAATATGTATTCCGTGCCATTTTTTCGCAGTAAACAGTTTAACAATTTGTGAATAATTTTGAATGTGTCATCATGTTGAATTTCATGTCATGTCATGTTTATGTCATGTTAATTGCTGCTGCAATTAAATTTTGTTGCAGTAAAAATCCAAATTGTCCTGCTGTATTCAGATAATTATAGATAGATATATAGAATTATACATTACAGAAGAATCATGTATATCAACATTTCATGCCAGGAAGACCCACCCGGAGCTGTGCCAAAGGCCCAAAATGCTGATATTTTCCACTCAAGGGTGATCCTGTGCAGTGTTGGCACATTAGGGGCCGGTCATTATTTATCAGGTGGGGGGGGGGGGGGGGGGGTAAAAACTGGGGGGGTCACACTTTCATTTTCAACGTTATTGGGGGGGTCATACTTTTATTTTCAATGGAACTGGGGGGGTCGGAGTTCGAATTTTAGTTAATTTGAGAAAATTTGTATATTGAAATAGTGAATTAGGTGAAAACAATCCACTCAACCTGGACTTATGGTTCACTGGAGTATACAGCATGTGGAATCCATCCCTTTGTCACATTATCAGTGAAACTATAGTTTCGCTGAAATTTGATCCTAGAAAGGACCATCCAGGAACACCCAAAATCAGGAGATGTCGTGAATCGACAACCGCTCATCACCCCAGACTGAAACACTGTCACCAAGAATGAACTATGGACATTTAGTAGAACACAGCAGCACTGCAGCTGAATACGGTGCCAGCTAGGATGATCAACATGCAGGCCACTGTCACAGACTGACAATGGATCACCCGGCCCATACCATGCTGACCAACATCTCATAATATCCAATGACCCCGAACCAGCATGTCAAAATTACAGACCGATTTTCCACTTAACACGTTGCCAACACAGGAACCCCGGCCACTGAGGATAATCCTCGATTAGCTCAGGACTGTCCTGGACCGCCATGAACAAAATATGGACCTTTCCATCAAGGATTGCAAAATAGTCCTGGATCGTCCCGGATGATGCCATAGTGGATCTGATTTACCTGACTTTCTTGGTGGCCAGGACATTGCTAGACAATCGCGGATCATCACGGAACATCATGAACCCATCAGCGAGGCAACACAGAATTGATTCAAGGCCGGGAAAGTACCAGTCCAGGATGGCCTGATTCATCAATGATATGTGGAAGAGTTATTATTTTTCCGAGTTCACTCTGGGGTCCAGTTAGTCCGTATATTTAAAGAAAGAAATAAGATTCATGGTTTTTTTTCATTCCTCCAACAAATTTCCAGTCAGTGAATGAAATGAATGACCTTTAACCCGGGTCTCGATTGTTTCAGGGGGGGTGGAAACGTGGGGTTTGGAGTGAGAAAAAGATTTCAGTATTCTGGGGAACATGATCCTAGACATAGATGTCTTGCGGGGTGTTTGGTTCTTGCCCCCAACATCCAATCAGAGGCTGTCAATACCATACCGATATAATATACCCACAAATAGTAATTGAATTAGTTGTAATGGCACAAATTCATAATATCCACTGACTTAATAGTGTAAAAAAATTGCGACAAAAGTCACAATTGTTTGAATAGAATGTGAATGAAGTGTAAAAACAGCATTTAAGTATCATATACTGGCTCCTTATAATTGTTACCATTGTGTATTAGGGCCTTGTATATGTACATGGGGATTGGGGGGGTCACACTTTTATTTTTGATCTTGGTGGGGGGGTCATACTTTGTTTTTCGATATCGGTGGGGGGGGGGGTCAAACTTTGAAAACTCATTTCTCGGAAAATCCATCCAACCCCCCCACCCGATAAATAATGACCGGCCCCTTATGATTCAAAGAGTGCCTCGGGAAAACATCGATACTGGCTCTTTAAATGCAGTTTTTGATAACTATTTGGGTGAATACAGACTGTTTTGATTTGGGGCAAAAACTAAGTTGTCGATGGATTTTATTAGCTCAAAATAGGTTTACCGAAGTTTTGAGAATGAAGTTTTAGGGGCGGCGATTCCATCGACCAACTCTATATATTGGTGTGGCCTCATTGAATTTCTCACGTTTGTAACTGTGTTGCGGGATCAGCCTGCTTGGTCTCCACATCCTGCCCCATGTGATAACTTGATGGAAATAAACTGAAAAAAAAATCCAAGCGAACCTCGTAAGGAAACATTGACAGGGAATATGAACAGGCCTATACAATGGGCTTGATTTCACTGAAGATTTAAAGTCCACTACTGATCCCGGTTACCTAATTGAACTGTTGGGGATTTTACCAATTCCCAGATCTGTCAAAGCTCGCAATATGGCATCCGACTGAGCAACTCCCATGACAAATGTCACCTGAAAATAAAATACAATTTACATACAAGTTTTGCATTCATTCATAAAACCATAGATTATGTTTTGTTTATCTCCGTTAATGGAATGCATCAAGTATACATTGCAGCTGACTAACATCCATGCAGATGAAGCTGCACACACCATAAGCTCATAATTTCGGGTTTTTGGGGATTATTTTGAGGAGTAGGCCAAACCTGCCAGAAGCTCCTGTCCTCGGACATCTGCCAAACATCTTGATCCACTTCCATCCCGACCAGGATCAGGTGTGCCGCCTGAAATATCCATGTCAACATGTGACACTCATACATTGGGGATCAGGTGTGCAGCCTGAAATATCCATGTAAACATGTGACACATACACTGGGGATCAGGTGTGCAGCCTGAAATATCCATGTAAACATGTGACACTCATACACTGGGGATCAGGTGTGCAGCCTGAAATATCCATGTAAACATGTGACACTCATACACTGGGGATCAGATGTGCAGCCTGAAATATCCATGTAGACATGTGACACTCATACATTGGGGATCAGATGTGCAGCCTGAAATATCCATGTAAACATGTGACACTCATACACTAGGGATCAGGTGTGCAGCCTGAAATATTCATGTTGACATGTGACACTCATACACTGGGAACAGGTGTGCAGCCTGAAATATCCATGTAAACATGTGACACTCATACACTGGGGATCAGGTGTGCAGCCTGAAATATCCATGTAGACATGTGACACTCATACACTGGGGATCAGATGTGCAGCCTGCAATATCCATGTAAACATGTGACACTCATACACTGGGGATCAGGTGTGCAGCCTGAAATATCCATGTAGACATGTGACACTCATACACTGGGGATCAGGTGTGCAGCCTGAAATATCCATGTAAACATGTGACACTCATACATTGGGGATCAGGTGTGCAGCCTGAAATATCCATGTAAACATGTGACACTCATACACTGGGAATCAGGTGTGCAGCCTGAAATATCTATGTAAACATGTGACACTCATACACTGGGGGGGGGGGGGGCAGGTGTGCAGCCTGAAATATCCATGTAGACATGTGACACTCATACACTGGGGATCAGGTGTGCAGCCTGAAATATCCATGTAAACATGTGACACTCATACACTGGGGATCAGGTGTGCAGCCTGAAATATCCATGTAGACATGTGACACTCATACATTGGGGATCAGGTGTGCAGCCTGAAATATCCATGTAAACATGTGACACTCATACACTAGGGATCAGGTGTGCAGCCTGAAATATCCATGTAAACATGTGACACTCATACATTGGGGATCAGGTGTGCAGCCTGAAATATCCATGTAAACATGTGACACTCATACACTAGGGATCAGGTGTGCAGCCTGAAATATCCATGTAGACATGTGACACTCATACATTGGGGATCAGGTGTGCAGCCTGAAATATCCATGTAGACATGTGACACTCATACACTGGGGATCAGATGTGCAGCCTGAAATATCCATGTAGACATGTGACACTCATACACTGGGGATCAGGTGTGCAGCCTGAAATATCCATGTAGACATGTGACACTCATACACTGGGGATCAGGTGTGCAGCCTGAAATATCTATGTAAACATGTGACACTCATACACTGGGGGGGGGCAGGTGTGCAGCCTGAAATATCCATGTAAACATGTGACACTCATACACTGGGGGGGGGGGGCAGGTGTGCAGCCTGAAATATCCATGTAAACGTGTGACACTCATACACTGGGGATCAGGTGTGCAGCCTGAAATATCCATGTAAACATGTGACACTCATACACTGGGAATCAGGTGTGCAGCATGAAATATCCATGTAAACATGTGACACTCATACACTGGGAATCAGGTGTGCAGCCTGAAATATTCATGTAAACATGTGACACTCATACACTGGGGATCAGATGTGCAGCCTGAAATATCCATGTAAACGTGTGACACTCATACACTGGGGATCAGGTGTGCAGCCTGAAATATCCATGTAAACATGTGACACTCATACACTGGGGATCAGATGTGCAGCCTGCAATATCCATGTAAACATGTGACACTCATACACTGGGGGGGGGGGGGGGCAGGTGTGCAGCCTGCAATATCCATGTAAACATGTGACACTCATACACTGGGGGGGGGGGGCAGCCTGAAATATCCATGTAAACATGTGACACTCATACACTGGGGATCAGGTGTGCAGCCTGAAATATCCATGTAAACATGTGATACTCATACACTGGGAACAGGTGTGCAGCCTGAAATATCCATGTAAACATGTGACACTCATACATTGGGTATCAGGTGTGCAGCCTGAAATATCCATGTAAACATGTGACACTCATACACTGGGGATCAGATGTGCAGCCTGCAATATCCATGTAAACATGTGACACTCATACACTGGGGGGGGGGGGGGCAGGTGTGCAGCCTGAAATATCCATGTAAACATGTGACACTCATAAACTGGGAATCAGGTGTGCAGCCTGAAATATCCATGTAAACATGTGACACTCATACACTGGGAATCAGGTGTGCAGCCTGAAATATCCATGTAAACGTGTGACACTCATACACTGGGGATCAGGTGTGCAGCCTGAAATATCCATGTAAACATGTGACACTCATACACTGGGGATCAGGTGTGCAGCCTGAAATATCCATGTAGACATGTGACACTCATATACTGGGTATCAGATGTGCAGCCTGAAATATCTATGTAAACATGTGACACTCATACACTGGGGATCAGGTGTGCAGCCTGAAATATCCATGTAAACATGTGACACTCATACACTGGGAACATGTGTGCAGCCTGAAATATCCATGTAAACATGTGACACTCATACATTGGGGATCAGGTGTGCAGCCTGAAATATCCATGTAGACATGTGACACTCATACACTGGGAATCAGGTGTGCAGCCTGAAATATTCATGTAAACATGTGACACTCATACATTGGGGATCAGGTGTGCAGCCTGAAATATCCATGTAAACATGTGACACTCATACACTGGGGATCAGGTGTGCAGCCTGAAATATACATGTAAACATGTGACACTCATACATTGGGGATCAGGTGTGCAGCCTGAAATATCCATGTAAACATGTGACACTCATACACTGGGAATCAGGTGTGCAGCCTGAAATATCTATGTAAACATGTGACACTCATACACTGGGGATCAGGTGTGCAGCCTGCAATATCCATGTAAACATGTGACACTCATACACTGGGGATCAGGTGTGCAGCCTGAAATATCTATGTAAACATGTGACACTCATACACTGGGAACATGTGTGCAGCCTGAAATATCCATGTAAACATGTGACACTCATACACTGGGGATCAGGTGTGCAGCCTGAAATATCCATGTAGACATGTGACACTCATACACTGGGAATCAGGTGTGCAGCAGAGCAAGTAAGTAAGTAAGTACATAAGCGCCTGCAGGCATACGCACCATATGCCTGTGCATATAGTAAATTTTAAACTAAAACACAGATTAGGTGAAAATATTGTAACTTTTTAGCAAGTGAATGTGAATACTTGAATTGAATTTATCTTTAAAATCCAAGTAAGATATACTAGTACATAGGCATATCTCCATATGTAACATTTGAAAAAACCTTTAGTAAATATAGAGAGCTATATTCATTACTTGAAAGGTGGTGATGTGATATTATCGTTGATTATTCTAAATGCCCCAAATTCACCAAATCAGTCTACACATGCAGGAATTTGAAATTTGAATAGCCTGACATCATCTCTGATGGAGGTTTTAATACTTCAGGTATTATTCTGAGTATTAAAGCTTTAACTGATTATTTGCTCATAACTACACTATATATGCACATACGAAGTGGAAAAAGTACTCGTGATTTTTTTTTTTTTTGTCAAAAACATTGAGCACACCTTTTGTTATCTTGCATTAGATGTGTTTCACAAAAATTAAGTTTTGAAAAAAATATTGCATACATTCGAAGGCAGTATCTTTAATATATTTTTTTTTTCACTGATTGGGGCTACACAACATAGAATCCAAACACAATGTTGGGCTGCAATAGCTTTATTAAGTATTACTGTCAAACTACTAATTTTGGTGGACAATTTATTTGGCGGATTTAGCGGTAGGGAAAAAAAACACCAAATTAAACCGTCCGCTAAATTAACTAGATATATGTTAAGAAATAGAAGTGGTTTCAAAACAGCCAAAGTAAATCTCTGCCAAATAACGTGGGGCTCACAACCGCCATATTTAATAGCCACCAAAATTAGTCTTTTTACAGTATATTGTTTCAATGAATGTTCTCTGAGTTTATTTTGAACACAGAGACGGATGGGGATAGTTTGATATGAGATAGAATTTCCTGCCACTTTTTGGAACAGTACAGTATTTCCAATGATTTGTTTTGTGTGCACTCATAGTGAACTAGACGTCAAGGCCTGAAGATGCCTTGGGGCATTTCGTGTGAGTTCTATTCCATACCCCGTCCTTACGCATCTTTGCGTTTCGCTCTACGACGGACCGTTTCTGAGATATGGCAAACAGGAAGTGCTGAGTTGGCAAAAAAAAATTCGACACCAGAAGTCGTCTCGATGCAAGATACCCTCTAGGCTAGTTATTCTAGTGCCAGGAGGCCGGAATTGAGCTCCGTTTCGCTCTACGACGCACCATTTCTGAGATACGGCCAAACAGGAAGTGCGGAGTCGGCGAAAATAAATTCGACACTAGGGGTCGTCTCGACCGAAAATACCCACTAGACTAGTTTGTCTAGTGCCATAAGGCCGGAATTGAGCTCCGTTTCGCTCTACGACGCACCGTTTTCGAGATAAGGCCAAACAGGAAGTGCCGAGTCGGCGAAAAAAAAATTGACACCAGGGGTCGTCTCGAACGAAGATACACACTAGACTAGTTTGTCTAGTGCCAGGAGGCCGAAATTGAGCTCCGTTTCGCTCTACGACGCACCGTTTCCGAGATACGGCCAAACAGGAAGTGCCGAGTCGGCAAAAAAAAAAATCGACACCAGGGGTCGTTTCGACCCAAGATACCCCTAGACTAGTTTGTCTAATGCCAGGAGGCTGAAATTGAGCTCCGTTTCGCTCTACGACTCACCATTTCCGAGATACGGCCAAACAGGAAGTGCCGAGTCGGAGAAAATAAATTCGACACCAGGGGTGGTCTCGACCCAAAATACCCACTAGACTAGTTTGTCTAGTGCCAGAAGGCCGGAATTGAGCTCCGTATCCCTGTATGATGCACAGTTTCCGAGATACGGCCAAACAGAGGGTGCCGATTCAGCGAAAAAAAAATTGACACCAGGGGTAGTCTCAACCCAAAATACCCATAAGCCTAGTTTGTCTAGTGCCAGAAGGCCGGAATTGAGCTCCGTTTCGCTCTACGACGCACCATTTCCGAGATACGGCCAAACAGGAAGTACCGAGTCGGCGAAAATAAATTTGACACTAGGGGTCGTCTCGACTCAAAATACCCACTAGACTAGTTTGTCTAGTGCCAGGAGGCCGGAATTGAGCTCCGTTTCGCTCTACGACGCACCGTTTTCGAGATACGGCCAAACAGAAAGTGCCGAGTCCGCGAGAAAAAAATTCGACACCAGGGGTCGTCTCGACCCAAGATACACACTAGACTAGTTTGTCTAGTGCCAAAAGGCCGAAATTGAGCTCCGTTTCGCTCTACGACGCACCGTTTCCGAGATACGGCCAAACAGGAAGTGCCGAGTCGGCGAAAAACAAAATCGACACCAGGGGTCGTTTCGACCCAAGATACCCCCTAGACTAGTTTGTCTAGTGCCAGGAGGCCGAAATTGAGCCCCGTTTTGCTCTACGACGTACCGTTTCCGAGATACGGCCAAACAGGAAGTACCGAGTCAGAGAAAATAAATTCGACACCAGGGGTGGTCTCGACCCAAAATACCCACTAGACTAGTTTGTCTAGTGCCAGAAGGCCAGAATTGAGCTCCGTATCCCTGTATGATGCACAGTTTCCGAGATACGGCCAAACAGGAAGTGCCGAGTCGGCGAAAAAAAAATTCGACACCAGGGGACGTCTCGACCGAAGATACACACTATACTAGTTTGTCTAGAGCCAGGAGGCCGAAATTGAGTTCCGTTTCGCTCTACGACATACCGTTTCCGAGATACGGCCAAACAGGAAGTGCCGAGTCGGCGAAAAAAAAAATCGACACCAGGGGTCGTTTCGACCCAAGATACCCCCTAGACTAGTTTGTCTAGTGCCAGAAGGCCGAAATTGAGCTCCGTTTCGCTCTACGACGCACCGTTTTCGAGATACGGCCAAACAGAAAGTGCCGAGTCCGCGAGAAAAAAATTCGACACCAGGGGTCGTCTCGACCCAAGATACACACTAGACTAGTTTGTCTAGTGCCAAAAGGCCGAAATTGAGCTCCGTTTCGCTCTACGACGCACCGTTTCCGAGATACGGCCAAACAGGAAGTGCCGAGTCGGCGAAAAAAAAAATCGACACCATGGGTCGACCCAAGATACCCTCTAGACTAGTTTGTCTAGTGCCAGGAGGCCGAAATTCAGCTCCGTTTCGCTCTACGACGCACTGTTTCCGAGATACGGCCAAACAGGAAGTGCCGAGTCGGCGAAAAAAAAATTCGACACCAGGGGTCGTCTCGAACGAAGATACACACTAGACTAGTTTGTCTAGTGCCAGGAGGCTGAAATTGAGCTCCGTTTCGCTCTACGATGCACCATTTCCGAGATACGGCCAAACAGGAAGTGCTGAGTCGGCAAAAATAAATTTGACACTAGGGGTCGTCTCGACTCAAAATACCCACTAGACTAGTTTGTCTAGTGCCAGGAGGCCGGAATTGAGCTCCGTTTCGCTCTACGACGCACCGTTTCCGAGATACGGCCAAACAGGAAGTGCCGAGTCGGCGAAAAAAAAATCGACACCAGGGTCGTCTCGACCCAAAATACACACTAGACTAGTTTGTCTAGTGTCAGGAGGCCGAAATTGAGCTCCGTTTCGCTCTACGACGCACCGTTTCCGAGATACGGCCAAACAGGAAGTGCTGAGTCGGCGAAAAATAAAATCGACACCAGGGGTCGTTTCGACCCAAGATACCCCCTAGACTAGTTTGTCTAGTGCAAAGAGGCCGAAATTGAGCCCCGTTTCGCTCTACGACGTACCGTTTCCGAGATACGGCCAAACAGGAAGTGCCGAGTCGGCGAAAAAAAAATTCGACACCAGGGGACGTCTCGACCGAAGATACACACTAGACTAGTTTGTCTAGAGCCAGGAGGCCGAAATTGAGTTCCGTTTCGCTCTACGACATACCGTTTCAGAGATACGGCCAAACAGGAAGTGCCGAGTCGGCGAAAAAAAAAATCGACACCAGGGGTCGTTTCGACCCAAGATACCCTCTAGACTAGTTTGTCTAGTGCCAGAAGGCCGAAATTGAGCTCCGTTTCGCTCTACGACGCACCGTTTTCGAGATACAGCCAAACAGGAAGTGCCGAGTCGGCGAAAAAAAAAATCGACACCAGGGGTCGTTTCGACCCAAGATACCCTCTAAAAATTCGACACCAGGGGTCGTCTCGAACGAAGATACACACTAGACTAGTTTGTCTAGTACCAGGAGGCCGAAATTGAGCTCCGTTTCGCTCTACGACGCACCGTTTCCGAGATACGGCCAAACAGGAAGTGCCGAGTCGGCGAAAAAAAAAATCGACACCAGGGGTCGTTTCGACCCAAGATACCCCTTAGACTAGTTTGTCTAGTGCCAGAAGGCCGAAATTGAGCTCCATTTCGCTCTACGACGCACCGTTTCCGAGATACGGCCAAACAGGAAGTGCCGAGTCGGCGAAAAAAAAATTCGACACCACGGGACGTCTCGACCCAAGATACCCCCTAGACTAGTTTGTCTAGTGCCAGGAGGCCGAAATTGAGCTCCGTTTCGCTCTACGACATACCGTTTCCGAGATACGGCCAAACAGGAAGTGCCGAGTCGGCGAAAAAAAAAATCGACACCAGGGGTCGTTTCGACCCAAGATACCCCCTAGACTAGTTTGTCTAGTGCCAGGAGGCCGAAATGGAGCTCCGTTTCGCTCTACGACGCACCATTTCCGAGATATGCATGAAAGCCTCAAGGATGAATCAGCAAAAATTCTTCCGAGCTCTAGGTCAAAGGTCGTACGACGGAGTGATCCCAAAATCAATAGGGTTCTTCCTTGGTGGTATATGAACTCCCATGCAGAGAGTACTTGCCATTGCATGAATACTTTTTGAGTTATCGATCGGAAACCAAGTCTCGAAATCAACCTTGATTTCATCCTCACGGACCTCACGGACCCCGGAGCCGCCTCCAAAACAATAGGGGTCTTCCATGTAATATTTCTGACCAGTGGTGTAAATTTGGACAAGATCCGTTCAGGCGTTCCCGAGTTATTGATCGGAAACCAAAACGGCGGAAAGTAAAAAAAAAAGAAGAAAAGAAAAAAAAAAAAAACAGACAAAACCATAAGGGCATTTCGGGCCGAAATGCCCTAATAAATTATTTTGACGAGTAACGTTTCTGTGGTTCGTTCTGCTTGTGCATCCTGCCATATCCATGTAAACATGTGATACTTTGCACTAGACAATTCACGTTCATTTTATCATAGATCTGCTTTAGATTATTAATACTGTTGGCGCATACCTCCACAAGTGTGAATTCTTCAATCTCCGTAGGAACCTCGACAGCCTCATAACTCAGCTGTGCGTCACTCGAGCCCTTCCTGCTGATTCCAGACTGGGAGTCCTCTTGCTGCAAAATTCCCAGGGGTAATAACAATCATAAAAATCATAAAGTTATATATATTTTTATGTGGATGAATGGCATTGCATGATTAAAAGGAATTCACCACTTAAAAGATGTGATACTGAAGTCAAGTTCAACACAATTTGTACAAAACATTGCTGCATGATAAAACCGAATATTGTGAAAATCCCGACATGGTCGGGTTTTTCATGTGATAGAAGTGACCATGTGGCTTTTTTCACGTGAAATATCCGACCATGTCGCTTTTTTCACGGTTGGTGTTTCCGGTGTGAAAAAAGCAACATGCCCGTGAAATACGCTTTTGTTCGTGAAATTCACGACATGCATGTCCATATTATCGTCCAATTCATGGATGTCAACTCAATATTGAATCAGGATTCAGCTCTGAAATTGAGTGGGGGTGGGGGATCTGGCGCAGAACAGCACAACAAAGGATTTTATGGTGCGATATTTGACCATCGAGCCATGTTTTGGGTGCGTTATGTGCTGCGTTCCATTCAAGTCGTGCAAATGGTGACGGTGGTGCAGTATGAGTTTGAAGCATTCCATTGGCAAAACACACAAATCGCCATCAAGTATCTGTTACATTTCCTAATGCAACAATAACATTAATGAAACGTATTAAGAATTCAAACAATCTTTGATGTGGATATCGCAAGCAGAATGAAATAAAATATTATCCACCAATCACATCAGGCATGAAAAATACGACATGGGCGATAATAAGCATTTGACTGTGAGAAAAGCGACATACATGATGTTCGGGTTTCTCACATGTCGCGTTTGTAATGCTAAAACATTGAATGGTTTTTCCCCATTTGGCGTTTGTTAATCATGAACTCACTCCATCAGGCATGAAAACATCTTGGTCATCTGGCTCTGCGCCTTTCTCATCTTCTGGTTCTGCAGGTTCCACATGAAATCGGACCCGCGTCTCGCTGCTTTTTCTGACCCTCTCAGCGGGTTCCGCCCCTGTGCCACTACCGGCGTCGTCACTTGGATCCGCCCCTACTGGATCCTCACTTCCTCCATCTCCTTCCAGATCCGCCAACAAGGGAGTCTTGGACGTAACTCGGTGATGATCGTTTGCGCATTCGTTGATTGTTGTAATATTTGTTGCATTTTCTTCTTTGGCATCTAGATCTACGCTTTCGGGTTCTTGCAGTGGTTTTTCCTCAACATCATTTGGACTGTCCGCATTTAGCTGACATAGATCTAGATCTACCGGAATAGACAAAACAACAAACACGGCCATTTCTGTTGATTAGAGGGAAGCCCCCGCCGATTCATGACGTCACGAGATGGGAAATCCTGACTTGAAGGAGTCATTGTCTACTCGTACTCCGTTCGCGCGTTCAACCATTCGTGGTAACAAGTTTTGAAAAGCAAAATTAGAATTTTTATGCAAACAATTTAACTTATTTATCATATAATTTAGATATATAACAAAACAATTATCAAACTTGCGCATCCAATACTAGTAAATGTCCTTATGCCCAGTACAATATTATCAGAGTGTTAAATTGATTAATTATTGAAATCAATAACTCTGATAAGTGTACATTTATACCAATGTATATTTCTAATAATTTACCTAATTAATTGTAATAATTTATATAAATATTATCATATAATTAAAATTAAGTATAATGAAGATTACTTCAATATTAAGATCATTATTTTATCACATACTATAAACTACAATGCTATAGGACTAAAATAATGACACTGTCCGTCCACTATACTTGGATTGTACATAAACCATCATAACGTCATCGATCATTTCATTTTTGTAGCTGACAAATAAGCCTGATAAGGCTGGGTGACTTTTGTTTATTACCATATATGTTGTTGTTTTCTTTGTTATCTTGTTATGTCACTTGTCAGTATAATAAAGAAATTTTGACTTGACTTGACTTGCTATAGGACTCCAAAAGGTGTGATAACCTTTTGTTCATCACATGTTAAGTATTCCGAGCAAACAAAACAGGGTCCGTTATCCAATCTCATAGTCCGGGGACAGAAAGTCATATCAGGCATACGAAGTGAGAGAAAACAAAAATGACAGGGAAACTCATGAACCCCCAAAAATGGCCATTAGGAGGTGAAATCAGTTGTTCCGGAAAGAGTGAGCATTTCCTGCCCCACTAGCTAGTGGCCCAACTCGACCGATATCTTTTTGCGGAATAACACACTGGCATGGTTTTATATATGTATCATATTAATTACTAGTCATTCACACTAGTCATTCACATTCACACATTCTCACGCTCCTGTTTGAATGTGATTGCTCCATTTACACTTGACTGGGAAACAGTGTCTTGTCATTGGTTAGTTTTGTAATATTACCTAACCTCAAGATTCTAGCTGGGAGAAATTTAAAATTTAAAATCAGTTAGAGTTCAGTTCTGGGTCTCAAGACACCAACATCAGTCTGTGACTTAAATAAACTGGATTATATTTTCAACATCTGTCTTTGGACTATCATCATACAATTCCTCCCTGAAGAACATCTAACATCTATTGAAAAAGCAATCAGGCCTATATCCTCACGTTGTCCGTATGTAAAGTTATCGCAAAATTCTGTGCCAAATGTGGCGGTCATCTTGCTCAAGCCAATTAGGTGAATTTTATTCCTAAATTTCTACTGACTTGTCAATTTTGGTGGGGATATTTCAACTATTAGGCCTACTGAGTTGGCGACCGGAGAGAATCTCATCTGAGCCAATGACCAGCCAACATCTAGTAGTTCATTCTAGCGGCCATACCGTTAATGTTAATGATCACGTCTACCATGCCAGCCTTTTATACATTTCTGAGTCAAGTCAGAACATACAATATATGAAATATATGGTTATTTTCAATTCATACTCACAAAAACTTGAATAATTTGACATAGTATGCACTCCAAATTTTTGAAATTATTGATTTTTTGTTTCCATGAAATGACAATTTTCATGTTTTAACGCTTATATCGCGAAAAGTAACCTGGATAGGTCTATTTTTACATTATATTTACAAAGCCAAAATATCATTGAAGAAATATGTGTAAAAAAAATATAAAAAAATACTGTATTACTGACCGAGCAGTGATACTCAACGTTGTATGGATTGTCAGAAGTTGCTCTTAAATTGTAAAATTTCAGTGCTGAAATATACATGTTCTTACTCTTGCCACGAAACATATCAAACGCAGCGCTAGCGAATTTTGTTTGATCAGTTTAATGAACCGTTGCATATACAACAATTCGGTTCCGTAAAAATATGCAGTTAGATAGCATGTCATGATGTAATGGATTGTGGCTATTGCTGAGGTAATTTTAAGACTGAAAGGAGGTCAAAAAAATGCATCACAGCAAAAAATATCATACGGTGACCTACTATTTTTTTCTGCTTTTTGTAACCAACACATATCTAGCTATCAAGAAATATAATTTTTCACTCAATAAAAACACCTTCCCGGGTGTTTCGAACATCCTTAATTGCTTTCGTTATATAATACATGCATTTATAAACGCTCGCGCCCTCTGCTCCAGACCAGAGGCGGATCCAGGAATTTTTATTAGGGTGGGTGGGGGGGGGGGGGGGGCGCAAAAAACGTAAATGCGGTCTGGGGTGGGGGCGCCGTAAGCCCCCTGAGAAAATATTGCATTTTGGTGTTTTCTGAGAGCATTTGGGGTGGTTTATATTTATGGGACTATTGGATGCCTATTTCGTGTACTAATCAGGGACGGGTACAGGATTCTTGGTTCCAGGTTATGGGTGGTGTTGAATCACAACATGACCAAATATAATTATACTCGTAGTCGATCGAAGGTTTCATTGGGATGACTTATTATTTTACGGTGCCCCTGATAGGACATGATGGAAAAAAAAATACTACTTCGTTCCCACGAAGTACCACTTTTCTTGCACGAAGTACTGCTTTGTTTGCACGAAGTACTAAGTCGTTTGCACGAAGTACTACTTCGCTTGCACGAATTACTACTTCGTTTGAACGAAGTACTACTTCATTTGCACGAAGTACTAAGTCGTTTGCACGAAGTACTAAATCGTTTGCACGAAGTACTACTTCGTTTGCACGAATTACTACTTCGTTTGAACGAAGTACTACTTCATTTGCACGAAGTACTAAGTCGTTTGCACGACGTAGTAAACTGTTTGCAAGATGGAATTACAAGCGCTACTTGGCTCTCCACATGGTGCTCCAAATTTGGTGCCTTATATCTCCATAAGCACCACATGGCGCTCTAAACCATCCATACTTCCCCTAGCAAAAATGTGGTCATTTTAAACTAAAAAAACCTTGATCGAATAGATATTACTGAATACAATCTTCTGCTATTATTTGAGGTAAATTTATATGTATCGATGGACTATTCATTATTCTTTAGTTGATTAATAAATGTAAATAGCGCTATCCAGATTAGGACATAGGAAGGACCCTGAAAATTGACTATGGTAATTAAAGGGTTGATTGGTATCATCAGGATCAATCACTTCATAGGCTTATTACGATGTTCGAATGCTATGTATGGATATGTGAATGACTTATTATTTCATGCGAACGACTTAGTACTTCGTGCGAACGAAGTAGTACTTCATGCAAACGAAGTAGTACTTCATGCAAACGACTTAGTACTTCGTGCAAACGAAGTAGTACTTCGTGCAGACCACTTAGTATTTCGTGCAAACGACTTAGTTCTTCGTGCAAACGAAGTAGTACTTCGTGCAAACGAAGTAGTACTTCATGCAAACGACTTAGTACTTCGTGCAAACGAAATAGTACTTCATGCAGACGACTTAGTACTTCGTGCGAACGACTTAGTACTTCGTGGGAACGAAGTAGGTTTTTTTTCATCATGTCCTATCACGGGCACCGTATATTATTGATCAACTATTATGGCAATATTATTGAAACATGGTTGAACCAGGAATTGAGGTGCAGAGAAACACAATTTACTGAGCCTAAGAAAAGACTTTGTCTGACGGACGACAGACGAAAAAACATGGCAACTAGCCCGTCTGACATATATTCTGATTTTACCTTCATGCATAGGCCATATATGTACTTTATGGGGCCTAGATCAGTAGTAGATTTAGATCTCATCTATAAGGATCTCCAAACGAGGAAGCTTATAGCGCCGCCACACTGCATACAGTGATAGATCTAGCCAACTTAGCGATTGAATTGTAAAAAAAATCTTTTGGTCTATAGCAGGTAATCAGGTATGAAAAAATACACGTGGCGTTTATTTTACCTCATCTTGAAAAAGCGTGCAATGTCCTGTTCAATTTTAACACACCCTAAGCTAGAACCGACTCAGATCCGACTGTATGCTAGCAGGCTGATTATGCGACTATAGCCCGTGTACTAGCACGTGCGCGCGCCAGTGAAAGGTCATTCAATTGCACAGTTACTGTACTATAGATACGGCCGCTAAAGCTAATTTGAATATATCTCAGCCGATGATGATGGTTAGGCGGTTAAATGAAATTAAATAAAGACGAAGGCGAAATTACAGGAAGGCGAAAGCCTAAGTGGGGCGAAGGCGAAGTTCCGTAAAGGCGAGGTCGAAAACACCACGAAGATGAAGGCTAAAACACGCGAAGACGAAGGCGAAATTACAGGAAGGCGAATGTCCCTAATGTAGCTTCATATATATAAACTATTGCCATGGCGTTGCGTCCGTCGTCGACGTCCATCCACATTTTTAGGTTATCGCACCTTTGGTCCGATAACCTATTGCCGTGGCGTTGCGTCCGTCTTCCGTGTACATTTTTATCCTTAAAGTCATAGTAGCAAGGTACCATTATATGGTTTTATTCCTGTTCAGATAAAGGCATTGTGGACATTTGGTGATAAAAAAGATGTTTGTGTTAATTGTTAATTAATAACAGCGACATATAATCGAGTATATTGAGCCAGTATTGCAATCGCCTTCTCATGCCGATGAAAAAAATAGCATCGGCAGTTTCCGTAATCGTGACGTCAGTTGAGGCAAAATGTGCTTTGATGGCTGGCCAAAAACGTAAAACACGTAATTTGGGCGGTCAGCTCAAAGATGGAAAACCACTCCAAAATGCATGAGATTCAAAAGAAAACACGTGAAAACCAGCAAATACTGGACATATTGCAGTTCAACAAACCTCCCTTCTGGGAGAATGAATAGTACTGATTCTAAATATCAAGACAAGAAATGCCATATTCCAGCCATCTCACCCGTTCACTTGAATTGTCAAACATACACAACGAGAATGAATATGCGACATGCAGTTTACCTTGCTGGCTACATGTACTTTCAGTACTGCCTCAAATGACGTCACAAACCACGTGACCCACACAAAAATCATGATCAAAATCTTCGGCAATTTACGGAAGGAGTGCCTATTTGATTCAATATCTGGAAACCCATTGATTGTATTTGTAAAATTCGTTCGAATTTACAGATAACTATTCATAATGGACTAAATGAAAAGAACTTTCATCGGCATGCTACTAGGTCTTTAAAGTTTATAATTTTGCGCAAAAATGCCTAAAAATGTTTCGAGAGGGAAATATTTTTTGGGGTCATATTCAAGGTCACAGGACAAAATGGTTGATATCTCGCTTTTTATTGACTTTACAGCTTAGGAATCCATCAAGAACCTATAGGAAAAGATAAATACAGATTATTCTCGTGACCTTGAATTTGACCTTTGAAAATGATATATGCTGCATATTGCCATGACCTTGAATTTGACCTTGACGCTATTTTCAAAGTCAGAGCACAAAATCGTTAATATCTCGCTTATTATCGACCTTACAGCTTAGGAATCAATTGTGAACATTTAGAAAATGATATATGCTGAATATTGCCATAATCTTAAATTCGACCTTTGACCTCGATTTAAAGGTCATTTTGGCTTATATCTTGCTTCTTATTGACTTTGTCGCTTGGGATCCAATTGTGGACATATAGAAAATGATATACATGTACGCTAAATATTTGAAGTTGACATTTGACCCTACTTTTGAGGACAGACCGCACAATGGCTAATATTTCTCTTATTATCGAATTTATAGCTAAGTAATCAACTGTGCACATATAGGAAATGATATATATGCTGGATATTGAATTGGTCATGACCTTGAATTTGACCTTTGAACTCGTTTTCAAGGTCACAGCAAAAAATGGCTAATATTTTGCCTATATTATCGATCGACTTTTCAGCTGAGGGATCAATTATGCAAATATAGGGAATGGTGTATGCGAAATATTTTGATGACCTTGAATTTGACTATTAACCTGATTTTCAAGGTTATAGGACAACATTGCTAATTTCGTCCTTGTTATTGAGTTTACAGCTTAGCAATCACTTGTGGACATATGAGGAATGATAGATCATTTACATACATGCTGGATATTCTCGTGACCTTGAATTTGACCAGAGACTTTATTTTCAAGTTCACGGGACGAAATAGCTAATATCTAAAGTCAAGTTCATCTGTCAGTGAAACACCTTTTCTGACCATAGTTTTGTTTTTGATTATCAGATCAACTTGAAAATTAAAATTTTAGTCTTAATTGGATGTCATGCCGCATTTTTTCTACCACATTTCAGAATTTTATCTAAAATATGAAAAAGTTGGCAATCTACCCCATTGTTAAATTTCAGTACAAAGGGGGATTAAATAAATTCCATCAAATTCAGGGGTTTTATTATGTTGATGTCCGTACAAAATGAACCTATTGCGATGATTTGGAGTCCGATACAATCGGTGTATATTAAGTAAATATGTTTGTTTTGAACCAATACGTAACTCAAACATCGAAGAAAAGTTGAGTTTTTAGTGCCGACTCTGAAATTCCATGTTGGGGCTGAAATTCACCATTAAGGTAGATTCTTAAATTTTTCAATGCTTGAGATAGAATCATGAAATTTGGTGGAAAATTGTGGCATGATGCCAAATTATGACACACAAAATTTCAAGTTGATACCATGATCCAAAACAAAAATACTGCCAAAAAGCGTGTTTCACTGACAGGTGAACTTGACAAGTATAACCTAAAGTGGAGAGAATTATTTTTGTGGCCAGCGGAAATATGTTGGGATGGGAAAGTTTGTTTGAATAATAACCTTAATTTAATAGATGAAATTTCTCATTATTTTCCATATAAACACAAAAGAAGATATCTAATAAATGTATATCCGAGTTCAGACCTTCAATGGTTTTAAAGTTGTCCAATGGTTGGGATCAAATTGATAGTTTATGCGTCTATTTTAGGTGTAAAAATCATATTTTCATCACATTTCATAATTTTTAGGTCGGAAACTATAAATGTTGGCAATCTTTCGTAATTGTTCTGCCATCATCAGAAATTTTGCTCAATATTTCTGTTGTGCTACTGTATGCTTGTATATTACGATAAACCAACATCGTCGCCTTTTTCCATGAAATTTATGCTAATGATTTCCGGAAATTGTGACAGTGCTTTGCCTGTACACTCATCGTGGACGAGTTTCTTAAGGTTTTTTGCAGCCTACTCTTGGGCCTACACTATTGGCTCCACCATGTGTGATGACGTTTAAATCAAAATAACAAACGCTCTCACTCCCAATGATTCAGGAGCGTCAATGTCCCTCCGAATACTTCAGGTATGCTTGACCCCCGTGGAGTCGGGTCCAAAAATATCGCAAAGCTCTCGAAGTATTTGCGTTTATGCACAAGATTAAAATATAAAACATCATTGAAACAATCAGAAATATTTTTTTTGAAAGTGATGTGATCCAATATTTAGAACAAATGATAGCATAGCAGGACCGAAGCGCCCATGCCAACCCTCTGTGGGTCTGTTTTTACCCAAACATAGAAGCAACGCGCTGGCCAAAAACATATATTGTCCGGTAACCTGTCCTAGCCTTTGAGCTAATTTTATCATTGAAGTTTACAGTCGAATCTTTCTGAAATTTTGCTCAAAATTGCATACAAATATGTCAAGAGGCAGGTATTTTTTTATTTTCGCAATATGTTTTTCCAAAATGGTGGCCATTTTTTTTTGTTGAAAAACGGCCAATTTTGGACTTTGGCGACCATCTCTACAACTGTTAAATCAGACTTGACATTGTTGTTTCAAAAGATTACCCACGTATACCTCTGTGACGTGTATAAGTTTCGTTGTCCTTGAATTGCCGGTCTGCGAGGCCATTTTGATTTTTTTGACAGGTCCCAAATGAGACTTTCCCACGTTAAATCCACCTATGCTTTATAATGGGCCACATTTTTCCTAATATCCCACTCAATATTGAAATTAGAGATTAGGAATCTATTGTGGATATATAGACGATGACATTTGCTGAATATTCTCGAGACCTTAATTGAATTTGACCTTTGATCTAATTTTCAAGGTCACATGTCAAAATGGCCAATATATCGCTTCTTATCGACTTTACAGCATATATGAAATGGTATATGCTGAATGTTGTCTTGACCTTGAATTTGACATTTGGCATCATTTTCAAGGTCACACGACAAAATGACTAATATTTCTTGTATTATCGACTTTACAGTTTGGGAATAAATTGTGGACATACAGGAAATGATATGTGCCGAATATTTTGATGACTTTGAATGTGACCTTGACCTCGTTTTCAAGGTCAGAGCACAAAATGGCTAATATCTTGCTTATTATAGACTTTGCAGCTTAGGAATCATTTGTGCACATATAATAATGCTGAATATTCTCATGACCTTGAACTTAACCTTTGACCTTATTTTCAAGATCAGAGCACAAAAATATGTTTGACTTTATTGCTTATGAATCATTGTGAACGTATAAGAAATGATACATGCTGAATTGTAAGTATTGTCATGACCTTGAGTTTAACCACTGAGCTCATTTTCAAGGTCATTGGATAAATGGCTAATGTATAGATTATTATCGACTTTACAACGTTGAAATCGACTGTGGACATACAGGAAATGATATATGCTGACTGTCCTTGTGACCTTGAATTTAACCAGAGACCTTACTTTCAAGGTCACAGTAAAAACGGCTAATATCTAAAATTGAAAACATAATATATTATCCAGTAACATTCCTGAGCATTTAAGCGTATTCTTTTTCTTTTTAAACAAGTGAATACGGAACATCAAACGTTATGATTTGAGATCCCTGCACTTGATGCAGAGCAATGACAGGTGTCTGGTGAGCAGAACATCACGAAACTGTCCAAATATTCTGGAATATAAACTATATAATAATTTGGGTACAATGTCCTTGACGATTTTGAATAAGTATACAATTATAATGCAATATATGTACATATATTCCGTATGGCCTTAACAGTTCATCTACCGTGTACTTATAGTTAATCTTTTTGGTAACGATCATTCAAGTAACTAAATCTGTACACACTCCGGGGTATAGCAGAAAACATTCGAGATATGCCACAACAAAATCGCCTGTGTTGATGCATGCTCTGTCCAAATATGGGCATCGGATGAATAATATAGTCCATAATTACAGTGTACCGATATTGATTTGGCTGGTGATCAATGGAGCCTGCATACATCATGTGGGTGTTTGGTCTGATCCGACATCCCTCAACCCCCCTGACACCCCACCCCCACAATACAACCCGACGCTTTGTCCCCCGGTCACAACCCCCCACGGCACGGGTATCATCTCAAGGTCGTCAGTCATGGAGCCATTCGCGGTGACCGCGGAACCATGTCGGTCGTGAAATCTCGGACTGTTGGAGTATACTCTTCCAAGCATATTCAATAACTAATTTATTCATTAATACAATCAGCCTATACACGTGTATGCCATTACGAGCGAGTGTGTAACCTCTCTGATATCTGTGAAATTGTGCTTCTACCACAGTAGCTTAATGGCTAGTGGCAGCGCGGAGCGGGATAGTTGACGTGCGAGAGGTCCAGTGTTCGAATACCGCGACCGAGGCATTGCGTTCTCGGTTGGAATATATCGAGGCACTGCTTTCTCGGTTGGAACATATTTATCTGGCAAGCCTATTCTGTATATGTCTAAAGTCAAGTTCATATATGTCAGTGAAACGCGCTTTTTGGCCGTATTTTTGTTTTGGGTCACGGTATCAGCCTGAATTTTTCATTTTTCATTTTTTAAAGATAGGACTCTGAAATTTGGTGAAAAAATTGCGGTATGACACCCAATTAACACACAAAATTTCAAGTTGATCCAATTATTCACAACAAAACTATGGCTAGAAAACGTGTTTCACTGACAGATGAACTTGACTTTAGGGGTGATGTTGTTTACAGTACAGAGTGAGACTCTCTCCCTGGTCTACTGGTTTATCATGTACTAGTATTCTATCACAGCTGCTGACCCAGGTAAATCCGTGCTAGACGTATTGTGTATCAATCTTTATTACTGAACAATTCACATACAATGTACAAAATGGCACCATACATTTCCAAACACTA
This sequence comes from Terebella lapidaria, assembly GCA_949152475.1. Classification (NCBI taxonomy): domain Eukaryota; kingdom Metazoa; phylum Annelida; class Polychaeta; order Terebellida; family Terebellidae; genus Terebella; species Terebella lapidaria. The sequence goes on along the minus strand of OX424557.1, from coordinate 52,320,063 downwards.
CTGCCTACTTGTGAATTCAAAAGGAAATTTTGTGACACGATTATTGTTGTTACATCCATATGTACATCTCACATATAAAATGGTTGGTTCCTGTATAAGTTAAACCTTCCAGAAATAAATATGCATACTGTGTAGTGAGAACACCATATCCGTGAATGCCTCTATAAGTGACCAAATATCACAATTTATCACAGTGTTCAACATTGTTCCTGCATGAATCAACTACAAATTTACACAAGCTTCAATTAGATATCAGAAAATGTCTTTTGTTGATATCGAAAACTATAACCCAAATTCGTTCCTCCTTCATTTTCAGTATATATGATATAAAATCGACAAAACACCAATTCAAACGATTTGATCGAAAACAAAACCGTGGAATGTTCTTACAGTGGAATGTCCTTAATGTCCTTACAATGGAATGTCCTTAATGTCCTTACAATGGAATGTCCTTAATGTCCTTACAATAGAAAGTCCTTAATGTCCTTATAAGAGGATTTTGTATCTTGTCAAGGCGCGAAATTATGAAAATAACTAACGTGAAGTGCAATTCACACGCGAATCGTTAAAAATTTGCATTTAGTATCAAAGTGCAAACACATAACAACTATTGAACGAATAACGATGTTTTGGATTTCACAGTTCATTAGTGATACAGTTACACATCCAACGGTACATATGTGTGTTTATGTGACATCCATGTACAATACTATAACGGGAACTGTCTCTATGACGATAGCAGGGTATGGGGGGGGGGGGATGGTCGTGACGTGTGGGATTACAGCCATTTAACCAAGGATCCTGTATATGTAACTATGTTCACATCCTCCTGATAACTAACAACCTGGGCGTGAACATGAAAGATTGATACTCCTATAACCAACTCCCGTATAAACTCAAGCATAGTATCGGTATATGATCACCACGAGGGGACCTTATTTCGAATTTGTTCATAGCCATTTGACACTCAACAGGAAAAAACAAATCATTTTTATTTCTGAAAGTAATTTACGAAAATATGAAGATGGAGGTAGTTCGTTTTCCTAAAAAGTGAAACACCATAGATCTTTATGCGACGAATAATGAACAGACCCATATTTATAGAATTGTTTCATTTCCTTCAAGTGACCCCCATTTGATCAATCCCAAATTAAATAGCATCAGCTATATATTAATGACGATATGATTATGACATGCACAACAAGTGAAAAGTAACAACAAACAATCGAATCGTACATGTAACAGTAAAAATAAAAGTGTGTTACATTTTTGGCTGCAGTACATTGGTAGGCTAAGTGATACTGCTGATTGTACATTTGAAGAGATCAGAAATGCACGTACAATATCAGACAGGTAGGTGTAAATCCTCCGATGAGATCACTTCCACCATCCCAGTAGCACGTGTGGTCGACACCTTTGATCAAGTTGAACCCAGTAAATATATAGCTGGCGACCCTTGTTACCCCGAACCATTGATGACATCAAGTATCACGATCCACGGAGTTCCAAGTCCAACGTCCGGCCTTCTCCACCACTTACTGGTTACTCCACTTCTCACCTACGTTCACCCTCGGCGGCTGTATTTACTCGAGTCGGATATCGGTGTGCCTGACCCCGTACGTGTACATGCCGTTCGGGACCGCGCCGTTGGACACCTGTCCGTTAGCGTGGCTGACGGGCGCCGTCTCCGCCTCGTCGTCAGTCCAGATCAACATCTTGCCCGCGAAGGCCGCCCGGTAGTCCTTGCCGAACAGCACGATCGTGAAGAACTTGAGCGCGTAGTTGGCCATGAAGATGACTCCCGTGGCGTTCACGGCGATGCTCCAGTCGTGCGTGTAGTCGAAGTCGGACAGGAACCGCTGGATCATGATCATAAGCTCGGCGACCGTGGCCGGGGACACAGTGAGCACGTACAGCAGGCTAACCATGTATATCGTGCTCGACGCCTGAACTTTGGTCTTCATCGACGTCCCGCGCCGATTGGTGGCATCGTCCTGCGCCTGGAAGTGGTCCACTCCGCCGAATCGACTGGCCTGGGGCTTCTGCTTGCTGAGGGCGGCGAACGTGATTAGATTACAGATGATGATAAACAGGACCGGGAAGGCGAACTGTGTGGCTCCCTTCAGCACGAACTCCGAGTAGACGAGGAAGAAGACCTCATATACTGACGTACAGCTGGGGAGCTCGTCGTCAGGGTCACCCTCCTGCGTCAACACGAGGAACGGAAACCCGGCGGCTATGGCAACCAGCACAATCGCCATGGATACGTAGAGCGCGCGGTTCTTGTAGTAAACGACCTTGCGGCGAGCCGGACTCCCAGCGGCCGTGCAGAGCTCGGCTACCATGGCAACCACAAGCCAGGCGGAGATCGTGCGTGCCGTCTGGTAGAAAAACACACCAAACCGACATCGCCACTCGTTAAAGCCGAAAAGAATGTCGTAACCTGTCCATCCCTCGATGTGCACGGCTATGTCGTCCATTACCTCGTAGATGAGCACGATGGAGTCGGTGATGGCCAGTCCCAGGAGGAATGTGCTGGAGGAGAACTGTCGGACCTCCTCCTTGATCATCAGCCGGAGCAGGATGCCGTTACCGATGAGACCCAGACAGAAGACCGGAATAGCGACATAGGAGGCGATACGGACCGTGTCCATCCCGGCCTCAGCCTCGGGTAGAGACAACATCGTCAGGCTCTGTCTCTAGCTAGCTCCTGTCACACTGAAACATACAACAGCGCCAGAATACTTAACACAACATCAGCGACCTCAACACTGGACACAACTTCACCATCTTATAATATTTATACAAAATTTGTCCATTCAGTGTCATGTTCTGCGAGAATATTTCGTACATCATGTAGGCCTACATGTTGTATAGACCTATATGACATCCATGATACATAGTTCATGTCATGGATCTCGTATGATAAGATGATATCTTAGTGGAAATTCATTATACAGTTGGAACCATTCGCCTACACCGGTGACGCAATGTATTTCGAAAAAAATCCTGGACCGAAGTCCAGTTTTCATTATAGGAAAGCTGAGGAAACAGGTTTAGACGCATAGGCCTAACAGGTGTGTTTACTTGTCCCGTGGAGCCGGCGATAGCTGTCACCAGTGCCGTGGATATGGATTACGTATCGATTCTAAACCGCTCGTGAGTCACAGACATCTAACTTTAGCGCCATATAGTTGATCAAGAATACAAAACTTGTAACTTCTCGTACTTATAGCCATATATCATTGTTATATCTAGTTTGTCGGTGTGGTTTTATTCGGGGTCTGCATTTCACGTCGTGCAGGGAAGTTTCCCGTTGTTTGTGTAATATTCATAAGTTCAGACAAGAGCTACACGTACATTTTAATGTTGAAGGCATGAGCTTGAATACTGCCTTCAAGGACCCATGGATCGAACGGGTTGGAAATCTATGGATAAGCAAACAATTCAATACATTTGAGGTAAATTATTAATCACGTCTCCTATCCACAAACAATACACAAAATTTATAATAAATATTTGTTTTCACGAAGAGTTGTTTCATCTTGAAAAGGACACGAAGTGAATGTTGCTCGAACAAGTCAATAACGCTTTGTGAATAAAACAATATATTCATTGTTTAATTTCTTTGGAATATGGGTATATATTGCTTTCACATAAAGAACCCGCATGTTGTCTTCACACACACACCCATTCGGTCCAAAGTTGCGGGATTCCGTAATTATCGAAAAAACAAAACAACAAAAAAACACACATTGGACCCTCATGTATTTTGTGTCATGGAATATGTGTAGATGGAATCCTGAAACTCGTCCAATTTCGTTAGTGCGTTAATATCGATACGTACATTGGATTTTGATTGTTGTGTGATCGGAGATCGATATAAGCGCCCTGTACCAAGAACTAGCATGGATTACTATTGTCTCGTGTTACAATAAGTACATGGGCGAGAACTCTGTGTGGTACCTGTACATGTACACAACAGGTAATGCAGTCCGTGGTGACAGGCACTGTTTTCCACATGTAGGCTACCTGTGTCAGATCGACTGAGTATTTCATTCGGGGACTTCCCCGTCAATATGAACGACCCTGACCAATTATACATTTTACATTGTTTACAATACAATTTTATGTTTTTTTCCACACTCACATGTTGCTGATGATGTTCCGCGGTGTCCAGCGCTTACAGTTATCCCTCAGCCAACAACACTAAGCTGTGTCGATCTCCACATGAGGTTGTGATAGGTTACACTGATGGTGCTTTCAAAAGCTCTCGAATCGATACAAGAACACAGTTTCTTGTGGCTTTTCCCTGACACGAAATGTCAACAATAACAATCGGTGAATCGATCAGTGTAGGTAGAGTGACGCCATGACGTCCAGTGACTGACGCCGACCAATATTCCGTTCGTACGTGTGTCGTATCTCCTGTCTCAAAGGTTGACTGACAAGCGACCACGTTAGTTTCCTGTCATATACCGTCGTGTGGATGAGCGAGTGACAGAGTCATTAGGTGAGGGGCTCTAGAGGAGGCGGGCACCTGTCGTGTGTGCGCGGGACTCAGGTGTGCTGGTCGTCCGGTGCCTGTACGTGATGTGATGGTGCATCTCTCTCTCTCTCTCTCTCTCTCTCTCTCTCTCTAGGCAGCAGCACAACCCTCATGCTACACATACCTGCATGATGCCAGATCATCGATCTATGAGTCGTGCAAGCGTCCGACACCACCATCCTAGCACGCCTTGTCATACCAAGCCACGCGCACCTGCATGCCAATCATGGAACAGGCCGGCGGGTCGCCACCGCAGATGAGGTCCTATTTGGTAATTACTCCCTTGTTCATTCAGAACAATCAAAGCCAGAAGAGGCACGATCAAGTGACAGAGAGACAAGTGCTTGATACAGGGTGCACTACTGGGGCTCGACCTGTTTGTTCCTGGTCAACAACGGATAATAAGCGCCTTGAATTTCGTGCAAGCTTCTGCAATTGTCCTTTACCCCTGACATACAATGTAGAACTCAAACAACGCTATCAGTCCAGCGCTCAGAAAACAACGGTAGCAAGCAATACATACACAATGTATTGGGAGTTGTATTGTGAGGTGAAATTGACGTAAATGACGGAATGCACGTATGTCATTCACAGTTTTTCATTCATGAACAGTTCCAGTGCTAATTTGTGATCCCAAATTCCCTAGAAATAGTTGCGCTTGGTCTCAGTCGACTCAGTGTAAAAGCCGCCAGCAATGGGCCTGCCTTTGTACATGGTGACTGTTGTTTTGCTATAACCAGAAGATCATAAACCGACATGTTTGGTCGAGAAGATTCCACAATTTACATCGATGACATAAAAACGATATACAGACGACCCCTGCTCTATGCTGCTACAAATAAGTCGGATACTTTATAAGTCGGATACTTTTACAACTAGATTTATTTTCATGTTAATTTTGGGAATTTATGACGGGTGCCACTAGTGGGGCAGGAAATGCTCACTCTTTCCGGAACACCTGATTTCACCTCCTAATAGCCATTTTTGGGGGTTCATGAGTATCCCTGTCATTTTTGTTTTCTCTCATTTCGTATGCCTGAATATGACTTTCTGTCCCCGGACTAAGGGATTGGATAACGGACCCTGTTTTGTTCGGTCGGAATACTTAATACTGAATATTGGGTATTGATTTTATATCTATTACACGAAACTTCAATTAGCTTATGTACAGTTTAATAAAAAATATAATCAACGTTTATATCGTGTTGTACATGTGTATCTTGTTAGTTAACATTAACAAAACTGTATATATAACTGTTTAAATGTAATATTCTGTTTTTATGTGTTTAAAATGTGTGTGAGATGATTCTAAGTCACTGTGTGCCCATGCAATAGACGCCTAAATTGCTTTCTGTAAATGTGTTTGGTATTTGAAACGGCACGCCTTTGCTTTCTTTTAGGATGCTAGACAGTACAGGCTTGAGCGTCCATGTAAACATACGTTGTTGCATGTTTTATATTGACGACACTATCAGAGGATGTGATGTGAGTATTTACAAGGGTGCCGTCTTCCAATCAATGACATAGCGGACATTCAGGTGTTTGTGACGGCACCAGCGATATCCGATGGGTGTTGGCAGACAAAGAGAGGAACACAGACGGAGCGGTCAATACGACTCCTACACCTGTACACGAGCAGCCTGGAAGACGAGCAGGGAACATATTAGACAATTCAATCGTCACCATGGCAACTTTGACAAGAAGGATACGAAGAAATGGTCGACCAGCGAAACCGTCACCATGACACTGGACCCAGGAGTCTTCGGGAGGTGGGAACCATCACGATTAGAGAATCGTACGACTACAGATTGTAGAAGAAAATTGGCAATGTGAAAAACATGATTGTATGACACGAGAAATGAACGATTAATCACATACAGTTGTTCGATAAATAATAGCAGCAAGAGAACCCCTTCGGACACACATACCCGGGTATAGTTAATTTTATATCGTGTATTTGTGAGCTTTACGAGTATATACATAAAAAGGACATTCATATATTCCTCAAAACAAATTCAGAGATCGGGCGTGACTGTCACTTCAAATTGAGGTGACCACAGCTGCATCACCAACAATCCCCATGTATAGACTGGCCACAGAGACAGAATGGATGTGGCCAGTGCTACTGCTTAATGCCCATGCACGAGACAATCCCGGAGGGTGCTGTGTCACCATGCACGCTCCATGTATCTGTTCTATTGTATCCGTGACTCACTCTGCTGGGGGTCGGATATCAAAGGCTTTCCCTCTCGTGCATCAGCCCGTCGGCGGCTCTTCAGCGCCGGTAACAGTGGACGAAATATATGCTCCAGAACGTTTTATCACATATTGCTGGGCACATACAGGTCAATACATATATCCCATTCACATTACAGTATTGTTGTCAGTCCGTGAGTGCTAATGGTTTGATTATTAAGTGGTGCACACCCTTACCTGTCCCCGCCTGGCTGGCGGGCAATATCGAGAGTTATTGCCCGATCAACAAATACAATCCCCGTGCAATAACAGATGTTCTCCGGGTCGGGGTGAAATAACGCCCCATCAGGGGTTTCTTTTGTTGCGATATGCACATGGTTCGATTTGATTGTGCATAATGCATGAAGGATCGATGACATATTGAGGTCATTACTGACAACCCTGCTTTACTGCCCGTGGAACCCTCGCTCGGTCACCTCGTGTTACCGATCATGGTGACCAGTGGACAATAATGGTTTTAGGACTAGACGCAATATGTTCAAGTGGAGATGTTGGTCGAATTTTTGTATGCAGTCATACACTGAAAGTGTCTGTTGGACACTCGATTTAAAAACCCCAAAACGGTATCCAAAAACATCCCATGTGATTACCACAGGTCCCCAAAACCCTGACGTTCATTTTACAATATTCTGGAACTATCTGGGCGACGTCAATCATAAAAATAAAAATGCACAGACTGCTCCGTGTCTCGTTGATGGCTGATGGGCGTTGGCCTTGTAACAGTTTTCTCATATTCTAAGCGGGTTTGCTAATTATTTTATCACTTGCATGAGTGCACGACCATCGCCCATGAATTGTGAACCAATCAGGGAAGCCTATACCTCGCTGGAACACAGGATAGAGAACACGATGGAACGTGGGAGAAACACATAGGTGAGAGGTCTGGGCGGGGGAGAGGGTTTGGAGCCCAGAACCCTCCACGTCTCCAGACCTCGGGACCAGCCTTGTGGGTCGGGTGTCAGTACCAGAACAGTTACTGGGTGTGGCTCCATGAATAATTCACCGAGCTGATGTGTCGAGTTTGTTACCTGCGGGGTTCTCTACGCTGTAAACGATTCGGGAAATCATGAGACTGTGATTACTTTTCTGCTCTATTGAAAACCAATTTTCTGACATTATTTGGTGTAAAATTGTCCGTCAACATATATTCATACGAATGAGTTGCCAATTGGCAATCCACATGAAACATTATTATGTATAATTATTATAATTATCATAATTTACATAGGACCTATATATGTGTTGAGAAGGGGGATTGTACTGCAATTCACGCCACACTTGACGAGATACGAGATACTAGGGATAGTAACCAGTAGATCTACAGATGAATATAGTTTGGATTTATTACCACATTCATAGAGACAGAACATCTAAATGTGGAAGACCAGCAACATTATCTGATTATTCACATACATATCTAAACCCATAAGTATTCAATGTGTTAAACGAGTGAAGTAAACCATACCTATATACAATTGAATAGTTAATGGCATGCGTCACCATTCAAAATTTAGTTATTGCAGCCCTCGCGTTTGGTGTCATCGCATATAAACAAATAAATGCAAATTATCTACGTACTAATATACGAGATAAACCTCGTCTAACGATTAATAAATACATGTACATGTGCACATCTGGGCGATAATACTCAATATGATAATCATTAATTATTTTAGTTGAATAATCATTCAATTATGAGCGGGATGTGGGGCGGCATACTGATGTCATCAGCGAAGGATGACATTGTCGCGATATATTTATGTTTCCTTGAAATAAGTATAATACTCATATTATAGTACAAATGACGAAACCTGTAAAAATAAATTGTTCTCGAGTCAGTTGGAACTGTTGTGAACCCATTCAATTCCAAGGGAGACATATCAGGCAGAGATTGGTATGTGACGTGGAACTTATGTTCCTTGCAATATATGTGTCGCCAATGTATATCACAAAAGAGTGTTAAGCAGATAGAGTTGGTGGGGGGGGGGGGGGAGCATAACCCGAAAGACCTGAACAATTTGGCATAATTTCCACGTTGTTTAACTCGTGTCATAAAGCCACATTATCCGATAGTTTTTGGCCTGTTCCTGTCGCCAATACATTGGAATGTCGATGTTTTAGTGCGCTTTACCAGGAATCTCTCTGGTCTGGTTCTCGTATCTAGACTTGTATGTGTGGGTGTGTGAGGATACATCTCTCTCGCTCACTCAGGAAATATTTACAAAGAGATCATTGTCTTTCCGTGTAATAAGTGCTTACATTTGACGCTGTAACATCGACAGTCTGGAAGTCTGGAAGTCAGTGCATGGTTCATATGCATGTTATAATATGTAGACACGAGTTCTTTGTGTCTGGGCGTCTCACACTATATGACAAATATGACCTAGAGGGAATTGTTGCCAACGGATACTGAATTATAGTCATGCAAAAATATCACATAGAGCATACATAGTATCGTTCAATCATTTAAACACACAAAAACTCCAGGAGTGAATTTTTCTTTAGGACTATACACTAGGCCTATCGGAGTGCAACATCGTGAGTCATCCGAGATCTGGGATGGGTTCAGGATCCGAGAGTCCGGGGCCAGAGACAGAGAAGGAAGGTGAGGACACGATAACCTGTGTGTACTTGTCTAGTATTCGGGTGTTTGATCACATGGATGCATGAGTACACTCATCCCATCGTATGAGGATATCTGTACTCTATATTACAAACCAGTGTGCTATCGAAAAACACGTTATTTGATAAACTATTAGAATCCAGTGGATGTGTGTTCAAGTAGCACACTATAATGTTAGGAATTTACACCAGGATACAAAACACACTGGACATAAGAAGTGTCACCCAATGCATCATGGGACAAACCGCAGTGCTTTTTATGATTTGGGTCCAAAATGACCTAAACAGTATTGCTCTGTTATTGTTGATAAAACAATATCTGGTATTATTGCTGAGAATAGATGGATATCTTTGAATATGTTCTTCATTGTTTTGTAACTATGTTTCGTTGTCCGTCTACTTTGCGAATATGGCTAGGAGGTGACACTTCTTTTGTCCAGTTTGTGTTCGTCACCTTTTCACTGGTGCCACGTTTCAGGACCCTGTACTAGCAGATAAAAATCGTGAAATAATATCACTGTATACAGCACATGTAGATACTGTCATGTTTCAAACACGTACAGGTATGTTAGTGAAATGAAACAAGAGATCGATGGGCATTGCACACGAGGCCACGCACCCTCCTGGCATAGGCCTGGGAGTAAAGCTAGTAACCTGGTAACGGAAGGCGTCTGTACCACAGGAATCCTCCTTACCCGCGCTCCAGACCAATACCATGACTTTCGTGGGTACAAAATGCAGGAGCTGCGAACGACATGCATGAATCACTGTATGTAGATTCTAGAATACATACCATAGAGTTTTTTTTCCAAATCTTCCAGACTACAAATAACGTAAAATGGCATTTTTGTCTCATTTGTCATCAACACCTACATACATCTAGTATGAAAGTATTGCAAGTATTGCAAGAGACAGAATGTGGATGCAAATTATTCTGGCGCACAAGAAAGTGCACCAGTGAATATTGAATATGAAATGTTATTCTACAAGTAGATCTGCTAAGTCTACTATTATATAATAAACTGAACTGTAAATATATTCCTATAATCAGGACCCTGTTTATACTCATTTACACCATTTTGCACATTTTGTTGGGTTTCAGAGATCTGTAACTTTCCATCCATTCCAGATCAGTGAATGTTTGCTGCTGAAACAAAAACATATTTTTAATTGTAATTTCATTTTTAAATATGTATACGTCTTGTATCTTGTATCATGCAGCAATCATCTTGTATCATGCAGCAATCATACCCGTGTATGTTGCATGTATGACATCATAATGCAGTAATACCGAACTCATCAATTCTAATTCCCCGGGCGTGGTGCACGAGATAACAGCTCTTTCACCGCTCACTGTCACGCGCCTAATAATACAACCGTCTGCAAAAAATACACGAGAAAAAAATGAGCTCGCTGTGACACTAGAAGCTGTAAAGCACTTGACAAGATGTGAATCAACACTGTTGTCAGTGGCAAAACCCTGTAGAAAAGATCGAATGCTGATATCAAGATGAGGAGATAGGTCCGAGATAATGGTGTGTAGATGCACAGGGCGAGTTGCAACAGTGACACGGTATCATGTTTTAAGACCAGATACGTTGTACTAGTTTGGTACATGTAATACAATATGTCTGTCTGGTACATGATGATATATCAATGCTGGTGTTCTTTGACACACGTTACTTAATCATAATATAATACAGAGGAGGGAAATGTAGGGAGAGACGTGTAACATGGACCAGTGTGTAATATGGACCACCCCGGGTTGCAGAACAACATCTATCATCATGGTGATTGACGTAACTATGACACACATCATTTGTGACCTTTTGTCATTGAGAAGAGCAACATCACAGAACAAATGGTGTATTTAATGAAATTTAAATGAAAACCGCTAAAAATGATGTTATTTTTCACGTGTAAATATTATCATGTGGTCACTTCATTGTTTACATCTCATGTATACTATAAGGTACATGAAGTCGATGTATCGTGCATGCGGAAAACTCACACAGGACCAAATTTGAGTCACAGGAAAACTCACACAGGACCAAATTTCACGAGACGTGGTCCATTACACTATAGGGTGATCCATATCACACACGGAGCGTGTAATACGGAACACTTGTATCCTTATTTTAGGATTTATATTACGGTGTGATATCATTTTTATACAGCGCCACATACAAAGTATATTATTTATAGAATGCACACAGTATGTAAGATATATGTGGTCATCGATAAGCCTTGCAGGAAAGTCACTAAAAGTCTTGAGTGGTCCATATTACACGTCTCTCCCCTATATCCACAGAATGTAGATTCTGGTATATCAGGTCTGTGTTTAGCTCTGAACAAAACATTTAGATTTCGTTAGAAAACCAAACATAAATTCGGACTGTTTCGAAAATTATGGACAAAAAGCCAGAACAATGCTAGTCGACACAATATAATATAGACTCCAATTGTGTGGACCGATTTGACTCTTCAAACAAAATTGCTGCACCCTTCATGTAGTTTGACACATTCCGCAATATTGTATCCAGCAGCATTGTTTCATCGCCGATAGCATTATCTCATTAATAGCGGGCCATCAGTGAGTGGTATAGACCGGGCCATAAGAGAGTTGTTATAGGCTGGCGTGGTTACACCGTGTAATACCAGTAGTCAGTCGGGGCCAGAGGTGGTAACTCTGATAACACACCGACACCGGACAATCTTGTACTGCCCGAAATCCGAACATGTCTGGATAAATACTAGATACTATAGTGACATCATGGATTTAATCAAGGAAGAAGATGGTAAGGCATTTCGATAGAAACATATATAAAGGCAGCAATGTGCGTACATGTACCAGGAAAATTGTAGACATGTCGTAGGCTTATGTGCGTTATGTAATACACGCCATGCAATCATGTCATTATGCTTACCATGATCAGATAACGATATATGTAGAAAATATATGCCAATAAAGGGTAATTTCATAAGGTCACAACGTTTACAAGTATGTACCAGCCAGGTCAGAGTTCTAGCCAAGTTGTCCTACAAGTGGCGGTTCTGAGAGGCTCGAGTGAGCGCGTAGACACACCACGACAGATTACAACAATGTCATCCATGTATCATGGACAGTGTACCCTCGACTCACCATACGGTAGAGCTAAATTGCTTGTAGGTCTATGTTTTACCGAACTCATGCAGCATGTCAGACAACACGGGTAGTAGCTTGTTACCGTAGTAACAAAACCAAATCTATTTACAGGCAGTTTCTCTACGTATTCATTATCAAAATGAAGTTGCGGTATTAGACTAATGGATGCATATAATGTGCATGCTTTAGTAGTCAAAGCCCAATTCACTTATCGTTGTCGAGAGCACATTTAAAGCAGTCCCAGTATTATAGGAATTTTTTTTCTCATTAGAATAAGAACTTGAGAAGTAACATCACGCTCCGATCACCTCTAGAACTAAGTTACTGATCTATTCCCTCAAACCCACACCTATAACGTTTACAAAACGGTGTTGATATGGCAGAATTTTCCTCGTCCACAATCTGTATCAAGAGTATTCATTCGAACGCTGTCAAGTGTTTCACCAATATCTCGATGTTGTAGGGTTCTATTGATTGGACAAGCCAGCCCATACCGGGTCCATACCCACGACAGTGATTAGTTATTCTGGCAGACTTCAAACCTCAGATATACCGCGGCTTGAGCTCTGTACGAGGGTATATTTTTGCTTGTGTACGAACTCTCGATACCGGTTTGGCTGCCGGATATGGTTTCATTTTTAAACCATTTCAATTTTAAAACTATTTACATACTTTATGTACATGTTTACTTTGTGTCTCACCCATCATCTTGGACGGAAAGTTAGCAAGTGTCAATGCAGTATACAAAGAGTGCTGTATACAAAGTGTGCCCTCTTGAATATTTTGAAGATCACAAGTCGTTGTTATACACATAATGAATTTTTGTTTTTAATGAATAGGCTGACATCAAAGTTTAGCATACGTTATGTGACACAGGTAACACCAGAATATACAAACAATGTTTTTTTCCTGGTCGGCTCTCCAAACAACCGAGTCGAGGGTCGAGGATGTGACAACACAAGTTTACAAATGACAAATTGTTATTTTTGTCCACATATATACTGAGCAATCAGTCATTACATATAGGCCTACATTCAACTATAATGATTATCATTATTTATATTGTGTGCATAGATTAACGTTGGTATGGTGACATTCGTTCAATTGATGTTTCGACTTCGATTTTCCCAATAGTTTGCATTATACCGTCTAATGTGATCTGCAAATATTGTGTCATGAATTGAAAGTGAATCATCAAATTGGAAAATTACTTGGCGTTCAGTTATGGATCAGTCTTTATCGATAATATACTTGTACTGATCTACAGAGGTGGTCCTGTTCCCGCTAAAGTCACGTGACCCGGAAGTGAAGGCCCTGAGAGTGGCGCGTGTTCCGGAATCGAAGCTTGAAGAAGGTAGCGTACAGCACATCGCGGGGGGTCCTTACAAAGGCATCATCGTCTCCAAGGCAACACAAGGTAAGAACCAATCACAAGTCGACTGCCTGTTGATCACTTGTTGTCGAGATTACAATTTTGTTTGTCTGAGTAAACAATCTTATTTCAATACATTCCCTTGCTAGGTTTGGCAACTGAAGAAAGATTTTTAAAAATAATTTCGAATTTTGTTCTCTAAGTAAGTGTAGTATATTGTGCATATTCCTTATCTCCAAATTCCAGAGTTTCCGACAGAGGACAAACCAGACGCTACCAGAGAATTTCTAGCTCATGTCCAGGATGTAAAATCTGGAAGTGACAAAGAAATTAAAGTAAGACAATCTGCAACCAATTCAAGCAGTGGAATACTGTTGAAGCTCACTCAGCAGCACATCTAGATCTGTTATACAAATCTACAATCCAAGACTGAATCGGACAAATTCACGAGATAGTTTTCAGAATGATTATTTCTTTTGTTTTTCCCGATGGGGCCGCACCTAGGAAATGAGAAAGGTCTTGATGTGGTTTGAAGATGGAACAGAAAACACTAAAAATCGGGCGGACATTTTCTTCAAGAACCTTATTGATCCGGACAATTTCCCCAAAGGTTCGAATCGTCGAAACATGCAGAAGTAGAGAACATCTACAAACATGATATGATATCAGAGTTGCCTGTACATACGTAGCCTTTGCATAAAATGATGTCGGTCTGGCTTCTGTCCCACAGACTACATATCGTTCGTGAAGAAGGTGATTCTGCTGGCGCGTGCCACCCCGGTGATCCGGAACCTGGAACTTGTGATGTGTCCGTGCGCGGAGGATTGTGGGTCCCCACCCGTCTCCCCTAGCTACGGTCACGTGTTCAACTCCGCATACATGACCAAGAAAGGCGTCCGCACGAGTTCAGAGGACACGGAACATGGTGAGAATGGTTGGTAGTACCGACGTCATTTTAAGAACTTCCGATAGAGTATTATAAGGGAACAACATTTTCCCAGCATTTCTACAAGTAACACCCTGAGTTGTGCTTGATCACCCCCTGTTCGCGGCACAGCGGTAAATCAATTCTTGACGTTATCGGTTTTGAATTCTTGACGTTTTGCGCGAAATTCTTGACGTTATGCGCGAAATTCTTGACGATATACTTTTGTGTAGCCACAGAAAGGACAATTGAGTACGTTTAATAATGAAATAAACCTGATATGGAACAATTAATATCGTGATAGTTATGCGCACAGTACACAGATACAATATCTTGATATGTAGTCCAACTGTGGGTTCAAGCAGCATTGTAAGTAATATACGACGAGCGTTCGATGGTTAACTCTAAATATTGTTCTCCAGCTCTTGAAAAGGCGCAAAAACCGGTCAATAAGTATATGTAATGACTATTTGATTCATCAGTAGTTTGTACAATTATGTTACTTACGGAAAAAGTGGTTATTAATAGGGAAACCTACGCATCCCCAATTTTGCACGGCGTTAAATTATTGACGTTATGATTACACAAGTTAATCATTCTTGACGTTATATCATAGAGCAGTTGACGATATTGGTTTTTATTGATTTAAAGAAAAAACATGGTTATAAAAGAAAGAAAAATGTAATAATAGTATTAAATGTATTATTGATAAGTATTTAATATATGTTGACGTTTAACCTGTTATAAGGCGTCATGGTGCTAGTATTTAATATATGTTGACGTTTAACCTGTTATAAAATGTCATGGTGCTACATAACAACCGTGTGCTCATTCCATGGCCTGGAAATCCATTATGTACGCAACAGAAATGTTTTTCCCAGTGTGAAAAAAAGTTTGGTGACAATTTAAGTGCTGTTTTAAATTAGTTTGCGGCTGGTAAGCGACAATTTCTTCATGCATTCTACTGCCAGTTATTTATTTCGGACCTCTCCAAGTATAATCAATTTGCGTTATATAACTACGCCAACAAAGTTACCACTAGAAATGGATAGTGATACATTGATTTTGAGCATGAATTTAGTAGGATGTTTTTTTTAAAAACAGACTTGCCGACGGCTACGAAAGCTCAGGGCCAAAAACCAGTACTGGCCGTCAGGCAGAGATATGGCACGTCTAAGTAAACTTTGGGGGAGATAATTTGATTGAAGGTGTTCACAATTTGCCGTGTCATTTACTTTGATGTGACTGATCGTATGACGATCTATATGAACTGTATAGATATTGGTGTGGCGCTTTCGTATGGGAATAAACTGTGTAGCTAAGTTTTATGTTTTATATGACATCTTAAAATGTGTCAGGATGTTTATTTCTTGCATTTTGTAATATTTCATAAGTATTTCCAATTTTGTTTTTACATATTTAGCATCGTATTTTATCTGCAAGAGGAAACCACTCTTTTTTTCAATTTTACTCTTTAATTAAATTGCAATCATGCGTTAAAAATAAAGACAAAAATTTCTAACATGGCTTCCAATAACGTCAAGCATGACGAACTAACGTCAATAATACCGAACTTATCATTGTTGATGGAAAACGACTGACAGGTATGCCTAATTTAACATCTGGGCTTTGAACCTTTCAATGCTTAATCATAAATGAGCTGCCAATATGCTAAAGCTCATTTCCAGTACATAGCGGATTCATTGCATGGAAATAAAATGCATTTAGTACAATCGTATAAGTGCAACCCACGATCTTCAACATTTTTTACATCTCAGAGCGTGATTGGGATGCCATACTGCTTCGTCTAACTCATAAATCGAATATATAGTCACCCTGTTACTAATTACCTGAACACAATTAGATAATTTAAGCTGAGATCGCGATAGAACAAAACATAAACAAAGATATCGTCAAAAATTTCGCACATAACGTCAAGAATATTGCGCATCACGTCAAGAATTTAGAACCGATAACGTCAAAAATTTACTTACCGCTGTGCCGCGAACAGGGGGTGTTGATACACAACGATGGAAATAATTTGTTCGCCAGGAGATCCATTCAGGAGGACACAGGAGGATTTCAGGAGGACGGAGGATGGTCAGATGTCCCCTACAGGAGAATATATTAACGGACGGTGTAAGACTTTTGTTTGTATATCTATATCTTTAAAGAGGGGAAAAGAGCCTATACCTATACTCAACGCAATGTTGACACTTACAGTATGTATGGATATGGCCTAGAATTACATTGATATAGATCTAGGGCGTATATCCTACTGTTATTCTAAAGATATTCTGCTGTTTGTTGTTTCGGTAGACGTGGGATCTGCTTTGAGTCCTGGTGGTCGCTCGAGGGAAGCTCCACTGGGGAGGAATTGTGAGGCTCCTGGCTCGCCCACGGACCCTGCGTCACCGACAGAACGAACAGGTGAAGACACGTATGATTTAGTGTTCCCCGGCGTTTATCGACGAAAATTTACACGATATTGTGTATGAGCTGTGTGATATGAAATCAGTTTATTTTCAGACGATCTATTCAGGAGGACGCAAGAGGATTTCAGGAGGACAGAGGATGGAGAGATGTCACCTACAGGAGAATACATCAACGGACGGTGTATGAAAATCATAAAATAATCTGATCGATTAAGGATTGAATGAACTTGAAAGGTTTCATTTAATCCCATTGCATTTTCTGACCTGTACAGACGTCGGGTCAGCCAGCACATTAGAAGGGAGATCCAGAGACGCCCCTGTAGACAGAGACACGAACGGAGCTCCCGGCTCGCCCCCTGCAGCCACACAGGACACAGGTAGCCTATCCAGACGTACACAGCATCAATAGACATACAATCAAAATCTGAACCGACAACGATAGTGCAATTTTGCAGTTGAATGATCATTGGTATATTAAAGTATCGTCCAAGTGAACTTTACCGACCTCGCTTGATCCAGATGATCCGATGGGAAGGACGCAGGAAGACTTCAAGCGGATCCAGGACGGACTCCTGTCTCCGGCAGAGGCCATCAACGGCGGCGGATGTAAGACTCCATGTCTAAAAGACACTTGCGAATAACATTAAAACAGTTCCCTATAACTCGTGCGCACCACTTTCCCCCGTACAGACGTGGGGATGGCGATTGGTCCAGACGGCAGCCCTCGCCGACTGCTCAGGGACAAACACGTGCGTCAGGACAGCTCAGACGTTGTCGCTGGGGGTAAGCAGCCAACAGTCTTGTCTCTTACACCTTGTCGTACATGACTGAGTTCCACACAGCCGACAGCGTGTACTGGTGTGTTACAGCCGAGCCTGATCCGCCGCTGACGGGGGAGGAGCTGGTTGCAAAGCGACAGGAGATTCTGGTAGTCCTAGAAGACGCGTTTCCCAGCGCGCTGACAGAAGCGGACATCGCACGGTATGTCATCTTTTAATGTGCTACTGACCAATGGAAAATCGATGAAGTCACACGGCAAAAACTATGACCAATGCGCGATATTCAAGAATACCCAGACAACGTATAACAAACTAGATAAGCGTGTCATTCTGGTGTCTGAGCGAAGTGGATGAAATGGTTTGCTGACAGGATGGTGAAGATTAACGTTCTGCAGACGAGCCTGATCCTGCAGACGTTCAAGGAGAAGAACCTGGCTCAGCCTCTGGATAAGGGTCGCTGGATCCGAGTGTCAACCATCAAGCGCAAACGACGCTCCGACCGGCTGTCCGGCAGCTATACAACCAGAGCGTCTTACGCCAGGACCTCCTCCATCAGGGAAGGTAGGTTTTCATACAAACTCCTCCGGATATATTATTATTATTACAATATCGATAGGGAGACATACCCCATAAATGGGGATATGTCATGCCATTTTAGTAACACCACAAATCTGGATTCATTTCTATGGGCCTGGGTGTCCTAGTAGGGCTGGTGGTCGGGGTTTGGGACGGCGTGAAGCTGAAATGAAATACTGGCTTTTTCTTATTAAACTATACTTTAAGAAGATGATGCGAGTCAACAATAGAACAGTATGCAATCGGTTCGAACGAAGGGATTATCAAATATTAGCCAATCAGGGAGCGTTCAACTAAGTTAGGCCATATCTTTGAAATCGGTGTGCAACATCGCATCATACTTTTTTTCGTCTGAGATGTCTGGATATGTATATGCATTATACATGTATATACCTCTTGAAGATGCAAATGGGTGTTGAAATAGAGTCAGTTTTTTTTTTACCCATGGTCCATTCGGATCAAAATTGTGTGTGGAAGACACCTCCACCTCGAGGTTCGCAGAAAAGAGCCGATTGCCCACTGTGCCTAGTGTATGTATACCGCTGGTTTCTCTCCCCGCAGACTTCCAAGTGGTGCCCCAGATGCCGATTCTGCCTGAGAGTGAGCAGCCGTCCATCGCCTTCGTCACCCTTTTCTACTGCGAGAAACAGGCCATCGACTCCATGATGGAACACAAAACAACCTACGTCAGATACAAAACTGAAGGTCTCATATCATGGCGTGTTTAATAGTTATATTGTTTTCTTATCTTATCAAGTAGTTGATGGCAAGTAGTGGAAGGGTAGATATATATCTAAATAAATTCATCTTTTCATGTCGTTGCGAGTGCAACTCTCCTCTTGCATCTTCAATATCTACGTGTATCGTTTCTTCAGTTTGTCAACTAATTCTATTTGGTGTATCACGCATTGAAATTGCCCCTCGTGTTACATTCTGCAGGCTCTGGGGAGAACCAGGTATACACGGTGGGTGTGATGGGGCCACACAGGGTGGTATCCACCAAACTCTCCCGGATCGGGACGGGACAGGGCGCCACAGTGTCCGCCGGCAACACCGTCACCAGGCTGCTCGGTCAGTTACGGACACCCCGCCCCTTTTCCCTTTGGTCTTGTCAGTAACAGTTTTAGAATTTCTCTCACTCGTCGTAGCGCGCGTTTCAAATTGAATGATATTCATTGGCTCAAACACGTTTCACATAAATGGTTGCTTCTGACAGGAACGTTTGGAAAAGTGGAGCACGTGTTTCTAGTGGGCGTAGCCGGGAGTATCCCAAGTTACCATGACGACACACAACATGTACGTTGTGGGGACGTCGTGATTTCCAAGCCGGGGTTCTCCGCGGCTCCAACCTACGTCAACGTCACTGACGTCAACATGGAGACAGGAGACGACGTCAATTTCACCACGCAGTTCTGGGCGCCCAAGGGAGGCCCCGTGAACGATATCGTGACCACACTGTCCGAGGACTGTGGGCCGGACTCTGTAAGTGGAAACGACCTGGCCAAGTTCGTGGCCGCGGGTCTGGCCGACCTGGGCGGACAGGAACTGAGCTTCGCGCGGCCCCCGCCTCACGAGGACCGCTTGCACCGCGTCGACTCTGACGGCGCTTGGGAGGAGATCCCTCACCCCGAGCCCGGCCCTGACTCGTACCGCGCCCTTCACCCGGACCGGCCCCTACTCCACTTCGGCTCGGTGGGAGCCGGCTACGACAAGTTGGTGAAGGGTGCCCACGATCACCGACGGGAATTTGCTCTGGCCAATGACGTCAAGGCGCTGGATTCCGGCTACCAGGCCGTCATGGAATCTATTGAAGGGAACCGTACGGAAAGCTTCTGGGTGGTGCGGGGCATTGCCGACTACGCGGATGGTGTGCTGGGTGTGGAGTGGCGACCATATGCTTCTCTCGTGGCCGCGGCGGCAACCAAACTGATCCTGCTCAGTCTGCCGCGACAGGACCCGGACAAGGACAGGGGTTGGTGAGGGACAGGAACGGATAAGGGGACAAGGGGGTGGGTGTGGGTAGGGGGTGGGGGTAGTCGAGGGAGGTGGTATCGAGGTCGACTCTGTCAATGTAATACACGTTGCTCTTATTGAATTCAAAATTGAATTCTTAATTGGAGGAGTTTGAAACAGCTTTTCGAGAATTGGTAGTAAGAAGCTAATTTCGAGAAAGAGTAGTAAGAAACAAAAAGAGATGCAAGACTATACCCGTCTACAAATTGTGAATTGTCTTATAAAATGCTTTAAAGTATAGCTTAAGTTTAATTATGGGCATACATGTAGGAAGCCATGCACAAAGAGGAGATCTTTTGGTTGGAATTGAACTTGGAAATTGACCTGGTATGGTTTCGGGTACTGATTCAAGATTATGTCAGCATGAAGATTGGTAGATTAACCTGGATCCTAAATGCTCGCAGATATTGTAGGTTTGTACTGTTACCACATATGGGAAGTCCTTGTGGGAAGTATATTTCTTATGTGAACGAGAATGTCCTTGATCGCTGAAGAGCATTGGATTGCCAGGTAGACCCCTTGAGTTTGTGGAGGATAGGTTCGTGTGATTGAACATCTACACGATATAGTATACTATGTATTCTAGATGTTTGGGCCAAATTGATGCCCCAAAACAGCTGACCTTTAGTGTACCTCAAAAACGTGTGAATGTCTTTAGATGTACGAGCCAAAACTTACCAATGGTGTTTTCAGACCTTGTGATGCAAATGAAACCATCATGTTCTATCATCAGTCGAGGCGGATATCCAGTCTTTGTACCTGCAGTTTGTTTTCCACAAAACAAGCTTGTGAGCTCTGGTCATATTGAGTTGACGAATATTCGGATGCGGCGAATTTGGGACGGATGGCTCGTAGATAAAAAAAAAACTCTAGTAGCTTATTATCATTTCCACGACTTACAATGAAACCAGAACAAATTTCTGGTGAACTACAGCACTATTGGTGCTATTTTTTGTTATTCAACGTACACCTACTACATTGCATATATGTCTGAATTATGTAAATGAATTATATATTTACAAATGCTTGAAGCAGGGAGATGAACATAGCAATTACCTAATAATCGGTAAATAGAATGAACGTATCATATATTGAAGTGAACTGGAGTTTAAGTACTGAGCTTCAAATGGTAAATAAACCAATCGACCGGTGCTTTCACGTGTACATGTACATAGCAATATTTTATGGTTTTCCAATATTTAGGTTACCGTACCTCTGCTGCCGTAGCGTTGCGTGCGTCGTCGCTCTACAATTTCATCTTTAAAGTTTACGAACGAATCTTTCTGAAATTTTGCACAAAAATGCCTAAAAATATTTCAAGAGACATGAGTTTTTTTTTAGTTTTTTTAATTTCGATTTTTTTCAAAATGGCGGTCAGTTTGGACGAATTTTTCAAGATTTTTAAGAATGAATACAATACATTACAATACAAATTGAATTTTGACGGTCGTGTTTTCAAAACCTGTTCAGTAACTTTTTTTTCTAATTGATGCATAAGACTCCTCAGATGTACCCCTGTGACAAGTTTCGTTGCCCTTGAATCGCTCGAAGTGGGCCATTTTGGCCCGAACTTGCCCCAAATGGGACTTTCCCCATGTTAAATTCTCCTATGCTTTATAATGGGACACATTATTGGTCATATCTCACTTAATATTGAGATTAGAGACTAGGAATCAATTGTGGACATATAGGAAATAATATATGCTGAATATCCTAGTGAATTTGACCTTTGACCTCATTTTCAAGGTCAGAGGACAAAATGGCTAATACTTGGCCTATTATCGACTTTACAGCATAGGCATCCATAGTGGACATATAGGAAATGATATATGCCGAATATTTTGGTGACCTTGAATTTGACCTTTGACCTCATTTTCAAGGCTAGATACCAAAATGGCTAATATCTTTACAGCTTAGGAATCAATTGTGGACATACTAGAAATGATATGTGCTGAATATTCTCGTGACCTTAAGTTTACCAATGACCTTATTTCCAAGGTCACCGGACAAAAGGCTAATATCTAAAATATATATTGTTCGGTAACCTTTCTTATCGCTTGGGCTAATTTTTATATGAATATAGAAATGTCATATATTTCACGATGAGTTCATATGATTATCCGCATCTCCTATTTGATTGTGATCGCATTTCCTCGTAAATATTCAGATGTTTATTATTACGTATGACTCCGATCATATTCCACAATGAATTTCACATACATGTATGTACAGGTGTTTCAATAAAGGTTATTTTGTCTTTCCATCAGATCTCGGTTGGATTTATTCAGATTGCCCGTCAATATCTTTTACGCGGAAAATAATAAAATACAGAAAACTTCTCCGGTGCAGGCAATGAATAATTTGTAGAAAGTTATATTACATTCATATACCACATGAACGAAAGATCCTTCAGAAAGTATAGCTTTGGATTGATTTTTTTCCCAATAAAATTATGAGTCCTGTGCTAATTATTATATGAAACAAGAGTATTTAAAAAAAATAAGGCGGAAATCTCCAATCACATGAACATGGTCAATCATGTTGACGTATGCGTCATGACTGACCAGTGTGGTCAAAGAGTTTCTGGACTCCCAGGAAGAAGAAAGTGAAAACAAATAGGGAAACCCTAAAAAAAAGTTAGAAAACATCACACGGCAATAATTCATTTTGTCATGAATGAACAGCCTGACAGCTACCATACGACGCGAGCCACGTTTAGCCTACGCCTCAACACACTTCTGAGGTACATGTGCGAAGTTGACTCCGTGAAGGAAATTTTTTATTTCTCGTCATGAATATGGTTGTTACGTTTGGGCCTGCTCTCGAAATTTCGATGAAAGCTTGAAACTTTGATTATACAAATTCCCCGGCAAAGGTGCGACAATAGCGTACATTCTAATAAAACATGGCGAGGTTTTTCTATGTTTGAAATTCTGTGCACATCTTCACCGCGTGATCGGTCTCCGTGTCCCGGCCGTGTCGATGATGACCCGTTGTTTGCTTTGAGGTTTCGGCTTAGTTTTGGCTGGTTACTTACTGGAAGCTATATCACGTCAAATCCAACTTCGTCTCGCCTGACTGAACACAAATGAACTCGTTTGGTAGGTAAAATCCCCTGCGTGTCGCATGAACAGGTGTACTAAAGGCACACAAAACTCCGTCTCTGGGCGGGTCTCTTGATTGGAAGTACACAAAACACGCCCGGATAAATCCGGAGAGTATGAGTTGATGATTCCGTGGTCACTTCTCACTTTCCTACAGGTTAGTGACTGTGTGAGGAATATGGACATAGGAGAATTAGGTGATTAGTTCAGGAGAATGACTTGTTGTATACCCCCATATACATGGGCATGCACAAAACAACGGAATTTACAGAGTTCAGTTTCACATTCATCGTAACATTGCTACGAGGCAAATTCACTATTGCTACGTTACTCATTCTCCAGATCTAGCCACTGAAAGCTGCTCTCCGTATTTCGAGAAACCCCAAACTCAGGATCATACGGGTTTTGAAACGACACTTCTACTTGTGGATTGGCACTTCGAGACGGCCGCTCTGCCTCCGGATCACGAGTTCTGGCACGTTCAGACGACCCTCTCTGTCTGGATCACGATTTCTGGCACGTTCAGACGACCCTCTCTGTCTGGATCACGAGTTCTGACACGTTCAGACGACCCTCTCTGTCTGGATCACGAGTACTGACACGTTCAGACGACCCTCTCTGTCTGGATCACGAGTTCTGACACGTTCAGACGACCCTCTCTGTCTGGATCACGAGTTCTGGCACGTTCAGACGACCCTCTCTGTCTGGATCACGAGTTCTGGCACGTTCAGACGACCCTCTCTGTCTGGATCACGAGTTCTGACACGTTCAAACGACCCTCTCTGTCTGGATCACGAGTTCTGACACGTTCAAACGACCCTCTCTGTCTGGATCACGAGTTCTGACACGTTCAGACGACCCTCTCTGTCTGGATCACGAGTTCTGACACGTTCAAACGACCCTCTCTGTCTGGATCACGAGTTCTGACACGTTCAGACGACCCTCTCTGTCTGGATCACGAGTTCTGGCACGTTCAGACGACCCTCTCTGTCTGGTTCACGAGTTCTGACACGTTCAGACGACCCTCTCTGTCTGGATCACGAAGTCTGACACGTTCAGACGACCCTCTCTGTCTGGATCACGAGTTCTGGCACGTTCAGACGACCCTCTCTGTCTGGTTCACGAGTTCTGACACGTTCAGACGACCCTCTCTGTCTGGATCACGAAGTCTGACACGTTCAGACGACCCTCTCTGTCTGGATCACGAGTTCTGGCACGTTCAGCCGACCCTCTGTGTCTGGATCACGTAGAGTCGCGCGTTTGTGACCTATAGCGTCATGCCGCCGACCTTTGCCGTGGTGTGTCTGATAGTAGGCCTGGCTGGGCTCCTGCTATACGTGGTGGGATTTGCCATGCCGTACTGGTACATGGAGACGGCCCCCGAGACCCTAGCCACCTCATTGACAACGGGCGTGTCCCACGGGCTGTGGCAGACCCGAGCTTGTCAACAGGACAACTGTTATATGGAGACCATCGAGTTCGGCATCTCAAGGGGTAAACTTCAATTTGTTTGTGATTCTGTTTCTAGTTAATTGAGAATTTGCTGATAAACAATCAGCTTTTAAAAAATAAAGGTTAAAATCAGGTTAATATATATATATATATATATATATTTTTTTTATGTTTTCGTCACTATGGTCCGACAGCCCAACCTATGGCGTGACATTGCGTCTCGTTTACATGCAAAATCAAGTCATGTTTGAGGTCGTGGGTGGCTTGTGTCAACATTGTGTCGGACTATTTATGACTGGTTCCGGCGAGCCGTGGAATATTGTCACTAATCTAAACTGAGGACATGAGCAGACTAAACAAAACCACCAGAAAGGCCTAGAACGACCTCTGATAAAGCTCGTGAATAAAAGAACATCAAATTATATAAGTTTTTTTTTAAAATCATATTTGGTTAGAGAATGTGGAGCAATTGAGGCTTATGTTTATGGCTATTCTGCTCATTATTCGGATGACCCTTCTTTGTGTATCATTATATTGTTATTGTATGTACATGACATCGAAAACCCACAAGAAACCCATAAGTTTGTTATGTTAGGTGCGACAATCTTCCTCAGGAAGATTGGCCTGGTGGCAATTGTCATGAGTGCGACTCACATATATATTTGGTCACATAAATTTGATTTCCCTACGGAGCCCCTTGTGACATACCGAATATATTTATTAATCCGTGCGCACGATTTAACAATTCGTTAGTTTTGTTTTGTTTTTTTTTTTGGTTATTTTTTTTTTGGAAAAACTAAGCTGAAAAATTGCGAAAGCGTTTACGGAAAAAAACACGTATAACTCCACTGGTGAAGTAGCTTACCAACTTTTAATTTGACTTTTTAAAAAAAATTCTCAAATCAATTACAAAATGCTAAAATTACAAGATGCCCTGCTTTTACAGCGTACGAGGCGGGTCGTGTGTTCGCCTGTGCCGCGGCTGTCATGGCGCTCGTGTCATTTTGCTTCACGGTTTTCCTGGTCAAGAGTCCCAAGCGGGTCTGGTCGACACGCACCAGTGCTGTCTGGGGATGTACGGGTAAATAAGCCAGCATCTTCAGTAAAGTAACGCCGAGAGATAAACCTAGTGGACCGAAAACTCAAACATCCACGAACTTCCGAATAGAAAGTTTTCATAAAAATTGACGATACTTAAGCTCTGATTAATTGAAAGACACTCGCTGGTTGTTGGTTTCTAGGGAATCGTATAGTCAAATGAAGCAATAAAACTGATGCATTGTTAGTTTGTGTTGATTTATTTCAGCGGTGTTTAATGCGTTGGCGGTCGGCCTAGTGGCAGGCGTGGAGCGAGACACACTGGAGATCCTGGACCTGGCGGGAGTTGACCCCGAGCGCCCGCTGGCACCACGTCTCGGCTGGTGCTTCTGGCTCACGGTGGCCTCGCTCGCTCTCTTTACACTGCTGGCTCTCTGCTGCGGGCTGTACTCCTGCAGCCAGCAGTCGCGCCGCCGCCTGGACGATGCCTCTGGCAACAAGCGCCTGATCGCCGACGCACGACATTTCGAGGCCTCGGAGACGGCCATGCAGCAGGACCGTCTGGCGCGGTTGGAGGTCGAGGACCCTACTTTGGCCGGACCCTCCCAGATCTATCCAACTCTGCCAGCTCCCGCCCCAAGCTCCGGCGTCAGGAGCGTATCGAAGACAGCCGAGGTCATCCCGCCGTCGACGACCTCCTACCAGCCGCTGATGCCGTCCGTCTACAACGTCAACAAAACGTCCGGGGGTAACTACGCCATTCTCCCCAGCTCCGCGGCCGTCAACATCGACAACAGGCGACCACAGGTGACGGCCTTGAACATGCCATACATTCCGCCCCAGGCTGCACCGACGCCCGCCCAGCCCCTGGGAGTCTACTCCACGGGCGGGGGTCTCGTCGATGACGCGAGCGTGACGGAGAGAGTCGTCCTCAACCTCCCCTCCGGCGTCGCTATGGCAACTGCACCACCAGTGTTGCCCCCAGCGTCCGTCAGTCTACCCAGGCAAGACGTATATTCCCTGAGCCTGCCCGGGGGCGGAGCGGCATTACCAGGACGATCGGTAGGACCCCTGACGACCGCTGACGGTTTTACAGTGGCCGGACCCCCACCTTACTCCACGGTCCCGCGGGGGTAAGGATACTTCCAGTCACTGGTCAGAGAACCTAGTGAACGGATTAGGTCGATTATAGATGCTCCAGAATACGCACCAGACATAACGATTTATGTGTGTATGATTTATCATATGTTGGATTTCAATTAGTAAATATATATTTTTTTAGTACACTGCGAGTGTCAACCGAATTATCATGATTAAATTAAAATTCTTAAGTTCCATTTCATTGTAACTAAGAGTAGAATCTGGTTGATACCCCAATACAGGAATGAACTGATTGTGATTGTATCAGTTTGAGTGATGTGTATAGAGTAAACATGAGCACGTCATGATTTGTTGTTCGAGACTTCAACCTACATTATCACCAATTACCAGAAATAGTCAGTGTCGTTTCATATTATATAAATACAACCCTGTATGTATATTGGTACAGCGGATTATTCCCCGAGGGAGAGATTACTGCCCGAGGCGTAAGCCGAGGGTGGTAATGTCTCACGGTGGGAATACTCCGCGGTACCAATATACATACAATGTTGTATGCATTATAATATACCAAATGTCTGTTTTGATAAAACGTCATTGAACAATACAGCGCAGCAATGCTGCCGGTTAGTATTATACAAATCCTGCACTGTTGCGCTGCAGGTACTACCCGAGGCATGGACATTACCACACGAGGCGAAGCCGAGTGTAGTAGGCCTAATGTTTTTTTGCCGAGGGTAGTGATTGCATGTACCTGCAGCGCAACAGTGCAGTATTTGTTTTACTATACAGAAATCATAATGGATAAGACTTTTTAGATAAATCATATTCTACAGTAAAGATGCTAATCATGCGCTGTCTGGCACTCTGAGGATGTCAAGCAAATAAATAACGTAAAATCATAAACTTCATCAATACACAAGCTAATTAACGTTGAGGTATATCAAATTACTGCATGGCGGGTAATCGATATACAGAACGTGAACTAGTACGTAAAATTATTCAACGGCGATTGACCAATCACAGCACGATATTTTCATTTGAGGTATAGTACATCAAATTACCAACCGGTTAGTATATCGGCTCCAGCAGAGCGTATTACTTCATGTGCATTGGCCAATCACAGAGCTTGATTCTTACATGAGGTATAATATATGAGGTTACCGACCCTATTTGCACGAAAATACCTACACACATTCCCAGAAATGGCTTTTTGAATTTATTTTATTTTCGCGTTTCATTTCAAAATGGTGGCCAATTTTGGACTCGACGACCATTTTCTCAAAAACTGAGATCAGTTTGAGATTTTTGTTTCAAAATATGCTAATTGGGCTCCTTGACATTGTGTGTGAAGATGGAGTGTCTTGAATCGCTCGAAAGTCTCGAAATCGAGGTTCAAAAGCCCCGAAAAGGTACATAATTAATTTTTTGGCTAATTCTTCGAATACTGTTTTGAGGTTTTTGTTTCAGAACAAGCTAATTGGGGTAACTGGCATTGTTTATAAAGATGGAGGACCTTGAATGACACGAAAGGCCCGAAATCATTGCCCCAAAAATCATTTTTCGGCTGTTTTCTCGGAAACTATCTGACCAGTTTTGAGACTCTTGTTTCAAGTCATGCTAATTGTGATCCTTAAGATCGTGTATGAAGATAGAGTGCCTTGAATTGTTCGAAAGCCCAAAAATTAGTTTATAGTTTCTGGCTGTTTGCCCGGAAATCAGCTGATTGTTTCAAAACAGGCCAGTGAGAGACTTGACATTGTGTATAAATATGGAAAAAGGACCTACATGTATATGCGGACCCAAAAGGCTCAAAAAGACCCGATTTGCACAAATTGCCCTATGAGGCGAAAATGCTCGTACATAGGGCGTACTTTTGAATTACATGCATATATAGGAAGTCCTATATCCCGTATCTGTTGGTGATCTTGAACTCGACTTCAGATGACCTGAGTGCTCAAGCGCAATGTCATGCTACATGAAGGTGTGTGATTTGGTCAGTGGCGACGAAAGTTTTGAAGATTGAATTAGGGTTTGTATTTTGAGCATATGGGTGTCCTACATGGTGCATCTTTTTGTCACCTTGAACTTGACCTTCGATGACCTTCAGTAATAAACCTCAAAGTCACATCTGAGCTAATATGTGTAAATTGGCTTGTAGAAAGTCTAGAAATGTACTATGAGCATGAAGGCAGTAATATATGTAAGACCTTGGTAGTAAATCTCAAGGTCATATTTGACCTAAAATATAGGATTTTCCTCTGCAGGTAAAATGAATGTATATAGGACTTAGGTTTTTTATATGCATACTGGAAGTCATATATGATAGATCGTTTGGTGACCTTGAACTTGGCCTCAGATGACCTCGAGTGGCGAATTTTTAAGGCACAATTGACATGAACTATGAAAGTTGAAATGAATAACGACAAACAGACAAATTCATATTCCAAGACCGAATCCATGGATGAAGTTTAGAAAATCAGTGTGAGTAGTCAAATCCGAGTGATACTAAAGTATTAAAGTCAAAGCCACCTGAAAATCAGAGACACCCAGCCAGCTGAGTGTGAGATCAGGTGCTCCGGAAGAGTGAGCAGCTCCTGCCCCGCATGCGACACCCGCTGTGATATTCACACTGGCATATCGAGACGGAAATACATGCACAAAACTATAAGGATGGGATGATATCTTCCATCATATGTGTGATAGGTTTGGCCAGATCATAGTGACGACCATAAAACTTCTTGAATGTCGACCTCAGCATATGCATTTGGTATCCTTGTTTGAGCACTTTGGTAGTCAGAACCCGTGCTCTAACTATGAATTCCTGGTATGATGAACATGTTCTAGCATAACGGATTAACTGGGACACGTAGACGCCATAGGCTGGTGATGCTGGGATATTACTGCTCAAGACAGGAAAGTTGAAAATGGGAAAATCAAAATCGTCACGTTTGTCATATAACCTTGTACACATTTTGCCTTTTTGGTCAATTTCGAGATAAATGTCAAGATAAGAAGCTGACACTGGTGAATCAGTTGTTTCTTTGATTTCCAGTTCGTCTGGATATATCTGATGTAGGTATTCACCAAATCTAGGGTTATTCAAGGATATGACGTCATCAATATACCTGTAGGTAAAATTGAACGAACTGGCCAATCGTTTATCTCCTCGTTTCATAAGATTTTGGATGAACTCAGCCTCATACGAGTATAGGAACAAGTCCGCTAATAGTGGTGCACAATTGGTACCCATACGGATACCAACCGTTTGTTGGAAAATAACACCACCAAGTTCAACAAATATGTTGTCAATGAGAAATTCCAGCATACTAACGATATCATATTTAGTAGCACAGTGAGTGTGTTCTTTAACAAAATAAACTGAATTGCGATTAACTGGCCTTTGCAGACAAGATGGTGACGGATGTATTATGGACATATCATATCTGGTGGATTTGTTGGTGACCCTGTACTTCACCTCAGACTACTTTCAGTATTATAGCTCATAATAATGGGAGCTGTATGGAGTAAACTTCCAGAGCACTTGAAGACTTTAAATATTGACATATTCAGATGAAAAGTCACATACAATGACTTCTGTGGTGACCTCGTATTTGCCCGTCAGTGATATTAAAAGGCCCAAACGACAATTTTGGCAAAAATAAGCATTTTTGGCTCAACTCTATGAACTTCTTCGGTAACCTTATAACTTTTGTACTTTTTTTCTACAAAATCTGATGATCCTCGTTAGTTATCGAAATATCATAGTTTATTGTGTGCAAATTCGACCACATTTTCGCCGTGATATTCTGTCTCTGTAGCTATTATCATTAGTATTCGGGATGCCACATCAGCATATCCGTTTTCATTGGTTACTTTGAAGTGACTTTGGGAGAAAGTTACATTTTACTATACCTCGTATACAAAACGAAAAATAACCGGTTGCTGCAAATATTTCACCATAGTTTGTTTTGGAAATTATTTTTCTGAGGCCATCAGGCATATTTGTTATTGATTTTAAACAAATATTTTTTTTCTCAGTGTCACTTCAGTTTCATTCTGATGTTGACTCGCACAAAATCACATATACGTGTCAAGGTGTGACCACTCCCATCGCGACCACTAGTTAGATAGAGCTCCTAGCATTCATGGTGGCTAAGAGATTCATTCACAACTTGAAAGAAAATCGGTTCAACATTGTTTTGTGTGAGATTCATAGATGACAGTCGATAATATTTTGAATTTCGTCATGAAGCACAATATAATGTTAATGGTTTATTTATTATTTGCTATTATTATTAGCCATGGTTGCTATGGACTTTATTAAGGAATGGTCATCAATCAAACAACTCGATACCACCTATGTTTTTGAAGGGTATTTGACACGAAAATTGGGTGTTGGTTTCTGTGGTGTATGTGAAAGCACTATTTGAACTGAACAAAACGGTGTTCACAGCATATGATAACATGATTTCTTCCAAAGTTATGGCACGTCAAACATGTACAAATTTATAGAATCTGACAGCTAATTAATATGCAAATGAAATGTGTGACGTCATTGACAGGCTGGCTTTTAATTAGACATTTTAAAATGGAATAATGAGAACGTATTGTAACTGTTTAACAGAACCCACTTTTTATGTTTTATAGTTGGACTAGTCAGTGATTTCATGAAATTCGTTGTTGCCATGGCAACCAATGCCGGAATGGGCCCTTAGCAAACATGGTTGCTAAGGGCAATATCTAATTGAAAACACGATATGCATGAATGAAACCATTTCAGGCAATATATAACAACAATATATTGTGGAATATATCAGCAAAATGTTTGAACACAAGCCTTAGCAACCAATACAGGCATTGGAAACTAGTGGGAGTGATATCCATTCATTTGTAATGGCTCTATACTTTGGTGATTTCTCAGGCCTGTATTGGTTGCTATGGTGTGTGGTTAAACAAATTGTTTATCAATTATCTCGTTATTTGAACTGGTTTCTTACTTTTATTTCGTGTTTTAATGTGAATACTAGCCTCAGCAACCACGTTGCTAAGGCTCAAATCAACCCATTGGTTGCCATAACAACCAAGAATGGCATGCATTCACTGAATATCCCTTCTAGCCATCTACCTGATGGGTGTTGGTGACCAAATATGAACAGTCTGTCTTGTTAAAACGCCTCATTAAAAATTAGTCCGTCAATGACGTCACACTTCTCATTTGCATGCTAATTAGCTATCAGATTCTGTTGTCAGATTCTGTGAATATGTACATGTTTGAAGTGCCATAACTTTGGAAGGAATCATGATATCAATTTGCTGTGAAGACCGTTTTGTTTAGTTCAATAGTGCTTCTACATACACCACAAAAACCAATACCGAATTCTGAATTAAACTAAAATCTATAATTGGAGATTATGTTTTAAAGAGTTTTATGAATGGGAATAACTTTTATTTTCGGTTGTGACATCATTAATGCTCATTATAATATATAATTATTCATTCATTCAATATATAATTAATCCTCACAATTTGAGGGACTATTAAAAAAAAACATTGGAGCTCATTGAGCCAATAACATGCCAGAAAACATTCTGATCACTGGAATGTTGATGTTTCTAGTGTGAGTCCTCGCACCTTACTTATAGTAGAACGAAAATAGGGTGTAAATTCGGGTGAGGGGCAACATCAAAATTAACAGGCAGTATCATATACCAAAAGATGCAGACAAGCTTCAAGCGTTCGAATACCGATCAATTCTGATATTATTTTGTGAACTACATGTCATATTATCAAAATATGTTAATGAATTATGTTGGTGATGCAAAATTACCTGATTGAGATGTATTTAGCTAATTTTCAAATATCAACAAAAATCACGACCTGTTGACGCAAAATGGAGCAATTGTAATACTTTCTTAAAATTAATATAGTCAGATTCGAACTGTTGAGAATTTTCCGCTTATTTTGGAATACTGTACTGCCTGTTAATTTTGATTGCACATTTGCAATTTCTGAAGCACTTTTTGCTGGGTTTTGTTTCACTTTTAGGCTTCAAAGGTGTGCACTGCTGTGACGTCAGCCCTTTGAACACGTCAGACTATTAACAAAACATGGGCAAGTTAAAATCTTTTCATTGAAAAATATCGTATTCGAATAGCTCGAAATAGCACGAATACATTACATATATATAAGTTAATTGTGTGTATACATATAATATGATATATATGATAACACAATTTTGCACATGCGAAAAGATTTCATGAAATAGTGAAATATGTGCTATACACTACATAACCGTATTAATCTCACATGGTTTGTATTGCGGAACATACATGGCACTTGCTTCTATGGTATATGGAATGATAAACCCACTCGATAGCACACATACGCAAACTATATCAGCTGCACAACAACAATAGCAACCACAGGATGAGGCAAAACTATTGATTCAGTAAGCAGTCTAGGTAGCGGGCTCCCCTGTAACTTTCCAGTTACGTATCGGCTATGTACTGTCTACATGCCATCTGTGGTTTGATCTCGGCTCTGTCCATCAGTCATCGTCATCAAAGAAGTGATCTTCCTCGAGTTCGCTGGCCATCGGTAGTGACTTTTTCCGCCGGATTTTGGTGGGAGGCGGCCGGATGGCCTCTCTGGAGGACACGGACCGGGACAGACTGGACAGGGTCGGTCCGTAAATCGACAGGTGATCCTACAACACAGAGTTGTTTATGACTAAATTTGGACACTGATTTATGACACGGGTCGCATTTATACGACACTGCATGGTCACTTTACGCTAATATAAGTACTCTATGGGCTATGTCGTTGGGCATGTAGATTTTATAACTTGTTGTTGGACACTGGAGCCTGACCTGGAATCCCTGGATTACCTCCCTGAGAGCGGGGGGTGCCACCTCCAGCCCCACCCTGCCAACGCCTAGTGGGTCGGACCCGGGCGCGCTGACATCCTCCTCGTCCCGGCCCAGGGCGCCCTCATCCAAGCTGAGGAAGGACGTCCACGTGGCTACGTCAAGATCCGAGCCGCATGAGCCCAGCAGCGCGAGGTTGGAGCTGAGGCTGAGGTGGGACGGCATTCCCTGCAGCTGGTGGAGGCGTGCGCGCAGATCCAGCAGTCGCCTCATCAGGAACCGATCCTCCTGCTTAATCTGCAGCTGTACATCGTGGCAAAACACATTACGTCGTCAGCAGCTAAAATTAAGTGTCCACGCAACGAAAAAACGAATTCGTCAGGCCCATGCTATCGTTTAATGCTAGTTTTTATCAACCAGGAAGTTGCCGACTACACTGAGCCATATGACTAATAATTTGTCAAAAGCGTTCAATAGACACTCAAACTAGAGGCCTATATAGTTTAGATAGGCCTATACATATTATTATACTAGCAGTGTGAGATTTACATTTTTGGCAGCTTGTTAAGATCCCTACTATAGATCACAACGTGGAATGTATGACTTCAAAGGTACCGTAGTAAACGTATTACTTGTGTGGACAAAGTGTACCGACCATCTCCTGTTTGATCCACCTGAGGGCGGTGTCAAGGTCACGGAAGCGCTGGGATGTACTTGGTGTCCCCGTACTGACCTCATGCTCCGCGAGACTCCCTAGCGACCGAGTCGCAGGGCGCAACGCGGCGTCCGGCGATCGGTCCTAGAGGTTAGACAACACGCACTTTTTATGAACTCAACAAATAGGCCTGGTGGTGGTCAGAGAAAAGGCTAAAGAGAAAAGAATCTCAGAACTTATGTTGGTGGTGATGGAATACACAACATCGACAAAACGCACCATCACATTCGAATGACATACATCATTTGATGCTGTACGTCGTTAGCTAAATAGATTGAAAGCACTGAGATCATTCAAGTGAGATATCGAACCTGTAGCCTGGTCTCCGACTGTGCCTTGATGTTGACATTGCTGTTGTTGGTGCGCCGCTGGTAAGCCTCAAGTCTCTGTTGATATCTGCTAGGTAGTTTGACGCGACTCTCGCGCCGGACGGGCGGCCCGTGGGGCAGGGTGCGGTCACTCAGGGTACGTTTCTCTCCTAGGGCGAGCAGGGTATTGGCTTTGTGGTCGCCGGTTACCGTAATGACCGGCAGGGAGCCCTGCCGAGGGAGCACCTGCCCTGTGTTGAGACCGGCCGGGGTACTGCGAGTCACCTCGTGCTGGTGTACCGACAACAGGTCCCCGTACTCCGAGTTCATCGTGTGATATAGACCTATCAGCTTGATTACGTGTATCAGTCAGAACAACCGTTATCACTTGTTATTACGTATAGTCACCATCTCCACTTGTGTCGTTTTGGCACGCGATATATCAGCAATATCTCTCGAGTGTCCACATAGTTTTCCTCGAGTACAGCGACATTTGACCTCAGTCAGGTGAACTTCGCAGTGTTGATACCATGACGGCAGTAATGGCACTCACTCTATCTGAGGCCAAGGCAATCCACACGCATTGAGATGTTTTCGAGACATCAGATGTTACACTTGCCTGACCAAGAGATCGTCCTTGCTCAGCATTTAATGTAGCATTCCTTAGTCGTACCTGCTTGCCCCCTCACTCAGTCTATCTCGTCACCCCTCGTCTGTTCTCTAGCAGAAACTCATAACGACTGCGCCGCTGCATGTCAAAAATACTTTTATTTGCTAGAGATGATGTCTTTCATTCTGTGGAAACGAGTGTCATGTAGGACGTTATTCGATGAAGAGGGGCGGGTTATATAGAGAAAATATATTTTCTTATTCAAATCTGTCTAATGGGTGCACATGGAAGCAGCATGTGGGATATGTGGACATTAGGTAGGGTAAACTATTTGTTTAGGACGTCACTGTGTTTGTGTACCTTTTCGAGATAATATTTTGGCTCGAGTTGCCTTCATAATTGGTGGACTCACAAACACACGAAAACGCAAATATATATCTAGCATATCTAAATCTCTCCACTGAATATAATAATGCCTGTGGTAGGCCTGTATCCGAGTTCTGGGGCGATATCATCGTCGCGTGATTGCCACGCTTGGCCGGATTCCTATTATGTAAGAAAATGCGACATGCCGTACATTCCAATGTAGTCATATATATCCATAACTATTTTTCTGTCGTCGCGAAGACGGAGCCGCTGAAAGGACATGGAAGATTTTTTTTTGACATGTCTTTATTGCGTTCCCTCGCGATCGTATTGCGTTCCCTCGCATTCCGGATCGCGTTCCTTCGCGATCCGGATGGCGTTCCCTCGCGATATTATTGCGTTCACTCGCATTCTGAATCGCATTCCCTCGCGATAGCCTTCATTGTACTCACGCCCATGACTTCTGAGGAGGTTTTTTCTGCAAGATCGCGAGGGAACGCGATCCAGAATGCGAGGGAACGCGATCCGGATTGCAAGGGAACGCGATCCAGATTGCTAGGGAACGCAATAATATCGCAAGGGAATGCTATCCAAGGTGCGAGGGAACGCAATAAGATCGCAAGGGAACGCGATCCGGATTGCGAGGGAACGCAATAAGATCGTAAGGGAACGCGATCCAGGTTGCGAGGGAACGCAATAAGATCGCTAGGGAACGTGATCCAGGGTGCGAGGGATGCAATAATATTGCGAGGGAACGCAATAACAATGTGCTAAAAATATTTCTTCCATGTCCCCTCGCAAATTCCGACCACATATTTTGTTTGGAATTAGTTCCTGTCACTTTGGAATTAGCTTTTGATGCTCAATGAACATTTCAGTTCATTTGTATTAAATTGATCAAATTTTAAGTTTCCCCGACGTTATCAGATCTTTTTACTGAGGAATCTTCTACATCTGCCTGGCTATCCCGGATTCTACTACGGATCATTCTACCCTAATCACCTATCAATATCCCACCTATCCCAAATCATTCTGCCTTTTCATCTTGCGGCCAGCCACATACTCCTAAATATTTCAACCGATCACCCACTCACATTTCCTTCTACCCAATATCTTTTTAACCCAAACTCTCAATCCCCCATCCCCAATCATTATAATACCAGGCCAATCATTTTATTCCCAGTCATTCACACCCATTGGCCAATTGTTATGAAATAGGGTCTGTAAGTCTCGTGCCGTCACGGTGTGATTCTGGGGACCAACAAACATACACCTTTTGTTAAATATGAGTAGAACTCCAGTTAGAACTCAAATTACTCAGGCAACACAAAAGGTGTATGTTTGTTAGTCCCCAGAATCACACCGTGACGGCACGAGACTTACAGACCCTATAGAGAAACTCCCTGTTAACTCCCTGTTACTCAAGGGGTTTCTCTATTTTAAACCATACAGAAAACTACTCAGCCGTGACCGGCAGGTGTTTAACCAACATACAGCATTGATTAAACACCTGAGAGAACAATGCAAGTATGCAGTCATTTCACACCCATTGGCCAATCATTCTATTCCCAGTCATTTCACCCCATTGACCAATCATTATATCCCCAGTCATTTCTCCCCCATTGGCCAATCATTATATCTCCAGTCATTTCGCCCCCATTGTCCATTTATAGTCAAAGTAAACACAAAATGTAAATAAACCTATAGGCCCAGGCCTACTCGGATTTTAAAAACTTGTTACAAATAAATAATGTGTTTATTACCTCCACACGGGAGAGCACATGGTATAATCTACAAATCAATATTCAACACATGAATTATCAAACATGTACAATAACGAACAGAACAATTATTGATGGATGGTTTGTGTAATAATGTTATGACGTTCTTTATAAGTGACCTGGATATATTTACACACAACAGAGTAGATGTCATCCCATTCCGGAACATATTTACATTTGAACCCAGATAGACAGAAGATTGTGAGCTCCGTTGGAGTCATGCTTTTCATTTCTAAGAACAACATTTTTGGTGCGACAGTTTTGAACGCCTTCCAAAAACCACAGACAGAATTCGACACATACGAACACTGGAACAGGATATGTGGTACATCCTCTATTACATACATATTACACATTCCACAGTTTTTAGGTTTACTTGAGTGTTTTGGGTGATAGCAATGATTTGAAGCTAGATAATGTTCACCAACCAGCAATCGTAACATAGTTTTACAATAGTGTACATGATTAGGGTTGTTATGGCCAAACCTGGCGTCCCAGATCATTAGTGCACAGCTTGAGTTTTTTGTACGTAAGAAACTGTGCTGTACATTTATCATCTTCTACTTTTGAAATTTTTCCCTAACTAGGTGTTTCCACTCGGTAATCGAACAATATTGGCCTGAGTCAAAGACCCTGTATAACTAAAGGAGTACGTTTAGAGCCATTGGAACTTAATGGATGCTATTACTGCTGTTTCCCAAACCTACTTTGGTTGCTAAGGGTTGTGTTCAGACATTTCGATGATATATTCCTCAATATTGTCATTACTCTATTGTCTGAAATGGTTTCATACATAATTAACTTGTTTTTAATTAGATATTGGACTGCTAAGGGCCCAGCCAGACCATTGGTTGCCTTGGCAACAACGAATTTCTCTAAATCACTGACTATTCTAACTATTCTAACTAAAAAGCATAAAAATCAGTTTTGGTGAACAAATATGATACAAACGGTCTCATTATTCCATTTAAAAATACCTAATTAAAAAGCAGTCTGTCAATGACGTCATACATCTCATTTGCATATAAATTAGCTGTCAAACTCTGTTGTCAGATTCTGTAAATATGTACATGTTTAAGTGTCACAATATTGGGGGGAATCAT
This sequence comes from Terebella lapidaria, assembly GCA_949152475.1. NCBI lineage: Eukaryota > Metazoa > Annelida > Polychaeta > Terebellida > Terebellidae > Terebella > Terebella lapidaria. Next base: position 52,280,947 of record OX424557.1, on the reverse strand, counting down.
GATATCAATATAACAATAATATATTCTATGTCCATGGTTTTTTTGTGGGCGTCATGGTTATTTGATGCACGTCTTGGATGATTTGAAGCCCGAGCGCTAGCGAGCCTGGCCATGGAGGGCTTCAAAGCATCCAATAGGGCCTGAAATACCCATAATGCACACACACAAAATCATATTATTACTATTATTACCGGTTAAGCAAGTTCTATTCGAAGTGGGAGTATATTTTCATTCTGTTTATTGAATAAAACAAGACAAAATAAGTCATATATGCGGTGAACAGATTTCAACGCGACGTTCTTTTGGGCTTGGCTCCAACGTATGGGTCTCAAATACGTTTGAAACGGAAAACTGGGCTTCAAATGAAAATAACAGTAAATAGTATTCCGTTTGAAACTGGGGTAGCACTCATTCACACAGCCATAAACAGTTATGATTGTCTGCTTAATTAGCGTCCTTGTAATCGGTAATAATATGCTGTGAAGACCATTCTGTTCGGTTGAAATAGTGCTTTCACATAGGCCTACATAACAAACATAGGGCCAAGGGCCCTGTAGCTCATCGGCAGGCGACCAGAATATTTCATCAAACTGATATAGATAGGTGTATGTGGTGCATAGACCTCATTATCATGTACATGAGCATATGTTCATCATACGATACTAAGCTCTATCCTCAAGTTGTGTCGCTATGAATCAATTCCCACATTCAATGTGGACTTAACCTTGACCATCTTCCAAAAAATTTGCAATATAATGATTCCCCATATCTATCCAGCTTTCAAGATTTTCTACAAAAAAAACAACACTTATATTTACACATTTTTTGAAGGATGCACCAGGATGCACCATGCATATATTATGTGACTTCCCAACAATATTCATACTATATTTATACCTCAATATTGAAACATCGAGGTGATCTAACATCTTCCCCGTGAAACTGTCTCACACCCAAATCCGCGAAACTTTATCCCCCGCGAAACTTACCCATTTACAGTACCCTTAACACCCCACTTGTCTTGCCACCAATGTGTTACAAATTAAGGACCTTCATTGGAATAACTGTGATGTTCTGTGTACTTTATTATGTGTTATAATATTTTCTCGTGCCAATATACATAATATTCCAGTGATGAACATCAGTATAAAAGTGTGCTCTCCCTCCTGTGTATTTTATTGTTATTTCAATTACAAAATTTCATTCATTATTTACTATGTGTTATTTCACATACTTTAATGGTATTTATTGATGTTTATGAATTATTTAGGCTACAGTACGGTATTTTGGTACTTTTCCATGGCGAAGTGTGTGCAGATCACAACCTGTTTTTTTTTTGTTCATTCAATAAGAAAATGTGAGGAATGACGCACAATAGTCAACAGTTCTTGGGTGACAGATAGGAAGTTAAGATGAGAACGTTATGATTTTCGATGAGACTCAGGCGCTCCATATAATTTCCCAAGTTTACTAATTAGTGTAAACCGATTCATTCACGAAAGTTTATGCAACAGCTGTCATTGAAATAACACATGAATTTTGTCCGGTATTATCTGATTATGTCTTCATCAGTTCGTGGTTCTTTTCGACAGCTTAGTCGGCCATATTCTGTTGATCCATATTAGGAAATTTTCGTCGATATCCGAAGGTTAGGTTCGCCACTGATTGGCTATCCACCAATAAGATTACAATACGTCACGATTTGTTTATGGATAGGCTAAATCGTCGTTGGTCGGGAAGATTCGGAAAGTTTGACGTAAATAAATTAACCAACATCGGAAATTTAAACACTGCAAAACAAATATATTTATGCTTTGACATACTGACTACAGTGGAATTTAAAACGTATTCTAACATGGTGACGTCAGACGACTCATAGCATTTCAGTCATTTCAAAAGGTGTTATATCAGTTGATATACGGCCCTAGGGCCTATATCAGATTTCGTTTCCAGGAGCAACGGCCTACAAAAAACGTCATGACCGCAACAAATGTGTGTAGCAATGTAGGTATCAATCTATTAACACAAATACAGTAGATTTGTTTCCTAACAATCATTTACCATGTTAGTATAGAAACAAGTATAACGCCATGTTTTAGAAAACATGGCAGAAAAAACCCGGCCCTTTTATGTGTACGTGTTTCCCACGGACTCACAAAACTGAATTCAATACACAATCAACACATATATATGAATAACTCACAACAATAGTTGTACAGTTCATATAAAAAGTCACACAATCAGTCACATCAAAGTAAATGAAACAGGAAATCGTGTACACCCTCAGCCAACTTATCTCCCCCAAGTCCACTTAGATGTACGGTATCCTTGACAGATCGCCAGTGCCAGTCTTTGGACCTAGCCGTCGGCAGCTCTATTAAAAACATCCTACTAAATTCCTGCTCCATAAGTCGCCCAAGAATCTGGAAACTATCTTCTAATTTAAAATCTCACATTCCCAATATGCCCCAAAACATCACCATAGGTTTAAATATTCACATAGAGGCGGCAGGATTTGATGAATATAGGCCTAAAGTGTATGTGTACAGCCGTATTACAATGGATAGATGTCTAACCGTTCCTGCACAGGCCCTAGGCATATGTACAAAATTCCATAGCAGGGCTCATATAAAACTGGAATAAAGGTTATACCTATTGCCGGGTTTTTAACTACCCGTGGTCGAAAGCACGGATTCGTCACGGCTTCGTTATGGCGGTCTTGGCTATTAAAGGCGATCGCACTGTGAAGCAACAAAATTTCTCATGCTTCAGTTTTGTTATGCTACACGCTTGATCGCCCCACGAAAAATGGCCTAACAGGCCTAATGCAACTGTAACGAGACAATCAGAGATTGCAGACCCTCGCCCTTCAGATTTAGTAACTAAAATTAGGCGTTAATTGAGAGTTTTGGTCTTAAGACCATCGGTTGTACGCCATACGATTGGGAATTGGCCAAAGAAAAATACAAAAATAGGTTGAACATTTAATATTGATTAGAACCGGAGTTATAGTCAATTATGTGATTTTATTTTTTCAGTTGGCATGGCAACCGTTTTCACCCGATTTTGGCAAAATTTGAAAGGGACTGAGCCATTACCATAGCACCCCAGCCCTATAAATTTCAAATCTATCGAACCGTTTGCCTTTGAGTTATGAGCGCAGACATTTGCACTGAAACGTCGCTGGCCAAAAATAACCGAAATCGTGACCCCCAATTTTTCGACATCCGGCGATAATGGAGAGTTTTCGTCGTACGACCATCGGTCGTACACCAAACGATCGGAAATTGGCCAAAGAAAAATACAAAAATAGTTGGAAAAATTAATATCAAATAGAACCGGAGTTAGAGCCAATTATGTGATTTTCTTTTTTTCCGTTGCCATGGCAACCGTTTTCATCCGATTTTGGCAAAATTTTGAAGGGTCTGAGCCACCATCATAGCACTCTAGTTCTATAAATTTCAAATCGATCGGACCGTTTGCCTTTGAGTTATGAGCACAGACATTTGCACTGAAACGTCGCTGGCCAAAAATAACTGAAATCGTGACCCCCAATTTTTCGACATCGGGCGATAATGGAGAGTTTTCGTCGTACGACCATCGGTCGTACACCATACGATCGGGAAATGGCCAAAGAAAAATACAAAAATAGTTGGAAAAATTAATATCGAGTAGAACCGGAGTTAAAGCCAATTATGTGATTTTCTTTTTTCCGTTGCCATGGCAACCGTTTTCATCCGATTTTGGCGAAATTCTGAAGGGAATGAGCCAGCACCATAGCACTCTTGCCCTATAAATTTCAAATCGATCGGGTCGTTTGCCTTTGAGTTATGAGCGCAGACATTTGCACTGAAACGTCGCTGGCCAAAAAAAAATTGAAACCGTGACCCCCAATTTTTCGACATCGGGCGATAATGGAGAGTTTTGGTCGTACGACCACGGGCCATGTATCAGATGATCAGGAATTGGCCATAGAAAAATACAAAATTAGTTAGAAAAATTTATCTTGAATAGAACCGGAGTTATGGTCAATTATTGATTTTTACATTTTCCGTTGCCATGGCAACAGTTTTTGTCCGATTTTGACCAGATTTGAGGAGGACCGAGCCACTGAGATACCGCTTCATCCCTATAAGTTTCATGTTGATCGGACCATTCCCTTTTGAGATATGCGCGCGGACAGACAGACAGACAGACAGACAGGGAGACAGACAAACAAACAGACATACAAACGGACAGACCCAATTGCAATACCCTCTGCCCCTATCGGGGCGAGGGTAATAATTCGAAAAGATAATTTTAAATTATTCTCTGAAATGCTTACACCTAATGTATCACTGTCTGTCGCTGCAATACAACATATTCTTAGTGATAAGAATCAAATATGAGAAGTTCCAAAATAACCGGCAGGAGAATCGGTAATTGCACTTGTCAATACCAGCCGAAAACTAATTTGAAACAGCACTTCTCATTGTCATTCAAATTCTTATTGTTAGTACAGTGATATTAGCAGTGTTTTTAAATCAGTTTAGCGGAATTTATCGGCTTTTATTGCAAATTCGCGAAACCAACACCAATGTATGCTGAATCTAAGAGAGTCGTCCGAGAGAGTCGGAAGACAGGAGATACATAGGGTGAGGTCAACGACAATCACATATACCCGGCCCTGAGGGGCCGGGAATAATGTATAGATTTGTCGTAATTGTCTGCAAAATAAACTTCTCGGGACAGGTGATCTAGCCCTCGACGCCTTCGGCGTCCCGGGACCATATCACCCTGCCCTCGAAGTTTATTGTGCGACAATTACTCCAAATCTATACATTATTCCTTAAATAACAAATGATTCACACAAAACACAGGTATCCGCTTCTGTCAGAACTGTCGTGACCCGATAAACCGTGTTTCTTGGTGGAAGTTCGAAGGTAAACAAACATTCGCCATTTGCAATTGAAATGTCCCCTCTGCGCATGCGTTGACCTTCCACCCACAACCCGTATGTATAAACAAGAGCACATGTATAGTAAAATAAATGTTTAATAGTTAAATTTCTCCAGAAAACTTTTGGAATTTTCACCGGAGCATACTTAACTTTGGAGAGCACACAATAAGCGAACATTATGCCAAGTTTGAGTACAATAGCAATAGCACTTTCGGCGGAGAAGATTCTGAAAGATTTGGGTAAGGAAAACATGGGACAGACACGACAGACATCGTTTCAATCCATCCCAATAGCTCTACGGCTTACAGCCGATGAGCTAAAAACCAATATCCAATTTTCGTGATATATATAGGCCTACCATTTAAGTTTTCTCTCCATGTCTATGAGAAAATCTATGAGGGAAGATACCTGTTATATACGACGGTGATATCTCCAGGGCCGACAACGATATCGTTGGTGATACAGTATCTTTAAACTGCTGTGAGGCCTATAAACTACTGACTTTATTTTGTCACTAGTCATAACTATGTTTTTTTCTCAAGGTTTATCAGCAAAGGTAGAGGGGGACTCTGCATGGGTGAATCTGATGTACATCTATACTAATTCCATTATCAGGTGTACAGTAGAAACAACTAGCCTACATTTAACACACTGTCTGCTCCTGATGACTCCAGTGCGTCTTCGGACGAATTATTTGGTCGGGCTTAGTTTCTATTGCTAATTAATGTTGTATTTTATGTTCCCTATTGGCATCATCAAACTGTAGTTGCTGTGGTGGTACTAGATTGGTACTTACATCCGTATCAAAGACCATAGGCCGATACAACGGGAGAATTTTATTAAAAATTAATTAATTAAAAACTTGATCATATACCCTGATCCCACAAGAATCATACGGAATACTACGGATTAGGTTTGTGATTTGGGATCAGAAAAAAAAAAGATAAAAAAGATCATCCAATAAATCATTCAGCACTAATTCAGCACGCAATAGTACTGTACAGTACGAGAACTGTACTGTTCCTTTCATTTTGGAAATGATTTGTATTGTGTTTGTCGTATGGTTACCGAGCAACTATATAAAAATACAAAGGGATCGCGTTTTGGGATCAGAATTTTTTTTTTCGCGTACAAATTTCGCGTACGCAAAAAAACCCCGCACCCAACGTAGACATGTTAGGTCTCTAACTTTAATTGGTTGTATTATCACATATCAGGTGTACAGTAGAAACAACTACATTTAACACACTGTCTGCCCCTGATGACGCCAGTGTGTCTTTGGATAAACTATTTGGTCGGGCTTTGTTTCTATTGCAAAATGTTGTATTTAACGTTTGTTGTCATCATCAAAATCTGATTGTATTGGTGGTAATGGATTGATACTTACATTCATACCACTGAGTCGGTGTCACTGCTGGCGGACGTTAAATCTGTCCCCGAGGATACCATCAACTCAGTAGCCTTCCGGCTTGTGATTGGGTACTTTTGTACTTGTCATGTATCTATTCCGGGGTTAGTTTCGGATTTCTAAATTATTTTCATAGGTTGTTGGGCAGTTGTATACTAATTCCATCAGGTGTACAGTAGAAACAACTACATTTAACACACTGTCTGCCCCTGATGACGCCAGTGTATCTTTGGATAAACTATTTGGTCGGGCTTTGTTCCTATTGCAAAATGTTGTATTTTACGTTTGTTGTCATCATCAAAATCTGATTGTATTGGTGGTAATAGATTGATACTTACATCCATGGTAACAATAGATAGAATGCTTCGCGTACGCAAAAAACGTACCCAACCTAGAATGTCTTTGGTCGTATTATCACATATCTATGGTAACAATAGATAGAATGTTTCTGTCAAACCCAAGTGGTGACGTTAGACATGTTAGGAGTAATCCTAACGTAGTAAACGAGATGACATCCGACAGTCGGAGGGCGCAATCATCTCCAGACTAAATTACTACTACCCAACTAGATCTATCTATTGTGCTGGTTGTTCGACGAGTGGATGAAGTAGGCTGGAGCAGGGCTGGGTCCCACTTTCAAGTCGAAGGTTTGGAGCGATGGCTGAGCGCCAGGTGGACAGCTCTATAGGCGAGGAGTTTGTTGCGAGCTGTCGGCCCTGGATGATGCGGGTGTGTAGCCGGATCGCTGATGCCCGTCGGGAGACAACAGCACTCCGGGCCGCTGTCACCTCGCTCAAGGCGGACTTCTGCGCCCTGGAGGACACCGTGACGGAGCTCCGGCCCCGGGTCAAGGCAGTGGTACAGGAGAGCCGCTCGCTGCGGGAAGAGAACCAGGTGGACGGCTACCTTGACCGACTGATGGCTACTCTGGAGGAGCACGGTCGCGCCATACAACTCAGTGTCTTCTACACCAGAGACCTGCGCAGCTTCTGTTTCTCTGGCTGTGAATACACTCGACCGGCGCCTCTCTCTCAGTCTCTGTTACTAGAGTCCGGCAGCTTCCAGGACCGGACTCTGGACCTGAGTGTCGGCAGCTCCCGCAGTGAGGACTACACGGCCACAGCAGACCTGTCCGTCGATCAGTGAATAGTTTTGTTTTATATGGGTTATAGTAGCCTATTTAGTGTGTCTTAAATATTTGTATTCGAATATCTATTCTGAATAAAATTTAGTAGACCAATTTCAAATAAACACAAAGGTTTGCTTCTTGTTATGAAAAGGCCACCACTTTGTACATTTAATTGTGTCAAACTGAAGTCAAGTTCATCTGTCAGTGAAACACGCTTTTTGGCCGTATTTTTGTTTTGGGTATTCGTATCAACTTGAAATTTTGTGTCTTAATTGGGTATCATGCCGCAATTTTTCACCAAATTTCAGAATTCTACTAGTATCTCAAATAATGAAAAAGTTGGCACTGGGGTAGATTGCCAACTTTTCCACTTTTTTTAGACAGAATTCTGAAAATTGGTGAAAATTGCGGCATGACAATGATGACATATATTCCCCTCAATATTGGGAATCATGGCGTTGTCGTCCTCAATACACATGGAATCGCAGCTGTCAAATCGACATGTGCTCATAATTCGTGTTTTATTCTATTATATGTACATACTGATGTCCCAGTTGTAGTAAGAGGTTAACTGGTAACTATTTCTTTTGGTCAAACCTGATTATTCTGTCATACTTATTATATCTCTCGAAATGTCAAATTTGGCTGCAAGTGCGCACTTCGTTGGCATTCTGATATCGACCTGCTATTTTGTATCCCAGATTACTGCAGTCTTTGCATTTTCACACTAACCTCGGTTATTCCTAAAAGCCATATATGTTAGCATGTTCTTTGGACACGCTCTTGTATTCCATTAATCGTTATGAAATACTGTATTAAGCCAAAATAATAGGAGCATCTCACAATGTTTACATTTTGTTGCGCCATTTCCCCGGATTCGGGAGTTAAACCTCCAATTCCAGCGTTCAACCTCCGATTCTGGCGATCGCCTTTCCCAGCGTGATATATACTTTCCTAGATATACCGACGAGAAACATACACGACAGAAAAACAGCCATTGTTTCATCACGATCATAGTGCCGTCTTCTATGGTGGCTGATAGCGTCCATCTGACAATCTCGCTCCCTCGCGGCGAGAGAGCGAAGCGAGGTGGCGAAAGAGCGATACGAGCGCACGAGACAGCGATGCGAGGGAGCGAGAGAGCGATGCGAGGATGCGAGGGAGCGATGCGAGGGAGCGAGTGAGCGATTAGATAGTGACATAAATCCACCTCGCTTCCTCGCATCGTTCTCTCGCTCCCTCGCACTCTCGCTATCTCGCATCGCTCTCTCGCTCTATCGCATCGCTATCTCGCTATCTCGCATCGTTCTCTCGTTCTCTCGCTCACTCGTTCTCTCGCTCTCTCGCTCCCTCGCTCTCTCGCAATCTCGTTCTCTCGCTACCTCGCATCGCTTTCTCGCTCTCTCGTTCTCTCGCTCTCTCGCTCACTCGTTCTCTCGCAATCTCGTTCTCTCGCTCTCTCGCTCCCTCGCTCTCTCGCAATCTCGTTCTCTCGCTACCTCGCATCGCTCTCTCGCTTTCTTGCTCTCTCGCTCCCTCGTTCTCTCGTTCTCTCGTTCTCTCGCTCTCTCGCTCACTCGTTCTCTCGCAATCTCGTTCTTTCGCTACCTCGCATCGCTCTCTCGCTCTCTCGTTCTCTCGTTCTCTCGCTCACTCGTTCCTTCGTTTCCTCGTTCTCTCGCTCATATGACAGGTCACAATAAATTAATCCGTTCTAACGATAAATTTCTCGTTATCACGGGTTTTTTTTCCATTGTTCAGATGCTATTTTTTTATTCGTTACCACGATATTTTTCGCGCACACGAAAAATAATCACGTCCACTCTGCTGCATTAATATTTATACATGTATACCTACCAGTGAATATGTTCAAATATTATTTATTGCATATGGTCAAATATGACCAGTTAATTCTTTACGGCAAAACTAATCTCCCTGTACATATTCAAGCGCAAAACATATGACGTTCAATACCGAAATAACGATTTATATAAATTTATATAAATTAACATGAATAGATGTTGTTGTTTTTCACCATCTATTTACCTATATACCCCGCCCCTTCCCTTCCAACAACGCACACAATAACCGATGTCAACAAATTATGATTAAAATTATCTATTGAACGTTAATCTTACAACAATTTTGTGTCAATTGTGACAAAAACAAAGTTGTAATTGAAGTGAAAGAATATATCTCCGTTCAAATAAGATTCTGATATCGGAACTTACATGATATTTCTGTAACTACTGATATTTAATGAATATTCTCAATCTGAATTAAATATGTGAAGATTTTATGGTTAATTTCTATGTATTGATATTATAATTTCATCGGATTACATGTGTATTTTACAGGCCCTATATATCATATTTGTACATGGTTCAAGCATTTAGATTTTGCTAACGGCATCTACAACACATACATATAATTTGCACATGCTCCGATCCTACAGCCCAGAAGATTGCGTAAGAGAGCCTGGTGAGTGGATAAGGCTCGCTACCACGTGACAGTAATATAACCAATGAGGTGACTTGCAGCGGATGAAGGTGTAGACTGGGTGGAGGGGGTGAGGATAAGGCGGCTAGGTGGGAGGTGGTGGTTCACGGATGAGAATACAATACACGTACGTCAAATAACACGATAATCATCACCGTTTATTGTGATATTATATCATAATAGAGCACGATATGGAATTGTAATTTTCGAAACAATATGGGACTCATATTGCATAATTTTACAACTTAATCGCCTATGCATACAGTGATTTTCAAAGAATACACTGTTAAGTAGAAACTATGATGTAAATTTCAGATCAATATCATCTATTTTATATGTCCTATTTTTATATGTCCTACAAGGAAACTGGTATGACAGGGACGTGTTCAGGGAAGGGTGGGTACAGTCCGTACGTGCTCCTTCCCTTCCATTATTTCTGTACTTGCCCATGAGCATTGTAATAGCACTGACCATGTCGAAAATTGTTATCAATATCATTAAAATATACATATAAAAGTTAGCTTCGTAGATGAATGTACATATACATACATGGTCGTATGTATGATTATATTAGAACAAAAAAAATCATCGTGCGAGTTCTCAAAAGTGCGTTTTATCTGTATGCTGAAATCTTCAGTTAGTTTCTGATACTGCATACCTGGTACATGAAAATTAGTTTCTGCATACGAGACAGCGAGGGAGCGAGAGAACGAGGGAGCGAGAGAGCGAGAGAACGAGAGAGCGAGAGAGCGAGAGAGCGATGCGAGGAAGCGAGGTTGATCTATGTGAATATCGTATCGCTCACTCGTTCTCTCGCATCGCTCTCTCGCTACCTCGCATCGCTCTCTCGTTCCCTCGCATCGCTTCCTCGTTCTCTCGCATCGCTCTTTCGCTGCCTCGCTTCGCTCTCTCGCCGCGAGGGAGCGAGATTGACGAATGGACGCTATCAGCCACCATAGTCTTCACTTTATATAAATTAAAAAATAATACAATTCAGTTAAAGCAGCTGCCTTCGGAACCAGTCAATATTTTTTTAAAACTATGTTTCATATTATACATGCTAAATTAACTGAATGAGACATATAATCACATCAAATGTAATGACTATAACCAGTCCTCTGTGAAATTTTGCTCATTTGAGCAGGCGGTTCTCGCACAAGTAGGGGAACTGTATCCATCACACGCAAATGTGAACAAAGCATAGAAGTGCTAGATGGACTGACAATTTCACTTACATCATGGTATATCACTGATTATTTTCTCATAACTACACATACACTAGTATGCACATACGATGATACGAACTGGAAAATGTACTCGATGTGGACTTTTAAGCGCGATTTGGGCATTTATTTACGTTCGGGTTTGATGGATACACTTTGATTGTTATATACAAAACCGGTACAAAATGTGTATTAAAACGGATGAAAAGACAACTCGGACAATTGTAGAGGTCAAAATCATTGAGCACACCTTTTGTTATCTTGCATTAGATGTGTTGCTCAAAAATTTAGTTTTGAAGAAAATATTGCATACATTCGAAGGCAGTAGCTTTAATTCTGAGATATGACGAGATAGGTTAGCGCCTATAAATCATGCGCCGACTTTATGCATTTTTTTTTATCAGAATCCATTTTGTGTTTGAATTTGACTTTTTGGACATATGAATATACATGATATTTTATAATAGTTTCAACATCAATCGGATCATATAACACTGCTCAAAACATTATAAGGATATTTTCCTAGATATGCAAATTATGTGACTCACAATCCAGCCACTACAGTTGTGACACGTATATTTATTAGTCCTGGACATTATAACAAATAACGATTAACAAAGTGTAACGAAAAAGTATTTGTGTGACAGAAATGGCCTGCTGAACACAACATGGTTAGCGAAAATAAATGACAAATTTATGTCAATAACGTCAATAAAGGGTATATGTGAAACCCTCGATGCAATCACCTATATCTCTGATAGAGTAGGGATATCAGTCACACTCCATAGCTTCGTGCAACATCAGCTTGTGTAGGGTAGAAGCCAGGAATAGACCTGGGGATGCCTCACACATTGAGGATTCCGTTTTAAGTGACGTCATTTCGCCAGATGTATGGTTGCCTAGGGAGACAACGCGAAGCGATATTGATCCACGTGCTGGTTTATTTTGCGTGTGTGGAAGTCTGGTTTTGGGAAAAGCAAAAATTCCGATGGTATTCCCCGGGATTTGGAGTAGAGATGCTGAATGTATGCTATGTCGGCAATTGCGATCTGAAAACGAGCTAAATTGACAGGGGTCCTGTTCAACGTCATTTTATGAAAAATTGGTACTATCATGCTCTGTAGTGACCTAGATTTTATTGAAGTACTATGATTATACTATCACACCCTGTCAACCGCTAAGCCCTAATTTTTTTTGGGGAAGGTGAAACGCACACCCGAAGTTGCCCAATTTAACATTGATTTAAATGCAGCCAATAATTGGTCATTTCAACCCTGTAGCATCACCTGTTAGGCAACCAATAACTTACCATCGTTGCGGCACACTGAGTGGGCGGCGAGTTCGCATCATGTACAAGGCTTATGCAAGGATTCTGAGCAAAAATTCACCCAACCATACATCTTATAGCCCGGTGCTCATCAATATTAATTGCTTTATTTGAACATTTGTTGCTAAACAACAGCAACAGGAGAATATCTATTGATTACTGTATGAAATAAAATACAGAATTACATGAATAGGATCTACCAATTTAATCCTAAGGTAAACTATAACAATATCTTTATAATATTTTGAGCAGTGTACTTCCCAGGATTTGGTGAGTACAATCTCACATCCTTTTCCATATTTAATATGTACTTTGACACTATATTCAGTATGCTGACAAGTCCTGATATAAGTTAAACACTTAGTCATTTCCTTGGGCTTGGGCAGTAATTCGTTTAATGGGACTCTTGTGTGTTTATTCAGCAAGTCACCAATATGCTTGTAATATAGTTTTCTGGACAAGTCCTTGCCACACTGTTGTAATATCAGTAATTTCTGGTTAACTATAGTATTTATTTGGCTGTGTTAATTTGTGTGATAGGGTTTGATCCAGCTATACAAACACACGCTGTGTATTGTGCCCTACCCCTATAGCACCACAGGGTGAGTTTGGTTACTGTACATTAGTGTAGATAGGCCTAGTTACTAGTATTATGATTAACATCATGGTAGATCTAGTATGTTGATTATTAAATATTAATACGTATGAAGCCTGGTTTGATTTATCTATAGATTTGGAGTGTCATTATGATTGGATATTCTTATGGAATATTATTATTATTTGGATTTTGTCATTTTGTCATTTTCCGGCGTGAAAATCGACCTACCTGTGAGATACCCGACATTAACTGCGGAGCTATTGCTATTGAAAAGGTTTTGTTCGTTCACGACACGCATGACTAGACCCGATATTATCGTCCAATTCACGTACTTCCACAAGTGGAAAAGACATGACAACACCAATTATATTACGTCACACCCGTTACAGTCAGAGAATTATCTATTTTGAACACGGGGGATGCCCTTGATCCCCCGCAGATTGGTGGAGGATATTTTGCTATGGCTGGTTGGCTTTGCACACGAACAATTTCAAGACCACAGCACGCACAGAACGGCTCGGACGACGAACTATGGTGAGATGAGTAAATGAATTAGCTAGCTTGTTATGTAAGCTGCTAAGGTTTATCTCGTTCTGGGATTGAGCTATGTAGACTTGCTTTGAATGACCTGGGCTACTAGTATTACTGAAATCTGCCCTTAAGGGGCTACGACCTCGATATTGAATCAGTACACAGCGTTGAAATCGAGTGGGGTGGGGGATCTGGCTCAATAGGGGGTATCATGGTGCGATATTTGACCAATATATCGTAACGATGTTTTGGGTGCGTTGTGACCTATAGATATGTACGGCCTTTTTGGAAATCCAAAGTAGCAAACAAAACCAGATCACTCTTTTTGTTTACATTTCCTGATTCAACAATAATTAAATTAATAAGCATTAAAATATCACATATTCTATGATGTGGATTTTGCAAGCAGACTGGAATAAAATATTTCCCACCAATTACATCGGGCGTGAAAAAGGCGACATGGGCCATAAAACTTTGACGGTGAAAGCCCCGACATGGGTGATTTTCCGTTTTCTCACATGTCGCGCCATGCTATATCTGTGAGAGTTTCTATATTTGTGGGTAAATATACCCAAATAAAAACTGTTTGGATTGTTGAATTATTTATGCCAATGGTTTGAAAACAAATCGAATAGTGAATGAAAATAATCAGCGGAGCTGATTGGTCCATTTTCAATGATTTTCTTGGTAATATACGAAAATGTTAATTTGCATAACGTTACGACGTTGATTTAGAACGTCACTTTCGCATCACGGAGTTGACAGTGTTATGGAGTGACATTTTACACGTCACAGACTTGACAAAATTGTTTTCAGGAGCTCATAGTGATATCAAGTCAGAATATACACCATGTAATAAACGGAACAGAAACACATTATGGCGGAAATCTCGAGTTCTCAAGGAATAATCTTGTATTCAGTAATTTGTAACGATCAATCCATAACAGTATGTCACTCCATAACAAGCTATTGCGTTTATGGAATGACCCGTCACGGAGTGACCATTTTTAAATGCATTGCTCTTATTCCTCCAGGACAATTTTTTTTCTAAGTTCGATCTCATATTTCTTTTCAATATCGTTGAAACGTTTAGTTTCCTAAGGCAAGCTTTAATTGTTTGTTGTTATACTGACTTTAATTTTTTTTTATCAAGCTTACACAGTCCTTCAAAAACATGATTATTCAGAACCATGATCTTGTCAGGACGCGTCACGGAGTGACGTTTTCGCCGTTCTAGGCTATTACACTTGCCACATAAATAAACATATTTGTATTTGTAAAAGTGAAATACATTGATATATGTAGGTTTAGATATATATTTTAATATTTTTAACCTAATATAAAAATAAAAATAAAGGACAACTTGATATTCAGAACGGACACAAAAAGGTGCTAAAAATATAGAAACTTTCATGTCGATTGAATGTTGGCATTTGCATTTTCGCTTACCTAGTTTTGTTTATGTCTATTGAATGTTGGAAGTACATTTGCTTTCCTTGTGTTGACTATGTCTATTGAATGCTGGCAGTACATTTCTTACTTGTCTTGTCTGTGTTCCGTCTCGCATATTTTTTTGATGGTAAAAAAATATGGTTGGATAGTAAGTTCGAAAGTATTTAAGTAAAAGTGGAATAATCGGTTTTTAGTTTTCCTGTTGAAGGTGATAAATGACTGTTCTCAGAGCAGCTGTACAGTGCAAAAGTTCCAATGCGCAACACGAATTTGTCTAAATTTGACATTGAAAATCAGATTTTAAAAAATAGTTTCGCACGGAACAGTTCCCATGCAATGATGCAAAATTAACAAAAATAGCTGAAAGTATATAAAATACACAGGCTATCAATTGAAACTCGTATGGTATATTATAATGGTGGAACCCCAAATATTCAGTATGATTCTTTTGTGGTGCAAATAAAGAGAATACAAATTCATGAATTTGTTTATGTTAGCACAGATGTAAACATTTCGTTCACATCGTGCGTGTTTACGGTATGTTCGAAACTCCACTGCAGGGTCATGCGGACGTATTTTGGGGGTTGTAATGGTGATATATCATCTAATATATCCTAGCCAATTGCTTGATAACGAATTATTTGATTTTAAGGTATGCACTATACTACATTTTTCATCCTAGAATATGTCAGACCCATTACCTTTCAAAGGGCACAAATTGATACTCCGACCTGCATGTATCATGTGCGTACATTTCAATGCTAACACCACCATTTACCAGACTTTGATGATGACAATAACGGGTCCAAAATGCGACCATTGTCTGTAAATTACAGCCCGACAAAATATTGATTTCCATAGCCACATAGTAAGAAATGTCAGCAGAAGACATTATGTAATATACAAGTGTTTCTACTGTGCTCCTGATTACCAATTCGAATAGGACTACATTTTTTCTCGATTACTTGATTTAAGGGGAAGCACGCGCCAGTTGTGATCTGCTACAAAATTTATATCTAAAATTCTATTATATTATGAATAAATATCTATACATTGCCAAAATATGATTCATGACAATATTTTCCGGTACATCCTGCCTAGAAAATCACTAAGTACTGATACCAAAAATTTTCTCATACTGCATACTGGGTATCTTGCTATCACACAAAGTCTGCCTCTGATGACTCGAATATTGAAGTAGACCTCGACTGGCGAGTCATTCTTCAATCGAGCTGTCCGTTAAGACGATGACGAACGTCATCATGAGGTGTAACATAATTCCCCCTGTCATAACGCCTGTTATTATATGACGTTGCTGTTTACCGCACGCTGATTGGTCGAAACGTTGTCACGTGAACTCCCATTAATTTACGTTTTTCTGCAGGTGACCGGCGGAATCTTATATTGGTCCATAGAGCAGCCAAATATAACTTTCCGCGGGTCAGTTGCGATAGCGCCATAGTATGGATATTAGCATGGACTGCTTTAGATGGGATATTCATAATGACTTATTCAAATCATCAGAAGTCGAATAATAAAACAAATATGGGGGCTAGGTTTCGTACAATATCACTACTAATGGCACTTCTGAAAATTATATGGTACGAGGCGAAGCGCCCTTAAAAGTGATATTGCACTCAACCAACCCCCATGTATAATATTAGCCGCAATGTATTAGCATCATGAACACGCCAGTAAAACAACATTCAACAGTCCCTGGTTGCCATGGAAGACACAATTAGAAAATGTGTACTGTCAATATGTGAACATATGGTACAACATTGTACTTTGTCGTGTCTTTCTTTAAGAACATTGCAACGAGCTGTTGTCGTGGTTAGCCATGGTAAAATATATTGAAAACATCTATTGTATTGTGTTCAATAGCATAGCAGCTGACTGGGAATATTCATCCACGATGAGTCATATGTCGCATCTTTACAGATGTGCGAACTATAATATCATTATCAGAGTACGGGCTTATCTAACTATATCGATCACGAGCATCAAATCAGATGTAATTTCTGTTTTATTATTTGACAATCGAGCTATATCACATATGTATATACACTGACATGTTACATACGTATTACACAAAATCGAATGCTCTCGAATTTCCCTGAGAAACACGAAAAGACCCTAGCATATACAAATAATCAGTTTAATTCCAAATTCCAGTTTGTGACAGTTCAGCGGCAGTGAATTGGTAGTCTTCGGTGTGGATCGAGTCCCGATTTTGAAGGTTTCAGATTGCACCCTCTGTTCTGTTCAAGTAATGGTGTACGAACCGGCTGAAATGTCCATTCGTGAAGTCAATCATCGGCGGCTTGGAATGGAATCACCATCGTCTATTCGTCCATTGGCGGATGGACACTTTGAGCTTGAATGTGTCTATTCTCGATCCTATCGGCGGCTAGGTACTTTGACCTTGAAAAAGAATTCGAGGAACTCGTCGTACTCGATGCGGCCAGAGCGGTGTCGGTCGATGGAACGGAAGAGGACGTCCAGTTGGCGAGCACTGATCTCTTTACGAATCTCTTTGAACACCGTGCCCAACTCGTCCTTGGTGACATAGCCATCCCCACTCTTATCATAGCGCTCGAACATGCTGCGGTACACTGCAAACCTGCAATGGAACAATAAACTGCAATGTATTATGTACTGTCAGTTCCATAGGGCGTTCTCAGTAATTGCGCCTGCCCTGTGGAACAAACTGCCATTAAGAATATCTAACTGCGAACATCACTGGCGGATTTAGGGGGGGTGCACCCGGCGCGCACCCCCCCTATTGGGCCGTGAAAAAGAGAAAAAAAAAGAAAAAAGAGAGAGCAAGAAGCTATAGGAAATTTGGGTATGCACCTACATGTAAGGAAATATAAGTGTAATTTTCCTCGTTTGATATTTTTGACCGAGGGGGGAGGGGGGCAGGATATAATTTCAACAAAAAAATCTGTGACCCAGAAATATGTTAAGGTGCATTACAGCGTTACATAGGCCTAACATTCGTTTGTCAATAATTATGCAATTGATTGTCATTAAATTTGGAATTAATTTTTAAAATGTGCCAAATTTAGCATTCTTGGGTGTCATACAAACTTGAGAGTACATCTCGGGATAGTCCGGAATATATAGGAAATACGCACAGTTCGACAACTGATACTCAGAAAATCTTGCATGGAAACAGTGAATAGAGAATGATAAGCCTGTTTACATTGCCGGTTACCACAGTATCTAGGCAAATACCAATGACGTCATCAGACTGTGTATAGAACTCGCCCACATGGCGGGCCGTTTGAGGAAAAAAATGATTCGCCCGAATTTGAATCTTGATTTGGAAACTGATCACATTTTCAGACCCAAATTTGTACGATTTCTTATTCTATAGACAAAATAAAGCTATCGCTTTAAAGCTCTGTTTTGTCTATAGAATGAGAAATCGTAAAAATCTGGGTCTGAAAATGTGTATTACGTGCCTAAATTGAGTTGCCAAATCAAGATTCAAACTCGGGCCAGTCAATCTCGCATCAATTTTTTCCTCAAAGCGGCCCGAATCGAGGGCGAGTTCTACACACAGTCTCATGACGTCATTGATGTTTGTCTAGATACTGTGGCAACGGCAATGTTGGCAGGCCGATCATTCTCTATCCACTGTTTTCATGCACGATTAACGGCAATTTTCTGAGTATCTGTTGTCGAACTGTGCATATGTCCTATATATTCCCTAATATCTCAAGATGTTCTTCCAAATTTACGTGACAAACAAGAATGCTAAATTTGGCTGATTTTAAAATTGATTTTTAATTTTATTCAGCAATTAAGTTCTATGACATATAATATGTAAAGTGGCAATGGATAGTTTTGGGATAAATAAATTTAAATACCAGCAATATTTATATGCATGTGTGGAATGAAAAATACTCAATCAGAGCCAGAGAGATCTCAGAATCAACCACAGAACATGAAAAAAAGCTCCGGCTTCTGGGGCCCTTCAGCGGGCCCCAGACCCCACGCCGTGCAGGCTACCACCTATCCACCTTACTTCGCTCGGTCGCTGGACTCCTCTAACCAGCTTGCCAAACCCGCCGCCCTCCCTCCAATAATAATCTAGTCAGACACACTTGACTTTATACTGAAACTGTCATTGAATATACACAGGGGATATTTTTTTTTTATTTATTTGTTTGTTTCTGACATAGTTCTGTATAACTCTGGATATAACTCTGGATGTCGGCATAACTTTGAAGATAATTATTTCTCATCTTTAATATTAAACGATTGATCATCACCATGTCTGGTGCATAATAACCTTAGAACAGCCTTAGAATGGTAGGACTATTAGACCTTCCTTTCTTTGAAAATCTATCCTTCATTTACAACAGAACTAAGCAGACTTCTAAAGTAAAATTCCACTATTGGATTTCACAAAGTACAGTTGTAAAATACACGTTAGAAACCATCTCAGAGACACTAAATTACAAAAATTTCTCGGGGGGCTTACGGCGCCCCCCGAACCCCCAGACCGCATAAGGCTTCGCTCGCTACGCTCGCTCACATCATTTCAAGCTTACGTACAGTTAAGATGAGCACCCCCCCTATTCAAAAATCCTGGATCCGCCCCTGAACATATGGACACCTTTAAACGATTGTTGACCTACCTCTTATACATGTTATACTCACAATGTTCTAGTCATATATTTTCCTTGTCCCGTTATGTGTTCTTATACATATTTTAGTAATTTTATAGCTGTTGTACAGCGCAGTGAGAATGTTCTTAAATGTTTTCGCGCTTTATAAGAATAGAGTATTATTAATGTAGAGCAGTGTAGACAATCAGAAATATCAAGCAACGACAACCGAACAGATATGTGCAACTAAGCAATTGGATAAATCTTAATTCAGTGATCTGTCAGTCACATACATGTACGATTAGTTTACTTAGTATAAGCAATGAAGCATGGGATGTCTGAGGGCACTTGTTAAATAATCACTGTTGATATGTGGCTGGTGACACCACGCTTGCACACCATAGATCTGTAAGATGTCACGTATCCGGTCATGTATGTGGTGCGGCCGGGTGACCGTGAAGAGATGTGAGTGTGTGGGTCAAGACAACGCGAATAACACTGACCAAACATGCAATGTTCCCGGTTCTGTTCAAAGTGATATTATTAACAATAGCTACACGGCAAGGACGACCGTTCCGTGTGGAGCAAAGCTGTGATTTGTCAGCATAATCAAAGCCTGTTTTCATTTTATACCTGCGCCATTCTTTCTCGGGTCTTCCCATCGCCTTCAAATATTCGTCATAGGCGATCTCGTGGTTCCCGTCCTCGTCAAAGCTATCGAAGCTCTTCTGTAAACCACATGTGAAAAAATATTGACTACATTTATGTATATATCGATTCATTACTGTTGACTTATTTCGGTTTGATCCAGTGGTTACTTGGATATCGGATTTGATTAGCTTGTGCGATTGGCTAGTAGTATAGACGCCTGTCCGATTAGGTAGTATGCTGATTCGAGTACGTTAAGCTATTTGATTTTTGTTGCTTGTAGAGTGGATATGTGGGTATTCTGTCTAAATACTGAATGTAGGTTGTCACCTTAAAGTGGTCCCAGCTCATCTGGTAGCCGTTGGCGTAAAGCATCTTGTGTAGCTCCGACATGGAGATAGTACCACTTCTGTCAGTGTCGGCCTCCCAGAAAATACACTCGATCTGCTTCTGAATCTCAGCTTCCGCCATGACTCTCAGACAATGATACAAATTGAGACGAAGAGGCTCGGTTCTGTGTCTTTCTTCCTAGTCTTACGCAGTTCCCAGGCTTTATCCTGCTCCTCCTGTCATTGCAAGTAAAAGCCCATTCAACAAAAAATGACTTTCTACAACGCCTACGTGATGGTAACACTTGAACTTCGCCTAGTTTAATAGTAACAGATAGGGATGTGTTTGTTGTTTATTCATTAGCATACATACTTCATGGACACAGTCGAGAAGGGTTGTAAACATATCTTGGATTGCTCGATCATGTCCTGCCATCTGATACGTAGTGTTATCGGGCTCGGCTACTGAGACCTTGATACTGTTTCGACACTTATCTCAGGTGAAGATATAAATTTGGACTTGTATTTGTAGAGGCGGGATACAAGTGCTACTGGTCAAACACAAGTGGATTTCCGTATTTTATTACAAGTATCTTTGTGGATGAAATACTCCACTCATGATCCTCTTTGGGATGAGTCATGAGAAGAAAAAAAAGTTCATTATGATAGTAACATGCATCTGTATATCTTCTCTTAATTTATTCATTCTCACATCGGTTGTGACTAATTTGCTATCCAATAAGTGCCAGATCACAGTGATGCTATACATTAAATTGATATCTTGTTACGTCTTGAATCGTCACGGAAGAGTGATCAGGACTATACCCAATGACGGAGTATCCACTTTGCGGCAAATAGGCTACGAACCTGATATATCAACTGATACATTCTAGCTAAGAAACCTGTATTCTTTAATTATCAAAGTGGAGAGCACTTGGTACGTGCGGTTTCAAAGAGCACGAGTACAAAAAGTATCTAAATGAAAAGCATGAAAGATAATACACACTGTATAGATAAGAGTGCTACATACGTATTGCAATGACCTGATTCATGACCTGATGAGCCATAGAGAATTGAACAAATTTTGAGTCTGTTCTGCTGAAATTTGATATATCTATATTGAGTCGTTTAAACGTTTTCTAATGTGTTGCCGTTGTTCATCGGCTACTAGGTCGCTGAGTGGATATTTTCAAAATTGTCTACAGTTCAGCAACACGTTGTCGGTTTTGTGTTTGAGCCACACGATGCCGTCAGTGACGTTTGATTCCAAGTGTATCCGAACGTGGACAGGTCTGGTCCGTAGTGCTGGTACAGATACTGGAGGCTGTCCGGTCTGATGCCAGCAAACTCCGGAAGAACCTTCTCTAAGTGGTGCAGGGTGCTAGCATGCTGATTAGAGTGTACCACTGGGAGTGACGTCAGTTTGATATCAGGATGTAGGCGATCGAGAACCAAGCGAGCACCATGATCGACTGTTTCAAGTTTCAGAATAGTATCCCACTTAACTGCACAAGGATGACACAAGTCACTGAAGCTATCCCAGTGGTCATTGCGGAGGTTTGTTTCAGAAAGGTATCGTACAAATTCTGGGAACATAACCTTACTGTTCCAGTCAGGTCTGGATCGTGCACCAGTGGGCCTGTCATGTTTATACTTTTGAGCAATCATGGCTCCTAAATCTTGGAGAGGACCGTCAGGCATTATAAACTTGTCCTTCCAGGCAGACACTAGTCTGTCAAATGGATGCCTAACTACTAGAAATTTGAAATAATTTTCCAGTCGGTGCTGTTTTTCTGTGTCGTTGAAGGCAGCCATACGCCTGAGGCCGAAATTTTCCAAGACACTTGTAGCATGTATGCTGTGGACTGGTACGCGACCTGACTTGGCCAATCCTGAGGCGCGCGCAAGCAGCTGTAGCCACGACGTCGATCCGGCTTTCGCTACGTCACAAAAAATTAGATGATGTTTATCATCCACCAGCAAGTGTTGAGTGAACTTGGGATCAGGATTGATGCCGAGTTGCCATCCCCAGTGAGTGCAGGTTTCGTTCAGTTTATTCAACCTCTCTGTCTGAGTGCACGTGCGCCCCGTGTCGTCTGAAACAGAACAGCCATGTGGTAAATAGGAAATTGATGTTTAGTTCTTCCTCCTTCCTGGTCTAGTACTTCCTATCATCCTACCATAAACAAATATTAATCACAATAGGCCTAGAGATATGGGTCCATACTTGATACCTTGTTTACTAAAAATAATTGCAATAATGATAATAATTGTATGCGTTTTAGTGTATTATACGTGCTCAAACGCGGAATTTTTTCCCTGGACAAACCTTAATTCCGACATATATGTAAACTCAGCGTCCAGGAAGTTTATTCTATCGTCGAATAAAAATTGAATACCAGAAATTTTCGTTTATTACGTTGCATGCTGAATATGACCTTTCCCAGAATGCAGGCCTGCCACCTAATTTACATTTCTTTTTAGGGCTAAGCAATGTGTACATATGATAATGAACCCTTTGGTGTTTACTTATCGAATGTCCTTATCCAGGCATATAATACTGAGAATGTTTGAACAGTTCGATAAGATAAATTATCCGCCATCGATGAAAATTACCTTCCATTCCCATGTGTCTCTCTCCGTCCTTACTTGTAGTTGTATAATTGAAATGGTATTCAGATTCGAAATAAATCTTGAAAGCTGACAACACAAGACACGACACAAGCAGCGTTACAAAAGTAATCCTGACGATGTATTTCATGTTCAATTGTCAACATCCTCAGCGTGTTGAGGTCCGTGAATGGGACGGGAGTAATCGATAAAACCGAACCGCATTAGGCACAGCTATCTCACTCGCTCACTTCACGATAGAATTTTTATGATATCGCATGAAGCCGCGTCCTCGTTGTCGGGGTTACAGTCACGTGACGATCTCGCGCACGTATTGATGGGAAGGGTATGACGGAGTCTGTCAGCTCGATAGCTGCGCGGGAGACAGACGCAATCGATGTGATAGTGGCACTGTTTTGAAGTCGCTATTGTCCGTCTCTGACCATGGCGCACCTATAGTATCTTGAAATAGTGGGAATGGAAATTCCACCTGGAAATAATGGAAATTACAGGTGGGAATGTTATAGTTTAGTTTATTTCAGACTTGTGAAAATACAGTCCATATTTGAATAATACAATTACATATAGACAGGATGTATATGAAATTTTTGATTGCACAATAAAAAAATCACAGACAACAGTCAGCTGAGCATATGAAAACACATTCATCCACTGTATAATTGTTTATGCCACAGATATGTTAAAACAGAGTTGAAATAAAATTAGGCCAAGGGCCAAAGATAGGTTACCGGACAATATATGTTTAAAATTTTAGATGTTAGCCAGGTCACTGGTTAAATTCAAGGTCAAGAGAATATTCAGCATACATAATATTAAGCATATATCATGGTCACAGTTGATTGATAAGTTGTAAATTCAATAATAAGAGAGATATTAGCAATTTTACCCTGTAGCCTTGAAGGCAAATGTCAAATTCAAGGTCATCGGAATATTTGGCGTATAACATTTCCTATATGTCCATCATTGATTCCCACACTATGACGTCAATAAGCGAGATATTAGCCATTTTGTCCGATCACCTTGAAAATCAAGTCAAAGGAAACTTGAAAATAAGGTTTTTGGTCAAGTCGAGGTCACGAGAATATTCAGCATATATCATTTGGAGTTTGACCACAATTGATTCCTAAGCTATAAAGTTGATAATAAGTGAGATATTAGCCATTTGTGACCTGACCTTGAAAATGAGCTCAAAAATCAAGTTCAAGGTCATGAGAATATTCAGCATTTGTCATTTCCTGTTCACAGTTGATTCCTAAGCTGTAAAGTCGATAATAAGCGAGATATTAGCCATTTCGTTCTCTGACCTTGAAAATGAGGTCAAAAGTCGGAACTCAAGGTCACCCAAAATATTCAGTATATATCATTTTCCTATTCGTTCACTATGGATTCATAAGCTGTAAATTTGATATTGAGTGAGATTTCAGCCATTTTGTGCTCTGACCTTGAAAGTAAGGTCAAGGTCAAATTCAAGGTCACCAAAATATTCAGTGTATATCATTTTCTATGTGTCCACAATTGGTTCCCTAGCTATAAAGTCAATAGAGGAGCAAGATATTAGCCATTTTGTCCTTTGACCTTGAAAATGAGGTCAAAGGTCGAATTCAAGGTTATGGCAATATTCAGCATATATCATTTACTATATGTTCACAATTGATTCTTAAGCTGTAAAGTCAATAATAAGCGAGATATTAGCCATTTTATGCTCTGATCTTGAAAACGAGGTCAAAGGTTTAAGGTCAAGGTCCAAGGTCATGACAAGATTCAGTACATATAATTTCCTATATGTACTCAATTGATACCTAAGCTGTAAAGTCGATATAAGAGAATATTAGCTATTTTATGCTCTGACCTTGGTCAAAGGTTATGTTCAAGGTCATGACAATATTCAGCATATATCATTTCCTATATGTCCCCAATTGATTTTTAAGCTGTAAAGTCTATAATAAACGAGAGTTTAGTCATTTTGTGCCCCGACCTTGAAAATGAGGTCAAAGGTCAAATTCAAGGTCACGAGAATATTCAACATATATCATTTCCTATATGTCCACAATTGATTCCTAGTCTCTAATCACAATAATAAGTGAGATATAGCAATATTATAAAGCATAGGAGAATTAAACATGGGAAAGTCCTATTTGGGCCAAGTTTGGGCCAAAATGGCCCACTTCTAGCGATTTAAGCACATCGAAACTTATACCCATCACATGAGTACATATGTGGAGTGTTATGTATCCAAAAGAAAAAAAAGTTACTGAACAGACTTTGAGAAAATGGCCGCCAAAGTCCAAAAATCAGGCATTTTTCGTCGAAAACGGCCGCCATTTTGAAAAAAAAGCGAAACTAAAGAAAAACTTTAAAATATCTCCTTCTTGAATTATTTTTAAGCATTTTGTGCAAAATTTCGGAAAAATTTGCCCGTAAACAAAAAAGATGAAAATGTGGACGACGACGGACGACGGACGCAACGCCATGCCAATAGGTTATCGGACCATAGGTTTACCCATAAAACATTCAAATATATTTTGCGGCAATAGGCAGAAGAAAGTCTATTTTTTACCTCGGCAGTACAATGATGAAATTTGCGAATAAGAATATTACTCCATACAACCATATCATGACCTTATTTACAGGTAAAGTCCACCTGTGACGTCACTCTATTGTCTTTTTCTCCATTACCAATAGGTAATGGAGAGCTGCATTCAATATTGGAGCATTATGTTTGTAGTGTTGGAGTTGAGCTCAATTGTGAAATATTGAGACGTTTTGCTCGCTTCATTGATTGCAAAACAACGGTATTAAATCATGTGTACATGCATGTATGTGCAGTATCATGAGTATTGCCGATTGACAAATTGCAATTGACATGTAGCCACTCATGCTTGAACTCTTCTCCCGTAAAGCGTACTTGGGCCAGGTACCTTGTACTGCTCCATAAATACTACTCGCGCACTGTACACATAACATTTAATATGTCTCACACCTTTTCAATCCTTATTTTATATGGAGGAACGGCCCAAGTATCATACAGTGCGCCTTAATACTACTCAACATACCATTTAATCCGTCTGGCACATTTTTGATCCTTATTGAATATAGAGAAAAGCGCAGGATATGAAACTTTAAACTTGGGCCGCAGGAACGAGCAGCACAAGGTACTTGGGGCACTGGTCTAACAATTCCATCCATTATTAGTTACATGTGAACCAATATCCAATTTCGCAATATCCATCGCATTGTGTGTGCTTATCCAAAAGAAACAAGAAATGTCCCTGCAAGTTATAACAATTATATCCGTGGCATGTAAGCTGTCCAATTTTTGAAATATCCATGAAATCGTGTGTGATCATCCCAAGTTATGCCTGCAAGTTAGAATCATATCCAGTGCTGGTTGCATTCAGCTTTCACAGCAGAGGATGAGTATATACTTATCGTGAACATTTGAATATAGTGTGAATTTCACTTGAACAATACGATGTCGTCCCTTCAACTTTTGTTTGTTCAATGAATACAACCATTTCCCGAAGACTCAATCACCGCCTCTTCTACTGGAATCGATCAGTAACTTTTGGCCATCAACTCTCCAAGCAACCGGGCTACAACAGGTCAGTCGGCGCCATTTTTGTATATTTTGCTCTCAGCCATGCACGATAGGGTTGGTATTTCAAAAATGATGTATAAATATCAAATTGAACTGTTGCCATAAAACAACACTCATACATTATAGCCATAACCCCAGTAATGGTTAACTACATTTTTATACCAGCCAATATGGGCTGTATCATAGACATTTTTGGGAATCCCTTATCCTGTATGTTTGGAGTAGAATTTAATATGGAAATAATCGGTTCAAATGCCCACTATTTTCGATGTTTTGTCCCCCAGTATCCATAGATTCAGTTGGTATGTCATTTGTAACGAACAGGTACCCATTTTATAGTGTTTTCAGGCCCACCAATTTTCAAAATATTTAGTGCCATATACATGTCGTCATGGGTTCAGCTTCCGGGGCCTGTTCTTCAGTATGTTGTCAATAACATGACCAATATAACCAATATATTTATATGCATCGACATCTTTCAGAGGAATATCATTAAAACAGATATCATAATAATCTCTACATTTTCTGGTGTGGAACATCAGCATTAGTTGGGACTTTGTACTATTATATATCACATCATTGTTGTCACCAAAACTAGAACAGACATTCAATTAATTTCTGCAAAACCCTTAGCAGAAGGGCAACAATCTATTACAACCGATAAGGCGGTAATTGTTTTCATCATTAATTCGTTCGTTTTTATTCTTATTAATTGGTACAAATACAGAATCAATCAAAATTCTTGGCATGTACCCATGAGCTAACAGAAAAGTTACAAACATGGACAGTAACAGATATTTTGAAGCCAGCATACTTTAGAGGCTCAGAGGTAAGATTAGCAGCTTTGTCATTAGGTAGTTGTTTGGCCCAAGTACCATACACTGCTCCTTAATACTACTCGTCCACTGAAAACATACCATTTAATCCGTCTCGCACCGTTTTTATCCTTATTGAATATAGAGGAAGGCGCAGGATATGATACTTGGGCCAGTTGGGCCATGATTTCAGCTATTTCATTAGCAGAAACAATCATTTTGTTGTCAAACATGATATGTCTGAGCTAGGGAACAGTTAAACAATGATTGATAGTGATTTCGTCATGTCATTACCCCTTGAATCTCCGACAGTATTAGGTATTTTGACTCTTCTGTTTATTGCATTTTTTCCTTCTTTCTAAAATTTCTTATCACTTTTAGTACACAACTTATCAGCAAGGATACTCTTTTTATTGCACAGGACCGACTCCAGGTTTACCAATATTTTTTTCCAAATTAGGTACGAATCACTCAGCATTATGATATGGTTCTACCTCATCATTCCATCCTGGAACATTATAAGGATTACAGGATTTTAGTAGTGTTAAGCAGGTTGTTAGAAGACAATAAACTGTTTAAAATCTCTGCATAAAACATCTAAATCCATTTAATGTTTGATGTCATGACAGTTTGGATCACAACATTTCAGCCTACACCTCCGGAAGGTCAATATTGTCAAATTGCGAGTTTGTAATATGACGATACTGATTTAGTAAATCAACAGATAAAAAATTCCAGTTAATTTTTTGTCTGGTTTAATTTGTTGTCGAGTCAGGACATACAGGTAAGATGTCAATATTGAATTTGAAGAAAATAGGGAAATGGTCAGAAAGAACACACTCGTGCAAGACCATTTTATCTCGGATACCTCCCATCGCGTCATCTGAACATAAAATACGATCGAGCCAAGAAGTCGTCCCCCATGCAGGACTAAGATATGTATCGGTAGGAAGACTAATCTTACCAGCCATTGCAAAATGATGGTCATCACAAAACTTTAATAACATATCCCCAAAGACAGAGGATTTAGAAATATTGGAGTTAAAATCACCAACGATGGTAATACACGTACTATCAATTTCTTGAACAAACACATGTAATTTGGCTAGACAGTCTTGGAATCTATCAAGGTTTTCATCACATTGGTAAAGTAGATAAACATTCAGTAGGCAAGATTCCCTCGTGTCACAACAGGAGCTTATTCTGATGCAACTTAGCCAACCGAGGTCCGTATTGTATTGCAGAGATGCTACCATCAATCGACGCCACCATGCGGACGTCCTGAGATAACACCAGCTGTGGCATCAATGGGTGATACGCCAAATCCATAGTCATCATGGGTACTATTGAGTATATCACATTCTTGTTTGGTCAACATGAGCTCTTGTGAACACAATATATCACTCAGTATTTAAAACATCATTCAAAAGATTACCAGTGCTCTAAAACCATTGCAATTATAGGAACCTATTCTGTTATCCATGTTGTTCAGTAACAGTAAGACAACACAGATCAATTAAGATTTCTTTACGTAAAATTTAAAAACAAGGATGCCAACAGGTCACGTATCTTGATTGTACAATGTTTAAGGGTCATGACAAAGAGCATCTACCCTAAACGATGAGTAAATATCAAATTTCGTTTTCGGTTACATGTTGTGGTAGGTTCGAGTCTGGACAAGAAGACAGAAGTACGACGACTGGTGAAGGCTTACAGGTGGGAGGCACATTTGGAGGTCCCAATCACGGACTTGCCGTTCTTGCGCTGTACCAGCTGGAACCCGTCCTCGTCTTTCTCATCAGATGGGTATACATGTACGCTTGACTCATCACCTCGTGGCAGCTTGTCCACCAATTGCCTGCAGTTGGTCCACGTCCTTGCGCGGCTGGACCAACACGGCATATATCAGTTACCCTAGGGGTGTCCTGATGTGCGGGAAGAGTAACACGGAGTGCTTTTGAGGAATTGGCAGTCGTGTTACTTATCTTATCGGTGGAAGTGATTCCTCCTCCAGGCAAGAGCCACGTAGAATTGGATGTGGTCACCTCCTGGGTCTTCTGGGGCATGTCGGCGTTTCATGGCACAGAACTCCCTCAGCATGGACAATAGGTCAATGGAGTTAACATCCACTGGGGATGTCCTGGACAGGTCACATGCACAAACCGCGGGAGATCCTTACACGTGTGCATCGTAGCAAGGATATCTGCCACATTGTTCACGTCTTTCTTTTTTCGGGTGAATCGAAGATAACTTTTTTTTTCACAGCTGTTGTAGAACATATGATTTTTTTCGCCTTCTCGATTTCACTAGAGTCATAAGAGTCACTGGCGATTTTAACCAAAGTATCATGAGCAATGAGTTTACCTTATTGGCGAGAAATCACAGCAATTCATTAAAGTTGCTTACCAGTCATGATCGATGCCTTGTTAGCCAAATTCTGGTATGTTTTGTTTGGGCTATATCTCTGCGGTTTGGCAGTGAATTTCGCTGAAAATTGTTCCGTAGGTTCTGTACATAACTACAAGATATGTTCAAGATTTGCTGAATTGTAGACCCCGTCGATAATCATACATCTCCTGAACGTTATACACCGTCAATTAAATGTACCTTACACAGGAAGCAGACAGCATTTTAGGGTGCAGTTACTTGACTGTTTAGATTACGTATCATATAACGATAACCTACTGCCTGTTTCGGGGTTTACCTCGACACTAGGTGGTAGTTTGATGTTCAAAATAGCATGTTATTCATCGTCTGCATGGAAAATACACTGGGCAAAAGAAATTGATTGTCAGTCGCATTAATAACGTGTATATATCCGTTGGCAATGTTAACTCAACCGCAGATCTCAGGAATATCAAATATTCAGCGACCCTAATAATTTCTAAGATCAGTATAGAACCAAAATCCCATCAACATCTCACACCTGAGTACAACGTTCTCGACAGCTGAGCACAGACAGTTTTCCCATACGAATAATCCGCCTATCTGTATTTACTGAAACATCACGGATATGTGCACTCGTTGTAGTTAAGAAACTGCATCATGTAATGCTTCGTTATATTTGTTCAGGCAACATTCAACTATGTTTATGTACTAATTCATTAATGAAATCGTTAATCGTTTTTCCGCATCACCTTAATAGATACATGCAGAATATATACTCGAAATTTCATGTAAGTTTCTTACGAAACGGCCGAGATATGAACTAAAATTGCACATGGTATTAAACCAGTGGAATCATAAGGAAGGTAACCGTTATGCAACCTTAACAATCAGTTCGGGCTTGGAGACACTCTCTGTCTGATCTGAAGAGTGCACATCAGAGGTCAAAGAAGATATCTCGCCAGAGGCCTGTGACTCTAACATGGTTGTTTCACACGATGAACACAGTAGATCTCCTGAGATTTTTTGTTTACAGATCTCGCAAACATACTGGTCGCCTTCGCGACCGCTGCCAAGCCCACCGTAGGGCCACATTATAAGTTTATGACCAACTGCAAGGCCAGAGGCTCAGCCTATTATGGAACAGGCAGTAACCGACGACTGGGCACGTGGTGATATTATGGGCGCAGTATCCAATGTAAACATTAAACTGTCACGAATCTGAAAAAAATCTCAAATTCAAGTAGATAGCTCCGGTCTTTTGAAATGCTAACACGTTTGCATTCTATATCCTTTCCGCGAAGTGAAGGATTATAAATCAGCATATTCGGTGATGGAGATTATATCATTAACCCCATTACGCCCGGGTGACCCTGCTGGAAGGCTCTAATCATAAAAACATGACCGAATCGTTTACATAAACACCAAAAATACATGTCTATCTGCAACGCAGTGGACCCAAATTGAGTGTTATGGGGTGTAATCCCTGTACGATATAAGTGCACAGACAATTGGTATGATGGATATTCAAGTTTAACCAGCAATAATCCAAATGTATGATCATATGAAAAGTATTCCATCCATTGATGAGTCTGCCTGGTACATGGGTGACAATGTACTAAAAATGATGACCAAGTACAAGTATTGGAGTACGTCTTCAACAAGTCTGACTCGTGTATAAACCATGTGGATAACCGAATAACCAAATGTGAGTGATATAAAAAAGTCATTTTACGGTCTTCCTCCATCAGTTATGCTGTACCCCGGTTCTCATACTAATGTTCAAGGTTTTTGTTTGAAACAATATGATAACCCACCCTCATGTATGGTGCTGGTTGCATGACTATAACCGGATACAGATATTTGCAGACTAGATTCTATCCTAGGTCAATCACTCAAGCAAAGCTCGCGACTAAGTGAAAGATCGCATAATACTCAACTACCACAGATTCTTGACATTAAACTAATCAGTGAAATTGTGGTAAAATCTTTTTTTCACCGAATTTGTAACCATTGTAGCCCTGCACATAGCAAGTGTAAGTTTTATATCTCAGTATACTTTAAATGTGTGTTGGTTCAATGTGCTTGTTTCACTTTTGGACATTGTATTCATTACGACCGAATCCCCGTTCACCAATCAGTCTTATACTTAATCCTCCTTGTCAATCAAGCCATGTCATCAGTGATGGCCATATTGAGTCCGTGAATTCTCTGATACATATAATTCGTGGAGGGCTCATTTGGGCCGATAGGCTATTGTCGTGAGTTTTCGTCCGTTGTCCGTCCGGGTCTGTAATTTTTTTTGACATGATGAATTTCTCTATACATTTGTCAGAACATACCTTGGGCTAATATCCAAAGACTACAAGATATTATAGTATATAAAAAATTATTGAATCGTTTTTGCCGATTTGGCAGTCATTTTTGACGAAAAATGGCCAATTTTGGACTTGGGTGGCAATTTTTGGGATTTTTGTTCCAAAACATTCCCCTCATGTACTTCGATGACATGTATAAGTTTCGTTGCCCTTGAGTCACCGGTCTGTATGTGGCGGCCATTTTGATTTTTAAACTGGTCGGCGTAAAAAGAAATTTTTCGTCCCAAATCAGGTAGCTAATCGTTTAGAGCCATTTCCAGCTAAGAAAAATCACCATTGTAAAATTTTGTGGACTTGGGAACACTTCATTCACTCTTTCCTTCATAATGGAAGCTGTGTCACTCTTAGAACACTTCAAGATAGAGCCTAAATATTGGCACATTCAAATGGGAAATCATATTGCGGTTTGAGTGGTGACCTTGAGTTCGACCTGCAATGACCTTGGGAAGTCAAAATGACATTTTCTTGTCGAAAAACAATGATATTTGTCATTCGCAGTCATTTTCTCAAAATATCTTCTGACAATTTTTTTCTCAAAATCATGCATAAGATTCTCCTTATGTACCCCCAAAAAATGTTTCCTTATTCGAAACTTGTTTTGGACTTGAATAATTTCACCCAATTTTCCTTCATAATGAGAGCTATATGGAGTAAACTCCTAGAGCACTTCAAGATAAAGCTTAAATATTGGTACATTCAAATGGGAAATTATATATGGCGGTTTCTCACTGAGTTTTTCAGTGCTGAATATGACCTTCATAGGTAAACACGGCCGCTTTTCTTGGAAATCATCCAATGTTGGAGTTTGGCAGCCATTTTATCAAAATCTGTTCAGAAAATGTTTTCCCAAATCATTCATAAGATTCCGGTCTGAATATGGCGGTCGTTTTGATTTTTGGATGGGTCAGCGGAAAAAATGTGTTTTTGTCCGAAATCAACTTGATCTAGTCACTATCTGTTTTGAGCCATTTCGAGGCGAAAAGAAATATTCGTGTTCGCTATTGAAAAGTATTTTAGACCTAGAAAATTTCATCTACTTTATTCCTCATAATGGGAGCTGTATTGAGTAAATACATGTATTGTATTAAGCTCATATGCCACATTACCATTATTTTAGTCACCTCGCGTCGGAAACATATTTATTATGCCAAAGTATACAGCTCATTAGCAGAAAAAAACCTTTCAAAATGTAACTTGATCGGGGGGAAAAAAACCCTTTCAAAATTGCTTTCGTATTATAGTCCATATGGAAAATGTGTGTTTGGCAACATCTAGGAACATGTTTTGACAATAGAGCAAGTGCAACAATTTATATTTTGGAAAATCAATACTCTGTGCGATTCTCATGATCTGCCCGTAAGCTGCAGCATCATTGGTGCTATGTTTTCATTTTCTTTTTATAATATAGCTTGCGAATATATGTATGATACATGCAGTGACATTATATCCACGAGCAATTCACGATAATTTATTTTTTTAACTATTTATTAAATGTTTAAAATATTTAATAAAATATTTTAATATTTTAATTTTTAAAAAATAAAATATTAATTTATTTATTCATTTGTCCTCGACCAATGAAGTAAAATACTTGAGGCGTATGTAGAGATAAGATGCACGGGATCTTGTGTTAAAAGTATTTTGTTGATTCGTCGAGTTGAAGTCGTGGGTCAGAAAACGAGGGGCCATACCATTTATAATTTTGAATGCTGGCGCTGACCTGCTGGAGGGAATGTACTACAAATATTCCAGTTGGGCGGTTTGATCTGCCAGAGGGAGATACTAGAAAGATTCCAGTTTGGTGGTGCGACCTGTTAGAAGGAAGGTACTAGAAAGATTCCAGTTTGGTGGTGCGACCTGTTAGAAGGAAGGTACTAGAAAGATTCCAGTTTGGTGGTGCGACCTGTTAGAAGGAAGGTACTAGAAAGATTCCAGTTTGGTGGTGCGACCTGTTAGAAGGAAGGTACTAGAAAGATTCCAGTTTGGTGGTGCGAACTGTTAGAAGGAAGGTACTAGAAAGATTCCAGTTTGGTGGTGTGGCCTTTCAGAGGACAGGTAGAAAGAAATATTCCACCTGTTACTATGGTGTCCGATGGCGAACATCTCGCAACCTCGTAATTTCGTGGCGAGGTTGCGACGCGAAGTTGCGAGATTGCGATGCGAAACAACGAGATTGCGACACGAAACAGCGAGAGAGCGACGTGATTTATTGCCTCGTCTTCTCGTTGATTCGCATCGCTACTTCGCAGCCGAGCGTCGCTACTTCGCAACCGGGCAATCACATTTGATCGGAAGTGACGGGAACTTCTGTTCACATCATGAACTATACCGTCCAAACTACCGTAGATCAACCGTCCCAGAAGCTTCACGCTCATGCAACCTCGTAGCTTCGGGCGAGGGAGCGACGCGAAGTTGCGAGGTTGCGACGCCAAGTTGCGAGGGAGCGACGGTACGAAGTTGCGAGGTAGCGACGCGAAGTTGCGAGGTAGCGACGCGAAGTTACGAGGGAGCGACACGAAGTTGCGAGGTAGCGACGCCAAGTTGCGAGATTTTTCGCGTCGCTACCTACAACATCGTGTCGCAATCTCGCAACTTCGCGTCGCTCTCTCGCCACGAAATCAAGAGGTTGCGAGATGGCCGCCATCGGACACCATATGTTACAGGGGAGGTACTAATCGGTTGCAGAATCTCATCATAAAGTCATGAGTAATACCACTGACTAATGGCGACAATGAAAATTTGTTCGTCAGTGGGGGAGCGCGGGGGTGGGGGCTGTTGGCAGCTCGCTGTATGAAAACATGTAGCAGTTGCAGCATCTTGTTTCTCGATTTTGCCTTACACCGGACTTTGAGACTGGATAATGAACTCGGTTTTCTTTGCTCGGATACTTTATACTTGGTTATTGTTTCCATGGTTGTGTACATAATAGTTCGCATTCAGGCAGTATCAGGCAAATCTGACTCGCCGTCATTCACGGAAACAAGAATCTTAAGGGTGGAATAGTGGTGATATAGTATAGCTATCAAAGTGAGTACAGTGGTATTAGAAATCAACAGTGATATGGAAAAATGATATGCTATGAATACTATCTATTTACTTGTTTTAATGAATCAGTATTAAAATATTCATCGTTTGAGTGTTGTGGGTTTTTCGTCCAAAAAGAAACATGTTGATCCAATGAACGTTTTTGGATAGGATGATTTTGAACATAATAACGACCGTTTTGGGTTTTATTTCACTGATCGATAACATATCTTCCATGTTCTTGGCCTATATACTCGCTCTGATGGAGGTAGAGGTTATTATGTTTAGGTATACATGTACTTCGATAACTGCAACACACAAATAATTGCATGTAGTGTATAATCGATAATATCGAGTCATCTTTATTCAGTTCAAGATTATTTGATGTGAACTTTTATTATTAAGACTGAAATCTTACATACCAGACTTAACAAGTAGGAATAATTCTAATAAAAGTGTATACCAGTAATACTGGTATATATTTATTTGATATATATTTGATTAATATATTTGATAATTGTCCTCATTTCGGTTACAATCGCGACCCATATCATGCACGTAAATATATAATCTACAGTCGAGAGATATATCTAGTGTTTAATGGATATTTTTTATTGTTGGGTATAGGTCATTGTTTAGAAGCACGACATATTATGAAGATATTATTGTAAAGTGACCGAAATCGGGTGCCATTTAAACTTGGACCTATAATGACCAAAAATAATATGAAAGAGGA
The DNA here is from genome assembly GCA_949152475.1 of Terebella lapidaria. NCBI lineage: Eukaryota > Metazoa > Annelida > Polychaeta > Terebellida > Terebellidae > Terebella > Terebella lapidaria. The sequence continues at coordinate 52,244,675 of OX424557.1, read as the reverse complement.
GACAAAAACGGTCGTATAATATAGAACATGCAAAGCATTCTATTAACAGTCAAACTTACATAGCAGTGTTATACGAGATGTGCACATCTCCATATATATGAATGACTTTTGTTGATGATCATGACGATGATGAGGAGGGTGATAACTTTGGTGATCGTTACATCGTCAGTGCACGTACAGTCAACGTTACGTTTCTGCTTGGGTTTGTTCAGTGTGTTACCGTGAACACATTTGAAACTTTTTTTTGACATTAGAGCTTTGGGGGCGAAGCTCCCAACCCTCTACATGTCTATGTGCTGACTTTTTTATGGAGGTTTCATGCCAACCTATCGACGCCCGTTTTGGCATATAAACCTTTGTTCACCTACTTCAAATGAGGATTTTCTTCTTCCTTGACATAAAATCTCTCGATTTGATGGCAACCTTTGAATATTCCACAGATATATAATGCATAAATCGATGTGTTAGGTTTGAGAAAATTACGCAAAACGGTCAGCTCGTCTGAAAAACGTCAAAATGGCGGAGCCGATGGAAATTCACGTTCCCAGAATGCAAAGCAAATTTTACCGTAATGACGCGTACTTTGCAACACACAATATTCTGTGCAGCATTTTGTGCATGCATGTACATGTAACTTTGCTTGTGGCCTTCTTTGGCGTTATGAAGTAAACACAACGATTCGTCTGCGATACCACGACTACATTTACCGTAATCTGACATATTTTATCACTTGAGACGTGTTCCATGCTGGGATGCGAAACCTTTTTATTTTAAACTGGTCTTTTAGTTTGCTCAGTATGTATGTGTTATTTATATCATGATATCAGATGCAGATGTTCATCATAGTATCCAATATTTTAAGGATATTCTATTGAGGTTCAGTATCATTTTATCAGGCGTATCTGTTTCATTGAGCTCAAAATAAATGTTTACTCATTAGGAATATGATTCAAGTACGCCTATGTGTTTCATCATAATATAGGGAATGAATTGGAATCATATGGTGGCATGATGTGGTTCAATTTTCTTTCTTTTTTTGCAGAAGGGGGGGGGGAGGTAACGTTGTGTAAGATACATTCAGCTGTCGTGGTGCTGATGATGTGCTCGAGCTCTAATGTCGTCTCCCGCAGTTAGCTGCATTTTCTTGTTCAGTTGACCGTCAGCACGTTTGTACTTGCCCAAAGCAGACACACTGCGGTGCCCTGTCTGCTCGGCAATCAGCTGCTCGTCGACGCCTTGCCGATAAAGACGTGTTGCTGTAGACGCGCGCAGTGAGTGGTTAGAGAAGTTTCCCAGATTCCCAAGCCCCGCATCATTCGTGATGGTTTTGACGAAGGTTTTCAAAGTGTTGTGGCCAAGATGTTGTTTGCGAAACCAAATCGTCCATTGCGGGGTCACCGACTTCAGTGGTGCGAGGAATAACCCGGTGTCCAACATAGCAGGCGGACAGAATGAAATATACTTGCGGAGAAGTTGACCGAGGCAACGTCCTGCATCAGGTGACGCATAACACTTGGCTGTGTGAGGCGTAACGTCTTTTTGTTTCAGTCCCCCGTTGTAGGATTTGCTCACTTTTTCTGTGTACGAAACATAATCCATTTCCTGCTCCGTGCCAAAAGTGAACGGATTCCCTGTGAGACTCCTCATTTCTTACCCACCACGGATGCCAATCAGCCAGAACACGGCTCGACCGAGGCCTTGGGGAGTATCGGCAGAGAGAATTCCCTTCTCCCAAAGGACGTTTTCCATGCCGGGAGTGATAGGTTCTGAGCGGGTTACTTTCAGTCCCGGGCCTAAACTGACTTTTTCATCTCGACATCGAGCGCGGCTTGCAAAGTTTTGAAATCTTCACCAGTGAACAATTTGACGGTCCTTCCGTTCATTTCGAGGTACTTTTGCAAGCTTGTTATCAGTTCACAAAGAGTTCTTCCCGGATACCTGGTGTCATTTTCTTTGCGCACTTCGCGACGGAACATCGACAACTTCCGATCTAGCTCTTCATCGGACGACTGGAGAAGGTCGGTGCACTGCGCCCACGATGTATAAGTCTGTATGCCCAGGAAGTCTTGTTGCGTGTTTGTTCCGGCGTGGCTTCCTTCTCCAGTGCAATGAGGTGGAGGTTTTTTTTTTTATTTTTTACTGAAGATTCCGCGAAACGCTCTATAAAATCGAAAAACAGGACAAGTGATTAAATACGAGTCTGGTAATTCGTTTAATTTGGGAACAAGGCGTCATAATGTGACATGGTGTAATAGTAATAATGATATTTGTTATGAGTGTCATAAATGGCATGTTGTCCAATATATGTTAATTTAGAAAAAAAATATCATTACTGCAAGGCCAGTGTGTTTAATCGATATCAGCAAAGAAATTTCTGGACCCTAGCTATTTTTAGTAACACTCATAAGACCTAAAATATTCATTAAGTTATCATTTCGAATATTGCCCAGAGGAGCTTGTCACAAGAATGCAATAGTAAACCTTGCTTAAAGCTGCTGCCTTCGAATGTATGCAGTATTTTTTTCAAAACCAATTTTTTGTTAAACACATCTCATGCAATATAACAAAAGGTGTGCTCTATGATTTTGACGAGGACAGTCCGTCCGAGTTGTCTTTTCATCCGTTTTAGTGCCCATTTTGTACGGGTTTTGTAAATAAACAAACGAAGTGTATCCATCAAACCCGAATGTAAACAAATGCTCAAATCGCACGTAAAAGTCCACATCGAGTACATTTTCCAGTTCGTTGATGTAGTTATGAGAAAATAATCAATGATATACCATGATGTGCATGGAATTGTCAGTTTATCTCGCATTTGTATGCTTTGTTTACATCTGCGTGTGATGGATACAGTTCCTGTAGTTACGGGAAAACCGCCTGTTCAAATGAGCAAAATTTCCCTGAGGACTGGTTATTTTCATTACATTTGATGTGAGTATGTTTCATTCAGTTAGTTTGGCATGTTTAACATGAAATATAGTTTTCAAAAAATATTGACTGGTTCCGAAGGCAGCTGCTTTAATACCTCAGCATTATGGGCACAGACATGATATCTCTACTGGACAGAACCTTGTTGAGCCCAATAATAAATATTTCTTGTCTTAACTATTTACATTGTGGTCGACAAAAGACTTGTCAAGTTAAACCATTGTTACCTTATTTGGTAATATTGTTCTGTTTTCACCAAACAAATCAGTTATTCTGAACAAGAATCCAGTATCATTTGTTTTCATAGTGCAGGTTACTGGAGTGATCAGAGATGCCAAAGTGAGTATTTTAATGGTCGCAATAAGTTAACTAAATAATATTTATTTGATCATTCTGAAAAAACAATAGCTTTCATGTGACCAACTTTCTCATCAAGCCTGTGCAATTTCATCGTCATTCATTGAAAACCCCCACCTGTAGAGCGTTCACAATCGTGACAATCCATGTGTGTTAAAGACGACGGACAGTAAAAAAATTTTCTTGCACAAATATACTGCTTATGTTCATATGATATGCTACGAAATAAATAAATGTACGAATTCCATCGATATAATGCGCGTCTGGCACGATCAAAATGCTGTTCACAGTGCCCCAGCCATGCCGTGTGTTTCAGGTAAAAGAATCGTGACGTCACGATAGGTCATTACGTTTTCCATACAGCTGTACGCTGTATAGATACCTGTACGTTTTCCGCGGCTGCTATGATCACCGCGGTGAGGTCAAAGAATTTTCATGCGATGAGATGGCGTTCATTAAATATTTGCGACACACCCATTTTTGGGCAGAAGGATATGAAAATTTGCCACCATGTTCAGGAGAGTATATAGATGACACTGTTATGGTGAAATATATTGTTAACCTGAAAAATATGCACAGTCCAATGTTCTCTAATCGGAAAATATTTCAAGAGGGGTGATGAGTTATAACCCACAGGTAAATATGTGCTCATCAGAATTTTCTCAAAATTTGTCTGATTATCAAGTGATATGTGTAGATTGAAATCGGTGAATAAAAATTGGGGGTCACCGCGTTGGATTTGTTGCAAAACACTTTCGAAAGAGTTTAGCTATCTTTCGAAATCCGCCATATTATTCAAATTGAATTAACAGCCCCAGAAAAGAATCCATACGGTAAAAACTTATAAAATTTAGTATACATGTCCAGTGGATTGTACACATGTAAAAATTGAAAAAAAATTGGGGGTTACTGCGGCAGAATTTTCGCAATCTGCATTTGAATGTTGTATGTCGGACTAGGATCGTGCGCCCGTTTGCCACCAAAACGTCAGAGGTTTACCTATCGTGACGTCACATCATTCGCTGGAAGCTTCTTGAAGGGAGTCTCCACTACAGAGCGCCCACAGGGCAACAGGATGCATATTCATTGAAAATATTGTTGCTATCATTTATAACTCATACGACTCTATCATATAAGGAAAAAATCCCGAATATTATTTTTTCACCGTCCGTCGCCTTTAAAGGGCCACTGTATGGGATTCGGCTTTTAGGGGATTTCCAAGATTTTTCTCCCGACGCTTCTATTTAAAGAACAAAACGTCAGATGACGTTTTTGGCCTAGGATCTCTGCCGAGCCGACCTGGGCTGATCTGAGCATTGGCTCGGTAGAGATTCTGGGTCAAAAAACGTAATCTGACGTTTTGTTCTATAAATAGAAGCGTCGGGAGAAAAATCTTGGAAATCCCCTAAAAGCCGAATCCCATACAGTGGCCCTTTAAGCAGGCTAGTTTGAGCACAAGATATGTCGCCAATCGACCAATTTATATGGTCATCTTACCAAAGATATATATATGTGTATAAAAAACATTAGAATCCGTTCAAATTTGCACTCTTTGGGGCGTTCACAAGAAAATCTCAACAGAGGCGGAAGCGGCGGCGGCACGATGGAGATAAATGCACAGTATCAGCCGATCTTCGTTCCGGGGATACAATGATAATTGTTTTAATAACTCAGGCATGTAATGTTTTGTACCAACCTGAAGCTTGTCTGTCTGGGACATGGTCTTGGACAAAGAGACCTGTACCTGTTGCCGTCAGCTGTGCACGACATGCTTGCACGGTGTCTAGCGCTTGACTGAGGTCTTCGTCTGAATCATCGGATATTGGCTCTGTTTCCAACCAGTAAGGCTTGTTGTTCCGCGGTGCAGTTGATGAACTTGAACGTGAACTGTCATTCCGAATCAAATCCAAAAACTGGTCAATGATGTGTGGCGTGTCCAGCACACTTTGAGAAAACGTCGATTGTGTCAAAAATAATGTGGTCGTCGTCATCCATGGTGGCAGGTGAATCGAACGCACATTCTGTTGGTGACGTCTTTTATACACGTACCGTATATGTATACTGGCCACTCAGGCAACTGGTTGTAGGCATACCGGCCCAAGTATCATATCCTGCGCCTTCTTCTATATTCAATAAGGATTAAAAAGGTGACAGACGGATCAAATGGCATTCATTTAGTGGGTGAGTAGTATTAAGGCGCAGCCGCAGCGTTTGATACTTGGGCCGACACATCGTAAACGCCACGATGTCCATTTGAGCAGAATTTGAGCTATGTGGATTTAAGCCTTGCGCAATGGAGTGTGACGATAATAAAACGCTAACTCACCGCAACACCATTTGAGTTATAACATAATGTTGTGGGTAAATAATGACCTCTCACGAACAATAGAAGTACTGTATCCATTTCCCTCGAAATCCTTAAAACAGCAGAAATAGGCAACTAGCTTTCATCCCCAATTTTCGTCCCAAGTAGCGCACTTTACTAGATGTTAATACTACTCACCCACTGAATGTATACCATATTTAATCCGTCTGGCACATTTTAAATCTTCATTGAATTTAGAAGAAATAGTAAGCTGCGCTACATGGGCCATAGTACACTGTGGTGATACTGGATGCACTAACGATCGTTAGTGCATCCCGCAATGGCCGACAGTAAACATGATCAGTTTGGTTTTTAACCGTATTCTATCAAATGACAGGTCCATTTGTGATAAATGGACACTCTGAGGATAGCTTAGTGTTTTGGACAAAGACATGCGTAGTTATTTCAAGCAGATCACGCTTCTTTGTTTAGATATGTTGAGGAAAAGAATTAGCGATAAGATTCACCAACGACAAAAGTGAGATTCCCTAACGATATAGGCCTAATACGTGTATATTGTAAAACGTCCATATCATACATCATTGTGAATTCGTTGATTTATGCGACATAGATTAGCGAATGTCACATCAAAAATAGGAAATCTGTATTAGAAGATCATCTATACACATCAATACATGTCAATTGGTACTTTATTTCACGTTTAACATTTAAATAACGTAGATTTGAATTAATAAAGAAAAGATCGTTAGGGAATCTTCACATGTTCGTTAGGGAATCTTCGATTTTACAAAAACAATCGTTAGGGAATCTTTCGGCTTTTTTTCAGACGAGTTTTTCATGCTCAAACCAACATAAATCGCCATGTATTTGCAACGAACGGTTGTTCGTGCGCATAAGAATCAGCAGATGCATGTGTGTATCGATCACAATTCTAATTATCGGGAAAATGAAGAAAATTCAAACGAACCGCGAGTGGGTTCGCCATTGCGTCCAGTCTCACCACAGTGATAGTAAGCGGCGCTACATGGGCCCAATTGGCCTCAAGCAAATCGTGGCCTATTGACTGATACAAAAGCGAAGACAGCTCCGTCAGTACCAAAATAGTGACGTTCGAGTGACACATATGATCGAACTCGAAAAATACAGACTATAATTGACTCCATCTCCCAACAAAACTATTTTGTCGTCCATAACTTACATGTAATAAGCAGAAAAACTACCTTAAAAAACACATTTGACATAAGTATGAAATAATTTGTCATACATAGGATTTGAGATTCCGAATTTCCCCAGTAGATATGAAATTTGATGCCCCTGTCCGTCCGCAGTCAGCACTTGCCATTACGAACAGGAGATTGGTGCAGCTTCGAACAGGAGCTGTTTGAAAACTTCCATTGGGAGAAGAGCATTCATGTGCAGTTATTCAACAATTTCATGCAATATTTCAACAAAATATAAAGGCAGTCGTTATTACAATTTCATAAGTCGTTATTACAATTTCATAACTACTAGTATATAAGCCTAGTTGTGACCGGTAAGTTCTTTAATTTTGCATTTGGTGCCAATTTAAATTCTGAACATTATGACTAGTTTTTACACACACTGTCACATTCATTTTTCTCACGCATGTGGCTATTCTGGTTGCTTCAGCTCACAAATATGAGAAAACACAATATTCCTATCGCATTTATCGCGAACGTTTTCCTAGCTGCCGTCATCTTGTTCCTGACTTGTGAAGATCGAGACAGAAATTCATACCCAAGTTCACATGTTGTGATCACGGTGAAAATGGCGAAATGAACGCAAATCACAACCTTTTGAACTGGGAATCACGATATTCACATTTTCTAATGAACGCAGCATTAGTCAACATTTCTGTCGCCTCCCTGCTATATTCCCGCAGCAGTTGGTTTAAGTTATTAATTAATTATATTGGGCTCAACAACCAGATGTTTACAATCACTAAGAAAAAATCCCCGTTAGTTTGTATAACGATTCATTCGTGCGTGATACATGTGATAACCGCAAAATATACGGTGGGTGATCCATGCCATAATGCTGCAGCGAAGACTACAGTGGCTGATTCATGCCATAATGTGTTTGTCCTGAAGAGTTTTCGTCACGACTTCAATTCTGACGACGGAAATGATTAAAATGGGTCCTTCCTGCTTCCTTCTTGCTGCAGCAGAAATGTATTGGTCGCCGTAACAACGATTTTGTTTTGGTCGCGGCAACAATGGTTTTCGTTGCGACCAAAATGTTTTAGTTGCGACAACAACTATTTTCACTGCGACGAGAATGTTTTGGTCGCGGCGAGAATGTTCTCGCTGCAGCGAAAACGTTTTGGTCGCTACATACATGCCTGCATTTCTTTCCGAGTGTCTATTGTTTGCGTGTTAACAATGGTTAATGTGATCCGGACATGCACTTTTTCGTCGCATATTATGCGCAATCTCCATATAGTCCGTTTGTCTGAAATCCATGAGGTTTCATAACTTATGTTCACACCACGTAGGCTGTACACTAAAATACGAAAAAATAATGTGTTTAACTGACACAGCTCATGTTCTTCATAATTTGTGTGTACACTTTATTGAAAGTATTCCTAAAGGGACCTACTAGGCTCCCTTTAACTTTTCTTTCACATCGGCCGCTGGCAGGGACCTACGAGTTCACTCTGAATGAAAGTGAGTGACGAGCACACCGACTTCTACGGAAGCTTTGGGTGAAAGGGTTACTTTTCGGAGTATGGAGTGTGAGGTTTGGAGTGCGAGGTATGGAGTGTGAGGTTAGCATTCTTCCTAATGCTAACGCCCTCGACCATGTTGAATAACTCCCTGTTCCTCGGGCTTTCTCTATGTCATCGTTACTGGGGTGCTGTTGGGGTGCTTATGGAGATTTAACATGGTGAAGCGGACATGGTGAACCGGCTGTTGAAGCTTACGCGAGAGTTCTCTACATAAAAACCCATACTTGGGGCATTTGTGGGAAATATCACAACGCCGTGGCTGCAGAGGACGCTGTAGAGCTATCAACTAAGGTTCAACACGCGAGCAGTGGCTGCAGCCTCGTCCTCGATGCGAACGAAATCTATTCGCTGTTTGACAGCTCAAAACAAGTTGAAAACCATAAAAAAAAATGCATGATCTAATCCTATCAAAATGGCTTGCACGGTCACTTGCGCCAAAATTGCTGATTCGTTACGTTTTAAAACATGTGCAATAATTTGAACAAAATTCGAAAACTTTCTCGCTTTGAATCAATATTCGTAATAGATACGGTGTGGAATCAAATCAAAACTGACATAATGACGCGTATAATAGGCCTACATGCTGGTGTACATCACGTGACACGGTCTCCGTTTCGTTCCCCTCTACAAGACCCTCTACAAGTGTATAAACGGAGTTTATAGAGGGCAGTGGTGAAACCACCAGATATTTGAAGCGAGAAGGATGTTGAAACTGACAGCACCGGTATCACAGCCCCATCCTGGCAGTCGTCATCGCATCATCCTGTTCATATTCTCTGATGAGCAAAGGACCAGGTCACAACTGGTCTGCACGAGATTGACATTTTCTTGTGAGCAAAGGAATTGTTCTGTACATTTGGTTTACACTCAGACACTACCTTGTTCTAGGCAGCCTTTCCAGGGAATCTAATTCCCCTTCTGCGCCAACTGTACACAGTTCGTAGCCGTGATGGAAACTTCATTTCACCCAGTTTCTGAATCAACTTTCACACCAGATATCAACAGCTGCTTCTGCTTCTGGGTGCGGCATGAGGCAGGATCTATCGAACCTGTCTCTCCTCATCTTTCGACCACAGGCCTGAACATCGCTATTCAACTACCAAAATCCGCTCAAAACACGTCCACCCAAATTGAGTAAGAAGCTCAAGTTTCCATTCCCATGCATGTAATTATGATACATATCCCTCTCTTTCACCTGGTGGATGACTCAGCAGATTACGACTGACGAACTGTCAGTCTAATCCCAATCCCCATTTCTGGAAACAGCATACACGTGTGTTATTCTACATCTGTCAAAGAAGACTACACAAAGAGCTTAGACTATAGTCGCATGAAGGGTCCGTTTTTAGAACCACTCTTTCTAATTTCCATGGATCTCTCTCACCGACGGATCAAGGAAACATCCTGGAAAATTTTGATTTTTTTTCACAATGAGAAAACATTGGATAATAATATTCCTCAATCATGCGAGTCAATCTAATGTGCCTTCATTCGAAGCCATTCTTATACACAAAACCTCCCGTGTACAACGTTCACAGCCAAGTCAGGCATTCCTCTCTTTCAATCATACATTCCAGTGATTATACGTGGAACCAATATCGAAGTAGAAATTATTCCGAGCGAACCGAGTCGGTGATGCAGTATCGGTCCAATGCCAGACAGAGCAATACACAATCGGTGAAATTATTTGAAACTTCAAAGGTTGTGTAGAATATTTATGACTGTTATGGCCCGAAACCCGCCCCTGACACATTCTCCCACTCGACATACACGGCACAGATTCATCACATGACTTCATACTTACTTACCTTACGTCACCGGGCATGCACCGTCCTCGCACCACATCTACATGTAAACAACACTGCTCACGTTAACACTTCCTACAATCCCACCAATCACCACATTCCCAGACACATGACTCCGCCCACACAGACATGACATCACTTTCCCGCCATTTTACATGAACACCTGCCACATTACGCGGGAAATCCCACACACATCATGGACTTAGCCCCGCGCTTTCCCACGGACATTGGTAGTAGTTGAGAAATCTGTTGAAGAGAGAAGTTGTATTGAGAGGTACTAAGCCAAAGATTGTGATTAGAGGATATCAAATTTATACAGGACTATTAATACTTCGGACTATTGTGGGGATTACGATTGAATGAGAGAGTGATCGTACATCGGACTTAATCATCCAAATAAACATCGGATATTGTTGCAATTGACGTCGGACTTCCTGTTGGTGTGTTCACGCACAACATACATCGTACTATTCGATCAGTGGGCGTAATAGCCGCCCGAAGAACTCCGCTATTCCGTCACAGTTGTCTGAGTTCATGCAGCATTTTTGACAACTTCTCAATGATAATTCAAGCCACATTATTTCAAAACTTTTATCCAACGTCAAATATCCTCCATATACTACCAAATATCCTCCATAGACCAAGTGTCAGAGGGAACTTGACAGCCTAATGCAACTTTTCTCTCTGCTATCGGGGTACCCATGTCCTCAGAGACCGATGTATCTGGCCAATGATGAACATTCCTTGGCATTCGAATGATACTATACTGTCCCAGAGACAGCCAAGCTCAACGACTGATTGATAAATTGAGTTTGGCTCCACCATCGACTGTCGAAACTCTTTTAGAATCTTTCATTCACTAGAAGCTAGAACTTACTAATCTTTTTGCCTCATCTAATAACATTGATCCATTTATGTGGCATTTTCATTCCAGGTTCATTTAATTTTTATCTTCATTTACCAAAACCATCCATTCGCTAAGGGATCTGTGTACGAGAAAGCATCCGATGCCCACATATACCCATGTAAAGTGTCATTGGAACACTTACCCAGACCCAAGTCACTAAGTCACTAATTAAGCACACTGTCTGGGATTTGTTCATCCGGATCACAACCAAAGCTCTCAATCCCTATGAATACTATCTGTATTCTTCCGTATATAGATCATGATACTCTATGCATTACCGAGCTGTGCATCACATCCACCACAAAAGATACTTCACTTATGATATGATCATCTTTTATGGCACGAAATTTGATAATTCCACTTTCACGAATATGCTAATACATTATTTTTCAATCATGTCCGGGTGTGTTTGCTTTTTGTTACTGTACAGCCCATCGAACACTGAATTCACGATTCGATCACAGGAGGGCTGTACTCATGATGGGCAAATCTGAGGACGGGTCGCCTTTGGCGCCTGGTCGGCATGAAGTGTCGGCGGAGGCCGGAGGACAAGACACTCGTGGGCATTGGGGACGACAGATCGAGTTCACGCTTTCCTGTATCGGCTATGCCGTGGGACTCGGTGCCCTCTGGAGATTCCCATATGTCTGCATGCGTAACGGCGGAGGTGAGTATCGAATCTTAAGTTACATTTGGCGATAGTTAGGAATTCTTTGTGTATAATTTATGGTTTCTAATTAAGGAGATACGTCTCATGGTTGCCAAGGGTACCAATAATTACCGTCCAATCATAGAATCCTGTGTAACGAGACATCAATCAACACCCGTAGGCCTATTCATCTGAAATGAAATTGACAGGTATATCATACATATCGTTCCAGGATCATTTCTGATCCCATACTTCACGTTTTTGATTGTGTGTGGGATGCCGCTTTACTTCATGGAGCTGTGTCTGGGTCAGTTCTCTGGTCTGAGTCCCCTTTCTGTCTGGAGGATGTGTCCCCTCTTCAAGGGTAAGTCACCATATCTATTATATTTGGCTTAATGTTCCAAGGTGAACTTCCTCCCTGTCCGGAGCTCTGCACCCTGTTGAGAGGTACGTTATAGTGGTTACTGTGTCTGAGTCAATTCTCCAGTCTGAGCAAACTTTCTGGAGGATGTGTCTTCTCTGCACAGTCTGATGAGTTACCATGGCCACTGTGTGTCAGTCATTTCCCTAGCGTTAAAGCCTGTCTGACACAAACAGGTATCGGGTGGGGCATGATCATCGTGTCTGCTGTTGTGTCCATCTACTACAACACTATCATCGCCTGGCTCCTGTACTTCCTGGGGATGTCTCTGCGTGCCGAGCTGCCCTGGAAATCGTGCAATAACACGTGGAATACGCCCGCCTGCCAGGATTTTGGCGCTAACATCAGTCTGCCCTCGGGGCTCGAACCCACAACCGCGACTGAAGAGTTTTGGAGGTGAGGACAAATTTGTCAGTATGCTCAGCAGACTGCGAGACTGCGAGTATACCTGTTATAGCCATACTCATCGAATATCTCATTTATTTCCAATGTACATTGAAATATGATTTTTGGGACTAAAGTCCTCTTTAAATGACCTGAGGTCCAACGTGTCAATTTATATAGCGCTTTATATACACACTCTATGTATGTATATGTACAATGTACAGAAATATGAAACATCGATAAAATACATTAAATGTAAGCATCAATCTAACCACCAAAGCAGGAAGATGACTATAAATATACTTGTTTGAAATCTCCCTTTAAAAACTGGGAGTGATAGACTGTCTTCGACATGTCCTTCAGTCGCAAGGTACTGGATCTGTCAGACGGTATCGAGCACCTTGGACCTATCAAATGGGACCTGCTGCTGAGTCTTTTTGCCGCCTGGGTGCTGATCCTGCTCTGTCTGATCAAAGGCATCAAGTCCTCGGGCAAGGTAGTCTACGTCAGCGCCACTCTCCCCTACCTGCTTCTGACAGTGCTGCTTGTCAGAGGTGCTACCCTCCCCGGCTCCCTCAACGGAATCAAGTACTACATCATACCTGACTTCACTAAACTCAAAGAATTCACGGTAAATGGGGCATTCTTTTTTATACAATTTTAAGAGACACTTAGTATATAATGAGAGTATGACTGTTGCCTGGATTGGTGCTGCTTACGCCATGTGCTGTGTGAATGTGTAGGTATGGACGGAGGCGTGTCTACAGATCTTCTATTCCCTGGGTCCAGCCTGGGGCGGCCTGATCACATTGTCATCGTACAACAAGTTCAACAACAATTGTCTCAAGTCAGTGCTGCACTCAATGAATCAGCAATACTTAGATGTCAAAATAGGTCACTATATTCATGTAACGATGTGTACTACCCATCACTACATGAATTCACATTATATATGTACGAAAAAATCCTTAATTTGACAGGGATGCAGTTGTTGTAAGCTTCATTTGTGGATTATCTAGTCTTTTTGCGGGCTTTGCAATATTCTCCATCATCGGTTACATGGCTCATGAAGCCAAACTGCCGGTAGATAAAGTCATCACACAAGGTATCTCTTGCAACTTTTATTGAGGATATACAAAACAAAACATCTACGTTCTGGGTGGTTTGATCTGTAGAACTGTGATTTATATGATAGGTCCAGGACTAGCCTTCATCGCGTATCCTGAGGCGATATCCAAGCTACCGGGCTCGCCATTCTGGGCCGTGTGTTTCTTCACCACACTACTCATGCTGGGTGTGGACACCCAGGTACCTCGTCTTAAGTGTTAGTGAACACCAAGCCATCATGTGTTTGGCATATTTTGATTCTGTATTTTTTGCATTGCTACAAGCTATAGATCCGTCTCCTGTTTCAGTTTGCGACCGTGGAGACTGTAACGAGCGGGTTTGTTGATGAGTTTCCACAGTACCTGCGAAAGAGGAAGATGATATTCGTTATTGTGGTTGTTGTCACTATGATGCTGATGGGAATTCCCTTCATCACAAAGGTATGTATGTGAGTCTGCATGTCTTTTGACGACGTACCGCAGGAATACGTCTTCCAAATATCAACTGTAAAAAAAAAGACCCTTATATAGTGGCCTGTCTGCACAGGGCAAAATGGAGAAGGCGAACAGTGTTTTCATCCCATTATTAGAAGCTAAAACGTAAGCGTTCTGTTCACCCTATTGGCAAGATGCGGCAGGGTATCAGGAACAGTACTGGCTATTGACTTCGTCAGGCAACACGCTCAAACAACTCATATTCCTTTGTCCTCGCAAATCAGCCGACTGCGAAGTTTACATCCTTTAGTGATATCCTTTGGGAGACTCTTTACCTTACCAAACACTTGAGCTTCGCATTATCGATGCTGAACACTGGAGATGTCCTTGGGATCGCTCTGTGTGAGATCGTCGCAGAATGTTACATGCTGCAACCCGATAGCCCACAGTTCGCTATATAGTCAAGGGTCAGAATAAGCTATGTATCGACAGGAAGGGTCTTTTCAGGGATCGCACCCTTGGTTGTGACCCAAAAAGTGCAATTCTTCATCCTGGTTAAATATGATCAAGGTTCACCACGGAACAGTGGATTCCATAGCCTCTGGCTTCCCACAATGCAGGCAAGTGGTAGTTACCAACGTAGTAATAAAATTCGAAAGCCCTGTATGATAATACATACTTGCTCCAAAAATGAGATGAATCGATCGTGGACAATGAAGCAGCACACACCAGATAAATCAGAATCCAGCTTTTAGTGACCATTTCCTGACCAATGTTCATAGGTATGTCCAAGCTTTCCATGTACAGAACAGTAAGATACGACCAGCTGTTATGACGAAATGCTAACGATGTGTTCGCAAAAACAGTAGTGATCCATGAAAAGAGAACTTTTCAAGCCTTGGACTGAGTTACGGAAAATGAAATTTGTATATTCAAAGAAGGAAAACCAGATCCTGCCTCATACTGCATGTGAACATGTAGTACAAGCAAAACGTCGACCTTGTGGCGACACCAGCGAACGTTATGACAAACCTAGTGTTGCAATCAGAAGATATCATCAATATTGCCGGAACAACATAAATGAGCAATGTTCCATGAACACAAACCTGGTGTGAATTGGTATGAGAAAGACTCATATAGATACTACTATGCGGACATATATGTGGCGATTTTGCCCTAAGCACGCGGCAGGTGTTTGTAAACATAAATGCCATTTATGTGGCCTTTTTGTACTTGGCCTTGTTTTGACATGCTCCGTTCGAGCGTGCGTTGCCACGGCGACGTATTGTAATTTACGCTCCAGTAAACTATAACAATGGATCGATTAAACCTCGCGTGCGCCCTACAGTTTCTGGTGTATTATATATACACTGGAAGCGACTCGATCGAGGAGATTGTCCGAGAGATCGAGACTAGGACGCACACGAGGCTCGCCATGAGCTTTGTGTTCCCTGGGTCTGAGTAGTGGGCTCCTAGAGCCCTGGGGACGATTTCCATGGGGAGGCCCGGGCTGGGAGAGACAAGTTGCTGAATCGGGGGCCTTCGGCCCTGTGGATCGCCAGCTCTCTCCCTTCCCGGGACGTGTGACAGAGGCTCTGGCCAGCATGTCGGACTGTACGGGGTTCCGTCCCCGAGGCAGACCGCGGCTCGCCAGGCCCCGCCAGTTAACACCGTAGGGATGAACTAGTTTCTGAACGGTGTCCGTAGGCCTGGGAGTGTCGGGTGGGCTGTTACCTGGTTACCGTTAATGCTGAAGTAGTTACCGTGTCCGCAGCGACCTCCGGTGAGCGGCCCTGCCGCAAGGATCCGGAATAGCGGATGCGCGTCCGCAAGGACTCGGATGAGAGAGGACTATCCTCGAGGATCCCGAAGAGCGGACGGTAGTCAATAACTTTACATTGGTGCCGTGACCAGGATCAGTCCGACAGTGTTCCATCGCAGCCTACCGTCACAGCGTTGTAGCCTCCTTAGTCCCTGGGGATCGCCCGCTCCTCAAGGACATCTTAGGAAAATGACGAAAGAAAGAGATAAGGCCAAAAATAAGGCTGATCAACCCAAGGGGGGGGAAACGGGTGGTAACGTCGCGGACAACACCCGGTCCAGCGACGGCCGCCGTGAGAATTCTTCGGATGACTCCGGCGGTAGGAAGGAACGCGCGGAAACCTCCGTGGACAAGACCCCGTCCGCGGAGACGACTCCGGCGTCCCTGGCTCCGTCTTCGGACGTAGAGTCGAGCCCCGCGGGGCCGCAGCAGGAGTTGTCGTCAAGGCCGGGCCTTGACGTGTTAGGCGCGGTGGGTGGAGCTGGCAACGGCTCTACGCCGCGCACGCCCGTGCCCAGAACAGATCCGTGGCAAATGGCACCCTTCCGTAAGACGCCTTCGGGCATCCGGAATCGAGCGCCAATGCATGCGGGTCCTTCTGGACAAGCGGACCAGCCTTACCAGATGCCACACCCGGCCGGGTGGACTCCTTCGCGAGCCTCCGGCATGGGTTCTGGTCGGTCCGCACCGGGTAGTGTGGTGGATCAGCTCACCGACGCACTTGGCGAGCTGGCCCCTCTAGGGCGCTATGACCGCGCCCGGTCGCCCCATCAGGGACGATCAGACCGGCGGAACCGCTCCCCCTCTCCGCTGTCACAAGGCAACTCGGGGCCTTTGACGGAGAGGGAGAGGTGGCTGATATCCGAGGCGCTTGTACTGTTCAAGCGGAATCAGCCGCCTCCGAGCGTTGACCCGTCGGCCATCCTTAGTCCGGGGATGTCTGGGCCAGTAGCCCCTCCCCAAGTCCTGCCGAGTCCGCAGGCGCCAGTGGCCCCCGCAATGGGACCCGCGCCTGCCCCGCGGCTCGGAGGCACCACGTTGGCGACCGCGTCGACCGTTCCGACGGTTGGAGCGCAAGCCGCGTGGCCGACCCTGGCACGTACAGTGTGTCGGACGGGCAGTGGCAACAGGCGGCTTCGGCCCCAAGCTTTGCCGCCCCTTCTGGAGCCTACCCAGTAGGTTCGATGGGAGCCCCGCCCGCACCTAGCCAGAGTGGGTTTTCAGCGGGAATGACCCCGGCGGCAAACGTGAGCTTCCCTGCTCCTATGTCCGCGGCGTCGATGTTTGCTCCGGCAGACTCCGCCGCAGGCGCAGGAAGCGCGCGGAACTTGCCGCTGTACACGGACGACCCCGGAGCCGGGACCGCATGTCGGGCGCGTAGCAAACGCGATGACGGGCCCGACCACTCTTCGTGGCGGAAACGGTTCAACGGGGATAACGCCAACTTGGAGGACTACTTGCTCCAGGTATGGCGTACCGCTGTGTACGAAGGATGGTCCCAGCATGAAGCTGGACACGTCCTCGCGGGGAGCTTGGAAGGAAAAGCTCTCCGCGTGATGCCGTGTCTGCAGGTGGGAACAGTGACGTTCGGCGAGGTTGCTCGTCAACTTCGCCTGCTGTTCACGCCGACGACCAACCGGCGGCAGTCTGAACGAGAGTTCAAGGCGCGTATCCGCCAGCCGACTGAGTCCGTGACAGACTATGCGTTCAACCTACGCATACTCGGCCGGAGAGCTTTTCCGGACATGGACTCCAGACGGTTTGAGACGATGCTGATCGATCAGTTCATCGATGGCCAGCCTTACCACCTAGCGTACGGGCTGGCCACCCA
Organism: Terebella lapidaria; assembly: GCA_949152475.1. NCBI lineage: Eukaryota > Metazoa > Annelida > Polychaeta > Terebellida > Terebellidae > Terebella > Terebella lapidaria. The sequence continues at coordinate 52,226,955 of OX424557.1, read as the reverse complement.
TGAAAAGCGATCGATGGAGGAGGCAATAGACTCCGCGCTTGCGCTTGAGGTGGCTGTCCGCCCTAGACAGTTGCCTCCAGCCCCGGCTCTGGCCTCGGCTGTACCCGCGCAGGCGGCGACTCCTCCTCCGGTCAAGGCATCGCAGGTAACCCCATGGCAGGACCCGGTCATCCGGGAACCCGCCAGGGAACCTACCCAGCAGTGGGTTAGTGCGCCGGCACCCTCTACAGGGGCGCCCGCACATGCGGCACCAGTCGCCGCGCCGTGCTCGCCTTCGGACGAGTGCGACATGGAGGAATACGACCTCGGCGCCGCGCAGATGATTGCGCACTGCGCTGGGATCGAAGCTCCGGGACCCGCAGAATGTTGCGCGTTCACCTCCGGACCAGCCCAGAACCGTCCCTGCTACTTCTGCGGAAAGCAGGGACACTTTTGGCTGAAGTGTACGGAGTTGTTGGAACGCCTGCGGTCACGCGGATACCAGGGAGCCCTCCCTGGCCCGCAGCGGAGGAATTCCTTCCGGTCTGGTCCTCCGGGACAACAGAACCGGAACCCGCGACAGGGAAACTAGATCCGGACGTGGTGGCGACCAACACTACGTCCGGGGATAGTTGTTCGGTGGCAAACGATGCCGCCCCACCCGCTGATGAGCAGGACGAACCCCAAGTAGATATGACTTCTCCGGAAGTAGTCCTTGGAGATCAGTCCAGCTCCTCCGCGGCTGAGGCGGATGGCGAGGACTCCGTAGATGAGCCCAGCGCGTGTGAAAGATATCGCCCTACCTGCGCGCTGGTGAGGGACCCTTGCTGGTACCTGCCCCTGTCCTTCGGACGGGAGCCGGTCCGGTTCCTCGTAGACTCAGGCTCGGAGGTGACCCTCGTGGCCGCCGGAACGTTTAGGGAGGAGCCCGCGCTCCGCAACCTCGAGTTGCGGGATCCCGGACCGTATAAGCTCTACGGAGTGGGAGACAACCGCATCCGTATCCATGGCATCATCGATCTGCCTATTACCCTTGGGGACAAGGTGTATCTGACAGAGGCGATCGTGGTGGATATCGGAGCGGCCGGGATTATTGGGATGAATTTTCTACGGGTCCACCGGGTGATTGCCAACTTTAGTGCTGGCGAGTTCCGGATGGGAGAGGACACACACTTCCTCTTCCGCTCGGGCCCGATGCATTCATTCCAGATGCGGACATCGCGCACTGTAGTAGTGCCCCCGATGAGTGAGATGATCATCGAGACGAGGCCGCGTCGTCCCCGCATGCCCCTCGATGGTCGACCGTGTATAGTGCAACCCGTGAGCAGTTTCGCCGCAGGAACTGGGCTCGTGCTGGGTGGGGCCCTGGTCATGTCCAACCCCCGCGCGATGCCCATCCTCATGGTGAATCCTACGGATGCTCCGATTGTACTGAAGCGCGGATGCATAGCAGCTACTGCTATTCCCGCGTCCTCGAGTCGTGTCCTCCCCGACGATCCTGTCTGCCGCGCTGCGTGCGCGGCGGCGGCCACCGGGGATGACCCGTTCCCCTGCCGGACCATTTGGAATCTCGGGTTCCGAAGGACCGGTTGGATGAAGAGCAGCGCCAAGCGCTCCGCAAACTGCTGCGGCAGTATGCGGATGTGTTCATGGGTCCTGATGGTGCGGTTGGCAAGACTGACGTCGCCAAGCACCGCATCGACCTCGTGGACGAGCGTCCTCTCAAGCAGCGTCTTCGTCGGGCAGCAATAGTGCACCAAGAGGTCATAGACCAGGAGGTGCAAAAGATGCTCGACTTGGACATCATCGAACCCAGTGACAGCCCTTGGGCCAGTCCGGTGGTTATGGTGAAGAAGAAGGACGGCTCGTGGAGGTTCTGCGTGGACTATCGGAAACTCAACGATGCCACGCGGAAGGACTCATATCCTCTCCCGCACATTGAGGATACCTTCGATGCCCTGGCCGGGTCGCACTATTTCTGTGCTCTGGATCTGGCCTCCGGGTATTGGCAGGTGGAGATGGAGGAGAGTGATCGGGCGAAGACTGCCTTCGTTACCAAGAACGGGCTCTACCAATTCAAGGTAATGCCGTTCGGGCTCTGTAACGCACCAGCGACGTTCGAGCGCCTCATGGAGATGGTACTTAAAGGGTTCCTCTGGAAGCGATGTATGGTCTACATCGACGATGTCGTCGTGTATGGCCGGTCGTTCGAGGAAACCCTCACCAACCTCCAGATGGTGCTCCATCGCATCCGCGGAGCAGGGCTTAAATTGAAGCCAAGTAAGTGCGAACTATTCGCGCAGGAAATCCTGTACTTGGGCTTCATGGTAACGGGCACCGGAGTGAGACCAGACCCCGCAAAGGTGGCGGCCGTGCAGAAATGGCCTCCGCCCTGCAACGTGGTGGACGTGAGGTCCTTTTTGGGCTTCGCGAGCTACCACCGCAGGTTTATTCGCGGCTTTGCGGAGATCGCGCGTCCCCTTACTATCCTCACGGAAAAGGGCGCCGATTTTGTTTGGTCCGCCGAGCAGGCTGACGCCTTCTCGGGACTCCGGCAGGCCTTGGTAGCGGCCCCGGTGCTGCGGCACCCTCGTCCGGACTGCGAGTTCATCCTGGACACTGATGCGAGTAACTTCGCACTCGGCGGTGTCCTCTCGCAGATCGTGGACGGGCAAGAGCGGGTAGTAGCTTATGCGAGTGTGGCCTTGAGCCGCTCTCAAATGAACTACTGTACCACTCATCGCGAGTTACTCGCGGTGGTTACGATAACCAAGCGTTTCCGGCACTATTTGTTGGGACGCCATTTCCGCTTGCGGACTGATCATAGTTCGCTGAGATGGCTCCTCAACTATAGTGAGGCCGATGGCTTGGTGGCGCGGTGGCTCGTCAAACTCCAAGAGTATGACATGCAGATAGAGCATCGCGCTGGTAAGTTGCACGGCAACGCGGACGGCCTGTCCCGTTGTCATAAGTGCAAGAATCCGGGTTGTGCAGGAATGGCGCCATTCCAGCAAGCCGCGGATTCGTCCTCAGACTCGGAATTGGACGTTCCGGGGAGACCGCAGGCCGCCGCCCCCTCTAACAACATGGCGGCCGGAGCGTCTAGGGCTAATCTCCGCGCGCGGACCCGCCGTTATCGGCGAGGGCGTCCCGCATATGAAGCGGAGGTGCGGCTCAGCTCCAGCGAGTCCTCCTCAAGTCCGGCGGTGTACTCCTCGTGGGTACCCTCGTCCTCTGAGTAGTCTGGAGAGTCTGAGTATGAGCGGTCCTTGCCCCCTGTGGTGATGGCCGCTGCGGCGCAGCCGGACGCGACGGAGGAGGAGCCTAATTACTTGGGTGGCTACTCTCCGGCGCAGATAGCTGCGGCGCAGAGAGCTGACAGAGCTCTGGCACCGGTAATTACAGCCCTTGAGGCCGGCCAGAAGCCCTCGAAGGATGAGCGAAAGACCTACAGGGAGGAGACCTTGTCTCTAGTATCTCAGTGGGAACGACTCTCTTTGAGGGATGGCCTCTTATACCGGCGCTATGAGCCACCGACCCCACTGCCTCCAATATGGCAGTTGGTGCTTCCGGCGGAGCTGCGGAAAGAAGTACTCCACCAGTTGCATGACCTCCGGGTGACCGGTCACTTGGGAATCCGGAGGACCGTCCATAGGCTACAACAGCGCTTTCATTGGCCTGGTAGCAGCTTGGACGTGCAACGGTGGTGCGCAGCCTGCCCTCGGTGTCAAGCTCGCAAAGGAGTTCCGACTCCTGGCCCCCACCCCTTGACCACGGTTAAGGCGGGCGCGCCGTTTGATCGGATAGCTTTGGATATACTGGATACCCACCGAGTCACCCCGCGCGGTTTCCGGTACATCCTAGTGATTTCCGACTATTTTACCAAGTATACCGACGCCTACCCACTGCGCCGCCAGACTGCGGACGAGGTAGCTCGGTTATTGGTAAATAGATGGGTGGTGTACCATGGGGTACCTAAACAGGTACATTCGGATCAGGGCACGCAATTTGAGAGCAACCTGTTCCGAAACCTAGCACAGATGCTAGGCAGTACCAAGGTGCGGACCACCCCCTACAGGCCCCAGTCTGATGGCCAGGTCGAACGCTTTAATCGATCGGTCCTCAACATGCTGGCGGCCTTTGTGAACGATCGTGCGAATGATTGGGATGACCACCTCCCGTATGTCTTAATGGCGTACAGGTCGTCGGTCCACTCTTCGACCGGAGTTACTCCGCACGCGATGTTGTACGGCCGGGAGCTAAATTTGCCCGTGGATATTATGTATCCGACTGCGGCAGAGACCGGCGCAGTACCCCAGTGCGGTCCGGAGTACGTGGAGTGGATTCGCCGCGCCCTGGCGAACGCCCATGATTTCGCGCGCGCGCGCCTGGACAAGTCTGCCATCTGGCAGAAGCGAGGCTATGACGCCCATGCTAAGGGTAGGCCAGCTTTTGCGGAAGGCGACAAGGTGCGCTACTATTATCCGCCGCTTAAGCAAGGCAATAAATTTGCTAAGCCGTGGATAGGCCCGTTTACGGTACTGAAACAGGTGACAGATGTGGACTACCGGATCCGGAGGGATTCCGATCCGGACAGGGTTCTGGTTGTCCATATCGATAATCTGAAGAAGTACGAGGGCCCGCTTGTCATGGATCCGCTCGTTCAAGATGTGGAACCGGATGATGCTCCCGTGTGGGATCCGTCTGGTCAGCATCCGCAGACTCCGGACGAGCGTGTGCGCCGTATGGTGGGCCTCCCGGACCTCTCTGACCCGTCAGATGATGGACTGGGTGGCTATCAACCAGATGACGGACTCCCCACTCCCTCCAGTACCTGCGGATGACGGGCGGCCACGCCGGAAACCACGTGCGCCAGCCCGGTATGGGTGGGAATAACCTTCCGCCCATGCGGATGCGTCTGCGGTACCCGTCTATCATACTACGGACGGGTTTTAGGTCGTTCCGTGAGAGTCCGCACGACTTACCTCCGCGGGTGGCTACCTTGTGGCTATCTTCGGAGTTGAGGTCCGCGGAGACTTTCATGTCGTAACGCCGCCGCTCCGCATCCGCCCTCCTGTAGTTTCCAGCGCCAGGGACGTGCGGATGGCCTGTCCGCACATTGTGGACGGCTGTTCGGCGTAATCCGCACAACGGTTACGCTGGCCGGACGAATTTACTGATCTGGCCGGACGCCCCTGGTCCCGGGACAACCTCTTATATGGCCAGACTGAGGTTGGGATTTACGTCCGCTACGGGAGAAGCGCCTTCCCACGGATTTGGGGAACTGGCTCTGGACGCGGGGATAGTGTCCGCACGCGAGGACTGATGTCCGCGGTTCGTCCGCGTGACTCGTCCGGCGTCCGCGGCGCTTTAAGATGACGCACTTCGGTGTAGTTATCCCCCGTGAGCCATTACTATAATTACGGTTATAGTAATTAAGGTTTCTTACGGCAGGAAACCGACTATCCATTATGATAATGGAGCGGTTGTTAAGTCCGCGTGTGCGGACCAGCCGCGGCAGCGGGTGACGCTCATTCTCGTCCGGATCGTACCTTACAATACGCGGTCCGGCCGGAATGACCGGAACCCCGGCCTCCTTCTAAGAAGGGGGTCGTATATTACATGCGCAACACTTGTGGTGGCTTTTAATTCCAATTTCATATTCATTGGATAAGGGCAATACGCCGTACTATGGTAGGCGTCCGGCCTGGACTCCGTCCGCGGGCAGCTCCGGACGTCCGCCGGCTATTGCTTTCACCATCTTTGGGTGCCTCTAGATTGGGCGCCGGTATGAAGGGTTCGCCCCCTAACCAGTGAGGTTATGGACCATGCCGGCTCCGCGTCTAATCTATTGGCTCCGCACTCCGGTAGTCGTTTGAGGAGGCTCTGGGCTGGACCGGGCACCGCTCCGCGGCCGGGCAGTACGTCGGGGTTGCTAGTGAGCGCTTTGCAAACGCCCATAGGGCGCCCGATTGTCTGTCCGGACGTCATGGGTATGTCCGATCGCCCTGTAAGCGTGCCAGCGGCTATGGGGAGTGATTTTGTTTATTTTCCATCTCATTTATTATTTATGGGAGGATTATAAGCCACAAGTGTGCGGCATGTCTCTGGAGAATTCTGTTCTTGCTCATTTACTGATACAAAGTGAGACAAGTATGTGAAATTTCCTTTCCGGTGCAAAAGAGAGTAAGAAACCGGGAGATTTCTGCTTTCGCTAGAGGGGTGTAAGGAATTGCGCTAATTTTGACAGTGACGGATTGCTGTGATATTTGAAGAGACTGGAGAATGACAATTTATTGTTGTTTTCGTCTGACATATTCGTACAAGCCACAAGTTAGTGGTTACTGTCAATTTTATGCCCAATTTCTACCTTGCTGGGGTGGTTAATTTTACGTCATTTACCGCCGGTGCGGACGCAAAAGCGAATGACTAATCTTAACTACTGTAGGATATTTGCAAGGTCCCCCGGGATAGAAATTTATTTTCTACCCGTATACATGGTTTGATTTGGAGTCACCGGAGGGAAATGATTGCACCCGCATGAGTTAATAGTGCATGTATTTTGGTCCGGGCGTGTGTCAGTATGACCGGGGACAGAGTTTTGCAGCGACACCGCGTGCATTGCTGCACGTGTAGTATAGCTGTCATTTGTTACATGTATATATATGTGAAAATGTCGTTCTCGGATTTTTATTAATCTCCAGTACCACTCGCATTTCGTCCGCTGATGCGGCGCTGGATCCCGCGGGATCCGCGTGTCCGGTGTTCGAGATGCGGGTGATTTTGCCAGTTGTAAATTCCCCAGGCGGGCCGTGCTGGAGATGTGCGGGCGGGCGGGCGGCTGCATGTTAGTGCAGACGTCCGTCCATCTGCGTGTCTTTACACAGGCCTGTGCAGGTTGTAGTATACAGATACTGGCAGTCGACGCGGCTTGCCGCGTTGGCTTTGATAGCTGTCTGCGACAGCTGTCCGCAGGTGTATGTGTGTCTGCTAGATGTACATATGTCATGCGGGCGTGCCGGAGTCGCTCCCGCGGCTCCGCCCTGCCTCAGACCCGTTCTGCGGATCTGAGGAGCCGGCCGGCAGGGCGGTCGGCAACATTTTTAGAGGTACTATCACTTTTGATCACTCGGTGTGTCGTTTTACAAAATTTCTAAATTTAAAGTTTAACCTTAAAGATATTCCAAAGACTCGACACACCGTCCTTTTATAACGGATGACCTTCCAAGGTCATCACACGGTTTTGGACCACCTCGGTCAAAATTTTAGCTTGTTTATGAGGGTTTATTCAAAATTGCAAAGCGCGTTATAGTTTACTCCGTAAGTCCGGGGGTAGTTCCCCATTCTTCCAAAAGGGACTCTTAAAGTCCTAGTGTTTGCGCCGTGACTTCCGGGCGTTGCCATCTTGCCTTCGTCCGGCCCCCGCCATGCGAAGCCTTCGTCGGGTTTCGAGCATTTTGGGCGCGGGCGGAACATGTTGGGGACCAACATTGTAAGAAGGGGGTAATGTGGCGATTTTGCCCTAAGCACGTGGCAGGTGTTTGTAAACATAAATGCCATTTATGTGGCCTTTTTGTACTTGGCCTTGTTTTGACATGCTCCGTTCGAGCGTGCGTTGCCACGGCGACGTATTGTAATTTACGCTCCAGTAAACTATAACAATGGATCGATTAAACCTCGCGTGCGCCCTACAGTTTCTGGTGTATTATATATACACTGGAAGCGACTCGATCGAGGAGATTGTCCGAGAGATCGAGACTAGGACGCACACGAGGCTCGCCATGAGCTTTGTGTTCCCTGGGTCTGAGTAGTGGGCTCCTAGAGCCCTGGGGACGATTTCCATGGGGAGGCCCGGGCTGGGAGAGACAAGTTGCTGACTCGGGGGCCTTCGGCCCTGTGGATCGCCAGCTCTCTCCCTTCCCGGGACGTGTGACAGAGGCTCTGGCCAGCATGTCGGACTGTACGGGGTTCCGTCCCCGAGGCAGACCGCGGCTCGCCAGGCCCCGCCAGTTAACACCGTAGGGATGAACTAGTTTCTGAACGGTGTCCGTAGGCCTGGGAGTGTCGGGTGGGCTGTTACCTGGTTACCGTTAATGCTGAAGTAGTTACCGTGTCCGCAGCGACCTCCGGTGAGCGGCCCTGCCGCAAGGATCCGGAATAGCGGATGCACGTCCGCAAGGACTCGGATGAGAGAGGACTATCCTCGAGGATCCCGAAGAGCGGACGGTAGTCAATAACTTTACATATAGTATCTTGAACCTCACCGATACTGCTTGAAAAGAACAACTGGTGGTTCGTTGCAATATTCGACAACACACCTCGACAACATCAACAAAGCTCCGCTCCCCATATTGGCAATGTGTGAAACTGTCACCAATATTGCGAAGTTGAAACTAGGTTGCCACGTAACACAAATATGTGGGTGAAGATGTTGGACAGCCGCTGCATCCAAGGCCCACGAATGACTGTCACTCAACAACCCCGCAACTCGTCAGGTTATGTACCTCCCTCGACAATGTGCTCTGCTATAAGGATAGGCATCTGGATCGAGATGACGAATTCAAACGATCAGCAAGTGCTTCACACTGCACGTGAGTCGTTGACACGTTATTTGCTGGAATAAGTTGTATGCACATGTTAGGATGGCGAGGAAGGGTTCTTTGTGTATTAACTGAACAGTAATGGGGGACTTGGACCGGAGGAACATCTGGGGGAGATTCAACTGGATGGAGATGTTAGAGCAGTGGGTCAAAAACTGATTGGTGAATGTCGAGACGGAGACTGACTTCACCCTACAAATACCATAGTAGTTAGGCCGTGGAATTGGGCTCAGGTTTTCCCCGTGGTTGAGTGAAGTCACAATGGTTATATGACATTTGCTTTAGGAAGCAGAATAATGTTAGCCTTATAATCGCTAGGGAGAGTGTCATAACGTTAGCCTTGTGATTCCTAGTGAAGCATCATAACGCCTCATACTCGCTAGGGTAAAAATCACAGTTGTGATTGGTTGGTGAGGTCACGTGACCCGACCCAGAAATTCTATAAAATTTCAGCCACGAACTTCAGAGGGTTCATGTCTGGTGCCTGAGCCGAGTTCATTCGAAACTCCACTTATGTTTCCGGAAAACGATAACCACTGGGCGTAGTCATCTCTGATGTATTCACAACACGTTCAATCTACTGTAGCTTCGCCAATGAACTTTGAAGTTCAGCCAAGAGTAGTTTCTTGAATTGGTCCAACCGACTTGGTGTTCGTGAAAACTGATGAAAAGTAACAAAAACAGAACTTAAGGTGAACAAAGCTGAGAGCATCTGAAATAGCTGAAGGATCCAGACTATCTACCGAGAAATGCAACAACCGTGAAGAACATGAGACGAGGCCGACCACATGAACTCCACCCTGGTCACCAATGATCGGTGACACCTACAGCTGGTAGAGTAGTGAAGATTGGCGGCCTTACCACGCTACCAACTGAGACAGCCTGCCAATAACAGAGTGGCCATTCCCAGCTGAGGAGCCGATCTTCGTCGAAGCCGAAGTGCCGACATCAACCAAGACCGAGGAGTGACTTCAGCTGAAGCCAAGGGACCGATCATAGCCAGGAACCTAAGCCTCGTTTGCTTGAATCAGAACCTCCACAATGGCGGGTGCCCGAGGAGAAACTGCCATTATCTGACTCTGTTCAACAATCCTGTTGTTCAACAACAAGCAGCAAATCATGAGACTTGCTAGGCAAATCTACCACGACACCTTCAAAAGTTTCTTCAAGAATTCGAAAAATCAACCTCGAAAACTCACGGACATCCCGTTTTGGCCCTGAACCCAACAATTTGAAAAACAAAAGTCTCAGATCTCTAATTCTTCAGTCAATCTCAGGAACGCAGAGAATCCACATAAGTGTCCCCCCCCCCCCATACCTCCCCGAAACGTCAATCTCGCGAGTAATCCACAACCTATGAATTAATAGTTGAGCAGGTAGCCCGGAGCAATATGTTTCAGCTGCAGTTTTTGAATGACTATGAGCTGCATATGCTGAGATGTCCTACCCATGACGATGAATCATGGGTATACGAGTACCCCAGAATAACGGTTCGAAGTGCTTTCAAACGCATTTTGAAGTTTGTTTGGGGTGAAATAGATGATGGATAAGTGCTAGAGTAGGAGGTCGCGCAAGAAACGAAAAAAAGAATTGAATAAAGTACTAGGAACATGAAAATATGATGTGAGCTCAAATTAAAGCACCGTGTGAGCTGATTGTATGCGTGACGTCACAGGGGTAACATTTTTTAATTAGATGGTTTTATTGGCATTTTGAAGTCGTAAGAAATTTCAAATATTCAACAAAACTTATTCACATGCTCTACATACTTGATAGTCAATGAATTTCACATCCGAATAGTTGCCAAGAATAAGCAGTATTGATAAAAGGCCCCTAGCAACCAAGGTTGATATGGCCCAAATTCGCAGTCATATCGATAAGCATACAAAACCACATGCATAATTAATATACGATAATCAAATTCTGTCAAAACCCCTATTTCTGGCAGCTAAGACCCATAGCAACCAATGGTGAATAGTAACCATGACAACGGCAACACTTTGAACAACACTGATTATTGAGCATGCCTATCAATCTTTGAAATTTAGGTTTGCAATAATTCTGACCAGATCAATTATATTAAGACTCAAACTTGCCTAATTAAAAATATTCCCCCTTCTACGTCACGAATACCTAGTTTGCATACTAATTAGCTTCTCGTAAAATCCAGAAGTGTTCAATCTAGCATATGTCATAACCGGCAAAACTGTGACATTCAAATGGCCATAACTTTTTAAACAATGAAGACTTTGGCATGCAATAAACTGCAGTTTACTCAGCAAAACTAGCTCTCTCATTTGAGTTCACATCACATTTTCATGTTCTCAGTACACCAGAGTGTGGTGAAGTGCATCGATCTGCTAAAAAGAAGACAGATTCATGGCGAAATTGAAGATGTCGTTGGTGACTACAGTGCATCGAGATACATTCAAAAGGGATTCCCGGCTCTGTTGTGGGTCATCCTGTATAAATAAATGATGTTTACCATTACATTTATATCAAAAGGTATTGGTACTAGTGGACTGGTAGTATAGGTTGATATGTACAACCTTTACAAAGACAGACGAAGATTATGTAATAGTTATCCACTGAGTACTCGGTGCATGTCAAAATTATGAACCGAGCCGCAAAGCGGCGAGGTTTATAATTTGATATGCACCGAGCACGAAGTGGATAACTGTTTTAGCTACTGGCTCTATTGGTTCGTCAGCACGCCACGCTCCAGTGATTTCGGTCAGCGGTCGATAATATTATTATCAACCTCCCAACACATCCCACAGGTTGATAACTTTTGTTATGGACATCTGCGGAACAATGGAATCAGTAGTTAATGGCATATAAACATTTTTCAGTTGGTATGAGAATATTCTAATACCATACAGAATACCTTCTCCTTACCGAACGAGTCAAACTAACAGAATATGATTCAAAATAATAACTGAAACTTAACACAGGCATTATATATGGACCCACTGTTGTATTTTCCAGGGCGGGATGTACGTATTCCAGATCGTGGACTGGTACTCTGCTACGTTCTCTCTGGTGGTGCTCGCGCTGTGTGAATGTTTGGCCGTCTGCTACATATACGGTCAGACTTTATAACGTGACCATCGTGCTGGAAGTCACTTGAGCAATACATAAACATTACGGCAAAGAGAAAATATCCGCGATGCTTTAATGTCCTCCTTGCTCATGAAAACTCCATCACCTAGGAATCGGCCGTTTCTATAACGACATTACACTGATGCTGAAGAAGCCTCCCAGCATTGTGTGGGCCGTGTGCTGGTGCATCATCACTCCGCTCATACTCGTGGTCAGTGTCTGCAGTGTTCCTTCTCAGATGATCCATGTTGAATATAAAAATCAAAAAATGAACCACAAAAATCATATGTGTTAGCGACATGTATCATTCTTTACAGACAATATTGGTAGTGAGCGCTGTACGGATGGTGCCTCCTGTGTACGGGGCCTACAAGTTCCCAGGATGGGCTATCGCCATTGGTTGGTTACTGGCCATGGTTTCCATAGTACCCCTGCCAATTGTAGGGACCTACCGCTTCATCCGAGCCAAGGGTTCTCTTAGCCAGGTCAGTGAAGCGGTCTCACCAGGGACAAACATATTTTATTCTGGGATATTCACATTGCTACACTTGCCACAGGCATTTGTCTCCGGGCGAGCCTATGGTACGAGCAGAATAATTTCGATAGTGTAAATTATGCCTAGAGTGAGAGCAATTCGGTCGTTGTACCGTGAATTAGTTGAGTCAGGAATGCTCCGAGAATGAAACATGTTAAACCACAACTGCGCGTTTTCATTCAAATGGAGTAGTTATAGCAATGATGAAACACCTTCAAGTTCTGTACAATATATTGGTGAATGTAGATGACAAATCCGAAATTAAACAATGAGTATGCCCATTCAAGCCTTTCGTTTACATTGTCGGTAAGTGTAAGCAGTTGTTTCACATCAAGATTTCCCTTCTGCCCTGTCAATTCCAATTTTATAATGATATGGTATGTCATATGTTTATATATAAACACGATTTGGATTGTGTTGATCGAAAGATTCAAAGGCCGAAAGGATTCTGAAATACTCCCAATTGCTTCGGTAAAACGAACCTGAGGCGTGTATATAGGAAGTCAGATATTTCACATCTTTTGGTGACTTTGAAGTCCACCACAGGTGATTCTAACTTCAGGTTATGTCTACCAAAACAGGTAAAATGTTGTGTACTATACGTCCATATACCTTAGGTTTGTATTAGAGCATAATATTGAGTCATTATCGTGAGTTGTAAGATGAGATTGAGCATGACCTCAGATGACCTCGAGAAAACCTAAGTTTGCATATGAACATAAGTCTAAGTATTAACTTATTAGCATATAGATTATGACGATGATAATAACAATTGTAAAATACATCATTTTTGCTAATGACAACAAAAGCCGACAGAACGTTTGCTTAGAACCATAGAAATATACCCATTTCTATGCTTAGAACCACACGGGTGTAATCAAGGGCATGTATATAAGTGAAATACAATTTTGTGAATATTGAAATATAATATTTTGTGAAATATAAGTATTTCTACTGTACATTAGATATTATACTGCCCAACAATGTATGGTATATTTCTATGATTTTAAATTGCTACAAAGTCAGGTTATCTCCCATCACAAAATGTGTAAATTGGTCTTCGGAAACAAAAATGTACTTATAGACCTACTAGAATTGCATGGTTAAATCTTTGTTGGATAGTTATCACAACTCACTTAAAAAAAAACGTGTATCACAAAATTGCACCTTCTTCAGTCTGTAACCCCAATACCCATTCGAAGTGTGCGAAGCTACGACCACTTCGGGGTGCGCATATATCGTACCAGCGTGATGAATGTATAATAAATATTGCTCAATAAAGCACTCGTAGCTACTATTTTTAAAATGACGATTATTGGACGTTTTGTAGCGCCTGAGGAGCCTGCTACTGCCCACGACGGACTGGGGACCACAGGACGAACGTTATGTTTCTGCCTACCGCTGTGCCGTCAGCAACGCCACCTGGCGGGAACGCATGACCATCCGACGCTCAGATGGTTGCCATGGAGACGACACACACCAGGTGCCTGAGAAATTGGGCCTCAACTCGTACTCGGAGAACAAACACTGATAGATTGCTATCAAGGAGTATGATTCCGATTTATGTATGTAGGAAACAACAACAACAATGTAATAAAATGATATTCACATCTGCGCATGGCGGCCAGTTTGATTTTTCAACAGGCAAGTTCATTTGTCTTTTTTTGCCAAATGTTTTGGAAATTTCATCAAATTGTCCTTCATATTGGGAGCTGTATCGAGTAGACTCGTAGAAAACTTGAAGACATTTTTAACAACTGATGCATAGGATGCCCCATATGTACCCCTGTCATGTGTACATGTATAAATTTTGTTGCTCTTGAATCGTTGTTCTGCGCGTGGGGGTATTTCGATTTTCCGCCAGGTCGGCAAAAACATTTTTTTTTTGGTCCGATCACGTCACTGTTTGTTTGGAGCCATTTCCAGCAGAGAATAAAATGCCTTTGATTAAAAACTTTGATTTTTTTCTTTCATGCCACATTTTTCTTTTATTATAGGAGCAGTATGGCCTGTACTTGAGGGTGACCTTGAATGTGACCTTGATGCCATTGAAACACTTACATAAAGCTTACAAATTTCCGTTAACCTTCCTTAGCCCTTGAGCTATTTTTTATCTTTAAAGTGATATTGGCAGTAACTTATGGATTTTTCCATACCTTTCTGATCGAACGAAGAAAACATAGTAGTTATAAATCTGTACCTGTATGCCCAAACAGATGCCCCTTTCTCGTTGATTTCGTTTCGAGTTTCTGGTGGAGATATTTTGAGTTTGTTTACATTACCGCCATTCTCGGTGCTTTGTACCCGTTGATGCAGTGCGATTCCAGCTTACTCGTGTATGTTCGAGTCAATCGAGCGTGAAATAGGTCAAGTCAGAGGTTTAATTATTTAAAAACGCGGATAAACATTTAAATTCAATATTTTTGTACGTACGAAATTAGTTTCGTACGTACAAAATTAGTTTTGTACATACAAAATTGTTGATCTTACCACACATTTCTATGGCCTGACCCACTGTATGTACAAAACTAATCTCAGTGGGTCAGGCCATAGAAATGTATGGTGAGATCAACAATTTTGTACGTACGAAACTAATAATTGTGTACGTACGAAACTAATTTCGTACGTACAAAAATATTGAATTTAAATGTTTATCCGCGTTTTTAAATAATTAAACTAAGCACTTAATTTAATTATTTACGTTTTTTTTTTACTGGCGGCTCACACCCATTCTTTTTCAAATGTAAATAATTAGTTTCGTACGTACGAAATTAGTTTTGTACATGTTCGAAATGTTTTCTACATGCACAATACTATATCCACCTTTTTGGTCTTGTTTACAATAAGACATGAAACAAGGCTGATGGAGTAGCTATGAAAACAAACAAAAAGACTCTCAAATAAAAAAAAACTGGAAAGTATATGGCGATGGTGGATGGTTTTTCCAACACGTCCGAACTACAGGTCGATTGGACAACTGTACTAAACCAAGGACAGAATCCAGATAAAGATCTACTCACATTAGTTTTAAACGAGTGTAGTATATTAGTGACAAAATCACCTGAAATCGTAATTTCAGTAGCGTCTACCATCCAACTGTGAAACACTGTTCCATTTTGAGATGAAAATTGCTTTGTGTTGTAATTTGATAAAAAGTTACCACTAAAATAGAACTGGCGTGCATTAGTAAAAATCTGATCATTCCATAGGACGTCATTCAAAATTTGAGAGATCCTCTGTGTCTGTGCCGCGTCTTCCTGTGTCAATGGCTAGGTTATGGTTGCTACATCATGATGTATTTACACTTTTTCGTCACAGTGATATTCTACCGGAGAGGATATTAAGGATGGAACCAGTTTTAAAAGCAGTAATTTTTAGCATTCTTGTTTGTTACGTAAACATGTAAGTACATCTCGAGAATCCAGGAATATGAACAATATAAAACTCGATGACAAAATTCGAGGACAGTGAAAGGTGCAGAGAAAGATTGACTTGTCGACGTTGCCAGTTGCCTCGCTGAAAAGTCTAATCCTTTTCAGTGGGACGTGTGCGCTGGGCTAGCTTCACAAATTACTCGGCCCAAGTATCATATCCTGCGCCTTCCTCTATATTCAATAAGGAATAAAAAGGTGCGAGACGGATTAAATGGTATTTTTTCAGTGGACGAGTAGTATTAAGGAGCAGTGTACGGTACTTGGGCCAATTACTCTTGTTCAACACACTCAAAGTTCTTGAGTGATTGAATTTGATCTTAGCCACTCGTGAGGTATTCATGTTTAATCAATAGAATTTTATTAGATCCAAATTGATTATATTCCAAAGCAATCAGCCACAAAATGTGGATGTATAATTCATATACATATGCGCTATATCCAAATCAGGTATCGTTATATTTCCGTAGAGACACAAACGTGCCAGTACGAATGTTGCTTGATACTACAGCTTGGTACAGCTTCGTGTGGCCAATATCTCATGAAACTCGGTGTGTATGTGCCAATAAATGTGTCAGAGCCTGGTCATGGGGGACCCTCATGGCCATTCTGTGAAAAAATTTTGAGTAGTCTAGATTGGATACGTTGATATATTGTCAAATTTAATATCCAACGGGATCCAATGCGTTGGAACAGAAAGGTTTCAATTCCAAGCGGTCATTGAATGTTGTTTTCATGTATACACGTATTCAAACAATATTGTACATGTAGTTTTAGTGTCTAATAAACTTGTGCCAATGTCTCTGGGTTCTTTTACATGCAATACAATAAGTCAGCAATTCTAAAACAACATGATGACTGAACATGCATTGAGATACGTGGATGAAGACAATTTCGTTACTATAGATGATGGAATTATCTCGAACCTCTAAGAAAAATAACCAATTTGTCAAAAACACAGCAACTGTGTTCTAATAACAATATCTAAATTTCAACGCATGCACCCTGATAGAGCTTTTGTCAACAATACCTGATAGTCTAAAGCAATATACAAGCAGAAACCACACACACACAAATTACTGTAAACTAAAACTTCGTTCCAGTAATAATATTGTCATTATTATCAATATTTACACAACTCAAAATGTGGCGACTGTACAACGATATCAAGACGATTACCGATTACGTCACGAGGCTATGGGTTAAAATTACGACCTTGACCTTCGCAATGTAAGCAAACGCAATATTCTGATCAGCAAAGAAAAATCAACATTTAACGAGTATTGTAAGGCTGCACTCATCCTGGGAGGTTACTAGAAGTTGTAAACGCATCTTGGGTCCATGTAGCGCAGCTTAAAGCTGTAAGTATGCTATATAAGGAGATACTGTACAATCCCTTCGACCTTTTGAGACATCCCCTGAACCTTTCGTGCTGACTGGTGACGTAAGTAGGTGCCTTTGGCCTAGGCCGACCAGGGGGATTTTCGGCCGTATAAAAGGAGGGGGCGACTGGCCTACAATGTGGCATACTCAATAGACCAAGGAGGCATACACATCGTCCTCAATGTCCGTATGTAATGCATTTCGTTGTGTATATCTATATTTCAGTGTTTATAGCATATTGGTTGAATGTAGGGTGTGACAATATGGGTGACATCTCTGACGGAATATTTTGTAATCATATAACATTGATAGCGTCACCCTTGATAGTCTGTCCAATTGTACATGTACATGCTATGTTACAGGTATGCACCTATTGGCATGTACTCTAGGTTAGTAATATAGCATACAATGACTGAGCACTGCTCAACAACATATGAGTACAGAATTTACCAGGTCACAAAGCCTGTTCGTATGTTGTGTACAAATATGTATGATAACTTTACTGTTGATGTGGCTACATTACGGGGATATATCTATGCACGTGAATTACTGGGAACCATACAAATTCGTCACACCAATGGATAATACGTTCATTACGGCTAGGAGGGAAATATGTAGCCCTAATTATATGAGTAATTGTGTGCACGTATGGATATTATGCAATTATACTTTGCAGTTTGTGTGTTCTCTGACATCTGTGCTGTGGGGAACATGTCAAATGATCATCGACACACACTGCAAGAATGGCTTTATACCACTTCGCCGTTACAGCCGACTGCCTCTGGCCTCTGTCGTGGGCGGCCTGACTCGCGCCAGTGCATAGACCCGCCCACATTCGAAGCAAAACAAACAACGCGTGGTTCTGTGGTTTTACGTTCGGTTTATCCGTCGGGGAAGATCGTGGTCGTTATCATAATATTTTTTTTACATGATCGTTTATCTATTTATAACATACTTACAGCTTTAATATTTCTTCTAAATTCAGTGAAGATTAAAAATGTGCCAGACGGATTAAATATGGTATACATTCAGTGGGTGAGCAGTATTAACAGAGCAAGGTGCGCTACTTGGGCCAGACAGGGGAGCTAAAAATTCGTCACGCTCTGGTGATTCAGATAACATTGCCTGTTTTGGCCCTGGCCTGTGGGTCACACCTCTAGCTAGATCAAGCGGCCCAAGTATCATACACTGCACCTCAATACTACTCGTCCACTAAATGAATGCCAATTAATCCGTCTGCCACCTTTTTAATAATCCTTATTGAATATAGAAGAAGGCGCAGTGTATGATACTTGGGCCGATCAACCCAGACTAATTCACAGGCGCTGCTACGGTCCCCCGTATGGGCAATGCCCCCGAGATATATGGTCGGCGATGAGGTAGAACTCTGCCAGGGGGACATGCAGTTGTGTGCAGAGTGCGAGGAAGCAAGGTTTCCTGGGGACAGAGCGCGGAGGAAAGGACTGCCACGGACCTCCAAACAGACTGTCCAATCACCAACACAACCACGAGTACAGCCTAGTGCACCACTCATGAAACCACCCAACACTACATGTACACCGTCCACAGACATCCCACTCCACATCGATCACTATCGTGCAGGTTCCTTGGTGAACATTCCAAGGAAGCAGGGGACATGGTCATCTGCCACTTTTGCACAAGGTGGTTCCACTACGTCTGTGTCCAGTATGATGTCACGTTGATGAGCTGTACACCTTTCCCTTGTCCCGAGTGCAGGAAGATGCCAACAGTTATGCTTGATGTATTACGTTTGGTCGGGAACAGAATGCATTAACTGACGAGCTGCGAACTACTTTCACACAGAATGCGTAGCGATTCAGCAAAGAGATTGGTGGACTGCGCAGTGAGCTGGCAGAGGAGCGAAGGATGCGCAAACTCGCCGCTGAGGAGACTGTCGACCTGAGGACCAGGCTCTCTGGTCCCAATCATTGCTTTGTAGATGTGCTTGCTCTTAGCGAATGCAAACTTGACAGTTCTGACAATAGCGCACTTTTCAATTTCGACGGGTATTCAATGTTCAGAAAGGATAAAAGAAAAAATAGTGGAGGTCTAATCGTCTACGTTTCAAATAATTTACCTCACAGAGAAATACTGGTGGATAACGGTCATGATGCGAATATCGATTTCGAAATAATGTGTCTAGAAGTAATATTTGACAAGTGTGATAAATGGGTTTTTGTCCATTCATATAAGAACCCACTTGTTCATAATACAGTCTTTGGAGAATCGTTCGATAATTTGTTTAATGATGTATTGAATTTGTATGGAATTGTTATTCTAGTTGGGGATTTGAATTTCAATGTACTGAATTCATGCTTACTACTAGACATCTTGCCTGTGTACGATCTGTCAAATATCATAACGTCACTAACATGTTTCAAATCAAATCCCCTACACTTATTGCTGTATTTATTACTAATAGAAAAAATCGTTTCATGAAATGTTTCTCTATAGACGTGGGGATTTCTGATGTTCATAATATGGTTGGAGCTGTTATGAGAGAACACCTGCCAGAATCAGAATGTAAATATATCAGATACAGGAGAATGAAGGACATCGACTATGATAGTGTTAAACAATATTGTCCTCCATTGACCTGTCTAGCTTAGATCCTGATCCAGACCAAGCTTTTACTGATTATCATAATATATAACAACGTTATTTGCGATCATGCGCCAATCGGTACGCGAAAGCACAAGAACTTATGACCCGTGAACTGAAGTCGGCAATATACACTACTCAAAAAAAGTTAGGGATATTTCGATAAAATTGGCCAAAGTGAAGAATTTGTCTATAAAACCTGAAAATTTGAATGGAACATATTCCATTTTCAATACTAGTATGTTTACTGCTCAGTTTTCAGTGAGTCAAACTGAGCCCTTCTGAGCAACAATTTGTTGAGTTTTTTCACCTGGCCAAATATTGTCCATTTTTGTGTGTGTACATAAATTGAAGTTGGCACAAAATTTTTCAACCAAAGGCCTTATTAGGGATTATTTTCTGTTTTCGCCAACTTGTTTTGGTTAGTTTTAGCGTCCGACACCATATTCTACCCACTGACGCGACAAGGGCCGTCTGGATACTGCAGGATGGCAGGTGTCAGGAGGAGTGGCTAACAAACTTGGAGGTAACCAAAATGTTGAATCCAGATTGTGAGTTAGATGCCAGAAATGTGAGCATTAAGATGTCAGGCCACGCACAGGGTGATCCAATGGTACTCGCACCACAATAGGATCAGTATTTGGTGCTAACCCCTAATCGTCATTGTCTTGAAACAGCTATATCTCTTTTAAATTCTCTTCATACTGCCATCAGCGTTCGTGTAAATAACCAAAATTGCATGAACATTCCGATGGCTTGGATGCCTGAAGACAAACTTTTGTACCCCCGGCTTACCCACAGGCCCCACACGGCCTGTCCTCAAATCGCCCAGAATCATGTTATTTGGAGCATCGTATTGGGTCAATGTTAATTGTCAGATGAGTCCAGAATTTGTGTGTCCACCAAAGACAGACATTTCAGGGTATGGAGATCACGTAAAGAACATTCCAAGCTATTCCGAATTGTGGAACATGACTGATTTGGTGGAGAATCCATAATGGTCTGCGCAGGAATAAGCGTTGATAGTCGCACGGACCTTGTGGTGTTTCACAGAAGAGTAGTGACAGCCATAATTTACAGAGATGATATCATTCTGCATGTAGTTCAGCAATATGTTGGAATAAATGGTTTCAATTTCATTTTCATGGACGATAATGCCCAAATTCAGTGGACTCATATTATTAGTGAAAGCTTCGAGCAGAAAATGGCAGAGACTATGGTCTGTCCTGCATGTTCCCCTTACCTGAATTCTATAAAATATTCATAGGATCAACTTGGCAGACCTGTTCGAGGACGACCGAACCTTCTATATAACAAGATAGGCCTTGTGGAGGCTCTACAGGAAGAACGGTGGGGTTTGGGCAACAGGCCCTCAGCCATCTCATTGGGAGCATGCGCAGATGTTGTCAAGTTTGCATTCAAGCATATGGGGGTCACACTAGTTAGTGATTTTTGGATTTAGGTCCAATTTATTGTGATTTCATTGCTTGAAAAAAATCTGAAAAACGCTATGTTTCGATGTTTCCCTTGGAGTTTGTATTTCTTCAAGTAAAATCACTATGACTGTGACTGTGAGTTTTGACATTACGTTGAAATGTTGAAAAGGATGTGAAAATAATATTTCCCCAATGAAAATTGCAATTTTAATCACTTCCTGTCATGCAAGGGCATTTACACTAACTTTTTTGAGTAGTGTATATGCGCGGAATATGGCTCGCAATAAATATAGGTCGAACAATTTGCAGTGTTTACAGACGCCATTTTTCATCCATTGTTATCAGGATTCAAGAAAAAACACGGATGTGAAGACGTATTGTCTCTGATGGTCGAAAACTGGCGCACTGCCCTTGACAATAAATTATATGTGGGATCTATCGCCAGGGGCACCGGAAGCAAGTTTTAAGGGCGGGGGCAGCATTCATCAATAGGGCATTCTAGTTTGCTTAATAATAAACCGTGAATTAAGAAATAAAATAAACCTAAAGGGGTATGTGTTAACCCCATTCGCTTGCTCACAGACTGTGTTCTTGTTCATTAAACATTTCTCATTATTCAAAATACTAGTATCCTACTCAATCTTGCCTTACTTACCTCCTAGACTACTCCACTTTATAATTGTATAGAATAAACCAATCAATTCGTTTTAAACTCGATGCGTTGACATATCAATTAATTCATTGAAGGTCAAATTCAAGATCACCAAACGATCACCTACATGGACGTGTATGTGACTATATGCTCATAACCTAATCTCTATCCTCAAACGTTTTGTCTGCAGTGGCCAATTTATTACGTTTCAGGCCCTCAACAATTACCACTCAAGGTCATATTGGGTTGAGTTCAAGGTCACCAAAAGAAGTCTCATATATGACTTTAGTCTTACTATATGCTCATAATACATACTCAAGCATTATCTACAAGCGTTTCGTCTCCAATTCGAACCTGCATCATGGACATTTGGAGCAGTATGAGGCATTCTATCTTTATAAACAAGCCAAGTAATTCAAAATGTCATGCCATATGTAAAATTAGAGTGGAAGATAATTATTTTATATCCAGCAAAATGCCATGAAGTGGATTTTCGGAATTTTGGACTACATATTGGGCTTTTCGAGCGAGGATTCAATCTTTATACGTCCATGACTTGGAGGGTCCTACTTGTGAGAAATTAGAAGAAGAAAACTATTGACCAAATGTTAAGAAAATGACCATCAAAGTCCAACATTGCCCATTTTGTCGAAATGTGAAAAAACTCACTAGAGATTTGACTATAAACTTTGAAGATAAAAATGTGGACGACGACGCAAAAAAAAGACGGATGCAACGCCATGTTAATAAATTACAGGACCATAGGTTTGGTAATCTGCACAGTTCGACAACAGATACTCAGAAAATTACCGTTAATCGTGCATGAAAATAGTGGATAGAGAATGATCGGCCTGCCTATATTGCCGGTTGCCATAGTATCTAGACAAATATCAATGACGTCATCAGACTGTGTATAGAACTCGCCCACAAGGCGGGCCGCTTTGAGGAAAAAATTGATGCGAGATTGACTGGCCCGAATTTGAATCTTGATTAGGAAACTCAATTTAGGTACGTAATACACATTTTGAGAACCAAATTTGTACGATTTCTCATTCTAAAGACAAAATAAAGCTATCGCAGAATGAATAAATTTTGTCAATTCTAAAATTGATTATAGCTTTAATTGTAAAGATTTTGCTGATTTTACCACAATATTTATAACAATATCAGACAATCTGACTCATGAAAGGGCACATTTCTGCTCCCGTGCTGCCCCCGCAACAAAAGGGCAACGGGAGCTGCCCCCGTGGTTCCGGCGCCCCTGTCTATCGCTATCGATTTATCCAAGGCATTTGACTGTATGCCGCATGAAATTCTACTTGCCAAACTACATACATATGGGGTCCATCTAAATTCTTGTGAATTACTGAAATCATATTTATCTGACCGATCTCAGAGGATTAAAATCGAAAACGTCACCAGCGAGTGGGTCACTACCAATAAAGGTGTGCCACAGGGCTCTATCCTTGGGCCATTACTCTTTAATATATTTTCATCAACGATTTGTTGTACTCTGACTTGAAATGCACTATATAATTATGTGGATAATAACACATTGTCAGTTATTAGCCAAAATATAAACTCTGTTAAATATTTACTCAAACGGGTTGCCTCTATCGCTATTGAATGGTTCACGAAAAACCGTATGAAGGCCAATCCAGCAAAATTCCAAGTTATGTTTCTTGGAAAAGATATTATATCATCGGGATATGACATGTCTATCGGAAACTTTACACTGACGGGAATTAAAGCAATGAATATTCTAGGTGTTGAACTGGATCAGGATCTGAACTTCAGCATGCATATTGATAATATCTGTTCAGAAACGGCTAAACAAACCAATGCCTTGTCAAGTATTAACAATAATCTAGATATCAAAAGTAGGAAATCGATATACAATACTTATATTGTCTCTAATCTTAACCTTTGTTCAAATGTATGGATGTTTTCCAGTAAATCCAATTTAGAGCGGCTAGATAAGTTGAACAAAAGAGCACTCAGACTAGTTTATCAAGATCGTTATTCTACATACGATGATCCACTACTCAAGGATATTTTGTTAGATATCTACAAAAGGTGTATAATGCTATTGTCTATCGAAGTTGTTAAAATTCGCAATTTTTCGTCCCCCTCTTATTTCCGTAGTTTACTGGAAGAAAATGTATCCCCATACAGTCTTCGTGATCTAAGTACCTATAATCTGCCAAAAATAGAACTCTAAGAGAAACGGTTATCACTCACTTAAATATATTGCAAGCAAACTTACGAACATGTTGGATTTTTTGGATAAAAATACTACATCTTTATCACAATTCAAGAGAAATATGAATATCTGGATTAAAAGAATGGATGTATCACTAATAAGATCTATGTATTTTTAATAACCATCGTCAACTCTCTGTTTTATGCAAATTCTTCATTATCTGTATGTTACATATCACAATATGTGTGAAATTTGTTTTTATCTAAGCATCGCACAGAAGCTCGTGAGCTTATATTATATACAATTTTGTACATAATTGATTATATGCGATGTTAAATAAACTCCATTCATTCATTCAATCATTCATTCATTCATTCATTCAATCGCCAGCAATGTGGGCCGTTTCGAATGGATGAGAGCCGAGTTTGAATCTTGCTAAAGGCCCAGTCACACTGACGATACGACCAAGATATACGACCTTGCTGCGACCTAAAATTTTTTGGATCGTGGACAAATCGTGACACGAACGTACGACTGGTCGTACAGGTCGTGAATGGTCGCAAACAAAAAACTAGTCACAGCAAGGTCGATGGACATATTCAAAACTTCCAACCTACGATCTCTGGTCGCACGTCGGTCTTGCACAATCGTGCCACCAGTCGTGAAAGGTGGCACCACCAATCGGACATTGTCGCACGTTATTGAATAGCCAAAATGGTCGTGCTACTAGTCGTACAACCTGGCGACTAGTGGTGCAATCAGTCATACAACTTCATGATCAGTGATGCGATTATTCACGACCTGTGCCGACTGGTAGTACGGCCTTACGATTGGTGGTACCACCCATTTGAAGCTTCCCGAAAGGAGGATAAAACGCGCAGTGAGATATATTTCACCCAGTACAACAAAATTTTTCAGCATTTTTTCTAAACTATAAAACTGCGAAATATGGTTTCTGTTCAAGTTTTGTGCCCTTCTGTCTAATCAGACTGACGGACGGACGCGATTTGTCGTACGACTGGTCATTGATCGCAACGACTGGTTGTACGACAGGTCGGTGGTCGATACGACTGAAGGTACGACAGGTCTGTGGCCGCTACGACTGAAGGCACGACAGGTCGGTGGTCGCTGTCACGTGGTCGTACGACTGCTTGCGATCAATATTTTCTATTCTTTCAGTGATCGTGTCACCAAGCGTACCACCAATCATATGAACAGTCGCTACTTGCGATTGCAGTGGCCATCACTGGTGATCAGTCGTAACTTGTCGGGACGATCGTGTTTTATCATGTTGAAAATGTTCACTTGTGTACGAGTTTGTACGGTATTTCAATTAATGTATAATTTTGGTAGTCCGGTTTTATACAAGAAGTAAACGGCTGTAAACAAACGTGGTTTTGATGTTGGGCACAACGAAAACAATAAAAACAACACATAAAACAACATTTTGGTACCGTGACCATGTCGTCAGAAGAAGAAACGAACCATGCAATCAAGAAGCTTATTGCGCAAAGGCGAGCACACCGGGGACAGCTTACCAAGCTTCTCAACTGTAGCATGACAAACGCGTGTTGAACCCACAAATGTTAAAACGCCCACAAATGTGAAAACCCACAAATGTGAAAACAAATTTTGTAAATCACCCACAAATGTGAAAATATCATTACCCACAAATGTGAAAAAAAATCCACCCACAAATGTGAAAAAAAAATTTAACCACAAATGTGAAAACGGTTTTTGTCATTTGCCCACAAATGTGAAAATCAAACACAACATTATTGTCCTATACATTACCTCCATAATACTACACGGGTAACTCCTAACAGCCTACTTAAATTAGGCTCCTCCATAGAGAAACCTCTCATATGGGGAAGAATAAAGAATGACCCCTCCCTTGCTGCCACCAGGGGCAGCACCGTAGCCACTTCCTCCATTCCCAATTCTCCTATTGAAGGAAGCAGACCTACTTATGCCTACTCTATATTTCTGTTAAATTTTATTGCTTGGATCGTTCCACCTCTGTGGAAACTCGGCAGGAAAGGACTCTTAGTCGTTAGGGGTGTCCTTTTTAACACGTTGACGGTAGTCCACGCCCAGGTTTTCCTGTTTGAGTGAGCTGAGCTGACCATGCCCACGCGTGTGTGTGGCCGGTGCCACGTGTTCTTACCAGCGTGGGAGGTCATGACTTCTGTTGGCGGTGTGTGGATTCGTTCTGCATCGACGATTTTCCTTGCGACAAGTGCGAATCTCGTTCACCAGAAGACTGGTCAACCGTGTATGGGGCGTTGAGGGATTTACTTCACCTCCGTTCACGTCCCTCCCCACCTGATGTTGACTGCTCTCGGTCCGCCCGGGTGCGTTGTCTCGCCGCCATCCGTCGCTTCGACACTGAGTCGGCTCGGCTTAATTTAGCTTTACAATCCCCAGTGAGTGTAGACGCCCTGTCCCTCTTAGACTCACAGGAATTTTGTCATAATTTTGATTGTAATGTCATGTTTGTCCCTCCCTCTCCCCCACCTGTGTGTGCGGCTCTGGCCCCGTCAGGTGTGGTGGGTGATGTTGTGGGCCGCTCTCTGCTTTCGGCATTGCACCCTCAGCTTTTGAGTGTTCGGCGTCTGTTAGATTTTCCAGCTAGCCTGGTTAATCGTTTTCTCTCCATTCACTCCGAGCGTCGTGTTTCCGAGTCCATGCCTTGCGTGGGCGCTCGGAGCCCGGGTCCCGATCGGGGCCCTGGACCCGGTAGGAACACTCCGTCCGTTCCCACGCTCTCATCTGTCACGCTCATGTCAGATGACGGTGCTCGGCTCCCACCGGGTCCCGGTGGGATTACGGCTCCGGGTTCCGAGTCACTGTCAGCTATACAGCTACACGTTGGCGCTCGGGTCCCGGGCCCCGCTCGGGGCCCGGGTTCCGATGGGAACCCGGGTTCCGACAGGAACACGACTCTCGTTAAGGTATCAGATGCTGATAGACCATGCTTTTCGTCTTCCTCGGCATTCCGCTACCAGCTCAGGCTTGTCCCTCGATACCACGGCGTTGCTTCTATGCCCACCTCGGGCATTAGTAACTGACGCTAGTGGTTTGGTCGAGTTAGAAACAGGGCTAGTTCGGCTCCCGGCCCCTGTCGGGGCCCGGGACCCGGGTTCCCATCGGATCCCAGGATTCGACCAGCCTCCGTTTTCTATTCTGACTAACGGCTTCAATGCTAGCAGTGAGTGCTCGCCTCATCTTCCACCGCATCTGACTGCCTCAGGGCGCGATGTTTCGGTGATAGTGGGGGGGGGGGGAGGAGGTTATGACGATATGTCCAAATCTCACTCTCTCTTCCAGTCGATGTCTCAGCGCAGCAGGCCTTCCCCGCCGCCGATCCAGCGGATAGCCTCGCCACCAGACAGCTCCCTCGGGATGCCCTCTACGGACCCTGCCACAGCGGGTCGCTCTTTAGCGACGTCTGGGACTTCGGGCCAGACTGCGGGTTGCTCTTTAGCGACGTCCGGGCCTTCGGGCCAACCTCTCATGACTGTCTTCGCGGGCCGCTCTTCAGCAGAGTCCGGGCCTTCGGGCCACCCTTCGGCAGTGCGTGTGTCGGGCCGCTCTTCAGCGGAGTCCGTTATGTTACCTTCACCTGCCTCCTCCGCGCCTCAGGATTTTCGGCAGTTGGAACTAGACATCTCCTCTCGCATGTCGGCACAAATGCAAGCGATGTTCTCGCAGCTCTCGACTCAGGTGCAGCACAGCCTCCTCCAGTGTCGTCCCCCGACTGCTCCTCCTCCTGGATTCTTGCCTCTCGCAGGCCGTGCGAGCGAGGCCACCTGTGGACTATCCACGCCTCTGCAGCGGACCCAGTCCCTACAGTCACCAGGCCTCTTACCCCCGGACCAGCTCTTAGCCACTCCGGCTCAGGTTGTCGGCCCTACTCCAGGATCTTCCCGTGGAGTCAGCCCGGCTCAGGTGCTCCAGGTGCTGCCCTCTTCCGGCTTCGTTCCCTCGGCTTCACGGAAGCGTCGCTGTCCCGACCCGGAGTCCGACTCGGAAGAAGAAGAGGATATGGACTCCGTGTCCATACATCCTTCCCTGGTAGACGAACGTGGCTCCTCTCAGGATCTCCAGTTCCGGGATAAGTTGGTTCTCACGTGTGTGTGTCTCGGTTCCCAGTTTCCGCCAGAGCCTCCGACGGAAACCTCCTCGTCAGTGGAACCAGTTTCTTGTGGCCAGCCAGTACCGCCATCAAGTTCACGCCAGCAACGTGTTCACGCCTCAAGGCCAAGGGAGACAAGATAAAGAAACCCAAGCTCTCCTCTTCATACTTGCCTTCCCACAAGGACTTCACGGAGAAGCCGTCGGAGCCTTCCAAGAAGATTCTTCAGTATATGTCGGCCCCCTCGAAGATCTCGGTGACCCCTGCCCAGGTAGCAGATGTTCAACAGTCGATTCGTTCAGCTGTTCTCATCGACTCCACCCAGGACTGGCTTTTAGCCGCCGCGCGGGATCTCCTCGAGAACCTGACCCAGCAAGCCTCTGCTGGACCCGTCCCCCAAGCTGCCCTTCAGGATCAGATCTCCACCGCTATCGGATTTCTGTCCAGCGCGGGCTTGTCTATCCGGGACCGCCTACACCAGCTCTCTTACGGCGCGTTCACCATGGAGCAGTGGCGACGGGACGCCTTCCTCAAGTCCCTGACTTTCAAGCCGTCCCTGGATTTGAAATCCCGACTACGTTCCGCCCCCATGCTGCTGTCCTGCACACAGGAGGCGCTCACGGACCAGGCCGCCAACTCCCTGTTCCATGGAGAGGACGGTTCTCTTTCAGCCGAGGAACGGCAAGTGTCGGACCGCGTCCAGTCGGCCAATGCCCAGCTGGTCTCCGAACTGCTTGCCAAGCAGAAGGCTTGGAAGCCACGGCCGCAGCCATAGACCGCTTCTTCTTCAAAGCCCAAGAAACAGAGGAAGAAGCAGCCCTTTTCAGGAGCCCCTGCCTCTACAACCAAGCGTGGTGGTCGCCACTCCGGGTCCAGCCGCCGCGGCAAGTCTAAGGGCGGAGCAGGGGCGTCCAGGCCCAGTCACGACAGTAAGTACCAGTGCCAGAGAACTTTCCGAGTACCACGCGTCACCAATGGCGACTCCCGCTCATTTTGGTCACGTAGAACCGCCAGTCGGCGGGCGCTTAAATCTCTTTTGGCCCATTTGGCAAGAGATGGGTGCCAGCCCTTGGATCGTGGGGGTACTCCGGAAGGGATTCCAGATTCAGTTCATAACTCAACCTGCATTATCCCCCATCCCCAAGTCATTCACTCTGCCGTCGGCTCCGGCGAAGCGAGCAGCCTTGGATGTAGAGATAAAAAAAATTGATCGCGAAAGGAGCAGTAGAACCTGCAGATCCGCGGACTCCGGGTTTCTACAGTATCGTGTTCATGGTTCCAAAGAGTTCCGGCGGTTGGCGCCCAGTTATAGACTTGTCGCCTCTGAATCCGTTCGTGCAGACTCCAAAGTTCATTATGGAGACGCCCGAGTTCATTCGGTTAGTGCTTCCAGAGAATGCATGGGCGATCTCGCTGGATCTGAAGGATGCCTTCTTCCACATTCCGATACACTCAGCCTCGCGAAAGTATCTGAGGTTCGCTTACCGGGGTCGTGTGTGGCAGTTCCGTGCTCTACCATTCGGCCTGTCACCTTCTCCTTGGATATTCACCATGGTGGTGAGGGAGGTCCAGAGCCTGGCCCACCAGCGGGGATTGTTCCTTCATCAATACCTCGACGACTGGCTCCTACGCAGTCAGTCTCGAGACACGTTGTTGGAGCACCGCGATTGGTTGATCAATACGTGTCAGACAATGGGCCTAGTGATCAATTTCGAGAAATCAGAGCTCGTTCCATCTCGAGATTTCGTGTTCCTGGGCTACAGGTTTGTGACCACGTCAGGCATGGTCTTCCCACCTCAGGACAGAATTTCCAAATTGCGCCCTATCCTAGCCTCCTTCCTGGCTCATCCGTGTCAGTCGGCAGCCACCTGGCAGTCTCTGCTAGGCCTGTTGGCGGCAACAGAGAAGCTGGTGCCTTTGGGCCGCTTACATATGCGAGAACTGCAGCATTGCCCGAGTTTGGGTTGGTGTCAAGCTACAGACCCCGACTCTACGATGGTAATGTTGTCTCCAGCGGCTCGCGAGTGCGTGCAGTGGTGGATTCAAATCATAAACCTGTCACAAGGTTCTCCCTTCCGTCTGCCGCTGCCATCCAAGCATCTGTTTACGGATGCCAGCACGGAGGGCTGGGGCGCCCACTTGGACTTCCAAGAGATTTCGGACTTGTGGAGCGACCATTATTTGTCTTGGCACATCAATGCTCTCGAGTTGGAAGCTGTATCTAGGGCCCGGGCCAATTGGGTATCCGAGTTAGCAGGACACTCAGTTTTGGTTGCCACGGACAACTCAACGGTCGTGGCCTACATCAACAAGCAAGGAGGCACTCGTTCCGTGACACTCAGTCGTCAGGTGTCGGCCTTGCTATGGTGATGCAATGCCCGATCGATTATGCTCCGTGCCCGTCACATTCCCGGCCGTCTCAATGTCTTGGCGGACATGCCGTCTCGGCGGGGTCAGGTACAGCCTACCGAATGGACCTTGTCTCCAGCGGTCTTTCGACAGTTATGTACCCTTTGGGATCGACCTCATGTGGACCTGTTTGCCACTCGTTGGAACAACAGGCTCCCCACCTTTGTGTCGCCAATCTCAGACCCCCTGGCTTGGGGTGTGGATGCTCTGTCTATGGACTGGGAGGGCCTGTATGCATATGCTTACCCCCCAGCCATTCTGATTCCGCAAGTGATTGCCAAGGTTCGAGCACAACAATGTCGGATCCTGCTTATTGCGCCTCTACAACCCGAGAAGTCGTGGTTCCCAGAGCTTCTAGATCTCCTTGTCGATGTTCCGAGGCCGTTGCCTCTGCGAGGAGATCTACTGAGGCAGCCACGGTCTTCGGTGTTTCACCAGAACACACGCCAGCTGGCCCTTCACGCGTGGATGTTGTCCAGCGATCCTTTCCGCGCAAAGTGTCCTCTCGGCTCACACGACCAAATAGGTCTTCTTTGGCGGTCTACGAGTCGAAATGGGTCGTCCTCAGTGCTTGGTGTGAGCGCAGGCAGACTGATCCTTTCACGGCCAATGCCCCTTTAATAGCTTAATTTCTGATGTTAAAATTCTCTGAAGGTCGGGCGCCGTCTACCCTTGCAGGCTACAGAACGGCTATTGCTAAGACGCTTTTGCCGCGACAAGGTGTGGACTACGGGACCGATCATGCCTTGACTTTATTGCTCAAGAACTTCGAGGTAGATCGTCCCGTGGCGCGAAACCCCACTCCTGCGTGGGACTTGTCGTTGGTCTTGAACCGTCTGGCATCAACCCCGTTCGAGCCCCTGGCTTCGGCGCCCCTCAAGTTAGTCACTTGGAAAACGTTTTTTCTCCTTGCCCTAGCCTCTGGCAGGCGTCGAGGTGAGATCCATGCTTTGGATGCGTCTAAGATTAGCTGGAAGGAGAACTATGCTCAGGTCAGACTGGGCATTCTCCCGTCTTTTCTCTCGAAAACCCAGCTCTCTACAGCCCCTCCATTGGCGATTGTGATCCCTGCTCTCGATGCCTCTCTTGGCGCGGACTTGGAGAGTGACGCGTAGCTCTGTCCCGTACGTGCGTTGTGCTTTTACCTTGACAAGACCAAGGGTTTTCGACAAGGCAAAAAGCTTCTTTTCGTCTCTTATCTGAAAAGCTTCAAGAACGATATTCGCTCCCCGACTATCTCTTCTTGGATTAAGAAATGCATTCGACTCTGTTACGATCTCGGCGATCAGCCGACTGATTGTTCTTTTCGGGTACGGGCGCATGACGTACGGGCCATGGCTGCGTCATTGGCTTATATTGGTAACACACCACTATCTCAGGTTGTGAGTGCATGTTCTTGGTCTTGCCATAACACGTTTACTTCTCATTATCTCAGAGACATAGCCTGGACGTCTGAGGACGGGTTGCACCTGGGTTCGATCATCGCCAGCCAGCACGTCATCCTCGGTCGCACATCAAGCTAATTGAGGATTTTGGTTTTCTTTTTGCTCCACTGTGAGCTTTTGTTTTTTCGTTATGCTGGCAAAAACTGAAAAACTATATATAAAAAAAAAAACCAACAAAAACCACACAAAAACATCAAGGATTGTTCGGACTATGTGTCGCTTCAGTTGATCCGGATGGATTCCTTAGTTCTGTGGATATTAGTGCAAAGGATTATGAGCTGTATATACTCAGTTGGTTATTTTGTTCAGGGAAGATTCCCACATTCTCCTAATTTAAGTACCATTGTTACCTTGGACTTGGATTGATTTGACTCTTACACGCACGGCGTGAGTGAGTGGATAACATGGAATGGAAATTCAAGTCTGGTGGAAGTGAAGAGGATTCAGAACTGAAGCTTTCTTCACAAGGTATGTTGCACTAATATTTATATATTTATATATATATATAATGAAAGAATGATACTATCCGGGTAGACTTCTAGGGACGGGTTCAAATCCCACCTCCAATGTCTATTCTGAATTTTACCCATGTAGTATTATGGAGGTAATGTATAGGACAATAATTCGTCGTTTTAAAGGTTAAAACTAGTATTATTTACTATACTTACCTCCATAATACTACCAAAGTGCCCACCCAACCTACCCCGTTTCCTTTGTACTCGTCCCTGAGACAAGGAATTGGGAATGGAGGAAGTGGCTACGGTGCTGCCCCTGGTGGCAGCAAGGGAGGGGTCATTCTTTATTCTTCCCCATATGAGAGGTTTCTCTATGGGGGAGCCTAATTTAAGTAGGCTGTTAGGAGTTACCCGTGTAGTATTATGGAGGTAAGTATAGTAAATAATACTAGTTTTAACCTTTAAAACGACGAATTAGGTTCCACATGAGGAATGTCTTTTATTGTTATGTCTTTTTACGGAACCTTGTTCTGATAACCCATTGCATGGCATTGCGTCCTTCATCCGTCGTCGTCCGTCATACGTCTTACATTTTTATTTTTATCTCGAATTTACGGTCGAATCTTTTCGAAATTTGCGCTAAAATGCCTTAAGAATACAGGGAAGCACTTTTCTGAAAGATTTTTTGGGCTACCGGACCTTTGGTCCGATAACCTATTGGCATCGCGTTGCGTCCATCGTCCGTCCATCCGTCGTCCGTCGTCCGTAAACAATTTTATCTTCAAATTTTTGTAACGAATGTGACTTCGTTAAGTAGCAACCAGGTTAGTACCGTCATAGCATGGTTAGTAGACAAACATCACATCACATATCACACATCATATAATGAATAATAATAGTAATGTTGCCGTTACGTGAGGCCCGAGAACCATGGGAGGGGTCCCCGGAACCACAACGTTTGGGCGTGTTGTTCGTCCGGCCTTGTTGATCCTTGGGCATCCTGAGCCCATTTCCTTGAAAAATAATTCTACTTCCGGTTTGGTGTCATTTGACACCACAGGTGTAATCTGATACCAAACCACACCTAGTATATTGCCAATTAGCCATACGGGTTCGAAAATAATGTCCTTTTTGCTCTACGATCAATATTTACTGAGATATGGAGGTTTTTATGGAAAAGTGGGTGATAATAGGGGGAAGTATCAATTTTTGGCCTTCAAACACACCAAAACGGCCTAATAACTGATCCTTGGGCATCCTGAGCCCATTTCCTTGAAAAATAATTCTACTCCCGGTTTGGTGTAATTTGACACCACAGGTGTAATTTGATACCAAACCACGCCTAGTATATTGCCAATTAGCCCTATGGGATCGAAAATAATGTCCTTTTTGCTCTACGATCAATCTTTACTGAGATATGAAGGTTTTTATGGAAAAGTGGGTGATAATAGGGGAAAGTGTAAATTTTTGGCCTTCAAACACACCAAAACGGCCTAATAACTGATCCTTGGGCATCCTGAGCCCATTTCCTTGAAAAATATTTCTACTTCCGGTTTGGTGTAATTTGACATCACAGGTGTAATTTGATACCAAACCACGCCTAGTATATTGCCAATTAGCCCTATGGGTTCGAAAATAATGTCCTTTTTGCTCTACGATCAATCTTTACTGAGATATGAAGGTTTTTATGGAAAAATGATGATAATAGGGGAAAGTATTAATTGTGCAATAGGTTTTCAGAACAAAGGTCGGTAACCTAAAAACATTCCTCATGTTGAAGCTAATGTTGTGTCAGATTTTCACATTTGTGGGCAATTGACAAAAATCGTTTTCACGTTTGTGGTTGATTTTTTTTTTCACATTTGTGGGTGAAGTTTTTTTCACATTTGTGGGTGAAGATTTTCACATTTGTGGGTAGTTGACAAAAAACGTTTTCACATTTGTGGTTGATTTTTTTACATTTGTGGGTGATTTACAAAATTTGTTTTCACATTTGTGGGTTTTCACATTTGTGGGCGTTTTAACATTTGTGGGTTCAACAAACGCGACATGTGAGAAAATCGAACACCATGTATGTCGCGTTTCTCACGGTCGAATGCTTATTATCGCCCATGTCGCATTTTTCACGCCTGATGTGATTGGTGGATAATATTTTATTCTAATCTGCTCGCAATATCCACATCATGGATTATTTGGCTTCTAAATACGTTCCAATTTAATCATTGTTGCAATAGGAAATGTAAACAGACACACTTGATGTCAATTTGTGTGTTTTGCCAATGGAATGCTTTGAACTCGTAGGCCTACTACCGTATCTTCTCACTCATGATCACCATTTGCACGACTTAAATGGAACGCAGCACATAACGCACCCAACATCGTTCGATGTATTGGTCATATATCGCACCATAATCCCCCCCCCCCCCCTCCCTGTTGTGCCAGATCGTCCACTACCACTCGATTTCAGCGCTGTGTCCTGATTCAATATTGCGTTGTCCATGAATTGGACGATAATATGGTCATGCATGTCGTGAATTTCACGAACAAAAGCTATTTCAATAGCTCCGCAGTTAATGTCGGGTATTTCACGGGCATGTCGCTTTTTTCACGGCGGAAATACCAACCGTGAAAAAAGCGACATGGTCGGATATTTCACGTGAAAAAAGCGACATGGTCACTTTTATCACATGAAAAAGCCGACCATGTCGGGGTTTTCACAATATTCGGTTTTATCATGCAGCACAACCGAGCGGACAACACACCCGCTGAGCACGACGGAAACGAGTTCCAGTTAGCTGGCATTGTCGAGTCAATCCAGACGAAAATAACCCTACTTAAGACATTTGATGATGAACTGATCAAACTTCTGCCGCTCGATGAAATTGAAAATACTGTAATCGAGTCAGATGATTACATAGAAGATATCAATGCCAAGCTGCATACCGTATTGATCCGCATATAGGCGCATGCGCCTATAAGTGAATATGCGCCTATATTCGAATATAGGCGCATGCGCCTATAAGTGAGACACTTTATATTTTTCCAGCCGAAAACCAATATTCACATATAGGCGCATGTATATAATTTAGAAAATGGATCGCAATTTAGAAAAAAAAAGTCTGTTGCTGTGCTATACAGTGCCGTTCGCGGGGTACATGAGAACAGAATGTTTCCTCCTAGACATATATGCAGATGGTAGGCCTACTGGCGCCTGATAATATGTCGAGCTACAGACACGCTGTTAGTGTGCTTGACCTATCACGTGATATCATCTCACAATGATATCACTTGATAAATTGGGATAGATAACCGTTTGATAATATTTGGCAGTAAT
Source organism: Terebella lapidaria (assembly GCA_949152475.1). Lineage (NCBI taxonomy): Eukaryota > Metazoa > Annelida > Polychaeta > Terebellida > Terebellidae > Terebella > Terebella lapidaria. The sequence continues at coordinate 52,191,231 of OX424557.1, read as the reverse complement.
AATGTAAATATACTTTATTTTAATATAAAAATCTGTGTGATTTGGAGGCCTTTGGGGGTGCACCTATGAGTAAATATTGGGGGTGCGCCTGTAAGTGAATATTGGGGTGCGCCTATATTCGAATATAGGCGCATGCGCCTCTAAGTGAGTCAGTTTATTTTTCAACCGCACTGGAAAATATGCAATAACTCGCATATAGGCGCATGCGCCTATATGCGGATCATTACGGTACTATCAAAGGGAAGCTGACCGTACTCACGCGAGTTGACAGCTCCAGCAGCGTAGCTAGTACTGCAAGTGACACAATGAATGCCAGTAATTCGTCAGGTCCTGGACCAGTCAAACGAAATGTAAACCTGCCCAAATTGCAGCTACCGACCTTTGATGGCCACATATTACACTGGACCCCGTTTTTTGATGCATTCTGTGCCGCCATACACAATGATGAACACTTGGATGACATTCAGAAGTTCCAGTACCTGAAAACAACACTCACTGGTGAAGCAGCACGCACCATCGATGGCCTGCAACTTACGAATGCAAACTATAAAGAGGCGCTATCTATCCTGAAACACAGATATGGCCAGCCACACAAACTGATCGCAAGTTACATGAAGGCACTGTGGGAACTTCCAAAACCCCAAAAACAACATAACAAGCATCAAAGATTTCTATGACAACTTAGTGACATACATCCGTGGACTACATTCAATGGCCAAGACTGAAGATAGCTATGGCGATCTCTTGATTCCTATCATCCTCGAAAAACTACCAAACTCACTGAAAACACAGATGGCGAGAGAACATGGCGACCAAGCATGGACTCTGAAAGAATTACGACAAAGTATTGAGAATGAAATTCAAGCGGCAGAAGCAGGAATCTTTGAAAATGCACAGGAACACAATACAATGTCTACAACATCCACATTTCACGTGAAAACAAACGCCAAACACCAGTCAGACACGACAAACAAGTTCAGCTATCAGATGCGTACCTGCGTCTATTGTAAACAAAATCATGCACCGGTAAACTGTCAAAACATCACCCAGCACAGCAAGAGACAAGAAATTGTCAAGAGCGATAAACTGTGCTTCAACTGCCTGCGAAGCAACCACACTTACCAAGAATGTCGTTCAGTCGGTCGGTGCTTAACGTATGGAGGCAAACATCACACATCACTGTGTACGAGAAACAACACACTGGGTGACGTATCAGTGAGAACCACTAACCAGGAGAAGGATGACACGCATGTGAAACTCACTCCATCCAATATGCATCAGTCTGGGCCAGTTCTTCTGAAAACAGCATCTGCTTTGTTGTGGAACAAACAACACGGACTCACAGTGAACATTCTTCTGGACGAGGGAGCCCAACGATCATTCATCACTGATCATGCTGCAGAGCAGCTGCTCATAAACAGAGATCACTGTTTCAAGGAACAAATCAATCTGTCCACGTTTGGCGACAACAGACAACGACAAAAACGAATTGATCTGGCAGATCTGGAACTGGATAGTCGTGATGGAAAACTCAATATCTCAGCGCTCATTGTTCCCAAGATATCTGCACCAGTAAAAAACTTTGTGAACGCATCCGTGATGAAGCACGACTACCTTCAGAAATTAGAGCTAGCACACCATGTCACACAAGATACATTCCATATTGATTTGCTCATAGGTGCTGATTACTACTGGGACATCGTGGAAAATGAAATCATCAGAGGGCCAGGTCCAACCGCTGTGTCATCAAAACTTGGTTTCCTCCTCTCGGGACCATCAAATATCATGACAGACTCAGCAGTACATACTACAATGGTGTACAAAGTTATCAGTGACCGAAATGACGAAAAACTGAACTTGTCGAAGCTGTGGGAACTTGAAACAATCGGCATTACTGACAAACAGCACACATGTGACTATGAGTCATACAGAAACACCTTGGAATTCCAAGACGGGAAATACACTGCACACTTGCCATGGAAAACTGACCACCCCTCTCTCCCAACCAATAAGCAAGTGTGTGAAGCCCGCACTCGTTCAGTTGTGAAACGACTAACAGATGCCTCACGCCACCAGTATCAAAGCATCATTGACGATCAGTTGAAGCGTGACTTCATTGAAATTGTTGAGATTGATAATGCAACTTCCGGTCACTACATTCCACATCATCCAGTCTACAAGAATTCGACCACCACACCAATTCGCATTGTGTACGATTGCTCATGCAAGACTTATGACAATCCAAGTCTGAATGACTGCTTAGAAAAAGGGCCATCTTTGATAAACAACCTGGTGGAAATTCTGCTGCGATTCCGTGTTCACAAAATCGCTCTCATAAGCGATATCGAGAAAGCATTTCTCAACATTCGTCTCCATACCGATGATCGAGACTACACAAAATTTCTCTGGCTATCTGACTCAAGTGATGCTTACAGCCAATTTCAAGTCTATCGCTTCAAGTCTATTCTGTTTGGATCAGTCAGTTCTCCATTCATCTTGAACACTGTTCTGAAAAATCACCTAGAATCACACTCGAGTCCAATCGCTGATGATCTGAACAAAAACACATACGTGGACAATGTCGTAAGTGGAACAGATGACATAGACAAAGCCATAGCCTACTACAAACAAGCCACAGAACTGATGAGTCAAGCTGGCTTCAATCTCAGATCATGGATCACAAACCAACCACAGCTGCAAAAAATGATCAAGAAAGACACTGAGGTGGATCCCAAACAAACTGAAGTGCTTGGCATGGAGTGGAATTCGGAAGCAGATACTCTGTCCTTTCTTGCAAGAGAGAATGTCTTCAACACTGATGTACACACAAAACGTGAAGTAGTCAGAACAGCTTCATCACTGTTTGATCCACTTGGAATACTGGCACCTATCCATATTCTGGCCAAGATATTCATTCAGAAACTATGGAAACTACACCTGGATTGGGATGAAAACCTGGATACCTGCCTGGCTGAGGAATGGATGCGAATTCGTCAAAAACTAAAATCTGCCCATGACATCATGATACAAAGACAGTATTTCCATGAGCAACAACAGGACATCAGGGTCTACGAACTTCACCTTTTTTGTGATTCAAGTAGCAATGCGTATGGTGCCTGTGCATACCTGAAACATGACAATGACTCTGTTCTCATCATGTCTAAATCACATGTCGCTCCTCTGAAAGACATATCCATACCAAGACTCGAACTTCTTGGAGCATTTGTTGCTGCTCGTCTCTCAGTCTTTATTCAAAGTGCACTGACAGATGTACGAATATCCAAAACAACTCTATGGTGCGACAGCAAAATCGTCATTCACTGGATCAAGAGCACCAAAGAACTTCCTGTATTCGTCCAGAACAGAGTAATGGAAATCCGTAAGGCAGGATTCGACAGCATCAACTACTGTCCCAGTGAGAGTAATCCAGCAGACCTACTGACGAGAGGAACAAGCTCTCGAAGACTACAATTATCAGACATTTGGTGGCATGGACCCCTCAGTCAGGCTTGGGCAAATCAAGAACTGAAAGATGAACTGATCAGTAGCGAACTGCCTGTATGTGAAAAAAAACAACTCCGAAACAACAGCGATGTCAGTGCAGTTACATCCATCTGAGAATATCAGTAACATAGTCGACAGAACGAAATACAGCACCCTAGGGAAATTACTTCGAATGACGTGCTACATTCTGCGCTTTATTGCCAAACTCAAAACAGCTATAAAAGAACAATTGAAGCAAGACTTGCCAGAGTACATCACTGTGCCTGAACTGAATCACGCAAATCATCTGTGGGTGAAAGCAATTCAACAAACTGTGTACCACAAAGAGGTCCTTGAACTGAAGTCACAAACAAGGAAAAAGAACTCTCTTGTGAACCACATGAAACTCTTCCTGGATGAGTCTGAGATCCTCCGTGCAGGTGGACGACTTCAGAATGCGCCCGTACCATACACCACCAAGAACCCGATGTTACTCCCACCTGGAGACCATTATACACAACTCATCATCCAGCAAATACATAACCATCTACTTCATGTAGGCCCTGAAATGACTGTCGCTGCCGTTAGGCAACAATATTGGGTCCCACGACTTCGCAGAGTCACCAAGTCACTACTGCGTGTATGCACCAACTGCCTCAGGGTGAACGGCAAGCCATACAGTTCACCAGAAACTCCACCTCTAACCAAGATGAGACTGATGGAAGCTGATCCATTCACTGTCTGTGGTGTCGACTTCACCGGAACCCTGTCATACAAGATGGCCTCTGGAAGTGTGGGCAAGGCATACATAGTACTGTTCACTTGTGCAGTAACGAGGGCTGTTCACTTGGAAGTTGTCACTGACATGGGAGTCAACTCTTTCCTGAATGCATTTCGTCGATTCGCAGCACGATGCTCACTACCTCGAAGAATGATTTCGGACAATGCAACAACATTCGTTGCTGGAGCGACAGAGATACAGAGGATATGCACAGATTCCTCTGTCATGAATTTCTTATCCAGAAAAAACGTGGAATGGACATTCATACTGAAGAGAGCACCCTGGTTTGGTGGATTCTACGAAATATTGATTGGGGTAACCAAGACAACACTCAGAAAAACAGTTGGACGGGTGCTGATAAAATTAGACGATCTTGTGACTTTAGTAATGGAAGTAGAATCAATCATCAATGAAAGGCCAATCAGCTACACTTCCAGTCATATTGGTGACCCTGAGCCTCTCACACCATCAATGCTCCTACATGGATGCTCAATCACAGCACTACCACATGAAACTGTCCATGAGGATGAAGTTCGAGATCCGGACTATAATGTACAAACACTAACTAAACGAGCAAGCCGATTGGACATGCTAATCCAACACTGCAGGAAACGCTGGAAAGATGAGTATCTTCCAGCTCTTCGGGAAACACACATCACCAATGAACGGAAATGAAGACTTGGCCAATCTGTCAATCACATTCAAGTTGGAGACGTTGTATTGATCCACAGTGACACGGAGAAGCGTACAAATTGGCCACTAGGGGTTGTGACAAAACTGAACCCCGGGAATGATGGATTGGTACGTTCCGTGGAACTCAGAACCAAGTTCGGAATAACAAATCGTCCAATCGAGAAGTTGTATCCCCTAGAAGTTCGTGCTGTGCATCAAGACGAACCCGAAAACACTGACACTGACACAGGAAATTCGAAAGGGACAAACAAACAAGTTGAAGGCCAAGGTGGTCAAAGAGTGAAACGAAAGGCAGCAATCAAGGCTCGACAGCTAGCGAAATCTTGGACTGACAATATGTAGTCACAACTCTGGCCCCCGGAATGTCAGAACGACCGTGTTTTATCATGTTGAAAATGTTCACTTGTGTACGAGTTTGTACGGTATTTCAATTAATGTATAATTTTGGTAGTCGGGTTTTATACAAGAAGTAAACGGCTGTAAACAAACGTGGTTTTGATGTCGGGCACAACGAAAACAATATAAACAACACATAAAACAACATAACTCAGCAAATTTGAACCTGATCGTGCGACCGTAAAATCGTACGACTCAGTGTGACTGGGCCTTGAGACAATCATGGATAGTGTTTTTTTTCAGATAGGATCCGCCCCCAAAGCCTTCCTCAGTACATACACACATCCATGACAACGAACTTCGGCCCCCGATTTCGACATTTCCGGGAAACACACACTCCAGGAAGTTCTAAAGGTGGTTCTAGCTTTAAACTTGGTGCGGCCAATTTATTAAATTGATTACGGCCAAACTGCCCGGGCTTCCATCCCCCGTGGCGGACCGCGGCGAGCCGGCCTTACAGTTAACACCACGGTGATGATTCTGTATCTGAGTGGTGTCCGCATGTCTGGGCTTGCTGGGCGGGCTGCTACCTGGTTAACGTTCTGATGATAGAGTAGGCACTGCGCCCGCAATGACCCTCGGTGAGCGAACTATCCGTGAGGATCTGAGGATGGTGAGCGTGCGTCCGTCGTGACCCGTGGTGAGAGGACTATCTTGAGGATCCCTGATAGCGGACGACGTTAAATCTTTACATTGGTGCCGTGACCAGGATCAGTCTGACGGCGCTCCATCGCAGCCTAATGTCGCAGTGTTTTGCTTCCTCCTCCCTGGGGACCTCTTGCCTCCTCTGGGACACTTAAAAGTAAAACTGAATGAATGAGAAAGAAATGGATAGAGTCTCCGATCATACCTTGTCGCATGACGGCCGTGAGCAGCCTTCTGGCGGCTCCGTCGATAGCCAGAGACGTCCGGACGACCCCCTAAGACCAGACCCAGTCGGCGGAGTCAACTCCGGCGTCTTCGACTCCGTCTCTGGACTAAGAGTCGAGCCCTGCGGGGCTGCAACAGTCGTTGCCGTCGAGGCCGAGCCTCGAAGAGTTAGGTGCGGTGGGCGGAGCTGGAAACGGCTCTACTCCGCGCCTGCCCTTGCCCCGACGGCCTTCTCGGCCAGCGCTCTTCCGCGGGATGTCTCCGGACATCCGGAGTCGAGTGCCGGTCACCGCGATCGACTTCGGCCGAATGGACAGACTGTTCCAGCTACCAACTGCGGCTGGGTGGACTCCCTCGCGAGCCCCCGGTCCGGATGCCGGACAATCTGTGCATGGCGTAATGGACCAGCTGACCAACACTTTGAGTGAGCTGGCCCCTTTGGGGTGCTACGACCGCGCCCGGTCGCCTCACCAGGGGCGAACGGATCGACGGAACTGCTCACCTCGCCGAGTCCACAGAGCCTTTCGGCGCCCTTATCGGAGAGGGAACAGCAGCTGATCTCTATCGCGCTTGACCAATACAAGCGGAGTCAGTCTGCTGCATTGAGAATGGATCCGACGATCCCCTACAGTCCGGGGATGACTGGGCCAATGGCTCCTCCCCCACTGTCCTTCCAAGTCCGCAGACGCCAATGGTCTCAACCATGGGACCCGCACCTGCTCCGCGACTTGGGGACACCACGCTGGCGACTGCATCAGCCGTTCCTACGGCCAGAGTTGCTGCCGCGTGGTCAGCCTATCCTGACAGTCATGGTGCTCCGGGAGCTAGCTGGCAACCGGCGGCTTTGGCCCCCAGCTACGCCAGTTATGCTGCCCCGTCTGGATCCTATCCGTTAGGATCGGCGGGGTCCCGACCGCACCAAGTCAGGGTAGGCTACCTGCATTTATGTACCCGGCGGCAAGCGTGAGCTCCCCAGCTCCCATGTCTGCGGCGTATGGGTCTGCACCTGCGGACTCCGCCGCGGGAGCGGGTAGTGCACGGATCTTGCCATCTTATACCGCTGACCCTGGAGCTGGAATCGCCAATCCGGGCATGCTCTCCGCGCGACCGAAGGCCGAATCAGTCTTCCTGGCTTGCTGTTCACGCCGACGATGAACAGGCGGATGTTCGACAGACAGTTCAAGGCTCAACTCCGCCTACCGACTGAGTCCGTGACCGAGTACGCATTTAACTTGCACGTACTTGGCCCGAGGGCCTATCTGGATGTGGAGGCCAGTCGGTTTGAACCGATGCTGATCGATCAGTTCATTAAGGGGCAACCGTATCATATATCATATGGTCTTGCCACTCATGAAAAGCGATCGATGGAGGAGGCGATCAACTCTGCGCTTGCAATAGAGGTAGCTGTCCGCTCGAGACAGATGTCTCCGGCCCCGGCTCCAGCCCTGGCTGTTCCCTCGCAGGCGGCCGCGCCTTTTCCTGTGCAAGCATCGCAGGTGGCCCCATGGCCTGCCCCGGCTCCCCGGGAGTCTGCCATGGAGCCCAACCCTCAGTGGGTTGGTATGCCGGCATCCCCCTCCGGGATGCCCGCACAAGTGGCACCGGCTGTCGTGTCGTGCTAGTCCTCCGACTTAGTGAATACGATTTCTGTTCGGTGCAGATGATTGCGCACGCTCCGGGAATTGACGCTCCGGGACCCGCGGAATGCTGTGCATTCTCCTCCGGACCGGCCCAGAACCGTCCCTGTTATTTCTGCGGAAAGCAGGGACACTTTTGGCTTAAGTGTCTGGAGCTGTTGGAGCGCCTGCCGGCATGCGGCTATCAAGGGGGTCTTCCCGAGCCACGCCGGAGGAATTCCTCCTATCGGCCAGGTCCTTCGGGACAGCAAAGCCGACCTCCGCGTGAGGGAAACTGAAACCGGATGTAGTGGCGACCAACACTGTGTCCGGGGACAGTTGTTCTGTGGCGCCTGAGGCTGCCCCACCTGCGGACAAGCTGGACGACCCTCAAGTAAATATAACTTCTCCGGAAGTGGTCCTTGAGGATCCGTCTAGTTCCTCCGCAGCTGAGGCAGATAATGAGGACTCTGTAGAGGAACCCAGTGCCCCGTCATCCGACGTGCGTGCTGGTGAGGGACCCATGCTGGTACCTACCCTTGTCTTTCGGGTGGGAGCCGGCCCGGTTCCTCGTAGACTCCGGCTCGGAGGTTACCCTCGTAGCTACAGGAACTTTTAAGCGTGAGCAAGTGCTTCGTGACCTAGTGTTGCGGGATCCTGGTCGTTACACACTCCACGGGGCTGGTAACAACTGCATCCGTATCCTTGGCATCATCGTTCTGCCTGTTACCCAGGCAATCGCCTTCTCGGACCTCCGGCAAGCTTTAGTAGCGGCCCCGGTGCTGCGGCACCCTCATCCGCTATCCGTTCTGGTATCCGCTCTGCCTCCTGATCTGCTCTCCTGTCTGCTATCCGCTCTGCCTCCTGATCTGCTCTCCTGTCTGCTATCGGCTCTGCTATCCGCTCTGCTATCCACTCTGCCATCCGCTCTGCTATCTGCTCTGCTATCCACTCTGCTATCCGCCCTGCCGTCCGCTCTGCTATCCGCCGTGCCGCTGGATCTGCTTTCCGCTCCGCCTCCGGGTCGGACGATTACACTGCTCACAGCTCTGCCACTGCCAGTTGTTTTTGGAATCGGTGTCCGAAAGCTGCCCTCTCCGTCTCTGCCCTGCAATTCCGCCATATCTGCCACTCCGACCTCTGGTGCTGCTCCGCTGGAACCTTCCTCCAACAGCCGGAACTTGTAGTCGTACACTCTCTTGCCCTTCTCATTTATGCTGCTGCCGGAGGACTCAGATGGTGAATAACGCTTCTCTGCTCGACCTCGCTCTCCGCCATGGTCCTTGATATGCTCCGGGCTCTCCCTCCTATACTCTCGATGTTGAGGACGTCCAGTTTTCTCCGGGGAACGGCTGCGGCTCCGCTTCTTACCGCGGTCTCGATCTGCTCCTGTCCCTCGGGAGGGCTCAGGACTGCTTTTCCGGGAAGGGTTCCAGGAAGAACTCCGAGTTACAGAGCCATATCTGCCACTCCGACCTCTGGTGCTGCTCCGCTGGAACCTTCCTCCAACAGCCGGAACTTGTAGCCGTTTCTCCGGGGAACGGCTGCGGCTCCGCTTCTTACCGCGGTCTCGATCTGCTCCTGTCCCTCGGGAGGGCTCAGGACTGCTTTTCCGGGAAGGGTTCCAGGAAGAACTCCGAGTTACAGAGCCATATCTGCCACTCCGACCTCTGGTGCTGCTCCGCTGGAATCTTCCTCCAACAGCCGGAACTTGTAGTCGTACACTCTCTTGCCCTTCTCATTTATGCTGCTGCCGGAGGACTCAGATGGTGAATAACGCTTCTCTGCTCGACCTCGCTCTCCGCCATGGTCCTTGATATGCTCCGGGCTCTCCCTCCTATACTCTCGATGTTGAGGACGTCCAGTTTTCTCCGGGGAACGGCTGCGGCTCCGCTTCTTACCGCGGTCTCGATCTGCTCCTGTCCCTCGGGAGGGCTCAGGACTGCTTTTCCGGGAAGGGTTCCAGGAAGAACTCCGAGTTACAGAGCCATATCTGCCACTCCGACTTCTGGTGCTGCTCCGCTGGAACCTTCCTCCAACAGCCGGAACTTGTAGCCGTTTCTCCGGGGAACGGCTGCGGCTCCGCTTCTTGTAGTCGAAGATGTTTAATTGGTTCCGGGTCCTCCAGCTCCTGCATCTCGTCTTCACTTGCTAAGATTTTCAGCCCCTGTTCCTCTTCCAAGCTGCTCTCCGCCTCCGTAGACGTAACGTCGGCTGCCAGCATGGCGACTGATTGGGTACCGGATCGGTACCGGGTCCGGGACGAAACCGAACCTCCCGACTTCGACTCCGTGTCCGATAGTTGCTCATGCCGCAAGGTTGGTGTCTTCTTTTTCCGCGGAGTCGCCTTGGACCTTAGAGTCCTTTCCTCAAACTGATCTCTGCCAACCCGGACACGAATCGGGTTCGCCTCGATTCCGTGACGGGCCCGTAGATGCTTCTGAATCCCCTCTTTCTGCTTGCTCCACTGATCGCATTGAGGACAGGCGAAGACGGAGACTTCACTCGTGTGCTGCTCGGTGACATGCCGGAGCAATGTGTGCTTGTTCTTGAATTCCTGCTTACAGTCTCCGCACTGGTGAGGGTGGGGCTTGCGGGGTGTTGTCTTTACTTTCGGCATTGTAATTCTCTGCTCCGGGATGATGTTGACTCAGCCACAGCAAACTGCCTTCTGCGACTGGTTACTGCTATCTGCTCCTTTTATAGATTCAACCGTCTCTCCTGACGAAGTTTCTGCAATTTTTGAAATATCTCCACTTGCAGGAGGGTTAAATAGAGTCTCAGCCAGTAGAATCTGCCTGCCAGACGAACATCTCGACTGCTAGTTGGGCGTTTCCGCCATCTGCATTGCTCCGCCAACTGCATATCTGCTCACTGGTATCACTGCTTGTCGACACTGGAAACTGCATACATTCTTGTCCAGAAGGAGGGCCCTTCCTATCTGGAGTGATGTTTCACCACTTCTGTCGATCTGCAGCCAGTTTGCTGTCTCTGCTAAGTGGAAACTCCTGATAAATGTCTTCAACCGGAAAACTTTTCCGTTTCAATTTTCTTGATACGGAAGACGTGTAGCTGCTTCTCTGGAGATACTAGACCGCTAACCTAGGTTCTTCTGGACCCCTGATCGCTACTCTCGACTGGTTGGCATCGTGCTCAACCACGTCAGAACCTCTAGGATGTCTTTTATCCGGTTTCTGTACCGCATTCTGCTCTGCATATTTTTCCGCCCTTTTTCCGGAATCAGTACTGCATACTGTTCCATTACCTTGCGGTCGCATTCTGCCGGAACTCAACGTTTTACCAGGGTCTCAGCTATCTCCGCTCTCTGCTCTACAGCTCACACCATCTTCCTACATTTCTTCGTCCTCTGTGGCTTTACTCCGAGTCCCTGTCTGACTCAAGACCAACTGTTCCGCCACCGGAATGTTTTCCTTGTGTTTGCCTCCAGGAATCCGCCATTCTCCGCTTCATCCATCTCGGATGTTTGACTCCAAGATAGGGTTTTAGCAAATCGAAATGAACCACCTTCTGCCGATTTTCACTCTCTGCAACCTCGTAGGTCACGTCAGTGAATCTGCTCAGCACTTCCTCTGCTCCACTTCCGCTCCACTTCCTCTGCAACTTGGGTGCCTTCCCCTTTTTCCATGTTTTACCCGCCATTCACACTCGGTCTCCTGGCTGGAACTGACTGTCGACCTTTCGTCGGTCATACAGCTTGTTCTGCCGTTCCATTTCTTTGCCAGATTTCTGCCCGGTTGTTTCCTGCGGGGTACTCCGGTAAGCTGCCATTGCCAACGGAACTAGTTGGTCCCAATTGGTTTGCCGCTCACTCACATACAGGCTCAGGATCTGCTGCAGCGTCCAGTTGAATCTTTCAATGAAGCCATCCGACTGAGGTTGGAAGGCTGTTGTCCGTGTCTTGTGAATCCCCATGATTCTGCAAACATTCTTCAGCAAGTCGGACTCGAAATTTGCCTTGGTCGGTGTGGATCTCCATCGGGATACCGTACCGCGCTGCAAACTTGTTGACGAAAATGTCCGCAACCGTAACCACTTCCTGATTCGGCATGGGGTACGACTCTACCCACTTCGTAAAGTAATCACCGATTACCAGGATGTACCGGCCCCCCGGGTGGATTTAGGTAACGGACCCATCACGTCCATTGCCACCCGCTCCAATGGTGCTCCTACCCAGTACTTCTGCATAGGAGATCTCCGTAGGTTCTGCATACTTCTTGACGCACATTCGTCGCAGCTCAGCACCCACTGCCTTATGTCCCGCATCATGGCCAGCCAGAAATATCTCCGTCGAATGCTAGCTGCCATCCTTCTGCTTCCGAGGTGTCCTCCCGTCCGGCTCTGATGGGCCAGATGGAAAATCTCCTGTCTCAGCTCCTTCGGTGTTATTAACTGCATTCGGCTGATTCCTTCCGCTGTTTTCCACTTCCGGTAGACGACTCCGTCGATTTTCAGCAAAGTCTTCCGCATTCCGTACAGCACTTTCTCTTCAGCGCTCAAGCTGGAAAAACCTGTACTATCGGTTATTCCGCTTCCGTCGATCAGCATTGCTACCAGTGGGTACCAAGGTTCTGATTGCTGCATTCTCCGCAGGTCAGCCGGTTGATACTTCTGCCCCAGCATTTTCCGCCAGCCTACTCTGCTCTGCAACAGCTTTTTCCGCATCCGCTTTCTCTGCAACCGCTACTGCTTTTCTTGGGACAGCTTTCTCCGCATCCGCCTTTACCGCACCCGCCTTTCCGGGAACAGCCTTCTCCTTATCCGCGTCTGCCGCCTCCGTTGTCTCGGCCAAGTCCGCTTTCCTGGATGATTTCCCAGAGAGGTTCAACGGGGATGACGCTGACTTGGAGGACTATTTACTCCAGGTATGGCGGACGGCAGTGTATGAAGGATGGACCCAGCATGAGGCTGGGCATATCCTTTCGGGGAGCTAGGGGGGTAAGGCTTTCCGAGTGATGGATAGTCTGCCGGTGGGACCAGTGACTTTCGGGGAGGTTGCTCGGCAACTACGCATACTGTTCACACCGACAACAAACAGGCGGCAGTTTGAACGGGAGTTCAAAGTTCGGATCTGCCTACCGACTGAATCCGTTACCAAGTATGCTTTCAATTTGTGCATACTCGGCCGGAGGGCTTATCCGGACATGGAAGCCAGCCGGTTTGAACCGATGCTAATCGATCAATTCATCGATGGCCAGCCATACCACTTAGCCTACGGGCTGGCCACCCATGAAAAGCGATCAATGGAGGAGGCAATCGACTCCGCCCTTGCGTTAGAGGTAGCTGTCCGTTCCAGACAGATGCCTCCGGCCCCGGCTCCGGCTCGGCTGTCCCCAAGCAAGCGGTGGCACCGTCTCCTGCCAAGGCATCGCAAGTGACCCCATGGTCGGCCCCGGTCTTCCGGGAACCCACCGTGGAGTCCAACCCTCCGTGGGTTGGTACACCGGCGTCTCCGCAGGGGATTCCTGCTCAGGCGGCACCAGCTGTCGCGTCGTGCTCGTCCTCGGACGAGTATGACTATGAGGAGTATGATTTCAGCGCCGCGCAGATGATTGCGTACTGCGCTGGAATCGACTCTCTGGGGCCCGCAGAATGCTGTGCGTTCGCCTCCAGACCAGCTCAGAACCGTCCCTGCTATTTCTGCGGAAACAGGGACACTTTTGGCTGAAATGTCCGGAACTGCTAGAACGTCTGCGGGCGCGCGGATACCAGGGGACTCTTCCCAGTCCGCGCCGGAGTGTCTATCCTTGGCCTGGTCCTGCGGGACAACAAGGTCATCCCTCACGGCAGAGAAACTGAAGTCGGACGTAGTGGTGACCAACACTGCATCCGGGGACAGTTGGTCAGTGGTGCCTAAGGCTGCCCCATCTGCGGACAAGCCAGACGAGCCTCAAGTAGATATAACTTCTCCGGAAGTGGTCCTTGAGGATTCGTCTACCTCCTCCGCAGCTGAGGCAGATAACGAGGACTCCGTAGCTGAGCCCAGTGTTCTGGATGACTCCGATCATCTAACGTGCGCACTGGTGAGGGACCCTTGCTGGTACCTGCCCCTGTCTTTTGGACGGGAGCCGGTGCGGTTCCTCGTTGAATCTGGCTCGGAGATTACCATCATAGCCACTGGAACATTTAAGCGCGAGCCAGTGCTCCGCGACATGGCGTTGCGGGATCCCGGGCGTTACACGCTCCATGGAGCAGGTAACAATAGCATCCGTATCCACGGTATCATCGATCTGCCTATTACTATTGGGGACAAGGTGTATAACACAGAGGCAATCGTTACGGATATCGGAGTGCCTGGGATCCTTGGAATGAGCTTTCTCCGGATCCACCGGGTTATCACCAACTTCTGCTCCGGCGAACTCCGGATGAGAGAGGACACCCATTTTCTCCTCCGAGCAGGTCCGATTAAGTCGTTCCAACTCCGGGCGGCGCGCACCACGGCAGTGCCGCCTATGAGCGAGATGATAATTGTGGCGAGGCTGCGTTGTCCCCGCATGCCCCTCGATGGTTGTCCGTGTATAGTACAGCTGGTTTTGCCCAAGGAACCGGACTCGTCCTGGGTGGGGCTCTGGTCAAGTCCAACGCCTGCATGATGCCCATCCTTGTGGTGAATCGTACGGATGCTCCCATTGTATTGCGGCGCGGCTGTGTGGCAGCTACTGCTACGCCCGCGTCATCGAGTCATGTCATCCCTGACGATCCTGTCTGTCGTGCTGCGTGCGCGGCGGCGGTCGCCAGAGAAGATCTGTTCACCCTGCCGGACCATCTGGAATCTAGAGTTCCGAAGGACCGGCTGGATGAAGGTCAGCGTCAGGCTCTCCGCAAGCTGCTCCGGCAGTATGCGGATGTGTTCACGGGTCCAGACGGTGCGGTTGGCAAGACTGATGTCGCCAAACACCGCATCGACCTCCTGGATGAGCATCCTTTGAAGCAGTGTCTACGTCGAGCAGCGATTGTGCACCAAGAGGTCATAGACCAGGAGGTGCAAAAGATGCTCGAGCTAGACATCATCGAACCCAGTGATAGCCCTTGGGCGAGTCCTGTGGTTATGGTGAAGAAGAAGGACGGCTCGTGGAGATTCTGCGTGGATTATCGCAAGCTTAACGATGTCACACGGAAGGACTTGTATCCTCTCCCGCACATCGAGGATACCTTCGATACCTTGGCCGGATCGCACTACTTCTGTGCTCTGGATCTGGCCTCCGGGTATTGGCAGGTCGAGATGGAGGAGAGTGATAGGGCGAAGACTGCCTTCATTACCATCGACCTCCTGGATGAGCATCCTTTGAAGCAGTGTCTACGTCGAGCAGCGATTGTGCACCAAGAGGTCATAGACCAGGAGGTGCAAAAGATGCTCGAGCTAGACATCATCGAACCCAGTGATAGCCCTTGGGCGAGTCCTGTGGTTATGGTGAAGAAGAAGGACGGCTCGTGGAGATTCTGCGTGGATTATCGCAAGCTTAACGATGTCACACGGAAGGACTCGTATCCTCTCCCGCACATCGAGGATACCTTCGATACCTTGGCCGGATCGCACTACTTCTGTGCTCTGGATCTGGCCTCCGGGTATTGGCAGGTCGAGATGGAGGAGAGTGATAGGGCGAAGACTGCCTTCATTACCAAGAACGGGCTCTACCAATTTAAGGTAATGCCGTTCGGGCTCTGCAACACACCAGCGACGTTCGAGTGCCTCATGGAGATGGTACTTAGGGTTCCTCTGGAAGCGATGTATGGTCTACATCGACGATGTCGTCGTGTATGGCCGGTCGTTCGAGGAAACCCTCACCAACCTCCAGATGGTAATCCATCGCATCCGCGAAGCAGGCCTTAAGTTGAAACCAAGTAAGTGCGAATTTTTCGCGCAGGAGATCCTGTACTTGGGCTTCATGGTAACGGGCACCGGAGTTAGACCAGAACCCAAGAAGCTAGAGGCCGTGAAGAACTGGCCTCGACCTTGCAGCGTGGCGGACGTGAGGTCCTTCTTGGGCTTCGCGAGTTATCACCGCCGGTTTGTGCGAGGCTTTGCAGAGATCGCGCGCCCCCTTACTATCCTCACGGAAAAGGGCGCCGATTTCGTCTGGTTGGCTGAGCAGGAAGTTGCCTTCTCGGCGCTCCGGCAAGCTTTGGCAGATGCGCCGGTGCTGCGGCACCCTCGTTCGGATTGCGAGTTCATCTTGGACACTGACGCGAGTAACTTTGCACTCGGCGGTGTCCTCTCGCAGGTCATGGACGGGCAGGAGTGGGTAGTAGCTTATGCGAGTGTGGCTTTGAGCCACTCTCAAATGAACTACTGCACCACTCACTGCGAGCTGCTCGCGGTGGTTACGATGACCAAGCGTTTCCGGCACTATTTGTTGGCACAGTTCGCTGAGATGGCTCCTTAACTATGGTGAGGCCGATGGCTTGGTGGCCCGGTGACTCGTCAAACTCCAGGAGTATGACATGCAAATTGAGCACCGTGCCGGAAAGTTGCACGGCAACGCTGACAGACTGTCAAGTTGTCAGAAGTGCAAGAACCCTGACTGTGCCGGGATGACCCCATTCCAGTGCGTTGGGGATTCTTCCTCAGACTCGGAATTGGACTCTCCGGGAAGGCCGCAGGCCGCCGCCCCCTCTAAAAACACGGCGGCCGGAGCCACAAGAGTCCACCCCCGTGCGAGGACCCGCCGTTACCGGCGTTGGCGTCCCGCGTTTGAAGCGGAGCATTCAGGGCTCACCTCCGCACGCGAACCCGCCGGCACCGGCGATGGCGTCCTGCGTAAGAACCGGAGGTGCGGTTCAGCTCCTCGAGTCTTCCTCGAGTCCGGCGGTGTACTCCTTGTGGGTACCCTCTGCGTCCTGCGTCCATGCCGGCCCGGCGTCTAATCTATTGGTTCCGCGCTCCGGTATAGTCGTTTGTTTGGGCTCTGGTTTTGACCGGGCTTGCTCCGCGGCCGGGCTGTACGTTGGGGTTGCTAGTGGGCGCGTCATGAACGCCCACAGGGTGCCCAAATGTCTGTCCGCCTGTCATGGGCTTGCTCGATCGCCTTGTAAGCGTACCAGCAGCTATGGGGAGTGTTTTTGTTTATTTATCCATCTCATGTTATTATTTAATGAGTTAATTATTTAAACCACAAGTAGGCGGAATGTCTCTGGAGAATTCTGTTCTTGCTCATTTAATTACACAATTGAGACAAGTTTGTGAAATTTCCTTTCCGGTGCAATAGAGGTGTGTAAGGAATTGCGCTAATTTTGACAGTGACGGTGTGACGTGATATCTGAAAAGACTGGAGAACGGCAATTTATTGTTATTTTCGTCTGACATATTCGTACCAGCCACAAGTAAGTGGTTACTGTCAATTTTTAGCCCAATTTCTACCTTGCTGAGGTGATTAATTTTACGTCATTGTCCGCCAGCATAAGCTAATGACTAATGTTAATTACTGTATGTTATTTGCGAGGTCCCCCGGGATAGAGATTTATTTTCTGAGTTAATAGTGCTTGTATTTTAGTCCGGGTGGTGTGTCATTATGACCGGGGACAGAAGTTTTCAGCGACGCCGCGTGCACTGCTGTGCGCGTAAAATAGCTGTCAACATTTGTTGCATGCATATATATGTAAAAATGTCGTACCCGGATTTATTTTTATAAATCTCCAGATGTTTGGCGCATTTATTTTGTGCCACTCGCATTTCGTCCGCTGCTGCGGCGCTGGATCCCGAGGGGTCCGCGTGGCCGGCGTTTGAGATGCGAGTGTTTATGCCAGTGGTGAATTCCCCGTGCGGGTCGTGTTCGGGTGTGTGGGTGTTCGGGTATCTACATTCATTTGTGGATGTCCGTCTATCTGCGCGTCTCTACACTGGCCTGCCCGGGTAGCAGTATACCGATACTGGCAGTCAGCGCGGCTTGCTACGTTGGCGATGATAGCTGTCTGCGACAGCTGTCCGCAGGTGTATGTATGTCTGTCAGATGTATGTATATCCGCGCGGACTGACCGGAGCTGCTTCCCGCGGCTCCGCCCTACCTCAGACTCGCCCGGCGGGTCTGAGGCGCCGGCCGGCAGGGCAGCCGGCAACACTTTTTAGAGGTACTACTACTTTTGATCACTCGGTGTGTCGTTTTACAAAACTTCTAAATTTAAAGTTTAACCATAAAGATATTCCAAAGACTCGACACACCGTCCCTTTCGGCGGATGACCTTCCAAGGTCACCACACCTTTTTGGATCACCTCGGTCAAAATTTTAGCTTGTTTATTAGGGTTTATTCAAAATTTAGGAGCGCGTTCGGTATAGTCCGTAAATCCGGGGGTCGTTCCCCATTCTTCCAAAAGGGACCCTTAAGGTCCTAGTCTTTTGCGCTGTGACTTCCGGGTGTTGCCATCTTGCCTTCTTCCGGCTCCCGCCATGCGAAGCCTTCGTCGGGTTTCTGGCATTTTGGCCGCGAGCGGAACATGTTGGGGACCAACATTGTAAGAAGGGGGTAATGTGGCGATTTTGCCCAACGATCGCAGCAGGTGTCTTTCTTAAACATTCTAGTTTTACGGCCTTTGTTTTGATTGCTTCAGCTCGAAGCACGCGTTGCCCCGGCAACGCCCTCTAATCCTCTGACCCACTGTACCGAACGCTGGCTGCTGATGTCATCTCTGGTGCTCTCGCCTTTAGCATAAATACCGAGGTCACATTCTGTGTGGCCGGAGTTGTGTGTGAGAGACTGAGCACGACAGGTGAGCGCAGCCATGTGCTCCTTGTCTCTGTTCATGTAAAGACCAGTCA
Source organism: Terebella lapidaria (assembly GCA_949152475.1). Lineage (NCBI taxonomy): Eukaryota > Metazoa > Annelida > Polychaeta > Terebellida > Terebellidae > Terebella > Terebella lapidaria. The sequence goes on along the minus strand of OX424557.1, from coordinate 52,172,623 downwards.
GGCCTCAGGGACGACTTCCTTAGGGGGCCCGGGCTGGGGAGAGACGGTTGCTGACTCGGGGGCGCAAGCCCTGTGGATCGCCAGTCTCTTCCCACCCGGGATGGTGCGACACAGGCTCTGGCAGACTGTCGGGCTGATCCAGAGTTCTATCTCTGCGTCAGTGCCGTCGGCGAGGCCGGCCAGCAACATGCCCACGTGTATGGGTTCCGTGGTGCCGCTCCCATGGCATCTCGGGCTCTACACACGGCTACATTACCATAACTGTGTAATATGCATGTTGTAGATAAGGTGATGTGTTAAGATGTGATGTATGACGGCCGGACTGTTACCTGGTCGTGATGCCTGTCATATTGTATCACCCGGCACCCTGTACTGGGCGTCCGGACGTTACAGAAGGAAACTTTTTTTTTTCGCCAATGAAAAAGTTTCGCACTTCATCCACTTGTTCCTTCATAATGGGAACTGTATGGAGTAAACTCTTATAACACTTCAAGATCGAGCCTAAATATTGCCACATTCAAATAGGAAATCATATACATTGTATTGTGTTTTCAGTGATGACGTTGAATTTGTCTTTCGATGACCTTTGGTCCGATAACCTATTGCCGTGGCGTTGCGTCCGTCGTCCGTCGTCGTCGTCCGGCGTCGTCCCTCGTCGTCGTCCGTCTACATTTTTATCTTTAAAGTTTACGATCGAATCTTTCTGAAATTTTGCAAAAAAAATGCCTAAAAATATTTCGAGAGGTAGGTATTTTTTAGTTTTTTGATTTTCGCATTTATTTCAAAATGGCGGCCGTTTTCGTCGAAAAATGGCCAATTTTGGACTTTGGTTGTCGTTTTCTCAAAATCTGTTCAGTAACTTATTTTCTTATTCATGCATAACACTCCTCATATGTACCTCTGTGACATGTATAAATTTCGTTGCCCTTGAATCGCTCGAAGTGGGCCATTTTGGGCCCAAACTCGGCCCAAATGGGACTTTTCCATGTTAAATTATCCTATGCTTTATAATGGGACACATTAAGCCTAATATCTCACTTAATATTGAGATTAGAGACTAGGAATCAATTGTGGACATATAGGAAATGATATATGCTGAATATTGTCGTGACCTTGAATTTGACCTTTGCCCTCATTTTCAAGGTCATAGGACAAAATGGCTAATATATCGCTTATTATCGACTTTACAGCTTAGGAATACATTGTGAACATATAGGAAATGATATATGCTGAATTTTCTCGTGACCTCGAATTTGACCTTGACCTCATTTCCAAGGTCATAGGACAAAATTGCTAATATCTCGCTTATTATCGACTTTACAGCTTAGGAATCTATTGTGTCAACGTATAGGAAATGATATATGCTGAATATTTTTGTGACCTTGAATTTGACCTTTGACCTAATTTTCAAGGTCACAGGACAAAATGGCCAATATCTTGCTTATTAGTGACTTTACGCCTTATGAATCAATTGTGAACATATAGGAAATGATATATGCTGAATATTCTAGTGACCTTGAATTTGACTTTTGACCTCATTTTCAAGGTCAACAGGACAAAATGGCTAATATCTTGCTTATTATCAACTTTACAGCTTAGGAATCAATTGTGAACATATAGGAAATGATATATTCTGAATATTCTCATGACCTTGAATTTGACCTTTGACCTAAATTTCAAGGCCAGTCATTTTATTTTCAAGGTCAGAATACAAAATGGTTTATATCTCTCTTGTTATCAAATTCACAGCTTAGGGGTCCATAGTGAACATATAGGAAATGATGTATGCTGAATATTTTGGCGATCTAGAATTTGACCGTTGATCCAATTTTCAAGGTCAGAGAACAAAATGGCTAACATGTGGCTTATTATCATCTTTACAGCTTAGGAATCAATTGCGAAAATAGAGGAATGATATATACTGAATCTTTTCATGAACTTGAACTTTGACCTCATTTTCTAGGTCACATCACCGATCACAGAATGGCTAATATCTCACTTGTTATCGACTTTACAGCTTAGGAATTTATTGTGGACATACTAGAAGTGATATATTTGTTGAAAAATTATTTTCAAGGTCACTGGACAAAAGGCTAATATCTAAAATGTATATTGTCCGGTAACCTTTCTTAGCCCTTGGGCTAATTAAGGCATTTTGTTTGATGATTTTCTACCTAGGCAGCCATTTTCTCGAAATATGTTTAGTAACTTTTTCTCTAATTGATTAAAAAGGCTTTCAATATGTACCCCCTGTGATGTGTATAATTAAGTTACGTTGTACTGCATGTGGCGGCCATTTCGATTTTTCGACGGGTTGGCAAAAATGTTGTTTTCGAAATTTGGGTCATCTGCTTTGAATCATTTTGAACCAAAACATTTATTTCGCCACTGAACAATATTTTGGACTTCATGCATTTTTCTCTTCCTAATAACAGCTGATCAGAATAAACTCCTAGAATACTACAAGATAAAGCCTTGAATATGACCTTGAATATGACCTTGATTGAACTTTAAAGGTCGAAACGGCAATTTTGATGGAAACCAAAATAACAGTTCTGGCACAGCATAATGGATTTTCCGGTAACATTTCTTAGACATTGGGCTATTTTTTTCTGGCTACGATATGAGATGGTATTGTCATCGGTGATTTCAGATATTTAGTTATATGAAAAAGATCTTCTCGCAACTATTGTTTTGTGTGAATAGTAATGAACTGTTGTGTGAGCTGCAGCAAGCTGGTGTTGGTTGTTTGTGTTGGCAACATACTGTAACGGGTTTGCACCCTTCTGTGACGTCTTGATGAACCGGTTTTCTAGGGAGGTGGGTGAGTTGTTGTTTAACCGGAGCTGAAACGGTAAAACTCCGGGAAACTGCTACTGCTGTACGGTTGAACTCCGGCTAGAAGTCTCTAAGGTTGGTAGCGTGGTCTGGAATGGACCTCTTAACCGTTGTCCGACTGCTAATCTGCAACTGCACCTGTAAAGTAAGGATCCGGAGGCGTTTCCGTCTCCGGGTACTGCAACTGCTCCGTCGGGATACCGCTTTACTGCAACAGCTCCGTCGTTTTCCGTCTTACTGCAAACTGCGACTGCGCCTGGAATAAAGAATCCGGGAACGTTGCCGTTTCCGAATACTGCAACTGCTCTGCCAGGTTCCGCCGCACTGCAATCTGCTCCGGTTGGCTCCGCCTCACCGCAACCTGCGACTGCACCTGAAATGGAGTATCTCGGAAGTGTTCCCACTTCCGGTTACCGCAACCGCTCCGTCAGGTACTGCCTCTGCAACTCCGTCGTCCGGTACCGCCTCTGCAACTGCTTCGTCGTTCCCGTCTCTGCAACTGCTCCGTCCGATACCGCCTCCGTAGTTGCTCCGTCGAATTCCACCTCCGTCTCCGTCTCCGTCTCCTTCCTCGGTGATCTGGGTTCTTGGATCACCCTAAGACGTCGTTACAACTTGGTCTTAACCGACTGTGGTCTTATCTCCCTTTACTCCGTATTACTTTCTTTCCCGGTGAACTATCTTCATTATAAATTCCAGTTCCCTAACGAACACGGAAAAACAACTCGGTTGAAGTTTTCATGTTTATTTTCCAAGTGCACAGTCGGAAGACTTAACTGCTATCATCTGGATGACTCTATCCGGAACAAGGGAGTACTCTGCTATGGGAGAAGGGGTCTGCACAGGTCGACGTCAGGACACCAACTCCGCCGTCCGCTGTGAAGCGGGGGCTTTTATAGACCTGAGACCCATGTCACGTGACCAACCTATTGTGACGTCATAGTCCGCCAAAACACTGATATTTTCCGGATTTCTAAAAACACTCTAGAACCAATCAGTGGCTGACACGTCACCTTTTAAACCGAAAACGAGGCTGATCACATGACCTTCCGGAAATAACGTCATTACGTTTTTGTACTCCATTGTTCCGGCTCCGTGTCCGGTTCCGTCTCCGGTTCCGGCTCCGTCTCCGGCTTTACCGACATCATAAATTACTAAGTTCCGAGACGGAAAACCTTTAAAACATTAACAATACGGAACCGTATGAACCTTTAAACAAATATACATTTTAATAAACGGTTATTTAATCATAATATCACAAAACACTAATAGAATTACCTAGGGGAATCATTTGGGTACGCCCCAAAACCGTTACACTCCCCCTTCCTTAGACTCTGTTTGTCCCGAACAGAACAATATCACATATCACAAATATACAAATTGTCAACCGTTAAACTGTCCGTAAAATCAAACACAACTTGTTTCCGTGATCCGGGTACTGGTACCTCTTAACTAGTTTACCGTCACTGTACCCGGATATCTTGCTTGTTCCGTTTCCCACTTTTTAACTCTTAATTAAACTAGAATCCGGGAAACGGTTCTTCTTTCTTCTCCTTGCGCCGATTTGACTTGCGACGACTTGCGGCGACTTGCGACAACTACTGCCCACCAGTATCATGGCGCGAACTGCTCCCCGACGGCGGACGCGGTGGAAAGGTCTGTGGTACCAACGGTCGTCCGAAGCTTGTTCCTCTGGCATCAACCGGGAGAAGATCCGGATCATGGAGGCTCCACTGGGGTGGGACGTAGAACCCATTCCTGAGGCGTTCGTCCCGGATGGACCAATCTGGAATCCGGACGATCTGACGGGTCGGGACGAGACCAAACGGTGACTCTCTCTGCTCCATGGTCTCCACGTAGACGCCGGAGTCTCTCATCTCGGCCGGCCCCCACTGCTCCGGTCCCCAACGTACTGCATAGTATCTGGCGTGCTCCGGGACTGCGGGCGCAAAGACGGAAGCGCTCCGTCCCCCAATATTCACCGGGAAACAATGTGACGGACACGGTTGAGTTGAAGGACCGCCAAACGGGTAGAATGTGTAGGGTGGACTCTGGGTTGGCGCTCGGACTTGGCTCCTTCCGGACCGCTCACTGGAAGACTGTCGAGGCCGGGTCTCCACCGGAGACAGGATTCCGGGTGTAGCTCTGGCTTGGTCTACCAGGATACTCCTCCGGGCTCTCTGCACGTCCGCATGGCTACGTTCAGACGCGGAAGACTCCATTCCGTCATCCCTAGCCGCTGAACTGGTTCTGCTTCCGGCTACTGCTTGAATGGTAGCCGGCAAAGTTCGCTCCGTGGATCCTCGGGTCTCCGTCTCACTGCCAGCTCGGCTCCGGGTTCCGCCTTCCGTTTTGGTCTCCGGTCTGCCTCCTGATCTGCCAATGGGTCTGCTGTCCGCTCGGCCATCTGTTCTGCTATCTGCTCTGCTATCGGCTCGGCTATCTGCTCTGCTATCGGCTCGGCCGCTGGATCTGCTTTCTGCTCCGCCTCCGGGCCGGACAATCACGCTGCTCACTGCTCTGCCACTGCTAGTTGTTCTCGGAGGTGGACTCCGGAAAAGGTCTTCCTCATCGTCTCGGCTCTGCATTTCCGCAATGTCCGCCACTCCCACTTCTGCCGTTGCTCCGCTGGAACCTTCTTCCAACAGCCGGAACTTGTAATCATACACCCCCTTGCCTTTTCCTTTGACGCTGCCTCCGGAAGACTTGGGTGGGGTGTGTCGTTTCTCCTCTCGGCCACGTTCTCCGCCTCGGTCCTTGGCTCGCTCCGGGCTCTCCTTCCTATATTCTCGGCGTTGATGGCGTCCGGACTTATCCGGCGAACGGCTGCGACTCCGCTTCTTTCCGCGGTCTCGATCTGCTCCGGTACCTCGAGATGGGTCTGGGCTGTTTTTCCGGGAGGTGTTCCGGGAAGAACTCCGGGTCACAGGCGGCTTAACCGGCTTCGGGTCTCCTGGTTCTTGCAACTCGTCTTCACTTGCCATGATTTTCAGCTCCGCTTCCTCTTCCGAACTGCTCTCCGCCTCTGTGGACGAAACGTCGGCTGCTAGTGTGGCCACCGACTGGGTACCGGAACGGTACCGGGTCCGGGACGAAACCGAACCTCCCGACTCCGACTCCGTATCTGACAACTGGTCAAGCCGTGTTACCGGCTTCTTGCTTTTCCGTGGGGTCATCTTGGACCGGAGGCTTTTCCCCTCAAACTGCTCTCTGCCCACCCTCAGTCGAATCGGGTTAGCGTCCATTGCGTGCCGGGACTGCAGATGCTTCTGTGTCCCCTCTTTCCGTCTGCTCCAATGATCACACTGCGGACAGGCGAAGACGGTGACTTCGCTCGTGTGCTGCTCCGTGACATGCCGGAGCAACGTGTGTTTGCTCTTGAACTCTAGGTTACAGTCTCCACACCGGTGAGGGCGGGGCTTGCGGGGTGTTGTCTTTACTTTCGGCATTCTGATTCTCTGCTTTGTGTCGATGTTGACTCAGCTACAGCAAACTGCCTTCTGCATCCGGTAACAGCTAACTGCCCCTTTTATTGTCTCTGGAAGTCACGTGACTGGCTTATCTGCCTGATGATTGGCTGCTCAGCAAACTGCAACTCCTCCTGGTGGTCTTCTTGGATAAATAATATTTTTTTTTTTTCCGTGTTGTTGCTCCCAATCGTCTGCTATATCCGGCATAACCGCTCTGACCGCCTCCGCAATTCGCTCCATCTCCCGATCCCAGTTTTCCGGAGGAGCGTCGTCGGCTGCCCGGAGACAGCCCAGAGGGTCCGGGGCCCAATCCGGTTGATCTACCCACTCCGGTTGTCCGATGGGGGCGGCCGCTCCGGCATCCCAGTCAGGACCAAACGGAAGCTGGTCCGCATAAGTTTCCGGAACTGGATTCTCCCTTGGTGACTGGGTGCAGAATCGCCGGAAGCGCCTATGCCGGGACTGCGTTGCTGTTCCCCGCCAGGCCGAATCAAAGGTTCCCACATGGTTGAGGGTAGCCTCGTCCTGAGGAGGACGGTTCCCGGAAGGGTACTTCCATCCGTGCATCTCCCGGAGATGCCGCCTAAGGTCGTTCGCCCGGTTGCCGTAGAAGGCACACAAACAGCAATGAAATCTCTGGGCTGGGCACACATGCCGTCTCCTGTCCCTCGCACTCTCGAACATCCGGTCACACCGCTTACACAGCCGGCTATAATCCAGTGGCTGAGGGGTTGCCCAATCTCTGCTCCGGCCGCGATCTTGTCTATCAAGGAACGCCGAGTAGGCCATTCCGGAAGGCCGGGAAACTGAAATTGTCGATCTACTGCACCGCTTTTACTGCACCGCTTCTGCACCGCTTCTCCGGACTGGTGGTCTTCCGGGAAACACTTAGTCGTTTTTCACTGCAAAATCTGTTGCTGCCGGAAAATGCTGGACTTGATTCGATTCCGCCAAACTTTGTCTGCGATGTGCACAGCTCGAGGTCTGCTCTCCAACTGCTGTCAGAGCCGTCAAGGCCCTTATATGTCAAGGCCCTTATATACCCTTTCTGCTCACGTGATTTGAAAAGCTCCACGCTGATTGGCTGCCTCAGGAGTGACGTCACAACTATGCAAAAACTCAGCCGTTAACCGAGAGGTGTCCGTCTCCGGCTCAACCGGCTTCTCCGGGTTTTTCCGGCTCCCTTTCAACTGCTTCTCCGAGCGAAGTATCTGCAATTTTGAAGTATCTCTGCCATCAGGAGGGTTGAATAGAGTCTCAGTCAGTTGAATCTGCCTCTCAGACGAACATCTAGACTGCAAGTAGGGCGTTTCCGCCATCTGTACTGCTTCGTCAACTGCATATCTGCTCACTGGTATTACTGCTTGTCGACACTGGAAACTGCATACATTCTGTCCAGAAGGAGGCGCCTTCCTATCTGGGGTGATGTTTCTCCGTTTCTGTCGATCTGCAGTCGGTTTACTGTCTCTGCTAAGTGGAAACTCCGGTCGGATGTCTACAGCCGGAAAACTTTTCCGTCTTAATTCTCCGAATACGGAAGACGTGTAGCTGCTTCTCTGGAGATACTAGACCGCTAACCCAGGTTCTTCTGGACCCCTGGCCGCTACCCTGGACTGGTTGACTATGCGCTCAACCCAGTCAGAACCTCTAGGATGTCTCTATCCGGTCTCTGCACCGCTTTCCGCTCTGCTTCTTTTCTCCGCCCTGTTTCCGGAACCAGCACTTGCTCACTGTTCCAACTTCTTGCGGTCGCTCTCTGCCGGAACTCAACGTTTTACCAGGGTCTCAGCTATCTCCTTCTCCTGCTCTACAGCTCACTCCGTCTTCTCATATTTCTGCGTCCTCTGCAGCTTTACTCCGAGTCCGTATCCGACTCAGAGACCGTCTGTTCCGTCTCCGGAACACTACTCTGCTTCGGCGGCTCCGTCTGCCTCCAGGAATCCGCCATTCTCCGCTTCATCCATCTCGGATGCTTGACACCATTATACGGTTTCAGCAAATCGAAGTGAACCACCTTCTGCCGAGTTTCACTCTCTGCAATCTCGTAGGTTACGTCGGTAAATCTGCTCAGCACTAGCTTTGGACCGCTCCACTTCCTCTGCAACTTGGGAGCTTTGCCCTTCTTCCGTGTTTTGACCGCCATCCACACTCGGTCTCCTGGCTGGAACTGATTGTCGACCTTCCTCCGGTCGTACAGCTTCTTCTGCCGTTCCATTTCTCTGCCAGATTTCGCTCGAACCGCTTTGTATACCGCTTCTAGTCGCTCCCGGAGCTGACTGCCATACTCTGTTACTTCTGCCGTTGATTCTCCCGGCGGTCTGCCAATCAGTAACTCAACCGGAGTGTTGACTTCTCTGCCCAGCATCAGCAAGTTGGGACTCTGCCCGGTTGTCTCCTGCGGGGTACTCCGGTAAGCTGCCATCGCCAACGGTACTAGCTGATCCCAGTTGGTCTGCCGCTCGCTTACGTACAGGCTCAGGATCTGCTGCAACGTCCGGTTGAATCGCTCAATGAAACCGTCCGACTGAGGTCGGAAAGCGGTTGTCCGTGTCTTGTGAATCCCCAGGATTCTGCAAACATTTCTCAGCAAGTCGGACTCGAAATTTCTGCCTTGGTCGGTGTGTATCTCCATCGGGATACCGTACCGCGCTGCAAACTGGTTGACGAATATGTCCGCAACCGTCACCGCTTCCTGATTCGGCATCGGGTAAGCCTCTACCCACTTGGTGAAGTAATCGCCGATTACTAAGATGTACCGGTTCCCCCGGGTGGATTTAGGTAACGGACCCATCACGTCCATTGCCACCCTCTCCATGGGCGCTCCAACCCGGTATTTCTGCATCGGAGATCGTTTCAAGTTCTGCATACTTCTTGACGCACATTCGTCACAGCTCAACACCCACTGCTTTATGTCCCGCATCATAGCCGGCCAAAAATACCGCCTCCGAATGCTAGCCGCCATCCTTCTGCTTCCGAGGTGTCCTCCCGTCCGGCTCTGATGGGCCAGACGGAAAATCTCCTGTCTCAGCTCCTTCGGGGTTATTAACTGCATCCGGCTGGTTCCTTCTGCCGTTTTCCATTTCCGGTAGACTACTCCGTCGACTTTCAGCAAGGTCTTCCGCATCCCGTACAGCACTTTCTCCTCACTGCTCATGCTGGAAAAGTCTGCACTGCCAGCTGTACCGCTCCCGTCGATCAGCGACGTCACCAGTGGGTACCAAGGTTCTGCTTGCTGCATTCTCCGCAAATCATCTGGTCGATATTTCTGCCCCAGCACAGTATCCTGGTCCGCATTTTCCGCCAGCCTAATCTGCTCTGCAACCGCATCCGCTTTTCCTGGAACTGCCTTCTCCGTCACCGCAACCGCAACCGGCTTCCGGGACACTGCTTTCTCCGTCACCGCAACCGCAACCGGCTTCCGGGACGCTGCTTTCTCCGTCACCGCAACCGCAACCGGCTTCCGGGACGCTGCTTTCTCCGTCACCGCAACCGCAACCGGCTTCCGGGACGCTGCTTTCTCCATCACCGCAACCGCAACCGGCTTCCTTGGGACTGCTTCCTCCGTCAGTTCTGCTTCTCCGCCCGATCTCCTTGACCGCTTCCGGCGTCCCCCCTTCCTTGGCTTGGGCTGAGGAGTTTCTTCACTTCGTGTCTGCCGGATTCTTTCTCCGTAGTTCCAGGCATCTATCTTGGCTTGTTTCCAGTCGATTTTTCCGCATTGGCTGCATGGGGATCTGGACAAGGCGTCCGCATTATTATGGATTCGCCCCGGACGATGTTCGATGTCGAAATGAAACTCACTCAGGAGCTCAATCCACCGGGCTACCTGCCCCTGGGGCTCCTTGAAATTCATAAGCCAGGTAAGACTGCCATGATCCGTGCGAAGAAGGAAGTGTCGTCCCAGCAAGTACTGCTTATTCTTCTGTACCGCAAACACAACCGCCAGGAGCTCCTTCCGGGTGACACAGTATCTCCGTTCTTCTTTGGTTAGGCTGCGGCTCAAGTAGGTTATCACCCGCTCCTGGTTGCCCTGCTTCTGTGACAGTACTGCTCCCAGCCCGGTGTCACTGGCGTCCGTGTCCAGGATATATCGGCCTTGCTCCCTTGGGTACCCGAGTATCGGTGCCGATACTAGGCGGTTCTTCAGCTCCGCAAATGCCTGCTCTTGCTCCGTCTGCCACCGGAACGGCACCCCTTTTTCCGTCAAGTGATTCAGCGGCGCTGCAATCTCGGAGAACTTCGGCACGAACTTCCGGTAATAGGAGCAAAGTCCCAGAAAACTGCGCAGCTCCGTCAGGTTGGTGGGTATCCGCCACTTTCGTACTGCCTCCGTTTTTGCCGGGTCGGTGCGGATACCGTCTCTGCCGACTATGTGACCTAGGAAAGACACCTCCGGCTGGAAGAACTTGCATTTTGACGGTTTGACTTTTAGGTCTGCCTCTCTCAGCTTGCTGAACACCTCCTGAAGATCACGGATGTGATCCTCCAGGGTCTTGCTGTAGACTATGATGTCGTCCAGATATATGAGGCAGGTCTTCCAGGACAAACCGCCTAGCACCTTCTCCATCAACCGCTCGAACGTACCCGGAGCATTGCACAAGCCGAAACTCATCACTTTGAACTGGTAAAGGCCGCCAGGAACACAGAAGGCCGACTTTTTCCGGGCGTCTTCATCCATCCCGACCTGCCAGTAGCCACTGGTCAGGTCGAGAGTGGAGAACCATTTGGCGTCTGCACAGGCTGCTATGGTGTCGTCTATTCTCGGCAACGGATAAGCATCTTTCTCCGTGACTGCATTTAACCGCCGGTAATCGACGCAGAACCGGGTGGTCCCATCCTTTTTCTTCACGAGGACAATCGGTGAAGCCCACAGCTACTTTCTTCAATGACGTTCTTGTCTTTCATCTCCTGAATCAGACTGCTCACCAGCTCTCTCTTGTCTGGCGGAATTCGTCTGGTTGGCTGCTTAATCGGCCGGTGACTGCCCGTGCTTATCTGATGTTGTACCTCGTTGGTCTGCCCCAGTTCTCCGGCATCATTACTGAAGGTCAGCTTATTCCGAAATAGGAGGTCGGTTACTCTCTCGCGGAAATGACTCGGCACTGCATCCTGGGTCTGCTCTGCTAACTGCCGCAGCTTCTCGTACCCGCTCCAATTCCGCCCGGACTCCGACTCCGTGGAAATCTGCACCTTCCGGCTCCGCTCCGCCAACGGCACAACACTGCAACCGGCTGCTAGGGTGGTCATCGTCGCCAACTGCGCTCCTTTCTTGATGATTACCGGCTCTGCCATCACGTTGATCACTCGAACCGGGACTGTTCCTTGCTTTATCCGGGATAAAGTTCTCCCGATCAGCCAAGGTCTTTTCTCCGTAGGCTCCTGCGGCATTTCTAGTACTCCTTCTGCTTCACGGACACTCTCTGCTTGTCCTATAATCAGCTGTTCCGTTTCCGGCGGAATTTGGTAATCTGCTACAGCGTTGATCGGAAACGGCTCCCTGGTCTGCTCGAACATGGTGAGGAACACCTCCTGGCTGCCCATCTGCATGGTCATTCGGTCGAAATTTATGCCGGATATCCGGGAACGGATGAAATCCATTCCCAGTATTCCTTCGTCTTCACAGTCTGCAATCTCGAACGTCACGGTCTCAGCTACTCCTGCGATGTTGAGTGGGAGTTCTTTCCGGCCATGTGTCCGTATGTTACTTCCGTCAACCATTGAAAGACGAATCGGCGACCGCTTCAGCTTCATTCCGGGTTTCCGGATCCGTTCCCAGGTTTGTAGGTTGAGCATTGTGACAGTGCTGCCGGTGTCGATTATCAGCGTTACTGGCTCTCCGCATACTCTGGCTGTCACACACATGCCCACCTCGCCCCTGGGACAGGGTCCGTGAACCACCTGCCGGTTATGGGGGTGTCCTCTCTTCCGGGTCCCGGATTTCCCCTTTTCCGCGACCCGCTCTAGTTTTCCGGCTGCTGCTGCTGCTGTCGTGGCTGCTGCAGTTGTTGCTGCTGCTGCTGCTGCGGCTGCTGCTGCTGCTGCTGTTGTCGCGGCGACTGCTGTTGTGGTGGTTGACGCCGCTGCTGCTGCTGCTTCGGCTGCCTACAATCTCGGGCAAAATGCCCTTTCCGGCCACAGTTGAAGCATTCTAAATCCGCTCGGGAACTGCGCTGCTGCTGCTGCCGGCTAACCGCTTCCTTGACCTGAGTCATCAGATCCGCCAACTGCTGCTGAGTCTGCTCGGCTTGCTTCCGCAATTCGTTCACCTGCTGGCTCCACTCCGGCTCCGTGTTCAGCTGCCTCGTTCGGTGTCGCTCCGCTGGTCTGCTGTTGTCCGTTTTCATGATGCTCTCATACTTGGTAGCGAAAGCCAGGGCCTGCGACAGCGTTTCCGGGTGGCTTTTCAATACCGACAACCGCATATCTCGGTTAGTCAGGCTGTTGCAGAAATGCATCTTCATGAGCACTTCTGTTGTTGCCGGATCTGCTTTTGGGTAAGCTAGCCGCGTCTTGCTCCGTATGTCTCTGGCCAGCTCGGACAGCTCCTCCTCCGGCTGCAATTTCCGTGTCTGCAATTCCGCCTGGAAAACAAATGTTTTCTCCCCCGGACAAAACTGCTGTTTTAATGCCGCCACAACCGTATCAAAGCTGCGTCTCTGCTCCGCGGACAGATCCAGTAGTATGCTGCGGGCGTTACCTCTCAAACTGACACATAAGTTCAGCGCCTTTCCCTCTGCTGTCCAACGGTAGTACCGAGCGTATTCAAGGAGGTGAGCCTCATATTCCGGCCACGGATCAGTTCCGTCGTACGTCATTAATCTGGCTACTCCTGCCCTTGGTGCTGGTTGTTGTACTGCTTCTGCCTGCTGCTGCTTTCCGGTTACTGCCAGGTGCTGCTGAAACACCTCCATTTGGGTCGCCAATAATCTGGTCAGGTTGTCGACTAAATTCTCTCCGCCTTCCGGGTCCGCATCCGGTTCCCGATCGCCAGCCTGGTCCGGAAAGTTAATTTCCGCCTCTGCTAACTGCTCTGCAGGCTGTACTCCTTGAGGAACCCGAAGGGGCTCTTCTGCAACTGCTTTCTGCATTTCCGGCTGCAACAGCTTTCGCTCGGCAGGACGAACTGCTTCCTTTTCCGCAACCGGCATCTGCAACGGCTCAGCTCCTACTGCTCCTACAGGCTGCTCCGTGTCCGACACGGCTGCCTTCAGCTGCTGTTCCGCCAATTTGCCCCGTCTAGTAGTCATACTGCAGATGATCCCACCGCTGCCACCAAAAAGTTGTAACGGGTTTGCACCCTTCTGTGACGTCTTGATGAACCGGTTTTCTAGGGAGGTGGGTGAGTTGTTGTTTAACCGGAGCTGAAACGGTAAAACTCCGGGAAACTGCTACTGCTGTACGGTTGAACTCCGGCTAGAAGTCTCTAAGGTTGGTAGCGTGGTCTGGAATGGACCTCTTAACCGTTGTCCGACTGCTAATCTGCAACTGCACCTGTAAAGTAAGGATCCGGAGGCGTTTCCGTCTCCGGGTACTGCAACTGCTCCGTCGGGATACCGCTTTACTGCAACAGCTCCGTCGTTTTCCGTCTTACTGCAAACTGCGACTGCGCCTGGAATAAAGAATCCGGGAACGTTGCCGTTTCCGAATACTGCAACCGCTCTGCCAGGTTCCGCCGCACTGCAATCTGCTCCGGTTGGCTCCGCCTCACCGCAACCTGCGACTGCACCTGAAATGGAGTATCTCGGAAGTGTTCCCACTTCCGGTTACCGCAACCGCTCCGTCAGGTACTGCCTCTGCAACTCCGTCGTCCGGTACCGCCTCTGCAACTGCTTCGTCGTTCCCGTCTCTGCAACTGCTCCGTCCGATACCGCCTCCGTAGTTGCTCCGTCGAATTCCACCTCCGTCTCCGTCTCCGTCTCCTTCCTCGGTGATCTGGGTTCTTGGATCACCCTAAGACGTCGTTACAACTTGGTCTTAACCGACTGTGGTCTTATCTCCCTTTACTCCGTATTACTTTCTTTCCCGGTGAACTATCTTTATTATAAATTCCAGTTCCCTAACGAACACGGAAAAACAACTCGGTTGAAGTTTTCATGTTTATTTTCCAAGTGCACAGTCGGAAGACTTAACTGCTATCATCTGGATGACTCTATCCGGAACAAGGGAGTACTCTGCTATGGGAGAAGGGGTCTGCACAGGTCGACGTCAGGACACCAACTCCGCCGTCCGCTGTGAAGCGGGGGCTTTTATAGACCTGAGACCCATGTCACGTGACCAACCTATTGTGACGTCATAGTCCGCCAAAACACTGATATTTTCCGGATTTCTAAAAACACTCTAGAACCAATCAGTGGCTGACACGTCACCTTTTAAACCGAAAACGAGGCTGATCACATGACCTTCCGGAAATAACGTCATTACGTTTTTGTACTCCATTGTTCCGGCTCCGTGTCCGGTTCCGTCTCCGGTTCCGGCTCCGTCTCCGGCTTTACCGACATCATAAATTACTAAGTTCCGAGACGGAAAACCTTTAAAACATTAACAATACGGAACCGTATGAACCTTTAAACAAATATACATTTTAATAAACGGTTATTTAATCATAATATCACAAAACACTAATAGAATTACCTAGGGGAATCATTTGGGTACGCCCCAAAACCGTTACAATACTTTGGCCTTGTAGTCGCTCTTATCAGATTGGATAGCGTATAACTTGTGACACAAACACACCATCTGCTGGCCACATCGTAGAATCGTTATCATCATTATCTGAATTGTTGGAAAGAGTCAAAGGAGTCTGTGGGATCTTTAATTTCAAGTCCCTTAGAATATATGGCATCCGAATAATCACGAGCCAACGCGCATTACGAATCAATCTTGTCTCGATATAATTATAAGCAATATGACGCCTTTTGTGACCGATGTGCAGGTATTAGCGCCGTTGTTGAGAAACGACCATTGCACGATCGGCATTACATTTGTTTCAATTCGAATAAAGGACCGTGTTACGAACGGCTAGTGTGGGACTATGCTAATGGTGATATAGAAGGTTTGCAGTCTTACCTGTCAAACATCCAATGGGATGTGGTATGCAGAAATTTTACTGATATTGATTTTGCGGTCGAGGCTTGAACAAATACTATCCTAGACGCCGCCAAACAATATATACTAAATAGGTTGGTCATAGTACGCAGAAATGACAAGCCGTGGTATAATAATGCCCTGAGACGTCTCAAACGAAGGGCTGACAGAATACACTTAACGTGCTAAAATTATGAATAATGATACCACTTGGGCAAATTATCGAAAGGCCCGAAATATTTATATCCAGGAATGCAGAGCTGCCCATGAAAAATACGATCTAGATCAGTGTGCCAAACTTTCCTCATGCACGTCCTCAACGAAGGAATGCTGGAACATATATAAACCTGTGTTGGGTATGAATAGCGACACCGCAATTCCCTCGCTCTTACACGACGGACAGGTAGTCACGGACAGCAATGGAAAGGCGACAATAATTAACATTTTTTTCCTGGATCAGTCAAAGATTGACGATACCGGAAAAGAGTTGCCTCGTCTCACAACTGACTCAATAAACTATCACTCTCTCAGCAACATTGATATAACCGCTAGAGAAGTGACAGACCAATTTTCGTTGCTGAAAATTTCGAAAGCGCATGGCCCGGATGGTATAGGACCACGCCTGTTGAAATTGATACAGCCAGCAATTACCAATTCAATGTACTGACTTTTTAAAGCTAGTTTGGAACAATCTAAAGTTCCTCTTGGATGGAAACGTGCAAACGTAGTACCCATTCACAAGAAAGCCGATAAATCTTGTCCGTCAAATTATCGACAGGTATCGCTACCAAACACTACTGATAAAATGCTAAACTCAAGTTCATCCATCAGTAAAACACGCTTTTTGGCCGTAGTTTTGTTATAAACAATCGGATCAACTTGAAATGTTAAATTTCGGTCCCAACATGGAATTTCATAGTCTGCACAAAAAACAACAATTTTTATTTGATGTACGAGTTATATATTGCTTCAGAAAAATACACATATTTACTCAATATAAACCGACTATGCCTTCCGACTCTAAATCAACACAATAGGTTCATTCTGTACGAGCATGAACACGATAGAAGCCTTGAATTTGTTGAAATTTACTTGATCACATTTCCGACTGAAATTAAACATTGGGTTCGATTGCCATCTTTTTCAATTTTTGAGATATAATTCTGAAATTTCGTGAAAAATTACGGCATGATACTCAATTGAGAAACACAAAATTTCAAGTTGATCCGATCATCCAAAACAAAACTACGGCCAAAAAGCGTGTTTCACTGATGGATGAACTTCACTTTAGAAAGGGTTGTGTTTAAAGATAATTCGGACAAAACAAAAATTTCGTCAGAATTTTTTTTAAATTCGTCAGTTTATGCATGAAGTAGTACTGGGATAGTAGGTGAAAAAAAAACTAGTTTTCGAGTTATGATAGGGTTTCAAACAGGTGTTTTGTATTAATTTTATAATGGGAGTGAATGGGAAAATGCAAATTTTGATCATTATTAATGCAATAGAAAAAAATCCAGACGTCAGATTTCACTGATTTTTTTTATATGATTTACATCTTTGAAAAATACACGTTTAGAGAAAATAAAAAATATAGGTCACCGAGTTAATTTCTGAGATATTGACAATTCATTGGTGAAAAATGAACCAATTAGCCCCATTTTGGCGGGAAATTTCTTGTGACCGCCAGGAATACGTCTTTACGTTTTTTCTCGTAATCATGGTGAGTAATCGATGTCCCGGACGAGGACGATATCGGAAACAGTACATATTTGCATTGATTTCACGATATTATGGCAGCAGTGCACACCATTGTCAACTACTACAACAAAATAATACTTATTTTAATTCTAAACGAATCTCTGTGTCGTGTCATATTAATTAGCAACGCAAATTTCTGTGATAGTTAGAAACCAAGGTAGATTTTCATCTACAAGTGCAATCATTGATTGAATTTCTGGAGTGTACATGTAAGCCTACATACTCTTTTTAAGGCTCAGATGTCCGAACACGGGGGTGTACTTATTTCACCCCTGGTTATGATAGTATGCGGGTGTCAGAACTTTTTGTGATCATCAGAACTATTATGCATACGTCAGCACCAGAGATCTTTTTTTTTGTGTGTTCAAATTAGGACATAATAGGCCCATATGGTTAAGAGTGTTTGGTTCGGGGCATCGGCTCACCATCTGCTATTGAAAATATATCAGTGTTTCATGTGGGTTATTATTGAATATCTGTTTATCCCTTAATTCGTAACTCTATTGCTGGACTCCCATTATATATATTATTACAGTGCTAGTATACATTTATATTACTAGCTGAACTCCGCCTGGTGCTCTCACGATGACTTTCGTTTCGGTAAAAGCCTTCAGTTTATACTCATGGACCTAGTTCGTCAGGACAGTATTGTTTGAATGCGAGCGTTACTTGCATAGATATACCGACGACAAAGTCACATGCTCTCACACCAGCGTCACCGTGCTCCTACATGTTCACTCCGAGTCACCTGCTCATGAATGCACTGTTGTTATTTTTTTTCAGGGTATTATTTATCAAACTTGAGATTCATACAGCTCAGCATAATAGTGTCAAACAAAAATGTACACGACAAAACTTATAGACTCTGGTTTCGCTCCAGACGTGGATTGTGTAATGCTTAAGTGAGTATGGTGACGCCGTTAACATGCTCAAATGACTACGCCGACTACCGTCGCCGTGCTCCTCATCACCGTGAATAGGCCTACACCACGCGGTATTATTCACTTAGAATAAATTCACTTAGAAGTAATTCACTTAGAAGTAAATTTATTTTACTGCATAGCCTACATTAGGCCGGGCTTGCGCAGTTTGGTACAGTAGAATACTGGTTACTATAGGCTGCACACCTGGGTTAGAAGGCCCTATATAAATCAATGTAAATTTTCCCACTTCGGACCCTCTTATCTCTATCAAAGGGGAAAAAAATAAACTTATTGTTCATTTTTTCTGACAGCTACATCACTGGGCTGTAATAAAAATGTCATTTCGTAATATGGTCACACGCTCGTTTTTTCGCTAAATCTAAATGAAAAAAATCCCCAGTTTCCGCCCGGTTTGCCGACGAGTGTCTGACAGCCGAGGTCCCCTCGAAACATATGTGTTCGGCGTAGGAATACCAGACATTTAATGTTTTGTCAAAACGACATGTAGTGCAATGTTCGAAGCTTTTTAGCGGCAAAACACCACTAGTTATATATTCAATATCCACAAAGACTGCATACATGCCTGAAATCCAAGGTTTTTTTAGGCACTATTTGATTGGGTACACGGATGTTCATCGGAGGAATCCCAGGTGTGATACCTTAAGAGAAACTTAATTTGTCCTGATTGTTATTTTTTTGCTACTACATAAAATATATAGCATTTGTAGTTAAGAGAACAAGTGGCTAGGTGAAATTAAGTATAATTCATTTCGAAATAGGTCCTCAGATATGGGGTCTTCTGTCGTACATGTCGTCACAAACGAGGTGAACGACACGTGATTTGCAACATAAATGCAAATATTGAGTAGAAGGGCTGCAATATTTTATTTATTATTATTACGTTCTAGGAGCTACTTTGAACAGTATTATACATATATATGACAATTGTAAAACGCGCAATGAGATATTTTGCCAAAACCCATTATCCGTTGCCATGGAAACGGCTATCATCATGATATGTCTTACAAACTCTAAATATCCTCAAAACTCTGGTTTTTATGGTAAAATTTCGGATTATTTCATGTCCCATTGCCTATTTTACGACTTAATTACCCAATAAGAGGGTTTTCATTATTATTCATACTTATTCTGTTTGAGTGAAAGGAACTTGGGTCCTGCTGAACTGCATACCAAGAACAGACCAGTCTGTAAAAGTTATCTCGACTGCCCTGACTGCGTAGAGGGTTGGGCTACAGTTAACTTGTTCCTGCAGTACTAGCTAAATCCAACAAGTCGTGGTGAAATATGATGTGCTGTGGTCCAAGTCCTCCCTCGGAAAAGTTCACTGAGCCAAAAAAATAATGGTTGCCATGGCAATTATGCTTGACTGCACCCGATTCAGTCATTTTTGACTTCAAATTAGAGCCGTTTCCATGATTTTCGCCAGAAATATAATATTTTCGTGATTTTTTTGCCTATTCAGCTGGATAAGTGATGCAAACATAGTCTACAATAGTCAGGTGTCATGCAATGCATGAACTAAACATGCCAAAATATTAAATCGGGAGAAAAAATGATCAATTAGCATGAAAAAGGGGTTTTTCTTAAGGCTGCACACCTGGGTTAGAAGGCCCTATATAAATCAATGTAAATTTTCCCACTTCGGACCCTCTTATCTCTATCAAAGGGGAAGAAAATAAACTTATTGTTCGTTTTTTTCTGACAGCTACATCACTGGGCTGTAATAAAAATGTCATTTCGTCATATGGTCACACGCTCGTTTTTTCGCTAAATCAAAATGAAAAAAATCACCAGTTTCCGCCCGTTTTGCCGACGAGCGTCTGACAGCCGAGGTCCCCTCGAAACATGTGTGTTCGGCATAGGAATACCAGACATTTAATGTTTTGTCAAAACGACATGTAGTGCAATGTTCGAAGCTTTTTAGCTGCAAAACACCACTAGTTATATATTCAATATCCACAAAGACTGCATACATGCCTGAAATCCAAGGTTTTTTTAGGCACTATTTGATTGGGTACACGGATGTTCATCGGAGGAATCCCAGGTGTGATACCTATAGGTATCGAACCTATATACCTATAGGTATCACAGTAGTAATTGCGTCACATCCGGGTTGAATGGTAAATAAACAAAATTTCGAAACATGCGTATTTTCGAACTGTGGTTATTTGTGTCAAGAAAACAGAAAAAAATCCACGTTTTTGTATTTGTTTGGAAAGCACACAAGACAACTACGCGATTCATGGGCGTTTTGATGTGAATAATGCTAGAAAAAATGTGAGTTTGACCGAAATTCCCATATGGTGTCTGTTTCTACACATTTTTTTCTCGGCGGCAAATTCTAGTGCGGTTCAACTTTCAGTCCATAGTTCGAAAACGAATCACACAACATATATCTTAAACTTGATAGAAAATATCCCAGAGAGTACGGCTTTCCGATGATATATTACAGTAATGGGTCAGGAATTTTTAACATGCACTAAAACGTTGATATTTGGACGATGATCTTGAAATTTCGTCTAAACCGAAAATATTTACTACTGTGACACCTTAATTAGCTCAGTTATCGTCTAATAATTGGGAAAATACCAGCCTTACAAACCTCCTGGATGATATATCCGATTTATTTTTGTAAAATATGTTAAATTGCTCAGATAAAAATGCTCATTTGAATATAGGTTATGTGTTTGGATTTTTTTATATTGACCATTTCAATACATGTGTCAGTTTTTGTGTGATTTTCGTCAAAATGTAGCGTCGGAATGTGATTTTGTAGCTGATCTTTCCCTTCTGCACCAAATTTTGTTGTATACCAAGTGAAATGTGTCATGTCTTATTCATTTGCATAAACAGCTGGGCAAAAAAATAAAAAAAATAAGTTCATTATCTACAAGTTAGTTACTCATTAAGGTATCACAGTAGTAATTGCGTCACATCCGGGTTGAATGGTAAATAAACAAAATTTCGAAACATGCGTATTTTCGAACTGTGGTTATTTGTGTCAAGAAAACAGAAAAAAATCCACGTTTTTGTATCTGTTTGGAAAGCACACAAGACAACTACGCGATTCATGGGCGTTTTGATGTGAATAATGCTAGAAAAAATGTGAGTTTGACCGAAATTCCCATATGGTGTCTGTTTCTACACATTTTTTTCTCGGCGGCAAATTCTAGTGCGGTTCAACTTTCAGTCCATAGTTCGAAAACGAATCACACAACATATATCTTAAACTTGATAGAAAATATCCCAGAGAGTACGGCTCTCCGATGATATATTACAGTAATGGGTCAGGAAATTTTAACATGCACTAAAACGCTGATATTTGGACGATGATCTTGAAATTTCGTCTAAACCGAAAATATTTACTACTGTGACACCTATACGTGGTCATTTTAAGCCACTTTCTGACGTCATGACGTTTTGATATGGCCGTAATATCGTTCGCTGGGTGGCGCCTGTGGGCCCTGTCCGAATTATCTTTAAACATATATTTACACGCTGGGGAACCAGTCCGCTAAACCTGGGTTCGGTTGGCGCATCCTGGGTTATGCAACGAACGTCCTGGGTGTATTGTGCGCGCATCCTGTGTCAATTCAAGGTTCAAGACGACAACATTGAGACGACGACAATATGGAAACACCACTCAAACGGCAAATAAACATCAAGGATTTGTTGTGAAATAGTGTACATTTATCGTCCAAACACCCATCATGTAACTTAAAGCTGCTGCCTTCGAATGTATGCAATATTTTTTGAAAACTTTATTTCATATTAAACATGCTAAACTAACTGTAAGAAACATACTCACATCAAATGTAATGAAAATAACCAGTCCTCAGAGAAATTTTGCTCATTTGAACAGGCGGTTCTCGCGTAAATACAGGAACTGTATCCATCACACGCAGATGTAAACAAAGCATAGGAGTGCGAGATAGACTGACAATTCCTCGCACATCGAGGTATATTATTGATTATTTTCTCACAACTACACTATATATGCAAATACAAACTGGAAAATGTACTTGAAATGGACTTTTAAGCGCGATTTGAGCATTTGTTCACATCGGGTTTGATGGATACACTTCGTTTGTTTGTTTACAAAACCGGTACGAAATGGGCACTAAAACAGATGAAAAGACAATTCGGACGGACGGTAGTCGTCAAAATCATTGAGCACACCTTTTTTATATTGCATTAGATGTGTTTAAGAAAAAATTGGTTTTGAAAAAAATATTGCATACATTTTAAGGCAGCAGCTTTAAAGTGGATATACCATAAAATATATGATGAAATTAGTAAAAATACCAATATATCGATAGCGATGTGATTGTGCAACGCCAAACCTGGGGTTGCAACGCTAATCCACGGAACCATTGAATTTTTATTTGTGGCTTTATATTATAGGAGAAGGACCACATCAAATCCGATTGAGTTAGTCTGTTAGTCTGGACTAGCGAGTAAGTCGGCGGTATGTACACTGTATACAACCAGGAGCAAGAGCAAGCGGGATGTAGTTAACCTATGCAGTGATTGTACGTGGTTTGTCCCACTTTTTGGTAGCAAACCGCCAACCATGTGTTCATGTTTGAAAATACAGTGCGGTGAAATAAGAAGGAGTATGAGAAGTGCACGTGGCAAGATATATATTTTGCCGATATATATTTATGCCAGTGTTGATATTTGTAGACCCTAGGGCTTTATATCCCCAGTATGATAGAATGATATCAAATTAAGGGCCACACATTACTACATGTATTATTATTACAATCATGGCAATTTATAGTATTTGGCCTTTTCATAACCAGAATGAATTATATTCAAGTGACTCTCACACAGGAGCCCTATGTGCCGGCATTAAACGTCCACCCGATGTATATCTGGGCCCAATAAAACACAACTGCAAAAAAATAACACAAAACACTATTGTTTTACATGACATTTTTTCATAACGGTCAGGCTTACGTTATAATACGAGAGGCCTCTCGGCCTTGAGCGCTCGGCTACAAAAGTTCAGAAGGTCAAATCAAATCCAAGCTTACTACACAAATCATCATATACGACTTCCCATTTGAAATGTCATTATCTTTATTTTTAAGCAATGTATGAGTCTGCATGTACTTGCGGCAGTTCCAATTATGAAGAAAAAAAAGTCCACAGATTTTTTGAAAGCAGAAAAAAATTATTATTGGCCGTTCTTCGTCCAAAAATTGGGCTGTGTTTCGTCTAAAATGGCCGCCATTTTGAAAAAAAGAACGAAAGTCAAAAGAATAAAAAATACCTCGCTCTTGAAATATTTTTAGGCATTTTATGCAAAATGTGAATGAATTATTCGAGCAAAAACTATAAAGATAGCCAAAAGTTGACGATAACAAAAAGTTGATGACCAAAAGTTGACCACAGATATAACCAAAAGTTGACGACTACAGTTGACGACTACACGGCATCGCTAAAGCTCCGCTGCCATAAAAAAATATTGTAGGGCTTATGTGCATTTTACATACATTTGTCATTCTTGGAAATTTGGACAATCATGAGAGGGTTCAGGGCAAACTTATAAGCATACCAAAATGGTCCTGGACCGTTTTGGAAGGACGCTTCACCATGATGATTTTGATTTATTCCTTGATAATATGGCAAACTGACATAAATTGTGTAACTTATGTCTAATAACCAAGTTGGATTATACAAAGCTAATTATCAGACTATATACCAGAAACAAGCATGCAGGGAAAACACGGTGGCTTCAACTGATAATTTTGAATAAAACAAATCTTTATATAAATGTATTTAATCATTGAATGAACATGTGGAAACATTTTATGAATGTATATTCCTCGATTTTATTTGGAAAGAAATTTTAATGGGTAAAAAAATATTGTTCGCTGTTCAAGGCCAATATTTAATTAGAAATATGATTGTTCTGGGCAAACTGCAATGGACATCTCCGAAAATGTCTAAATGCCCAAGAACGAGCATTACGGCGCGACACTAATTGCGTACATACGGTACATGTACTCATGGATGGCCTGCCGCAGTGTACATAATTCAAAGCTTGATTATACACCCATGTTTAGCGTTGCCCACAGGTTTAGCGTTGCAACAACGTGTTCGCCTCAAAACTGTGCTTTCCACAATTTCTTGCATTATCACACCCTAATTACTCCGCTATTAACTACTTACGAGCATCCTTATCAATACTGCGCAAAGTGATTTTGGTATGGTACGTTATTTTATCCTCCATGTCAGTGTTTTACTTTCGAGTCGCGACTGTCTCGCTCATGGGGGCCGCCATTTTTCACAAAAATGTTCGTTGCAAACCTCAGGATGCGCCGACCAAACCCAGGATTAGCGGACTGGTTCCCCAGCGTGATTTAATCACTTTCGTGATGTTTCGGCGATATCTGGTTGGCAGTCTGGCTTTATGCCAGGAAGCTCAACAATTTGTCAGCTTCTTGAAATATACCACACATTTCGCAAGAGCGTAGAAAGTGGTAAGGAGGTCAGAGTCGTTTTTCGTGCGTTTGATCGTGTCTGGCACAGTGGTTTGTTGTATAAATTGGAGAGGACCGGTATCCAGGGTAACATTCTCAGATGGATACACAGCTATCTGACGAATCGCCAGCAGAGAGTATGTTTGGATGGCGAAACCTCTGATTGGGGAACCGTCTCAGCTGGAGTACCCCAGGGTTCCATTCTCGGTCCCTTATTTTTCTTGATATTCATTGACGACATCACTGAGGCTGTGCGCTTCACTCAGCTACGGCCTTTTGCTGATGACACTTGTCTGTTCATCACGGTTGATAATCGTCAGCAAACAAGCGTACTAGTCGAATCTGACCTACAGGCAATACACGAGTGGTCCGAGAAATAGCTTGAAACATTCAGTGTGCCCAGAACAAATTCAATGAATATCAGCAATAAACTTGATAGGGAGTTGGCGCCCCCTCTTACCATGAATAATATGACTATTGCTGAAGTTTGTACGCACAAACATTTGGGGATAACGCTTACTCAGTCTTTGACGTGGCGCCCACATATTGATGGAATTGTAGTCAAAGCAATGAAACGCTTAGACATCATCCAATCCTTTAAATTCAAATTATCAAGACGAACTCTGGAGAGATTTTATAAATCGTTCGTCTTGCCTGTGTTGGAATATGGTGACGCACTATGGGACGGGGCGCCTGACTGCGACTTTGAAAAGTTAGATCGCATTCATATCAGAGCTATGCGAATCATAACGGGCGCAACAGAACGGTCCCAGGTGCAAAATTTGTATGTCGATCTTAAAAGAAGGAAATTACACAGGCTCAAGTGGTACTACAAAATATTAAACAACCTGGCACCTTCATACCTGCTAGACCTTATTCCTCCTACTGTCGCTGAGCGACATGATTATGGTCTACGCAATCGTTGCGATATCACTACATATCGTACACATCGAGAGGTCTTTGCCAAATCTTTTTTTCCTCGTACCACAAAGGAGTGGAATGAGCTACGGTACCCACCAGTGTGCGTTGCTCAACCTCCTTGCATGTGTTCGATCAACAAATTAGAAGTATAATAGTCGCTCCTCCCACTCGTGCTTGGCACGACATTGGGGACAGGTTCCTTGATATTCAGCATACCCGTATGAGGATCGGTTGCAGCATGTTAAATGCCCATCTCCACTACAACTTACATGTCGTGGATAATCCACATTGTGTTTGTGGTCTCGGAATCGAAGACCCTACACATTATTTTTTTCAGCTGTCCACTATATGAGCGGCACCGAGTTATCCTGCTGGCATCGTTTGCTGATTACAAACTGAGCGAAGATTTGATATTACATGAAAATATCAATCTGCCGGTCGATGACAAAATCAAAATTGTACTTGACGTACAA
Organism: Terebella lapidaria; assembly: GCA_949152475.1. Lineage (NCBI taxonomy): Eukaryota > Metazoa > Annelida > Polychaeta > Terebellida > Terebellidae > Terebella > Terebella lapidaria. The sequence continues at coordinate 52,146,644 of OX424557.1, read as the reverse complement.
TCATTTATAAAATCAACAAAACGATTTTCATATCTCGAATGACTTCATGTACCTCACTTGGTCCGTTTGTACATCTCAAGATACATGTATTTACATGTAGCGCACCAATTATTGCAGAATAAAAGACCTTCGATTTATGTTGTTGGGAGTTATGTGCAATCGATAACACCGGTTGTGGAGTCGCGTTTCCACCCAATGTCTTGTCCTGGGCGAATACCGACATCACAACGCGATGTTATCAACCTCCATTCCTTTATATTACGGAAATTACCCGTCTGTTTCCAGTATTATATTAGTACATGAATTATTTGTTTTATCTTTTGTGTGGGGCTAACTATAAAAGCAAGAGGTTAGTCTACCCCGATGATCACTTTATATAATTATGGAATTATAATAAAATATATGCTACTGAATTATTGTATCCCATTGTTGTTTACACCAGTATTATACAACAAAAATTGTTGTATAATCCGTTAGGTAATCATATTGAATAATTAATTGTAACGTCCGGACGCCCAGTACAGGGCGCCGGGTGATACCCTACATGCATCACGACCAGGTAACAGTCCGTCCGGAGCGAGTCCGGCCGTCATACATCACATCATAACACATCACCTTATCTACAACATGCATATTACACAGTTATGGCAATGTAGCCGTGTGTAGAGCCCGAGATGCCATGGAAGCGGCACCACGGAACCCATACACGTGGGCATGTTGCTGGCCGGCCTCGCCGACGGCACTGACGCAGAGATAGAACTCTGGATCAGCCCGACAGTCTGCCAGAGCATGTGTCGCACCATCCCGGGTGGGAAGAGACTGGCGATCCACAGGGCTTGCGCCCCCGAGTCAGCAACTGTCTCTCCCCAGCCCGGGCCCCCTAAGGAAGTGGTCCCTGAAGCCTGACTGGCCTTTACGTGCACAGAGACAAAGAGCACATGGCTGCGCTCACCTGTCGTGCTCAGTCTCTCACACACAACTCCGGCCACACAGAATGTGACCTCGGTATTTATGCTAAAGGCGAGAGCACGAGAGATGACATCAGTAGCCAGCGTTCGGTACAGTGGGTCAGAGGATTAGAGGGCGTTGCCGGGGCAACGCGCGCTTCGAGTTGAAGCAATCGAAACAAAGGCCGTAAAACTAGAATGTTTAAGAAAGACACCTGCCGCGATCGTTGGGCAAAATCGCCACATTACCCCCTTCTTACAATGTTGGTCCCCAACATGTTCCGCCCGCGCCCAAAATGCCAGAAACCCGACGAATGCTTCGCATGGCGGGGGCCGGAAGAAGGCAAGATGGCAACACCCGGAAGTCACGGCGCAAAAGACTAGGACCTTAAGGGTCCCTTTTGGAAGAATGGGGAACGACCCCCGGACTTACGGACTATACTGAACGCGCTCCTAAATTTTGAATAAACCCTAATAAACAAGCTAAAATTTTGACCGAGGTGGTCCGAAAAGGTGTGGTGACCTTGGAAGGTCATCCGCCGAAAGGGACGGTGTGTCGAGTCTTTGGAATATCTTTATGGTTAAACTTCAAATTTAGAAATTTTGTAAAACGACACACCGAGTGATCAAAAGTAGTTGCCGGCCGCCCTGCCGGCCGGCGCCTCAGACCCGCCGGGCGAGTCTGAGGTAGGGCGGAGCCGCGGGAAGCAGCTCCGGTCAGTCCGCGCGGATATACATACATCTGACAGACATACATACACCTGCGGACAGCTGTCGCTGACAGCTATCATCGCCAACGCAGCAAGCCGCGCTGACTGCCAGTATCGGTATACTGCTACCTGGGCATGCCAGTGTAGAGACGCCCAGATAGACGGACATCCACAAATGAATGTAGATACCCGAACACCCACACACCTGAACACGGCCCGCACGGGGAATTCACCACTGGCATAAACACTCGCATCTCAAGCGCCGGCTACGCGGACCCCTCGGGATCCAGCGCCGCAGCAGCGGACGAAATGCGAGTGGCACAAAATAAATGTGCCAAACATCTGGAGATTTGCCACTATCGGCAAAAAAATAGCAGATGATATACCGAACGCGGGGAATTTCGTGTTTTCTAAATATATGGACAAACCTATATCGAATAGTGCTTATCTCAGCCCAATTACGGAAACTGAGTTGTCGACTGAACTCCTAAAACTAGATGATAAAAAAGCCACAGGAGTTGATGGGTTGAAAGTCAGTGTTCTCAAGAGCGTTCATAACATCGCCGTACCTGTGCTTGCACACATCTTCAATCTGACATTTACCACTGGGGAGTATCCAAGGAGTTTGAAAACAGCAAAGGTAATCCCTTTATTAAAAAAAGGTGACAGAAAATGCCCAGAAAATTATCGCCCGATCAGTCTGCTTTCCCCTATAAATAAACTTCTCGAGAAAGCAATAGACAACCGCTTGAGACATTTTCTTACGAGTAACAATTGTTTCTTTACCTATCAATTTGGATTTCGAAAGCATCACTCAACAACCCAGGCTTTACTTGAGATCACAAATAGCATACGACAACATCTCGATGCTGGCGAAAATGTACTGGGAATCTACTTGGATTTAAAAAAAGCTTTCGACACGGTTGATCATAGAATATTGAAATATAAATTACTAAATTTAGGGATTAGGGGAAAATGTTTTATTGTTTTTAATGATTTAGTGTGCAATTATTTGGACAAACGTTCACAATCAACATTTGTTAATGGTGTTTATTCAGAAAATATTGGGCTTACTACCGGTGTTCCTCAAGGGTCCGTTTTGGGACCCTTACTCTTTTAATTTTATTTGAATGACATTAAAAACGTGGTTGACAACGCATCAATAAGGTTTTTTGCTGATGATACTAATGTTTTTCCTACATGACAATTCTTGTACCGCTCTAGCTGATGTTGCTAAATGTTCGATGTTGAAGCTCAAAGAGTGGTTCAATCATAACAGATTGACTTTACACTTAGGCAAATCTAACTTCACTCTATTTCACAGTAAACACGATAAAATCCATGTTTGTTTCGATCAACTACGTGTTAATGATGCCATACTTTGTAAAACCCAAACCACATCGTATCTTGGGATTATTATTGATGAAAATTTATCGTGGCAACCTCATGTGAATAATTTATGTAAAAAGCTCCTGCAATACACTGGTATTTTGTATAGAATACGGCACCGTGTGCCAAACAACATAAAGTTACAATTGTATCATACATTCATATATTCTAGCATTTGTTATGGTATTGAAGTGTACGGTGTTGCAGAACCAAAAGTAATTCATCCACTACAAATTATGCAGAATAGGGTGCTCAGGATTTTGTTTTGTAAGCCACCAAGATATCCTACGAAAATGTTATACAAGAATGTCAGTTTATTAAAATTGAATGAAATTCATTTGCAACGAATGTATAATCTCTTATTCAAATATGTTAATGGTTTTCTCCCAGCATTATTCAGTCAGGTATTTAAACCCACAGCACAGTTATGTCACAGAGTTACAAGACACAACTCCCTTTTCTCTGTAACTAGGCATCATTCAAAGCATAGTAAACTTTTGCTTAACAATTATTGTACCAAGATATGGCATGACCTCCCATGTAATATTAGACAGAGCTCATCATTTGCAACGTTTAAGCGTAACATTAAGGAATATTTATTGGTCAAATACTAACACCTTAGGATTTTTTTTTCTGCTTGTGTTATTTGCTCAAACTTATCTTTAGCACAGTTACACAAAGCATGTATTTATATTGTGCATATGTTTCAGTGTTGATGTAAGTGTTATTGTTGATGTAAGTGTAACATAAATTGCAATTGAACATAATCTGTAGCATAAATATCTGCAGCATTACAGCATATATAATGCATGTATTTATATTGTACATAACTCAAATGGTATTATTGTTACTGGTGTGGCAGTATTCGGTTGGGTTTTTTCACATAGTTAAAGTGTTGACTCCAGTTCTCGTACGTCAACTTAATTTTTTTTCTACATGTTTTGTATGTGTGTTTGTCTTCTTTTCTCTTTCTATGGTCATCAATTCGATGTAACTCTTTTTTGATGTCCAATATGTGTACTCTCTATTTTATTATTGTGTTGTACACATGTGAAATAAATTTCCTTCCTTCCTTCCTTATCAAAATAAATCCGGGTACGACATTTTTACATATATAAGTATGCAACAAATGATGACAGCTATTCTACGCGCGCAGCAGTGCACGCGGCGTCGCTGAAAACTTCTGTCCCCGGTCATAATGACACACCACCCGGACTAAAATACAAGCACTATTAACTCATGCGGGTGCAATCATTTCCCTCCGGTGACTCCAAATCAAACCGTGTATACGGGTAGAAAATGAACATTTCTATCCCGGGGGACCTCGCAATAACATACAGTAATTAACATTAGTCATTAGCTTATGCTGCCGCACTGGCGGACAATGACGTAAAATTAATCACCTCAGCAAGGTAGAAATTGGGCTAAAAATTGACAGTAACCACTAACTTGTGGCTGGTACGAATATGTCAGACGAAAACAACAATAAATTGCCGTTCTCCAGTCTTTTCAGATATCACATCACACCGTCATTGTCAAAATTAACGCAATTCCTTACACCCCTCTATTGCACCGGACAGGAAATTTCACAAACTAATGTGGCGATTTTGCCCAAAGATCGCGGCAGGCGTCTTTTTTAAACACTAACCAGTATTACGGCCTTTGTTTTGATCGCTTCAGCTCGAAGCACGCGTTGCCCCGGCAACGCCCTCTAATCCTCTTATCTACTATACTGAACACTGGCTGCTTACGTCATCTCTCGTGCTCTCGCCTCTAGCATAGATACTGTGGTCACATTTTGTGTGGCCGGAGTTGTCTCAGAGACTGAGCACGACAGGTGAGCTCACGCCATGGGCTCCTTGTCTCTGTTCGAGTAAAGGCCAGTCAGGCCTCAGGGACGACTTCCATAGGGGCCCGGGCTGGGGGAGACCGTTGCTGACTCGGGGGCGCAAGCCCTGTGGATCACCGGTCTTTCCCCACCCGGGATAGTGCGACACAGGCTCTGGTAGACCGTCGGGCTGTCCAGGGTTCTATCCCTGCGGCAGTGCCGTCGGCGAAGCTGGCCAGCAACATGCCCACGTGCGCGAGTTCTGTGGTGCCGCTCCCATGGCATCTCAGGCTCCGCACACGGCTACATTACCATAACTATGTACTATGCATGTTGTGTATGATGTATATGATGTTGATGATGGTGATGGTGATGAGTTATGATGTGATGTATGACGGCCGGACTCGCTCCGGACGGACTGCAAACTGGTTGTAGTACTAGTAGAGTACCACCCGGCGCCCCACGTGCGGGCGTCGAACTTTACACTTGTCTCATTGGTGTCATTAAATGAGCAAGAACAGAATTCTCCTAAGACATGCCGCATACTTGTGGTTTAAATAATCCACTCAGTAAATAATAACATGAGATGGATAAATAAACAAAAACACTCCCCATAGCCGCTGGTACGCTTACAAGGCGATCGAGCAAGCTCATGACAGGCGGACAGACAATTGGGCGCCCTGTGGGCGTTCATGACGCGCCCACTAGCAACCCCAATGTACAGCCCGGCCGCGGAGCAAGCCCGGTCAAACCCAGAGCCCAAACAAACGACTACCGGAGCGCGGAACCAATAGATTAGACGCGGGGCCGGCATGGGCCATAACCTCAATGGTTAGGGGGCGAACCCTTCATGCCGGCGCCCACGAAAGGTGAGCTCACGCCATGAGCTCCTTGTCTCTGCTTACATAAAGGCCCGTCGGGCCTCAGGGACGACTTCCATAGGGGCCCGGGCTGGGGGAGACCGTTGCTGACTCGGGGGCGCAAGCCCTGTGGATCACCGGTCTTTCCCCACCCGGGATAGTGCGAGACAGGCTCTGGCAGACCGTCGGGCTGTCCAGGGTTCTATCCCTGCGGCAGTGCCGTCGGCGAAGCTGGCCAGCAACATGCCCACGTGCGCGAGTTCTGTGGTGCCGCCCCCATGGCATCTCAGGCTCCGCACACGGCTACATTACCATAACTATGTACTATGCATGTTGTGTATGATGTATATGATGTTGATGATGGTGATGGTGATGAGTTATGATGTGATGTATGACGGCCGGACTCGCTCCGGACGGACTGTAACCTGGTTGTAGTACTAGTAGAGTACCACCCGGCGCCCCACGTGCGGGCGTCGAACTTTACACTTGTCTCATTGGTGTCATTAAATGAGCAAGAACAGAATTCTCCTAAGACATGCCGCATACTTGTGGTTTAAATAATCCACTCAGTAAATAATAACATGAGATGGATAAATAAACAAAAACACTCCCCATAGCCGCTGGTACGCTTACAAGGCGATCGAGCAAGCTCATGACAGGCGGACAGACAATTGGGCGCCCTGTGGGCGTTCATGACGCGCCCACTAGCAACCCCAATGTACAGCCCGGCCGCGGAGCAAGCCCGGTCAAACCCAGAGCCCAAACAAACGACTACCGGAGCGCGGAACCAATAGATTAGACGCGGGGCCGACATGGGCCATAACCTCAATGGTTAGGGGGCGAACCCTTCATGCCGGCGCCCAATCTAGAGGATCCCAAACATGATGAAATCAATAGCCGGCGGTTGTCCGGAGCTGCCCGCGAACGAAGTCCAGGCCGGACGACTACCATATAAAGGCATATTGACCTTATCCGATGATAATGAATCCGGATCAAAAACCACAAAGTATGCTGCGCATGTAAAATATGACCTCCTTCTTAGAAGGAGGCCGGGGATCTGGTCATTACGGCCGGACCGCATATTGTAAGGTGCGATCTGGAAGAAAATGAGTGTCCCCCACTGCGCGGCTGGTCCACACGTGCGGATTTAACAGCCGGTCCATTATAAATAATGGTTGAACGGTTTCCTGCCGCAAGAAACCTTATCCTACTATAAACTTAATTACAGTAGTGGCTCACGAGGGATAACGCACCAGAATGCGTCATCTTAAAGCGTCCGGAGTGCCGGACGGGTCACGCGGACGAACCGCAGACATCAGTCCTCACATCCGGACATTATCCCCGCGTCCAGAGCCAGTTCCCCAAATCCGTGGGAAGGCGCTTCTCCCATAGCGGACGTAAATCCCAACCTCAGTCTGGCCATATAAGAGGTTGTCCCGGGACCAGGAGCGCACAGCACATCCACAAAAGGGTCCGGCCAGCATAGACACTGTGTTAACTACGCAGGCCAGTCTTCCTGCTGTGGATAGGGTTGCCACACGTCCCTAGCGCTAGAAACTACGGGAGGGCGGATGCGGAGCTTCGGTGTTACGACGCAAAGATGTCCATGGACCTCAACTCCGGAGATAGCCACAGAGTAGCTGCTCATGGAGGAAAGTCATGCGGACTCTCACAGAACGACCTAAAATCCATCCCTGGTGTGATAAATGAATACCGCAGATGCATCCGCATGGGCGGAACGTTAGTCCCACCCATATCGGGTCGACGCACGAGGTTTCCGGCGTGGCCACCCGTCATCCGCAGGTGGTGGAGGGAGTGGGGGTACCTGCAGATCGCCAAGATCAGGTGTTTCTACCGGGAGACCCATCATTCGGTCACACGCTCGTCCGGAGTCCGCAGATGCTGACCGGACGGATCCAATAAAGGAGCATCATCCGGTTCCGCATCTTGTACTAGCGGATCCATGACAAGCGGGCCCTTGTACTTCTTCAGGTTATCTATGTGAACCACCAGAGCCCTATCCGGGTCGGAGTCCCTCCGGATCCGGTAGTTCACGTCCGTAACCTGCTTAAGTACCGTAAACGGGCCTATCCACGGCTTAGCAAACTTGTTCCCTTGCTTAAGCGGTGGATAATAATAGCGCACCTTGTCTCCTTCCACAAAAGCGGGCCTACCCTTGGCATGGGCGTCATAGCCATGCTTCTGCCGGATAGCAGACTTATCCAGGTGCACTCGTGCGAAATCATGGGCGTTCGCCAGGGCGGGGCGAACCCACTCAATGTACTCCGGACCGCACTGGGGTACTGCGCCGGTCTCTGCCGCAGTTGGATACATAATATCCACGGGCAGATTGAGCTCCCGGCCGTACAACATCGCGTGCGGAGTAACTCCGGTCGAAGAGTGGACCGACGACCGGTATGCCATTAAGACATATGGGAGGTGGTCATCCCAATCATTCGCACGATCATTAACAAAGGCCGCCAGCATGTTAAGAACAGACCGGTTAAAGCGTTCAACCTGTCCATCTGACTGGGGCCTGTAAGGGGTGGTACGCACCTTGGTACTTCCTAGCATCTGTGCTAGGCTCCGGAACAGGTTGCTTTCAAATTGCGTGCCCTGATCCGAATGTACCTGCTTAAGTACACCATGGTACACTACCCACCTATTCACCAGCAACCGAGCTACCTCGTCCGCAGTCTGGCGGCGCAGTGGGTACGCATCGGTATATTTGGTAAAATAGTCGGAAATCACCAGGATGTACCGGAAACCACGTGGGGTGACCCGATGGGTATCCAGTATATCCAAAGCTATCCGATCAAACGGCACGCCGGCCTTAACCGTGGTTAAGGGATGGCGGCCAGGAGCCGGAACTCCTTTACGAGCTTGACACCGAGGGCAGGCTGCGCACCATTGTTGCACGTCCAAACTGCTACCAGGCCAGTGAAAGCGCTGTTGTAGCCTATGGACGGTCCTCCGAATAGGTGGGTAGTGTACCATGGTGTACTTAAGCAGGAACACTGTTGCCACTCAAAGTGGACATCTGTTAATCCTTGGGGATTTCAATATCCACTGGGATATGCAGCATGAGTCGGACACTAAACGTCTAGTCGAGCTGTTGGACTCAACAAACATGAAACAGCATGTTCGACAGATGACACACACACAAGGACATGGTATTGATCTAGTTATAACCCGGGAGGATGACCATCTTATACAAAGCCTCTCAGTGACGTCAATGATTTCTGACCACTTCATCATTGACATCAAAGTCAATGTAACAAAACCTGCAACATCAACCCAGACCATCACATGCAGGAAATATCGTTCGATTGACTTGGGTGAATTCACATATGATTTGTCGTCTTCCATTCTGACACAAGGCCCAGCTGATGATGTCGACAAATTGGTTAATGACTATGATAAAACAATCCGTGATCTCGTTGACAAACATGCACCTCTGATTACCAAACAAGTTCCTCGGCGCATATCTGTACCGTGGTTCAACAGCGACATCATGGCGGCAAAGCGGTACCGTAGATATTGTGAATGCCTTTGGAGGCGAACAAGACTTACTGTTTATCGGGAAATGTTTGTAGCTGCCCGCAAACTTGTCCGAGAAGTGCTAACTTCTGCAAAAACGTCATACTACAATGCCAAAATTGATCAGGCAAATGGTGATCAGAAAGCAGTGTACAACGTGGTCAATAAGGTACTCCATACGAAGGTTAGTGTACTTCCCGACACACCAGAAAATGGCCTTTCGTTGGCAGAGAGGTTTAGTGAATTCTTCACTCAAAAAATAGCCAAAATCAGGAAGTCTCTGGAAAATGTTAGTGAGGATATCAACTCCCCACCATCTCCACCATGCGACTCTTCTCTGGAGGAGTTCACCATTTTCTGACGATGAGGTTATTAAACTGGTGATGAGATCATCAAACGCCTTCTGTGAACTTGATCCACTTCCAACGTGGCTCTTGAAAAACTGTCTGACTGTATTGGTTATACCATTACGAAACATCATCAACTTGTCTCTTGCAAGTGGAGTTGCAGTATCAAGACCGCACATGTCAAACCCCTCATCAAGAACCCAAAACTTGACCAAAACACAATGAGCAATTATAGACCCGTCTCAAACTTGACGTTTCTGTCCAAACTTATTGAACGTGCTGTGGCAAAACGTGTTAGTGAATACTTGACGGAACACAAGTTGAATGAATCATTTCAGTCAGCGTACAGAGCTGGACACTGTACAGAAACAGCCTTGCTTCGGGTTAAGCATGATGTGCAGATGGCAGTTGATAACCGAAAGGTTGTTGCTTTGATCCTGTTGGACCTTTCAGCGGCTTTTGATACTGTAGATCATGTGACACTCAGATCATGTGACACTCAATATGAGACACTCAAGACACTCATGTGACACTCAATATGAGATTGGATAACGGACCCTGTTTTGTTTGCTCGGAATACTTGATACTGGGTATTGATTCCACGTCTATGTCTTCTACTCATAAACAGACTAACCACTTTATTTGGCTTCAAAGGCAGTGTTCTTCATTGGTTTGAATCATACTTATCCCAACGATCTCAGGCCGTGTCAGTTAAGAACGTACTGTCATCCACTACCAGTCTCCCGCATGGCGTTCCCCAAGGATCAGTGTTGGGACCTCTGATGTTCCTTCTATACACTCGGCCGCTTGGAGATATGGCTCGACGGCATGGTGTAGATGTTCACATGTATGCGGACGACACACAGCTATATGTCAGCTTCAAAGCAGATGATGACACTGAAAGGGCATCTAAATTAAATATCTTAGAGAAGTGCATTGCTGACATACGATCTTGGATGCACACGAACAGCCTTAGGCTTAATGCAGATAAAACTGATATGCTTCTCATATCCTCGCCGCACTTTGATAGTGGATTACTAGGCTCCACTAGTCTTCGCATCGGGGAATCCTCAATCCCCTAGTGAAAGTGCAAAAAACCTGGGTGTAATTTTCGATCGCCATCTCAACATGGATGCCCATATCTCTATGATGTGTAAGGCTTCATACTACCATCTTCAAAACATCAGAAGCCTACAACCATTCATGTCAAAAGAAGCACTCACCATGGTAACACACGCCTTTATCACAGCAAAGATTGATTATTGCAACTCGTTATTGTACGGACTACCTGACAGCAGCATCAATCGTCTGCAGAGAATTCAAAATGCAGCGGCTCGCATTGTGTCCGGAACTAAAAAGTATGAACACATAACACCTGTCCTTGCGGCCCTACACTGGTTGCCAGTCAGGGCTCGAATCACTTACAAAGTCCTCCTTTTAGTGTACAAAGTCATCACTGGATCAGCCCCTGAGTATATGTCGGACTTGATCCAGGTTAAACAAGTAACACGTTCACTTCGATCCATGAACAGCACTACGCTTGTCATTCCTAAGACCAGACTCAAAACCTATGGTGACAACTGCTTTGGAGTAGCTGGTCCTAAGTTGTGGAATGCCTTACCGTATGATGTCAAGAATGCCTGTTCATCTAGTCAATTCAGATCAAAACTAAAAACTCATCTGTACAACTCTTGTTTTTAGGTTACCGGACCTTTGGTCCGCTAACCTATTGGCATGGCGTTGCGTCCGTCGTCCGTCGTCGTCGTCCATCGTCCACATTTTTATCTTTTTTGTTTACGGTCGAATCTTTCTGAAATTTTGCACAAAAATGCCTAAAAATATTTCGAGAGGGAGGTATTTTTTTTGTTTTTTGATTTTCGCATTTCTTTCAAAATGGCGGCCGTTTTCGTCGAAAATCTGCAAATTTTGGACTTTGGCGGCCATTTTCTCAAAATCTGTTCAGTAACTTTTTTTCTTTTTGATACATAACACTCCTCATATGTACTCCTATGATGTCTATAAATTTCGTTGCGCTTGAATCGCTCGAAGTGGGCCAGTTTGGCCCAAACGCGGCCCAAATGGCACTTTCCCATGTTAAATTCTCCTATGCTTTATAATGGGACACATTAAGCCTTATATCTCATTTAATATCGAGATTAGAGACTAGGAATCAATTGTGGACATATAGGAAATGGTATATGCTGAATATTCTCGTGACCTTGAATTTGACCTCTGATCTCGGTTTCAAGGTCAGAGAACAAAATGGCTAATATCTCGCTTATTATCGACTTTACAGCTTAGGAATCAATTGTGGACGTATAGGAAATGATATATGCAGATTATTGTCATGAACTTGAATTTGACCTTTGACCTCATTTTCAAGGTCACAGGGCAAAATGGCTAATATCTCACTTATTATCGACTTTACAGCTTAGGAATCAATTATGAACATATAGGAAATGATATATGCAGATTATTGTCATGACCTTGAACTTGATCTTTGACCTCATTTTCAAGGTCATGGCAAAATGGCTAATATCTCGCTTCTTATCGACTTTACAGCTTAGGAATCAATTATGAACATATAGGAAATGATATATGCAGATTATTGTCATGACCTTGAATTTGACCTTTGACCTCATTTTCAAGGTCACAGGACAAAATGATTAATATCTCACTTATTATCGATTTTACAGCTTCGGGATCATTTGTGGACATGTAGGATATGATATATGCTGAATATTCTTGTGACTTTGAATTTGACCTCTGACCTCATTTTCAAGGTCAAGAACACAAAATGGCTAATATCTCACTTATGGTCGACTTTATAGCTTAGGAATCAGTTGTGGGCATATAGGAAATGATAAACGCCTAATATTCTGATGACCTTGAATTTGACCTTTGACCTCATTTTTTTAAATCATTTACTTCTTGCTGAAGATTTGGAAACTATTGAAATATAACCTCAACATATATGTATAACTCAATGAACTAAACTGTATTAACTGTACATATTTTGCATATTACTGAATATATGTGCTCTTTCCAGTTCTGATTGCGTTATACCTGACATTGCACATTCTTTCACATATACAATCCTTACCATTCGAAGTTAAGCCTGAGGCGAAGTGTTTGGGGTTCACTTCTTAATACGTCCCCCGAATGGTTTTGATTGCTATATGTCTATGTGTGTGTAGGTGTCTTTATGTTTCATTTAAGAAAACTTGTATTTCCCCTATTGAACTTCGTTAATTTCGATATTAATATGAGAGAAAGCCGCGAGCCTGTGTATCTGTGAAAGATGCACACACATAATTCCTTTAGCAGGTGGCACGCATCCACGCGACCGCGACAAACCGCAGATCGCTTTATGGCCCCATGGCGACAAAGTTAACGAGTTTAAATGCCCTCAAAAGCATGCCTCAGGAGCATGAGCAGACAGTTTGGTGATCACTGATCAAGGTTATAAAAGACAGTTAACCGGTGTTTGACGGTTAACGGGTTCATCGTTTGGAGATTTAACAGCCGGTTATTCGCGGTTATTAAAAAAATGCTAGCCGTCGGCGGTTAACCCAATAATCGTGCAGGCCCTAGAAATTGGCACTTTCAAATGGGAGGTCATATATGGCGACTTGTGTGGTGACCTTGAATTTGACCTTGGATGACCTTGAAAGGTCAAAACAGCCATTTTTTGGTCGAAAAATGTCCAAATTAGCACCCTGTCTGTCTTTTCTCGAAAACTGTCTGATCAGATTTGAGATTTTTGTTTCAAAAGATTCTAGTTATGTACCTCTGTGATGTGTATAAGTTTGGTTGCCCTTGAATCGCCGGTCTGCGTATGGCTGCCATTTTGAATTTTCAACGGGTCGACGAAAAAAACATTTTTCGGCCCAAATCGCATTACTATCCATTTAGGGCCATTTCTAGACAAAAAAAATTTTTCACCCTATGAAAAAAATTTTGGACTTAGAAAATTTTCGGCACTTTTTTCCTTCATAATGGGAGCTGCGCGGATTGTACTCATAGAACGCTTGAAGATAGAGCTTAGAAATTGGCACTTTCAAATGGGAAGTCATATATGGCGACTTGTGTGGTGACCTTGAATTTGACCTTTGATGACCTTGAAAGGTCAAAACAGCCATTTTGGGGTAGAAAAAAATGCACAGATTTGCCTCTACAGATGAAATGCTTGTAGATAGAGCTTTAAAAGTTTGCATTATGAGCATATATGAAGTCATATATGGAACAACTGATGATGACCTTGACCTCAGATGATTTTGAGTGCTAAATGTCTGATGTGAAATATGTAAATTAGCCAAGGCTTAAACACTTGCACATACAGGTTAGGATTGTGTATCAGCTAACAAGAAGTCATGTATTTATAGCACATCTCTTGGAGACCTTGAATTTGACCTTATATATGACCTTGAAATCAAAATCTCACAACCTTGCCTGACCTGACATGTGTAAATTGGCCTCTACAGACAAAATACTTGTTGATAGAGCTTATATGTTTGTATTACGAACATATATGAAGTCATATGCAGCATACCTAATGGTGATATTGCAGTTCACAAAGATGACCTTGATTAGTAAATCTCAAAGTCATATGTCACTTGCAATGCTTAAAGCCAAAATTGTCCGGTAACCTATCTTAGCCCTTGGGCTAATTTTTTAACTTAATCTCGTGTATATCACAGTGTTGTAACATTTGTTTTAATTGTACAACTCACTCTATCTAGTCGTATTCATTATTATAATTTATGTTCTAGTCAATAACTGTTTTTAGTTGTAAAGCGCTTTAGAATGGAGTATATCTAGTTAAGGTGCTATATCAAATCTTTTTATTATTATTATTATTATTATTCCCAAGTGACCGGTCACCCGGAGGTCATGCAACTGATGGAGCACTTCTTTCCGCAGCTCCGCCGGAAGCACCAACTGCCAAACGGGTGGCAGTGGTCTCGGTGGCTCATAGCGCCGGTATAAGAGGCCATCCCTCAAGGTGAGTTTCCCACTGGGAGATAAGAGACTGGGTCTCCTCCCGGTAGGTCTTCCGCTCATACTTCGAAGGTTTCTGGCCGGCCTCAAGGGCTTTGATTACCGGTGCCAGAGCACTGTCAGCTCTCTGCTTTGCAATCAACTGCGCCGGAGAGTAGCCACCCAAGTAGTTAGGCTCCTAATCCGGCACGTCTGAATGCGCCGCAGCGGCCATCACCACTGGGGGCAAGGACCGCTCATACTCAGACTCATCCGAGGACGTGGAGGGTACCCACGAGGAGTACACCACCGGACTCGAGGAAGACTCGCTGGAGCTGAACCGCACCTCCGGTTCGTACACAGGACGCCATCGCCGGTGCCGGCGGGTTCGCGTGCGGAGGTGAGCCCTGGATGCTCCAGCCGCCGTGTTGTTAGAGGGGGTTGCGGCCTGCGGCCTTCCCGGAAGGTCCAATTCCGAGTCTGAGGAAGAATCCCCGGCGTGCTGGAATGGAGCCATCCCTGCACAGCCAGGATTCTTGCACTTATTACAACGGGACAGGCCGTCCGCGTTGCCGTGCAACTTACCGGCATGGTGCTCAATTATCATGTCATACTCCTGGAGTGTGACGAGCCACTGCGCCACCAAGCCATCGGCCTCACTATAGTTAAGGAGCCATCTCAGCGAATTGTGGTCAGTCCGCAAGCGGAAACGGCATCCCAACAAATAGTGCCGGAACCGCTTGGTCATCGTAACCACCGCGAGCAGCTCGCGGTGCATGGTGCAGTAGTTCATTTGAGAGCGGCTCAGAGCCACACTCGCATAAGCTACTACCCGCTCCTGCCCGTCCACGATCTGCGAGAGGACACCGCCGAGTGCAAAGTTACTCGCGTCAGTGTCCAAGATGAACTTGCAATCCAGACGAGGGTGTTGCAGCACCGGTGCAACGGCCAAAGCTTGCCGGAGCGCCGAGAAGGCAACTTCCTGCTCAGCCAACCAGACGAAATCGGCGCCCTTTTCAGTGAGGATAGTAAGGGGGCGCGCGATCTCCGCAAAGCCTTGCACAAACCGGCGGTGAAAGCTCGCGAAGCCCAAAAAGGACCTCACGTCCGCCACGCTGCAAGGCCGAGGCCAGTTCTTCACAGCCTCTAGCTTCTTGGGGTCTGGTCTAACTCCGGTGCCCGTTACCATGAAGCCGAAGTACAGTATCTCCTGCGCAAACAACTCACTTGTGATGGTGGTACAGGTGGTACTCACTTGTGATGTTGGTACAGGTGCTATGGGGACAAACTGGAACGTTCTTGGAATTTGAGTTTGGATAATGATACTGTTACGTTTCCACGGTACATCACTTGCAGTGACAAATGTATTGTTCTCAAAATTACATACTGTCAAATGAATGTCATATTAAAACTAAACTACACGAGGTTGACAACTAGGAAAAACCTACACAACTCATTTATCATTATTTACTGCTTACATCTTCAATCATGGCATCAATATTGACACTCAATGTGAGAGGTCTCCGACGGCAACGACATCGCAATGTCATATTTAATTTCCTGAGAAAAACTAGATCTGATATAATGATGCTACAAGAAACATATGTGTTAGATTCCGATATTGATGTGTGGACAAAAGAATGGGGCGGAAAATTATTTTATTGTAGTGGCACTGCCCACAGTTGTGGAGAACTAATCTTGTTGAGTCCCGATTTTGATGCCAAAGAGGTGACTGTTATACATGCTGAATCTCGAATTCTAGGCATTGCATTTGAATACGAGGCTGAAAGATATTGCTGTTTTTGTATATATGCTCCTAACAATTGTGAACCCAAAAAACGCTTTTACGACAAGGTTATAGATGTTTTATCGAATGCTACTGGTGCTGAGGACAGAATTCTCATTGGTGGTGATTTCAATTGCATTATCAATGAAAAAGATAATCTGTCTGGTGTTAGTCATAGTGATAGTGAAATTTCTAAATTCCAGACATTAACTGAGTGCCTGAACCTAGCAGACATTTGGAGACAAAAAAATTTAGATTCTAAGGATTTTTCTTGGTCCAATAAATCGAAAAGCATCCTGCGTAGGTTAGACTATTTGTTCTGCAACAATGACATTTCCGACAACATAAAATCATGTAGTATCATAGATGCGCCTCTGACTGACCACAGAGCTGTAATCGCGCATCTAGAAGGGGTACATCGAGACATGGGTCCAGGATACTGGAAAATGAATGACTCATATTTAACGGATTCTGTATATATTGATAGCGTTAATGAAATTATCGAAACCACATTCACCAATTTTGCATATTTACAATGTCATACCCTGTGGGATCTCTGTGAGAAAAATATAAAGGAATATTCAGTATTATACGGGAAAGCCAAGGCTCGGAATAATAAATGTCGCACAATACGAGTAAAGACACAGTTAGAAAACGCTTCGTCTCTGCTATGTCAGGATGTCACAAATATACAACTTCAAAATAAAGTGAGTTCATTGAACACGGAATTAAATATGTTATCGTTACATGTTGAACAGGGTATTCAAATAAGATCTAGAGCATTATGGGCTGAACATGGAGAAAAGAGTACCAAATATTTTTTAAATTTGGAAAAATCACGAGCTAGAGCCAAAACCATGACGGCGGTAGAACTCCCAAATGGGACTCTTTCGAAAGACCAACGCGTTATATTCGATACGCAATATAATTATTATAAAAATCTTTACAGCAAGAAGGGTGAATTTTATGGGGAAAAGCTGGATGAATTTGTTGATGATATAACAATACCGCATTTGACAATAGAAAATCAACATTTGCTGGAAGGAGAAATTACGACAACCGAATGTCGTGAATCTTTGAATGCTATGAAAGTTAATTCAAGTCCGGGTTCCGATGGGTTGACAACAATGTGGTACCGAACATTTTGGCATCGGATTGAACATATAATGATTGAATGTTTCAAAAAATCTTTCATCGATGGCAAACTCCCATTCTCACAAAGGAAGGGTATCATCATATTATTGCACAAGGGGAAGGGAAAGTCACGCACTGATCTTGCTAACTGGAGGCCCCTGAGTCTTACCAACACAGATTATAAATTATTAGCAAAAATTTTGTCTAATAGATTGACAAAAGTTATCCCTGAACTTATTTCCGAAGATCAAAATGGATATATCAAAGGTAGACATTCGGGGATAGTCATTCGTACGGTAGATGACGTCATAGAATTTACGAACCACCAAAATATACCTGGCGCAATATTATCTTTAGATTATTCTAAAGCCTTTGACAGCATTTCCAAGGAGTTTTTATTGTCGTCCCTCAAACTGTATGGTTTCGGTCCCGACTTCATACGATGGGTTGAAATCTTGAATAATAACACAATCAGCTGTTTGAAACATAATGGTTGGCTGTCGGATTGGTTTCCTCTCGAATGTGGCATACGGCAAGGATGTCCACTGTCGCCATATTGTTTCATCATCGCTTGTGAGATTTTAGCTTGCAAAATTCGCCAAAGCAACAATATCCATGGTATACCTTTGATGCCGACATCTCGACATATTAAAATAATGCAATTTGCGGACGACACCACATTATTTCTTGGGGATGAAAAATCTATACATGAAAGTCTGAGAATTGTAGAGTTATTCTCGAAATTTTCATTTTAAAATTTGAATCGAAATAAAACTGAAGCCATATGGGTAGGTTGCTGGAAGTACAGGAAGAAAAACATTGCTAATATAAGCTGGAAAATTTATCCCGAAAACACGATCAAACTCTTGGGGGTAAAATTTCGAAACGACTGTACAGCCAATCAAATTGAAGAAAATTGGATCAATAGAATACAAAAATGTGAAAATATAATCAAAATGTGGATAGGACGTAAATTATCTATATATGGCAAGATTACTCTTGTGAAGAGCCTGCTTCTGCCACAGTTTCTTTATCTTATGCAAGGCATTCGTTTGTCTGACGAAGTTCTACACAGACTCAACACATTATTTTTCAAATTTATCTGGAATTCGAAAAACATTTATAGAGAGAGAGATCTCAAACACTGTTCTGAAAAGCTGAGTCATAATTTGTTGGTCCAAGATATTAAGCATGGAGGGCTCAATATGATAAATATGGTAGATATGCAGAAGTCGTTAACATTTAAGTGGATTAAACTTATTGAAATGGGAGGGAATGGTGCATGGCGCATTTTGCCTGATTTTTACTTGAATAAACTTGGGAAAAATATGTTGGTGTTAAGAATGAATGTACCCTTTCGCCAACTTAAAGGAATAGATTTTTGTCTCTCATTCTATAATCTTCTAATCAAAGATTGGTTAGACACACAAGATATTAATACAGAACGCAATATTGCAAACATCCCACAAGTTATTTGGAATAATAGTCTTTTCAAATTCAAAAGCAACCCAACATTTCTGAAAAGATGGATTGATAATGACATTATATATTTTTCTGACATCATACATGATGCTAGCGTAATTCCCTATATGGAGATAACAAAAAAACTTGGCGATACTGCTATGACTTTATTCGAATTCAACATCGTAGCTAATGCTGTTACACAAAACGTATTAGGCGACATTTATCCTCACACCGACGCCACTATTTACTTTAACAATATTCCGATCAAAAATCAAAATACGAAACAAATACGGGCATTTTATACAAAACGCAGATTTCGCGATATTCGCATCACAAGCTATTGGTTGAAAAGGTATGGGGAGCGGGCCATTTCTGAATACACCTGGCAGCGTACTGCCAGCATAACAAAGGAGATATCTCTATTGGTAATGCAATGGAAGATACTACATTGCATATATCCCAGTAGAACTTATTTATTCAAGGTGAAACTAATTGACTCAGAAAAATGTGAATTTTGTGATCAAACAGATGATTTAGAACATTTCTTCGTAAATTGCAGGCACATAGAAAAATTGTGGAAATATGTAAATAATGATATACGCTTTGCCACAGGCACTACTGGGTTTAATTTAACTGCAGATCAAATAATTCTAGGTCTCAGTAATGAAAAGGATGTTTGCCAAAAGAACATTATATTATGTGATCTATTAATTTTAGTGGCAAAAAGATCTATTTGTTTACACAAAGCTGGCAAGAAAACTCCAATTGAAATCATATATGAGCAAGAAAAAATACATAGGCATATCTTTGTTTGAGTGCAAATGAAATATCTACTTTGCTATGTAATCTTAAAGGCATAAATACATTGTATTTTGTAGGCTGTATACCAACTTTCCTGTAAAACATCGTTATATTTATTCATTGTTCAATAGCAAATCAAATCACACAGGTTAGACACAGGAAAACACAACATAACCCCTGCAGGTGATTGCGGCGGTGGTTCCCACCTTGCCGCTCCCGCCAGCAGGGTCCACACAGACATAGCATCAAAACACCACAATAACTTACCTGTTCCGTGCGGCTTACAGGGTTTGTTCCCAACCGACTGTACCCACTGAATAGCACACACATATACATATCAACACAAACTGCAACACTCGACCCGATATATTTGTGTTGAATGCAGTGTCGACTGTAATGTAGACTGTATGTATTGTATATATTGCTTTTTTGTCATGTATCAGCATGTATCAAGTCTGAAATCGTGTCTATTAATATCAAATGTATGTATACTGTTATGAAGAATTCAATAAAAAAAAAAATTTAAAAAAAAAAAAAAAAACTCGCACTTACTCGGCTTCAACTTAAGGCATGCTTCGCGGACGCGATGGAGTACCATCTGGAGGTTGGTGAGGGTTTCCTCGAACGACCGACCATACACAACGACATCGTCGATGTAGACCATACATCGCTTCCAGAGGAACCCTTTGAGTACCATCTCCATGAGGCGCTCGAACGTCGCTGGCGCGTTACAGAGCCCGAACGGCATTACCTTGAATTGATAGAGCCCGTTCTTGGTAACGAAGGCAGTTTTCGCCCTATCACTCTCCTCCATCTCAACCTGCCAATACCCGGAGGCCAGATTCAGAGCACAGAAGTAGTGCGATCTGGCCAGGGAATCGAAGGTATCCTCGATGTGTGGGAGAGGATATGAGTCCTTCCGCGTGGCATCGTTTAGCTTCCGATAATCCACACAGAACCTCCACGAGCTGTCCTTCTTCTTCACCATAACCACAGGACTTGCCCACGGGCTATCACTGGGTTCGATGATGTCTATCTCGAGCATCTTCTGCACCTCCCGGTCTATCACCTCTTGGTGCACGATCGCTGCTCGCCGAAGACGCTGCTTGATAGGACGCTCGTCCAGGAGGTCGATGCGGTGTTTGGCAATGTCTGTCTTGCCAACCGCACGGTCCGGACTCATGAACACATCCGCATACTGCCGGAGCAGCTTGTGGAGAGCCTGACGCTGATCTTCATCCAGCCGGTCCTTCGGAACTCTAGATTCCAGATGGTCCGGCAGGGTGAACGGATCATCTCCGGCGGCCGCCGATGCGCACGCAGCGCGGCAGACAGGATCGTCGGGGATGACACGACTCGACGACGCGGGCGTAGCAGTAGCTGCCACACAGCCGCGCCGCAATACAATGGGAGCATCCGTAGGATTCACCACAAGGATGGGCATCGTGCGGGCGTTGGACTTGACCAGAGCCCCACCCAGCACGAGTCCGGTTCCTTGGGCAAAACTGCTCACCGGCTGTACTATACACGAAAACCATCGAGGGGCATGCGGGGACGACGCGGCCTCGCCTCATTGATCACTTCGCTCATAGGCGGCACTACCGTGGTGCGCGCCGCCCGGAGTTGGAATGACTTAATCGGACTGGCTCGGAAGAGAAAATGGATGTCCTCTCCCATCCGGAGTTCGCCGGAGCAGAAGTTGGCGATAACCCGGTGGATCTGGAGAAAGCTCATTCCAAGGATCCCAGGCGCTCCGATATCCGCAACGATTGCCTCTGTGTTATACACCTTGTCCCCAAGAGTAATAGGCAGATCGATGATACCGTGGATACGGATGCTATTGTTACCCGCTCCGTGGAGCGTGTAAGGCCCGGGATCCCGCAACGCCATGTCGCGGAGCGCTAGCTCGCGCTTAAATGTTCCAGTGGCTACGATGGTAATCTCTGAGCCAGAGTCTACGAGGAACCGGACCGGCTCCCGTCCAAAAGACAGGGGCAGGTACCAGCAAGGGTCCCTCACCAGTGCGCACGTTAGATGATCAGAGTCATCCAGAACACTGGGCTCAGCTACGGAGTCCTCGTTATCTGCCTCAGCTGCGGAGGAGGTAGACGAATCCTCAAGGACCACTTCCGGAGAGGTTATATCTACTCGAGGCTCGTCCGGCTTGTCCGCAGATGGGGCAGCCTTAGGCACCACCGAACAACTGTCCCCAGACGCAGTGTTGGTCACCACTACGTCCGGCTTCAGTTTCCCTGCCATGAGGGATGGCCTTGTTGTCCCGCAGGACCAGGCCGAGGATAGACACTCCAGCGCGGACTGGGAAGAATCCCCTGGTATCCGCGTGCCCGCAGATGTTCTAGCAGTTCCGGACATTTCAGCCAAAAGTGTCCCTGTTTTCCGCAGAAATAGGAGCAGGGACGGTTCTGATCTGGTCCGGAGGCGAATGCACAGCATTCTGCGGGCCCCGGAGAGTCGATTCCAGCGCAGTACGCAATCATCTGCTCGGCGCCGAAATCATACTCCTCATAGTCATATTCGTCCGAGGACGAGCACGACGCGACAGCTGGTGCCGCCTGAGCAGGCATCCCCTGCGGAGACGCCGGTGTACCAACCCACGGAGGGTTGGACTCCACGGTGGGTTCCCGGAAGACCGGGGCCGACCATGGGGTCACCTGCGATGCCTTGGCAGGAGACGGTGACACCGCTTGCGTGGGGACAGCCGGGGCCGGAGCCGGGGCCGGAGGCATCTGTCTGGAACAGACAGCTACCTCTAACGCAAGGGCGGAGTCGATTGCCTCCTCCATCGATCGCTTTTCATGGGTGGCCAGCCAGTAGGCTAAGTGATATGGCTGGCCATCGATGAATTGATCGATTAGCATTGGTTCAAACCGACTGGCTTCCATGTCCGGATAAGCCCTCCGGCCGAGTATGCGCAAATTGAGGCATACTCGGTAACGGATTCAGTCGGTAGGCGGATCCGAGCTTTGAACTCCCGTTCAAACTGCCGCCTGTTTGTCGTCAGTGTGAACAGTAGGCGTAGTTGCCGAGCAACCTCGCCGAAAGTCACTGGTCCCACCGGCAGACACTGCATCACTCGAGAGCCTTACCCTCCAAGCTCCCCGAGAGGATATGCCCAGCCTCACGTCGTCCGCCTAACACATCGGGGCTAAGCCTCGATGGCAACACATGTTGCAGCCCCGCAGGGCTCGACTCCACGTCCGGAGACGGAGCCGCGGACGCCGGAGTCGACTCCGCAGACTGGGTACTGTCTTTGGAGGGCTCTGCGTGCTCCACAATTCCGCCGGAGCTGCCCGGAGGCAGCTCACGGCCGTCGCGTGACCGGGTGTTGTCCGCAACGTTACCACCCTTTCCCTTCCCGCTGTCGTTCTGTTTTTCACTCATTTCTCACGTGCGGAAAGTGTCCCGGAGGAGCGGACAGTCCCCAGGGACGAGGGAGCAAGACACTGCGACTTTAGGCTGCGATGGAACGCCGTCGGGCTGATCCTGGTCACGGCACCATTGTAACGTCCGGACGCCCAGTACAGGGCGCCGGGTGATACCTACAGGCATCACGACCAGGTAACAGTCCGTCCGGAGCGAGTCCGGCCGTCATACATCACATCATAACACATCACCTTATCTACAACATGCATATTACACGGTTTTGGCAATGTAGCCGTGTGTAGAGCCCGAGATGCCATGGGAGCGGCACCACGGAACCCATACACGTGGGCATGTTGCTGGCCGGCCTCGCCGACGGCACTGACGCAGAGATAGAACTCTGGATCAGCCCGACAGTCTGCCAGAGCCTGTGTCGCACCATCCCGGGTGGGAAGAGACTGGCGATCCACAGGGCTTGCGCCCCCGAGTCAGCAACTGTCTCCCTCCAGCCCGGGCCCCCTAAGGAAGTCGTCCCTGAGGCCTGACTGGCCTTTACGTGAACAGAGACAAGGAGCACATGGCTGCGCTCACCTGTCGTGCTCAGTCTCTCACACACAACTCCGGCCACACAGAATGTGACCTCGGTATTTATGCTAAAGGCGAGAGCCCCAGAGATGACATCAGCAGCCAGCGTTCGGTACAGTGGGTCAGAGGATTAGAGGGCGTTGCCGGGGCAAGGCGCGCTTCGAGCTGAAGCAATCAAAACAAAGGCCGTAAAACTAGAATGTTTAAGAAAGACACCTGCCGCGATCGTTGGGCAAAATCGCCACATTAATACTTATCAATTAATACTTGAAATATCCATGCATGCTTTTACATATTACTAATTAATATAAAACTACTTTCTGTATTATATATAAACATGTTCATAATTCTTATATGATAAAAACGCTTCCATAGGGAACGGTCGATATTGAAGAAAAAATAATTGCCTCAACGATCATTTCATTGTGAAATATACATTGTGATCGTCCGAACTTTAGCCATGTATATATTGTATATACTGTGTTGTGTGTTATTTGTATAATATTGTGTTACGAGTTACGTTCATTCACGTTGTAAATAATCGCACCCGCAGAGACCTTCATATAGGGCTTGCCCTGCTGGTCAATGCTATGCTATAAATGTTAATAAGATATGTTTACATCAAGCTAGAATCAATTCAGCTTCTTGTACCACCACGTTCAACATTGTTTCTTATCTTCATGTATCAAAACCGTGTATCCGCTACAGGATATGTGCATGAGACAACAGGTCATCTAAAGCCAACAAAAAAATCATCCAAAAACGCGTACTGACCATGACCCAAAAAAAAAGTCACTAACCACCCTGTTTGGGATTTGATCACCTGGATCACAACCGAAGCTAATAATCCATATGAATGTCATCTTTACTCTTCCCTTTTCACATACATGGACCATGCTACTCTGCGCATTTAGCGAGGTGTGTATAGGCTCCACCACTATACATTATGCATTTCTTAGTAATGTCCGGATGCAGTTGCTTTTTGTTATAGCCAAGAAATTGTGAATTTGTCACACTGCATCCACGATTCTATCACAGGAAGGCTGCAACCATGAATTGCAAGTCTGAGAACGGATCGCCATTGGCGCCTGGTCAGGATGAAATGTCGGTGGAGGCCGGAGGGCAAGACATTCGCTGGCATTGGGGACGACAGATTGAGTTTAAGCTTTCCTGTATAGGCTTTGCGGTGGGACTCGGTAATCTCTGGAGATTTCCATACCTCTGCATGCGTAATGGCGGAGGTGAGTATCTACCCCGATGGAGGTCGATTCTTGAGTTATACTAGTCGATTGTAGGAAATTCTTTGTTTAGAAATGCTGCTTTCTAATTGCACCATCCATGACACCGTGGAATCATGACAATATCAAGGTTACCGATGAGTCCCCATCAATCAAGGAGTACTCCGATAGTGGAACATTAATCAACACCTGTATTTATTTGAATTGATATTGGCCGGTATATGACACATACTGTTTCAGGTGCATTTCTGATCCCATACTTCACGTTTTTGATTCTGTGTGGGATGCCCCTTTACTTCATGGAGCTGTGTCTGGGTCAGTTCTCCGGTCTGAGTCCCCTCTCTGTCTGGAGGCTGTGTCCACTCTTCAAGGGTAAGCTACCATATCTACTATCTGAGTCAGGTTTAAAGCGCCCCCTCTCTGTCTGGAGGCTGTTTTTCAATTTTCCATTTTTCAGAGGTAAGTTACCTTGAATACGATCTCTGGGTCTGTTATGAAAGCTCATCCTTCTCTCTGTCTGGAGCTCTGCCCCTGTTATGGAAGATGTGTTCTCTCTTCGGTGACAAGTTACCATGAGTATAGGCCGTGGCCCACGAGCTACTGAACATGATTTTGAATGCTACCAAGTAAAGAGTTGGGGTTAATTTCTCGTTATCACCATATAAACACGCCCTTAAGATTGTATTACCTCTCCAGTCATTGCCTATAAATACATTTTCTTGCACACTTGCACACAAATATCCATAACCTGTCAAACTAGGAAGTTCGGTTCAAGGATTCGAATATAGTTTTTTGGTCCGAATTCATTTTTTCAGACCATCATGGAATTTGGGGATTCATACTGGTTTGTTTCGGATTACCAAATTATTTTCATAAGTTGTTGGGCAGTTGAGTACTAATTTCATCATTTGTACAGCAGACCCAGTCAAGATGTGACATTACACAACCTCACAGTGATATCACACATGTCTCACAACTTTGATGTCATATTCGTGATGCCACAGGGATATCACTGTGGCCTCACAACTGTGACCTCTATCGTGTGAAGTTGATGTGATGTCACTATGACCTGATAGATAATGACATCACAAAGGTGATATTGTTGTGATGTCACAGGGACCTCACAACGCCGCTAGAGACATCACACCTGTGAGGTCAGTGTGAGTTTGATAAGGGGTGACAGTTTGAGGTCACCACGATGCCACACTGTGACCTTGCTGTTCTCTGAATTTGAGGTAACTGTGAGGTAAATGTGAGGTCAAATTGTTGACTGGGGAAACAACTACATTGCATACTATGTCTGCCCCTGATGACACCAACTTTTTGGTCGGACCTTGTTTCTATTCCAATATGTCGTATTTACGTTTGTTATTGGCATCATCAAAATTTAGTTGTATTAGTGGTATTATACGAGTACTTACATTCATGCCTCTATATCATATACACCTGATTTATAACAGAGAATGAACATAGAGTAAGCCAGACTGACAACACATAACAACTGTGAAATTTGTTTATGCTCTACAATAAATGTATATGACATACACATACAACAGATTCCACATTGTAGGCCTATACATCATATTCGACCGATTTTTTGGGTAACATCGAAAATGTTGTTCAGTATGGGATTGGTATTTGGGATTCAAACGCAGTTGGTGTTGAGGAGTGTTCATGAGTCATGTCTGTCCCACGGAATGTTATCCCACGGGTATTATCGTGCCTCAGTCATGCCTCTAAATCAAACGGTCGTTGCCACACCGGCAGGTATCGGATGGGGCATGATCATCGTGTCTGGTGTAGCGTCCATCTATTACAACACTATCATCGCCTGGATCCTTTACTTCCTGGGGATGTCCCTGCGTGCCGAGGTGCCATGGAAAACGTGTAATAACACGTGGAATACGCCCGCCTGCCAGGACTTCGGCACTAACACCAGCCTGCCTTCGGGGCTCAAACCCACTACTGCGGCCGAAGAGTTCTGGAGGTGAGTGTAGTATTTGCTAATGGGTACACTGAAATGACTAAAGAGTGAAGAATTCTGGAGGTGAGAGACAGAGCACAGGGTATGGACACAGGGCCAGTATACTCA
This sequence comes from Terebella lapidaria, assembly GCA_949152475.1. Classification (NCBI taxonomy): domain Eukaryota; kingdom Metazoa; phylum Annelida; class Polychaeta; order Terebellida; family Terebellidae; genus Terebella; species Terebella lapidaria. The sequence goes on along the minus strand of OX424557.1, from coordinate 52,119,562 downwards.
ATCGGCTGCAGCATACATGTAATCACTCAATGAATTGAGTGAAGAACACATTATCCAGTGTCACCGTCTTTGTAATGATCTATTGGACATGTGCAGTCCTTCTGAAGTGACCTGAGGTCTAACTCGTCACTTTCAGTCGCAAAGTGCTGGATCTGTCGGAGGGTATCGAGTACCTGGGACCGATCAAATGGGACCTGCTGCTGAGTCTTTTTGCCGCATGGGTGCTGATCCTGCTCTGTCTGATCAAAGGCATCAAGTCCTCGGGCAAGGTGGTCTACGTCACCGCCACTCTCCCCTACCTGCTTCTGACAGTGCTGCTTGTCAGAGGTGCTACACTCCCCGGCTCCCTCAACGGAATCAAGTACTACATCATACCTGAATTCACCAAACTCAAAGAATTCACGGCAAGTCAGGCATTCTTTTGGAATACAATTGTAAGAGACATTAATGTTTACAAATGAGAGTATGGCTGTTGGCTGGATTGATGCTGCTTACACCATGTGCTGTGTGAATGTGTAGGTATGGACGGAGGCGTGTCTACAGATCTTCTTTTCCCTGGGCCCAGCCTGGGGCGGCTTGATCACATTATCATCGTACAACAAGTTCAACAACAACTGTCTCAAGTCAGTGCTGCACTCAAAGAATTAGCAATTCTTAGATGTCAATGTAGGTCACTATATTCATGTAACGATTCGGGGTTACCAGAGCGGATATGCACTGCCCAACCCTACATTAATTTACATGCATATATATATATTATTTCAACAGGGATGCAGTCGTAGTGTGCTTCACGTGCGGATTATCCAGTCTGTTTGCGGGCTTTGCAATATTTTCCATTATCGGTTACATGGCTCAAGAAGCCAATTTGCCCGTAGATAAAGTCATCACACAAGGTATCTCCTGCAAATTTTTATGAGGAAATAAGAACAAAATCATCTACCGTTCTGGTCAAACTGTGATCTATATGCTAGGTCCAGGACTAGCTTTCATCGCGTATCCTGAGGCGATATCCAAGCTACCGGGCTCGCCTTTCTGGGCCGTGTGTTTCTTCATCACACTACTCATGCTGGGCGTGGATTGTCAGGTACCTCGTCTAAGTGCTGGTGAACACCAAGCCATCCTGTGTTTGACAGATTAGGATTCTGTGTTTGCTTCATTGATCACTACAAGCCATAGATTCGTCCTCTGTTTCAGTTTGCGAGTGTGGAGACTGTAACGAGTGGGTTTGTTGATGAGTTTCCGCAGTACCTGCAAAAGAAGAAGATGATATTCATCACTTTGGTTGTTGTCACTATGATGTTGATGGGGCTTCCCTTCGTCACCAAGGTGTGTATGTGAAACAATACAGTGCCATCCATTAATTTGGAGCCACTTTAGTGAGGTCTTGATTTGATTTTGAGTGTATATTTTCAATAAACCTAGTGATACAAATTACAGGCTACATTAGGGTTACAATAAGAGTAATAGCCATAACGATTTGACTGGATCTTCCACTTGTTCTGGATTATATATCACATAATCTCTGGGGAGCATTTAATCGTTGAAATCCATTCCTCGGGTATATATTCAATTTCAAAACATTTGCTGCTCAGAATCTTTCGAGGTGGATGACGATATTGGATAAAATACACTGATGTTAAGAATTTGAGGTCAGTGCTCGCCCACAGATCGGGAAAAAAAGTCCTAGATCCAGATGTGCAAAGCCGGATCACCTGTATGGTCATGTGACACTACAGAATCTTTATTGTGTGATTAATTGGTAGTCAAGAATCTCAATATGTGGTAAAAATACGAAACAAGTACATAACACATCAATAACCCAATGGCTGTATAGCATTTTGAAATATGTCACTAGTTTTGGGTGGCTCCAAATTAATGGATGGCACTGTATTGTGGAACTAGGTTTCCACATGTAAAGTTCGACGCCCGCACGTGGGGCGCCGGGTGGTACACTACTAGTACTACAACCAGGTTACAGTCCGTCCGGAGCGAGTCCGGCCGTCACACATCACATCATAACACATCACCATCACCATCATCATCACCAACACCAACAACATCATACACAACAAGCATAGTACATAGTTATGGTAATGTAGCCGTGTGCGGAGCCTGAGATGCCATGGGAGCGGCACCACAGAACTCGCGCACGTGGGCATGTTGCTGGCCAGCCTCGCCGACGGCACTGCCGCAGGGATAGAACCCTGGACAGCCCGACGGTCTGCCAGAGCCTGTGTCGCACTATCCCGGGTGGGAAAAGACCGGTGATCCACAGGGCTTGCGCCCTCGAATCACCAACGGTCTCCCCAAGCCCGGGCCCCCTATGAAAGTCGTCCCTGAGGCCCGACGGGCCTTTACGTAAGCAGAGACAAGGAGCCCATGGCGAGAGCTCACCTGTCGTGCTCAGTCACTGAGACAACTCCGGCCACACAGAATGTGACCACAGTATTTATGCTAGAGGCGAGAGCACGAGAGATGACGTAAGCAGCCAGTGTTCAGTATAGTGGATAAGAGGATTAGAGGGCGTTGCCGTCGCAACGCGTGCTTCGAGCTGAAGCGATCAAAACAAAGGCCGTAAAACTGGTTAATGTTTAACAAAGACGCCTGCCGCGATCTTTGGGCAAAATCGCCACATTACCCCCTTCTTACAATGTTGGTCCCCAACATGCTCCGCCCGCGGAAGCAAGATGCCGACACCCGAAAGTCACGGCGCAAAAGACTCAGACCTTACGGGTCCGTTTTGGAAGAATGGGGAACGACCCCTGAGTTACGGACTATACTGAACGCGCTCCTGAATTTTGAATAAACCCTAATAACCAAGCCAAAATTTTGAACGAGGTGTTCCAGAAAGGATGATGACCTTGGAAGATCATCCGCCGAAAGGGACGGTGTGTCGAGTCTTTGGAATATCTTTATGGTTAAACTTTAAATTTAGAAATTTTGTAAAACGACACACCGAGTGATCAAAAGTAGTAGTACCTCTAAAAAGTGTTGCCGGCTAGCCGGCCGGCTCCTCGGACCCGCGGAGGGGTCCAAGGCAGGGCGGAGCCGCGGGAAGCAGCTCCGGCAAGTCCGCGCGGACATAAATGTACCCGCGGACAGCTGTCTCGGACAGCTATATCAAAGCCAATGCGGCTGGCCGCATCGACTGCCAGTATCTGCATACTACAACCTGGGCAGGCCGGTGCGAAGACGCATGCACGGATGGACATCCACACATACATGTAGACGCCCGAACAACCACACCCCCCGACACGGCCCGCCTGGGGAATATACAACTAGCAAAATACTCGCACCTCAAACGCCGGCCACGCCAGACACCTCGGGATCCGGCGCCGCAGCAGCGGATGAAATGCGAGTGGCACAAACAAATGCGCCAACATCTGGAGATTAATAATAATCCGGTTTCGACATTTTACATACGTATATATATGCAACAAATGTTGACAGCTATTCTACGCGCGCAGCAGTGCACGCGGCGTCGCTGAAAACTTCTGTCCCCGGTCACAATGACACACTGCCCGGACCAAAATACAAACAGTATAAAACTCATGCGGGGGCATTCATTTCCCTCCGGTGACTCCAAATCAAACCGTGGATACGGGTAGAAAATGAAAATTTCTATCCCGGGGGACCTTGCAAATAACATACAGTAATTAAAATCAGTCATTAGCTATAGCTGCCGCACTGGCGGTAAATGACGGGAAATTAATCACCTCAGCAAGGTAGAAATTGGGCCTGAAATTGACAGTAACCACTAACTTGTGGTTGTTACGAATATGTCAGACGAAAACAACAATAAATCGCCGTTCTCCAGTCTTTTCGGATATCACATCACACCGTCACTGTCAAAATTAACGCAATTCCTTCACCCCTCTTTCGAGAGCGGAAATCACCTGATTTCCAATCCTCTATTGCACCAGAAAGGAAATTTCACAAACTTGTCTCAATTGTGTCATTAATCGAGCAAGAACAGAATTCTCCAGAGACATGCCGCATACTTGTGGTTTAAATAATCCACTCAGTAAATAATAACATGAGATGGATAAATAAACATAAACACTCCCCATAGCCGCTGGTACACTTACAAGGCGATCGGGTATGCCCATGGTAGCCCTAAAGACAATTGAGCGCCCTGTGGGCGCTGATCAGACGCCCACTAGCAACCCCAACGTACAATAAGGCCACGGAGCAATACCGCGATCAAGCCCAGAGCCCATACAACGACCACCGGAGCGCGGATCCAATAGATTCAGACGAGATGCCGGCAGGTCCATAACCTCAATGGTTAGGGGGCGAACCCTTCATGCCGGCGCCCAATCTAGAGAATCCCGAACATGATGAAATCAATAGCCGGCGCTCGTCCGGACTGCCTGCGGACAGAGTCCAGAACCAAACAAGCTCCATAACATGGCATATTGACCTTATCCGATGGTAATGATAGGGATTAGAAACCACAAAGTATGCTGCGCATGTAGAATACGACCCCCTTCTTAGGAGGCCGGGGTTCCGGTCATTCTGGCCGGACCGCGTTTTGTAAGGTGCGATCCGGACGAAAATGAGCGTCACCCACTGCCGCGGCTGGTCCGCACGTGCGGACTTAACAGCCGGTCCATTAAAAATAATGGTTAAACGGTTTCCTGCTGCTAGAAACCTTAAACTACTATAAACTTAATTACAGTAGTGGCGCACGGGTGATGACACACCGGAGTGTGTCACCCAAAAACATCCGGAGCGCCGGACGAGTCCCACGGACGAACCGCAGACATCAATCCACACATCCGGACGCTATCCCCGCGTCCATTGCCAGTTCCCCAAATCCATGGGAAGGCGCTTCTCCCGTAGCGGACGTAAATCCCAACCTCAATCTGGCCATATAAGAGGCTGTTCCGGGACCATCGGGCGTCCGGCAAATCCACAAAAGTGTTCCGCCCAGCGTAGGCATTGGGTTAACTACGCCGGACAAGAGTCCACATGATGCGGATAGGTCTGCCGCACGTCCCTAGCACTAGATACTACGGGAGGCGGGTGCGCGGTGGTGGCGTAATGACGCAAAGTCGATCTGCTCACACATGCGGACCACCACAAAGTGGTGATCGCAGCGTTGGGCAGTCCGGACTCGTGCGGGGCGACCTAAAATCCATCCTTGGGGTGATAGATGGATACCACACTTACATCCGTATGTGCGGACCGTCAGTAACACCTGTCTGCGGATCCGCCAGTCGCGCCTAGAACACTGGAGTCGAGCTCCAGTGGCAACACATGTTGCAACCCCGCAGGGTTCGACTCTACGTCCGGGGACGGAATCGAGGACGTTGGAGACGTCTCCGCGGACTGGGACTTGTCCTGCAGGTCGTCCTGACGTCCTTCCACAGGGCCGGAGCCACCGCGGACCTGCTCCCGGTTGGCCTGGGAGCGAGTGTGTTCGGACACACTGTCATTTTTATTCATTTTTTTATTACTTTCTTTCTTTTCTGGAGTGTCCCGGAGGAACAGGCGGTACCCAGGGACGAGGGAGCGGAGACACTGCGACGTTAGGCTACGATGGGACGCCGTCGGACTGATCCTGGTCACGGCACCAATGTAAAGTTCGACGCCCGCACGTGGGGCGCCGGGTGGTACACTACTAGTACTACAACCAGGTTACAGTCCGTCCGGAGCGGGTCCGGCCGTCACACATCACATCATAACACATCACCATCATCATCATCAACATCAACAACATCATACACAACATGCATAGTACATAGTTATGGTAATGTAGCCGTGTGCGGAGCCTGAGATGCCATGGGAGCGGCACCACAGAACTCGCGCACGTGGGCATGTTGCTGGCCAGCCTCGCCGACGGCACTGCCACGGGGATAGAACCCCGGACAGCCCGAGGGTCTACCAGAGCCTGTGTCGCACTATCCCGGGTGGGAAAAGACCGGTGACCCACAGGGCTTGTGCCCTCGAGTCAGCAACGGACTCCCCAAGCCCGGGCCCCCTATGGAAGTCGTCCCTGAGGCCCGACGGGCCTTTACGTAAGCAGAGACAAGGAGCCCATGGCGAGAGGTCACCTGTCGTGCTCAGTCTCTGAGACAACTCCGGCCACACAGAATGTGACCACAGTATTTATGCTAGAGGCGAGAGCACGTGAGATGACGTAAGCAGCCAGTGTTCAGTATAGTGGATAAGAGGATTAGAGGGCGTTGCCGGGGCAACGCGTGCTTCGAGCTGAAGCGATCAAAACAAAGGCCGTAAAACTGGTTAATGTTTAACAAAGACGCCTGCCGCGATCTTTGGGCAAAATCGCCACACACATATGTAACACAAATATGCCAGTGAGTGTGTTGGCCATCGTACCCAAGTTCCGGGAATCATTGGAACAGAACCACGCAGGAAGTCGTCAGTACCTCCCTCGACAAATTTTGTATTTTCCAGGGCGGGATGTACGTATTCCAGATCGTGGACTGGTACTCTGCTACGTTCTCTCTGGTGGTGCTCGCGCTGTGTGAATGTTTGGCCGTCTGCTACATATACGGTCAGACTTTATAACGTGACCATGGTGCTGGAAGTCACTTGAGCAATGAAGATATATCTGAATGAAGAAAAATATCAGTGATTCATTATTGCCTAAATGAAAACTCCATCACCTAGGAATCGGCCGTTTCTATAACGACATTACGCTGATGCTGAAGAAGCCTCCCAGCATTGTGTGGGCCGTGTGCTGGTGCATCATCACTCCGCTCATACTCTTGGTCAGTGTCTGCAGTGTTCATTCTCAGAGTCATGATCGACTCAATCAATAATTTAAAAATGGCGAAAATGGTGTTAGTAATACCATGTTTAACGTTATGTGACTGTCCAGACGGTATTGGTAGTGAGCGCTGTACGGATGGTGCCTCCTGTGTACGGGGCCTACAAGTTCCCAGGATGGGCTATCGCCATTGGTTGGTTACTGGTCCTGGTTTCCATAGTACCCCTGCCAATTGTAGGGACCTACCGCTTCATCCGAGCCAATGGCTCTTTTAGCCAGGTTAGTAAAGAGGACTTTGTCATGGACAAACACAAAATATTTTGTTTTTGAATAATCATATCGTTACACGTGCACAATAATTTTGATAGTGTAAATTTTGTGCATATAGTGAGAACTGACACTGTCCAAACAGCTTTTGGAAATCATGTTGGGATAAATGACTGTAATCCCAGAGAACTGGTACTTTCCATATATAGAATGGAAAGTAGAGACTTTGTCATGGACAAACACAAAATATTTTGTTTTTGAATAATCATATCGTTACACGTGCACAATAATTTTGATAGTGTAAATTTTGTGCATATAGTGAGAACTGACACTGTCCAAACAGCTTTTGGAAATCATGTTGGGATAAATGACTGTAATCCCAGAGAACTGGTACTTTCCATATATAGAATGTGATTCAGTAGTTAGTTGGTAAATTAAAACTGAGAAGTGTAGGTTATATAGGAACTCCAGCACAGATTACTCTAACCTTAGGCAATATAGCTACCCAAAACAGGAAAAATTGTGCTTAATGTGTACCATATTCACTGTCATATACCTTAGGTTATACCCTGATTTTTCTTACTTGTTTACACCGGATTTTAAGGATATGTTAAAATATCGGTCTATAACTTATAGTACTTCATTTGGGGGTCAAACGGCATTTTTCTACCAATTTTCAGAGTCCTTTTGCAAAAAAAATGAAGACGTTGGCCATCTACCTGAATGTTAAATTTCAGTCCAAAACGGGAAATCGAGAATCTGAGCATAATCAAGAATTTATCCTATTTACATCCATCAGGGTTCGAAATGTTGTTGTAGCTCATTGGGGTGTACATTTTACACAAACATGTTGCTTATGACAGATTTCTCCGTTGCAAAACTGAGCAAACGCACCAAATTGTGTGCGAACCCGGAAATTGAATGACAGGGCTAAATTTAACATCGGGACAGATAGCCAACTTTTTCAGTTTTCGAACTAGAAATCTGAAATTCGGTAGCCTTTTGACTCCCAGTAAGGTTGTCGAAGTATGCCAAGTTATAGAAAGCTAAACATTTAGCATTGCTAAATATCAACGAAAAAAAGTGTGAATGAGTTAGAAAAATCATAGTATAGTTTGACCTCAGATGACCTCGAGTTAATCAAGTATATTAGCACCTGAAGAATTAAGTTCACGTGTGAACACTGGGTGAGACAGCGCGTATATTTGTATCATGAACATATGATTTAGGATATGGTGTAAGTATCAACATGTCACTATCAATACCACCAGAGTCTGATGATGGCAATAAATATCCTATAATACAATACTTTGCGAATGACAACAAAAGCCGAACGAATATTTACTCCTAAAGCTGGCGTTATCACGGGCAGACAGTGTGTGAAATATTAATCTTTCTACTGTACACTAGATGGAATTATTATACAATTGCCCATCAGCGTCTGGTATGTTGGTCGGAGACAAAAATCTGATAGAGGTCGTATTTGTTAATCAATATATTCGAAGTCACATATGGTAATTTCATTGTGGTCCTGAGTTCAAATGAGCCGTAGAGTGCTCAAACAAAATGCCATTTGTACACGAAAGCCTCTATATTTAGTCATGAAAATTAAAACACATGAAGATAGAGCTCGAATTAGTATAACGAGCATATGAGAAGTTATATATGATAAATTTTTGAGCGTCCTTTATTTTGAGCTCAGGTGACCTTCAGTACTCACTCAAGGTTATGAGAGATGAATGCTGGGTGTATTATATAATGTAGCTGTAATATGGAGCAGTGACAACAACTGATACATTTTTACGATTGCCGTTCACTCTAGTAATAGTATGTGTTTACAATGTCACATACCAGGACATCATCGTATCTGAACAAGATAGGCTCATTAGAATCAGGACCCACTAACCTGACACAATTGTACTACTTCCTGTCAGGATTCTAAAGTTCCCAGTTACAAATACTAAACTTACTTATACTAAACTTGGTTCAAATTTTTGTTAGTATATATACATTCTTTGTCACTCAGAAGGAATGTATATCACAGATTCCGACTTCTGTTTTCACTTTAACCCCAACACACAAGTGTGCGATGCTTCGATATACTTGAGCGAATCTTTCGTATACTTATGTCGGAAGTGATGTACGTAAGTATGATAAGTATTGTTGAATGTAGCACTCAGAGCTTAATGACGATTACGGGATGTTTTTCTAGCGCCTGGCGGCCCTGCTGCTGCCAAAGGCCGACTGGAGACCACAGGACGAACGTTATGTTTCTGCCTACCGCTGTGCCGTCAGCAACGCCACCTGGCGGGAACGCATGACCATCCGACGCTCAGATGGTTACCATGGAGACGACACTCACCAGGTGCCTGAGATATTGGGCCTCAACTCGTACTCGGAGAACAAACACTGATAGATCACACTCAGCAGACTGGACATTTAGCTCGTAATTCCTCAGAAGTATTCAAAGGATTTTCCGTTTGAAAAAATTTGAATTGTCAGGCCTATATATATTTTCCCAAAAAAAAATATCAGTTTCACTGATTTTGTGCTTGATGCTCCAGATAAGTTTTGTTAGCCGAAAAATTTACAACCTATAAGACGGAATAATACTTTGAAGTCTTTTTTTTTCATTCGTCTACATTTGTACCTTCAGTCAAGTTTTACAGGAATACTTCATGAGCGGTTTACTCTTTTTTTATTTATTTATTTTCATTTATTTTCATTCACATCACAAAGGTACATAGGGAGAATCTTATGCATTTGAGGAAAATTGTCTGAATACATTTTGAGAAAAGGGCCACCAAAGACAAAATTCATCGTTTTTCGTCGACAAAAAGGTCGTTTTTGACCTTCCAAGGTCATTGAAGGTCAAACTCAATGTCACCACTCAAACCGCAACATATGATTTCCCATTTGAATGTGCCAATACTTAGGCTCTATTTTGAATCGTTCTATGAGTATACTCCACGCAGCTCCCATTATGAAGAAAAAATTGGGTGTCATTTTCTAAGTTCAAAAAAATTTCCAATGGCCGAAAAACTTTTTTTTTTGATGGAAATGGCTCTAAACGAATAGTGACTCGATTTGGGCCCAAAATTTTTTTTTCGCCTACCCGTCAAAAAATCAAAATGGCCGCCACACGCAGACCGTCATTTCAAAGGCAACGAAATTTATACACATTACAAAGGTACATAAGAAGAATCTTATACATGCTTTCGAGGAAAACTGTCTTTCCTTTGAGAAAAGGGCCATCAAAGTCAAAATTCATCGTTTTTCCGACAAAAAAAAGGTCGTTTTGAACTTTCAAGGTCATTGAAAGTCAAATTCAAGGTCATCACTCAAACCGCAATATATGATCTCCCATTTGAATGTGCCAATACTTAGGCTCTATCTCGAAGTGTTCTATGAGTTTACTCTGCACAGCTCCCATTATGAAGGAAAAATTGAGTGAAATTTATTAAGTCCAAATAATTTTTCAATGAGCAAAAAAAAAAATTTGGTTTTTTTTGTTGGAAAAGGCTCAGAACGAATAGTGACTCGATTTAGAAAAAAAAAAATAAAAAATTGTCGACCCGTCAAAAAATCAAAATGGCCGCCACCTGCGAACCGGCGATTCAAGGGCAACGAAACTCATACACGTCATAGAGGTACATGAGAGGAATGTTTTCAAACAAAAATCTCAAAACTGATCAAACAGTTTTTGAGAAAATGGCCACCAAAGTCCAAAATTGGCAATTTTTCGGCAAAAATGGCCGCCAAATCGGCAAAAACGATTCAATAAAAAAAAATTGAAAAAACGTCTTTAGATACTGGCCCAAGGTGTTCTCACAAATTTGTGGGGAAATTCATCATGTCAAAAAAAAATTTACAGACCCGGACGGACGACGGACGAGGGACGAAAAACCACGACAATAGCCTATCGGCCCAAAGGGCCGGTAAGCTAAAAACTGATAATCAGTTTAAAAACTTCAAGAATAAGAATGTTTTGAGATGTTTTTTTAACATATACATTGCACGTATGTTTGACGGGAGAGAGTTCCACAACTGTGGCCCTGCAACGGAAAGAGATTGCTGTCCAATAAATTTTTCTTTCTTTAGACTTGTTTATTCTCTCACTTTTTCAACTAATCAAGCATCTCACGTAAGACCACCAGACCTGGAATTTTCTGAAGCTCCATATAGTCACACAAACTAATGTTTTTAGAATTACATTATTCTGACATTTTAAAGGAATCGTTTTCACTCATGATGGGAGAAATTTAAAAGGTCTTCTCTGTAGGGATCGGAAATCACATTCAAGTTTTTTTTATTTGAATTTGGATGATATTGAGTGGTCATTATCAAGATCACGTCAATCAATTGGCTTGCGGAGGGAGCTCTATCTTAAAGTGTATTAGGAGTTTACGACATACAGCTCCCATTATGAAAGACAAACTGCATGAAAAAGAGTCCAAAACAGTTTTCAATAGCAAATTATTTTTTTTCGGTTACTGGACTGTACACAAATATATATCCTATTGCCATTATGGTGTTGCGTCCGTCGTTGGCGTCGTCAGCATCCGTCTACATTTCTAGGTTACCGAACCTATTTTATTTTCAAGAGATTCCCCTTATGTACCTTTGCGACGGTCTGAGCGTGGCAGCCATTTGATTTTCCGAACGGGTCGGTGAAAGAAATTGTTTTCTCCCAAATAAATTCACTATTCGATTTGAGCCATTTCCAGCCAAAAGAAGAAAATAGTTCTTCCCTCTGGGAATATTTTTAAAAATTTCATCCAGCTTTTCTTTTATGATTGAAGCCGTATGGTGTTACCTCCTAGATCACTCCAAGCTAGAGCTTGAGTATTGCCACATTTAGATGGAAAACCATATATTGTGATTTCAGTGGTGAGCTTGTGACCTTTGATGACCTTGAAAGGTCAAAAGGGTCCTTTTTGTCGAAAAAAAACGACGATGGTGGGGCATTTTCTTCAAAGCAATCTAATCAATTTTGAGATTTTTGTTTCGAAAGATCCCTCTTTTGTACCTTGATGACTTGTATAGTTTCGTTTCCTTTGAATCTCTAGTCTGCGCGTGGCGGCCATTTTGTTTTTTTCGACGGGTCAGCGAAAGCATTTTTTGGACAAGAATCAAATCACTAACTCTTTTGAACCATTTCCAGCAGGAAAAAATTACATTTGGAAAAAAAATTTTAGCCGCATTTTCCTTCATAATAAATATAGTGTAGACTGTACATCTGTATTGTTAGAAGGCATTGAGATAGATGGTAAAAAACCAGGAATAGACTTGGGGAAGCCTCACACGTTGAGGATTCCGTTTTAAGTGACGTCATTTCGCCAGATGCATGGTTGCCTGTGAAAGTCTGGTTTTGGGAAAAGCAAAAATCCCGATGGTATTCCCCGGGATTTGGAGTAGAGAAAGGTTGTGGAATTTATGCTATGTCGGCAATTGCGATCTGGAAACGAGCTAAATTGACAGGGGTCCTGTTCATTGTCATTTGATGAAAAATTGGTACTATCATGCTCTATAGTGACCTAGATTTTATTGAAGTACTATGATTATACTATCACACCCTGTCAACCGTTAAGCCCTATTTTTGTTTTTGGAAAGGTGAAATGCACATCCGAAGTTGACCAATTTAACATTGATTTAAATGCAGCCGATCATTGGTGATATCAACACTAGATCTCATTTATTCACACATTCATTTTTTTGTGGAAGAAATCACCATTTCAGGCTTGATTTCGAATCAATTTTTTTCGCCGACCCGTTGGATAATTAAAATAGCCGCCACAAGCAGACCGCTGGCTACGTATGGGGGTCTTATCAAAAAACATATTTTGATTTTGAGCCTAAGCCACCCCGCAGGGCCAAAGTCTTACGGTTCGAAGCCATCTCAAGAAGCCATATCAAGATCGGTTCGAGTTCCCGAAGACGGCATGAACAGAGAATACAAGAAAACAAACAATATGTTTTGCCGCCAATCTGCGAGAAATTTTTAAGCTTCCAAGTGGATCTCATGTGTGTATACTCTGATTTTTCCTACTCGTTTACACTGTTTTTGCTGATATTTTCGCGATGCCAAATGTATCGTATTATAACTTGGTATACTTCACCTGGGTGTCAAACGGCAATTTTCTACCAGATTTCATAGTACTATCGCCAAAATTGAAAAAGTTGGCAATCTAGCCCAATGTTAAATATCAGCCCAAAATGGGGTCTCGAGAATCTGAGCATATTCGGAGATATGGTCCTGTATACATCCATCAGGATTTGAAGTATTGTTATAATTTTGGACCAGAACACACATTGGACTGTATTCTGCAAAAACATATTGATTTGGAAAGATTGCTCCGTCACAAAAGCGACAAAATGCCCAAAGCCGTGTGATTACCCAGAAGTTCAATGATTTGGCTAAATTTAACATTGCAGTAGATTGCTAACTTTTTTTAATTTTCGTGATAGAAGTCTGAAATTCGGTAGAAAGTTGCCGTTTGACTCCATGATGGAGTATGCCAAGTTATAATACGATACCATTTAGCGTTGTAAAAATGTTAGCAAAAAACGGTGTGAACGGGTTAGAAAAATCAGAGTCTAGCTGCAGACTGCTAAGAGCCTTGTTTTTATGTAGATCCTAAGCCCACGTGCGCGCATACATCACGTTATTACAACGTCAAAATGGAATAGTAATGCACCAAACTAAAATAGTCGCGAATGAACACTATTTTCAATCTTGTATTGAGTCTGACGTGTTACTGAACAGCTGCTGAAAGATAGCTGAATATAATCAATTGTTCTTTGTTAGATCTCATGATACTCGTCCCAAACTGTATACTATATAATGTACAAAATATTTCAACTAAAAATAACATTATAGAGTAGAACCACATTCCATGATTATATTTGCAGTTTCAATAGGTGTAATTAAAGTGTTTGATTTATTTGGATATCCTCTGCATATATTTTCTATATCTCGGGATATCAAGTCTAGGATGAAACCATTCACATAAAATAGGGTTGATATTTTTTGCGCCACACTTGTAATGAAGATATAACTAGATGAATATATATGTGGTGAATGAGGGGTAGAGAACACCTGTCACGATTATACACGGGAATATAGCTCCTATAGATACGTGTTTCACATCTGTTTCATAAAATACATTATTTCAGGTTGACACTTTTCTCTACAGCCAATCAGTGCTCATGAGAAGCAGACACAACTTATGACCTTGTCACACACATCTAATAAATTCCATCCAAATCATTTGTGGCATCATTCGTGACTGAGCACAGCTGATCATGCTACTCGTCCATTGAATTCGACAGAGTGGTTGATTGATATGCACAAGTTATGGATGTACATGTGATAACTCGTGCGGCAATGATGTCTGCGTACGACAGGTGTCTCATTCTCTAAATCAAGGTCAGTGGTGCCGGACACGGGGGCTACACGGACGAAGACAGGTGTCCCTTTGTGAGTCAAATTTGTAGTTTGAAAAACTTGAGTCAAATTTAGGATCGTTTGTCCTGTGTATCAATGCGAAGTGCCTTGAAATGTTCAAAAGATCCGAAAAATAGGTTCAAAAGACCCCAAAAGCCATCCCTTTTAGGCACTTTGTTCCAGACCTTTTTATGCACTTTGCTCCATAACTTCTTGTCTAACTTCGAATGTGCATACAATTTTGGTCTATTCAACTAGTTTATGAAGACGAAATGTCTTGAATGGCTCGAGATGCCCAAAAAGTAGGTGCAAGTGGCCCAAAATGACCTGAAATGCACAAATTGACCCCGGGTGACAAAAAACACATATGAATATAGTTTGTGTAGGCCCTATACAAATGTATGATGAGCATATATATAGAAAGTCATATATGACACATCTTCTGGTGACTTTGAACTTCACTTCATTTGCCCGTGAGTGGTAAGTATAAAGGTTACATCTGAAGTGAAATATTTAATTTGACCTCTGCATACGTAGCGACTGCAAACAGAGCTTAGGCTTGTATTATGAGCATGTTAGATTGTTGAGTTTCTTCTTCAATGTCCCAAATCATTCACAATGTCTGCCATGTCTATGTATAATATTAGGTGGAGAAAATCGTAAGTGACAAGTAGTAAGTGGCAACTGGTAATTAGTAAGTGGTATTTAGTAAGTAGTAAGTCGTTTGTCGTCTCTGGAATCCTATAATTTTCGGCTTTGGCGGTGTGACCGGTTGGATGGAAAGTTCAACATGTCGGCTACAGAACCTATCTGTAAATCATTGGCTAATAGTGGTAATGAGTTGATTGGTCGTTTGGGTGTGTGTGCAAAGGTTGCAGGGGGCTCGGGGGGGGGGGGGGGAGGGTATTTATTTGCTTGCAGTTTAAACTTGTTTTAGTTACAGAAAACTCGGGGGATGTGTATATATATAACAGTTCGTGTTGAGGCCAGTGTCAAGCAGATTTCACAACTCTGCATCTGTGGTCGGGCTGACTGCCATTCACAGGAACTTGATAGTTTGAGTTCGGTTCCTGGAACTTTTCCATGACGCTGAGTGCGATCGTTGGGCTGAAGATATCAACCAGCTATCAAAGTGAGTACAAATAGCAGTAAAACTGATTAAAACAGTCTACGATATGAATAGTATTGAGGAATTTCTAAGAGGAGAATTTCATTCGGCTTGAGTTTGAAGGTTCGTGTTACCGATATATGAATTATTTTATAGGTGCCACATTGAGATTTATATTCCGCATAAGGCCCATAAAATACATAATATACCTGATAGGTGAACATTGAAGTATGCGTGTCCTTGCTCATTAGTAGATACTCTAGCTGTTGAAATTTAGAAAACGCACGTGTCCCTTGGCAGAGCGTTGCTGCCACAGCAAATAAGTCGTTTTAACAAGATAATAGGTCGTTTGAAGGTTTGTGTGTTATGTATTATTTCGTTAAAACGATTGAACTATTTCTTCAACTGACTTATTATCTCGTCAGAATGACTTATCATCTTGTTTAATCGACTTACTATTTCATTCACTCGTTAAAACGACTTATTATCTCCTCAAATGACTTCCGAAAATCTCTCATGTGGCAGCACTGCGCTCTAGGGAAGGACCGTGCTGCCAAATGATTCGCCTGATCGACTTGAAATTTATAGGAATGAATTGGTAAATCCGTTTCTCAGTCCTCTTCGATTCTTTCTCAAAATCAAATGAAAATTGGTTGCCATAGCAACAGAAAATCGACAGATATTTCACAGGTATACGCCACAAACGTTTGGATACATCAACAAAGCCAAGTTCATGTACCAGTGAAACACGCTTTAGTTTTTTTTTAGGTCATCGTATCAACTTTTTGTGCGTCATAATTAGGTATCATGTCACAATTTGTCACAAAGTTTCCGAATTCGATCGCAGAAATTCAAAAAGTTGGCAATCTACCACAATGTTAAATTTCAGCCCCAACATGGAATTTCAGAGTCTGTACAAACAACAATTTATTCGATGTTTGTGTTATATATATTGCTTGAAAATGAACATATTTACCTTAATATGAGTTCCACTATGCCTGCCGAGCCCAAACAATGCAATGAGTCCAAACACGATAAAAACACGGATTTTGTTGGAATTTAAGATTGAAATACGAAACCGTCACAATGCCACATGGTGCTTCCAATATATCCATTGATAAATAAGCTTCAAGGACATGTGACGATTTGTAGTTTTTTATACAATCAGTTTAGAATTATCATTTAGTTTTCAGACCAGTTCCGTTTTGACACATCTATGAGGCGCTTTATAAGTGTAAAATAGAAACAAAGATGAACTAAAAGAACACCCCAACACACTTTGTGTTCGACATTTTTAAGCTCAAACCATATTCATTACAGAAAATGTACATTCAATTGATTTCGTAATTTACCAACAGTATCTTTTACCATACAAATATCGTTCACTCTTGGACATTGTGCTTTGTTGACAGTTGTGGCTCAGTTCATTATATAAAACAAACAACCTAGGACTCATCATACAAGTGAGTACCAACACAACACGAAAATTAATCCGTTATACTTGCAAATGTTTTGTCACAATCGTTCAATTGTGAGTGTATCTATATTGACCTGATATATCAATTTTATCATGGATTCCATTTTGCAATAACTTAACCCATAAAATCTAGTGTTGAATTGAAAAAATATGAGCATTTGATGCTCGAGGTCACCACCAATATGAGTGTTTTAGCATGTATTGAGCACATAATCTTACAGCGTTCATATGGCAACAAAGATGAGCCATTATATAGTAAGGTAACAATTGTAAAGTTTTCGTGTTAATCCACCATCCGATGATGTTAAATATGATAGTCAGCGATACCATAATGGACCATTGATTCTAATTTTATGCGAAGCCGATATTACCAATTTACAGACCTTGAAATATAAATGTGCGGCAAAGTGTATTGTGCTATGTTCAACCATGAAGAATACTTGTAGGCCCACAAGCGGACAAATTATCCGGTTAAATACTATATATAATGAATGTATAATGATTTGGATAATAACGGAATTAGCTGCACCATTGAATGACAATCACATATAAGTGTTGACCACATATAAGTGTTGAAATAGCTTTTATCTCTATTTTTTCAAGTTTTTACCAACCTTGTCACATTACAAGTGATGTTATTTGTCGAACGTGCTATAGCATATATGAAGAGGGATCAAGGATAAATTAGCTGTAGTGCACTGTAGATAAACATTGAATTTACTGATATGAATAACACTACACTGGGAAATGTATGCATTTTACAAACTTTTTACATTACCACCTGTGCAAGATTTTGTTGATGACAGTAGAGAGCCTAGAACGATACAAGCATTGCGCGATCCAAAATTCATATCCGATTTGTCCGATTATTTGTAAACACGTTTATTCCGTTGTTGTATTTTTACCGGAGAGTTTACGCAGAGATGATTTTATGTATTTTATAAATCCAGATTAATCCAATCGTGTTTGTAAAGTTTGAGCTTGTTTTCCCAACTCATAATGATTTGGGTACTCATCGGTAGATCTGTAGGCCTATGACATAAAGAACTCATGATACCATACTCATAAAGAACTCATAATGACATACTCATAAAGAACTCATATTGACATACTCATAAGGAACTCATAATACCATACTCATAAAGAACTCATAATGCCATACTCATAAAGACCTCTTAATGCCATACTCATAAAGACGTCTTAATGCCATACTCATAAAGACCTCTTAATGCCATACTCATAAAGAACTCATAATGCCATACTCATAAAGACCTCTTAATGCCATACTCATGAAGACCTCTTAATGCCATACTCATAAAGAACTCATAATGACATACTCATAAAGACCTCTTAATGCCATACTCATAAAGACCTCTTAATGCCATACTCATGAAGACCTCTTAATGCCATACTCATAAAGAACTCATAATGCCATACTCATAAAGAACTCATAATGCCATACTCATAAAGACCTCTTAATGCCATACTCATAAAGAACTCTTAATGCCATACTCATAAAGACCTCTTAATGCCATACTCATAAGAACTCTTAATGCCATACTCATAAAGAACTCTTAATGCCATACTCATAAAGACCTCTTAATGCCATACTCATAAAGAACTCATAATGCCATACTCATAAAGAACTCTTAATGCCATACTCATAAAGACCTCTTAATGCCATACTCATAAAGAACTCATAATGCCATACTCATAAAGAACTCATAATGCCATACTTATAAAGAACTCATAATGCCATACTCATAAAGAACTCATAATGCCATACATACTCCTAATACCGTACATATAAAGAAGTCGAATAGAAATATTTATTCAGATCAATCTATTCTTGATAATAAGAATAATGTTTTGAGGAAGGTATTGAGTATACGATAATATCAATTTCTGGGATTCTTTTTTGACAGGGGAGGGGGTATTTACATCTATGAATAAGCTGACTCATCGGGTTCTGTAAATTATACACCGCTTCAGTATAAGAGTTTGTTTTCGTGTTTTTTTTTTAACAAAATGTTCCAAGGTCGGGGTCGAGTTGAACAGCCAATTGTTAATTTGTAATTGAAATAGCGACGCGTGCAAAAAATATGTGGCTATTCTCGGTCCTTGATTGTTGACCGCCTTGACGAATTTTGGTAGGTATATTGACACTTGATAATGTTTATATATACAGGCCTATACCTAATACATCTATAATGTAATTGAAATTAATGCATCAATTTTGTCATCATAAATTATACATTCAGACTGATTCAGTGATCGCTGTTGATTAATTTAATACTTGGGCTGTTGACTAGACGATAACCCCGCCATCACTTGGTACCTTGCCCTAGCTGGTACAGCCAGTGTGTGATACTGGACGATAACCCCGCCATCACTTGGTACCTTGCCCTAGCTGGTACAGCCAGTGTGTGATACTGGACGATAACCCCGCCATCACTTGGTACCTTGCCCTAGCTGGTACAGCCAGTGTGTGATACTGGACGATAACCCCGCCATCACTTGGTACCTTGTCCTAGCTGGTACAGCCAGTGTATGATACTGGACGATAACCCCGCCATCACTTGGTACCTTGCCCTAGCTGGTACAGCCAGTGTGTGATACTGGACGATAACCCCGCCATCACTTGGTACCTTGCCCTAGCTGGTACAGCCAGTGTGTGATACTGGACGATAACCCCGCCATCACTTGGTACCTTGCCCTAGCTGGTACAGCCAGTGTGTGATACTGGACGATAACCCCGCCATCACTTGGTACCTTGCCCTAGCTGGTACAGCCAGTGTGTGATACTGGACGATAACCCCGCCATCACTTGGTACCTTGCCCTAGCTGGTACAGCCAGTGTGTGATACTGGACGATAACCCCGCCATCACTTGGTACCTTGCCCTAGCTGGTACAGCCAGTGTGTGATACTGGACGATAACCCCGCCATCACTTGGTACCTTGCCCTAGCTGGTACAGCCAGTGTGTGATACTGGACGACAACCCCGCCATCACTTGGTACCTTGCCCTAGCTGGTACAGCCAGTGTGTGATACTGGACGACAACCCCGCCATCACTTGGTACCTTGCCCTAGCTGGTACAGCCAGTGTGTGATACTGGACGATAACCCCGCCATCACTTGGTACCTTGCCCTAGCTGGTACAGCCAGTGTGTGATACTGACCTAGGTCTCCCAGTGCTCGATAGTCACCGGAACGCAAAAAAAAACATAAATATCACACGTCCGCTAGCAATCATCCAATTGAAACAAATTGCGTTTGTTCTTTACACATCCGCCATGATTCTCCGGCCAATTTTGAAGGACAATAACCATGATAATTATATCTAAATGGCACGATATATGGAGACCAGCACTCAACAGGACTCCAGACGCCCACAGAGATGAACATTCTGCAACTAGCAGCCGAACGTTAACTGTCTTCATTAATTCTATTGGCAATAGATTGAGGGTCGTGCCGTGTTTATGTTGACGTTCTATAGCGCCAGATTTTAAAATGTAAGCTAACAAAGTATAGTTTGTTTCTTTGTATCGTCGAACTTTTTTATCGATTGCATGTGGATTCCATATCGCGAATGCTATCAAGTTATATGTACCATGCAAGTACATAGTATCTCAAAGCTGAACCTTTTGAAGAAAAAAAAATGCTGGATATGGAATTGGATATGTTATAAACATGTTTTTGCATGCAAAGTACTATTCTTCCAACATTTTATACCGTGTGTTAAGATATTGTCGTATTTTTGTAGGCATTAGTAGAACGTCAATATGAATATGACCTGACCCGAAACACATGTGTTTAGGGGTCAAATCATAAATATCACATGTGTGTACATGTGAACTATTGATTTCAATTTGTGTCCCTCTGATGAATACCCACTCCCAAATAACCCGGAAATAGGCTACATGTTTGAAGAATCTTGGAATTGGTGGTAAGAACGATGGCTGGAGTAGCCTAAATCGTCAATGTCCATCCCAAACGATCCAGACCCAGTGTAGAACTGGGCCGAATATTCTATCGTGCGAGGACCGACAGCCTTACGGTCCACCTGTGAAGATGGACATTGCTAGAAATCCACAACGTTTGGATGACTTTCTTCACATTGAAAAACCTAAAAAGAACATTCTAAACATAATGCCTATCGAAGATTTAAACGTAATGTCTAGCGAAGATCTAAACATAATGCTTGTCGAAGATTTAAACGTGATGCCTATCGAACATCTAAACATATTGCCTATCGAAGATTTAAACATAATGCTTATCGATGATCTAAACATAAAGCCTATCGAAGATTTAAAGTAGGCCTAATGTCTAGCGAACATCTAAACGTAATGCTTATCGAAGATCTAAACATAGTGCTTATCAAAGATCTAACATAATGCCTGGCGAAGATCTAAACATAGTGCTTATTGAAGATCTAAACATAGGCCTAATGTCTATCAAAGATCTAACATAATGCCTATCGAAGACCTAAGCATAATACCCCTATCGAAGAGACTAGTATCCTCTTAAAATCGGTTCCTAGCTTTTCGTGTGAACAATTCAGGAAAACACAATAAACTGCGAGAAATGAGAATTTTACAATAGGTCTAATATTGCGCAGGAATACATGTGTACATATTTTACGCTATTACATTATTCATCCTCAATAGTAAGATTTAGAGCAAATTCTAGCCTTATATATAGGCCTATAGGTCTAAGCAGAAACCCATAAGAGACCATTTCTGGATCTCATTATTATTCATGAGTATTGATCGTGGCTCTCCAGGACCTAACACCCATTAACACATATGCCTGACACGACTCGAAATAGAGTTGAATTTGTATTGAGAGCTGCATCTTTGGAGGCCTATTATGATGAGAACAAAATTATAATTGTAAATAGCTGCCATTCTAGAGAGAGCTTTTAGCTTCAAGTACAGGTTTTGATGTGATGTTTTGAACTAGAGTTAGCTTGTTTTGAAAGTGGTCTATTTCAGTGTAAGAGCTGCACGTTTCTCTCTTATGGATTTCTGGTCTAAGGCATGGCACCAAAGTATAAGCCTAGGCCTACTATATATTTAGGCCCATTTAACATCACGTTTTCGCCGTAGTTCAGCAATGGTACAAGTTATTACCTGTGTTCTTCAATATAAAGTTTGAAATTTGAACATTCGTCTTGACTTTACTTGCGCTTTACATGTTACGAACTAGAAAATATAACCCGAGATCTCGACATTATAATTTGAGGTCACGACTTAGTCAGAATATCGAGATTTCAGAGATTTCAATTTGAGATCACGATAACTCAAGGTCTCGACAGAGATCTCGACTTAGGTTCCATATTATTTTTAAAGTACGAGTAAAGTACTGTATACATTATGGTAACTAAATAGGTTAGATCTCAATGAGCTGAACAAAATGACATTATGTCTATATCACGATCCGTTCAAAAGTTACAGTCATATATGAAACCATCATTTCAGCACTACATTACAGAAGCCCCTTGAAAAGTTTTAGCAACTCATTAATATGCAAATTTGATGTTAATGAGAATTCATGACGTCATGAGGGGAACAATTTTAATCAGAATTATTTAAAGCTTTGAAAAAAATGAGTATTATCTGGAAGGTTCTGATGATTTGACTAGTGTACATTATATAAATAGTCAATATCCACACAAACTGCACTTTTGCTGCAGTCCTTCCATAGAGTCGTAGTTCTCAATGGTTGCCATGGCCGCTAACTCGATTATTTATGAAATAAATTATTTATTTTTACCGCGGTTGCTATGATAATACCAGGTCCCTGATTACCTCAACAACAGAGAAAGTGAAAACACTGATTATTCATATTGAAAACTATACGGAATAAGTCTTGGTGAATAATTACAACTTTAATTTAATGAAAAATATCAAAGTACCTAATTAAAACATCTTCCCTTGATGATGTCATGAAATATCTAATTTGCATATCAATTAGCCGGCAATTAGCTAGGCCTATATGGTTTTGAAAAAGCAAATTTGTCGATTTCATTCTTAAAGTGTTGTGGACCTAACTTTTGAACGGATTGTGAGACCATTTTTGTTCAGATCAATGAGATTTTTCATGTAAGTCCACCATCATATTTGCATTTTACTAGTACTTTAACGCGGCGCGGCGCCGAGCACGCTAGGAAAATCTGAGTTTAGGCCTAACAATGAAAGTTGGCGTGTGCGTGTGGTAACGTGTGGTAAGGTGTATAGATCACTAGATACATTTGCTAGATCTCGGGCGGTTCTCGAACATGAGTTTCGACTCAAACGGTACTCATTACTTGATCAACACAGCCCTACCTTTTATTACTTTCATTTATATATTTGCGAATGTGGGCGATAATAGGGCGCACGTGTGCACTTACTCTGAATAAACAAACGTCGGTAGGCTACACCTACTTGACCTGGGCATATAGGCCTAGGCCTGATCTGTTCTGCTTCCAATCATGTTATATTACGCATACGCCCTGGCATACTATAGGATAGGCTACGCTTGCCTCTATAGACTAACTCAGTTGTAGGTATATAGGGCCTACCACATGACATAAATGTCATTAGGGGGCGGGGCTATTTATAGGCCTACAATGTGTAATAGGCCGAATGATAAAAGTAGGCTTATCGTTCGAACGTACGTAGGCCTTAGACTAATTGAACCTACTAGTATCACAGACAAAGGTATCGGTCTAGATTTATCATGGGGGCCCAACAGCGGCGTAGCCAGATGCATAGATATGAGGGTTCCGAATGTAAGTTGAATGAAATCGAAGGGGCGAGCATCGCAGCCGCGAAGCCACTGTAGGGGGGCCTGGGGGCATGCTCCCCCAGGATTTTTTCGAAAAACATCATTCAAATACTGCGTTCTGACGCATTCTATGCATATGCAGTTTGACTGGTGTCAAAGTGATACAGAATATTCAATAAAAATAATAAACATGAACAGATGCTCTGATCACAGTGATAAAAACATAATGATGGGGAAACATTCGATGGGAAATCATGAATAAAATTTTAATTAAATTTTACGAGACGCTAGCACATACCAGGTACTTACTAGGTTCAGTAATTTGTTATGTCATATAACATTGATCAACATTATTTACCAAGCCACGCTATCATAGATAACGTGGCTTGGCTCATTATCCGTGTCTGATTGAGTATTGTATTTTACAAACGCCAGTCGCATCATTCACATCGAGCAATAAACACATTCACAGGCGGGCGTGAAATCTGCATGCTGATGGGGTGACCAATATGGGTCAAACCTGACAATGATTAGGTAAATTCATAGACCTACCCCTTGCCCCCTTAACCCCCCCCCCCCCCATCTCCCCCACACACACACAAAAAACTCCACGGATTTCGAGAAATATCAAAGGGCAATTTGGAGGACATATATTCGGACGCCCATTCCTCCCTTGACTACGCCGCTTGGGGTTAGACAGTTTAGAGGAGTCAAGCGAAGCGACCGAGCGAAGCGGGGAAGTGGGATCACACCACTATTGCGGAATAACACCACTCACTATTGCGGAATAACACCACTCGTCGTGGCAAATCGGCTTAAAGAAAGTAAATCTTGTGGAGAAAGGTGAGAAATGTCAGGGAAATGTGTGGGATATCAGTGTTTTCTGCTCAGAAATGTGTTGTGTGTTCAACTGTTGATCAGGCAAATGCAAATTTGTAATCTTTGGCTATAAAACAAAAATATAGAAATTTTGTAAACAAGCACCTTGCTTTTGTGTCAATGCGCGCCAGAAAACATGTGATTTGAACGGTACTGTCACTCGAGGGACATTTAAACAAATTTTCGACGGCGAATTTGCACGAATCTGATATTATTTTGTTCCAAGGTAATGCTAATCATGTTATATGGAGGTTTTTTGTGGACTCGTTTTTTTTTAATATTTTTTTTCGTTATCATTGCCACCAATGCAGATCTTATTGTGGCGTGATGCCAAGTACGGTAGATATATACAGCGAGAGTCTGGGCCCCGGTCAAGGGCCGATCAGTTGATGATACGGATATTTCCATAAAATCGCGACAGATTTCTTTCACAGTAAGCAGAAACCCATAAGAGGGAATCTTATGGGTTTCTGCAGTAAGGCTGAAAGACAAAACCAATTATTAGTAGCCAGGAAGGGCTCAAAACACATAGGGCCTATCTGCCTTGTGCAGATCGTTGATCAAGAACAAGGAAATTATTCACTACACAAGGACACCCATTGGCAGTCTATTGCAATACTAGTAAAACCAGGGAAATTTTTTTTTTAGAAAAATGCCGGTCAAAATAAAAAAAATCCGAAAGTCCAATTCGAATGTCAAATTATTTTATTCCTCTGTTGAAATGTGAGGAGATATCCATTTCAGCAGAAACCCATAAGAGAGTCTCTCTTATGGGTTTCTGATTTCAGGTAGGCCGCCACTGTGCCCCCACGATGGTCCATTTGTGAAACTTTCTCGCTCACGGACGGACGAGACCTAGTTTAGGGTATTTCCCACATATATGTTAATTTTCATCTAGACTGGCCCCTAAATTTGTCGAATTTTTGGTTCTAAAGCATAGTTGGGGGGGGGGGGGGGCTTTTTCAGGCCCCTAACTCGCGGATATTTGTCCGGTCAGACGTACAAAAGACGAACAGCCGCGTCGATCTAGATCCATATGATAGTTTACATGGCGGGACTTAACATTGAAATTGATTCCATCCATTCATTTCCTAGCTATAGAATTCTGAAACATGTCGTAAGTGATCACTGTGATTGAAGTATAAGGAATACGTCGATGTACACATCAAGTCGTGACTTGGACTTCGAACGCTCTCGAGTATAGTCAGGTCTGGACCTGATCAAACATTTTTATTTCACACCCACCTCTTCAGGCCTAGTGGAATTTTCCGTAGACTTAGCTCGTGACACATGATTGGAAAGCCACAGTACAACTGAACATAATGAAATTCACGCTCACACACATGAAGTGCTCAATAACTCTCTAAATTTTTTTTTCACTCAGTCATCTTCAACAGCTTCAGGCACATGAGGTGGAGAAGCAGAGCCACAAATAATGGACCTTGACACCTTGTCCCTTGCATTCCGCGTCATGGTAACGAGTACCTCCCACCCCCCGGGCAAGCCTCCCACAACTCCGGCCCTCCCGACCCCCTACGGGCCGGTTGTAGCCAGTAGCTATATTTCACCAAAAAATACTTTACAGGCCCAGTCTCAGCAGTATCAACTACGGTAATCCGTCTGGACTGATATGTATGTTGCTTGGAGGGGTGGAAATGCTTTAGGTATAAGCAGAAATACATACCGTTATGTATTTCTGGTATAAGCCATGACCCCCTCCCTATTTTCCTCCTATCAATCCGCTAGTGGGAGTCTGAGAGTGTAAATATCCCTGGACCCACGGTCTCTGGCCACATCCATGGGATCCCTAGTGCAGTCCGGCACGGATATCACACAGTTCGACAACCACAAAATACACACCCCGTCGGGCTGGTCAATTCATTGGTAAGTGCATTTCAAAAGTATTACCTTCAAAATAGCCATAGTCGGCTCCTGGTTTGCTCAATGTCAGAGTGCGGAAGACATAATCAAAATGTAACTAGTAAGAGGCATGGATTGATCATGGGGGCAATTTGTTTGACCATAACATCCCAATTAACTGTAAACAGTATGCCCAAACTGCAGGGTCACCAGGAGAACCTATTTTGAATGATGTATCGGTTCTCAACCATCGAATATATATTAGACAGTTGATGTATAGTCAAAAGAATCTGCCAATCAACTAAAGTCGAGTCGCTAATGGGATCGATATTTCATGACTATGATCTGAAGTGAAATTTAAATTTATTATCAATTCATACACATACCGTAGGATGCTTGTTTAATCACAAAAGCATACAGCTTTATATGTCCTATATAATATTCATACCCCCTCCCTCCCCTTGGAAAATAATACCATAAATGCGAGCTTCTCTGAAACCAAGTTTCTGCTGAAACTGATTGAGATAAAGTACACGAATTGATAAATAACACAAACGTGTGAATCACTCCTAGATACATATACTTCACTAATATATTGTTTGAGATAGACAGTATCGAGTATAAACACGAGTGTAGACCCGCGTGTATCGTGAACACCGGGCCAGGACTTCGATCATCACATAGGGCTTTTGTTCTCACGATAGCTGAAACCGTAACGTAAATAGTACAACTGCCATGAAGCCAGCACATGTGGCCAATTTGTTTTTCGAGGGTATGTTTACACTAACTATCGTTCACTGATCCACCTTTTTCAGACCCCCCCCCCCCCCACACACACACACACACACACACACACACACCTCGACCTAAGTTAGACAGTTGTGAAAAAGCCTGTACTAGTTACTACTGTCATTATCTTATTATGATAATTGTTTCGGTCAGAATTAATGTTGACATGGACACGGAGTGGATGATTTATGTAGGCCTGAAACTCACCCACATTTACGTAGCGAGGGCGGATCCAGGATTAATGGAAGGGGCGGGGTAGCCCAGGAACGTAGGTCCAAATCTCTATACAGGAATAAATAAAAATTACGCCAAGGGCCAAAGGTAGGTTACCGGACAATATGTTTATTATTTTAGATGTTAGCCAGGTCACTGGGTAAATTCAAGGTCAAGAGAATATTCAGCATATATAATATTAAGTATATATCATGTCCACAGTTGATTGCTAAGCTGTAAATTCAATAATCAGAGAGATATTAGCAATTCTGTCTTGTGGCCTTGAAAATGAAGGCAAAGGTCAACTTCAAGGTCATCAGAATATTTGGTGTAAAACATTTCCTATATTCCCACACTATGAAGTCAATAAGCGAGATATTAGCCATTTTGTCCTGTCAGGTTGAAAATCAGGTCACGGAAACTTGAAAATAACGTCATTGGTCAAGTCGAGGTCACGAGAATATTCAGCATATATCATTTGGAGTTTGACCACAATTGATTCCTAAGCTGTAAAGTTGATAATAAGTGAGATATTAGCCATTTGTGATCTGACCTTGAAAATGAGATCAAAGAATATTCAGCATATATCATTTCCTGTTCGCAGCTGATTCCCAGCTGTAAAGTCAATAATAAGCGAGATATTAGCCACTTTGTTCTCTGACCTTGAAAATGAGGTCAAAGGTCGAACTCAAGGTCACCAAAATATTCAGCATATATCATTTCCTATATGTTCACTATGGACTCCTAAGCTGTAATGTTGATAATAAGTGACATATTAGCCATTTTGTGCTCTTACCTTGAAAATAAGTCAAGGTCAAATTCAATGTCATCAAAATATTCAGTGTATATCATTTTCTATATGTCCACAATTGTTACCCAGGCTATAAAGTCAATAGAGAAGCAAGATATTAGCCATTTTGTTCATTGACCATGAATATGAGGTCAAAGGTCGAATTCAAGGTCATGGCAATATTCAGCATATATCATTTTCTATATGTTCACAATGATTCCTGAGCTGTAAAGTCGATAATGAGGTCGAATTCAAGGTCACGAGAATAATCTGTATATATCATTTCCTGTATGTTCATAATAGATTCCTAAGCTGTAAAATCAATAATAAGCATGATATTAGCCATTTTGTCATGTGACCTTGAAAATGAGGTCAAAGGTCGAATTCAAGGTCATAGCAATAATCAGCTTATATCATTTTCCCTATGGTCACAATTGATTCCCAAGCTGTAAAGTCGATAATAAGTGAGATATTAGCCATTTTGTCCTGTAACCTTGAAAATTATGTCAAAGGTCAAATTCAAGGTCATAAAAATAATCTGTATATATAATTTCCTATGTATTCATAATTGATTCCTAAGCCAATAAGGTCGATAATAAGCGAGATATTAGCCATTTTGTGCTCTTGACCTTGAAAATGAGGTCAGAGGTCAAATTCAAGGTCACGAGAGTATGCAGCATATATCATTTCCTATACGTCCACAATTGATTCCTAAGCTGTAAAAGCGATAATGAGTGAGATATTAGCAATTTTGTCCTGTAACCTTGGTTTAAACATATTTATTAAAGAGTAAGCTCGGCATTGACCAACGGGGCAGAGTCCTATATTAAGATCTATGTAAAGTCCTGTGACCTTGAAAATGAGGTCCAAGGTCAAATCAAGGTCATGGCAATAATCTGCATATATCATTTCCTATGTGTTCATAATTGATTCCTAAGCTGTAGAGTCGAAATATATTAGAGATATTAGCCATTTTGTCCTGTTGGCTTGAAAATGAGGTCAAAGGTCAAATTCAAGGTCATTAGAATATTCGGGATATATCATTTCCTATATGTCCACAATTGATTCCTAAGCTGTAAAGTCGATAATAAGCGAGATATAAGCCATTTTGTGCTCTGACCTTGAAACTGATGTCAGAGGTCAAATTCAAGGTCACGAGAATATTCAGCATATATCATTTCCTATGTCCACAATTTATTCCTAGTCTCTAATCTCAATAATAAGTGAGATATTAGGCATACTGTGTCCCATTATAAAGCATAGGAGAATTTAACATGAGAGAAATTAAAGACCCATTTGGGCCGAGTTTGGGCCAAAATGGCCCAATTCGAGCGCTTCAAGGGCAACTAAAACCATACAAGTCACAGGGGTATATATGAGGAGTGTTATACATCAATAAGGAAAAAAGTTACTGAACAGATTTCAGATCAAAGTCCAAAATTGGCCGGTTTTCGTCAAAAATGGCTGCCATTTTGAAATAATAGCGAGAATAAAAAAAAACTAAAAAATATCTCCTTCTTGAAATATTTTTAGGCATTGTTGTTTAAAATTTCAGAAAAATCGCCTGTAAACAAAAAAAGATAAAAATGTGGACGACGACGGACGACGATGGACGACAGACGACGGACGCAACGCCATGCCAATAGGTTATCGGACCATAGGTTAGGTAACCTAAAAAGAGTTAGGGGAATGGGGTATTGTGAAATAATTGCCTTTCGCGGTCGAGGGAATCCCCCATGATCTGGGGTCCGGGGCGCCAGCTGGAAAAAAATCATTTCGAAAAATTCAGAGCACTTTTGAAGTATATTTCAGTGATGTTCTGATGACCTTTCTATACATCTTCATGAAGCAAATAAATGACTAATTCGGGCAACAAGATATAAGCTTGAAGATTCAGATTTAGTTTTAGGCTGAAAGCACCAACCTACATCCCACCCTTGATTTCGCCCGAAGGAAATTATACAACCGAAGGGTGGACACCCTGCAACATATCCTAAGTCGGTGACTGACCTAGTTCTTTTGTCCTGGGGCCAGGTCATGTTATTGTCACCGATTTGACCTCAGAAGTTTTGGACAGAAGATCGACATACAGTAAGAAAAATAAAATTTCTAAAATACAACGCATATATATATAATAACTGAAGGGGTGATACGATGTCCGAGAAACTACTACCCATTTATGTACTTCACAAATATTAGTAGTGGTTAATATTCTTCAGAAATAAGGTTTCTTTCGTCAATATTTACCCTGATTTTGAAATTCATATTCAAAAACTCATGGACACTGTATTTGAATACTAGTAATCTTTACACGGGAGTTAAGATCATCCCAAGTTTCATATATCATGTGCGTATGCACAACTACCGGTATATTGTAATTTTTCAGTTACTCTTAAAATACTCCACATGTTTGTCGTGTCAGCGATTTGAGTCAAGCGTCACCGTTTCCAGACAAGGACTGTCCTTGAAAAACGCGAAAAGCAGTAGCCACCGCCGATGTTGAATCAACCGTCTGTTTTGCAACATCATAATGCAATGTTCATATTTTTCCTTCGCAAGATTATGATTGTCTTCATAATTGCAAAATGAGCAAACTAATCACGTAAATACACACTGGTAATATGTGTACATGTATAAATTATTTCCATAGTCCCATCGTTTGTTCATTCATGAATCATGGCAGGAAAAGAAAACTCTACCTGTCAAATCAAATGATCTGCACGTACAAACTCAGAAGACAGCGATACGACAATGACACACCGATGGGGTACGATTCAGGTACAGATTCGGATACAGAATCGGAGGACGATCTGAAAACCACACTGTCTTATGGAGAGAGTGTTTCGGAGCGCGCCGAATCCATTGCATGCACAAAATGCACTGCAATATACACTTGCAACACTTGCTGGTTACGAACGTTCTTATGACAATTTCTTGCATAACATCGAAAAAGGTCATATGAGCGAGGACACTATGTTTCCACTACGACCATTTCGTTTCTCTCCATCTGCAAAAGAGTTACCCATTTCCACACCGTAATATCTAATCGACTGTCATTTCGTGGTAATTTATAGGCATTACCTTTTAAATTGGTATGGTAGTAATTTAAAACATCATGACATTATCTGTGCAATAACAATCCATAATGTGGCCCCACATTGCAACCGACGCGTATATCAATTGTATCAATAATCCGGTCTACGAAATGTTGCTAGGATGTATATTACACACTATATTGGTACCTACGGAGTAGAATACCATGGATATGACCATTTATGACATAGTTATAACCGTACACAAGGAAATTTTTCCTAGGGAACCCATTGGACAGTTCAACACATTCAACCAGTGGATATCGATATCGGGTTCGAGCCTGCTCAAGGGCGCATGAAGCTTTGGGCTATGCATCTGTATCCCCAGAACAAGGCCCAAAGAACCCGTCAACGCAATACCAGAGAAAGGCGGATTGACCCTTGCCTTAAAGTTGAATAAAAAGCGAGGTGCTACCGGATTGTCCAAAATTGTTATAAATTTATTATGTCATGAATAATATTCACAAAGTGAGTGAATTTAGCTAGTTTTTCCCACCTTTCACTGCAAAGAAGAAGTTTTAGTATTTTTTCTTCAATATCGACAAGAAATTCTGAAACTGAAACAGGAAAATGGTTGTGC
Organism: Terebella lapidaria; assembly: GCA_949152475.1. NCBI lineage: Eukaryota > Metazoa > Annelida > Polychaeta > Terebellida > Terebellidae > Terebella > Terebella lapidaria. The sequence goes on along the minus strand of OX424557.1, from coordinate 52,087,548 downwards.
GTATACTGTTGGTAAAAAAAAATGGTATGTAGTGGATAACTCCCATCCTTCCAAATGCCGATAGTTTCACTTCGACAATCGCGCAATTCCTCTGGAAGATTTTATCTCGTCCTCAACGTCCGAAATAGTTGTGCTAAACCCAATTTGTGCTGATTTGGTATCGTTTAGAAGATCGAAATAGACGTAGAATCAATACCCAGTATTAAGTATTCCCAGCAAACCGTTATCCAATCTCATCGTCCGGGGTCAGAAAGTCATATCAGGCATACGACATGAGAGAAAGCAATAACCATGATAACGACAGGGAAACTCATGAACCCCCAAAAATGGCCATTAGGAGGTGAAGTCTGCCGAGTTGTATATTTGTGCACCAAACCTCAGAGACCCCTAGCGAATGACAGCCGACAGACGAAAATGGCCGGTAGGAAAAACGAATTTACACCTCGTCTGAGATTGTGGGAGTTTTTTGTATATAACTCGCTTCATAGACTGTTAAACTGATGCTGAAGGAGAGATTATAGGTAACTAAAACTACTTATACCCAAAAATATTGGTGTTTATTGGAAAATAATAAACCGCCGCGCCAACATCATTGCTTACTGTCTGGCTCTCTCAAAGCCATTCCTGGCAAGAATGACCCATATTTTCGGGAATGAGACTTGTATGTTCTGAGCTCTTGTGGATACAATTTCAAAAGTATGGAATTAGAAAGTAAACTTTAACAGAATCATTAACAGAATGAAAGAGGGAAGGAGTAGCTATATATTATGAGACTTCCTGCATGTCTGTGTTCCAAACAGAAACCGAGTTACAGCTAGGGATTTTCTGTTCCAGAGAGCTGTATATTTCTGTCTCGTTATGTATTTATGATCATAAGCTTTCACCAACACTGGTAATCGGATTGGATTTTTTTTTTTGGAACGGGAGATAAAGGAAGGGGGGGACGGGGCGGTATTGTGAAATAAAAGCGTTACACGATCTAGTCAGTCTACCCGGTCTGGGCTTTGGGACTCCAAGAATTTTTGATGAACTTCCGCCCCCTTTAAATCTGATATTTGCTTATAGAAATTGTGAACTTCGATTTTGGGTTTTTTTTTTTTTTTTTTTGCTGATTCGGCAATTTTCGGCGACATTTTAGAAAATATGGGGGACGAAACGGACGTCATTTTTTTAATCAAAACTGGTGTTTTGTGGGCTTTGAGTTTGGTCTTAAACTTTGCCGTTGAGTCAGCATTCTTTTATTTCCGTAGATCTTTTGGAAATTGACCTTCATTAAACCGGAAAAGTCAAATCGGCCATGTTGGTCGAAAATCTAGTACTGTATACTAGTAACCATCCAGGACTCGTCAAGTGGTGTTACGCCATCGGTAGAGGACACACAACACCATTACATTCATTCCTCAGGTTAAACTTACCTTACGGTGAACAATGTACAGGGTTCCCTGCGATACTTGGGGCTTAGCGGTGACATTCAACAAATGCCCCCACCAATGTGCCTAACAAAAATGGACATTTCAGACGGGATCCGGCGACAGATTCAGTTTTTTTGGTACAGTTTGTTGTACATTACTCAAAATATTAATTCACCAATACCCCGTGTGCCAGTTCTCACAGGACATTTTTCCAAGTGCTGTGCGAATCACTTACTGTAAAAATATTATTTTTTGTGGCTATTCAAGTTGGCGGTTGTGAGCCCCACGTTATTTGGCGGAGATGTAATTTGGCCACCATACCCGCCAAATAAATCGTCCGCCAAAATTAGTCATTTTGCAGTACATTTCACTTTCACATCGTCCACGTGTTTTCTGCCTATTTACATATATTACCGGATGTGACCTTTTTATGATAATTTGATATAGAGGAGCCACGCCATAAAAACGTACCTCATACTCACCAGTCTCTTAATTGGTGGGGGGGGGGGGCTGATCGTCATAACGTTAACCCCGTACTCACTGGAGGGGCCTGATGTCATAATGCAACGTTCGAACGTTAGGATGTTATATCATAACGTACACATGAATATTTCAACGTATACGTGATATCATAATGCACCCGTGAATTTTTCGAATATCATGATGCACCCATAAAGGTTTCAAATATCAATGTATACATAAACGTTTTGAACGTTATGATAATGTTTTTGAAAAATGATTTGGTTTTTTTTCTATTAGCCTGTTATCTAGTATTTTATCACTGACTGAACACAAATCCGAGACTGTGATTGGCCAATCACTACGGTGATATAAACCCGTATCCTGAACATCTAATTTGGCTTCGGCCTCATGGGATGCGGACAGCTAGACGTAGATATAATTCCGTATTCCATGAACGAAAATGGGATCACTAATAAACTTTGTAATGTTTATCTCTACATTTTCCATTTGTTTCCGTATAAATTTTCTGCTTTATTCTTCAATTTATATCTTTCACAAAAAGAATTGAAAGAATGTAAGGCATTTCCGTGGGTTTTTTTTTTATTTCACAGCACACATCTTCTGTATACAATGTTTACACTATACAAACTATTTGGTATTTCTTATAGATACACATGAATATTTTTTTATTCATACATATACATAGCAATTGAACATACATTATACAATGATCCAATATACACTTTCTTCAACTATGGACTCCTCAACTTTTGGCACAACAATATCGCATCGACCAAGGCCAGGTTAAAATAGGTTTTGTAATTTTCATGTGGATCATGCTTCTCCGCAGCAAATCCTGCAAATGGCACATGTACAGTTTATTGTTTCAAATACTTAGTACTGTAGATATTATAAGTATATAAATTGACCTGCTCGTGTTCATGGTTTGGATAAATTAGATCTATCTATCTGACTTTATCATGACACATTTCCATCAATCCCGTCTTCATTCCCAAATCCACTTTATCTTCAGTTCTATTTTCCCTTGAAGGCCATTTCACTCACGCTTGGCCCTGGGGGAGGGGGGATCCCAGGCCTTGCATCCGTTTCGGAACCAGCTTACAAGTTTATTGAACCAGCCATGTTTCATCTTGAGAGCCAAGTTAAACGCTTCTTTGACTATCGCTCTTCGCACTCTGTAGGCCCTAATCATCAACCAATTTATAATGGATCCGCCTTCTTTGGAACAGATTGATGCAATTTACCCTTCCTTGGTGCATTTCGGCACATTATGCTGAGTCATACTGTAGCACTTTTTTTTCACATACTAACCACTTTACACAGACAAAATTTAGTGTATCAGGGATGAGCTTTGACCTTGACCGAACATCAGCGTTTATAGGCCTATTTTAATCGATATCACGGAAACGGTGCGTCCTAGAGCACCATATATTGTTTCAGATGTGGAGCACTGTTTCCCGATGAATACGAGCTATGCACATTCCGAGATGGCGATGATTCATCGGAAGAAGAGAGATTAATAACATATACGAAAGAGTGATGAATTGCATCGATTCGCTCCGAAGGATTCGGATTCATGGCGAAATTGAAAATTCCTTTCACAATAAAAGAGTGCAAAGACCTGAATTCAAAGACACGCATAACTTAATTGGCTATCAATATGAAACGTTACTGGTTCGATCAACTCATAAGCTGATTCTGAAACAGATACAAGACAGGGGATCTCAAGGGCCGAGATATGAGTGAAATGACCTTCAAGTACCTGCCACATCAATTACCTGACAATGAAGTGGATCCAGAAATGAAGACAGGATTGATGGATATGTACCAAATCATAGTGAAGATGAGCCATTTGCTGCGAGAAAGTCCGATTCACATGAAAATTACGGAAATTATGGAACAGTATATGGGAAGAGCCCATTTCGAGGAAGCGCAGACCTTGTCGATCGAGAAACTCGATAATCTTTTTGATAATATTGTTAGGCCAGAAGGTGAGGACTCGATGGATAAAGACATAGGATAAAGAATCATCGTATAATGCACAAACATATTCAATTACTATGTATAACTTTTTTGCATCCACAGATTCGTGAACCAAAAAAAATGTGTTGTGTGGGTTGCATAAACTTGCATACATTGTATGTATACCATTATATAGGGGATGTGTGCTGTGAAATAAAATAAAAATCATGAAAATGCCTCACGTTCATTCAACTTTTCATGAAGGATATACATTGAAAAATAAATGAGAAATTATAATTTAAAAAAAGTGTAAGAATACAAAAAATATCTGAAAATTGTGTCACTTTAAGAAAAATTAAATAACGATGAAATACTAACACTACTTTGAAGTAGGTAAATTTGTTATGAATTCAAAAAAACATAATAATTAAAAAAGAAATATGATATTGTTCAAAACATTTACAGCTGATGATGATAATTGAAACATGGGTGCATTATGATGTTACTTTATACGTTCAAACATTTATGTGTGCAATATTTCATTACGCCTTGTGTTCAAGCATTTATGGGTGCATTACGATATTACTTGATTATATCCCCGGGATTATATCATAATGTTCAAACATTTATTGGTGCATTATGATATTCGGACTAAGGGTGGCTCTCTCTAGCGAGTACGGGGCTAACGTTATGACGATTCAGTTCGCCTTAGCGAGTGCGAGACAAGTTGTGACTATGTGGCTCCCCTGCCAAATGCTGTAGCGCCACCTAGGTCGTCCCACACTACTAAAACTACCACTAGTAATTCATCCAGTAAATGTTTCATCCCATGGGTTATTTTGTCATTAGATGTTTTAAGGCGATAATAAAACAATTATTACTGACGAAAGACACTGGCTATGCGACGAAAAAATTCCATCTGTATTTCCATGAAACACCTGCCGAATCCCATTGTCAGTTTCGTTCCACATTGATAACGATTGATAACCATGAGTTCATGAGTGGCCCAATATGATGAAAGCAGATAAAAACATCAATTATTAACAATCATTTATATATAATCACCAATTGTCATTTCACAAACTATTAAAGTGTGATCAACTACCCGTGAGTAAAATTCCCCCACGAAATCCACCATGTAACTCTTTGCACGTTTATAGTGAGAGGAATGATGGGAGATAAACCCCCGCCGTTGTCAGCGGCAAAGGTGTAATAGTTCATGATCATGTTTAGGTGCAACTGCTTTCTGTTACAGCTCATCAGTAAAAGACAGACAGGCGGCCAAGCAAGTCTCTTACACACTGATTTCACGGTTCATCAGTGAAGACTGTAGTCATGGTGTGCAAGTCCAAGAAGGAGGCGCAGTTGGCGCCTTGCAAGGACGAGGCGTTGGTAGAGGCAGGAGGGGTGGAAGCCCGCGGGAACTGGGGCCGTCAGATTGAGTTCACTCTCTCCTGTATCGGTTTTGCCGTGGGACTTGGTAATCTCTGGAGGTTCCCATACCTCTGCATGCGCAATGGAGGGGGTGAGTATCTGACCCTATGGTATTCAGATCTCGAGTGAGGTTGTATATGTAGAAGTTCGTGCTTTCTCATTAAGAAGATGCGTCTCGCAGTTGCTGATGCATCCATGACAACACAAAGGGTGCTAGTAATTTCCAATCAACTATGCAATCCTTCGATAATATCATACATACCATTTCAGGAGCATTTCTGATCCCATACTTCACGTTTTTGATTCTCTGCGGGATGCCGCTTTACTTCATGGAGCTGTGTCTGGGTCAGTTCTCCAGTCTCAGCCCGCTGTCTGTCTGGCGGCTGTGTCCCCTTTTCAAGGGTAAGTCACCATGGTTACTATCTCTGGGTCAGATCTCCCGTTTGAGCCCCTTCCCTGTCCGGCATGTGGCCCCTCTCCAAGGGTAAGTTTCCTGCGTCTTGTGTGCGATGAATGTAAGTGAAGCCAATTGTTTCGTTGTTGTGACCACCATGTTTACGACGCTTTGGAGTCCTTCTGACACAAAAGGTTCATAACACACCGGCAGGTATCGGGTGGGGCATGATCATCGTGTCTGCTGTGATGTCCATCTATTACAACACTATCATCGCCTGGATCCTTTACTTCCTGGGGATGTCCCTGCGTGCCGAAGTGCCATGGAAAACGTGTAATAACACGTGGAATACGCCCGCCTGCCAGGACTTCGGCACTAACACCAGCCTGCCTTCGGGGCTCAAACCCACTACTGCGGCCGAGGAGTTCTGGAGGTGAGCATAATGTTTGTTAGGTTGTCATTGGCGTTGAATGTCACTTATCGAGTGGATACGCTTAATAAACATACATCAATGTTTTTTTTTATTACCAATACAAATCATCAACATTTACCCATTTACAACACCACATACGAAAAATCATTACCTCCCCTGTTTTAGAGTTACAGTTAACAGGGTTTTTTCCTGAACAATCCTGCCCGACTTCAGGGTTCCTTTCTACAGGTTAGTTGGCCTGTTGTGGTGGTTGCTCCACATCACCGCCTCCCCAGTCACTGGCATGGATGCGGGTGACTGTACACAGGGTAATTGCATCTCTCACAGATGCACTCGATTGTGTCATATGCAGGTACTAATTTATGTTTTCAAATTTCTGTGAACATGCAAGCTGAATGGTTGCATTCTCTGGTATGTACATCTCCATAGTCTTTTGAACCCTGGATTGCTCCTGGATCCTCCAGGATGAGCTTCATGAGTCAACAACTTGAGTAGTGTAGTAGAGTTATGAATACTGGTCTCTCAATTATGAGTTGTCGTTGGATTAGTAGACTAGACTCCAGTGGTGTGGCATGCAGGTGGAAAAGGGCAAGATTAATCTCAGATCCAATATGTACACATTTTGTATTATTTCTTTGGTGCACTCGATGTGCCTTTTCATGAAAAGCAGTTTGACCCTGATATGCTAGTTTCTCTGTTTTCTCTGATTGAGACGTGTTTGATGCATAACTTTTCTCAGAACTCACCGTATTCATTTCCAAAATGTGGTCCATTATTTGAATGACTTTCTTCGGAGCACCAATGAGGTTAGGAGTGGAAATGGTTGCTGAGCACTCTCCAACTCTTGGGCGTTGTGATATCTGCTGGGGGTATAGCCAAATATTATCAGGGATGTTCTTTGACTTATAGAGGGCACGTCAGTTAATAGCTTGATCCACGGTTCTGCTGATTTCACAATCATCGACTTTCTTGATTGCTATGACTGATGCTCTTGGCAAACTACTGTCTTCTACATCCTTGTGTATTCCTGGCCAATACACAATTTTATAAGCCTTGGTGTCCAGCATACGAATGCAGCAAGATGCTTTGTCTCCTGAGTTGTGGGATGAGTACTTTTTAGCCTTTAAGAAGTTGAACAATATCAGTTGCCAGTTCGTGATGATATGTCCAGATATCACGAAAGTTAGGATAATGATCCCTCTTTGTTTGGCCAGGACAGTATGGTTTCTCCCAAATTTTGGAGTGTTTCATCATTTCGGGTTGCTCCTCGAATACACCCACGCTTCTTTGGGGATATGCTTAGAAGCTATATATCCAGGTCATTCACCTGATCGGGATATGGCCAACGGGTGTCTCCACATCAATGTGCTCTTTACTCTTACTTGGTGGGTGAAACAACACATCTAGAATGCATCAGCTCACAGAATTCACTGAATGCCATGAATGTTGCTGTACTTTGGTTGCAAGAACCATAACTTCGCTGTTCTGCACGAAATCTACACCAAGACCTCATATTGAAGCATTTACTTCCAACCAGATCCAAGGCCGGGTTCCAGTACTGTACTGATCCACTCTCTGCAGCTGAGGACTTGTTATTTTGGTAGGCTACCTGATGATCCGTATCCCAAGGAAATGACACTTCAGATTTGAACAGATCGCTGAGAATTGCTGTTTGAGCAGATATGTGAAACGACATATGGGAAGCCATCCCTTGGACCCATTTCAGTTCTCTCTAGTTCTCCTGCTGTTGAAATGTGCACCATTTGCTGTGTACAATCTGCGAACGAATGCATTTTTTTCCCTTTTGATTGTGCAATTTTCCCAGTTGGAGACAAAAGAGTCCCGTGCTATTTTGAGTTTGAGTGCCACCCGTCATGTTGTATCTCTCCACGTACACTATCCTTTTCTAATTTCCACACAACTGTTGCCTTTCTCTAGAACCTGATATTCCACACCATTCTTCTCTGATTCCCATATAGCTGTTGATTTTCTCTAAAATCTAATATTTCACAAAGAGCAAAACTGAACAAATGGTGTTCACACTAAAATGACGGCATTAACATCCAGCTTGGTGAGTGGCAAATGTTGGATTAATTACTCGACTATAGGAATCTTCTGTGAGCGTCCCTTGAGAGCCTGATTGAGTTTTCTTGGATGTGGGATATACCCGCCAGCTCCCATTTTTTGTTTTGCTCGTAACGAAGGAGCATCAGTCATTGCGGTCCTTGTGGTTGCTGATGACATCTTGTGCATCCATGGTATCCAGTTTTGGACTTGATTTCGTCTTGCAAATGAATTGGACTACATCGTGGCGGATCTGAGTGCAGTTCAGAGTTTGGTTCTAGCTGCAGGTCATCCTCACCAATAAGACCAATTTTGTCAAAGCATTCAAAAATCCTCCACTTGAAGTCTACGAGAGATTTGACTTTGGTTTCATGAAGTATTGTGTGGCCTTTCATGGTTTACCAATTCGGTGACCATGTAAGTGGCAGTTTTCTTAACTTCAATGAGCTTCAGTGCTTCACTCACTCGAAGTTTATGCATTGGTAGTCCGGGTATATCCATGACATTCCAGAGAAGGACTTTTTGCAGGTAGTATCCTGCCCTCCTCACATTCGATCTGTTCTCTGCTCCTGTTTCTCTTTCTGCATGGTTTTGGAATGGGAACGTCTTCTGTTCCATCCGTCTTGGGATCGGTTGCACCCAAGACATATACTTCCTCGAAGTGTTTCGGTTGAGAAGTTCCGAATGTTTAGGCATGCGAAAGTCAACATTGCTAGGTGAAAGATTCCCCGCTTCTAACACAATGCTTGGAAACGTTTATGGGTGTTGATTGTCACTTATCGACTGTAAACACTGAATTGACACCCACAAACACCTACATTGTCATTACACACCACAGGGTATACCCCATGGATGGGTATCATTACAGTGAGGGGAGAAACACGGGTTAATAGGCAATGGGACAGCTAGTTTACTGTCGAAGCTGTAACGTACGAGTAACAGTAATACCATACTCAATGGAGTCCAAACTTTCTGTATAACTTTTGCACATTAACTTCTAGTGATGCTTTTGAGCTTGATAGATGCTTACTTTGGTAAGCGCATTTGATATCTGGTTTCGCTTATTGGTATCATTTATAGACTACCGTCCTCATTAAGTGACATTTCAATTTCAGTCGCAAGGTACTGGATCTGTCAGACGGTATCGAGTACTTGGGACCGATTAAATGGGACCTGCTGCTGAGTCTTTTTGCCGCCTGGGTGCTGATCCTGCTCTGTCTGATTAAAGGCGTCAAGTCCTCGGGCAAAGTGGTCTACGTCACCGCCACTCTCCCCTACCTGCTTCTGACAGTGCTGCTGGTCAGAGGTGCTACCCTCCCCGGCTCCCTCAACGGAATCAAGTACTATATCATACCTGACTTCAACAAACTGAAAGAATTCACGGCAAGTGGGATTTCTCTAAAATATAATTCTACGATACCTGAAAGTATGCCATATTATCATGACTGTGGTCTGAATGGGTAATGTTTGTAGGTATGGACGGAGGCGTGTCTACAGATCTTCTATTCTCTGGGCCCAGCCTGGGGCGGCCTGATCACCATGTCTTCCTACAACAAGTTCAACAACAACTGTCTCAAGTCAGTGCTGCACTCAAATCATCGATAACTCTGTGATCTCGACGTAGGCCACTATATTCATTAAATGATTCAGGATGGAAGAGCCCGTAACGCCCCATATACTAATTCGTATGAATCTACAAGCGTCCATGTATAATAGACCTTCTTGTTTCAACAGGGATGCAGTCGTAGTGTGCTTCACATGCGGATTATCCAGTCTGTTTGCGGGCTTTGCAATATTCTCCATTATCGGTTACATGGCTCAGGAAGCCAATTTGCGCGTAGATGAAGTCATCACGCAAGGTAACTCTCGCTCATGTGAATAAGAACAAAGACTACAAAATCATTTACCATCATGGTTCATATGACCTGTACAAATGGGACTTCACACTCAGGTCCAGGACTAGCCTTTATCGCATACCCTGAGGCGATATCTAAGCTGCCGGGCTCGCCATTCTGGGCCGTGTGTTTCTTCATCACGCTGCTCACGCTGGGTGTGGACTGTCAGGTATTGTAGACATTTCCTTTCCACCTTCTGGCCCCTTGTCAGTGGACAGCAAATCGTCCAGAGACATCTCTCCAATGCGCAAAGAAAGCTGAGGATCCTCCCTTGTTTCAGTTTGGGACGATGGAGACTGTAACAAGCGGGTTCATTGACGAATTTCCACAATACCTGCGAAAGAGGAAGATGATATTTGTAATCTTGGTTGCCATCACTATGATGTTAATGGGACTTCCTTTCATCACCAAGGTAACATACATACTCACGACTTTTTCTCTTTTTATATATATGAGGCAAATTCACAGAATCGGTTCTGAAAACAGCACAGTTCCAAAGGCATTACATGTATAAAATCACTTTTGTACTTTCCAGGGCGGGATGTACATATTCCAGATCGTGGATTGGTATGCTGCTGCCTTTTCTGTGATGGTGATAGCGCTCTTTGAATGTATCGCCGTCTGCTACATCTACGGTAAGAGATTATAAATCGGCCACACATATAGATGTATCTAAATGTAAAAAGGGCAAACACTAATTTATTAATGTCCAATTTGCCTCAATGCAACTCCATCACCTAGGAATCGGCCGTTTCTATAACGACATTACGCTGATGCTGAAGAAGCCTCCCAGCATTGTGTGGGCCGTGTGCTGGTGCATCATCACTCCGCTCATACTCGTGGTCAGTGTATGCAGTGTTCCTTCTCAGATGATCCATGATAAAATTCAAATGATGAACCACAAAAATCATATGTGTTAGCGACATGTATCATTCTTTACAGACAATGTTGGTAGTGAGCGCTGTACGGATGGAGCCTCCTGTATACGGGTCCTACAAGTTCCCAAAGTGGGCTATCGCTATTGGTTGGTTACTGGCCATGGTTTCCATAGTACCACTGCCAATTGTAGGGACCTACCGCTTCATCCGAGCCAAGGGCTCTATTAGCCAGGTCAGTGAAGGGAACCGGTCTTTATCAGGGACAAACAGACTTGTTCCAGGATAATCACATGAATATAGCTCAAACGTGGGGTATAATCAAATAAAATGATATAGATGCAGAATCAATTTCATATTGTAAATTGTACACATAATAAAACTGGCAGTGCATACAGCGTGTAAACATTACCTACATCCGAAAATGGCCGGGACTAAACACGGTTCAAATCAACATTAATATTGTTTGATGAAGGGAACCATCATGGGTCCATCTATAAGTTCTAGTACATTTGATGAGCATCTTCGTGAGGACTAAACAATATCACATTGATTCAACCAATAAACATACAACCGGAATACAATCAAGGAGCATAACGTTACAGTCGCTTCTTCGTTCGGAAAACATCACCCGCGGTCAGCTCAGATCCCATTGTGCACGATCACGCACCCTACCAATCAATTAATCATTCAAAGTATTTCTAGCTGTGCTTGCAATACATACAGTAGCATAGGAAACATGTAAGTAGGTAGCATAGAAATATGTGTGTAATTGTAGCGTTGTGACGACGTGGTGGCTACACAAACAGTGACACCACAGTTTTAGTGCACAGATGACACTTCAGTGATGGGACCTCTTTATCGTTGGGTCGTCGAACTTTACATTGGTGCCGTTTATTTTGAACCAGTGTGGTGTGTTTTCGGCGGTGGTTCTGGGTCGGCCCTCACTGTTGATTCACATCACATGTAATTATCGGGTCCCTCACCGCAGACAGTTTATCACTTCTCTGTTGTAACCATATGGGTGATTACTTGACCAGGGTGATGTGGCTCAACAGTGGGTTACAGCTGTCTTTCCGAAATAAGGAAGCACTGTAGTTTGTGACGACGTGGTGGCTACACAAGTAGTGACACCACAGCTATAACACACATATCCTAGGCATTTGTAAGACATTCGGTGACACTCCAGTAAGGGATATACCTCTCTCTGTCGTGGGGTCTCCGAACTGTACATAATTAACTAATGTGCAAAATATAGAGATGAAACCTATGCTCTATGGCTACGCATTACTAGTACCAGCTGTAATATACTGTGGGTGACCCTCAGAGGGCAAGTGGAAAAAATAGTTGTAGCATTATGACGTGGTGGCTACATAGTAGTGACACCACGGTTATAGCGTGAATGTGCTGGCAGGTTAATAAGACAATTCGATGACACTCCGGTAATGGGGTATACCTCTTTATCGTGGGGTCGCCAAACTTTACATTGGTGTCATACCTTTCGAACCACAGGGTTCTCTCAGCGTCGGTCCTAGGTCGGCCCCAGCTGTTGACTCACTTCACAGCCATGTATGTAAATATCAGGTTCCTGCTGCCTGAAGACCAGGGTGTTGTTGCTCAACAGTGGGATATAGCTGACCTCGGGGACGAGGTCTCTCTGAAAGGGGAAAGAACTGTAGCGTTATGACGTGGTGGCTACATAGTAGTGACACCACGGTTATAGCGTGAACGTGCTGGTAGGTTTATAAGACATTTGCTGACACTCCGGTAATGGGGTATACCTCTTTATCGTGGGGTCGCCGAACTTTACATAGTTATCACACTAATTATATCCCACTCAATCTACTATTGTATTGTGTATGTATCAGCATCCGTGCCTCATGATCGTGGTGTCACTACTTGCTCAGCTCGACCAGATCATAACGCTACACTCTCTTGTAGAATAAAATATGTCTAAAGTTTAAATGCACGTTCCCATCTTGATAAACGAGACATTGCCTGCATGGTGAGAAGTATCATCAGCTCTATAAACTCATAGTCAGAAAATCGACTTTAATCGGTTAAAATCAGCTTCAAAATATAATCGTTTATAATCGTGAATACCATTTATATATACAAGTGTGCTGAGTCTCGGTCATTTTGGATGTACATATGGGTAACGAAGTGATGAGTCTGATGACTGCACTGTATAATGAGTATTGTTGATCGCAACACTCGACCTTTATGACGATTACCGGATTTTTATGCTCTTGTAGCGCCTGACGGCCCTGCTGCTGCCAAAGGCCGACTGGGGGCCACAGGACGAGCGTTATGTTTCTGAATACCGCTGTGCCGTCAGCAACGCCACCTGGCGGGAACGCATGACCATCCGACGCTCAGAAGGTTACCGTGGAAACGACATTCACCAGGTGCCCGAAAAAGTGGGCCTCAATTCGTATCCAGATAACAAGTATTGATAGATTACACTCAGCAGACCGGACATTTTGCTCAAACACGCGTTGGGTATTTTCAATTCCATATTATATAGTGTTCAAATGATTTGTCATAAAATCAGCACATGTATATGTTTTATACACTATGAACACTGTGTGTTCAGATTAAATTGATATTTATCATATTCACATGATAAAAATGGTTCATGTATTATATGTTTTTTCTTCACAATGTGAGTTTTACTGATGTTTTTCTAACCGGCATATAGACGGTATAGTTATTCTCGCAGTTTTTAGGCTACCAAAAATTCTTTTGGTCCGATAACCCATTGACATGGATTGGCGTCCGCCGTTGTTTATCGTCACCTGTGTAAATATTTATCTTTAAAACTAACGTTCGAATGTTCCTGATATCTTGAACAAAAATGCCACAAGAGGTTTTTTTTCACAATAGCCTTTTCAAACGAATAACAACGTAGTGGTTGTTATACTTATTTTTTTTATTTTCATTTAGGTTAATACTTTCTGACAAGTTGACGATCTTTTCCAAACTAGACTATTTTTTCTACTAATTTTTTTTTTTTTCCCTGTGGTTACATTGTTTCTGATTCTGTGCAAGAGTGACAAATATTATGCTATTTACTAGTATTTTATACATTAGAAAAGCTCGACCAATCTCCAAAGACACCTCCACTGTCATTTGTATTATGAACACATGGGAGATCGTGTATTTTGCATTTCCTCTTGGAAAAAGGTTTACACTCTGAACAAAAAATAATCTGAACAAATTTGCGGTAAGCTACAGAACCCTTGGCACTATTATGTTACCATGTTTAAGTCTGTTAGTATGTAAATAGAGGAATATATTTCATCTATATGTAGTCACTTTAGTACCGAATAATGCAGACACCAGTAAATATAACTCGATGATATTAAAATTTGATGAGTTTTTGTGATTTGGTTGTGGCTGTTTGGATGCGCTATGACGTGGCGTTCATGATTATTGTTGGTGGAGAAGTCGCGGATTAGTACATCATGGCGCCCCGTTTGTGCTGAAAAAGTGAAATGATTTCAATTTCTAACTCATACATATGAAAGATAAATAATACCTATTGACATCGTGTAGCATACAAATAATTTACTAAGTCATACTTATGATAATACTAAATCATATGCATTATTAGTTCATATGTATGACATAGTTGCCTATCTCATATCTCCTACGTATGATTTAAATATTTCAGTAGAATAACTTCATTTTCTGTTGAACGGTCGGGGCGCCATAGAACAGTGTATTCATAGGCCTATATCAGTTTCGAAGTTACAGTGTAGACAGCTCATTGTGAATATATGTATATACATGTCACAGTTCAATGTTATTGCACAAAGTAGATATAGATTACTTAGTAGGTCCACTCCAGAAAACAATGGTCACAACTATGTACAACTCGGCAGAACCAATAAATTTATTTTCGGAAAAAGGTGTGTTATAAAAATTGGCTGGGAAAAAATTAACTGTATTGATATTGATAATTAAAGTACATTGTGTTAACTAATATTATGGATCTCAATGAGCTGAACAAAATGGTGTTTATGGTACTAGTAGGTCAATATCACTATCCGTTCAAAAGTTAGAGCCATTTGAAACTGCCATTTCAGCACTACATTACAGAAGCCTTGCACGGGCCGGGTTTGTTTCCAAACCGACCGGGCTAGCACGAGCATCACCGTACAGAAGCCCTTTGAAAAGTTTCAGCAACACATTTTAATATGCTATTTCGTAGCTTAAAATACCGGTATGCAATATTTTAGGCTATGAAATTCCTGTTGAAGTTTCTGACGATCTGACTAGTATATATTATTATGTACCATAAATAGTCAGTATCCACACAAACTGTACTGTACCTATGGTTACCAGTCTTTCCCTAAAGCAATGGTAACCCATTGTTGCCATTGTTGCTAACTGCCAATTAAGCTATTTGCAGACTTTCTGGTGCAGACATGGCCAACCTGCTGGCCAACCTGCCTCGGGACTTGGGGATAGCTCTGACGCATGCATGGGAAGAGTACCCTTAAGATCACCCCCAACAAGGAAACTTCACCTCATAGCGGAGATAGACTGTTCTCTGGACCGTTTGCACCGGTAATATGGGGAGACCTCCCCGCAACAGCTGGACCTTCTCGCAATATCTCGCAACAGCTGGTGAGCAACAGCCCTCTCATGAAGTAATGCCTGCAGCTCAAAAAGCAGCAGAAAGAGTCTGACTCCCATGAGGCACAAAAGGAAGTTCAGAGGCTGCGTACTGAGAACGAGGCACTCTGGTGTCATTTACACAAAATCGAGTTTGCTTGCGATCACGTGCAGCAGAGCATAGATGACTCCAAGTCGTCCGCCCTGAGCCAAGTCGCTGAAAACCGCACCTACGCAGCCTTGGAGCTCCCACTCTACCCCATTCTTGTTCAGAAATGGAATGAATGCCC
This sequence comes from Terebella lapidaria, assembly GCA_949152475.1. Taxonomy (NCBI): domain Eukaryota; kingdom Metazoa; phylum Annelida; class Polychaeta; order Terebellida; family Terebellidae; genus Terebella; species Terebella lapidaria. The sequence continues at coordinate 52,071,683 of OX424557.1, read as the reverse complement.
CGGGCCTATGCGTAATCAGGACAAGGTGATGATGTTCAGTGCCGTAGTCAACCTTGCTAGACTCCCTCACTCCATTACCAAGGCCCTAGAGGGTCCTGGACCACATCCGGGCTTTTCTTTGCCACCCCCGGAGACAGCGAAAGGACCCTTTCCTCAGGTCCTTCTCCTCGTCTCCAGTGTACTCCACGGGCTTGCCGGGACTGCTCCTCGTGGTTCTGCCCTGCCCCGATCCTAGCAGATCTGTTGCCGCCAGCTGGCGAGGGCAGCCGAGAACCCTTTTAGAGGTAATTTCACTTTTGATCAATGGTGTGTTGTTTTACAAAATTTCTAAATTCAAAGGTTAATTGGATTCCAAATACTTGGCACACCGCACCTTTCGGCGGATGACCTTCCCAGATCATCATCCCTTCTGGAACACCTCGTTCAAATTTTTAGCCTATTAGGGTTTATCAAAAATTCTGGGAACATTACAGTGTAGTCCGTTAAGTTAAGGGGTCGTTCCCCATTCTTCCAAAACAGATAATTAACGTATTGTCCTTCTGTGTCGCAACTTCGAGTACCACTCAACTTGCTTCTTTCTGGTTCCGTCATGGGATACTTTGGTCTACTTGGGCCAAGGTGGAACTTGTTGAAGACCAACATTATAAGAACGGGGTATTGTGGCGATTTTTTTCCACTACACTGTTTCATTGGCTGTGACGTCACACCCTTGCTCTCGTGTGCTGCTAGCTTTATAGCTAGCAGCCCATCTTGGTTTCTTAGAGTCGTTTCAGAGCTGCCAAAGCGAGAGGACAATGGTGGGCACCGCCATGTGCTCCTCTTCCCCTTTGTCTAGCTAGAGGGTCCGTCCGGACCCCAGGGACAAATTCAATCGGTGGCCCAGGAGGGGGGCTACTTCGATCCGGGGGCTCACGCTCCCATGGATTAGTAGTCTCTCGCTCTGGAATGGTGCATACAGGCTCTGGCAGACCGTCAGGCTATCCGGGGTTCTATCCCCGTGGTGGACCGTCGGCGAAGCCGGCCAGCAACACACCCAAGTACTCGTGTTCCGGAAGCCAATCCCATGGCTCTCGGGCTAGACACACAGGGCTACATGACTATGATGATGTGTATCAAGCCGGACTATAACCTGGTTGAAGTTAAGAAATTACGACGCCCGCCGTAACCATGCCCAAGGTGCGGGGCGTTTTCGCCCTAGATAGCGGGCGTCAAACGTTCAGGGTAGAGTTTTCAATTTTCGCAATAGAAGTTTGAAATTCGATAGAAAATTGCCGTTTGACTCGGTAGTTATATAGGACTCCAAAAAATAATGTTTTTTATCTCGTTCATTTGAGATAGCTACCTCGTTATTTCGAGACAGTATCTCATTTTTTCGAGATAGTTTTCGGAACAATGATCTCGAAATATCGAGATACTATCTCAAAATAACGAGATGAAAAAAAAAATTTTTTGTTTCCTATATAATTATCTCGAAATAACGAGATAAAACAATTTATTGCATGTCCTGAATCAGCCACCGTCTGGATCAAATAACTAGTGAATAATATTAATTAATAACAGAATCAATAAAACATAGTTTTGTAATGAAAAAAATTATAAAACAACTAAATAAAAAAAAAGGTTTACTTTGGCAGATTCTCGCTACGAAATATATCAACGATATAAACTCGTTTTTCCACTTTGGGAGTCCTATATAACTATACTATTTCAAAGTAATGACATAATTATTTCGAAATACTGAGATACTATCTCGAATTTACAACAAAATCATCTCAAAATAAACGACATACTCTCTCGAAATAACAACTTAATTATCTCAAAAAACGACTTAACTATCTCGAAATAACTACATAACTATCTTGAAATAACGAGATAATTAACTCTAAATGAGAAGATAAAAAAAACATATTTTTTGCTGTCGTGAATAGTTTTCTCGAAAAAATTTTCGGGGTGTCCTAAATCAGCCATTGTAGGTCCAATAGATTTTGATACATAAACAAGTACTCAAAACAAAAAAAACTCAGCGCCATAGTTTATATCGTTGATATATTTTGTAGCGAGAATCTGCCAAAGTTTCAAAAGTAAACATTGTTTTTGTATTTATTTAGTTGTTTTATTATTTTTTTATTACATTAATATTTTTATTGATTCTGTTATCAATATTTTCCACTTTGGGAGTCCTATATAACTATACTATCTCAAAGTAACGACGTAATTATTTCGAAATACTGAGATACTATCTCGAATTAACAACAATGATCATCTCAAAATAAACGACATACTATCTCGATATAACAACTTAATTATCTCGAATAACTATCTTGAAATAACGAGATATTAAAATTAACTCGAAATGAGGAGATAAAAAACCATAGGCCTATTTTTTGCTGCCGTAAATAATTTTCTCGAAATGACGGCAAATTCTTTTTTCAGGGTGTCCTAAATCAGCCATTGTAGGTTCAATAGCCTTCGAATAAATCAGTATTTTTACTATTCCAGATAAAATATATGGTACGAGTTAATGCGAAAAAAAATACATAAACCGGTACTCAAAAAATAAAAACTCAACGCCAGAGCACCGATTTCGGAGCATCACTGGGACGCAAACCAAAGCATTTGGGGGGGGGGGGCTTGGGATGTTGATCAGTTACTCTATAAAATAGGTTATTTTGAAGCACTCATATTCAAGAAATACTTTTAATTTTTGACCCTTCGTTACCACACCGTTTGGAGCGGACTACCGTACAACATGACTCGATTTTCTTGTAGAACTCAACATTGAAGTGCACCATTGCATCCTGGGAAAGGTCGCCTGTCAGCCAGCATTGGATTTTCGACAAGGTTGTTTTTTGTTGGTTTATTTCGAGTAGACGTATTTCTTGATATATTAATGTTAGTGAGAGTGATATCGATGTGGAATTGATATGTGATAGGTCATCGCATCGCTTGAACATTCATTTTTACTTGATAACTCCCCGTGTTATGAATAATGAACCGGTCATGTACTATGATGTAGAGTTGTACTTAGGGCTTCAACGTGTACAAAATTTCGTGACCGGTTACTCGTTAGCTTGTAACCGAACCGTAACCGGTTACTCGTCCAAAAATATAGAGCTAAATATTGTCCAAAGTAACACCAATTTTTTTCGCAGTTCGCATTTTATCAAATCTCCGTGTCAAAAACCGGTCAATATCCCGCTTAGAACTCGACATTAAATGTCATTTTCACGTGAAAATATGCAATATTATGATGAATAAACATTCTATTTGGATTGGAGAGTGATAAATCGCTTCAATTCAGCCCGTTTGGGCGGAAATTTAACTAATGTGAAGGCTGAATTACGAGGGTGCAAAATACGTTCACGATTAACCGGTCGCAGAATCCGTAACCGATTACGCTCTGTAACCGAACCGTAACTGGTTAACCGAGTACTCGTTGAAGCCCTAGTTGTACTTGTACGTTAACTTAGGGCAGCCAGCGGGGGCTTAGGAAGCGTACATGATAGGGCTTCAACGAGTACACAATTTCGTGACCGGTTACTCGTTAGCTTGTAACCGAACCGTAACCGGTTACTCGTCCAGAAATATAGAGCTAAATAGTGTCTAAAGTAACACCTACTTTTTTTCACAGTTCGCATTTTATCAAATCTCCATGTCGAAATTGCGCCTAAAACTCGACATTAGACGTCATTTTCACGTGAAAATATGCCATATTATGATGAATAAACATTTTATTTGGATTGGAGAATGATAAATTATTTCAATTCTGCGCGTTCAGGCGGAAATTTGACTGATGTGAAGTGTTTTATGCTGAATTACAAGGTTGCAAAATACGTTCACGATTAACCGGTCACAAAATCTGTAACCGGTTACACTCTGTAACCGAACCGTAACCGGTTAACCGAGTACTTGTTGAAGCCCTAGTACATGATCTGCCGGCAATCCTCTAACTTCGCCCAAAACCGAGGGATTCGGTTTTATGCCCCTGAGGCTTCAAAACACGTATCAGCATGGAATAAACGCTATAAATCAGTTACTTGTGTTTATGTCTTCCAATCCCCCACAATCAAAACACTCGACGATCTTAAATTAGGGTAGAAATGACTTGTTTTATCTCGCATGACACACGATCAAAAACCGCGGCCTCCGTTTTGACAATTGTTGTGGGCGTGTCAGTCTGACCAAATTGAGCTAGCCAATCAGGCGACGACATTGGAATAGGGCCTTACACTGTGCTTAAGCGGACTGAGGTACTTTCGAAAGATAAAGAACGTTCGACATCGCAGCCGTATGAAGGAACATCTTGTTTCATTCCAGAATCGCTTATCTATATACGGATCACGAAACTTTCAAAAGCATAGATTGTGTGTCTAAATAATAGATGGTTCAAAATAAAGTTGGTTATCAGAAATTGATAAGGATTTGTAATACTGTAATGTAGAATAAAATAAACAAATACTACAAGTACCCGGTACACCACGATTGTGCATTTCTAATGTATACTGTAGAACAATGGATACATACGTATTTCATATACTTCATTCTTATTATTCTAATGTTGTATACCGTTGTAGTTGAAATTGGTAGACTATCTACTATTATGCCATTAGATAAATTTAAATATATATATTTATGTTCCAATATGCAGCATTGTGATTTTTGTACTGAATAATTCATCATCAAATGATTTTGCCTTGCATTTGCGTGTTCATATCTAAGTTACCAAGGGAATTTGAACTACATGTACAAGTGAATAACTATAAATCAGTATTATATCCAGTATAATAGCTTTTTTTAGCAATCATTAAAATCGCTTGTCTTTTTAAATTTGACAGTTAAACAGTGTTAAAAAATAAACAAGTTTGCAATGGAGAGAAATTACACAATTTTTTTTCGATAGCCATCGTTATGCAGGCTTACCTGGTGTGGCTAAGGGCGACATCTGGATACCATGATGAAATTTTGAAGGAACGACCTGAGGAAATGCATTTTATTAAACAGATATATGAAGCCTCCCACAAGAAAACCTTCCATGTTTTGATCCCTCCCCTAAATTGACTTGGCATTCAATAAGTCGACCACCTCTGTTAGCCAAATTTCGGTCCATCAATCAGCCTCCACAAGTCAACCGTGATTGTAAAAGAGATCGACCAATGTTTTAAGGGCAATCGTGAGCCACGCCGTGTGTGAATTGCGGCCTTAAGTAGTGGCTGAGAAAGCTACATTGTTGATACTGGGTGTATGGAAACTGAGGAAATTGCAATCATTCCTTCGCTATATCAAAGCACTAAGACAGTGTCATGGTGCCAGCATGGAATTGACGATTAGAGAATAGCTTTAAAATCTGGTTGGCTCCTACTCCTAGTATCACAATTGAATTCAACATTGGAAGCTGATCACACAAAACTTGGCAACATTTATCTCATAGATGAGACAATAGCCCAGAACATTTCAAAACGCTAAGTGGATAATATGAAAAGTAGAAAACTGTTACATGTACCGATATTCGATATATATCTTGTATTGACATGGTGATCTCGCGGTGGGTACGTGCATGTTCACGTTGTGGTGCATAAACACATGTGAAGATATTTATTGGATACATTTATTTAGATATATGGTAATATCCATATTTGGTTAAAATGTTGATTTTTCGGAATAAATTATATCAAATTGATGAAAAAAAAACGTGAGCGATCATGTCTTTGAGTGCAGAATACCAATATGGACAAAGATGGTAGGCATATGACGATGTAATCTAATACTCATTTTGCGTTTGGCTTCATGAAGCTTCATCTTGTTATGAATGCTATTGTTAAATGTTTGATATAAGCTGCACATATTTAATTGTTCCCTGGTGAGAAAGAAAAATAACGGTAGGTAAAATTCTATCAGAGGCATGTCTCGTAACTGCAGTACCCCAGTCCGTGTGCGCACAGTGGTAATGTGCACTGGCCCAGATGCGCGGAGAATCTGAGCGCGGCTCTAGTACGTAAACAACTTCCACGCTTTCTTTGACAGTTGTGAAAAATCATGAGAATTAGACCTGTGAGTGCATTTACAAGCGAATTTCATGCCTGAATTATCTTCACACCACTTCTAACTGATGGATTATTCCTTTGATGCGCTGGATTCGTGTGATTACAAAAACACATTGGATCCGGTCCCCAGACACGGTGGCTCACAAGGCGTCAATACGCCTCACAATGCTACTTGTACGTGACACTGACAACCACTTTAGCCTAAAGTTTAGGAGTTGATATTGAACTTGAAGGCTGGTGAATTGAAGTTTAGGAAACCACGTCATGGTCTTGTTACTTAGGCCTAGGCCAGATCAGACGCGCCCCCAGGATTTGAAAAACTGGAAGCACAAAGGACCAAGGCGATACGTGAGTTCGGAAATGTTTTCAGGTCAGGTCCGTGGAATTGGGTCGGGGTCAAGCGGTATAAACATAGCCAAACCATGCTGTCACGGTACCATTGTCGAGTCACTGTCACCAACACATTACTCGATGTCGCCTACAGTACAATACTAAACTCTTTGTCTTCTTCCGAGTTTACCGCGTCACTCACGTTTGAACATGGTGTGTACGAAAATTTTGTTTATACCACTAGACCTGACCTAGAAACATTTCCGAACTGGCTTATTGGGACAGGATATGTTGGCGTGGGGTCAGGGTTGATATGACCAATTACTGGCTGCATTTAAATCAATGTTAAATTGGGCAACTTCAGATGTGCGTTTCACCTTTCCAAAAAAAATTAGGGCTTAACGGTTGACAGGATGTGATAGTATAATCAGAGTACTTCAATAAAATCTAGGTCACTATAGAGCATGATAGTACCAATTTTTCATAAAATGACGTTGAACAGGACCCCTGTCAATTTAGCTCGTTTTCAGATCGCAATTGCCGACATAGCATACATTCAGCAAAACCTTTCTGGACTCCAAATCCCAGGAAATACCGTCAGGATTTTTGCTTTTCCCAAAACCAGACTTCCACACGCGCAAAATAAACCAGGATGTGGATCAATATCGCTTCGCGTTGTCTCCCTAGGCAACCATACATCTGGCGAAATGACGTCACTTAAAACGGAATCCTCAATGTGTGAGGCATCCCCAGGTCTATTCCTAGCTTCTACCCGTCAGGGGCCCGCCCGGCCCAGGGCACTAGAAGCTGTAGCCTAAACCCAGGTGCCCCACTCACCGAGCGCGAAGCACGAGTGGGACACAGATTGTAGCGGACATGGGGCCCTAGCTCATTTATCGCCTAGGAATGGGGAAATCAGAAGTTGTGGATTATCATGTCGATTTGAAATGATGCTATGATTGGATAAATAAGCACATGACCAAGAAATCTGAGTACTCAAATTGTTTCAGAATATATTGAAGAACATCGCAGTAGCGGGTAAATGTCTGGTCATGCAAGTTGTGGCTTTGTCACGATCGAAATGTAGAATATTTAGGGCCCCATGTCCGCTACAATCTGTGCCCCACTCGCGCTCGATGAGTGGGGCACCTGGGTTTAGCTGTAGCCCTGAATACAAGGCAAAACGATATATGCTCATATATTAATTGGCACTCCGATTATGTCGTCTGAACCATAGGTTTTGTCCACAACATATTTTGAATATATGACGTTCAAGCCTACTTCATAGTATATGGCAACACGGTTAGACAGTGTTAAAATTTTTGTATAAATATAACTGTGGTAGATTATCATTGTAGATAGATTGTTGTAAAGCCTTGGTTACCACAATACTTAGTATTTACCACAATAAAATAATTTAGCTTTGATGACATACCGTAATGGCTCGATTAAGCGCCTGTCCTTTACAGAGGCCTCCCTCGAATGAGCGCCGGAGGGTACAAAGTTTTTGACAAATAAGCGCCTCCCTTGAATAAGTGCCTCTCTGGCGCCATTGCACAAGAAATACCGTTTACTCTGTGTGGAAATAAAGGACATTTTAATGCACTTTGATTTAGCTTTTCATTCTACTGGTACTTTACTGGGAAACAGTATGTATGAACACTGGTAACAATTTACAGCAGTATTAACTGTCAAGTGCAGGTTAAATTTCAGATTTACAATCGGTAATTTGCCGTAGGCTTTCCCTGTTGGACATGTTCGATTTCTGTGTAATGCAAACTTTGTGTGACTGGAATAACATGGATACTACCGTTCAATGCAAATTATACTGGGGTATGCCCAGTGTTGGTGGCATTTTTCTGGCACTCGTCATTACAGTTTTGTATTTATTACTCCAAAATTACTTCCGCACCAAGCTTCATTCGTCTCAAGGTCGTCTGTTGAAATCACATCTCCTAATTGGCCATCAACTGATTAGTTGTACAATGTATATTGAACTTGATATGCTAATTGCTATCAACACCGATTCAAGACCTGGACATTGGCAATATATAGATCATAGTTTCAACCTGGAAAAGTATGTTGTCAAATAGGCGCCTCCCTTGAATAAGCGCCTGTCTAGAAAGAGCGCCGGGGGGTAAAACCTTATTGACAAATAAGCGCCCCGACACTCAATCGGGCCATTACGGTACACCAGAACCTGGGAAATCTTATCAATATTTAAGGAGAACCTAAACAGGAAATTATGTCAGATCCTTCATTTCATCGGTTCACTGATCAATTCAGTGAAAAAATGTTCGAGACAGCAAAACAGCGAAGTTAAATAGCCGCGATTATTTTCGGACGCGTCGCCCTAGACAAACATGTCTGATGGGTATTATATTATGGATGACCTTTGACCTTGCCCTTGAATTTTTTTATTCTTGGAAACGGTGCGTTGTAGAGCGAAACGGACGTTATGTTCGTACTCGTCACGGTAGACAAACATGTATGAGGGGTATTATATTATGGATGACCCTTGACCTTAATTTTTTTCGCTGAGTGGGCATTTTTTCGATTTTGTCGATATCTCGGAAACGGTGCATCATAGAGTGAAACAGACCTTGACCCGAATTTTTTTTTGTGAGTTGTCATTTTGTTTGTTTGCTTGGGATCTGTGTCATACATGTATAGCAAAATGATGTCATTAGTGGCAAGCATATCATAAATGTTATAGGTTAGTCTCTACACCGAAATGCCTCCAAGGCATCCTTAGGCGTTGATGTCTAGTTTATAATCTTCATCATAGACAATATGACATGTTTTCAGACTAAGGATGGCTACTCGACCACAGCTTCGCGGTTTACTTGGCACTGCCCTCAAGCGGGATTTCACAGTGGCTGTGGGTTTGGCGGTGGTGTCTGTGTGCGCATACAAGTTCCTGGTCCAGCTGCCAAGACGTCGGCGCTATGAGGAATTCTACAAGTGGGTGTTTGTCATGCCTAGTATGGATATCTCATTCCTTGTCACTAGAAAGCATTAGTTAGTGTGCTTTCTAGTGACAAGGGATGAAATACTTGCGACAAAACTTAGAATCCAAACTTTTCAAAATTTGTTACCTTTGTTACCTTATTTGTTTCCTATCCTCTGCTTATGTTGTTGATGACAGATACTTGAATACTATTATATTGTACCCTTCATCTGCTTTCTTTGTGTACACAGGAACTTTGACGCTCAGAAAGAGTTTGAGCGAATACGTGATGTGGGTGCGTTTCAGTGTGTGAATCCCGGAGGAGAAGTTAATGATGGCTGGTAGTCAATCAGTTTACTAGGTGGGTACGGTATAATATATATGTGTATATTACATATCTTTTCATTGGATTTTACATCTGCCCAAACATATTTTGCTTTCAATTTCATTCATCCCATGCTTGTCAAAAGACAAATATTTGCAGCTAGGAATACATAATTATGTAATTATGTATTTGGGGGCCTTTATGTCCAGAAAAATTTGCGGACTTTTTCAGTTTGCAGATTTTAGCTGTAATGTGTATTATGTATATAGAAGATAAATATTTGCGGTTGATTTAATTTTGTGGTTGAAAAAACGAATGTGATATATGCAAAATAAATCGACTGCAAATATTTGTCTTTTTACAGTATTCAATTTCTTGTGCTGTGTATATTTACAAGGATCTCTGTTTTTATGCTATTTTTCTGCATTTTAGGTTCTTTGATGTGTAGCTGTCACAAATTGCAACATTGGGAATGAGTTTGGGACTTCTGCTCCTCGAAGATGGAAAATCAGACTTCCTCCCTGCACATTTGCATTTTGTGTAACTTAATTATCAGTGAGTGAAGCGTGAGCAACAAAATGTATGTTAATTCTTACTTGTAATAAATAGTTACATAATGGAATTGTTCATTTTATTTTGCTTGAACAAGTTTTTTTTTGCAGGGGTCCATTTTATATACATTTTATGTACAAGGATCCTGGTACACAACTATTTATGGGTGGGCTGTGCAAATTTTTTACCGGTATAAGTACCGGTATAATATTCAATGAAGATTTCATGTCCAGTAGTTGGTGAAGGATTCCATTGTATGTGTTGATTGACAGGCAGATTTAACAAACATTCAGAAAAGTGCTTTGACCGCTGCCATCTTAGAATGTGACCAGTAGTAACCGAATGAACTCGATTCCATGTTGATTACCACAAACTAATTCTGAGATTCCTTCGATGCAGTCAACAGAGCGAGAGCTTCAACAAAAACAGGCTATATTTGGTGTTTCTCGATAATTTCATTTCTATATGATAGTAAGGTTTTGACTTACTGGGTACTTTGGAACATACTTGAGAAACGATTGCGACGTTTCGATCTGTCTACAACGGGCCTTGGTCACGCAATGATGTTGTTACTTCGCTGTGACTCGGCTCAGTCACGGGCGAAAGGATTTGGGTGTAGATGGCCGGTAGGTGGTAACCCAGATCGCGGTAGTAAGGTTTTGACTTACTGGGTACTTTGGAACATACTTGAGAAACGATTGCGACGTTTCGATCTGTCTACAACGGGCCTTGGTCACGCAATGATGTTGTTACTTCGCTGTGACTCGGCTCAGTCACGGGCGAAAGGATTTGGGTGTAGATGGCCGGTAGGTGGTAACCCAGATCGCGGTTAAGGGGTGGTTGGTCACAGCTGAGCCGAGTCACAGTCAAGTAACAGCAACATCATCATTGCGTGACCAAGGCCCGATGTAGACGGATCGAAACGTCGCAATCGTTTCTCAAGTATGTTCCAAAGTAAGTCAAAACCTTACTATCATATTTATTTTTGGAGCCATGAACTAATATTCCATAAATTTTATTTCTCCTTGCTACTGTACCCAATATTAATTTTAAAAAGAAAAAAAATTGTTCTTTTGCAGCATGGTATCAGTTGGTGCAGCGTAGTCCCCTTATGATGAAAATGTAGAACAAATGTAAATTGGATCTCATATTCCATATTGCTCATTTTATAATTTCAATCTTTTGTACACACTACTGTAAGTAAACTCACGGCTTCAAATTCTTGTGACCATACTAGTGTGCCTATACTAGTAGTTCTTTCTTGTAGCACGATAGAATATTCATTTGAAAATTTGATACATGATGATAAATGGGCATAAACCTGATGACAAATTGTTAAATTATACTAGATTCTTGGAAGAAACTTGTTGGAAATACTCCGTAGTAGGGTGGTAAGTTAAATTGGAACGTGTATTATGAGCAAATAATGAGATTGTTCACCTTGAATGGGGTACCTGCCAGTCGTTCAAGTCTCTCCGTATTATCATTCTGATTCATATTGAAGTCAGTGTTGTGACACATATATATGTATTGATTACCTAAATACTTGTGGTCATACATGATCAATTCTTGAAATATCAACATACATTTCTGATCGAAATATAAAAACTTTTGCCCTGTATACATGTAAGTTATTCTGCCTGACTTTAAATTCAGTTGTGCATTATTGCCAAACTATCATATCTGATCTTAATTAGCCTACATGCAGTGTTGGTCAGGCACATATTTAAGGTAAATTGACTTGTACATTGTGTCAATGGAGATGAAACAACAGAAGACAGAGTAAGTTTGTATATTTTATTATATATATATACCAAGCACCGATTGCCTTGGCCATTCTAGTACTGGTTTTGAACCCAATCCTCTCACACACCAGCCATCTGCTCTACAAGATACTAGTAAGCTGAAGGGATACTAGTATCCCATCAGCCAAACACAATTTCAGAAAAAAATCAGATGTCCCGTATTTCCGGGGAGTACTGCTTTCGTGTATCATATAAGTCTAGATATGCATATACAACAACAAGTTTTGGTGTACATCACAAATAACAACGAGTAGGCCTAGTGCTGGTACAGCAGCACAGCTACAGATCACTGAGCACGCCGACATTGGCTTTTTGGCTCTTGGTCCTGAAATGTCTGATCAGTGGCACGTTTATCCCAAACTTGGACAGCTGGTCATTGTCCATGTGAGAGAAAGTCTTGCCGTCGACTTTGGTGGCAGCAAACATCTTGAGGCTGGCGGGCGGCATGTTGTTGAGCTGTAGAAAGGACACCATCTCCTTCCAGCTGAAGGCGCTGATGTCTGCGTCACCGGGCACTCTTACCGTCGCTGAAACAGCAATCGTAAATCTCTTTTTGCAACTGGGATTTCAATTTGCATGTGTATAGACCTACATGAATGTATGCACTCGGCTCATGCAATTTGCACAATAGTATAAAGATCACTTGCCAAAACCTTCCAAATTATACAGTGCTCTGAGGTCAGGATCTATTGGAGACTTTAAGTATGATGTACTAGTGCATATATAAGTAGCTCGCTTGAAAGTAAATGTACTGCTTTTTTCCCAACATGAGGTGGGGTCCATAAGACAGGTGTAAATGAATTTTGCAAGTAAAGACAATTAATGTCCTAAATAGTTTGTGATTACTTAGATTCCGGAAAGTTTAGTGCCTACCGACGTTTCGTTAGGTTCACACTCCAGAATTGGCACTCACGTGGTGATCGGTTTGGTCCGAAGATCTGGTCCAGAATTGTCCTGTAGTTGATTACATTATTGACCTCCTCGTAGTCTATCACGTCTTCATCTGTGCAGGGGAAACGGAAAGGACAAAGGTTACCTCCCTAAACGTGAATATCGTGTTACCTCTAGCCTACGAGCCATCCGTCCTAAATTCGCCGCATTCCCAAATTCGCCAACGTGGATTTCAGGCCTTGTAATGTAAATGAAACTAACAAGTTCAACCGCCAATCAAGACTCTGATATCCAATCTTTGTTCCAGTAATTTATTTTCCACAAAACGAGCTTCTGAGTTCTGATAATATCAAGTTGGCGAATTTTGGGATGCCGCGAATTTAGGACGGATGGCTCGTAATCAGCAGACAATCCCAGAAACATCAGATGGATTGCTCCACTGTGCCATGTTTTATGTATGCTATGTACACGTACCTGTTTGGTCCCCGGGATTCCTAACAGTGAGTTCAGGAGCAGGATTGTATGGAGTGGCTGGGTTGGATAGAGTTCGTCTCAGTGCAGGAGAGGTGGGTCTCTCTTGGTTTCTGGTCCGTCCCACTGGGAAAACGATAAAATAAAACTACAGGTGCATGTACGGTGTGTGTATCATCAACAAACATGGACACTACACTTTCCTAAACATGCCTTACATAGCAACCCATAGCATGATTTTTGTCGAATGTCTGCCAGTTCGTTTCTCACCTGTTCCTGGTTGGGTGATCATTATTTCCTGGTCAGGTATCGCAGGAAGACGGCCGTGTTTTCCGAGATGTCCTTGCCTGACAGCCAATTTGCTTGACTTACCATAGCCTGGTAAACTACTGCAAAAATAAAATAACGAACCGCCACATAATCAACTTTATTGATTATTATAGAATAATACGTAAAAATTAGAGACATCTATCTACAGGTGTTATATACATGTATGTGTCAACAAAATTCGATTTTCCCACTGCAGATTCAGAAATCTAGATATAGGTTTTCGCAGCTTGCCTGGTAGTGTGACCTCTGGGAGAGAAGCCCCTGGGCGGCAGTGCTGGGCGGTCATTGATGGGGTCCTCGGGTAATTCATAGACGAAGCCAGACCTGAGAGAGGCGATGGCGGCTTCTGGGATCTCATCAGGACATGAAGCCAGGGAGGAAAGGTCAGGCACCGGATTTCTGGCCGGGTATTTGGAGATGTAGCGCACGTAAATCTTGGAAGTGAGCGGCACGGGACAACTGTGACCTCGCCTGGCCGCAGCCCTGCTGGCCACGATACAGTCGTCCTGGTAGATTAACATCAGCTTAATGGTCTGGTTCATCTGCAGTGGGTTCCGTGTAGGAGAAAATGCCGGCGAGTGTTCGACAAGCTCTGCGTTTACAGGAAGTACTGTACTCGGGATCTGTTCAAGGGACAACATACCCGTAGGAAGTGTGGTTACCTCCGTGTAGGTACCCCCAAGGTAGAGTGGTAGCAGCATCGAGGTTCGCAAGTCGTTCTTCCAAACACTCACAACCTCGGTTTCATCCAAGAAGCGACCACTAGAATCATATTTTCTCTCAATTTTGGTACCGCCAATCATGAGTACATCTCCAACTGATATTCTACCCAAGCCGTCTTCCTGTGTAACGGGGACTGAGTCCACTCGCACCTTTTTTACCTGGTCTCTGGCGACACATTCCAGACCTTCGTACGTCCGCGGCTTAATGCGGAAGCGTCCATCATAGGTCAGTGGCACGGAGTAGTAAATTCCAGATATCTGACAGACCATCTTTCTGACGGTCTCCGGATGATGCAGGACCACTCTATCGCTGATCGATACCTTGATTGCCTGTACAGAGATTGGCTCCTCCTCCCACTCCATCAGTTGTACGACCAGCGGAAGCTTGTGGGCATTGTCCTCCAGGAATTGGCTGAACAGGTACCAGCGGACCGAGGCGCCACCATACGTGTCCTCACGCTCGGCCACAGTCAGGTCAATGTCCACGGGAATGGCGTTAACTGTACCCGGGGAGTCGGAGGGACTGACCTCCACAAACCGCGTGGGTGGGTCCATAAACAGGTCTCCCTCGAAGCCACTTGGAAGGCCTGGTACCCTCAGGGTCTTGTTTACAGGGTCGTCTGAGAGCCGGATTCTCTGGCGGACTCGACACGGCAAGTCGCCCAGCTCCTGCAGGGTGTACGCAGTGTTGTCTGCCAGGATCCGGAACCGTGGCGAACAATCCATTGTCAAGTGGACGAGTTTAGCCTTGCTAAGAAGCTTACACTCTAGGAGCTGCACTCCGTCCTTCAGCACCAATCGCTTCAGCTTGATCTTCTCGCTTTTAGCCAGAGTAAACTTTCCTGCGGGGTCCTGGAACTTCTTCTCGGTACAGACCAGGGCTGGCCAGATACTGACGAGTTTCTGGACGCCTTCCACGACCAATGGTCTATCCAGATACATGGGCTGGTCGGGGATGTAAGGCAGCACCCTGAACAGATTCGGGCACGTCGTGGACACGGACATGTGGAGATTGTCCCCGCTGTCGTGATCGTAAAAGTGGAGTTCTACTGTGGGGCAGACCACGCGGCGTAGGTCGATGACGTCACCAGTCGAGAACTCCCAGTCCATGTGATGCGGGTCCTGGTAACCTTCAGTGACCTTGACCCTGGCTGGCAGGGCTTTGGTGCTGACAAACTGCAGCAGGCTCTGCTCTGTGCCAGCCATACTGAGGGAGTTCAGGTGTCATCAACTGTGGCATTCACAGCCACCGTAATAGTGCTGCGAATTTATATTTCAGATAGCCAGTCACGTTTTTTTTCCATAATAAATGCTTATTCTATGGCGCTTGTCAATCAATAGGCATATATTTCAATATCCACTGATATTCCTGCTTACGTAACTTCCTCATGATCGTGTGTTTGCGTTGAAACGTTCCACTGAACACGTCATGAATTAACATATTACAATGAATATATTTATAACGCTCCTTGTCGAATAGGCTTCGTTATGGTCCTGGGCTTTTGTATTTTTGTTCAGTATACCTTCCTGTTTAGAGTAGGTTCAGATTGTATTTTTTTTTATATCCTTCATGTCTCGAGATAAGCATGGCCAAAGTGCTCAATAGTGAAAGAACGCTTGGGGTTGGATGGTCTGGTTATTGGTATGGGTATGAAGGGGGGGGGGGAGGGGGTTATCTCCTGAGAAAGTCTAGTGCTTACTTATCTCTTGACATATTCTACATCTGAATAGATACGATATCTGGTATACATATACATTATATGTATTATGTATAACAAATATTTTTTATTACATGAACAGGTATACGTAGGCCCTACTTGAAAAATTTCAGGTAGATTTACAACATTACGGCCGGACTGGGAAATCCAGTGAAATTCATACTGTGATCTACATGATTGTAATGTGGCATGAATGTTTCTACACAGTCAGGGCACTTTCACAACTTAGACCTGTTAATTAAGGCATTTCGGCAGAAATGCCTTTATGGTTTTGTCAGAATTCTTCTTCTTCTTTTTTCTTCGTTTCCGAAGAACTCAAAAACTATTCTGGCAATGGCTGCAAAGCTTTGCATGGAGGTTCATATATCAACAGGGAAGAACCGTATCGAGTTTGGGATCAATCCGTCAAACGACCTTTGACCTAGAGGTCGGAAGATTTTTCGCCCAGTCATCCTTGAGGTTTCCTGCATATCTCGGAAACGGTGCGTCGTAGAACAAAACGGACGTTATTTTTGGACTCGTCGCCCTAGACAAACATGTCTAAGGGGTATTAGGGATGACCTTTGACCTTGACCTTGAATTTTTCTGCCGAGTTGGCATTTTTCGTTTTCGTCGATATCTCGCAAACGATGCATCGTAGAGCAAAACGGACGTTGTTTTCGGACTCGTCACCCTAGACAAACATGTCTAAGGGGTATTAGGGATGACCTTTGAACTTGACCTTGAATTTTTCTGCCGAGTCGGCATTTTTCGTTTTTTCGTCGATATCTCGGAAACGGTGCATTGTAGAGCGACCTTTACCCGAAGTTTTTTTGCCAAGTTGGCATTTTTCGTTTTCGCCGATATCTCAGAAACGGTACTTAATAGAGCGAAACATGTCTTAGGGGTATTATGGATGAACTTTCACCTTGACCCAAATTTTTTTTGCCGAGTCGGCATTTTTCGTTTTCGTCGATATCTCGCAAACGGTGTGAGCAAAACGGACGTTATTTTTGGACTCGTGGCTCTAGACAAACATGTCTAAGGGGTATACAGATGAACTTTGACATTGAACTTAAATTTTTTTTGCTGAGTCGATATTTTTCATTTTCGTCGATATCTAGTATATGTTATAAATTAGTCATCACACCGAAATGCCTCCAAAGCATCTTTAGGCCTTGTTCGTGATGGATGTGTTAGCTAATAAATTGGAGTAATATCAGTGAAGGGAAATTGTATGTCATACCGCGTAACAAAAAACTGACAAATGACCACCTTTTGAGAACAAACATCATTACATGGATATACCAGTGCATTCTTTTACTAGTAGTCAGGTATAATGGACCATTTCACAGGGACTCCCGCCAAATATTTCGGAAGCCTCGACTCGTATGGCTTAAATATATTATACGAACACAAATGTATCTGCAAAATGTCACATTTTGTTGGTATATGCCCATTCTTCCATTCTCAACGGTCTTTTTGCATATAACCATATCGCGTGTGACTGCTTGAGCGTGCACGCGGCTAAGCGCGCGGATGCTGCTTGAGACAACCTCGGAATCTCGTGTGTGGTTTTACGCTGCCATGGAAGCGCGTGTTCTGCCCTCAGTAGCCATTGGTCTGTTTGAACTACGGAAATTACCGAGTAATGCCAGATATTCATGAGGTCCGAGTGGGCTCTGTGAAATGGTCCATTCTAACCAGTTCCTGGGTTTTGCCGGATTTTCTTTATATGTACACAGTTGAATTTTGTACTCGTTTGTACGGCGGCTCATTACTGCCAAACAAAAAAAAGTTTCCCACCACGTTCACTTTCTGCCACGTTCACTTTCCGCCTGGGCGATAACCTTTGTGCCTAGGCAATAACCTTTGTGCCTAGGCGAAAACCTTCCCGCCTGGGCGAAAACTTTTGTGCCTAGGCGAAAACCTTCCCGCCTGAGCGATAACCTTTGTGCCTAGGCGAAAACCTTCCCGCCTGGGAGAAAACCTTCCCGCCTGGGCGAAAACCTTCACGCCTGGACGATAAACTTTGTGCCTAGGCGAAAACCTTCCCGCCTGGGCGAAAACCTTTGTGCCTAGGCGAAAACCTTCCCGCCTGGGCGATAACCTTTGTACCTAGGCGAAAACCTTCCCGCCTGGGCGAAAACCTTCCCGCCTGGGCGATAATTTTTTAAGAATGTTTATTTTTCGCCTAGGCACAAAGATTATCGCCCAGGCGAGAAGGTTTTCGCCTAGGCACAAAGGTTATCGCCCAGGCGGGAAGGTTATCGCCCAGGCGGGAAGGTTTTCGCCCAGGCGGGAAGGTTTTCGCCTAGGCGGGAAGGTTTTCGCCCAGGCGGGAAGGTTTTCGCCTAGGCACAAAGGTTATCGCCTAGGCACAAAGGTTATCGCCCAGGCGGGAAGGTTGTCGCCCAGGCGGGAAGGTTTTCGCCCAGGCGGGAAGGTTTTCGCCCAGGCGGGAAGGTTTTCGCCTAGGCACAAAGGTTATCGCCTAGGCACAAAGGTTATCGCCCAGGCGGAAAGTGAAAGTGGCGGAAAGTGAACGTGGTGGGAAACTTTTTTTTTGTTTGGCAGTAATGAGCCGCCGTACGTTTGTACCCTGTTGAATGGTAAGATATTATCCGTTCATATCAAAATTCATTTTGTCCGAAGTCAATTTACCATGTAGTCAATTTGCCAAAATGTTGACCCTGCAATGTTCTTTATGTAGGGTTCGGTGACCCCACGATAAAGAGGTATACCCCATTACTGGAGTGTCGCCGAATGTCTTATAAACCTGTCCGCACGTTCACGCTATAACCGTGGTGTCACTACTAGGTAGCCACCACGTCATAACGCTACAGTGCTTTCTCCTTTCGGAGAGACCTCGTCCCCGAGGTCAGCCATATCCCACTGCCCAGTCATATCACAGCACTGAAGATCAAGGGCGCCACAGCTACCCGATTATGTACACATACTTGGCTGCGATGTGAATCTCAGTGAGGGGCTGACCCCAGGAACGACGCCGAGAGAACCCAGTGGTTCAAAAGGTACGTCACCAATGTAGGGTTCGGTGACCCCACGATAAAGAGGTATACCCCATTACTGGAGTGTCGCCGAATGTCTTATAAACCTGTCCGCACATTCACACTATAACCGTGGTGTCACTACTAGGTAGCCACCACGTCATAACGCTACATTTACTGTGAACTTTTTTTTTGGAAATGTATTATATATGTTCCGGAGAGCAAAATTAGCTTGGTTGCTACTTGTGCAACCTATAGCATTTTTAATAATTCAAGATGGCGGATTCCGCCATCTTGAATATTGGCTAATTTTCAACTTTCGTTCTAGATGGTGTAGAGAGGCATGTAATACCTCGTTTTATGGGTTTTTGAGGACGAAGAATCCATTTATGTAGTTAGTTTGATGATCAGGGTAAATGTTGACGTCAAATCAGGCATGAAAAATCGAATTTGACATACAATCGACAAATTTGATCTCCATTGGCCTTATATGTGGTTTTCGCTTATATATTGCAGCAGTGTCCGGCCAGGGGTATATACATATAGTGTAATTCTCATACATCAACGTGTGTTAATGTAGGTAGATCTTAGAAATCATTCGGAGTTTTGAAACGACATGTGTTCTGCATGTTGAACAAGGGTACACGTTCATTGAACACATTGATAAAAGAAATTTCACTTACCACGATTTGCCACCAGTGCCTTAAAACTGTCATCTTTGTTTCAGAATATCACGATACCAGCAGTCTACGTAGATTCCAACATCAGTCCTGTCGCCACAGTCGTCATGTCTGCTGGACGGGAGAAGTGCCTGTTCAGTCCATGTGATGCTAGTGTAGTGATGCAAACATTGAAGATAATGGTTGTGTAGAACAATTACCACTACAACCAAAGTGAAGCACGACAAATTGTAAAACAAACTCTGTCTTGATATGGCGACATTCTAGTTCACAAATCATGTTGCTGTACCTATACTTCAAATAGCAGGATCAACTAAAGTCAATATCAAAAGACACTGGTACTTCTAAAGAGTTGCTGAAGTCGCAGTCTAGTGACTTTGAGTTCAAGTGAAACTGCTTATTGTGTCCGAATAAGGGTAAGCCCACAAATCCGACAAATTAGACTTCAGCAAACATTTTGAAGCACCATGTCTTATGAATTAGAATTTGGATGTTTCTGCTTTTCGAAGTATACCGTAGCTACAGTAACATGATTTGTGAGCTAGAATGTCGTCATGTTCAGACAGAGATTTGTACACTTCATCGAGTTTCACTTTGCTTGTAGTGGCAATTTTTCTGCACAGCCATAATCTTCAATGTTTGCAGCACTCCACCGGCATGAAATGGACTGAACAGGCACTTTTCCCGTCCAGCAGACATGATGACTGTGGCAACAAGACTGATATTGGAATCTGCTTAGACTGCTGGCATCGTGACATTCTGACATGAAGTTGATCAGCTTTAGGGTACTGGCAGGGAACCGTGGCCAGTGCATTTTTTTGTTTGAAAAATGTGTACCCATTATTCTACCTGCAAAATAAATGTTGTTTCAAACCACTCAATGATTTCTAGTATCCACCTACATATAGACATATGGAAAATATGTGGTTTGCACATCAAAGCCAGACGCTGCTGCAATAGATAAGCTAAAATACAATGGAGATCAATTTTGCAAATTGTATGTCAAATTTGACTCCTTACCTCTAATTTGACGTCAACATTGACCTTGTATCATCAAAATAACTAGAGAAATGGATTCCTCGTCCTTGAAAACCAATAAAAAGAAGTATCCGCAATCTTGAATTATGAAAAATGCTATAGGTTGCACAATTAGGCACCAAGTTATTTCTGCTCTCCTAATCATATAGAAAGTATTTCCAGCAAAAAAGTTCACAGTAAAGATCAGCAACTCGACTAATGCAATTTTAGAATACTATAAACAGACTTACTCATTCGACCCAGCCCTTGCATCTGCAAACATATTCACTTGTATACAATTTCGTGCATTGTTGTATTGATCAGTGATTTTGCTACTGTTCATAATCCAGTGCAAACAACATTCTGTGTGACATTGATTTTACACCAGCAGTGATGTAACATTGTTTGTAGCCTTGCCCAGATTATATTGATAATATATACATGATCGCATGATATACGCAGCTGTGAGCTGTACATGTATTTGTGGGAGGTGGGAGACGGGAAAAGGGTTTTAGAAAATATCTCTTTATGTTAAATTCATTCCTAAGTCAAACCGATATATACCGGTACTATAACGGGAGTTTGTATCCTACCATCATGGCAAATTGTGAAGATTATTTACAGATACAGAATATAAGTACTGAGTATTATATTTCTATTGTCAGGTGAGCATTTGAATGTCATGCTGGCAATACTTCTCGCTTCTCGCATGTCACATGTCGCTTCTCATATGTCACTTCTCGCATGTCGCACCGGCTTTCAATAGAAATGCCTTTGTGGTTTTAGCAGAATTTTTTTTTCCTTTTTCTTTTCCACGTATGAAAAAAAAGTATGTAGGCAATGGCTGCAAAACTTTGCATGGAGGTTCATATATCAACAGGGAAGAACCGTATTGATTTTGGGATCAATCCGCCAAACGACCTTTGACCTAGAGGTCGGAAGAGTTTTCGCCCAGTCATCCTTGAGGTTTCCTGCATATCTCGGGAACGATGCGTCGTAGAGCGAAACAGACGTTATTTTCAGACTCGTCGCCCTAGACAAACATGTCCAAGGGGTATCATGGATGAACTTTGACCTTCACCTAAAATTGGTTCGCCGAGTCGGCATTTTTCGTTTTCGTCGATATCTCGGAAACGGTGCGTCGTAGAGCGAAACGAACGTTATTTTCGCACTCGTGACACTAGACAAACATGTCTATGGGGTATTATGGATGAACTTTGACCTTGACCGGAAATTTTTTCGCCGAGTCGGCATTTTTCGTTTTCGTCGATATCTCGGAAACGGTGCGCCGTAGAGTGAAAAGCACGTTATTTTCGCACTCGTGGCACTAGACAAACTAGAAACTTTTGCGCCGAGTCTGCATTTTTTGTTTTCGTCGATATCTCGGAAACGGTGCGTCGTAGAGCAAAACAGACGTTATTTTCGGACTCGTCGCCCTAGACAAACATGTCTGAGGTGTTTTATGGATGAACTTAGACCTTGACCTGAAACATTTTTGTCGAGTCGACATCGTTTTTGTCGATATCTCAGAAACGGTGCTTCGGACGTTATTTTCTGACTTGTTGTGCTAGACAAACATGTCTATGGGGTATTATGGATTATTTTTTTTACTGAGATGACATTCTCTATTTTCGTCGATATCTTGGAAACAGTGTGTCGTAGAGCCCATGGTAAACATGTTATAAATATTATAAATTAGTCTCAACACCGAAATGCCTCCAAGGCATCTTTAGGCCTTGCCGTCTAGTTGACAAGTTTAGTGCATCCCGCAATGGCGGAACCACTCGCGGTTCGTTTTAATTTTCTTCATTTTCCCAATAATTACGATTGTGATCGATACACCCATACATCTGCTGATTCTTATGCGCACGAAACAACCGTTCGTTGCAAATACATGGCGATTTATGTTGGTTTGAGCATGAAAAACTCGTCTGAAAAAAAAGTCGAAAGCCTAACGATTGTTTTTGTGAAATCGAAGATTCCCTAACGAACATGTGAAGATTCCCTAACGATCTTTTCTTTATTAATTCAAATCTACGTTATTTAAATGTTAAACGTGAAATAAAGTACCAATTGACATGTATTGATGTGTACAGATGATCTTCTAGTACAGATTTCCTATTTTTAATGTGACATTCGCTAATTTATGTCGCATAAATCAACGAATTCACAATGGTGTATGATATGGACCTATTACAATATACACGTATTAGGCCTATACGTTAGGGAATCTCACTTTTGTCGTTGGTGAATCTTATCGCTAATTCTTTTCCTCAACATATCTTAAGAAAAAGCGTGATCTGCTTGAAATAACTACGCATGTCTTTGACCAAAACGCTAAGCTACCTTCAGAGTATCCATTTATCACAAATGGACCTGTCATTTGATAAAATACGGTTGAAAACCAAATTGACCGTGTTTACTGTCCGCCATTGCGGGATGCACTAACGATCGTTAGTGCATCCAGTATCACCACAGTGATGGATGTTATTTCACTGGATGTTATTTCTCGTGATTCACCCAGTGTGATAACAAACATCTTTGGCGTTTTCAAGAGCCTTGAAGTACATGTATATCAAATGCAATTCTCATGGACGTTATATCATGACACTATTGAGAAAAAAAACCCATAAACATGCAAATTATGTGCCGCCATTTCTGAAATGTCTGTTTTGTCAATATCTGAAGACCGAAGCATCCAATTACAACCATTGATGTGTCTAAACCAACGTGGGCACAGGAATTATATTGGATATACTTCGGTGGTTTTTAAAAACTGTTAACCCTAATGCACATTTCCATGAGTTCTTCACATTGGATGAATCGCGAGAAGAGTGTCCCTCCAGTGAATATTAGTGCCTGACTTCAAAGAGAAGTCAGGCGTCGTCAGGCGAACATTCCTGAGTAAATTTCGGTCTAAAGTAAGTAAATTCCGACTCAATGACCAATAAAATCCTCTGGGCTCTTGGACTAATTTGTTATCAAACGGTTTATCAAATCGTGGCACATACGTAGTTTTTGTTTTAAAGTACTAGTATAGTGAAAACATGATGTGAACTTATGAAAGATCTCGTTGGTTTTTACGGCATGTAAATATCACAGTCCGTTCAAATGTTATAGCACTTTAAAGACTGAAATCGGCAAATTTGCTTTTTCAAAACAATTTAGCTAATTAGTATGCAAATGAGATATTCATGACGTCATCGGGGGAAGTTGTTTTAATTAGGTACTTTGATATGTATTATTCATTCATTTGATGTTATGATTATTCATCAAAACTCATTCTATACAGATTTTATTATGAATAATCAGTGTTTTCACTTTTGCTGTCGTTGTCAAGGTAACCAGTGACCTAATATGGCCCATAGCAACCATGGTTGCTAGGGCCAGAAACCCACTTAGAATGGGGTATGCACAAATGAAAATGGTGCCAACTTGAGCTCTATAATAATTTATTTCATAAATAATCGACAGAAAGTCTGTGGATAGACTGACTTGGCAGTTAATGGCCATGGCAACCATGGGTAACTACGGCCATAGAGGACGACTGGTAACCATAGCAACAGTACAGTTTGTGTGGATATTGACTATGTATGGTGCATGATTATATGGCCATGGCAACCATGGGTAACTACGGCCATAGAGAACGACTGGTAACCATAGCAACAGTACAGTTTGTGTGGATATTGACTATGTATGGTGCATAATTATATGCACTAGTCAGATCGTCAGAACTCAGAACCTTCAATAAGAATCATTATATCATAGCTTGAAATATCCTAATTGAAATTTGTTCCCCTCGTGACGTCATGAATTCTCATTATCATCTAATTTGCATATTAGTGAGTTGCTAGGACTTTTCATTGCAAGTGGCTTCTGTAATGTAATGCCGGAATGGCAGTTTCAAATGGCTGTAACTTTTGAACGGATAGAGATATTGATATACTGTAAAGGCCATTTTGCTCAGATCATTGAGATCTTTCATATAACAAGCATCATATTTTGACTTTACTAGTACTTTAAAGGTTTTAACTTACGGACCCATTTGATGTGATAACTTTGTTTCTAATTCTGTACAATAATGCTATTTTAGGCTATTTCAATACTGTATCAAGATGGTGAACTTTGAATATCTCGAACGACCCGTAATGTAGACTGCACAATTGATCTCTTGGGACAGAACGCATGTGAATAGAGCATACAGCCAGGTCTGTATTATGATCATATAGCAAGTCGTACAGGGTGGATGTTTTGGTATCTTGATCTCGGACAAACTTGAGTTGTAAACTTCAAGGTCACGTCTGATCTGAATGTGTAAGTTCGCCTGTGGGGACACTACACCTGTATAAAATGTATTGAGACTAATAGGAAGTCATCTATGATGAATCTATTGGTGACCTTGAACTTGACCCCAAGTCTCGAGTTCACATCTCACCTGAAATATGCAAATTGGCCTTACGGGTTGAGCTGTGACCATATTGGAATTAGGAAATCATATAATTATGTTGGCTCTTTTGATGTCCTCGAAATTGGCCTCAGAAAACCTCGAGTTGTGAAGCTCAAGATCACATTTGACATGAAATATGTAAATTGGCCAGTACAAAATGATTATACTGGATAGATGATATACGGAATCAAATATTGGATATGTTGTTAACCTTGAACTCAGAATTACCTTCAGTATTGAAGCTCAGCATGTTTAATTCAAGTCTGAAGTCCAATGGGCCATGTTAGATATTTTGAAGCTTGTAGCCCCCCCCCCCCCCAGTAATCTTCAGCTTTTGACCTGGTGACCTTACTCGACCCTATGAACTTAACAAATTTCCAACATCACATCTGGAATAGACAATTTGATTTTCTGTGAACAATTCGCTGGCGTCTTTACCTTTGTATATTTAAGAAGTTAAATCACACCTTTTTTTTACCCGGGCTCCCATCAGATTGCTACTTCCATCACCACTCACGAATAAACTGATTGGATTTTGATGCTCCCGAATCATGAAGCTTACCCTCGCATATTAGACATAAACTTATATAGCAAATCATGGATGGATCTTTTTGGTACTTGACATCAGATGACGAGTCAATCTCACGACCAAGTCAATTTAAAAAGTAGTACCTTAGCCTTTGGACAGGATTATTGATCTATTCCTGGTCTGAGAGACCTACAGATTTCTGGTTGTAGTTTATGGACCTAGGAATTCAATGTCAGAATACCAGACGAGGAATTAATACCAGAATCATAGCGTCGAACCATGACACAGTTTTTTTTTTCTGAACTGCTTTTATTTGACAGCTGAATAAATAAAAAAGAAGACACAAACAACTCAAGATGTATATATGTCACATGCTTTCTTGGAGAATATATCGAAGCATTTGTTCTGAATCTAACGTGTCATAATATATTGCACAAAACACGGATTTCGGATTTTTGGAGAACATAAGCTATTTTGATAGACAACACACCCATGGTACGTGTATATACATCTGTGTAGACCTATATATAAATCAGTTTTAATCTTCAATATTATCATTATCGGTCATCAGATACACCAGTGGCAAATATCCCCCAAAACTAAAATACTTAATGAAGCCGTAAGTTTGATTTCATGGTGTTGATTTCATGGTATCGGGTGGTAACCAAGGTAACCAGCTCCTTGGCTTTCGTTACTACCATAGTTCAACATCTTATACAAGGCTGGACAGTTTGCTCAACTGAGAAAACTTTATATAAAAATTTTATATAATAGAACCATCAACAAAGAATGGCAATTCATATAATATTATATGTCCCAGATCTGGGATCGGACCCATCATCTCTGGGTTTTGAGACAGACGCTCTACGAAGTAAGCTAAGGGACTTCCCACTAGCCAAGCTAGTAGGAGCGAGGTGACCTGAGGTCACGTATGGGGGCAGTGGTGCAGCACATCGTCCTCGAAGTGTGGGGCGTCCTCATCAGTTAATCCCCCAGAATATATCCGTTTCACAACAGGGGCATGCCATAACTGCACCCTACCAACCTTTCCTGTTCGCATATATATTTGAACTTGATACATGTTACATTTCATTTTCATTTTGTTTTGCCAATACATGTCAAGCTTCAAGGAGAAAGCTGAAAGCACAAATACAAATGTATCGAACTGTGTCCTAGAACACATTATATGTATCACTGAACAATGAGTTGAGATTCACTACTTGTTTCAATTGAACACCTAGTTCAGGGTTAGAACATGTAAGTAATATGTAACCTTACCAGTTCCATGTACTGTACACAAAATGAAAATACAAGCAAAACAAAACATCTACTGCAGGATTCAAATCAAAGCAAAATAAATGTAAACAGTTTTTCGTTACATAACAAAAACAATTCTGCAACAACCACAAGCATCAGATAGCTCAGCTACTGCTATTGCTGATAGAGGCATCAAAACAAATACTCACAACGGTATATTATTGCGAGACACCAACAAGTGATTTTCAGAGCGAGGCGAGCTAGACCTTCTACTGTGATGTGACAATACATCACCGAGACAGTTCAAGATTAGTGCAACCAAAAACCCAAAACCCATCGTACCGTGGGATTTTCTGATGAAACTCAAGCCACAGATACGATGGTGTTCTGTGTATTTCCTTCCTTTTCTCAAAAAAAAAAGCACCGAATATTGACATTTTTATTTTGTAATGTATAAGCCTGCTGGATAAAAAAGGTTACTGGTTGAAGCACATACCACTGAGATTTCATGCTCATACCGTTACTCTGTCTACAGACCTGGTAGGAACTTATAAATTGTATACCCGGTACACGTGACTAGCATCATTTGGTACAACATCATGGTGGTAGAATACTTTTACAATAGGCGCCTTCCTTCATGAACAAACATGAAAGTCCTGAAATTCTTCTAATTCGAGCAAGTCTGCTCCAAATTCCAATTATTTACACATTTTCCACACACTACAAGATAAAGTCTATTACAGATCATTTACAGTTCATAATTCAGGTGTCCATAACAAAACAGATTTACCTGTTCCTATACCAGACAAGGAACATTATATGGCACTCTCTCATGTCACGACCTTGATATAACATTCATGTATAACAGCTGAACAATTCAACAACTAATGTCTTACAGTTCCAAACCGATGACTTTTCTCCCAGTGGTATAATGAAATATTTGACCAAGAGTTTTTAAACTTAATCCAGCAGTTTTAAACAGGCTCATCCCAGCAGAGGATGCAGCAGGAAAAAAACAATAAACAAGTTCAGCAAAAGTAGCTCTTTCGAGGCCAGTCAACATCAAGGCATTACCCTTTACACTCCCTTCACTAAAATGTACAAATCATCGAAAAACTTCCAACACACGTGGACATTGCATTTCCTGCACATTTGTCATGAAACACGCGTAAATTTTGAAGAAGGGAGATTTTAAGGTAGTCCCAATGTTGTCCAATATACCATGGGAGAAAATCCACTGATGATGTACATTCCAATAACGATGTCGCGGGTCTCATCAGTGGGCAGCATTGGACATTCAAACTAAACAAAACCATTCATCCTCAGCATTGCTAAACCCTAAATGCAACATTGCTCAGAAAAACTTGCAAATGAAATTTCTGACTAGACTTAAAATAAGGACTGCACACATAAATTATAAATACAGATCATAGTGTAAACATTGCACATAACTCATCAGAGAAAATCAAACATCAGTTGATGTACACAATTACTAATTTGACGATTTAATACACATTTCAATTGTGGCCATAAATATACAAGTCAAATACGTTAATTGCATACAATATGTAGTTGATGTGTAAGAATAGTCCCTTGAACTACCTGCACTAATACGTAGGTGCATCAGGACTAAATTCTTCATAAAGAATACAAAACACAAATACATGCTTGCTGAATTTATGTACGAGTATGTATATAAGGAGGCTTAAAATTCAGCACATGTATCTATATATATATATAAGAATTTTTAATTGAGGTTAATATTGTAAACTCATGCTTCTATATAGCACTTGGTCAGATGTTACCATGGTTACTTTCTAATAGCTGACACAGGGTTTAACAACCAGCCAGGCTTTGTCTAGTGAAAATATTACTTGTTAAATTCAAGCCATGACAAAAACACCCTTTGTACAAGGTTTGTAGATGTAGCTATAGACATGCAATGCTTACACTGTCACATTAAGGTTACACACTACAATCAAAACACATTGGTAACACCACTATGAACAAAATAATGATACAGAGCATATTTGCATTATTGTGTTGGGTAATTTATACAACATCAATCCAAATGCAGCGGGTAAATTGTGACACATACATGCATGTGCCTGCATTAACAGCTACCAATATGAATATAACAGATCATTGCTGTATCTACACAACTGTTCATTCAAACTAATGAACCAACATCTCTTCATGAGTATGTGACAATGATTCTCAGGCATTCGTCACACATACTCGGTGTACAAGTCCTTCCTTGTCACCATGGCGACACAACAGCCAATCAGATTCCACTTGCTTCATCACAGCCAAAATTGTGCCTTTGCTGAAGCTCAGCTGATCTTCCTGCATTGCCACATGGTGACACAGAGCTTGCACAAACCTGCAATGAAATAACAAGACATTGTGATTCTATACACTAACTCAAAACTTTCATGTCCATGTAGAGAATAGATTTACTGTTCACTAACCAGTTGTGTTCGACTTCCTCAGTAGGCGGAGTCAGAAGATCAGGACTGGGGGTCGCTTGCTTCTCGACTTTCCTGTTCCTTCCTGGAGCAGTTGTCATTCCCAGCAGGTTCTCCACGCTGCTTCCGTCCACATCTTTTGAATCACACGTGGCTACCGTCATTGCTCTTGTCAGCTTGGGCTGAGGCATTGTAGACCCTGCCCAATCCTTGCTCATCTCTGGGTTTGAGGTCATCATGGCCTGCTCTTTGCTCTTGACTTTGTCATCCAAGAGCAGTCGATCCATGAAGCTCACCAGACTCGGCCCAAAGCTGCTCCAGCTTTTCTTGAGGGATGAGCTGAGAGTGCGTGTGAGTGTCTCTGACGGAAGCATGTTATCTTGGCTCCTAGATTTCAAGGTCTTTGTCTGACCACACTCGTTATGCGCCCGACTTGTCGGAGCCTTATTCAAGAGCGGTGGGGCAGATGACTCCCCACTGGGACTGTCTAGACTCTGACTTCTCGACGGAATCTGGAACTTGACAGGTGCATGATCCAAGGAAGAGCTCCTCGGCATTCCATGCTCATCAAAAATTGACTTCTTGTGCGTCGAGGGGCACCCAGTATCTGTATCCTTGCTTCTATTGCTGACCTCAATGCCTGAATATCCTTGCATGCTGTTGCCATGACTACTGGCAACTGATGTCCGTTGCTCAGGTGAGACACTGTCTCTCTCCTCTCGGAACCTGTACTCTGTGACCCCATGTTTGTAAACCTTTTGCGGTGAGCTGAACCAGTGCTCAGTGAGTCTCTTCAGCAGTCCGTCAGAGTCCTTCTCATCATCGTCCGACTCAGCTTGGCTGGAAACTGCGATCTCACTATCTGACACTGCCAAGGCCTTTCTTGGTCTCACAGTGTCACCAATCTCGACAAGAGTCCCTTCCTGGCAGCTGGATTGACCACTCAAAGTGGTGTCTGAACTCTCGGTAAGGCCAGGAACAGCTGGCAAGGCCTTCAGGGGACTACTGTAACCAACCGCAACCTGTACAAAGTCCTGGCCGAGGTTCTGCAGCACATCTTTTGACAGCTTTATCTTCTTGCTGTCCTTGAGTGACTTCAACAGCTGCTTGCCTGTGTCCGTCACCATGATCTTGGTCTGTTCCTGGATCTTGTCGTAGAGGCTGTGCCAGCTTGATCTAGTGGGGGACCAGGAGACGATGGCCTTCGGGTCGTAGACATCTGGGGCGCTGTGGTGCAGCACTCCCTCTGCACGCCCTCGCTGGCCCTGGACAGGGGAGATCTCGCCCCTGACAGGTGAGTCCGACTGCGACAGATCCCCGAGACGCTCGCTCTGATGCTGGTAAAGATGCCACCGCCTGCGCTCCAGCTCGCCCTCGGCCCCTCGCAACAAGTGCCTGTCCAGAATCGTGTCCGAGAGCTGCTGATGCTGTCGACCCTCTAGGTGTCGGAACTCAAAGTTATACTCTAAACGGAACGGCATCTGAGCTAGTGGCTGGAGCACAGTGATCAGATCCAGGAAGAGAGGTTTGGCAGCTGACATTTGTGACAAGCGCAGGAACCCATCAGTCTCATAATGCCTCGACAGAAGCTTGTCATTTGACTGTACCTGGCTCAGCCAGACATCCAATGCCTTGTGGCTGTAAGAACATGGTATTATGTATACAGCATGTTATTCAAGCCACAAACAGTTGAATGCAACATGTTCACTAAAAACAGTATAATATAACAAAGAGTCAAATGCTATAAAATGCTATATATCTTATTGGAAATTTTTGAATGGACAACAAGAATCAAGATTTACTTCAATAGTCCAAAGACAAAAGCGTTGAATTTCAGCCAGGATGTGGTCAGAAAGTCCAGGGACTTGAGGTCTTGTACCAGATGGTGCACAACTTTCGATGATGGATGTGGCCCTGCATCGATGTCACACAATGATGAGTTAAACCAGCATATGAAGTAGTAGACAAATTGCAGGACAATCAAACAATCACACACACACACACATCAACTCACCGATCTCCAGGGAGTCCTCAACCACCTTCCAGACAGAGTTCTTGACCTTGCCAAACAGGCTGCGGACCAAGGGCTTGAGACCATCGAGAATCACTGCGTACACGACGGGACAGAAGTGCTCCAGGAGGACATGCCCAATGTCAGGGGAAGCGCTGGTACTGCCCAGCTCAGCCTGCACACAAAAGGAGATGGTCACACGAGAGTGTCTGGGTTAGCTTTAAAGGCCAGCTTTAACTTGTGACAAGAACAAGTATATTTGGTGAATGCTGTATACAACCTCATAGATTTTCGATCATTTTACTGGATGAATACAAATATGGGAAAGTGCTAAAACTATGTCATAATATTCACACATATAAGTAGTACTGGCATTTACCTTTTGTTCTACATCTCTGGTCTGACCAAAGTAGTGGATCAGCTTCTCTGTGGCCTTCATCATGTCTTGTAGCAGTTCTGGAAAATACACCAATAAAGTACAAACTCTGCCAGGAGGAGCATGACATCCTGGTGATATAATAAATGCAGGTATTTTGAGCTATGCTATACCTTTCTTAGCTGCCAGCTCTATGGAGGGCACTCCAGTGGTGGGGGATGACATCAGGCTGATGGAGGACAGTGGAGATACTTCAAACTGCTGCGGAGGACCCTCACTGCCCGGAGACTCCTCGATCGTCTGAGTCACGGGCCTTGGGATCACCATCCGGAAATCTGGACAAATAGACAATGCAATCGTCACTGTGCCTTACTGTCTTTGTATTAGTTTCCTTATTACAAGTCCTTTAGCAGACATGATCAAATTAGGTTATCACTACAGAGTACAAAGTTCTCAGATAATGTGAGACATCAATTGTTTAACTTGCTGAAGCAGTATATGACACTGACCTGGTGGCAATGAGACAGGCCGTTTCTTGCCACTGTTGAGTCTGCCGAGGGGGTGTCGGATGACAACACCAGTGCCTGTATCCTTGCTAGCGGGGGGCTGGACCTGTCGCCGTGGTGATTCATGTGGACTCTGGTATGGTGAATGGTAGTACACCTCCTCAGAGAAACTCACACTTTTCTTTGACTTATAGAAGTCAGAGCAGGCACGGCTCCCGCCATCTCCTGAATCGCTGGAGCTGTGCAGCACAGCATGTGTCGTCCCACAGGTGCATGGTGGGATAGGTATCGCCTCAGGAGAATTGGATGGTGTGGCCAGATTCCTCTTTGAATGGATTATCACTCCATCTATGTTTTTAACGGGAGACTCAATAGGTTTAACCTTATTTGGCAGTGCTGCTGTTGACTTTCCAGTTTCCTGGTTTTCATCGTTGCTCTCCCCTTCTGGGTTGTGAGAGTGAATTGGTATTTCGGACAGTGGCTGTCGCCGTGCACACTCCTTGTCGTGTGTGACAAGCTGATACTTGATCTGGCCTTCCTGGCTGTACTTGAGGACCAGACCATCTGATGGGTCTGACCAAGACCGATGTTTGAATGCCAGCAGCTTGCGGTCCACTTTCCGCTCCTTGACGAGACACGACTTGAGCGGTTTGGAGCGGCAGTCTCTCCTCATGCGGACCTCACTGGTCGCAGAAACTCGCAGTGGTGGCTTGTGGCACTGAACATGTGCGACTTGGTAACAGGGGGGTGGAGGCAGACAGGTGTGACAGCCACTGGGTACTGTAACACAGGGGCAGTGATAGATACCAGAGCAGGCCCTGTAGTGGGAGCAATGAGATCTCTGATGACAGCCACAACCTTCCCATGACCTGACCTCAAACATGTCTCGGTGTCCACTTGTTTTACTGTAGCTCGGATGAGATGCTGTCATCACACCAGAATCCGCCTTCTGGCTTTCAGTGGACCGCTGAGCCTGGCACAAGTTGCAGACCTTTGAACACTCGTCTCGATTTCTTATGGGCCAAGCTCCCTCACCGCTCAAGTTTCGTTGAGAGTCCTTCGCCATAATGACCTTAGTGCCACACTCCACATGCCTCCTGTGATTCTCATCCCAGCGGGAGGAGATATAGCGTCCCGGGCGGTTGTTCAGTGAATCGTAGGAGCCGGGGTCGATTCCGGAGGAGCTGGAGCTACAGAAGCTGGAGGCTGAGTCGGAGCTCCTTGAGCGGAGCTTGCCGATCATTAGTGGAGAGGACTCGCGGGACTGGGCCAAACATGCACTGTGGGGGCGGCTCTGGCGTGGTGGTTTCTTGGGTCGGTAGCCGGACTTGGGTGGCACAGGTGGCACCCCACTGGAAGGCTTGGTCGGCTTCTTTGGTAGAGGCATTTTGGCACCGGCCGGCGGCTCTGTGATGGCCTGTGTGATGTTTGCCAGGCTGCAAGGGGTTTCTTTCTTCAGGAAGCTGAGGTCTGGAAGATCTGTGCTGTTGAAGAACAGACTTTGGGTCATCCGTTCTTTTGCATTTTTTGATAGTTGTACTGTAAACGGGTCATCATCTGCATACTTTCTGGGTATGGAGCCTGCACTGTGAGGTCTAGCCATTCTAACAAGCCGTTTTTTACGAAGAATGTTGCTCTGTACATTCCAGTGTGCCGTGGCCAGCAGATCTATTGATGTCTGCAAGGATTTATTCTCCTTTGTTTTCTGGTGGGGTTTGACAGCACTCTCCGCAGATGTCTGCATTGCACGATCACTTAGTTTCGGTGGGTGCTGAACAGCAATGTTTTGTCTTGGTTTTAATCGCTTGTGGCTGTCCGCAAGCATGGATCCAGCCTGCACAGCCATCTCCACATTATTGTTTTGCACTTTAGTCCGTAGGCTAGGATCCTCATAACCACTCAGGTTTTTTCTTGTATTCCACTTGATCAAACTAGTGTCAGTGATTGCTTTCCCATACTCTGACATGGGTGAGAACTGGTGACTGCTAGCTGGAGATATACTCCAGGTGTCAATCTCAAAGTGGACTACAGGCTCCTCCTCTGCTTCCTCAGGCTCCCTGTAAGCCATGACATCACCGGGACAGGACTTCATTCGCTGGTACATCTCAAGCAGCGACGCCGAATGGCGCTTGGGTCGGGAGACATCACACGGGGCTTCACTCGGAGGCTCTAAGGCACTGGCGGGAGTCGACTGCGGAGGGGGTAGTTCAGGCATGCTCTTGCTTCGTGTCGTCTTACTGCCAGTCATTCCATTCTCCTTGACCCGTTGCCAAGTTGTCATGCCATCAGGGAGGCTGTCCTTCAGACCCTTGTTACATTGCTGCTTGACAAGCTTCCATGTTGTCATGGTGGAGCTGGTACTGGTGTCAGTGGAGCTCTGTCGTCCGCTGTCGTTACTGCTGGCCGCTGCATGGGAGAATGGACTCACACTCAGACTGCCATTGGAGCCAGACACCTGAGAGTGCTTCCCGACCAAGGGTGAGCCACTTCCAGTGCCTCCAGAGCTGCTCCGGGCGATACCAGAGCCACTAGCTGCAGATCCAGAGTTACAAGTGCTGCTGAGGAGGTCGCTGGTCCGTCGGCTGCCTGAGGATGCCGTGCTGTGAGCCCCACTGCCACTACTGGTGCTGGGTTGGCCCCAACACATCAGCTGCTTGGGTGCCTTCTTGTTGGGCGGCTCGTGGTAGGAGTCGTCACTTGAGTACTTAGTTGGGCTCCGGTCGAAGGATATCATATACTGGTCTTTGGCAGCCAGCCAATTGAAGGCAAAGCGGTCCTCGTCCTTGACCAGACTGCCAGCGAGTTCCTCGTTACAGAGGCTGTCGGAGGGGAACCCCGTCGTGCTGTCGTCCATGTCGCCATGCGGTGGCGGAGGCGAGAACAGCGGCTCCACCTTGAAGTCTGACAGGTCACTGGAGCTGAGGAACTCTCGCTCGCTGCTCGTCCCGATCCCGTCGCTGTTCCCGGACAGGTCCAGCTCTGCCTGGTAAAGACAAGAGTCCGACTTGGATGAAGACATCCGCCCGACACTCCGCCACCGCTGGTTGTCGTCTTCAGTGATGTGCATTAGGGACTGTAGCTCCACTGAATCTATGATCTCTTCTTCTGCACCGCCCAAAGTCGCGTCAAACTGCACTGCGAACTCGTCATCGTAAAAGAAGTCATTGTTGATGGTATCTTCAGGGGAATAGAGCAGAGCACCAGACCCAGTACCAGGGAGGTCTGAGGTGGTTGAGGTGGTCGGACACCGGCGCGGGGAACCGTGAGCACTCAGGCACTTACCCTGCTCCTCTCCTAAAGGCCGTAACTGTGAACACAAACAGATCAACATTGATTCATTCAGTTGATATGAGTGAAATGATCACACAAATTGAGTAATATAACAACAGTTTTTGCCATGAACTAATTGTTTATCAGTCAGAATATTTGTGACTGGGTAAACATGGTAAATATTACATGTATATGCAAAGAAGGCAATCTGACCATGAAGGCAACCATACATGAAGCTTCATAAAAGGTTTATGGTCAATCAAATCCGGTCTTGGCAAGAGAGTTCAATACTTACATAAATATGACAGAAGTCAAGTCATTATCCTATATTCAAAACATACATCAAGTCAGTGATTATGTCACATAGCACCCAGTCAACTGCTGTTCCAATAAATGTTAGGAAGTCACTGTCAGGGTGTTGCGATAACCTGGGTTATGACATTTTACATGGTTTGTTTGTGTGAAGAAACCATCTAGGCATGAACGTTTGCCCTGCAGACCTTTCCAGGTCTTGATACATTGAGGTGGCAGGAAAGTCATTGAATTGCTCAGCAGAAAATCTTACCTTGTGAACAAAAGATATTTTTCTCACCAACTTTACAGGCATACTCTTTGAATACATGTACACAATCAAATTGAGAGAAAATTTAATTCCGCTTGAAAAGATTCACAGTCAGAGTGCCATCATCTCTCATTCATCCCACAGAGGCTATTTTATGAGCTGTGCTTATAAAATCATCAGTGGCAGAGAACCAAGAGAACGAAGTACACATGGGGCAGTATTTATCAATGCTAATGTCAACATAGAGCCATCACACAAGTACTGGTGTAATTGTTTTTGTCAGCCATTCCTGGATAATTACCCTCACACCGAGATGTGTCACATACAGGAGTGACAACAACAGAGCCGCATGGACGGACACGCCAGGAAAGTTGCTCTTAGAAAAGTGCACATATTATATGTGCACAATAAACTTCCATCATCACAAGAATCTTTATAATGTATAAGAATTTATTATTTCTGGCACATCTTGTGTTTTAGGACATCTCAAGCCAGGATTTCGTTATACAAATGACAATATACATACTAGATATACATACCAAATCTGTATGTAGATCTGATATGTCCAGACCCCAAGCAGATTCATACCATATGGAATGTGGTCAATGTTAATTTCACTTGGGTGATATCTGGACATCACCTGAGCAATAATTGTGATGATAAATACTTCCAGATGGTTGAATGTCTTGAGGAACAAATTAGAGAATGATGAAAGGTGGGCTGTAAACTGACTTGTAGAATAGGGGGTGGGCCATAACCCGAGCAATGATAGTAAACCTATCTAGTGTAGCTGATGTATAAAATTGCTTACTGAATGAATAGGTCAGGGCAGAAAAGGGGGGAGGGTCACTTCGAAAAAGCTTTAATTGTACAGCAGCAGGTATACATAGTCAGGAAGAAATGTAAGAGAACCAAGTCCATTTGGGCTTTCACAACTATCTTGTTACCAAATCTCCACTATTGTTTGATATGTACTTTGTACAAAGTGTAGTTAGGTTATTATTTCCCTTATACACATAAATACTAGGATATAAACCGAGAAATCTGATGTGACGATGTTATTATATAATGTACATACTCACACCAGTTGAATAAACAAACTGATTTTACCTAGAGACCTTGCCTTCCACTTTACTGCATAAATCAAGCATTCATGTCACAATATCAACAATGAAGTCACCATGTGAGAAAAACATGTCAACATCATGAAGATCTACTCAACAGGTAGTTACATAAAATTACTGTTATCTATACACCAAATAAACAACAATTTAGATCTCAGATCCCTTGACGAGTACACTACTAGTACACTCACTTTGTACTGATCCATTCTGGATACGAGACGGGAGTTGTCGTTCAGGTCCACATGTCTCACAGACTCGCGGTAAACGTCAAATACGCGCTGGGCAACCTCATCCTCCTCCTCGTCTCCCATCTCCATGGCAACTCTGTCGGGAAAACACGACCAGTCAGGCACAGGTTCAGTCAGAATACTCGTCGCTCATGTATCATGTATTGTGAAAGACCAGTCAAATTCTCAAAAATGACATCTTCAACAAGAGCAACACCTAGCTGTTGGATCTCATGCACAATTTTACTTCTCTGTGATAATCAATGATATGAAGAATTCTTTAGTAAAACATAGAATGATGGAAACAGATTAGAAATCGGCAGCCAGTTGTATGTTGTAACAGTGGTCATGTCGTTGTGCTGTCAGTGGTCTATATTAGATCTATCTGATTATCTAGCGTCAGAGTACCTAATCATCGACCCTCTCCCTAATCCTCGACCCCTGCAAACGGCTGGGCAAAACTTGAATAAACTAAAATGTGAAATGTGCTGAAATGTGTATTAGAAATGTGGAAGTACTTTCAATGTGGTTTTTGTCAGATGTCTGTGTTGCACAGCTGTTTGGCAGTTTTTGCAGGGGTTGATGATTAAGGACAGGGTCGATGACTCCCAAAGTTAATCATATCCTGATAACCGCTGATGATCATGATGATGATCACTGCACAATGTCTGACGATCCATGAACTTTTGCAAGTGTAGGCTACTGCAAACAATACAGCAATATGGCCTACGATTCAACATCTGATTTAGAAGTTACCGTGTAGATAAATCATAAACATGCCACACAAATACTACTAATGAATTACACAAGTTTTAGCAAAGTTGATCAAACTGACAACGCATCTGGTTCCACGAAATGTATTCTTAGTTCTACGCAAATCTGGATCACGAAATCCTGCGATTACATCAACAGATTCAGCAACTGTATGTAGTTTTTTGGGCAATGTCTACAGCTAAAGACAAACTACACTATTACCCAGTTGATATGCCGCCTTCCCAGAATCATTTACATGACGATAACTGCTGTAGATCTAGGATATAATTTGACAATTAGGATACTCGGGATGATTCTTCCATCTTGAATATGTTCATGAGCAAAACCCACGTAAAACTCACGTTCCCAAAACGAGACTACAGCAGGTGCCCGTAGTGCCTCTATCTATACTCACCAGAGGGCAGCACAAATAATCAACACGTCTCTATATGTATTCACTAGGTGGCAGCACAAAAAGCCTCACGTCTCTGAATTAACCAGGTGGCAGCACTCAAAAGGTTATTCGCCCACAGTTCAGGCCTATTTGGCGGTGAAAAAAAAAAGGTAAAAATTCATACATATGTCAAACTAGATCCGTGCACAACCAGAAACCTATCTCTTACGGGTTTCTGTTACCTCTTTGGCGACTACAGTTTCAGGCATCTGTGCGCATCCACATTTTTAGTCATCTGGGTGTATCCAGAGATATTTATCTAGGGTGAATTGAACTCTGAAGTTGACCATGTACACAGAAGTGCCCAGAAGAGTCATGCAAATTGATTTTTGAATAAGGACAAATTTAAACTAAATCACTCCAATAACATGTTTGCTTTAAAAAAGATGTCAATTTGGTGATTTGTGTTTGAGCCAAGCCAAGTGCACCCAAAATATCCATAAGATATGTTTACCTGATACGTTTCTGTCTATGACCCACCATTTCCAAGACCAATTTCATCCTAAATGAGTCTGATAATTGCTCCATGACACACTATTTCTGAGATATGGCCAGGTTAAAATAATGCTGATTTGGCAAGGAAAATTTGGCCGGAGTCATCCAAAGTACACCTGCAGTATCTGCAGAAACCGAATCCAGAAATCACTTAATCTGGCCTTAGTGACATTAGGGGTATACCACATTAGTGGTAAAAACTCGGCAAGATATGTTGCGACAAACTCAAGTTAACGCCCGAAAACCAAAATGGCAAAAAATAAGTAAGGAAGGAAAGCACCATTATATGGTTTTCATTCCTGATGAGATAAACATATTGTGAACATTTGGTAAAAAAATAGATTTTAGCATTATTTGTTAACTGATAACAACAACATTAAGGATCGTCTATAATAGGATGTCCAACTCTGCTCAATGTGGACGTAAAAAACGTGATAACGTAAAATTACAAAATCTCATTTGAGCGTGTCAAACGGCGACAGGTGCTTGAAATTGAGTTTTTCATACTGTTTATCACTTCGCTCATAGTGAGATCATACAGGATCGGGCCCTGGTATTGTGCTCAGTGATCTCAGAAGGCATGCGTGGGAGGTGGATCCCCGTTGTTATCCACAGTTTGTCTTTCTCTCCGCTCGCGAAGATATTTATGGTCCCAGCACGTGCATGTCTGTTTGCGTGTTTTTGAGCACATCCTCATCAATGGTTTAAAAAGTTTCAATTCAATCTTTTCAAAAATTTAGGACTGAGCAGCATTATCCATTGTCGCAGAAATATCCCGTTTCCAACGAAATCCAATAAAAACTGTCGGTATGAGAACCGTTCTAATATCATTGTAATACTCAATATTCACTAAAATTGGAAGTAAAAGTCCTCTCTTTTAACTTTGAGATGAATCTACTTTTCACCTGAAAAATACCACCAGAGTTACATCAGAACTTGCTCTCTATAATGTGGGGATTTTTTTTAAATGAGGGGCCAATTTTATTGTCACCATGAGTGGGTCGGTATTACAGGCATTTTCGGTGGCAGCAAAATGGCATCATGGTTTTGAATGGTTGCCATGGCAGAAAAAATAAACCGATTCCCATGGAAACATTCCTCCCGTTGCTCAAATTTAAAGACGATTGGATCAAACCCGTTCGAGTTACAGCCTTCGATGCACACACAAACATATAAACGTACAAACACTCATATATCGCGACCCCAATACCACATAATCGGCAACACGAATGCTGAATATTGTTGAAGAAATTTAGGCCATACCCCTACTCAATACAATCACCTATCATTCATTTCAATATCTGGTTCAC
Source organism: Terebella lapidaria (assembly GCA_949152475.1). Classification (NCBI taxonomy): domain Eukaryota; kingdom Metazoa; phylum Annelida; class Polychaeta; order Terebellida; family Terebellidae; genus Terebella; species Terebella lapidaria. The sequence goes on along the minus strand of OX424557.1, from coordinate 52,031,075 downwards.
AATTCCGCTCATGTTTATTACAAATCGATGTGCACATTCTGATTATCAGCGCCCGGCACCATTTCAACACGCTCAAATCAGATTTACGCCATATTACGTAATCACGTCTTTTTGGGCAGAGTTGGATATCCTATTATAGAAGATCCTTGGCGACATGTATATTGGGCCGGTAGTACAGTCACCTTCTCTCACCGATGAAAAATATCGCTTTGGGTGATCATGACATCAGTTGAGGTAGAATTTGCTCCGATGACGAGCCAAAAACGTAAAATATGTAATTTGGTGGCCAGTTCAAAGATGGAAAGAACACTCACAATGTGACGGAAAATGAATATTGGACATCCTGCAGTTCAAGAAATCTCCGTTCTGTGTAAATAAATAGTACAGATTCTAAATATCTAGAAAAGAAATGCCGTAATGCTGCCAACTCGCCCGTTCACCTAGGTCAAATATACACCACGGGAGTGAATGGGTGTGGTATATGGCCTGCTTACGTAGGGGCCAATTTAATTGTCACCATGAGTGGGTCGGTATTACAGGCGCTTCCGGTGGCAGGAAAATGGCATATCATGATTTTGAATGGTTGCCATGGAACCTTCAGTTTTGCCTCAACTGTCGTTATTAACCACATGAACCAGAATCATGATGGAAATCTCCGACAATTCAGAGGAGTGTGTATGGATTCAATATAAAAAAAATCGATTGATTGTATTAGTTCAATTTTTCATCATTCACTGCAAAATATTCATAAAACATTTAATGAAATGCATTTATCACCACGATGATACTAGGTCTTAGGAGATTCTGCCAAAAGGCCTTAATTTGAGTCAATGACAAGTATACATAACTTTCAACACTGTTCCAGTGAGATGTGGTACAGATATACATGTATTCATATCATTAAATCTTATGATATGAAACAATAATATATTGGTAAAACATACAAATTTATTTCCGAATCATTAAGTAATGTCTCCAAAACAGACTAGTTTGTGGCAACAGTGATCAGTTAATTTAGCAATATACATGAGGATATATACATGGACGTTCATCAATACAATCAACAATAATATTTCTCATACATTTTTGTTAGTGTAACAAGAGATTCTTCAAATTCAATCAACACCGATTTAACAACATATCAGTAGACTTCACCCTGTATCATGTATATTGCAATTCAAATATATTTGACTACTTTTGTCTCAATACAAAACTCATGACAACCAACTACATTTTTGTCAAGAGTCAAAGTTAACCTATTAAATGACTGGAAAACTCTCTGTCCAACTAAAGGAATTACAGTAAAAAAAGTAAAAAGCTATAGCATTGTTCACAGAAACACGCCAAAGACCAAGCTCAAAAACAGGCCGATATAATCAGAGATCAAGTTTCTAATGTAATTGATATAAACTGTAAACTGTGACCACAAGCACGATAAGTAAAAGTTCAACAACTGCAGAACATTCCAAAAACTTGATTACAAGGAAGATCATATTTACTAGAATGACAAACTGACAGTTGAATCAACAAAAACATTTTGAGTAATAACAAGTGCGTTAACAAAACTGAATATGTGCAAGAAAGTTATGATCCTGAATATTATAACTATATCGACCTACATATTGTCCTGATATCAAAGCATTCATAATATATTTTTTCAAAAAGTTCAATTCCAATATGTAACCAGTTTGTTTAGGACAATCATCAACATTAATAAGTAGATGCTCTGTGATTGCTGATGACTGGATTAGCATGCCACATAATTGTGTCTGGTGATCAACATATTAAAGTGTTGGAGTGTAACATTATAAAGTGAGATAAACATACTCCGTAGCTCTCCGACCTCTACACCAGTGCACAGTTTGAGATACAAGGTCAAGGCCATCTGACTACAATCATGAATGTACGTCACCATGAGATTGGGCGGGTGAACAAACCATACGCGTGTCAACAGCACTGCGATTACTTCTGTAGGTAGCGACCGAGGAATGATCACATCCCGAGCACATGAGTTTGTTTACCTGATACTCCAATCTGTGAACTGGCGTATGCTCGGAGTGACCAGCAGTAGCAAGAGATTACAAACACCTAGCCGTGTATCAGGAGTTACGACACACTCAAACCGTCTTTTGTGAAGTTAGTAACAAAGGAAATGTACAACTGGTGTAAACTATGGAATTATCATATGCACATCGTCAACATTGTTTGAGCAAAGAAATGCACAACATTTGTGAAAACAAAAGTAAAGGAATGCCAAACTGTGTAAAATCACATAGGAAACAAAGATTATGCACAAATTTTTGGATAACAACGAGACAAAATGTGTGTATGACACGATTTTGTGAACATTACAGAGTACAGAAAGTACAAAACAATCGTCAACCACTGGATACATCCATTAGGAAGCCAGCATTGTGGAAAGGAAAAAAAAAGGATATGTGATAGAAATGCAGACAGAAACAGCCTTAATTGGCACAAACAACTACAAAGTTCATAACATGATGATAGTTTTGCACCTCCGGTAGATAGAACACAGTAATTGGTGCACCATGTGTTAGTACATGGCCTCTCTAGATGTAATATCAACAGGGCAAAGGTACCAGAGAGGTATCCACAACAGGTTTATCAACATGAACAGGCTACATCAAATATAAGACAAAACCCGTCAAAATTTTCAGGACGCGAGACTGCTGCCAATAGGTGTAGTAACAAACTGTGCAGTGGGTTATAATAACATCTGGCCTGTCTAGATAATATCTTGGGTAGAAATGAACAACACCTTGACCTCTGCTCGTTATTCTAACAAATACATGTTGCTACCAATATGTACAATTAATATCTATTGTTCACAATGTTTCAGCCTGTACGCACGGAGTACACACTATGTTGATTTCTACGATGTTATACATCATTCACCCAAGGACAGACATAACATTTGTGTGATTTGTGTGTGCATGATAGCAGCCTTCGAGTCAAACTCACCCACTAACTTAGATAAACATCTTATCAACACACAATAAAAGCACCATAATGTTTATCCACCAATGTTATGCAGGACAAACTGATGAGTGAAGATGAACCTTTTAGACACATCCATCTTAAATATCTTCCCAAACGGAGTACAGCTCCCCAAAGGTACATCTTCAGTCAAGAAATGCAAAGGTATTGATTTGAATGATCAAACAGCTACATAACAGAATGAGGTCTATTCCTGCTTTGACAATGCCAGCTTCCTGTTGCTAGTGACCACATGATTATATGTATTTGACACAGAGACATTATGCAATATTTAAGCATACAGAACGACTATCACACACTCTTGTTAGTAAAGCATAAAACAATTCCAAACCACTAATTTTGCACCAATTTAAGCATTTCTCGCTTGCATTGATTCAAGCATGAATCTGGAGTTTGATAATAAACATCAATTTTGTCTACGGTCTTTGCAAACACTACTGTTGTGTTCAAATATGAGATATTGGTGATGTTCAATTTTTAATTCAAACTGTTCAATTCAAACTAGTTGATTTGATGTCATACATCGGACATGACTAAACCATTATGCATATAAATAAATTAAAGCAGTAAAAATTTACAAAACTAGACTAATCTAGAATTGGTTACATAAACCTGGATAAAAACAAACAAATCCTTTGAGGTTCTTGTACCACAGAAAACTTGAATTAAATAATTCAGAAAGATATGTACATTCATCAGTTCAAATATATACATAAACTTGTCTGATATCCACATGGGGGGCCGATACATGTAAGGATAGTCATGTTTTGATTTTCATGCTACTATTATCATCATAAAAAGGAAGTTTTAACTTGTTTAAAACCAGTATTTATTACATACCTACCTCTATAATAAACTCTTTGGGTAATCTTACCTTGGCATTCAAAGAAGAGGAGAGAGAAATGAATGTCACAAGAATTTTCTCAAAATTCCTGACATCCATCTCGAACTCGGAATTGAAGGAAATTACTCTCACACATCTCAGATTCCCCGCGGTGTAGATGTGACGTCACACCGGTCATATGATTGACCTTAACCGCCATTAATTTGCCCACCTGGTTAAGGCAGGGGAGGCGGGAGGGAGAATAATCGTGTTTATTATAGAGGTAGGTATGTAATAAATACTGGTTTTAAACAAGTTAAAACTTCCTATTTATTGCCATACCACTACCTCTATAATAAACTCTTTGGGTTATATCAGAATAACCAAAGGAGGTGGGTTTAACCCTCTCCCGGGAATTTCATCACCGATGTGTGAGAGTAGGAAATATCCATTGAAAGTAGTAAATATTGTGTTTTACTTTTAAATTATAATTTTAAGTCGAAAATACATATTTACAGGATATTTACAACTATACCATAATACACGCCTGAATTACCTTCAGATGCATGGAGACGAGCAGGGGCTCTGCAGAGGTGACTTTCCTCTTGCAGAAGAACAAAAATTTCCCTCGCCAAAGAAGAGGAGCAACTCCCCTGGGAGTCGACCTCAGGTGCATCTGTACAGAGGCGTGCTGATCTATTTACAGGTATCTACAGCTGGACTACACGCTCCGCCGCCACCAGTCGTCCAAGCTGGAGGCCGGAGTCATCCTCCCAAGCTAACTCCCTGAGATAGAAAGAAGTGAATGTGTTATGAGATTTCCAGGTACAGGCAGACATGACATCATTCAGAGACACTTTATTTGTAAAGGCAAGTGAAGCCGCGAGAGCCCTCACATCATGCGCTTTGACTCTGAAACCTGTGGATTTTTTCGCCTGTGACTTTTCATAGCAAAATCTAACACACTTCTTGATCCAAGATGAGATCGTAGCAGGACGGATATCATTTGGAAAATCCTTAAGATAGGACACGAAAAGCAAACGCTTGCCGAGATGCAGCTCACGCGTACGATTAACGTAGATGCGGAGGGCTCGCACGGGACAAAGCTTCGCGTCTTCCTCCAGGCCCGGCCCCAGAGAAGGAGTCAGGGCGGGAATGGAAAAGCTCAATAATGGCGTACCTGCTAATTGAGTTTTGGCCAGAAAGGAGGGAATGACTCCGAGGAGAACCGAGGAGCCATCCGACTTCCACTTAACTTTGGAAAAGGACAGAGCGTGAAGCTCACTCCGTCGCTTCCCGGAAGCCAGAGCCAAAAGGAAGACCGTCTTAAACGTCAGCAACTTTAGTGAGGCCCGCTCAAGGGGTTCGAACGGATCTTTTCTTAAGACGTTGAGAACAAGCGATAGATCCCACTCAGGAACCGGGTTCCTAGCTTTCGGTCTTTCGATCTCGAAACTATTAATCAACGCAGTCAAACCTTGATCATGACCAAAATCGATCCCAAGTTTGGGTTTTAGAGTCTTCGCGATAGCCGTACGGTAACCCGCGATCGTGGATGGAGCTCGCCCTTCATTGAACTTTTCGAGAAGAAATTCGGAAATTAGGGGAGCATCGACTCTGAAAGGACTAACCTTCCGGCGACGACACCAAGCACAGAAGGAAGTCCACTTCGATTGGTAGACTGCCAAAGAAGATTTTCGATTTGATCGGGCGATCCTAGCGGACACCTCCCTTGAAAATCCCTTCTTTCGGAAACATCGCTCGACAATATCCAGGCATGAAGCTTCAGACTTGCGGGAGCCTGATGAAACATGCTGGAGCGAGGTTGTTTGAGGAGGTCCCACCGATCCGGAAGCTGACGAGGGAAGTCTACTATCAACTCCAGAAGGTCCGGGAACCACGACCTCTGCGGTAGACACGGAGCAATCAGCAGGAGGCGACACTGGTGAGTCCGAAACTTGGCGATCACCTTGTCCAACAACACCGCTGGGGGGTAAGCATACGCGTACATGCCCTCCCAGGACGTCGACATCGCATCCACTGACATGGCCGTGGGATCGGGAATGGGAGACACAAACGAAGGAAGTTTGTGGTTCCACCGGGTCGCAAACAAATCGACCATCGGCGTGCCCCATAGGCCGCAGAGAGATTGGAATACCCTGGGGGCAAGACTCCACTCCATGGCCTGGACCTGGCCCCTCCGGGAGAGGCGGTCCGCCCAAACATTCATATGACCAGGGATATGCCTCGCGAAAAGCGAAATACCCCGGTCGTGACACGAGAGCAGGAGGTCGATAGCGGCCTGGCACAGCGACTGGGACTTCGTACCGCCCTGCTTGTTGATGTAAGCGACAACGGTGGAGTTGTCGGTGGCCACCAACACAGCCTGATTGAGGAAATGTGTTTCCCAATGCCTGAGAGCCAAGAACACGGCCTCCAGTTCCAACAGGTTTATGTGCCATTCCTGCTGAGACGAAGACCAGGTGCCCGAGACCTCGCTGTCGTCCCAGTGAGCGCCCCAGCCGTCCATACTGGCATCCGTAAATACGTGCCTGGATGGAAGCGGCCGGCGGAATGACGACCCTCGGAGCAGATTGACGGGATCCAGCCACCATTGCAGATGGGAAACGACTTCCGGAGAGACCTGCACGAGCTGGGATCTGTCTCCCGTGACCTGGGACCATTGAGAGTGTAGATGCCGCTGAATAGGCCGCATGTGCAGGCGGCCCAACGGAACTAACTTTTCCGTGGACGCCAGCATCCCGAGAAGGGACTGCCAGCGTCTGGCCGTCTGTGGAATGCGACGAAGGAAGCCTTCTGACAGCACGGATAATTTTGACTGACGATCCAGCGTCGGCAACACAGTCTCTGAGGTAGTCTGATAACGATACCCCAAGAAGACGAAGTCTCGACGCGGTGACAAGTCGGACTTTTTTTGGTTGATTTTGAACCCCATCCGTGAGCATAGATTTACCACAAACTGTGCTTGGACGATCAGCGTTTCGCGACAATGGTGCCGGATTAGCCAATCGTCGAGATATTGGTGGATAAAAATCCCCCGCTTGTGGGCGAGAATCTGGACTTCCCGAGCCACCATGGTGAAAATCCACGGCGCTGTCGATAATCCGAACGGGAGCGCCCGAAACTGCCATACGCGGCCGAGATAGAGAAATCTCAGGTATTTGCGAACTGCAGGTTTCATTGGAATATGGAAATAGGCATCTTTGAGATCGATCGTTACCACCCACGAATCGCGAGGCATGACTGAACGAACTTGCTCCGGCGTTTCCATGGAAAACGTCGGCACTATTAAGAACTTGTTCAACGGAGAAAGATCTATCACTGGTCTCCAACCCCCCGACGCTTTGGGAACCACAAACAACACGCTGTAGAACCCGGGAGTGTCCCCGGGAGCAGGTTCTATCGCTTGTTTCTCGATCATCGCCGTTATCTCCTCGTGGAGAACACGGCGGCGTTCTGGATCGTTTGGAAGAGTGAAACCCCTTGGGACGGGCGATAACGGTGGCAATTTCTCGAATTTCAGGCCGAATCCTCGACGGAGCGTCGAGACGACCCAGGGGCAAGCCCCGAGCCGCTCCCACTCTTTCCAAAACAGAATTAAACGAGCTCCTACGGGCTCGTCTGAGGAAGGAATATCGACCGAAACGAGCTGACCATGCAGCTCTTCTCGACACTCGAGCGAAGGATCCGGCCCGGAATCCGAAGCTATACGTACCCGGTTTCTTTTCCCCTGCGGGCTTGGGAGCCTCTCCGCGTCCTCGGCCTCGGCCACGACCACGGTCTCCTCGGGTGCTGCCGGCAGAGGCCCCGCGAAAGGGCAACCCTGAGGCCCTGCCTCTCGCTCTACCACGGCCACGAGTCGGCTGTTGCTGAGGCTGAGACTGCTGAACTGCAGACTGGGGCTTCTTAAAGGCCGAAACCATCTGTTGTGTGAGGCGTTCCAGAGACTTCGACTGGCTCAGGAGGGCATTGGAAGTAGAGGACTTCGCGGCCTTCTCGTCGGCCTCCTTCTTCACCTCCCGCAACTCCGCAGAACGGTCAGGGAGTAGAAGTGAAGTAGGGGCTCCGGAAGAGGGGATAACGGGGTGGAGAACTCTCATGTCTGTCATGAGCTGGTCCGGAACCTCGAACTTGAGGGATGAGAGGAAGGCGTCACGCCGCCACAACTCGGACACCCAGAGTGAGTGGGAGTCCAGGGCCACCTTGTCACCCACACCTTTGCCAATGGAGGTGACCAATGAAGCGCAGCTCAATAAGGCTTCTGCCAAATCATCCCGGTCGACGTCAGGGTTGTCCAGGACCTGGTCACGGCACTGAAGAATGGCCCGTCTCGTAGCCATCGACAGCCAGTCCATGGCCGAATCCGTGGCCAGCCCCACTCGAAACGTGTGCTGCAGCTCCGCCAAGGCCGCCCATGGGATCTCCACGGCCTTAGGCTCCTTGAAAAAGGCGTAATGGGGGTGATGCCTCCTCAAAGCTGTAGGCTTGTCGTCCAACTCCGACGACGTATAGTAGTCGTTGACAGACGGGCGAGCAGGATACGCGCCAATCGCCGACTTGTTGGACCTGATGGTCTCGTCCATGCGCTCCTGCATGGAGCCGCGAACTCCCTGTGACAGAGGGAACCGTAAGGCGTCCTTCGACGGCCGGGGGTGCTCTATCTCAGAAGAGATCATCGAACGAGCCACCTTCTTGACTGGGGCCGGAGCATGCTCTTCGGGCCACAAACCCGGGAGGACCCTCTTCACAAAATCCAACTTCTCCCCCCAAGAGAGAGGGTCGTCGGACTCGGGCTGGTCCGCCTCCTGGTCCGGGTCCGCCTTACGCTTTCGCGGAAGCGTGAGGCCTGACGGGCCAGGTAACGGCTGGTCAGCCGACTGAGAGACCTGTAGGGAAGGTTCCTCATCTGAAGACGGCTCTTCCCTAGGCAGAGGGGAAGACGGGGGCGGTGGCGGCTGTGGAGGCGTGAACCTCGCCAGAAACTGCTGCCACTGGCCTAACATCTCTTCCCGAAAAGACTGAAGCTCGCCCCTAAGGCGCTGCTCTGACGTCGTGGAAGAGCTCCCCTGGACAGGAACACCGGACGGCTCCGACGCACGGGAAGACCCTTGGTCCGCCAACTGGGCGAAGGACAACATACCCTGGCTGGAGGCGACGAAACCGGAGGGCAGGGCCGTAAGAGGGGAATCGTCCTTGATATCCTCGGCGATCTGAAACACACAGGGCGAATCAGAAAAAGGAAACTGTGGAAACCGTGGAGACATGGAAACTCCAGGAACCCATGGGTTTGGACGGCTCATGGCCCTTGGCTCCCGGCCCCTACTGGCCACGGCTCCGGTAGCCACGGCCTGGGGTCCAGTAACCGACGGGAAATCGGGTGCCGGCGGCCGTATCACTGGCGACACGGGCCCGGACCGAAATCCGCCCTGGCTATGGGGTTGAAACCCAGCTCCGGGGGCAGGTGCCCGACCCGGAGGGGGAAACAACACTCTCTGTCCAGAGGGATCCCGGGCGCAGGGAACCGTCGTGAGCCCGACGGAACCGGCAGACCCCGAAACCACACTCGGACACTGAAACCCAGGTCGTTCAGCCAGAGACGCATGAGAACGAGGGGCCAGTAGAGAGGGAGCCAAAAGTGAGCCACACAAACCCGTAGGTTGTGGGGAAGTTAGGGTGCCGAGAGCCGAACGCGCGGCTCCCGGGACCCGTACCTGGCTGAAAGAAAATGACAATGATAAATCAAAACTTACAGCACAAACAGCATTGGTTAACTGCAAATCTAAACGCCGCTTGCGTTCCTCAGACGCCTTGGGACGCGGCCTGGCGCTATCAGAATCTGACGGGGAAGGGGGAGTAGGGCAACCAGCAAACCTGCGGGCCTGAATCTCCCGTAAGCCTTGAAGACAGAGTTCCACTCGTCGATGGACCAATCCGCGCATAACTCACAGGTGGCTGAAGGACGGCAATAAACAGTGTCCCTACACTGCCAGCAGGCGTTATGAGCCTCCCACTTAGGAAGGTAGTGTTTGCAAACGATGCACTTCATATCTGAAACATATCAAACATCGAAGTACAAACGGGCGATAATGGGGGAAGGAAAGGGGCCTGGGGAGGCTTTACCATTTCCTCCCAAAAAAAAATCGCAAATCACTAACTCTAAGCTAGTCTAACAACGAAAGAACGATCTACTGAAGAAAAGCTGTGCAAAGAACAGCCTAAAGACGATCGTAGACGTGAAGAAATTCGACTTTGAATGCCGAAAGCAAGACTTGCTGCACATCCAACAATGGAGGAGCAAATTAATGGCGGTTAAGGTCAATCATATGACCGGTGTGACGTCACATCTACACCGCGGGGAATCTGAGATGTGTGAGAGTAATTTCCTTCAATTCCGAGTTCGAGATGGATGTCAGGAATTTTGAGAAAATTCTTGTGACATTCATTTCTCTCTCCTCTTCTTTGAATGCCAAGGTAAGATTACCCAAAGAGTTTATTATAGAGGTAGTGGTATGGCAATAAATATGTCCTTATGTTGAAAAGAATAGCTTTTTCTGACATGTGAATAATAATACATGTATACCAGTACACTTTCAAGTAACTACTTCTGTCATTGCAACATCATTGAATGAAGACAGTGTAAATAATCAGGTCAATATGTGAACACTCTCAGGTCACTGGTGACCACTTGGATGTATCCCTCAGATCCCGAATCATCCCCGTCACCCAAAACATCCGACGATACTCAACGAGTGAAACACTGAACAACCAGCCACATGACCAAGAGGGTTCCTCTCTGAAACTATATCAACCTACATGTACCGGGAAATCTGTCAAATTTCAGGAGTGCAGTATATCCTTTTTTTTAGTCATCATCCGGAAACCATTTGACAGAAAATTCAGCCTTACGGCCTAACAGGGCCTCAGAGCGGGTTCCGAAACAATAGGGTTCATCTACATTATATGACGATAACTGGGTAATGCAAAAATATTATTTCTCAAGGCTTTCTCAAAGAGCTGGAAAGGTCATTTCATGAGGAAATACCCTAACACTTTGCAATTAAAATCGATAGGTTTGCAGTTGACAACTTTCCAACCAAAATGTCTCTATGGACGGGGACACAGCAGCACAACAATGTTGAATCCATAGTAGCAGCCATACCTAAAACAAGGGACAGATAAAACAGCAGGACAGCCATTTTGTGGTGGAAGCTTACGTAATTCATCATTTAGTACGAAAAATGAACAGAAAAACAGAAAGGTAAAATAATTTGGGGTTGACACTACACACTAAATTGATGAAAACATTTCAAGGTACAAGTATCATATCTATAGAGAGAGGAAATCAACTGTCAAAAAATGGAAATAACTGTGAAGTTCAAGAGTAAAAACAGCATATTACATGTATTGTGTTCTGAGCATCAAATAACACACTTCATCATATGAGGGATGATCAACACCTGCAAGCAAACTTATCAACAAGATAACTTTGTGAACCTTCCGCAATGTGAGTACCACTCTGTGTACAAAACCCAGCCTATGATCCAGTGTCTTCAGGTTTGTTGTCTGACTCTGACGTGAGCTGACACACTGTGGGAGGAGTGGTGCTGAGGACTGCAGCGACAGCAGGTGCTCTGTCAGGCTGTGGCTGGCTCTCAAACTTGTGCTTGAGTTCCTGGAACTTACGCACACGTTCCATTGGGTTATCACAGGAGTCCTTGGTAAGGAGGCTGCGGGTGCGAAGGTGGGTGAGTGGGGGTCGCGGTGGCCGGCCAGGGTCTGGCTTGCTGCTACTAAGTGTTACTGTTGTGGCGGCGGTGGAGGTCGTAGAGTTCGCTGACTTGGACAGCTGCTTGGCCTCCCAGACCTTGACGAGTTCCTGGAAGCGTTGACGTGACTGGAGCCGGCTGTGATAGCTGTCCATCTGGCTGCTGGCCTGCAGGTGCAGGAGCTCTGACTCCAGGTCACTGTAACTCGAGTAGGAGCTGGACGGCGACAGGACGAAGGCATCCTCAAGTGACATGCATGACTCTGATGAGCTCGTCGAACAGAACAGTTCCTCACCCAGCCAGCTTCGTGGCCGATCTCGCAGCGCGTGGTGGTGCCTCCGTGATGTTACCTCATCTCGAGGCGAGATGTCTGGTCGCAGTCCTGTGAAGCTGAACATCTCCGCTCGTGACCGGAACCGGTCCATCGAACTGTTCAAGAATGCAGTCTCCACACTCATCTTGCGACGACCCCAGTGTGGCAACATTAGGTATGATTGGACATCTTTCAATACATAGTCCAGGCCCACAGCACTATCCGTGCTTGAGCTGCCTTCACTTCTGGCATCGAAGCTTTCGTCGGCAGCCATTAGTTCATCATCCAGTCTCCTAATGGCTGCCATAGCACCAAATGTTCGCTTTGCTCGGTTCTCTGAGTCAAAAAATCGATCTATCTCCTTCCTTGACAGTGTTGGAGAGCCAGGAAGTGAGTGACACTTTCTGAGCCGCAGGTGTAAAGGTCTGATCTTACACCCACTGTCGTCGGGGGTGATGGGAGTTGCAGGAGGTGTCATTGCTCTTGACGGTGACGGCAGCTCAAACCACGCCTGCCAGTTCTCCCGCAGACTTCCCACAAGCTTGGCAGTGGCATTCTTGAACCGGGCTGCGAAAGGGTTGTCCCCTCGGTGTGGTGTGTAGAACTTGTCCTGTTGGCTGACAAACTCAGCTACGACCTGTGGTGTTATTGTTTCCATGTCGATGGCAGGTGACAAGTCTGGCAGGAAGAGGTCAATTCTTGGAGGGGACATCTCCTTGGCGGGCTCCACCGTGACGGAAGGAAGACGCTGGACACTTTTCCTCTTGATGCCTTGACATATAATATGAAAAGTCATGCAGTCAACATTGTGCCAATTATTCAGGAATAAGATATATACACATCGTTTCTTCCAATAAGATGTATTACAACCATGTGTCAAAGATCGACAATTTTTGTGCAAAGAGATGACCCACAGAGAAGTCTTACCTTGGACCTGGTCGAGTCTGGCCTTGTCAATCGTGCCTTCATCGTCGATGTGCAGACTGTTAATGTCGGCGAGGACAGCTGCCATCTGAGACTTGCTCTTCAGCTCCTCCAAACTGTCCACGATCTCAATGAACGACTGACGCTTCTTTGGGTCAATCTGCGTGACGAGAAATATTGACTCATTGTGTGCATAGATGCATCTGGACTTGAACAGCAAAAGGTATCACAAATATAGTGATGTATCACATGTTTTACAAGTAGATTGGCATACAATATGCTAAATTCAAGAAATTCCCTTCATATTAGTGCAAAATGATTGAAGAAGTCCTAAATCCTGTACACTGGACAATTTAAGGAAATACGTCACAACAATTAGTATTCTCATGAGACACGTTCATGACAAACCTGACAGCAGTTGAGTGCCAGGTGCAAGAATCCCAGGAACTCCTGTGGTATGTCTGGAACTAGCTTGATAAATGCCACATAGTCCACTCCAAAATGCTGTCAACAGACACAAAATGTGGCATAAACACTACGGTATAACCATTTTCTGTAGCGCGTTCAACCCAACAAAACGTTCTGGAATGTTCGTTAAATTATGGGATATCTAGGACTAGAATCAGTGGGGATAACTCAGCAAACATTTGTATAACAGGCAGTCTCTCAACATGTCCAATATCAGAGTATGTTCAAACTTATGTATGTTCAATAGATACATGTCAAGAATACAGAACACGTTATCCAGCGTAAGAATGAAGAAGCACTGAGACTTGAGCATTTATCAACAGGATCAAATCCGTACCCTGGTTCTCGGCAGGATGTCAGGATCTGCCTCGACTCTCGCCATCACCTCACACAGAATGATCCCGTACGAAAACACATCGGCCTGCGTGAAGGGAGTTTGGACAAGTGACTTGTAGGGCTATAAAACAACATGTCACATCTGAAGCTGAACACTTTTAAAGGGTGGTATTTCTCAAAATGAAATTGTTGGCTTGGAATGGAAAATTGTTTGAAGTTTCCTGTTCTTTTCAACAGCTCAAGGTTCAAAATAAACACAAGAACATGGCAATGAGCCGAAATTCTTGTACCATGAAAGAGGAAGCCCTAACCAATTGCAATATCTTGTAGCGTACATTTATATTTGGAAATAATCTCGTAAAATTTGGTAATCATAATTGTCACAGATATGATAATTTGCTGACAATACATTATCAACCAGGAACAAAATTTAGTTGGCGTCATGTTGACATTTCACGAATTATGACAATTATTACTAATGAAGCAACATGCTGTAGATACTGGTGAAGGGTGTATCTTTGACTAATCATTTCTCTGTTTGATCACCTTTTCATTGTATATTTGTCCGTTGATGCACTCTGGTGCCATCCAGTATGGGGAGCCCACAATTGGTAATGCTTTGTCCTTCTCCGTACTATTGAACATTTTGTGCATAAATTTATGTTATTTTTTTACAGTGGCATATATGATACAATGTATTTATTACAATGTATTGTTCATGTCATGTCAAACATTAAAGTATGATATTTCTAGCATACATACACAGTAATCAGGGATATGAGTAACAGGCTATTTACATGTCAAGACACCTGGGCATTTGAGCACGAAGAGCCGGCTTTTGGGAAAGTCGCAGTGAACTTACAGTGGATCTGGAAGTTTGCAAGCCAGCCCGAAGTCCCCAACAACCGCAGACAGTACACCAGCGTCCTCTCGTATCAAAATGTTCTGTAATTGACATGGAGGTTAGTGGGGCATCACTGATAAAGTTCACCAAGAGAGACCACTGAGAGGACTCCAGAGTCCAGACTGACCTTCGATGTCAGGTCACGATGAATGATGGCGCGAGAGTGAAGGTATCTCATCCCCTTGGCGATGTCGTTGGCCAGCTTCAAACGTAGATCCCACTGGATATCCTGACTCGTGTCAGCCAGTAACTCCTCCAGACAACCACGATTCAAATACTGCAAACAGTCATGGTCAAGGAAACTGGTCAAGAGTCCTTGGAGCTTGACCCTGGATTATATCTATGTATTTAAAATCAGGATAAAGAAACCTATCTGAACCTATCACCACCCCTCTCCCACATAAATTATCATCTGTACATGATGATTTTACACTGAGCATCACACTAGACACACTAAGACCTCACCTCTGTCAGTGCATGAAGCTGTCCCTCATGAACACAGACACCCATAAATCTGGAAAAACAAACATCTACATTGCTAACACTTTCTCACGATTGTGGGACTTATGAGCCATCATTTTTGTTTCGTACATGTCATCTTGTGAGACACTGACTTGAGGATGTTGGGATGCGACAATCGGTTCATCAGCTGCACTTCTCGTAACATGTTAGGACGGTTGGTAAAGTTGACGTTCATTTTCAGAACCATGACTTGATTTGTAGTTTTGTGTGTAACCTGTTCAATCAATAAACTGAGATGAATTGTGCATCCATCCATCCAGGAATTGTCATATAACTGGCAACACATCATTTATATCTTGATTGACTTGAGTTATGATTGAGAGGATGATAATGAGAGGTATACCTTGTAGACCTGTGAGAAGAAGCCACTGCCAATCTGTTCCATGTTGAAGTCGTCGATCCTGTAGAGGCTGGAGACAGCGTGCCGGAGGGCCTGGAAGGAGGAGACGCCACGGCCACGGCCCTCGATGTCTGGGTCTCCATCCCCCCCGCCCCCACGGCCAATGATCGCCGCTGGATCCAGCCGTGGCACTGTCGGCTCCAGGCGTGGCATCGCGCTGACCAGCCCTCTGAGGTGGCCAGGCCTCGCCCTCTGGTGTCAGCCGAGAATACTAACTCATGGACGCCTCTTTTCGGCTCTCATGCCTCATGCGTGTGTCTGTGCGCTCAATAAGCTGTGCTTGTGGTGTCGCGCACCTCTGTTCATGATCTCTGCAAGGACAGTAAAACAGGCTAATGTTACTGGTGTCAGTGAAACAGGTTACATGTCATATTGTATTGCATGTACATGTATTCGTTCCCACAGGCAATTATCACATGAACCTCTTGGTAATTACAGCTAATTGCTTCATGTAACTGGTAACTGATAGGTTTCGCATAATTGGATGGGGCCCACTCTAAAATAACAAATTATCATGTCACTATATTTTTATGATATCACTATAAACAAATTTGTTATCTTGTTATACATGTTATACCGGGTACACAGTAAAATTAATTAGACCAACATCATCTAGTGTGACCAGAGCTGAGTCTGGTTACACAGTACGTCTTCTGTATATGCCAAAATTATTCTGGCAATTATGATTGTTCTGTTGTTAATGACATGTTTATTTGATTAGGTACATTCCCATGATTCCACAGTCCACCCACAGAGTAAACTGTGCATAGATCTAGTGATCAAGCTCGTCTTCTCATGATACCAGTAAATGTCTTTATGAATCTCTATGCAACACACAAATGCAAACCATACATGAAAATCAAGCCAGCAGTTAATACTGATCACTACTTGCACAAATTATTACATGTACTATACTATGAACAGTTGAACACATCATATACTTAAAGTATCCTGATTGATTTCATCATGGTATTGGTATCAAATATGAATACTTACATGAAAGCAACAAAAGTGTATTCCTTCAGAGAGACAAAAGTCGTAATAATGGAGCTAGTGAACACACCTATAAAATGTGTAACATTACCTGAAATCGTGTTACACTGTGAACAGCAGAACATTACATGCTCACAAATGTCATCACTGAGCTTTTGTCACACAAGTGTTGACTTTTAATATATCCACGGCACCAGTATGTTCATGATGTTGAACAAAAACACTATTGTACATGTAAATGTCATTTGTCGCCAGGTTGATTTGACGACAATGTTCCGGACATCAGAAGTGTGGTGAAGTAAGTGGACAGCTATCTGAGGATTGCTGGTGCTGAGCCAACATCTAGTTGTGAGTCACCATTGAACGACCAGAAGTATGCCAGTCACTCTGTCAGGTTCTCCACATTTTATACACTAAGTCTTGAACATGCTGAATGAAAGGCACTACTAGACATGCTAAATCCATCCAGTCATCCAATACACTGCTAGTTCCTGCTGCAAATAACAATTACATCACACAGTGTCAACACTAATCTGATTCAAACAGTCCACAAATACTGGTAATCAGCAGGAAATTAATTGTATCCTCTGGACAATTTATGTATAGTTTTACAAGTTTACTAAGCAAAGGGACTACTTCCTGAACATTCTAATTACACCTGTTACATGACACCCAATGACAGTGCCACATGACTCACCACTTTACAATCATTTCCTCAATGTAATTTGGTTCCTCTTTGTAGTCACAACTTCAGTTCAAACATAGTTACTTGGTACAAATAATATGTATCAATGAGTAACAGAAACAACATGAATTTATGCTAAAACCTTCCATTCAGAATAGATCTACACCATGTACATGTATAAAATAGGGTCATGTTGCATGAACATGAAAGCCAACAACTGACATACATCATGATGTATATCAACACATCTTGACTCTTGAGATAGTTTTTGGACAAACAGTAGAAGTTACAGACACCATTAAACACTATCAAACCATCTGATGGCTGAGTGATATAAAAGGTGTTGGTGGCTGTCACCCACGGTATGTCTGTGTGTCTGTCTGTCTGTGAGGATGGTACGATGTACTTCCACCGCCGAGCCAGTTGGCACGCAATACAACTTGACATATAGAAATGTACCGATGAATGAGACACGCAAGTTAATTACGTCATCTAACACAATACCATGGTGAATGGTGATAAATAAAAGTCAATGTCTAACTGCTTACATACACATTCTAGTAGACTTGTCTTTATCTTGATTTGACTACATGCAAATTGTTGTTTACTTGGCACAAGTACATGACATTGTGCAGTACATACATGATCCATGAGTCCGTGATTTAGTAAATGTGTACCATAAAAACCCAAGCCACAGGAATATTGAGTGTTCTTAGCAATGTGAAATATATGACATACATGTACTAAGCTGTGGTTCAAACTACTTATTTTCAAACAAACCAGTCTGTATTCAGAAAATACATGTAACATAGCCAAATAGTATACATATTGTGGTGTGCATGCCTTTAACAATACATGTTTTTATGTCCATTTACCACCAATATATAGTACAGTGTATGTTTGCTTACCATCAATGTCCCAGCAAGAGTTACCACACTGGTAATATACCGGTAGGTGAGTAGGAACTGGGGGAGGGGGGGGGGGGTGATCATGGTGATGCTGAATGGACAATTGGACATCTGCATGGTAGTCATGGATACAGCACATACTTCTGACAACATTTCTGATTACACCTATCAAAACTGATATATGGCTGGCCAGTTGTACATGACACAGTGACACACAGATGCATGCATCATTAATCACTCGTGCTGTTTATACCAAACTGAATCAAGAAGGTATATCCCAAAAACAATGAATACTATACTCTGATTTTTCTAACTCGTTTACACTGTTTTTCGCTGATATTTTTGCGATGCTGAATGCGATCGTTCTATAACTTGGCGTACTTCACCTGGGAGACAAACGGCAATTATTTACCGAATTTCAGACTTTTATCTCAAAAATTGAAAAAGTTGGCAATCTACACCAATGTTAAATTTAGCCCCGTTATTTAATTTCTGGGTCCGCACACAATTTTGTGCATTTGCTCGGTTTTGTAGTGGTGCAATCTTTTGAAATCAAGATGTTTGTGTAGAATACACCCCAATGTGTGTTCTGGTCTGAAATTACAACAATATATCGATTCCTGATGGATGTAAACAGGATAAAGTCCTCGAATATGCTCAGATTCTCGAGATCCCGTTTTTGGCTGAAATTTAACATTGGGGTAGATTGCCAACTTCTTCAATTATTGCGATATAAGTCTGAAACTCGGTAGAAAATTGCCGTTTGACTCCCAGGTGAGGTATGCTAAGTTATAGAACGATACGATTTAGCACGGCAAAGATATCGTCAAAAACCGGTGTAAACAAGTTAAAAAAATTAGGCCAAGGGCCAAAGATAGGTTACCGGACAATGTTTAATATTTTAGGTGTTAGCCAGGTCACTGGTTGAATTCAAGGTCAAGAGAATATTCAGCATATATAACATTAAGCATATATCATGTCTACAGTTGATTGCTGAGCTGTAAGTTCAATAATCAGAGAGATATTAGCAATTTTATGCTGTAGCCTTGAAAATGAAGGGGCAAAGGTCAAATTCAAGGTCATCAAAATATTCAGTGTATATCATTTTCTATATCATGTATATCATGTCCACAATTGATTCCCAAGCCATACAGTCAATAGAGGAGCAAGATATGAGCCAGTTTGTCCTTGGACCTTGGAAATGAGGTCAGAGTTCAAATTCAAGGTCAAGAGAATATTCAGCATATATCATTTCCTATATGTCCACAATTGATTCCTAAGCTGTAAAATCGATAATAAGGGAGATATTAGCCATTTTGTCCTGTGACCTTGAAAATGAGGTCAAAGGTCAAATTCAAGGTCATGACAATAATCTGCATATATCATTTCCTATATGTTCATAATTGATTGCTAAGCTGTAAAGTCGATAATAAGCGAGATATAAGCCATTTTGTCCTGTGACCTTGAAAATGAGGTCGAAGGTCAAATTCAAGGTCATCAGAATATTCAGCATATATCATTTCCTATATGTCCACAATTGATTCCTAAGCTGTAGAGTCGATAATAAGCGAGATATAAGCCATTTTGTGCTCTGACCTTGAAACTGAGGTCAGAGGTCAAATTCAAGGTCACGAGAATATTCAGAACATATCATTTCCTATATGTTCACAATTGATTCCTAAGCTGTAGAGTCGATAATAAGCGAGATATAAGCCATTTTGTGCTCTGACCTTGAAAGTGAGGTCAGAGGTCAAATTCAAGGTCACGAGAATATTCAGCATATATCATTTCCTATAGGTCCACAATTGCTTCCTAGTCTCTAATCTCATTATCAAGTGAGATATTAGGCATAATGTGTCCCATTATAAAGCATAGGAGAATTTAACATGGGAAAGTCCCATTTGAGCCGAGTTTGGGCCAAAATGGCCCACTTCGAGCGATTCAAGCACAACGAAATTTATAGACATCATAGGAGTACATATGAGGAGTGTTATTTATCAAAAAGAAAAAAAGTTACTGAACAGATTTTGAGAAAATGGTCGCCAAAGTCCAAAATCAGGCATTTTTCGTCGAAAACGGCCGCCATTTTGAAAAAAATGCGAAAATCAAAAAACTAAAAAATACCTCCTTCTTGAATTATTTTTAAGTATTTTTGTGCAAAATTTCAGAAAAATTCGCCTGTAAACAAAAAAGATAAAAATGTGGACGACGACGACGGACGACGACGGACAACGACGGACGACGACGGACGACGGACGACGGACGCAACGCCATGCCAATAGGTTATCGGACCATAGGTCCGGTAACCTAAAAATCAGAGTATAGATAATAAAATTTCACAAAGCACAAGCATTTAACATTTACACAGTAGTATAAATCTATCCCCCATTTATAAATTTGAAAAATTTTACTTGAATTTATGTCGCGGTAAAAAAATACAGTTCCTTTTCCATGAAAATGTTGTTTCGGTAAAAATTACTTGGAAACTAAATGTCAAGGCCTAAAGATGCTTTGGAGGCATTTTGGTGTAAAGACTAATTTATAACTTGGAAACCAAATATCATTTGTTCTGCTCTAGACACATTGTCTCTGAGATATCAACTAAAACAAAAAATGTGGACCGACAAAAAAAATTCGGGTCAGGATCAAAGTTCATCTTGAATACCCCTAAGACATTTGTCTAGGACACGAGTCTGAAAATAAAGTTGGTTTCGTTCTAAGACGCACTGTCTCCGAGATATCGAAGAAAATGAAAAATGCTGACCCAGCAAAACAATTCCAGGTCGAGGTCAAAGTTCATTCCTAATACCCCAAGGCATGTGTTTCACTCTACGACGCACCGTTTCTGAGTTATTGATGAAAATGACAAATGATGCCTCAGCAAAAAAACTTCAGATCACGGTCAAAGTTCATCCCTAATACATGTACCAGTACCCATTAGACATGTTTGTCTAGGGAGACGAGTCCAAAAATATTTTATTGATCTTAGTGTGTCCATCTGCCGTCCCCGGCCACCACCCTCTAGTATAGGGTTCTCACCCTCTAGTATAGGATTCTCCAAGATCTAGAAGTTGACTCAAATAGCTATAGATATGATGTATAATCGCCTGATCTTAGTGTGTCCATCCACCGTCCCCCACATCACCCCCTAGTATAGGATTCTCCAAGATATAGAAGTTGACTCAAATAGCTTTAGATATGATGTATAATCGCCTGATCTTAGTGTGTCCATCCACCGTCCCCCACCACTAGGGCTACTACGATTTCAAAAAAACGTAACCGGTTAACCGTGGTGCTGTAACCGAACCGGAACCGGTTAACCGAAAAATTATTGGTCAATCTAACGATTTGTAACGAAATATGTGAACACATTACCAAAAAGGCGCGAAATTGTGGTAAACGAGAAAAACTCTTCAAAGGAGGAAGCTTGAATCACCCGGAAGTGCAGTTGCCGAAAAATTTATTTTATTCATCAGTTAGAATCTGTTAGATGGTTTGGGTTTGTGGCAAATATCGACCATTTTCCCTTAACATATGTTATAATCTGTGCAATTATTGCCTGTTATTTACGGTGACGAATAACCGGTTAGTGATTTTGAAACCGGTTTCTGATAAAAACCGAACTGACCATAGAAAACCGTGAGATCGTAGTAGCCCTACCCACCACCACCCCCTAGTCTAGGATTCTCCAAGATCTAGAAGTTGACTAAAATAGCTATAGATACCGTAAAGTACCTAATAGAAGCACGTTACCTAATAGAAAGGCACCCCACTTTTTGAAGATTGGGCGAGTGCGCGGAAAAAAAAAAATACCTAGAAGTACGCGTGAGAAACGGAGAATGGGATGAAACTTCATTCTTTTACCCATGTACACACACTAGTAAACCAGGCTTTGAGGGGGGGGGGGGGGGGGGGTGAAGTGCATGGATATGAGCCAGGACAGGCTGGCTCCCAATGACAGACCGCGATTTAGTTGATGTCCGATCACCCCTCTTCAAAAAGAAGTGAGACACCCGACTGTTTTCCCTGGGAATGTGTTCCACTACGGACTGGTTTTTCATGACGGCGACGGCAAATCGATCGTGTTTGTTGTCCACTTCCGCTTCACAAACAAGTTTCTCGCCATTTTCAGGAGACCAGTTATTTTCATATACATGGAAGACACGAATGAATGATTTTGTGTTTGTATTCCGCACCAATGACTGTGTCAGGAGACGCCATTGCCGGAAGCCTCAAATGCGCATGGGCACACTGGCCAAGGAAACTTCCTTGTAAACAAAGCCATGTGCGTGCTACCGTAAATTCGCGAATTTAGCATTTCTCAAGAGAAGCGCCTCAATTTATGATATTTCGTGAGTTATTAGACGCGCACCCCAGCCCTCCCACTCGCGCACTGCGCGTCTATTAGGTACTTTACGGTATGCTGCATAATCACCTGATCTTAGTGTGTCCATCCTACGTCCCCCACCACCACCCCCTAGTACAGGATTCTCCAAGATCTAAAAGTTGACTCAAATAGCTTTAGATATGATGCATATATAATCGCCTGGTATTAGTGTGTCCATCCGCCGTCCCCCCACCACCACCCCCTCGTATAGGATTCTCCCAAGATCTAGAAGTTGACTCAAATAGCTATAGATATGCTGTATAATCACCTGATCTTAGTGTGTCCATCCCCTGCCCCCCCCCCCCCCACCACCACCCCCTAGTATAGGATTCTCCAAGATCTAGAAGTTGACTCAAATAGCTTTAGATATGATGCATATATAATCGCCTGATCTTAGTGTGTCCATCCGCCGTCCCCCACCACCACCCCTTAGTCTAGGTTTCTCGAAGATACTGTATAGAAGTTGACTCAAATGTCTTCCCCGACCTGAGGCAGCTGCTACTATTAGTAGGCGTGGCTTAGTTGCCCCTGTTCCCATTCCACCGCTCATTGGTTTTGATGGTCATTCTCATCTCGACAAGGTGTTAGTCTCTAAACGTCACCGCAGCATCCATCATGCCCGGCAGGTCGCTCATGAGGAGCCAGCATTTTTGGACATCTATATGATGGTGTGCAGTCTGAATTTCAGCAACAGCTTAGGTGTTATGGCCATTGTTGATGAATTGCCCATGTTCGCATACTGTAAAGCCACAAATTATTCGCAACCTTTTATTTTCGCGAATTTCGCGATTCCAATAAATCGCGAAATTTAATAGACGCGAAACAATTCTGATGACAAACCACATTGTTATGACAAAATTGTTTGAGACGGCCAAATCGCAAATAAATGACCTCGAACATGGTCAGATTGTAAAAACGCGAAAATTTGTGGCAGCGAACTTAATCGGTTTTACAATATCGGTTGGCGTTCATCCCCATGAAGCTTCCCGGGAACATGCGCTCACTGAGTGAGTCTGAGAGACCACTCACCATTCACTGACTGACCCAGAGTCAGACACACACTCAGACGCTCACTTACACACTCACCAACTGCTCACTTACACAGTCATTAATTGAATAAGCCAGTTCAGCATTACAAGGCTCGAGTCAAGAGCAGTGATTGAGTGGTAGGATAAGGATGGACTGGAAGTGGGATGGACACTTACTGTGTACAGCGCTGTATGGACTCAATACATCGCTGTGCCGACTCGACTGTCTGCGGCTGGCCGGGGAAAGTGAGAAATTTGATCAAAGTATTTGAGGCATAATTATCGTGCAGTGCATTCCAAAAACTGTGCGGACTGTTCCAGCTAGCGTGCAGCGACATCGCTGCAGTCTTAGTTGGGCGATTTCTATGAAAAAATACAATGCAAATGTCCATTTATTTCAGCACACATTTATCGAGTTTCCGTTGATATCTCAGGTCGCCATATGCCATTGTGCGCATGTGCAGGTCAGAGGTCAGCTAAATATTTGCATACTAGGTCGAGGTCACATCATCTGCCCATGCGCACGAACATGCGCAGATAATGTGACCTCGACCTAGTATGCAAATATTCAGTTGACCTCTGACATGCGTACACAAAACAGCCCAGAATATGGCGGCAGATGTCAACAAAAACTTCACGAAATCGTGCGGAAATAAAGAGTGAATTTTGTTTGGAATTTTCGGTAGAAATCGCCCAACTAAGACTGCAGCGATGTCGCTGCAAGCTAACTGAGAAGGACTGTGCAGTTTTCGGAGTGCGCTGCATGGTAAATATGCCCCAAATACTCAGATCAAATTTCTCACTTTCCCCGGCCAGCCGCAGACAGTCGAGTCGGCACAGCGATGTATTGAGTCCATACAGCGCTGTACACAGTAAGATGGACACATGACTTGTGACATGACATGTCACATGGTCTTCTAATTCCCAACAACAATATCTAAATCTACATATTCAAATCTATTCTAATGCTAGATCTACTTGTAGGGTCTATCCTATCATTAGTATGTATCACTTCGCTTACGTTTCAACGATTAGAAATTCAATTCCTCTTTTCAGCTTTTCAGCACCTCGGTCCAGTTCTACACGAAGGTCAAGGTCGACCGTGTTTGGCGCGGTGAGTTGTGGGATTTTCTATGGAAGGGTTATATACTCAAAAGAATGAATACAGTGTAGGCCTACCCCATAGAAATGTTATATGTACCTATGGTTGTATCATCTTGAACCACAAGTCACAGAAGATCGGGAACGTTGTAGAAAAAATCGAAACAACACGTAATCTTTTGGCATGAAAATTTACAAATTTTACATGTAATTGCCAACCGAAAACTTTGCCAAAAAGATTTGCTATAGATAGACCTACATAAAAAAAACCATTTTACACTTCTTCAGTCTTAGAGTGAGCACTCAGGATTAGACAAACAATATCGTCTTCTCTTAGGGCAAAAGTATAACCTACAAAAAACATACTGCACATACTCTGAGGGTCAGAGTATAACCTACAAAAAACATACTGCACATACTCTGAGGGTCAGAGTATAACCTACAAAAAACATACTGCACATACTCTGAGGGTCAGAGTATAACCTACAAAAAACATACTGCACATACTCTGAGGGTCAGAGTATAACCTACAAAAACATACTGCACATACTCTGAGGGTCAGAGTATAACCTACAAAAAACATACTGCACATACTCTGAGGGTCAGAGTATAACCTACAAAAAACATACTGCACATACTAATTTCCAATGGAGTTCAGTCAGATTATTTGTGTGGTCATCGTGTGGTAATCTCAAAACACATATGGTGTTTATTTTCATTGGTAGAATTTCTATTAGATATAACCTCTTATTTTTATTCAGGCTAGTTGATTGATATCGAGGGGACAAAGTTTGACCCTCGCCCTTGCCCACTGATATCAAACCGAACTAACATACGAAACAAAGTGTTACACCCCATCCCCCTCCTCCTAATTCCCTCACAAAAGCCTGATTTGCTATGTAATACGAGTCGATCATTGTGTGAGCCTAAGAAAACATTTTACACTCCTTCGGTCATTAAGTGAACCCTCGGGATAACCCACAATATTGTACACATTTATTTCCATTGGAGTTCTGCCGAATTCTTCGTGTGGTATTTATTTGCATTGGCTTTCTAGGCTAGTTGTTTGATTTCGAGGGGAAGTTACAAAGTTTGACCTCCCGCCCTTACCAAATCAGTATCAAACCCTACCAACATACGAAACGAAGTGTAATCCCCTCCACGTCCTTATTCGCTATAGCTATGAGGCATAATTATTAGAAGATAGTGTCCTATATGCGTTTAATGCCTTAAATTTTACCACCAGTTACTAATTATCCCCTTTTATCGAATCAATGGTCCTCAAAACACACATTCATTGTATCCCGAATAACTTTCATTGTATGATATTGGAATTGTTGTCATCATATCACATACAAGTCATTTGCAGAAATTCCACTGTGGATACTCTGCAGGCCGCAGATCTCAGGAAATTGCCCTTGCTATTTGCAGGTACATTCATATAATATTGTAGCGATTTTACGATTGTTGGTTATTTGGTGCTGTGTGGTTGTTTGTTGTTTGGTTTATTTTCTCTCGTTGTGTTTATTTTTCGTATAGTCTTTCTGTAGTACCTCTCGTCTCTGTGTCCGAACGCTATAGACAATTATTGGTGAGACGTCCGCAATTCCATAGTATTTCTCTGGTTAGAGAAAAGTGCTGAAGACATATTAATTCAAAGACACGGGTTTTATTACTAAATACGACGAGTTATTCACTCACAAAATATATGCAATGTTTCCCCAAATTACACAGTGACCAGGTTTAGACTAAGTCACCGGGCTTTACAATACGAAAAGGTTACACCGGGTCCAGGTTTAAACTAAGACCCTGCTTTTAACGTTAGGCATCAGAACTAGCGTCAGTCTCTTCCTACGCGAAGTCCATGTGGAGGCGAAGGTTCCCTGGCTCCGCAGTTTTTCCGTCTCCGGAGGTAGATACTTGCGGAGTGTGTCTCGCCGTCTTCCGCGGAGGTGTCGCCGGTGCGGAAGTCCTCACTTCTGCGGAGGTCTCCTGTATCTGCAGAGGTCTTCCGCACTGCGAAGGTCCTCTCTCTGCGGAGGTCTTCCACGCTGCGGAGGTTCCGTGGCTCTGCAGAGTTCCCTCGTCTTTGCGGAGGGTCCTCTGCACGTCTGCTTCACCTCCCTCTTCCGCGGGTGCGGAGGGTCGTCTATTGTGGAGACGGAGTGTCTCCGCACATCAGGGGACGTCCCTCACAGGTCCGCAGGTTGTGGAGGTTCACCAGAGACTTCCCTCCCGCTTGCACCACTGTGCAAGAAGAGATCGCCACCTTGCCGTCAGCTGTAAGTCAAGAGGGCCGGGGTTCATATATTGAAGGGCCGTTGGACCGGATTCATGCGATTGTCATCATCTGGGACCCACACCCTTCCCTGTTACATTTCTCATACATGGAGTCTGGGTTCCGCACTGTGGAGGTCAAGATGTGCCAAGGTACGGAAAACTCTAAGTCCTCTCCCTCGCCTGTCCAAGGAGGACAGAACCGTCTCAGGGTGATGTGTCTCCTCTCGTACCTTGCCCCGACTGACTTCTAGAGAGCTGTGGCTGCCTCCTTTTATTGGGCTCTCCACCGGAAGCTGTTCTGCGCATGTGCATGCCTGGTCTTCCGCAAGCACGTGGCCGATCCTCCGCAAAAACGTGATCGATCCTTCGCGAGAATGTGATCACTCCTCCGCGCGTGGTTTTGTGGAGGAGGACGGTGGTTATGTGAGTTCGTTATAATATATTCATATAACTATTGATAATACCTATTCGTTTTGGTTGAAGACTAAAAGCAATGTTTACACAATATAAAGGAAAACTACTTTGGTATAGTTTGTTTATGCCTTTGTTGACATGTCCAAAAAATAAATCAGCCCTTTTGATCTATGACATTTTTTTTTATCTATAATGGGCCTCCACCTACTGCTCCTCTGATACAACCTAAAGCCATGACGGAGAGTGATAAATTTAGAATATACACATCATGGAAAGTGACACCTTTGGGATATCTTGGACATTTATCACTGTTTTCACAAACTTCTCAAAAAGGATTGAGTTTTTACCTGCGGAAGTATATCGTATCACATACGACATATATACCGAATGCTCGTTTCCAAAATTGTTTCTGGATCTGCTCGTTCTGAGTGCACATTACAGAGCTGACTTGGTTCACGTACACATACAAATTAATATCGTCATGGCTACATCACGCATGATTTACCAGTGTCGCCTCATGGATGAAGTAGCTACTGCATTTCAAAACTTTGGATTACCAAGGACTAATGCATTTTCTTTTGTTTTTTCTAGAGGCCCTATGTTCAATAATAACCCGAGATGGTTATTGCGCAGTCATTATTAATCTTAATAATGGTCTGCTACAGGAAAAAGCATTAAATCGAATAATATTCTTGTTATCGCTAAATCAGATGATAACATCATTTTAAGCCTTCCGTGTACAGTTGAATATCTTATTTCTGACCACCATGGTGTACCACGGTGTTCAGTATCACCAGCGACATACCTTCACCAAATACAGATAAAGTTTCCAGTCGTGACTTCAAGAAATTTGAGTCTGCACAATTTCACACTGATCTACAGGCAGCACTCACCTTGCTATCAACAGCCATAGATAATGTCGACCTTCTTCACAATCAATATTGCTCGACAATCAATATGAAAATGCTGTCACTCATGCACTTGATAAGAATTTCTCGCAATCTACGTCAGCATGATAGAAGCCCTTGGGATGATGAAAATCTCAAAGACCTGCGATGTCAGCTCAGAAAAAAAACGAACGCACCTGGAGAGGTACCAAACTCCAGGTGCATAAGGAGACATTCCTTGAATCTTGACGTCAAGTAAACCAAACGACCATGTCATCACACTTCAAAACGGCAATACAACCACAAAAATCTTGATATTCCTGACCAGAAACCAGTCGTTCCAGATGCTTAAAGCTAATCAGAATGATAAACTACCTCCTACATCACTCTCCTCTGATGTTTGTCAGAATCTTGCAAAGTTCTCCCAGACCCTTCTGCCTGACCAGAAACCAGTCGTTCCAGATGCTTAAAGCTAATCAGAATGACAAACTACCTAATACATCACTCTCTTCCAGAACAAGATATCGAGGATAATGGATGGGATCTGGTCACTCCAGGACGAGACTCCGGCACTACAGTAGTTGATCAACCTGACACCAACATCACCCTGAGCTCCTTGCAGTCTTTTAGGCCAGTTACCTCTGATGAGCTTAGGAAAGTCGTGTCCTCTTCGTCAAAATGTCCTCTTCGTCAAAATCCAGGTGTATAGATGTTCTTCCAACATGGTTCCTGAAGGAAATACTTGATGTCCATTTACCAGTCCTCACAACCATGGTCAACCTGTCCCTGTCCCGGAGTCGTTCCATCCTCTACAAAGATGGTGATCATTAAATCACTGCTCAAGAAGCCAGATTTAGATATGTCACTTATGCAGAAATTCAGGCCTGTATTAAACCTGAGCGTTGTTGGCAAAGTAATTGAGAACGATGTATTTGGTCACATTCTCGAGCATATCCTTGTTAACAATCTCCTGGAAGTCAACCAATCAGCATACTGACGCTTCCACTGCACAGAAACTGCACTAGGTAAACAAGGTGGATTGAGACATATCCCATCATCTGCAACAAAACAATGCTGTGTATCCTGGTGTTGCTAGACTTATCTGCGGCGTTCGATACTATCAGGCATGCTATTATGATAGATCACCTTCAGAAATCATATGGCATATCAGAAACATCTCTATCATGGTTTTGCTCCTATCTCGAATGTCAGACTCAACATGTTGGATCTGCGGACGATATTCAGTTGTATGTTGTTTACAACCGACTGGAGAGCCGAAGACACGGATGGTGTACCATGTCTGCGGGTATTCACCATGTGAGCACATTGATGACCAATAACTTTCTTCAACTAAGAACAAATCGGAAGTTCTGGTCATCCAATCACCTGTACATCTCCGACGCTTTGGCTCTTGTCCCCTCAAAATCGATTCAACAGTTGTCAACCCAAGCTCAACTGTCCATAATATTCATGTCCAGCTCATCCAGCACCTCGACATTATCTTTCATGTTGCTAGCGTTGTGTCTGGCAACTACCATCTGCGGCGCATTGGCAGGTTGCGCAAATACCGCACGAAACCTGCATGTCGGACACTTATTCATCAGTCCGTCACCTTCTGCCTGGCCTATGCCGGCACTATAATGCCACTAAACATCAAGCAACTCCTGCACCAGCTCCAAATGTCCAGAACAGGGCCGCTTGCATCCCGTGTCATGTCAAGTACATCAACCTCATTACACCAGTCCTCAACAAACTTCACTGGTTACCGGTCTACTTGCGCATAAAATTACGCCTGATGGTTTATGCATACAAATATCTGCATCACCAAGCTCCGAGTTACCTATGTTAAATATTGAACCTATACTCACTGGGTGGGAGCTTGCCCATGATTCTTGACGAGTCAACAGCATCTGAAAGCCCATGTGACAAAAGATTTTTGCCGAGCAAAGCCCCTGCGAGGAAAGGTTTTTACCGTGTTTTTTACTCGTCAAGAATCATGGGCAAGCTCCCAACCAGTGATACTCAAGCTCTCCGATATGCCACTCTTCTACACAAACGACGGATAAATACGTCAGTTGGTGCCAGAGACTTTCGGTACATCGGACCTGCATTACAGAACAATCTTCTTAAGCTTGTTTGTAGCCCACTTACAATCTACACTCAAAACGTATTATTTCAAAGCAACATTTTTTTTATCTATGTAATAATGTGTTTTTGGTTATCATATTCGCCATTTTGTCTAGTCAGCACCCATATATATCTGGTCATTGTTGTCAGTAATATCCATGTATTATCTAGTCATCAAATCCAGTACAACCTGTGTATTGTCGAGTGATTATTGTATATTGTAAATACTCACTGTAATTACTCTGATATTTGCATTCAAATAATAGAACGCTATACAAAAGACGTTTCTAATAATAATAATATTGATAAGGCTATGTTCGACTTAGGTCATCCAAATACTTACCCCATGGGGTAAGTGCGACTCACTTTCCCCCTGTTAAATTATAGTTTAATAAGAAAAAGCCAGTATTTCTTTTCAGCTTCATGTCGTCCCAAACAACGACAATACTTTTGTGTTGTTACTAATTGAGTTTGTATGACATACTCCATAAATGGGGTATGTCTCCCCGTCGATATTGGGGAGAACCTTGTACAATATGATGACCAGTTACATCGGGGTGGGGGGGGGGCTGGGGGGGGGGGGGTTACGCCAACATGCTTTACAATACAACAGCATAAGGTGCAAAACCTAAAATGACTTTGAAACTTTCCAGCAGTTTGCAGGGTCATCACTCATCTACAGTGCCATGAGGTGCCGTATCTAGGGCCTTTGCGGTATTTGTCCATTTTGTGGCACTCTGATCACCACTGCTGGCCTTTCCAATTCTCTGGGAGTGGTTCAGAGTTGTCGGTATTGGTGTGCTCGGTCACTGAATCCTCCAGTGTAGCTGGGAACTATACCCCCTGTGCACTATATGGGATTCCGTTTTTAGGGGATTTCCAGATTTGTCGGCCGACGCTGTATTATTTATAAAACAATGGGGTACCTGCTGATACCATGTGCTTTTGGGGCTATGAAACAGTCTATTATGCCCAAAAAGTGCAAAAAACGTCATGTTCATTGTCTGCATTATGCAAAAACAAACATGACAAAATTTTGATGCAACATTATCACGTTTTTGTATTGTACGGGACAGTAGACTGTTTCTATGGTTTATCTATACCCGAATTACATGGTGGCGATCCTGGTGGCAAACAGGAACCTCATAGGTCAGATTAC
Organism: Terebella lapidaria; assembly: GCA_949152475.1. Taxonomy (NCBI): domain Eukaryota; kingdom Metazoa; phylum Annelida; class Polychaeta; order Terebellida; family Terebellidae; genus Terebella; species Terebella lapidaria. Next base: position 51,999,611 of record OX424557.1, on the reverse strand, counting down.
GTTTTTGTCCCAGTATCTCTGCTGAGTCTATTGTCAGATCAGCCCAGGTCGACTCGACTGATATCCTAGGTCAAAAACGTCATCTGACGTTTTGTTCTATAAATAGAAGCGTCGGGAGAAAAATCTTGGAAATCCCCTAAAAAGAGAATCCCATATAGTGCCCCTTTAACAATCTATCCAAATGTTAAATTTAGCCATGTCATTTAATTACTGGGTCTGCCCACAATTTTGTGCATTTGCTCAGTTTTGTAGCGTAGCAATTTTTTAAAACAAAAATGTTTGTGTAGAATACACCCCAATGTGTCTTTTGGTCTAAAATTCCAATAATAGGCCTACTTCGAATTCTCGAGCTCCTGTTTTAGACTGAAATTTTAAATTCTGAGCATTAGAATTTGAAGTATCATTGGAATTTTGGACCAGAAGACACATTGGGGGTGTAGCCTATTCTACACAAACACTTTTATTGGGGTAGATAGTCAACTTTTTCAATTTTTGAGATGGAATTCTGAAATTTGCTGAAAAATTATGACACACAAAATTTCAAGTTGATCCGATGATTCAAAACAAAACTACGGCCAAAAGGCGTGTTTCTACGGAAGAGGATTAGGGCCACCAAACTAAATGTTTTTTTTTTCTATTTGTCGACTTATGTAACTCGATAAATCGACGTACGTAACTCGATAAATCGACTTACGTATCTCGATAAATCGACTTACGTATCTCGATGAATCGACTTATGGCTCAGACATTTAAAGTACAAGTAAAATGAATATACATCGACCGTAATATAGGCAAGCCATATACCACTTCATTGGTTACCTTGGAAACGATAGGATAAAGAATATATACTGATTACTCATATTGAAAATTATATGGAGTTTAACAGTCATTACACTTATCACTGAAATAATACCAAGCTATCCAATTGAAGAAGCCGTTCCAGATAACGTTACGAATATACATCATTCCATGTTTAATAGCTAAATAATTAAAAAAAAAAAACAATTATACCAATTTCATTCATGAACATGTTGCATCGTTTGAAGAGATATGATATAATAACTTCAGTATAGTTTTTATTTCGGTAGTTTGTTCTGTATTATTCGATATTTAACGTCATAATGGTCGATCATATAAGCCTACTCAATATAGTGTTCAATATAAATACTGTGACTCTAAGCATATTTCCAGTTTACTTGAACTTTAAATGCTTAAGACATAAGTCGATTTATCGAGATAACTAACTCGATTTATCGAGATAATAAGTCGATTTATCGAGATAATTAACTCGATTTATCAAGATAAATAAGTCGATTTATCGAGATAATATCTCGATTTATCGAGATAGTAAGTCGATATATCGAGATAATATCTCGATTTATCGAGATAGTAAGTCGATATATCGAGTTACGTATGTCGACAAATGGAAAAAAAAACTTTTAGTTTGGTGGCCTTAATCCTCTTCCGTAGTGTTTCACTGATACATGAATTTATTAGTACGGTACCTGTTCATCCTGCAATAATGCAGTATATACCGTGTTGGTTCTTATGAGAAAAAAATTGTTCCATATTGTCGATGTCACGTGACTGTCTGGGGTCAGGGGTCAACAGACCCGACTGCTGTGACTGTCAGCTTGTCAAGACTAAAGATTCAAGAACAACCAATCTCACTCACTCAGATCTAGAAAAGTCTATCAAAAGTTTCAACAGTGATCATGAGTTTTGTTTCTAGTGTTGCAAGACGCGCACTGTCGACATCAGCCTCACGACATGCGGTCAAACATGTCACGATCATTGGAGGCGGCCTGATGGGAGCGGGGATTGCCCAGGTCCGAACTGAAGTTAGCCCCAAAAGTGGCTCTTCAACCTGGTGAACGATATGGGCGGTCCATCAACCGCCCATATCGTTCACCAGGTTGAAGAGCCACTTTTGGGGCTAACTGAAGTCACCTGCAGACGGTGCACACTACACTCTTGACTCTACAGTACCGTACTGACGCGCATATAATGCCATGACCTTGTATACGGATTTACTAGATCTAGATCTAGTATGCATTTTGGCAGGGTCGTCGATAATTTTTTTTTTAGGTTACTGGACCTTTGGTGCGATATAACATATTGACATGGCGTTGTGTCCGTCGTCGTCCATCAACATTTTTATCTTTAAAGTTTACGGACAAATCTTCACTGAAATTTTGCACAAAAATGCCTGAAAATATTTCGAGAGGGAGGTAGATTTATTTTAGTTATTTTATTTTCGCATTTTTAGCTTACAGGACCTATGTTCCGATAAGCTATTGTCGTCAGGTGGCGTCCGGTGTCCGTCCATCGGTGTCGGCGTTATCAAACACACGGAAAAATCTGTTCAATGAATATTGCTGTATCCACAAAATATGTGCTATGGGCCCATATCTCCGGACCATTTTTTTTTTGTCAATTGAATCGGGTTTTTTTCCAAAATGGCGGCCATTATTTATAGAAAAATGGCCAATTTTGGAATTTGGCGGCCATTTTCTCAAAAACTGTTTGATCAGATTTGAGATTTTTGTTTCAAAAGATTCCCCTCATATACCTCTGTGATGTGTATAAGTTCTGTTGCTCTTGAATCGCCAGTCTGCGTGTGGGAGCCATTTTGATTTTTTCGACAGGTCCCAGACATTCCCATGTTAAATTAGCCTATGCTTTTTATATTGGGGAAAAATTTCTCCTAATATCTCACTTAATATTGAGATTAGACATTAGGAATCAATTGTGCACATATCGGAAATTATATATATATATCGAATTATTCTCGTGACCTTGAATTTGACCTTCAACCTAATTTTCAAGGTCACAGCACAAAATGGCTAATATCTCGCTTATTATCGATGTTACAGCTTAGGAATCAAATGTGGACTCATAGGAAATGATATATGCTGATTATTCTCATGACCTTGAATTTGACGTTTGACCTCAATATATATTGTCCAGTAACCTTTCTTAGCCCTTGGGCTAACGCCATGGCCTTGTACTAGAATATAAGGCCACCCCCAATATTCACATGTATAAGGCCATCCATAAATGACCCAATTTGTAATCTCAAACGACCTTATTAAACTAGATCTGATGTGCTGCTAAAACATAGTAGGGTAAGTCGTGGTGCAATACACTTGTTAGTATATTAGCATGGGATAAATTATTGTTTGCTGTAAAAGAGTTGATTTTTAAATTGTGGCAGTAACTATTTCGAATACATGAAATATATTTGTGTCAAACTGCACGAGCTGAGACGTATGGCACGTGCAGACTGCAGAGTGCAGACAACGTGTGTGTGGCCAAATATTTCATTTGAAAGTAGCAACATGGATCATATGTATGCGGTTGGTACCTCTCTATACTGGGTTTGTTCTATTGGAAATATCCGATAAACATGAACACCACGCACAGCGCTATGTAGATTTGCAACGGAAAACCAGCAAGATGCTCCCCCTTTTCCATTTGTAAAGCTGTTTTGATATCATTGTTTCTGACAATGTGTTTATGTGGCCTTATATGCCATGGCCTTGTATTCGAATATAAGGCCACACACAGCTATAAGGCCATGGCCATATATGCGCGTCAATACGGTACACAGTCTGCCAGCAACACTGCAGGCAACTTCAAAATCAAAACTCACAGTCACGGCTCACCTACTATGGAACGTGCGAAGTGACATTACAATTTACGAGTTACATTGTATCACTGTATGAGTTAAGCTTTACGACTTCCGGTTACTACATGTATATGTATAGCATGATGTAAATGTAATCCACAAAATGCATTTTACGACTTTCGAATTATTGTGCGGCCTGCGACCGTACTATTGTATCACAGAACGAAATACTAGTTCCGCTGTTGGCGACTCAATTTAGAGGTCTGGGCAGTGGTTGCACCGAATGCAATCGGAATGCACACCGTTTTACAGCGATCGTAATCGAGGTCCCACGTGAGAGGAAAATTAAAGCTTGTTATGATTTATACAAATATAATATATTCATATTTTATTTCATATGTTACAAAAACAAAACCAAACGGTGATTTTGGTTGCCATAGAAGATAGGTATGGTGCTTTTACCATATAGGACATAATGTTTATCTAAAATATTATCAGGATCAGGTCAGATTTGCAACCTGTTCACAAGAAAATCTATACAGTAGTGCGACAGATGCAAATCCGCAGTATCTGCCAAATTTTGTTGGGGGAATATGTACACCGTACAACTATTATGCCTAGTAAACATATCTCATAAGTCGTCAGTCGTAAAACTTAGGTTCAAACTCGTAAAATCCAACTCGTAAATCGTAATTCGTAAAGCATAACTCATAACGTCGCTTTGCGCGTTACACGGCCTGCTCACTCACAGTCACAACAGCCTCATTTGAGTCTGGCATTGATTCACTGGCATTCATTCATTTATCCCTTTGGGTTGGATGCATGGTCTGTACAATAACGTGGGCAATCTAAGACATGTCCTGGGCTGCGTAGACTATGATAATCTATGATTGGTTTAACACTGGTCACACATGGTGCAGACTAGGACTTCCACGAGTACCGAATTAATAGGTTATGAATAAATTACAGGCTTATAGTCAAATACAGATCATGAAATCAGTTACTTAATATCACAATTTAAAGTTATTAAACACGTTTATTTTTTAAAATATTGCAGATCATATCCTGCATCGATCTTTCTGCTCAGCGCCTATGAATTTGCAAACAATACAATGTACTGGACTGCCGGCGCATCGGTAACAAACTTTAAAGGGTTCATCAGACAGACATGCAGCTTGTTTTATATTATTTGCGACAATTAATTGGTTACGATTCGAGTACAGGGGTCCGAGTAATCGGTTACAATATTTTGTACTCGTGGAAGCCCTATTGCACACAGCATGCTGCTGATTGGTCACGTGTGCTCCACGCCCTTCTCACTTGCAGTCTCTAATTCACAATCTGATTGAGTGAGTGCAATTGCATGTCATACCATGGCTCATTTTCTCAAGAATGATACTGCAATAAAAGATAATAAAAGATAAATAAATCTGGCAAATATGAGCCAGTGTACATTTGTCTGGGATCTCTCAAAGTGTAATATTACAGTTAAGCTTGCGATTTGAATTTGTGAAGTCTTGAGAGATAGATTGACTTCTGTCTAATATTGGAGCATAAAGGGCTGTGATTTCCATCTGCCTGACCAGTCAAGACAAGATCAACTGACTTCTCTTTATCCGGTCATGTTAGATTCTGATGATCTATTTCATTGTCTATCTAAAGGAGTATCATGGATTCAGTATCCTGAAGTTCTATGCCTATATCATGTATTAAATATGTTTGAATATTACTATATTATTGCTTTTATACATGTTACCAGGTGGCAGCACAGACTGGTCATAGTGTTACGATGGTAGACATGTCAGATGAAATACTCAACAAATCCAAGAACAATATCCAACAGAGTCTTGGTAGAGTCGCCAAAAAAAAATTTCCTGAAGATGAAGGGGTACGTGAGACATCTAGTAGACATTTTTATAGGTGCAGGTCTTGCATACATCTACAAATGTACATAATAAACCGGCACTGGTAGTTCAAACTTTTTATTCTTATGTTCCAATGTTTTAATAAGTATGTATGAATTAGAAAAAAGTCATTTCACGTAGATTTAACCATGTTTGTTATAATATGTCCAATAACTCCAATTATCTCTTAAAATATTCACATATGCATGTACATGTACCAGGCTAGGACATCCTTCGTAGATGATACAATCAGTCGATTATCCATCAGCACAAGTGCCACAGATGTGGTCAAAGACACTGACCTTGTCATAGAAGCAATCGTGGAGAACATAGCCATCAAACAGAAACTGTTTTCAGAACTTGACCAAGCTGCACCACAGTAAGTCATTCAAGCACATCTCTTGGTGTAATTACTGAAATTATCCATACAGAATTACAGATGAATTGAGCTCCATCGCTCACTTCCAGGCACACGATATTTGCAAGCAACACGTCATCCCTGCCAATTGGTAAGATTGCTAGTTCCACACAGCGCCTGGACAGATTTGGAGGTCTACACTTCTTTAATCCCGTTCCAGTCATGAAGCTTGTAGAAGTAAGTACCGGTACATCTGATCTGTTTTCTTGTTGTATTTCCTTGCTTTATTGTGATTTCTTGAAATATACTGATTGCTTGCCATGGCAAGGTCAATGGACACACACATGCATGATGAAGATAATGCTGAGTAATGGATATTTTGCAGGTGGTCCGCATTCCTGAAACAAGCGATGAGACGTACAACACATTGGAGGCGTTTGGGAAAGCCTTGGGCAAAACTACAGTGCAAGCAAAAGTATTTACAGCATCGAGCATGTTTTCAAATTGATCACTGGAACAAAATCCAATGACCCTGTATTGTATTCCCAATTGACTATTCTATCGATTGTATGTTTACTGTCTGAATGCATGAATCTTTCAGGATACCCCGGGCTTTATTGTAAACAGACTGCTAGTACCATACATGATGGAAGCTGTGAGGATGCTAGAAAGAGGTCAGAATAATTCCAAATCATCAGATACTAAGACTTGTGGCCTGATTCTTTTCTGTAGCTGTTTTGTCACTTTTGCTCGGACAGGTGATGCCACAGCGAAGGACATCGATGTTGCCATGAAGCTGGGAGCCGGCTACCCAATGGGTCCTATCCAGCTGGCTGACTATGTGGGTCTTGACACCTGCCAGTTTATTGTCAAAGGTATGAAAAGCATTCTTCACTCAACAGAATAAGAGATAAGTACCGTATTAGTCCTGATAGCAGCACGGCGAGCCAAAGCAAGACCTCCTGCAGCAGCGCGTTCAAAAATGAGGTCAAACTTGAGGTCAAATTCAAGAAAAACACTGAATAATATACCTATAGCCTTCAATCCCCTTTATTAAAATTCAAATAACATGAATATGTGGATTGGAACACTCCAAGAAAGACCAAGATATTATTAGAAAGATATGAAATGAATTACAAGGTTATGTAAAGCGAATATTTTAGGGGAAAAGAGGGCCCTGGGGGTGCTCTACTATTAGGGCACGTGCTACTATTATTACCAATACGGTATGTCCAAATATCATTGTATAATTTTGGTTCCAGACTGGTTCAATATAAACAAATAAGAATATTGGGTTAGAAATTTGACTATATGTATGAGATTAGATTAGGAGACCACACATCTTTGTGTACTGAGTATACATGCAAATATTGATAACTTTCAGGCTGGCATGAAGATTACCCTGACAACCCTCTGTTCAACCCCAGTCCACTCTTGGACAAAATGGTTGCTGAGGGCAAATTTGGCATCAAGTCTGGCGAGGGATTCTATGACTATTCTAAGAAGTGAAAATAGGTATTACTCATACTTGCCAATTCTTTTCAATCAGAAATGATCACATGGTTGTTCAGTAATTTTATTTCGCTGAGATCCACCATAAAACTAGTGGGCCTTCAAGTATATCCGGTCGAGCACAGAATAACTGTAGTGTGGCATATATCCTCATAGAAATTTTTTCATTTTTCAGGTATTATGACCAATTATGTAAGCTGCATATTTGGATAACGTCATATCATCTAAAACGGCAAGAAATGGGCTCCCGTCTGTGTTATTGTTGTGCAAATATGGCTGTATTACAATAAATTATTTTGTTATACTGGTTCAACTTGGTTCTTGCATTACCTGATCATCAGAATCACCACCTCACCAAATCAGAATATGGTGCATGCATGGAAATGGAAATGAATATCAGGAATATACATAAATGTTCCCGTCAGAATGTTCCCGTCACCTCTATTTGTTGAAACAGTTGCGATTATTTGTTAATGTTGTTACCAAAGACGAAAACCAATGATTTTTAGCAATAAATCGAGCAAATGAGGGATTCCACCATAATTATGCTGATAGGGAATGTACAAAAGGTGATTGTCCTGAGTAAGCATCAAAGGTGTGAGCAAATATCATCTTTTTCAATGTACTGTGCATAAAAAATATCAAATAATTCAGAACCAAAAACTTGCAGTTTTTCACCTACCGCCAAATAAATCGTCCGCCAAAATTAGTTGTTTTACAGTATTTTAACAAAAAAACGAAAATAAGAAATTTTTCACCGCCCCGTAATTACACGTCACTTGCAATTTCACAGACAAAAACCCATAAAACATTGTTTCACTGTATTGGGGGTACGTTTATACAATGTTTGAAATCATGGCAAGAATACAGTGAAAAATTAGCCCAAGGGCTAAGAAAGGTTACCGGACAATATACATTTTAGATATTAGCCTTTTGTCCAGTGACCTTGAAAATAATTTTGCAATAAATATATCACTTCTAGTATGTCCACAATAAATTCCTAAGCTGTAAAGTCGATAATAAGTGAGATATTAGCCATTCTGTGATCGGTGATGCGACCTAGAAAATGAGGTCAAAGTTCAAGTTCATGAAAAGATTCAGTATATATCATTCCTCTATATTCACAATTGATTCCGAAGCTGTAAAGATGATAATAAGCGACATATTAGCCATTTTGTTCTCTGATCTTGAAAATTGGATCAAAGGTCAAATTCTAGATCACCAAAATATTCAGCATACATCATTTCCTATATGTTCACTATAGACCCCTAAGCTGTGAATTTGATAATAAGAGAGATATAAACCATTTTGTATTCTGACCTTGAGAATAAAATGACTGGCCTTGAAATTTAGGTCAAAGGTCAAATTCAAGGTCATGAGAATATTCAGAATCTATCATTTCCTATATGTTCACAATTGATTCCTAAGCTGTAAAATTGATAATAAGCAAGATATTAGCCATTTTGTCCTGTTGACCTTGAAAATGAGGTCAAAGGTCAAATTCAAGGTCACTAGAATATTCAGCATATATCATTTCCTATATGTTCACAATTGATTCATAAGGCGTAAAGTCACTAATAAGCAAGATATTGGCCATTTTGTCCTGTGACCTTGAAAATGAGGTCAAAGGTCAAATTCAAGGTCACAAAAATATTCAGCATATATCATTTCCTATATGTTCACAATTGATTCCTAAGCTGTAAAGTCGATAATAAGCGAGATATTAGCCATTTTGTCATGTGACCTTGAAAATGAGGTCAAGGTCAAATTCGAGGTCACGAGAAAATTCAGCATATATCAGTTCCTATATGTTCACAATTGAATCCTAAGCTGTAAAGTCGATAATAAGCGAGATATTAGCCATTTTGTCCTGTGACCTTGAAAATGAGGTCAAAGGTCAAATTCAAGGTCACGACAATATTCAGCATATATCATTTCCTATATGTCCACAATTGATTCCTAGTCTCTAATCTCAATATTGAGTGAGATATTAGGCTTAATGTGTCCCATTATAAAGCATAGGAGAATTTAACATGGGAAAGTCCCATTTGGGCCGAGTTTGGGCCCAAAATGGCCCACTTCGAGCGATTCAAGGGCAACGAAATTCATACATGTCACAGAGGTATATATGAGGAGTGTTATGCATGAATAAGAAAAAAAGTTACTGAACAGATTTTGAGAAAACGACAGCCAAAGTCCAAAATTGGCCATTTTTCGACGAAAACGGCCGCCATTTTGAAATAATTGCGAAAATCAAAAAACTAAAAAATACCTCCCTCTCGAAATATTTTTAGGCATTTTTGTGCAAAATTTCAGAAAGATTCGATCGTAAACTTTAAAGATAAAAATGTAGACGGACGACGACGGACGACGACGACGGACGACGGACGCAACGCCACGGCAATAGGTTATCGGACCAAAGGTCCGGTAACCTAAAAATACAATGAAAACGAGAATACAGTACATAATATATCCATTAAATGACCAAATCTGGTGCAACTCACAATAAACTGAGTGACTAAATAAACATCAATGTCTATGTGAGGGTAAGGCAGACATTATTTGCTTGCACAAATCAAAAGCTGGAGAATGGAGGACTATTCAGCATTTGTTCGTGTAAATTCTGTGTGAATATCACAGTTCCTTTCGTTGGTAAACTTCCGTCTGGAATGTAATCCCATTTTCCTCTTGCACACTGGTGTCTACTTCTTGATCACTGCAAAACACATACCGGTAACAAATGAGAAAATATTTCCTTGTGACTTTAAAGATATTATCTAGTACCTTTCCAAGTAATAAAATATTTCCAGTAAATTCAGGATTTTATGGAATCTCACTCACCTGACAAGTTCAAATTCCTCGCCGAGCTCAGGAAAGAAAGTGTCACATTTGTACCTCCCTCTGATGGTTGTCAGATACAATCGGTGTAAATATGTAGAAGCCAGGGCTCGCTGTGAATAGACCAAAATACAACATTGCGTGAATAATTAGAAAGTTTTTAGAGTATGCTGCGTTCATTTGGGGAATAAAACCAAGATTAAGTTTCATGGCTGTTATGAGTAAAGTCCTGCCTTGTAGAGATTGGCTCCGCCCATGACCCAGACCCTTTCGACTCGGTCGATCAGTGGTGGAGAGAGGAGCAGTTCCATAGCAGCCTCCCAGTTCGGCACCACCTTGTACACATGCCGCGGACACTCTCTGCAAGGCAACGTCAGGATCTTATCTTTGTCTTGTACATTTTTGATAAATAGGCAGATTAAAAAATTCTATTTACTAATAATTATAATTGTAATTTTTATATACCCCAGTACATAGCTCTTATCCATGCATAGCATGCTCAAAGCACTTCACAGTTATTACCCTGATATTATGGCCTGGAACCACTTTCCAACTCCATAGACAGTCACCTTATACGGCTGCCATTTCAGTGCAAGTTGACTAAGCACATGTACAATTATTGCCAACATTGCCATTTGGATACCGTGTTGGTCCTAATAGTAGCACAGTGTGACAAAGCAAGACCTGCGGTAATGCGCGCAACAATGAGGTGAAATTTGAGATAAAATTTAGGAAAATCAGTGAATTATACATATATCCATAGCCTTCAATCCCCTTGATTATGATTCAAATACTGTAAAACGACTAATTTTGGCGGACGATTTATTTGGCGGATTTGGCGCTAGGGGAAAAACCGCCAAATTAAATCGTCCGCCAATTTAACTAGATATATGCTAAGATATATATGTGGTTCTGAAACCGCCAAATTAAATCTCCAAATTTAATAGCTGCCAAAATTAGTCGTTTTACAGTAACATAAAATATGTGGATTGGAACACTCCAAGTGTTTATCAGAAAGTTATGAAGTGAAATACAAGGTTACAAAAAATTAGCCCAAAGGGCTAAGATAGAGTACCGGACAGTATAATTTTATAAATAGCTATTTTGTCCCATGGCCTTGAGAATAAGGTCACGATGAAATTTAAAGTCACAAGAGTATTCAGCATACATGATTTCCTATACGTTCACAATTGATTACTATGCTGTAAATTCAGTAATAAGAGCGATATTAGTCATTATGTCCTGTGACCTTGAAAATGAAATCAAAAGTCAAATTAAAGGTCATCAGAATAATCAGCATATATCATTTGCTGTTTGTCCACAATACAATCCTAAGTAGTAAATTTGATAATAAACAAGATACATGTATTAGCAAAGTTGTCCTGTGACACCTTGAAAATGAGGTCAAACGTCAACTTCAAAGTCATGACAATATTCAGCATATATCATTTCCTATATGTCTACAATTGATTCCTAATCTGTAACGTTGATAATAAGCGAGAAATTAGCCATTCTGTGCTCTGACCTTGAAAATGAGGTCAGAGGTCAAATTCAAGGTCATGACAATATTCAGCATATATCATTTCCTATCTGTCCACAATTGATTCTCAAGTTGTAAAGTCGATAATGAATGAAATATTAGCCATTTTGTTCTTTGACCTTGAAAATTAGGTCGAAAGTCAAATCCAAGGTCATCACAATATTCGGACGATATCATTTCCTACATGTCCACAATTGATTCATAAGCTGTAAATTCGATAATGAGCGAGGTATTAGCCATTTTGTGTTCTGACCTTGAAAATGAATCAAAGGTCAAACTCAAGGTCATCAAATTATTTGGCATTTGTCATTTCATATATATCCACAATTGATTCCTAAGCTGTAAAGTCAATAATAAGTGAGATATTAGCCATTTTGTGCTCTGACCTTGAAAATGAGGTGAAAGGTAAAATTCAAGGTCATGACAATAATCAGCATATATCATTTCCTATGTGTCCACAATTGATTCATAGTCTCTAATATCAATATTAAGTGAGATATTAGGCATAATGTGTCCCATTATAAAGCATAGGAGAATTTAACATGGGAAAGTCCCATTTGGGCCGAGTTTGGGCCCAACGAAACTTATACACATCACATGGGTATATATGAGGAGTGTTATGCATCAATGAGAAAAAAAGTTACTGAACAGATATTGAGAAAACGGCCATCAAAGTCCAAAATTGGCCATTTTTCGACAAAAATGGCCGCCATTTTGAAATAATTGCGAAAATGAAAATGGCCGCTACATGCAGACGGGCAGCGAAACTTATACACATCACAGAGGTATGTGAGAACAATCTTTTGAAATAAAAACTGTCTGAATAGTTTTTGAGAAAATGGCCGCCAAAGTCAGAAATTGGCCGTTTTTCGGCGAAAATTGCCGCCATTTTGAAAAAAATGCGAAAATCAAAAAACGGAAAAAATCATCCCCTCTTGAAATATTTTTGCGCAAAATTTCAGAAAGATCCGGTCGTAAATAGAAATACATGACGCCGTCGCCGTCGGACGCAATGCCATGCCAATAGGTTATCGGACCATAGGGACGGTAACCTAAAATCAAAATTTTTAGAGAAAAGAGGAGGGCGTACTACTATTAGGGCATGTGCCACTATTAGGACCATAATGGTACATGTAATCATTACGAGTGAGTGAACGAAGACACATTGTGATACACATCTTGCCAAAGGGTGTTGGACAGAAACACAACAGCGCCCACACTGCGGCTCGAACCTCAAACCTGTTTGCTGTTTGTCCACAATACAATCCTAAGTAGTAAATTTGATAATAAACAAGATACATGTATTAGCAAAGTTGTCCTGTGACACCTTGAAAATGAGGTCAAACGTCAACTTCAAAGTCATGACAATATTCAGCATATATCATTTCCTATATGTCTACAATTGATTCCTAATCTGTAACGTTGATAATAAGCGAGAAATTAGCCATTCTGTGCTCTGACCTTGAAAATGAGGTCAGAGGTCAAATTCAAGGTCATGACAATATTCAGCATATATCATTTCCTATCTGTCCACAATTGATTCTCAAGTTGTAAAGTCGATAATGAATGAAATATTAGCCATTTTGTTCTTTGACCTTGAAAATTAGGTCGAAAGTCAAATCCAAGGTCATCACAATATTCGGACGATATCATTTCCTACATGTCCACAATTGATTCATAAGCTGTAAATTCGATAATGAGCGAGGTATTAGCCATTTTGTGTTCTGACCTTGAAAATGAATCAAAGGTCAAACTCAAGGTCATCAAATTATTTGGCATTTGTCATTTCATATATATCCACAATTGATTCCTAAGCTGTAAAGTCAATAATAAGTGAGATATTAGCCATTTTGTGCTCTGACCTTGAAAATGAGGTGAAAGGTAAAATTCAAGGTCATGACAATAATCAGCATATATCATTTCCTATGTGTCCACAATTGATTCATAGTCTCTAATATCAATATTAAGTGAGATATTAGGCATAATGTGTCCCATTATAAAGCATAGGAGAATTTAACATGGGAAAGTCCCATTTGGGCCGAGTTTGGGCCCAACGAAACTTATACACATCACATGGGTATATATGAGGAGTGTTATGCATCAATGAGAAAAAAAGTTACTGAACAGATATTGAGAAAACGGCCATCAAAGTCCAAAATTGGCCATTTTTCGACAAAAATGGCCGCCATTTTGAAATAATTGCGAAAATGAAAATGGCCGCTACATGCAGACGGGCAGCGAAACTTATACACATCACAGAGGTATGTGAGAACAATCTTTTGAAATAAAAACTGTCTGAATAGTTTTTGAGAAAATGGCCGCCAAAGTCAGAAATTGGCCGTTTTTCGGCGAAAATTGCCGCCATTTTGAAAAAAATGCGAAAATCAAAAAACGGAAAAAATCATCCCCTCTTGAAATATTTTTGCGCAAAATTTCAGAAAGATCCGGTCGTAAATAGAAATACATGACGCCGTCGCCGTCGGACGCAATGCCATGCCAATAGGTTATCGGACCATAGGGACGGTAACCTAAAATCAAAATTTTTAGAGAAAAGAGGAGGGCGTACTACTATTAGGGCATGTGCCACTATTAGGACCATAATGGTACATGTAATCATTACGAGTGAGTGAACGAAGACACATTGTGATACACATCTTGCCAAAGGGTGTTGGACAGAAACACAACAGCGCCCACACTGCGGCTCGAACCTCAAACCTGCTGGTTACGAGGTGAGTGCCTTAACCACTCCGCTACCTGTACAGTGCTCCCCCCCCCCCCCCCCAGAAAAAAGACTTCAACCTCCATAAATACTTGTGATTCCAATCTAATTCATTTTCGAAACCCAAAAAAGTGTAATTGCGGAAAATTGACAAAATGATTGACAGTTCTGCTGGATATTTTGATGTGATGGTGACATTTAAAACTCACTGTAGTGACCTGCTGATGACAATGTTGAGGACCCCTGGTCGAATTTTCTCCTGTTCACTGGTTCCTTCCCAAGTTACCCGTCCTTTCAGATTCACAACAACTTTATCTACAAAACAAGGCAAAAAAAATATAGCCATTCAATATTTGCTGAGGCATATCAATATTACCTATATGTTTGGTAAGAGCGTTCAGTTGTTTGTGTCTGGTGTGGGCTCATGAAATAATCAAACAGACCACATTTTGATTTGTGTTAGTACATGTACCTGCTTTTGTAACAGATGATGTCAGGCGCAAATAATTTTTGAAATCTTTTCTGAAATGAAACAAAAAGATTCTGAACAAATGTTGTTGATTTTTCGGTTACCAGACCTTAGATCCGATAACCTATTGGCATGGCGTTGCGTCCGTCCGTCCGTCCATCCGTCCATCCAGCATTATTATTTATCTTTGAGGTTTACGGTCGAATCTTCCTGAAAATTTGCACAAAAATGCCTAAAAATAATTTGAGGAGGTATTAAGGCATTTCAAAAGAAATGCCTTTATGGTTTTGTCAGAATTCTTGTTTTTGTTAAGGCATTTCGGCAGAAATGCCTTTATGGTTTTAGCAGAATTTTTTTTTTTTTTTTTTTTTTTTTCTTCCGCCACTTTTGGTTTCCGGACGATAACTTTAGATTGCCTTGACGGATCCTTGTCAAATTTTCACCGAAAGTCAGAAATGATATGAGGAAGAACCCTATTCTTTTTGAGCCGGATCGGAGGTCCGTGAGGTCCGTGAGGATGAAATCAAGGCTAATTTTAAGACTTGGTTTCCGGACGATAACTGGAAAAATATTTATGCAATAGTTGCAGAACTCTGCATGGAGGTTCATATGCCACCAGGGAAGAACCCTATTGATTTTGGGATCGATCCGTCAAACGACCTTTGACCTAGAGGACAAAATAATTTTTTGCTGATTCATCCTTGAGGCTTCCTGCATATCTCGGAAACCGTGCGTCGTAGAGCGAAACGGACGTTATTTTCGGACTCGTCGCCTTAGACAAACATCTCTAGGGTGTACTTTTTTTTTTGATCCGGCTCCGAGGTCCGTGAGGTCCGTGAGGATGAAATCGAGGAACTTGGTTTCCGGACGATAACTCAAAAAATATTCAGGCAATAGTTGCAGAATTTTGCACGGAGGTTTATATATCACCAGGGAAGAACCCTATTGATTTTGGGATCGATACCTCAAACGACCTTTGACCTAGAGGTCGAAATAATTTTTTGCTGAGTCATCCTTGATTCATCCTGCATATCTCGGAAACGGTGCGTCGTAGAGCGAAACGGACGTTATTTTCGGACTCGTCGCACTAGACAAACATGTCTAAAAGGTATTATGGATGAACTTTGACCTTGACCCGAAATTTTTTTGCCGAGTCGGCATTTTTCGTTTTCGTCGATATCTCGGAAACGGTGCGTCGTAGAGCGAAACGGACGTTATTTTCGGACTCGTCGCACTAGACAAACATGTCTAAGGGGTATTATGGATGAACTTTGACCTTGACCCGAAATTTTTTTGCCGAGTCGGCATTTTTCGTTTTCGTCGATATCTCGGAAATGGTGCGTCGTAGAGCGAAACGGACGTTATTTTCGGACTCGTCGCACTAGACAAACATGTCTAAGGGGAATTATGGATGAACTTTGACCTTGACCCGAAATTTTTTTGCCGAGTCGGCATTTTTCGTTTTCGTCGATATCTCGGAAACGGTGCGTCGTAGAGCGAAACGGACGTTATTTTCGGACTCGTCGCACTAGACAAACATGTCTAAGGGGTATTATTGATGAACTTTGACCTTGACCCGAAATTTTTTTGCCGAGTCGGCATTTTTCGTTTTCGTCGTTATCTCGGAAACGGTGCGTCGTAGAGCGAAACGGACGTTATTTTCGGACTCGTCGCACTAGACAAACATGTCTAAGGGGTATTATGGATGAACTTTGACCTTGACCCGAAATTTTTTTGCCGAGTCGGCATTTTTCGTTTTCGTCGATATCTCGGAAACGGTGCGTCGTAGAGCGAAACGGACGTTATTTTCGGACTCGTCGCACTAGACAAACATGTCTAAGGGGTATTATGGATGAACTTTGACCTTGACTCGAAATTTTTTTGCCGAGTCAGCATTTTTCGTTTTCGTCGATATCTCGGAAACGGTGCGTCGTAGAGCGAAACGGACGTTATTTTCGGACTCGTCGCACTAGACAAACATGTCTAAGGGGAATTATTGATGAACTTTGACCTCGACCCGAAATTTTTTTGCCGAGTCGGCATTTTTCGTTTTCGTCGATATCTCGGAAACGGTGCGTCGTAGAGCGAAACGGACGTTACTTTCGGACTCGTCGCCCTAGACAAACAAGTCTAAGGGGTATTATGGATTAACTTTGACCTTGACCCGAAATTTTTTTGCCGAGTCGGCAGTTTTTGTTTTCGTCGATATCTCGGAAACGGTGCGTCGTAGAGCGAAACGGATGGTATTTTCGGACTCGTCGCCCTAGACAAACATGTCTAGCGGGTATTATGGATGAACTTTGACCTTGACCCGAAATTTGTCGACATTTTTCATTTTCGTCGATATCTAGTATTATAAATTATTCATCACACCGAAATGCCTCCAAGGTATCTTTAGGCCTTGACGTCTAGTTTCTTTTTTCTTTTTTTTCTTCTGCCGTTTTCGTTTCCGCGCGATAACTTGAGAACGCCTCGACTTATCGACTTGAACACACCACTGCTCAGATATATTATGTAGATGTGCTGTATAGTTTTTGAGCCGGATCTGATATCCGTGAGGATGAGATGGAGGTCATTTTTTGGGCTTTGTTTCCGCACGATAACTCAAAAACTATTCAGGCAATGACTGCAGAACTTTGTACGGAGGTCCATATACCAACAGGAAACATCCCTGTTGATTTTGGGATCAATCCGTGAAACGACCTTTGACCTAGAGGTCGGAAGAGTTTTCACCCAGTCATCCTTGAAGTTTCCTGCATCGTAGAGCGAAACGGACGTTTTTTTGAGACTCGTCGCCCTAGACAAACATGTCTGAGGGGTAGTATGGATGAACTTTGACCTTGACCCGAAATTTTTTTGCCGAGTCGGCATTTTTTGTTTTCACCGATATCTCGGAAACGGTGCGTCGTAGAGCGAAACGTACATTATTTTTGGACTCGTTGCCCTAGACAAACATGTCTAAAGGGTATTATGGATGAACTTTCACCGTGACCCAACATTTTTTTGCCGAGTCGACATTTTTCGTTTTCGCCAATATCTCGGAAACCATGCGTCATAGAGCAAAACGGACATTATTTTTGGACTTGTGGCTCTAGACAAACTTGTCTAAGGGGTATACAGATGATTTTTGACCTTGACCTGAGTCGCCATTTTTCATTTTCTTCGATATCTAATATATATTATAAATTAATCATCACACCGAAATGCCTCCAAGGCATCTTTAGGCCTTGACGTCTAGTTTTTTAGTTCTTCTATTTTCTCATTTTTTTTAAAAATGGCGGCCGTTTTTGTCGCAAAAACGCTCAGTTTGGACTTTGACGGTCATTTTCTCAAAAACTGTCTGATCAGTTTTGAGATTTTCGTATCAAAGCATGCTTATTGGGGTCCTTGACATTGTGTATAAAGATGAAGTGCCTTGAATAGCTTGAAAGGCCCAAAATCTAGGCTCAAAGGGCCCAAAAAGGCCTAAATTTCAGCTTTGACTGTCACTCAAAAACTATCTGATCAGTTTTGAGATTTTCATCTCAAAACATGCTAATTGGGATCCCTGACATTGTGTATAATGATGCAGTGCCTTGAATCAATCGATAGGCCCAAAATTTTGGCTCAAATGGCCCAAAAAGGCCCAGAATTCAGTTTTTGGATGTTTTCTCGAGAACTATCTGATCAGTTTTGACATTTTTTTTTCGAAACATGCTTATTGGGGTCCTTGACATTGTGTATAAAGATGGAGTGGCTTGAATCGCTTGAAAGGCCCAAAATCTAGACTCAAAATGGCCAAAAAGGCTTAAATTTCAGTTTTCAGCTGTTTTCTCAAAACTAGATTTTTGTTTCAGAACATGCTAATTGGGGTCCTTGATATTGTGTATAAAGATGGGGTGCCTTGAATCGCTTGAAAGGCCCGAAATCTAGGCTCCCCAAAAAGGCCTAAATTTCAGTTTTCAGCTGTTTTCTCAAAAACTATCTAGTTTTGAGATTTTTGTTGCAAAACATGCTAATTAGGGTCATTGACAATATGTATAAAGATGGAGTTCCTTGAATCGATCGATAGGCCTAAAATTTGGGCTCAACTGGCCCAAAATTCAGTTTTTAGCATATTTCTTGAAAAGAACTGATCAGTTTTGAAATTTTTGTTTCAAAACATGCTAATTGGGGTCCTTGACATTGTTTATAAAGATTAAGTGCCTTGAATCTCTGAAAAGGCCCAATATATGAGCAGGAAAGGCCTAAAAAGGCTGATATTTACAAATTGCCATATGGGGCAAAAACGCTTGTACATAAGGCTTAGGTTTGTATTATTTAAGCATATAGGAAGTCATATATGGTGCATCTTTTGGTGACCTTTGTTGACCTCAGAGGTTGACCTCAGATGACCTTGAAGGCTAAATCTCAAGGTCACACCTTACCTGAAATGTGTGAATTGCCATTTATGGACAAAATACTTGTAGATAGACATTATATTTTTATTATGAATACACATTGTATACAAAATTATTTGCAGCACACCTAATGGTGACATTGAAATTCACAAAGATGACCTTGATTGGTAAATCTCAATGTAATATCTCACCTGTGGTGCTTGAACCAAAATTCTCCAGTAACCTTTCTTACCCCTTGGGCTAATTTTTTCAGTCATGAGTTCCATCATTTAAAGAAAATGAACGGCGATTATTTCTGTAGATCTACTACACAATTACTAACTTGATGAGAGGCCATGGCAGGTTCCCTTCTCTCCCGATACCTCGGCCATCTGACATGGCAGCACAGATGTTCAGAACTGGTCCTCTCATCTCTGTTGCTGATGCACAATTCCGTCTCAGTACCTAGACATACGAGGCAGAGATACGCCTGTGGTTGTCTAGCCATTCTCATGTGGAAGGGTTCCATGTTCAATGCCAAGTGTCTACTTCAAATGTAAGATATTCCATAGACAAAATGTTTCTCATTCATTAACTTTAAAATTGAGTGAATATGAACTACATGTATACTTGGTATGAAAGAAACAATACACTGAATATGTAATCAGGTAATTCTTAATGTAATCATTAAAGCTGTTACAGCTCTATGATGTAATATCCTGATTGGTTCAATAGGGGGCAGTACCTTTTAACATTATTGTATTCAAATATATTTGATGGCTAACACAAATTCATCTAAATGGCTAGAAATATATTTCAGGTCCTCTTCATTTGTGTCCAAGAAACCAAGCATCATGATCATAGCAAGTTAGTTTTCAATAAGAGGAACTACTGTAAAAATACTAATTTTGGCGGACGATTTATTTGGCGAATTTGGCGGTAGGGGAAAAACCGCCAAATTAAATCGATCGCCAAATTCACTAGATATATGTTAAGAAATATAGCTGGTTTTAAGATCGCCAAATTAAATCTATGCCAAATAGTGTGGGCTTCACAACCGCCAAATTTAATAGCCACCAAAATTAGTCTTTTTACAGTATATCGGTCTATAAAATAATGGTTTGAATTGATGTTTATGAACCTTAAAATTTGTAAATAAGTTTGTGTGCCTACAGCTGGTGAGCTGAAAATCAAGCATACACAAAATTGTGTTCTGATTCACGGATTTTAGGATAGGTCTATTGGGATACAAAGGGACAAATTGCCTAATTCTCAAGTTATTGAGTTTGAAATTTGGGACGTGATTGCCATTTGATTTCCAGCTGAAGCATGTTAATTTGCATAAATGATAACTTCAAGTATCGCTGAACTACAGGCAAAAATTTAAACAATTCACAATACAGAGAATGCTACATGATGAATGAGGTACACATATACAGTGACACTAGTGATCTCCTGACATTCACTTTGGCTTTAAGTGACTCTAGCAAAATCGAGCATGTTGGCATTTTAGTCAGATTGTTGAACAGATTTGTGTTTAAAACTCTAATGAATGTACCAGAAATCAAGGAAATAAGTACTACAAACAAAATTTCATGTCACTGAAAGATCAGCGTAATACCATAATTCTAGACCAAGCTCAGGAGCAGCAAAATTTATTCCAACAAATTTAATCATGTTATGTGGTGGCAAAATTGCAAATATGGCTACTTTCTGCTACATTATGCTATTACATGTATGAAGAGGTACATGTATCTTAACGTAGTCCGCTACAAACAGTGAGGTAACAAAGAGTCAAAATTTAAAAGCTTTTTCTTGAATATTATCTCTTAAACATAGGCCCAAGGGACCTGTAGCTTACTGGCTAGCCAATAGGTAATCGGACCGATGGTCTGGTAACTTCAAAGTTACAAGTATATTCAGCATATATCATTTCCTATATGTCCACATTTGATTTCTAAAATGTCGATAATGAGCGAGATAATAGCCATTTTGTGCTTCGACCTTGAAAATTAGGTCAAAGGTCAATTTCAAGGTCATCAGAGTATTCGACATATATCATTTCCTATATGTCCGCAATTGATTCCTAAGCTGTAAAGTCGATAATAAGCGAGATATTAGCCATTTTGTGCTTTGACCTTGAAAATGAGGTCAAAGGTCAAATTCAAGGTCATGAGAATATTCGGCATATATCATTTCCTATATGGTCACAAAAGATTTCTAAGCTGTAAAGTCGATAATAAGCGAGATATTATCCATTTTGTGGTCTGACCTTGAAAATGAGGTCAAAGGTCAAATTCAAGGTCACGAGAATATTCAGCATTATCACTTCCTATATGTCCACAATCGATTCCTAAGCTGTAAAGTCAATAATAAGCGAGATATTGGCCATTTTGTGCTCTGACCTTGAAAATGAGGTTAAAGGTCAAATTCAAAGTCACAAGAATATTCAGCATATATCATTTCCTATATGTCCACAATTGATTCCGAGTCTCTAATCTCAATATTAAGTGAGATATCAAGAACATTGTGGCCCATTATAAAGCATAGGAGAATTTAACATGGGAAAGTCCTATTTGGGCCCCGTAAACAACATCAAAATGGCCGCCACACGCAGACCGGCGATTCAAGAGTATTGAAACTTAACACATCATAAAGATACATGAGGGGAACACTTTGAAACTGAAATCTCAAAACTGATCAGACAGTTTTTGAGAAAATAATTTTTAAAGTTGAAAACATGCAAAAACAGCCATTTTCGGCATAAAAATGGCCGCCAAAACTGCATAATCGATTCAATCAATAAAATGAAAAAAAGTCTGGGGGTATTGACCCAATACATATTCACACAAATTTATGGACAAATTCATCAGCCCGAAAAAAAGATAAAAAAATTAGCCCAAAGGCTAAGATAGGTTACCGGACAATTTTGGTTTGGCCATGGCAGCATTGGCAGGTAACAGACCTTGAGATTTACCAATCAAGGTTCGTAGTGTAAACATATGACCTTGGGATTTACCAATCAAGGTCATCTGTATGAACTTCGATGTAACCATTACATGTATGTGTGCAGCATTTGATATTCTATATGTTGGGTGGAATCGTTTAGGCCGCTCAGGTCAATTTACACATTCCAAGTCAGACATTTGGCACTCAAGGTCATCTGACGTCAAGTTCAAGGTCATCATTAGTTGTGCCATATATGTCTTCCTATATGTTCACAATGCAAACATGAGCTCTATCTGCAAGCATTTCATCTACAGAGGCAAATCTGGGCATTTTTTGACCCCAAAATGGCTGTTTTGACCTTTCAAGGTCATCGAAGGTCAAATTCAAGGCCACCACACAAGTCGCCATATATGACTTCCCATTTGAAAGTGCCAATTTCTAAGCTCTATCTTCAAGCGTTCTATGAGTACAGTCCTGACAGCTCCCATTATGAAGGAAAAAAGTGCCGAAAATTTTCTAAGTCCAAAAGTTTTTTCAAAGGGTGAAAAATTTTTTTGCCTAGAAATGGCCCAAAATGGATAGTAATGCGATTTGGGGCGAAGAAAATTTTTTTTGCCGACTCGTCAAAAATTCAAAATGGCCGCCACACTGAGATCGGCGATTCAAGGGCAACAAAACTTATACACGTCACAGAGGTATATAAGAGGAATCTTTTAAAGCAAAAATCTCAAAACTGATCAGACAGTTTTTGAGAAAATACAGACCAGGTGCAAATTTGAGCGTTTTTCGACCCAAAAATGGCTGTTTTGACCTTTCAAGGTCATCCAAGGTCAAATTCAAGGTCACCACACAAGTCGCCATATATGACTTCCCATTTAAAAGTGCCAATTTCTAAGCTCTATCTTCAAGCGTTCTATGAGTACAGTCCAGACAGCTCCCATTATGAACGAAAAAAGTGCCGAAAATTTTACAAGTCCAAAATTTTTTTCAAAGGGTGAAAAATTTTTTTGGCCCTAGAAATGGCCCAAAATGGATAGTAATGCGATTTGGGGCGAAAAAATTTTTTTACGCCGACCCGCCAAAAATTCAAAATGGCCGCCACACGGAAACCGGCAGATTTAGGGCAACCAAACTTATACATATCACAGATGTATATCAGGGGAATTTTTTGAAACCAAAAACTCAAAACTGATCAGACAGTTTTTGAGAAAATGGCCGTCAAAGTCCAAAATTGAGCGTTTTTCGACAAAAACGGCCGCCATTTTAAAAAAAATGCGAAAATCAAAAAACAAAAAAATACCTCCTTCTCAAAATATTTTTAGGCATTTTTGTGCAAAATTTCAGAAAGATTCGATCGTTAACTTTAAAGATAAAAATGTTAACGCCGGACGGACGGACGGACGGACGGCTAGACGGACGGACGGACGACGGACGCAACGCCATGCCAATAGGTTATCGGACCAAAGGTCCGGTAACCTAAAAATGTTAACAGATGATGTGGCGGACGACGACGATGATGACGACGACGACGACGGATGAAAAACCACGACAATAGCTTATCGGCCCTTATGGGCCGGTAAGCTAAAAATGACATATTTTATAGAGTAACTGATCAGCATCCTAATGAAAATAGGGGGTCACCGTGCTGGTTTCTTTGACATATTCGTTTGAAATCACTAACATTTACCTAAAAAGACATTAATTACCCTTTGTAAGTGAAAGTGGGTGTTGCAGTGTCTAGTGCTTGGTTGATGACGTCACTTGTCGGGCTGGCATTTTTGCAAATTTTTCTGTCCATATTCACATCTTGCATTGTGTTTTCCATGCGAACGGATATAGTGACCACCTATTTTCTTTTCAATTTCAGGATGCTGATCAGTTACTCTATAAAATATGTCATTTTTAAGCTCTAGATTATATTGATATATACTGTGATTTTTCTAACTCGTTAACACCGTTTTTTGCCGATATTTTTGCGATGTTCAATGGTATGGTATTGTAACTTGGCATACTTCACCTGGAGATCAAACGACATTTTTCTGCAAACTTTCAGACTTCTGCTCATAGACCTGTGAGAGATAAATTTTCCCTGATATCCTGTCGTTTGCATGTCAACAAATATTGTTTTCCTTTGGCACGTGATGGGCGATTCCGTTCGGATAATTTGCACAGGGGCGAGAGTTAGGATTCGGGACCGCCCACGCAGGTAAACTGATTCGAAATGACTCGCACGTGCAGGCACCTTGACGACAACTGACAACCCGATCCCCCTATTATGATTAATTTGAACTTGTCCAGTTGGATTCCGTCATCAGTTGTCGAGAATCAAGCAATATGTTGGCGCCCATGGTTCAAGCAAATCCTCGCTTGAATAAAACTTTTGCGTTTTGAAAGAAACATGTAGCGTTCTGGAAGGCAGGTTTGTGTGAATTGAAGTAACTTGACTGAACTAAAGGCAAAAATCGATGTAAACGAGTTAAAAAAATCAGAGTATAGTTATTTATTTTAAAAAACTCTCTGACCTCCTCCCCTCACTGTTTGGAGCAGACTACCCTAATACAAAGATGTTAGTTTCTTAAATATACTAACCACCAACCTATTTGTTGACACACAATGGACATTATAAAGTGTCACCCCTAATACCTAAAATTAGTTAATATAGATGAAACCAATGTCCAGTGTGTGTACATTGTTACCTATAGACGTACAAAATATAATCATAATATCGATTGAATATTGTAGCAAATAATGATGTTGTCGAGAGATATCACTGATAACTGAAGTAGCGATCCAATGACAAAATATATAGGATGTAATATAAAACATTTTATTTTGTGTAATGCAATATTTTGTAGATTCCACAATACACTAGTACAATCATGATCCGAAAGCAAAATAAGCATGAACATTTGCAGACAATTATGCCACACAAATCACTCTTGAATCAAATAATTGGATACGAGACTGCAGACAGCACACACCAGTAAGCTACTGTAAGACAGGTGACGGAGCTGACCGACTTACAACAACTGCTATTGTACCTTGTCATAGACCTCGTACTTGTACGTGATAGCTCCGTCCTTTTGGAGGCTGTCGTCAACACCCGGGTCCCTGAAAGACATCCAGGAGACATGACACACACAGGTAGTACACGTAGTGGTAGATTTATTGACATTTATGAGACACATAATGGTACAGGGTGAGAATCAGTTATCAGTCATGATGTCCAAAAGAATTCCAAATGTGTCAGTTACAACATCATCAAACTACAGCTCAGATAAGGCACATGAAAAATATTTCACACTTTCAAGATGTAAGATATCAACACAATTGAGGAAGCCTTAAACATACGTTACTAGTTTGTAGTCCTTCTCATCCCATGCAGGCATGAATGTATCACACTCAAAGTCATCAAGCACTCTGGTCAGGTATATTCGATCACAACATCCAGTAGTCAAAGCTTTCTGAAAACAATAGCACATCAATGTCACACATTCTCATGGGGATTGAGAACATCTGATGAACTAAGCAGAATACAATGTATGAAACAAAATAACACTTTCTTCATAGCTTGATGCGAGTTTCCTTACTTGATACACAGTAGTTCCTCCTATGAAAAACACATTTCTTGGTTCGGACATCTGTTCAAGGTGTTCAATGACTTGTTCGTGGCTTCGGAACAACTGAGCACCATCAGGGAGTGACCTACAGATATAAAGCAAATCACGGTGTGACAACGAGGGTAGTTGGTTGACCGTATGTGAAATTATCAGCACAAAATTATCCACTCAGTTGTCGAAACAAGGGACAGGAAACTCACGTTAATGTGGTGCTGATCACGAAGTTTGTTCTGTCCTTCAGTGGTCGAAATTTGGTCGGGATGGACTCCCACGTCTTACGCCCCATGACAACAATATTTGGTTTATCTGAAATCAAACTATGACAATGCAAAACAGATTGAAACCTAACACTTCTAATCTAACCATTTTTAAATGCACAAATTTAGGACATTTTTGTAGTTATAATCAGAAGGAAATCTGTGAAGTACATGTGACTTACTACCGGTATACCATGTATACAGATGTACTCTAATTGTGCATACAGTGGTCCCCCTCAGATAAGACCTAGCCTTCTGCCACAAAATTAAGGTCTTCTAAGGGGATGTCTTATTGGAAGGGTTCATTTACATGTTAAAGTCGTTCTAGCGCCACAAGAAAAAGTCTTTACAGAGGGGGAAGTCTTTCTTGAGGGGGGTCTTATCTGAGGGGGACCACTGTACTCCACTGTAAGGACTACGCTATTAGCATATTTCAAATTTACCTTAGATCCATACATAATGTAAGAACTGAGGAAACAAGAACAAAGGAACAATATGTTTACCTGTCGTGTGTGTTGTAATCTTCTTGAAGAATGCCATGTCTCCACTGAAAGGAGGGAGTGTTGTCATAGTAAGAATTTACATTGAACAAGGTATAAAATTTGTAATTACTGAACTTCGTTGTTATTCTTTATACTTGATTAGCAATGGCTAGTTTTGGCTACTTCTGAGTGTTTATTGTGTGGGCCTTGTTGGATACATTATAATTGGCTATATGATGTCAATAGAAAATTGTCCATTGTATCTTATACAATGATTTTTATAACCTGTTTATACATGACACGTTCATTCGTGTACTATTTCATTCTAGAAGTTTTGAATTAGGAAAGAATAACATGAAATGAGTACATGTAAATTGGTGATTTTCTACAAAGAAAAACAAATTTCATGGATCGAAATGCTGGTACATTTCTTCAGCTCCTTGTGGGTCAATGATACATCGCCTAGGCTAGTGGGTCACATCTGCATCTCATATGGGACACGGCAAGCCACAAAAACAAATAGATTTTGTCAAAATCAGAGAACCCCCCATGATTCTAGCGTGTGCTTACGATAAAGTGTGAATCGCTCATCTAATGTCAAATTTGATGCGTGACACAGTCAAGTATAATGGAGCAATTGATATGTTCGGGTGTGAAATGGTGATAAATCGGGAATGTTTACATTGTGCTCGCTGTGCATCAAAAAATATCTGCTGTCATGTTGTTTAATTGAATGCAAGTACAGTATTCTATTGAGTGGTTTTCTGAATTTAGTATGCATTTCCATCACAGAATTCAACAGCCTAAAATTTAATTTGCTTCTTTTCTGTGAAAAGCTACACCTTTTTGCAGAAAAGCTACACCTCCAATGACCAAATCTTCAAACTGATTGCGCACTGTGAATCTACCCAAGGTTAATTAAGGCATTTCGGCAGAAATGCCTTTATGGTTTTAGCAGAATTTTTTTTTTTTTTTTTTTTTTTTTTTTTCTTTTTCTTCTTCCGCCACTTTTGGTTTCCGGACGATAACTTTAGATTGCCTTGACGGATCCTCGTCAAATTTTCACCACAAGTCAGAAATGATATGTGGAAGAACCCTATTCTTTTTGAGCCGGATCCGAGGTCCGTGAGGTCCGTGAGGATGAAATCAAGGCTAATTTTGAGACTTGGTTTCCGGACGATAACTGGAAAAATATTTACGCAATAGTTGCAGAACTCTGCATGGAGGTTCATATGCCACCAAGGAAGAACCCTATTGATTTTGGGATCGATCCGTCAAACGACCTTTGACCTAGAGGTCGAAATAATTTTTTGCTGATTCATCCTTGAGGCTTCCTGCATATCTCAGAAACCGTGCGTCGTAGAGCGAAACGGACGTTATTTTCGGACTCGTCGCCCTAGACAAACATCTCTAGGGTGTATTATTTTTTTTGATCCGGCTCCGAGGTCCGTGAGGTCCTTGAGGATGAAACCGAGGCTGATCTTGAAACTTGGTTTCCGGACGATAACTCGAAAAATATTCAGGCAATAGTTGCAGAATTTTGCACGGAGGTTTATATATCAACAGGGAAGAACCCTATTGATTTTGGGATCGATACGTCAAACGACCTTTGACCTAGAGGTCAAAATAATTTTTTGCTGAGTCATCCATGAGGCATCCTGCATATCTCGGAAACGGTGCGTCGTAGAGCGAAACGGACGTTATTTTCGGACTCGTCGCCCTAGACAAACATGTCTAAGGGGTATTATGGATGAACTTTGACCTTGACCTTGAATTTTTTTGCCGAGTCGGCATTTTTCGTTTTCGTCGATATCTCGGAAACGGTGCGTCGTAGAGCGAAACGGACGTCATTTTCGGACTCGTCGCCCTAGACAAACATGTCTAAGGGGTATTATGGATGAACTTTGACCTTGACCCGAAATTTTTTTGCCGAGTCGGCATTTTTCGTTTTCGTCGATATCTCGGAAACGGTGCGTCGTAGAGCAAAACGGACGTTATTTTCGGACTTGTCGCCCTAGACAAACATGTCTAAAGGGTATTATGGATGAACTTTGACCTTGACCTTGAATTTTTTTGCCGAGTCAGCATTTTTCGTTTTCGTCGATATCTCGGAAACGGTGCGTCGTAGAGCGAAACGGACGTTATTTTCGGACTCGTCGCCCTAGACAAACATGTCTAGATGGTATTATGGATGAACTTTGACCTTGACCCGAAATGTTTTTGCCGAGTCGGCATTTTTCGTTTTCTTCGATATCTCGGAAACGGTGCTTCGTAGAGCGAAACGGACATTATTTTCGGAATCGTCGCCCTAGACAAACATGTCTAAGGGGTATTATGGATGAAGATTGACCTTGACCCTAGACAAACATGTCTAGATGGTATTATGGATGAACTTTGACCTTGACCCGAAATTTTTTTGCCGAGTCGGCATTTTTCGTTTTCTTCGATATCTCGGAAACGGTGCTTCGTAGAGCGAAACGGACAGTATTTTCGGAATCGTCGCCCTAGACAAACATGTCTAAGGGGTATTATGGATGAAAATTGACCTTGACCCAATTTTTTTTTGCCGAGTCGGCATTTTTCGTTTTCGTCGATATCTCGGAAACGGTGCGTCGTAGAGCGAAACGGACGTTATTTTCAGACTCCTCGCCCTAGACTAACATGTCAAAGGGGTATTATTGATGAACTTTGACCTTGACCCGAAATTTTTTTGCCGAGTCGGCATTTTTCGTTTTCGTCGATATCTCGGAAACGGTGTGTCGTAGAGCGAAACGGACGTTATTTTCGGACTCGTCGCCCTAGACAAACATGCCTAAGGGGTATTATGGATGAACTTTGACCTTGACCCGAAATTTTTTTGCCGAGTCGGCATTTTTCGTTTTCGGCGATATCTCGGAAACGGTGCTTCGTAGAGCGAAACAGACGTTATTTTCGGACTCGTCGCCCTAGACAAACATGTCTAAAGGGTATTATGGATGAACTTTGACCTTGACCCGAAATGTTTTTGCCGAGTCAGCATTTTTCGTTTTCGTCGATATCTCGGAAACGGTGCTTCGTAGAGTGAAACGGACGTTATTTTCGGACTCGTCGCCCTAGACAAACATGTCTAGATGGTATTATGGATGAACTTTGACCTTGACCCGAAATTTTTTTGCCGAGTCGGCATTTTTCGTTTTCGTCGATATCTCGGAAACGGTGCTTCGTAGAGCGAAACGGACCTTATTTTTGGACTCGTCGCCCTAGACAAACATGTCTAATTGGTATTATGGATGAACTTTGACCTTGACCCGAAATTTTTTTGCCGAGTCGGCATTTTTCTTTTTCGTCGATATCTAGTATATATTATAAATTAATCATCACACCGAAATGCCTCCAAGGCATCTTTAGGCCTTGACGTCTAGTTTTAACCCCATCATGGAATTTGGTCATTGCCTTTCACTTTTCTGCATGTCTTTGTAGAACACACTGCAATGTGTCTTCTGCAGTGGTACCACGAATACAGAAAGCTCTAATGGATTACTTGTTACCAATGCCAAAAGTATTGAGTTCAGCTCCTGAGGACTCAACAAATCACAGATCGACCAGTAAACATGATAGAAACTGTTGTATGTCGATAAATGTAAGTCCTTTCACAAATGGCTATTTGAGTGCTGAGACCGGCACAAAGATGATTATCTTCGTACCTAATTGCTAGCTCAATTGTGCAGACTGTAAATGATCATATTTTTAGTAGGTAGATACCGGTATGTACATTGTAGGTAGTTCATTTTTTAATTATTACACACAATAAATTTACGCTCAAGTAATCGATTACGGATTATGTAACTGATTATTTGCAGTAATATTACCTAACAGCAAAGAATCAATTGTCGACTCATATACTCATAGTACCACTGCTGGTCATCTGGTCCAAATTCACAACATAATTTCCATTCCTGATCTTTGTATATAAACATGATCGAATCCCCAAATATGCTCGCAAATATGCTCCCCAAATATGGAGATCGCGTTTCTACAAGAAGCCCATCTCAATAGGGCCATGCCACTTTTAAAGAAAAACAGAAATTGAATTTTCCCATGAAGATTTTTCTTGAAACTTCAAGGTTGCTTATCAGTCAGGGTCCATGCCTTTCCAGTCGAATCCTGGTATGTTTTATTTGGGCTATAACTCTGCAGTTTGGAAATGGATTTCGCTGATATTTGTTGCGTAGATTCTATACCTATAAGGCTTGTCCAATGGTCAGATTGAAGACCCAGTCGATAATCATACAGATCCTGAACGTTATACATCGCCAATCAAATGTAACTTACATTAAACTTAACTTAAAGAACTCCAAGACTGAAGCTGGTAACTACAGACCTGTCTCTATTCTGAGCATCATCTCAAAAATATTTGAGAAAGTAGTGTACGAACAAATAGAGCACTACTTGTGTACCCACAAACTCTTATATGAGTACCAATCTGGCTTTCGATCAAACTATTCCACTGATACCTGTTTGATTCACTTGACCGACCATATCAAACAGGAACAGGACAAAGGCAATTATACAGGTATGGTTCTATTAGATCTCCAGAAAGCCTTTGACACAGTGGACCATGAAATTCTCCTTCTTAAACTTCAGGCCTTAGGATTCACGCAACCTACTATAGAATGGTTCAAATCCTACCTTAATGGAAGGCTGCAGGTTGTAGAAGTAGGGGGCACCCTGTCTACACCTGCTATAGTTACATGTGGGGTTCCCCAAGGATCTATCCTAGGGCCCCTCCTGTTTCTTATGTATGTTAATGATATGCCCTCAGCAGTGAACTGCAAGCTGCTGTTGTATGCTGATGATTCTGCATTATTGGTCTCTGGCAAGGACACGGCAGAAATAGAGCAAATGCTATCCTCTGAACTAGAGTCTGTCAGAGAATGGCTCATAGACAATAAACTGTCTTTGCATCTAGGAAAGACAGAATCTATCCTGTTCGGATCTAAAAACAGACTCAAACGAAACGACACCATAAATGTCACCTGTGCTGACAACAACATAACCAGTAAATCCTGTGTTAAGTACATTGGATTGGAACTTGACCAATCATTGTCTGGAGATTTGATTGCTGATAAAGTTATCAGCAAATCAAATGCTAAATTGAAGTTTCTGTATAGACAGGCCAGAAATGTAGATACAGAAACTAAAAAGTTGTTAACGTCAGCACTTATTCAATGCCATTTTGATTATGCTTGTTCGTCTTGGTATTCTGGCTTAACCAAGACCTATCAAAGGAGGTTACAGGTAACGCAGAACAAAATTATCCGGTACCTCCTTAATGCTCATCCCAGGACCCATATTGGTCCCACTGAATTTAGACAGGTCAAAATGCTACCAGTGGAACTTAGAGTTAACCAACTAAAACTTAACCATGTCTATAATATTATCAACATTGCCGCCCCAAACTATTTAACATCTAACTTCACATTAAAAACTTCTGTTCACAACAATAACACCAGATCCGGACCCCTAGCCCTAGTCATCCCAACAGTAAAATCATTTGGCCTGAATTCTTTCTTCTTTTCTGGCTCCAAATTGTGGAACAGTCTACCTGCTCAGATCCGTACCAGTACTACTAAATTAATTTTTTTAAAATGTGTTAAACAAAATCTATATAACCAAATGTCAGAACAAAATGCAAGCTCTTTTATGTACTTTTAATGTAATATTAACACAGTCACATTAACTCAGGTCTCCTTCTTCTAGTCAGTTAATATGGTGCTATATGTATTATTTTCTAGTCATCAATATGGTTAAGTTATTTGTATTTAAACATATTTACAATTATCTAATTTACATTGTATTTACAGTTTTCTTAATTTCAATTTACACCTGTTTACTCTGGTTTTTACAACCACTCATTACTATTTTCACATTTGGTACCTTTTGTCCACTATAATTTATATTATTCTTTGTTTATTCCATCATATACAAATTTATTCCTATAATTTTATTCCTTTTGCCATATTTGTTCATGATTTTTTTTAAGGGCCACAATGGAAATAAGCATTTTTGCTTTCTTGTGTTACCCTGTATATTTTTTAATGTAATATTATGTGTCAAGTATTTTAAGTACATGTACATGTATTGCATTTTGATTATACAAATAAATTCAATCAATCAATCAATCAAGTAGCATTTTTGGAGCTTTGAAGTTTTGAGTGTTTGTCCAACCACCATTTTCCCGACAGGGGCTTGAGTGCCTTGTATATATTATATATAGCACAATGTACCGTCAATTTATTAGTCTTCAAGTGCCTATGGTCCGGCTGAACTACCTTGTCCTTGAATGATATGTTATGCATTTTGAACGTTATGAATGATGATCGAACAAGTCTCAGTGACAATATCACTCTTAACACACCTTAATTTCCAAGGGATTTTGCCTTGAAAACCGATACCACGATTATTTGCCATTGCGACTACTAAATGGTATGTCATTTTTGGAGGCATGTCGCCGGTTTCCGAAACAATACAAAAAGCGCGGTTTTCCCCAAATGACTGTTTTGTTTTTTCCGACAACAGATGGCGCTCACAAAATAATACTGAACACTGACTACATTTTAAACTTCCACAACTAAAGTCAAGTTCAACACAAAACCTCATATGATTTTGGGCCATAACTTCGTTTAGGATGGTCGGGTCAAATTGAAATTTTGTTTACATTTGACGTATAACAAGAAAATGCAGCAAACTGCGGAAGACGGCATTAGAGCTCGAGCACATCATCAGCACCACGACAGCTGAATATATCTTACACAACGTTAGGCCTACCCCCCCCCCCCCCCAAAAAAAAGAAAAAAAAAAAAAAAGAAAGAAGAAGCCATAATTTCATCCCCTATGTGATTCCAATTCATTTCCGTATACTAGGATGAAAAACATGGCCTACTTCATTCATATTACTAATAAGTAAACATTTATTTTAAAATCGATCAATGGAACAGATATGCCTGCTAAAATGATATGGAACCTCATTAAAATATCCTCAAAACATTGGAAACTATGAGGAATATCTGCATCTGATAACATCAGATATAGCCTAACACATGCCTTCACTGGGCAAATTAAAATACCAGTCAAGAATAAAAAGACTTCGCAATCCAGCACAGAACACCAGCTTAATTGTCATGTTATAAAATACGTCAAATTACGGTAAATGTAGCCGTGGCATCGCAGACGAATCGCTGTGTTTACTTCATAACGCCAAAAAAGTCCACACGCAGATGCCCACAATAAACACATGCATGTATGCATACACGAATTGCTGAACAGAAATTGTGTTTCAAAATACGCGTCATTGTGGTAAAATTTGCTTTGCATTCTGGGAACGTCAATTTCCATCGGCTCCGCCATTTTGGGACGTTTCTAGATAATTTGAACATTTACGTTATTTTCTCAAACCTAGCACATCGATTCATGCCTCATATATCTGTGGAATAGTCAAAGTTTCCCATCAATTCGAGAGATTTTATGTCAAGGACAAAGAAAATCCTCATTTGAAGTAGGTACAGTCAGTGTAGTAGTTCCGGATCATCAGTAATAGCGGATCACTTCAACACTAAACAAGGCAAATATTCCATTGAAGCTGACGTACACACTTTTTTTTTCACATGAGTTTCCGAGTGTAAAATGTCTGTTGTCGGAGGCTGTTCACGAGATTTTCACGCGCACATTGTTGACGTCACGTGACCCGCTTCATATCTGGGTCAGGGTTTTCGTACCGAATCGTCTGCTACGGAAACCGGAGAGGTGCGTTTGTTGACTGATTTCACTGGACATAAATATGGAAATGAATCATTTATAGATGCTGAACGGTTCACCAATATTAGGTAAATGTATATTACAAAACATTTCCTGTGAGAATCGTGAGACTGCTGTATTTTTACATTTTATATGAAAAATGAAATTGAAGTAAAAGCGAATCACCGTTTGCATGTCTGGGACTTTGTACATGGGTCATTGCGTGCTGAGAATTTATGAAATGCGGACAGTAATTTTCGGCGCACAATCGTATTGAGAAATATGGTAGGGAGAGGACTTTTGTAAAAAAAAAAAAAAATCAAGTAGATCTAGATGTGGGAAATTTTACCATTGTACCAGATTTACCAAAAAAAGTAATAAAATAGAAAAAAAAATGTTATAGAGTCTACCGTAGGCCTAAAAAGTCAACTTCATCCATCACTCAGTGGAACACGCTTTTTGGCAGAATTTTTTTTTTTAATAATGGGATCAACTTGAAATTTTGTGTGTCACAATTGAGTACCGTGCTGTAATTTTTCACCAAATTTCAGAATTTTATCTCAAAAATTGAAAAAGTTGGCAATCTAACCAAATGTTAAAAATCAGTCAGAAATGGGATCAAGTGAATTCCTACAATATCAGGGCTTTTATCTTATTTATGCAGAATGAAGAATGGTACAGAATGAAGCTATTGTGTTTATTTGGAGTAGGAAGACATAATCCGTTAACTCGGTGTATATTAAGTAAATATGTTTATTCTGAAGCAATATATAACTCGTACATCAAATAAAAATTGTTGTTTATTGTGTATACTCTGAAATTCCATATGTTGGGATTAAAATTTAACATTGGGTTAGATTGTCAACTATTTCAATTTTTGAGATACATGTAGAAATATGATATTTGGTGGAAAATTACGGCATGATACCCAGTCAAGACACACAGAATTTGATCCGATTGTTAAAAAAAAAAAAACTACAGTCAAAAAGCGTTTTTCACTGATGGAATAACTCGACTTTAAATGAAGTCAAGTTGAAGAGAAAACCTCTTGTATTTGGCCATAACTTTGATAATGATGGTCGGATCAAATTGATTTTGGTCCGATAAACTATTACCATGGCGTTGCCTTCGTCATCCGTCGTCGTCGTCCATAAAAAGTAATATTTGTAAATTTTACGATAAAATTTTATAGAAATTTTGCACAAAAAAAGCCTGAAAATAATTCTAAAAGGAGGTATTTTTTTAATTTTTTTTTATTTTCCCATCTTTCTCCAAAATGGCGCCCATTTTTTAAAAAAAGGCCAATTTTGAATTTTGTTGCCCGTTTAAACTTTTTAACTTTGTTGGCCTTTCTGAAATACCTCTGTGACATGTATAAATATCGTTGCCCATGAATCACCGTTCTGCGTGTGGCAGCCATTTTCAATTTTTGGACGGGTCCCAGAAGGGAGTTCCCCATGTTAAAATAGCCTATGCTTCATAATGGGAAACATTTGTCCTAATATCTCACTTAATTTTGAGATAAAACATTAGGAATCATTTGTGGACATATAGGAAATTATATATGCCGAATCTTCTCGTGATCTAGAATTTAACATTGTCTAGAGATGGAGTAGATTTCCGTGAAAAATTGATTTGACTCGACCTGGACTCAAACCATGGACCTTCTGCTTGCCGGGCGATCATTCTACCAATTGAGGTACCGAGAGCAGTCGCCAGGCACCTGAAAGGTCCGTGGTTCGAGTCCCGGTCGAGTCAAATCAATTTTCCACGGAAATCTACTCCAATTATATTCAGTGAAAAATCGATTAGTCAAATCAATTGTTCTCTGAAATCTACTCCATCTATAGACATTGTCTATGGGGACATGCCTAATATCATATTTCTATACGTTGAATTCGACAGTCGATCTAATTTCAAGGTCACTTAACAAAATGACTAATATCTCACTTATTATCGACTTTATACCTCAGAAATGAATTGTCCAGCTGAAGGATATTATGTTGATTATTCTCATGATCTTGAACTTGACTTTGTAACGGTCAGAAGGAACAGTTTCAGACGTACACATTATTGATTCATTACTTTCAAACCCGATTTATTATTAAAGATGAAAAAAACGTCACAACTGTTTGCTGTTTAATAACCCATTTACTATTTTTAGGTTACCGCACCTATGGTCCGATAACCTATTGGCATGGCGTTGCGTCCGGCGTCCGTCCGTTTGCATAAAAATAGTTGAAAATATTCCCGGTAAAGTTTTTAGTTTTTTTATTTTCGCATTTCGCCATTTTCTCAAAAACTGTTCAGTCAGTTTTGCGATTTTTTATTTAAAAGAATACCTTTATATATTTATCTGATATGTATAAATTTGGTTTCCCTTGAATCGTCGGTCTCCGTGTGGCGGCCATTTGATTTTTTTTCGAGTCGGCGAAAAAAAAAAGTTTCTCTATGTTAAAAAGCCCCATGTTTTCAGTGTATGTACACTGTAATATATATATATATATATAGTGTCAATGTGTTAACATTATACAGGAATTATTGCATCTATTATGTCATGCATAAGTTCTAATCCTTGTTTCAATCATTGTTTTAACTTCAAACAGGAGATATTATTTTGACAGAAATATTGTTCCATATGATTTACTCATTGTCAGTCTGTGTATAATACTCTGAGGTTGTATAGCCCTTTGAGGCTTGAGTGTTGCCTCATGTGGTCAAGCTAGCCACGCATCAGTGAATCCTAGGTTATATGGCATTGTACAAACTAGAATATTGATAATTTCTCTCAGTGATTTTGCACGTTGCAGGAACAAAGCCATTGAATTTGCATTGATGTACAATCAGCACATGTTGGAGTGGACATTTCTAACTATTGCCTTATAAATATTTGAAAATTGTTGGACATTGGTCAAAGATTGTTGTAAGTATTTTGCTGTATAATATTTTGTAATGGGTCCTGTATTAATTAGTGAGATTTAGACTTTGGCATTATTTGTGTAAAAACAGACCTAAGAATCCAGTATACAGTAAGTGGCTAGCGTACAATTCGACACAATATGTGTTAGTTATTCAAATTATACAAATTCTCAATAGCTTAAAGCAGCATTAAAATATTGTAACAGTTTTTGAATATTCGTTGACTTGTAGTCACTGCCGGTGTGGAGTGTTAGACGCTGTTAGACGCTGCATTCTGTAGTGCTGTAAGTCCCGTTCTCCGTTACACACGCCGCCACATTGACTACACGTCGGGTGGACATTGACGGGAGCACACAGCCTCGTAAGAGACTTCAAAAGACTTCACTGTCTATTCGGAATTCGTCAGTGCACGCAATCAGGATTTGGAACTATTGAATTTTGGACTAACAGTCCTGAACTTTGGGGTTCGTCAGTGGGAAGGTTTTTTTTTATATATATATATTTTTTTCACATGTTCCAACACTTGTATATATTATATGTCTAATATAACTTTGTTCATATATCAGAGTTGTTCATTCTCATACATACACCCACGTGCTTTATAACACTCTCCAAATCGCATTATTATCCATTTCGGGCCATTTCTAGGCAAAAAAAATTGTTCACGCTTTGAAAAATTTTTTGGACTTAAAAGATTCTCCGCACTTTTTTCTTGTCATAATGGGAGCTGTCAGGACTGTACTCATAGAACGCTCGAAGATAGAGCTTAGAAATTGGCACTTCCAAATGGGAAGTCATATATGGCGACTTATGTGGTGACCTTGATTTTGATCTTGGATGACCTTGAAAGGTCAAAACAGCCATTTTTGGGTCGAAAAATGCCCAAATTGGCACCTGGTCTGTATTTTCCCAGAAACTGTCTGATCAGTTTTGAGATACTTGTTTAAAAAGATTCCTCCTATATACCTCTGTGACATGTAAGTTTTGTTGCCCTTGAATCGCCGAATTCCGTGTGGCGGCCATTTTGAATTTTTGACGGGTCGGCTAAAAAAGTTTTATCACCCCAAATCGCATTACTATCCATTTTGGGCCATTTCTAGGCAAGAAAAAAATTTCACCCTTTGAAAAAAATTTTGGACTTGGGAAAATGTTCGGCACTTTTTTCCTTCATAATGGGAGCTGTCGGGACTGTACTCATATAACACTTGAAAATACAGCTCAGAAAATGGCACTTTCAAATGGGAAGTCATATATGGCGATTTGTGTGGTGACCTTGAATTTGACCTTCGATGACCTTGAAAGGTCAAAACAGCCATTTTGGGTAAAAAAATGCCCAGATTTGCCTCAATCTATAGATGAAATGCTTGCAGATAGAGCTTATGTTTGCCTTAAGAACATATAGGAAGACATATATGGCAACTAATGATGACCTTTAACTTGACATCAGATGACATTGAGTGCCAAATGTCTTACTGGGAATGTGTAAATTGACCTGAGCGGCCTAAACGATTCCACCCAGATATATCTTTGTATTAAGAACATATGGAAAATCAAATGCCGCACACATACATGTATAATATAATGTGATGGTGACATCGAAGTTAACACGTATGACCTTGATTGGTAAATCTCAAGGTCTGTTAACTGCCAATGCTGCCATGGCCAAACCAAAATTATCGGGTAACCTATCTCAGCCTTTGGGCTAATTTTTCACCTTTGTATCTTTTGTATTTGCCAGTATGTCATGTAATGTAATCGGATTTACCAGTGTCATTGCTCATTGTTTCTATGAAACGGATTGTACATTGTAGTCATATGAGATGATGTACATTGAATAGGTCGAGTAGGCGGCTCTGTGTGCAGTACTCGTAAAGGTCAGTAGTAACAATTTCAGACTTACACATTATTGATACATGTAGTTAATTTCGATTGCAAAAATTTTTTCATGAGTTACTATAAAAATCCATATTTACGCTAATGAATATCTTTTCAATACTACAAATATGAATTTTTTTTTTTATTTGGAACACTACTGTTATTCTTATACAACCCACAGCCATTATAATAACAACATCGTCCATGTCAGAGATGCTCGAGGAAAGGAAGTTTCTGCATGTTATATATTTGCCAGAGGTCCATGTTGGTGTTATGATTTACCTCCCGAGTTGAGAACCAGAAATGGAAATATGTTTTTACGTGAGAGATTAAGAACTTGCAGAAAGGTTGCTTAGTAGATGCACATGTAGTAAATTTTTTTGTATCATTCGCATTGCACATCTTTAAGTTTTTACTTGTACTTTGTGCTACACATTATTTATATTTGTATGATAATTTTATCCATAATGTCAATTTTTATGTATACCATTTATCATAACGCAAATTCACTGAAAGAAAACGTTATGATCTTGCGGTCATAAATATTAATAAATAAGTCATAATGCACTGTTTTTGAGTTATTGAAAGTTTTCATGATAAATATCTAGTGTTTAACCACATTTTCCCACCAAAGTTTCAAATTTTGACTTATTAAGGTAATTGAAGGTCAAATTCAGGGTCACCTGTAATGTCGCCACACTGGAATATGACACTATGACAATATTCAAGCTGTACGTGTACATGCATATTGAAATGTTCTAGGATTTTACTCTATACATCTCACATTATTAGGAATTATTAACTGAAGGTCAATCTCAATGTCACCCTAAAGTTCACGTAATGTGACATGCTTATAATACAAACTTAAGCATTATCACAATAATTGTGGCTGCTTTGGTCAAATAACGCCAAATGCTATCTAGCAAATTACCACTGAATTTCATCTCGGGTCAAGTGTAGATCGTCAAAAGATGATACTGCCTGTCAAAATTCCGAAATTGATTTTATCATATTCATCATTGAAGAGGCAATCAATCTACAATGACAAATTGCACACCATCATGCACATAAAATTGTTTCCCATGTTTCTATCATGTTTATCGTAAATATTGCATGTATAGATGAAGATAATGACAGTTTTCAATGCGAAGTTGAATAAAAAATTATGGCAAAATTAAAATTTTTTGGGAGGCAATGTTTTGTGGTCAGTCATTCCACAAGGTATGCAACTGGAAACTTGGTGTCTAATGGGATCTTATTCCACAAAGTGATATGTAGAAACCATAAAGATCAAGCAAGTCAATGTGCGATGTTTGCATACAGCCCATCCAGTGGTGGAGCAACCCGCTACAGATTTGTTGTATTTGTTCACTGCTCCATTACTCACGCCGTGTGGGGCACATTTTATATTTGTGATAATGTTCACAACATTGCTACTTAAAAAAGGGTTTTAGACTTATGATTATTTATATTTATGTATTTATCCTTTCCGTGAGGAAAACTATTCTGGAAAAAAGTAATGATATATGTAAAGGAATTGGAATTGGAAACATCCTTTTAATTGTGTTCGGATACAAAATCACAGCAAAAAATGCGTTCAATAGAACGTAAAATTTCGCCATATTTTTTATTCAACCTCACATTGGATAACTTTCATTATCTCCATTCATACATTCTGTACACCGTATTTATATGAAACATGGTAGAAACGTGCAAAACAAATTGATGCACATTATGCTTTGAAATTGTCATTGTAAACTGATTATTGCCTAGTCCATGGTGAATATGATAAAGCGATTCCAGACTTTTGACAGTCAGTATATTATAATCCTGAGGTTGGTATGAACGAATTTGCACTAAAAGCCAAATCGTGCATATCAGCAAAAATCATATTCATATTGAATATGATCTTTGATATCAGGATTTTTTCAACTATGTACCAGGCCTTATGAAGAATTCAAGGCACTCCACTTTAATCCTTAAAATCACACCAGGGGCCCCGGATACCAACATTCAATACATTTCAGCAAATTATTGTGGTGGTAGGCTCGCCCCTTTAATTTGCTAAAATGTCAATATACCATCAGGTATTCCTGCAACTATCATTTAGCATTGTTACTATTAAATATGGTGTTGTCAGGTGAGAGCTATACACATGTGACATAAATTTACAAATTCACCCCCACATTACCAATGAGATTGTGATAGGCCCCCTGTTTCGTATTTATATATGTACATATACCCTAAAGTGACACGGCAAAATCATACTAAAATCTACATGTTATATATTTGTCGAATGGCACATATGTACCTTCACGGAAAAAAGAAACGCAGCACATCAGTTTTCAAAATTCTTCAAAAGTATGATAGTCATTGCAGTACTGCAACCTACACTGAGTTCAGTACAATATTTTTTTTTCTGAATTTTTCACTTATGCCTGCCCATGAGTGAAACTCAAAGATGAGTTTGACCAATCATCTATTGTACACAATCATTCCTATATAAAAAAAAATCAAAATGGAACCATATGCACAGGGCCCGGTGTTGTCAGAGACTGACTTGGTATCTGACACCTACAAGATCCCTTGGGATTTATCTCACAGAATAGGGGATTTCCCCAATCCAGGATTTCTGTCTAGGGGACATATCATCGAGTTATGTCGCCCCCTTAACCCAAGTACAATTACAATTACCAAATACACATTCATCAACGATGCCACGACTGTTGCAAGCAGAGAGATATCGGCAAGGCCACAACCGAACGTCACCCACATTCCCACCCCCGCATCTGATGGACCTGACAGATTTATCCGATATTATGACGGATGACCCAGAGTCTATCCTGAGAGGAGCGTGTGGCTGTCTATTTCCTGACACCGCCCATCGGAACTGTTAGGGGAACGACCCCCAACACTGATCGATTTAAGTCTGATCATGCACGATCGATGTTACAATCCAATAACTACTACTCCCGAAAGTATGAACAATCCAGAGCCTATTTCCGAACATGGACACTCCTGCCCCTGCCCCCACTGAACTTCCTGCCAAAGATACCAAACATAAATGAGGCTAGACCGAAATGTGCTGCATATGTTTGGAGCGGTTTCAGTGGTAAAGGGAGTGCAATTAATAATTCGTGAAGCCCTCGATCGTGATCAAGTGTGTGGCGATTATGCCCAGATATTGCGACAGGAGTTTTGATAACGTCCTATTCCAATAACTGTTTTGGTCGCTTCATGTTCGAAGCTCGTGCAATCGCCTAGTCGGCGGCATGTATTTTGTATGTTCCTCTATACTGAAAACAATGGTGTAGCGGGACTTGCCTGATCTCGTGGTTACTTGCTTTATATATGACAGCCCGGCTTGTTTTTGTTTGAGTTGTCTCAGAGCCTGCAAGGCAATAGGTCGATGATGGGCACGGCCATGCATGAGCTCTAAGTCCCCGTCTTCTGGCTATAGAGGTTTCTGGGACCTCGGGGAAAATTCCAGTTGTGAGCCGAGGAGGGGGGTTCTCTATGATTCGGATGCTCACGCCCGCTGAGACAGAAGTCCTTTGCCCTGGGATGGTGCATACAGGCTTGCTATCTTGCTATCCGGGGTTCTATTGCCGTCTCGGTAGCCGCTCCAATGGCTCTCGGGCTCAACATAAACGTCTACATTATCCTACTATGATGATGTATTTCTGGGTGATGTATGAAAATGTATCACACAGTACATTTAAAACACCAGAAACCCACTAAGATTGGTTTGTCTGTGCCAGGAGTCCAAATTAAACACCCTTTCCCCTACCTGGTGTAAATTTTCAGAGATTTTGTTTCAAATGAACAGTTCCACATGCGACCACCTCGAACAATAGGAACCTTTCTTGAACAATGATAAAGTTCGATGGTAAATTTGAAGTGGACTTCTTAACTCATCGTCTGGAAACAAATTTAACGGAATGGAAATTACATATTTTTTTGACAGCCATCAAATAGTGTGCGTTAACACTCATTGATGGTTTGGTCGTCAACAAAATGTGCATTTGCACATATTTTGTAACAGCATGTACACTACAACCAAAGCATGGAATGGCGCACTAGAAGGTAGCAAGAATAATGCAACCAAAGTCAATAGTCTTAACAAGTTGAATTGTGCCCCTCATGGAATTTTCCATAGCGTACTAGGACCCGTACTCAAAATGGTGGGTATGGGAGCACATATTGTGTTGTCACCATGGTGTTCTTTCTGAGATTCAAGAGTCAACAAGAGTCGTCGCAGCTGCGGTTGATCATCATGTCGGGATGTATTGGTGGATCAGTTTGTTTGACCAGAGGCAGGTAAATCTGACATGACATTATCAGCATACGGAAGCTGACATGCAGATACAATATGATCGGAACTTCTTACTACTTCAAGTTGTCACTAATGAGTCATCAGAATCCCATTAGTATTGTAATCACGTTTGATCCGGTACAATACCATGGGCAGATAAAGCTCCATACCGTGCAACATCACATGTGGGCTCACCCCAGTACATGTGTAAACTGACGAAATGTATGCCATAAGAACATATAGGAGTTGGTCATGTTAATCCTTCGTTCAATCAATGACATAGACTGCCAACATATTGGTGACAGGTTATGTAAAGTGTGACATCTGCTATCCCGGATCCTCGTGGCTAGGCCACTCACTGTGGGTCATTGCGGAAGTAGATAGTTACTTTAGAACGTTAACCAGGTACCAGTCCGCAGCGCAAGCCCAGACGGAATTACACCACTCAGATACAGCATCATCACCGTGGTGTTGCTGTAGTTGGCCGGTTCGCCGACGGTCCTGAAGATCAGGATCCCGAAGATCCTGATGGCCTGCCAAACCCTCTGTCACACCATCCCAGGGTGAGGGACCTGCGATCCAGGGACTAGTCCCGAGTCAGCGACGGCCCCCTCCTGTGCCATCAATTGGAAATCTTCCCTTGGGCTTTACTGGCCGATAGCCGGAAAGGGACGTGGAGCCCATGGCCGAGC
The DNA here is from genome assembly GCA_949152475.1 of Terebella lapidaria. Classification (NCBI taxonomy): domain Eukaryota; kingdom Metazoa; phylum Annelida; class Polychaeta; order Terebellida; family Terebellidae; genus Terebella; species Terebella lapidaria. The sequence continues at coordinate 51,955,400 of OX424557.1, read as the reverse complement.
TCACCCGTCGTCATATCGCTTTGCCAGCTCTGAAACAACTCCGAACACACCAAGGGGGTTGGCAGTATTTATACCACCAACGTACAAGAGACCAGGGTGAGGTAAGCCAACAAGGAATACAGGAAGGGCTTGTTATTCACTATCACGAGGAACTCACATTGGGTGGTGCAGTATTTCATCTGTGAGCAGTGTATAACAAATGTATGCTCCTACAAGAAACTGCCATGCGCAGATATTGACAAAGCAATACACATGAAAACTTAAGAGAAATGTCAACACGAAGGGTGCAGGTGAAACCTCGCAACTTTTCGTTGCGGCACATATCAATGCTGACCTATTTTCCTCATAAGAGTAGAGACGGAACTTAGCGAAGTCTACTCTACTCACCCTCTTCCGAGCACTGATGGTCAACTGTGCACTCCTTGGATTTGAGGACAGGTAGAGTTCAGAACACAAGTGACACAGAATTCAAAACCGCAGCCAAAGAAAAAGGTGGACAACCTCCTCATGGAGTCTAAGATGGTTCATGCAAATGCAGGAACAATATCTGCAGATACTTGACAACTCAAGAAGCACACAAACGGTGTCCCAGTGTAATATTATGATAGTATTGTATAATCCAGTGACTGAGTCCAAATTAATTCATTATGACGCCAATGAAGCAACATTATGGTTGCTAAAACAATGTGTCCCGCGAATTTCGTTTGGGTCATACTTCATTTACGTTTTGTTCTTGTGTATGAATAACAAATATGGCAATGACCAATTGAAAGTCCCATAATATTTTGAGTGATCCCATTGGTGACCTTGAAATTGATCTTTCATGATCTTGTAACAAGTGTGTTTTGACACTATATGATACAAATCTTTAACAAAATCAATACAACTTGCCGTGCCAAATGTTCGTTAGGAACGATCCCACGTTCGCAGAAGGGCCGTAGGCGGAGGAGCCAACAGCAGAAGCACCATTCATGGAAGTTCCGTTCGTGCAAGAACCGATAGCGGATGAAGTCTTCACTGCGTGGTCCCGTTCGCGGAAATAACCGTGTGTGGACGAAGATGCGTGTGCAGCCCACCAGGCTATGAAAGCGTCATCGACCGTCGGGAGATCGTCGCCACCACGATCAAGGGCCAGACGATATCCGTGCGGCTGACTTCTTCTTCAGGGCCTTCAGGTCAACGGGATTCAACTAATTCCCTCAAGAACCAATTGACCGATCAAGGGCCAGACGATATCCGTGCGGCTGACTTCTTCTTCAGGGCCTTCAGGTCAACGGGATTCAACTAATTCCCTCAAGAACCAATTGACCAGAGGGAAGGAGATGTTACTATTATTTTTAAAGTAATTTTACAGTGCTTCATGTCTGACCCATTCATCTGTACGTCACGTGTGTGACCAACAATTCAATTGTGATTTGATGATTTGATGTATACAAATCTTCATTTATTCACGTCTGAGTTGATCATTGCTTGAGCAAGCCGGTGAGCTACTGAGTGATGGACGGAAATAGTAAGCACCTTTATTGGCGGCTATTGAATCACAACGAGCAGAAGTTACGAGAATCAGCAATAAGAGTTTTTTGGCAGACAAAGGGCTAACACACAAAAATACCACAATTCTCTGGTAACCTATTTTACCCGCAAGTTATTAAATTTTTCCATTAATAATTTATGGAAATACCTGTAGGTAAGAATGGGACGAACCAGACGTGCCCCAAGAACTGCGACCAAGAAGAAAAATGTTGCACCACAAGACTTGAAGAAAAAAGTAAGAACGGCTGTAGAAATGGTGAAGTCAAAAGTATCTATTAGAAAGGCAGCAAGAGAAAATGGTTTGTCATATGGATACTTGCAAAGGCGTGTCTCTGGAGAAGTTGAGATAGATGCAAGGCCGGGACCAGCACCGGTCTTTACCAATGATGAAGAAGAAGCCATGGCCAATTGGCTTAGTGAAATGGCGAAGAGAGGGTTAGGACTTAAGCCTGGAGAATTCATCCGATTCATTCAAAATGTTGTAACAAAGGAAAAAAGGAAAACACCCTTCACAAATGATTGTCCTTCTTATGATTGGTATCATGGATTCATGAAGAGGAATGCTCACATTGTAGCTTATAGGCAGGAAGTCCCTCTCGAACGGTCACGTGCTAAGGTAACCAAAGAAAGCCTAGATAGTTGGTTTGCTGACTACAGAGAATTTCTCACCACCAAGAAACTGCTGGAGAAACCACACTGCATTTGGAATGCAGACGAAACAGGTTTCAACATGAGCAGCCAAGCTGGGAAAGTAATCGGACCTGCCAGCAAACAACACAACGTCCCACACATGGTAGGAAGCTCATCTAAATCAAGATTAACTGTCCTGTATTCATGTAACGCAGCAGGTACACTAATGCCACCATTTCTGGTGTACCCTGGATCAAAACCAATGGGATGCAATCCACTGAGTGGAGCTCAGCACGGAACGGAAGTAGTTTACACCGAGAAGGGGTGGATGACGAACAAAGCATTCCATCAGTTTATAGATTTCTTCGACAAACATGCTGGAACAGAAAGGCCTGTGGTCCTCATAATCGACAGCGTATCTAGCCATGTTGACATCAGTATCTTTCAGGCAGCAGCAGAAAAGGGCATCGAACTCTACCGACTTGTTCCCAATGCAACACACTTGATTCAGCCCCTTGACAGAGGAGTCTTCGGCCCACTGAAAAAACAATGGCATCAGACAACTCGTGTGTTCTATCGACAACATCCGGAAGGTATCATCAGTAAGGTCAACTTTGCTGATAAACTAAACACAACATACATCAACTTCTACAAGCCATGTATTGTTGTGAATAGTTTCAAAGCGACTGGCCTATATCCAGTGGATAGGAATGCCATTAACGAGGAAGATGTTCGACCAAGCCTCACATTTGTAGAGGAAACGCAAGAATCTCCTGATGAAAGAGCTGATGCTTCGAAGAAACCAGCACAGCTCGCACTGGATGCATTCGTGAGTGTGCTTGAATCTCCCACACTGAGAAAATACCAGCAGCAAATTTCAGAGAATAGCAACGTATGTGAGTCACCGAGATTTGCAGCCTACAAGAAGCTTGCATTCAAAGCTGGGTTGACAGAGGAAACAGAAAATGAGGAAATCTTTCAAGAAGAACAAACAGCACATGATAGCACGGCATTACAACCAGGAACGACATCAATCCAAGACAAAAAGTGTGAAGAAAATCAGTACGAGCATGCAAAGTTCAGCTCTACACGAAAAGGACAAGCTACAACAGTAGTAGAACAAAACAGCACCAGTAAATCCAACTGCACACATGAAATACAATGTCGAGAACAACGAGAAGAGAGCATACCAACAGATGGACCAAGCACGTCAGAAAAAGGACAGAGATCAGCAACCGAAATATCAAGCATACTAGCAAACGCACTGGTTTTGCCTCAAGCCCAAAAGAAGAGAGTCCAAAATCGTCTCATAACATCGCTCCCAGATAACCTCACTTCACAAGAGAGCATACGTAAATTGGCTCTTAGAGAACTTGAATCTGCACGTAAGTTAGCACAAAAAGAAGCCAAAGCAAAGGCTCGATACATGAAAAAAACCCAGAAAAGCAGCGAAAAACCCGTGGACCATCCAAGGCCTAGTACCATGCATGATGAAGATCAAAATGACGACAACGAATGTATGTGTCTGCTGTGCAAAGTGAGGTGGGCTGATGATCAGCTCAGTTATCCTCCACGTCGATGGGTTGAGTGTGCCATGTGCCTGAACTGGATGCATGACAAGTGCATTCCTGAAGACCATGATAGATCTGCTCTGGAAGAGGAAGACGTGGATTTCTTATGCCACATTTGTAACCAGTGAGGTAAACAAACTAGACGTGAAGACCTTAAGACATTTCGACACACAATACAATTGCAAGTGAAATGTTGTTTGCTGACGATTTCCAAAACGACTGAATTTAAATTTTACACTGGGGTCGTCTTGACCCAATATAGAATATTGTCTATATAATAGTTCCAGGAGGCCGAAATTAAGTTCCGTTCTGCTCTACGATGCACCGTTTTTGATATATGGCCAAACAGTAGGTTCAGAATCGGTGGAAATGAATCAACATCAGGGATCGTCTCGACACAAGATATTCCTGGGATTTCTTTGTCAGTTTTCACTCTACGATGCACCGTCTCCGAGATATGGCTGAACAGTAGATGCTGAGCCTGCGAAAATAAATGCGACACCAGGGATCATCTCATTACAAGATACCGTTGAGAAATCTCTTATATTGGCAGGAGGCCGGAAATAAGCTCTGTTCTATGTTCCTCTACGAAGCACAGTTTCCGAAATACAGTCAAACAGGAAGTAGCGAATCAGTGGATAAAAATTGGACACCATGGGTCATCTCAAACCAAGATACCCCATATCCGAAATTTAGCTTCGTTTGGGTCTACGTCACATCGTTCTGATATATTGTTCAACATGTAGTGCCGGATTGGCGTTAAAACTTTCCACAACAGGGTCCATCTCGACTCAAGGACCCCCCCCCCCCCTCCCCTAGACCAATTTGTCTAGTGTCACGAGGCCGAAAATCAGCTCCGTTTCTCTCTACGATGCACTGTTTCCGAGATATGGCCGAACAGAAGTTCGTTGTGGCCAAAAGATTCCACACCAGAGGCCGCCTCCATAAAAAATACCCTATTGACTAGTTTGTCGAGCGAATTAAGCCAAAGTTAACTTCCATTCCGGTGTATGAAACACAGTTTGCGATATATGGCCAAACGAGAAGTGCCGACTCGGGGAAAAAAAAATATCGACAACAGGGATCATTCCGACTCAAAACCCGGCCAATGCTACTTGGACTTGTTCGGATGAAACACAGTTTGCGATATATGGCCAAACAAGAAGTGCCGACTCGGTGAAAAAAAAATATCGACAACAGGGACCATTCCGACTCAAAACACCGCCTATGCTACTTGGACTTGTTCGAGGAGGCCAAAATCATGATCCGTTCCAATGTATGACAGTACGACACACGTTTTCCACGATATGGCCCAACAGGCAGTACTGATTCATTGGAAAAATATTTTACACCAAGATCATTTCAACCCAGTACCCCCTGGCCTAGTTCGTCTAGTGCCAGGATTCTGAAATTATTCTCCGTTTCACTCTGCGATACACCGTTTCCGAGATACGTCCAAACATAAGGTGCCCAGTTGGTGGAAAACGAACCAGATGTCATCTCAACACAAGAAACCCAGTAAAGTAGTTTGTCTAGTGACAGAAGCCCAGGAATTACCAAGCTTCTCCTCTACTGTGTACCGTTTCCAAGATTTGGTTTCAAATGAACAAGTCCATCTTCAGGCGTTCTCAAATCATCGTCCGGAAACGACATTCACGGAAAGCCAAAGGCATATCTTGCCAAAATACTAACAGCATACACGACATGTTCGAATATGTCAATTAATATATACAGGTTTCTTTAGTAGCACCATCATTATCACAACAAAGTGCAACACAATTCACTAATTTCAGCGAGGCATACACTTTCATTTCAATGTTTGAACCTCATAAGTTTTATTGTCACACCTTTAATTTCTGCTTCAGTGTTAATTTCCATTTGTGTATGACATCATATAATTTGTCTTCGGGACGTACCCCATTTTTTATTTCGGTATCACAATTATGTTATTTCCAATTAATGTTACATGTACATTTATATTTTCAGACAAGCGTTGACCACGTTGACTACATCAAACTCAGCCAATGTGTCATCAAAGGATATCATGTGTACAAGGTGCGACCTCCAATGTTTGAACCCCCTACAAACTTGATTGTTGATCGGGAATATACCAACCTCATTGACAGGGACGCCTGCTTGGTCTGGATTTCTACAGACAAGTTCTTTTCGGAAGCCGAACTGGCAACTGTTGTGGATGAGAAGCGACATCTCAAATTGCGAGATGTAGCTGGCCTGCCAGTCGGGCATGTTCCAAGGGGATTGGCCTCGGCATTCAGAGATATACTTGATGGTGGTGGTGAAATTACAGCACATGCCACACATGAGCCTACGCCGAGTTTCCCACCATGGCCACTCCCCAATGAAACTGGCGGTGGAGTAGTTATCCCCTGTAATTATTTTGTGAAAAATGTTGATACCAAACACGCGAGAAAATTAATCAAAACAGCTCTGTCATCCATGATTGAGAAAAGTGTTATTCAAATGTCATGAATGTGCAATTATAACACTGGGGTCAAACGTACCTGATTTATTGAGAGCACATTGGCGCCTTTGATTTCTTAGGAGTGGGGCATGGCTTCTTGTGTCAGTCATAGCAGTAGGCTGCAACAAAGCCTGAGTAAACACTGACGATGTGTGTAGTTCTTTATTTATCGACATATCGACACGCACGCACGCACGCACGCGTATATATATATATATATATATAGCTTCCATAGCTTATTCACTTTAATGTTCATCAAATCATACATCCGATTGATTAAAACAACAGGGCCGATAACATGTAAAAATATTTTTTTTGCACATGTCAACATTCATTAGTAACTCACTTTAGATACCAGAGTGCTATGGTAGGTATGTTTCTTTTCTCCTAAAACTTATGTACTTGTCATGTATCTATTCCATGGGGTTTATTTCGGATTTCTAAATTATTTTCATAGGTTGTTGGGCAGATGTATACTATTTCCATCAGGTGTACAGTGGAAACAACTACATTTACCACACTGTCTGCCCCTGATGACGCCAGTGTGTCTTTTGATAAAGTTATTGGGCGGGCTTTGTTTCTATTGCAAAATGTTGTATTTTATGTTTATTATTGGAATCATCAAAATTCGGCTGTTTTGGTGGTAAATGATTGATACTTACATTTCTAGTAATACACTTTATTTTTTTCTTTGAATCCTACTGCAACGTTCCCGTCCAAAAAACACACGACCCCACTCTCAAAAATTCAGGGGCGCCAATGTTCTCCGGAATGATTCACATGCGCTTGATCCCACTGTATATTTTTTGTTATATAAAAATGTTTTTATATTGGATGGAACTGCAATCATTTCTTTGTACATAGATATATTTAAAAAGTTATTTTATCACATTATGGCTTAGGAATATACAATATGTTGTAACACGTTAAAAAGCCGAAAACATTGCTACCTATGACGTTGCAATGTTGCAAAACGATAGTTATATATTTCAAATGACCTTATTCGCTGAATATTTGAGGCATTTGGCCTAAGATTGCTTTTAAGTTTCAAACGGTTTGATATTAGAGAGTGGAAATACAATAATTTGTTTCCACATAGATATAAGTTAAATGTTAATTCATTACTGAGTGACTTGAAACTCTGTTGTTTGAAACGGAAAAATTGTAAACAAAATATGTTGTATTACACATTAAAACTCTGTTTAATGTTTACATGCTCAAAATTAATTAATCGGTTTCACAAATATATTGTTCTGCAAATGCAACAGTTATATATATTAAAACGATATTCTATTTATCTTGTTGGCTGAATAATTAAGTCATTTTGGGGAAAATTGCAATCACGAAATCATACGGTTTGATCCTATAAAGTCTATTGACATTAATTTGCGTACATTGTACATCATCTACATTTTTATCTTTGAAGTGTAAGGTACATTTTTCACTCGAAATTTGCACAATAATACCCTGAAATATCTCAAAAGAGACATATGATTTCGAATTTCTCCCCTAAAACAGCTTTCTTCCTACTTTTTCAATCAATTTCATATTTTTAAAGTAGAAGCAATTGACAGGAGTATAATATGGTTTTTATTTTCCAATTTCGGTACGGTTGTACTTTGTCAGGAGAACACTGTATTATTAGGAGAGATACTAGTAATTAATGAAAAAAAAATCAGACAGCCATAAATTAATACATTTTGATCCCAAATATTTTGTGCTTCCGATTTGTAATTCAAAATCAATATCTTACAACTTTTAGTGTACATAATGACCGCCAGAGGACACGTGATCCAGAACTACTGAATTGATCCGCTACTGCTTCAATTCCTTCCTGCAGTAAAAACTTCAGTTCGGAAATAATAATTATCACACCCGCACCAAATCGACATATATCCTAAACATCTAATTTACCCAAGTATGTATAATGATATTGTATTCCAATCTACAAGCATATTTGTTTAATTGATCGCATCTTGCAGAGTGATCCGGAACTACTACACTAACTGTATCTAAACGTTTACATGTCAAAACGTGCGTCGATAGGTTGGCATGAAACCTCCATGAAAAAGTCAGCACATAGACATGTAGAGGGTTGGGGGCTTCGCCCCCAACGCTCTAATGTCAAAAACGTATTTTTTTTCACCAAATTTCAGACTTCTATTTTGAAAACTGAAGTAGATCTATTTGGCAATCTACCCAATGTTAAATTTCACATCAAACATGAAATGTGCGAGTCTAAAGTCAATTTCAGCACAAAACCTCATATGATTTTTGGCGATAACTTTGTTTAGGATGGTCGGATCAATTTGAAATTTTGTTTGTTTCCATTTGGTATAAAACCGTATTTTTTAACCAAATTTCAAACTTCTATCTTCAAAATTGAAAAAGTTGGCAATCTACTCCAATGTTAAATTTCACATCAAACATGAAATTGGCGAGTCTGAACAGAATTTGGCATGTTGTTCGATGTTTACATTGCACAGTACCTAGTAAGAATGATATTTTATTAGAATACACCTGTATGATTATTCTAACTCAAAAACTTTCCTCATATTACATTTCTTAGCGGAATAAAGATCATGAAATCCCAAAGTTTGCTTGAATTCCTGTGATCTGATTTGTGTCCAACATTTAACATTGGGGTAGATTGCCAACTTTTTTAGTTTTCAAGATAGAAGTCTGAAATTTGGTGATAAAATATGGTTTTGTACCAAATGGAAACATATAAATTTTCAAATTGATCTGACAATTCCAAACGAAGTTATCGCCAAAAATCATAAGAGGTTTTGTGTTGAACTTGAGTATAAACAGAATTTGGCATGTTGTTCGATGTTAACAATACTTTCTAAGAATTATATTTCATTACAATACACATGTATTATGCTTCAAACACAAAAACTTTCCTCATATTACATTTCTGTGATCCGATTTGTGTCCAAGATTTAACATTGCCCGCTAGATTGCCATTTTTTAGGTTACCGGACCTTTGGTCCGATAACCTATTGCCATGGCGTTGCGTCCGGCGTCCGTCGTCCGTCGTCCGTCGTCCGTCGTCCGTCCGTCCGTCCGTTCACATTTTTATCTTTAAAGTTTATGATGGAATATTTCTGAAATTTTGCACAAAAATAACTAAAAATATTTCCAGGAAAGGTTTTTTTTAGTTTTCTGATTTTCCAATTTTTTTCAAAATGGCGGCCGTTTTCGTCGAAAAATGGCCAATTTTGGACTTTGACAATCATTTTCTCAAAATCTTATCAGTAACTTTTTTTCTTATTGATGCATAACACTCCTCCTATGTGCCCCTGTGACATGTATAAATTTCGTTGCCCTTGAATCGCTCGAAGTGGGCCATTTTGGGCCCAAACTCGGCCCAAATGGGACTCTCCCATGTTAAATTCTCCTATGCTTTATAATGGGACACAATTAAGCCTAATATCTCACTTAATATTGAGATTAGAGACTAGGAATCAATTGTGCACATATAGGAAATGATATATCCTGAATATTCTGGTGACCTTGAATTTGACCTCTGACCTCGGTTTCAAGGTCAGAGGGCCATTTTCGTCGAAAAATGGCCAATTTTGGACTTTGACGGTCATTTTCTCAGAATCCGTTCAGTAACTATTTTTCTTATCAATGCATAACACTCCTCATATGTACCCCTGTGACACGTATAAATTTCGTTGCCCTTGAATCGCTCGAAGTAGGCCATTTTGGGCCCAAACTCGGCCCAAATGGGACTTTCCCATGTTAAATTCTCCTATGCTTGACAATGGGACACATTAAGCCTAATATCTCACTTAATATTGAGATTAGAGACTAGGAATCAATTGTGGACATATAGGAAATGATATATGCTGAATATTCTCAGGGTCTTGAATTTGACCTCTGACCTCGGTTTCAAGGTCAGAGCACAAAATGTCTAATATCTTGCTTATTAACGACTTTACAGCTTAGGAACCAATTGTGGACATATAGGAAATGATATATGCCGAATATTCTGATGACCTTGAATTTGACCTTTGACCTCATTTTCAAGGTCACACCACAGAATGGCTAATATCTCCCTTATTATCGATTTTACAGCTTAGGGATCAATTGTGGACATATAGGAAATGATATATGCTGAATATTCTCGTGATCTTGAATTTGACTTCTGACCTCAGTTTCAAGGTCAAAGCACAAAATGGCTAATATCTTGCTTATTATTGACTTTACAGTGTAGGAATCAATTATGAACTTATAGGAAATGATATATGCAGATTATTGTCATGACCTTGAATTTGACCTTTGACCTCATTTTCAAAGTCACAGGACAAAATGGCTAATATCTCATTTATTATCGATTCTACAGCTTAGGGAGCAATTGTGGACATATAGGAAATGATATATGCTGAATATTCTTGTGACCTTGAATTTGACCTTTGACCTCATTTTCAAAGTCACAGGACAAAATGGCTAATATCTCATTTATTATCGATTCTACAGCTTAGGGAGCAACTGTGGTCATATAGGAAATGATATATGCTGAATATTATCGTGACCTTGAATTTGACCTCTGACCTCAGTTTCAAGGTCAGAGCTCAAAATGGCTAATATTTCGCTTATTATTGACTTTACAGCTTAGGAATCAATTGTGGACATATAGGAAATGATATATGCAGATTAATATCGAGACTATCAATTTGACCTTTGACCTCATTTTCAGGATCACAGGACAAAATGGCTGATATCTCGCTTTTTATCCACTTTACAGCTTAGCAATCAATTGTGAACATATAGGAAATGATATATGCTGAATATTGCTATGACCTTGAATTTGACCTTGACCTCCTTTTCAAGGTCGCAGGACAAAATAGCTAATATCTCGCTTATTATCGATTTCACAGCTTAGGAATCAATTATGAACATATAGGAAATGATATATGCTGAATATTGCTATGACCTTGAATTTGACCTTTGACCTCATTTTCAAGGTCAGAGAACGAAATGGGTAATATCTCGCTTTTTATTGACTTTACAGCTTGGCAATCAATTGGGGACATATAGAAAATGATATATTCTGAACATTGTCATGACCTTGAACTTCACCTTTGACCTAATTTCCAAGGTCACAGGACAAAATGGCTAATGGCTTGCTCATTATGGACTTTACAGCTTAGGAATCAATTATGAACATATAGGAAATGATATATGCTGAATATTGCTATGACCTTGAATTCGACCTTTGACCTCATTTTCAAGGTCACAGGACATAATGGCTAATATCTCGCTTATTATTGACTTCACAGCTTAGGAATTAATTGTGGACATACTAGAAATGACATATGCCGAATATTATCGTGTCCTTGAATTGACCAATGACGTTTTTTAAAGGTCACGGGACAAAATACTAATATCTAAAATATATATTGTCCGGTAACCTTTCTTAGCCCTTGGGCTAATTTTTTTACTAACCAAGTTATAGTGAAAAATCATATGAGATTGTGTGTTGAACTTGAGTATACCAGTAGTCTGTCTTTACTGCTCTCGATTCTCGAGCATTTCTGCGCTGCTTTTCCCAGCATACCATGAAGGGAATCGATAAATCTCTTGGTATGTAGCAGGAGATGTACGTATAATGTAGAGATGGCATCGTGATTTTTAGGTTACCGGACCTATGGTCCGATAACCTATTGGCATGGCGTTGCGTCCGTCGTCTGTCGTCCGTCGTCCGTCGTCGTCCGTCGTCGTCGTCGTCGTCGTCGTCGTCGTCCACATTTTTATCTTTTTTGTTTACGGGCGAATTCTTCTGAAATTTTGCACAAAAATACTTAAAAATAATTCAGGAAGGAGGTATTTTTTAGTTTTTTGATTTTCGCATTTTTTTCAAAATGGCGGCCGTTTTCGACGAAAAATGCCTGATTTTGGACTTTGGTGACCATTTTCTCAAAATCTGTTCAGTAACTTTTTTTCTTTTTGATACATAACACTCCTCATATGTACCCCTATGATGTCTATAAATTTCGTTGCGCTTGAATCGCTCGAAGTGGGCCATTTTGGCCCAAACTCGGCCCAGATGGGACTTTCCCATGTTAAATTCTCCTATGCTTTATAATGGGACACATTATGCCTAATATCTCACTTAATATTGAGATTAGAGACTAGGAATCAATTGTGGACATATAGGAAATGATATATGCTGAATATCCTCGTGACCTTGAATTTGACCTCTGACCTCAATTCAAGGTCAGAGCTTAAAATAGCTGATATCTCGCTTATTATCGACTCTACAGCTTAACAATCAATTGTGGACATATATTAAATGATAAATGCTGAATATTCTGATGACCTTGAATTTGACCTTTGACCCCATTTTCAAGGTCATAGGACAAAATTGCTAATATCTCGCTTGTTATCGACTTTACAGCTTAGGAATCAGTTATGAACATATAGGAAATGATATATGCAGATGATTGTCATGACCTTGAAGTTGACCTTTGACCTCATTTTCAAGGTCACAGGACAAAATGGCTAATATCTCACTTATTATCGACTCTACAGCTTAGGAATCAATTGTGGACATATAGGAAATGATATATGCTGAATATTCTGATGACCTTGATTTTGACCTTTGACGGCATTTTCAAGGTCATAGGACAAAATGGCTAATATCTCGCTTGTTATCGACTTTACAGCTTAGGAATCAGTTATGAACATATGCAGATTATTGTCATGACCTTGAATTTGACCTTTGACCTCATTTTCAAGGTCACAGGACAAAATGTCTAATATCTCACTTATTATCGATTTTAAATGTAGGAAATGATATATGCTGAATATTCTCTGACCTTGAATTTGACCTCTGACCTCATTTTCAAGGTCCAAGGACAATCTTGCTCCTCTATTGACTGTATGGCTTGGGAATCAATTGTGGACATGATATAGAAGATGATATACACTGAATATTTTGATGACCTTGAATTTGACCTTTGCCCCTTCATTTTCAAGGCCACAGCACAAAATTGCTAATATCTCGCTGATTATTGAATTTACAGCTTAGCAGTCAACTGTGGACATGATATATGCTTAATGTTATATATGCTGAATATTCACTTGACCTTGAATTCAACCAGTGACCTGGCTAACATCTAAAATATTAAACATTGTCCGGTAACCTATCTTCGGCCCTTGTTTTTTAAGTCGCGACGTCGGCAAGTTCAAATCGCGATCTACACATGTCGACATAACTGTGGACACTGATTATCTCGTACTCGTATTCATGGTATATAACACTACGTGAGTGCATATCTTAGTATTAAATATGATATAATGTCAATATATGGCCTGAAAAAGCCCTGAATTTTCGATAAACTGATACAATTCTCTTGTCTTTGTTATTTTTTCCTTTCCATCATGTGGGCGGGCGAGCATGAACAGGCGCATGCGCAGTCACAATCAAATGATTTTAGGAAACCTGACGTCACGTATGGGATATTCTCACCATCCAATCACAATACGTGTTACATACGATGTCGGCATAAGCTTATATCATGGATATTGACATCTGACATGCGTTGAATCTGACACACCGAAAATGTATGAAAATCTGGACGTCTAGCATTGAAAAGATTGATTGAATTGTTAAAACTGACGATGCGATGTCGGGAAAATGCAGATCGCGACGTCGTCAAACTTCAAATATCACGATGCATGAATGTCGCGACATTCGATGCCATCTCTAGTATAATGTATGGGCCAGATACTTGACTGAGGATACATAGGTCTACAACAACCCGCACACTTCCCTAATATGTGCATTTCGATCATTTGTTGCACTTTGTCATTCCAGATTGCAGCAATGCGACCATACTTCTTTTGTGGTGAATTAGATGAAAAAGAAATGATTTTTTTTATTTGTAGAGCTATTCTGAGGAACTTTAGAATGATTCAAACATGATGAGTCGAATGTATTTTTTTACTGACAGATTCAATATTATACCGTATCTGTCACCAACTATAATCGATACGATCTTGCCAATCAGTGGACAATGATGCATAAAATTTTCAATGCCGCAACATTAATTAGCGTATATAATCATCAGTAATGAAGACATGCTGCAGAATTGTTGCTATAGTCAAGTTCAACACAAAAACTCATGAATTTTGTCCATAACTTTTAAAATTTTATATCTTTCCATTTTCCATAAAGCCATATATTTTTTCTACCAAATTTTAGACTTTTATTCTTAATTTTTAAAACTATAAAAGGTTGACAATCTATCCCAATGTTAAACCCAAATCGAGCAAACTTGTTTCATTATCTTTGTTCCACAAAGGAATGTAATAGCGTCAGGGTACCTAATCATCGACCCTGTCCTTGATCCTCGACCCCTGCAAACACTGCCAAACAGCTGTACAAAACAGGCATCTGACAAAAACCACATTGAAAGTGCTTCTAATACACATTTCAGCACATTTCACATATTAGTTTATTCAAGTTTTGTCCAGCCGTTGCAGGGGTCGAAGATTAGGGAGAGGGTCGATGATTATATATAGGTACCCATGGTTTTATGCAAAATGGGAACAAGCAAAATTTCAAATTGATCCGACCATCCTGTGTACTCGATGTGGACTTTTAATCACGTTTCGGGCATTTGCTACATTCGGTTTTGATGGATACATTTCGTTTCTATATTTACAGAACCGGTACAAAAAGTGTATTAAAACGGATGAAAAGACAACTCGGATGGACTATAATTGTCAAAATCATTAAGCACACCTTCTGTTATCTTGCAGTAGATGTGTTTCACAAAAATTTAGTTTTGAAAAAAATATTGCAAACAAGTAGCTTTAATATGTCATTGGGCTTTTATTTTGGGGGAGCGAAAGTGTTGCGGTAGCTTTGTCGCCTTTGATTGTATTAGAAATATACAAGACTTGGTCTTATGCATTTCTGATTGTACGTACCAACTGTGATGGTGTGGGTAGTTGTCATTGTTGTTACATGGGAGGACATGTGATGTCTTCTGGTTCGCGAAGACCCCGGGCGCAGTTCCAATCGGGGACCCAGGAGGGGAGCTCTTTTGATCCGGGGGCCAACGCCTCGTGGAACAATAGTCTCTCGCCCTGGGATGGTGCGTTCTGGCTCTGGCAGACTGTCGGGGGTTCTATCCCCGCGGCAGGGCCGTTGGCGAGGCCGGCCAGTAACACGCCAACGTGCACGGGTTCTGGGTGCCGTTCCCATGATTTCCGGGCTCGTCACACTGGGCTACATTACCATTATGTATCTGTGTCTATGTGATGTATCAAGGCCGGACTTGTTTGGCGGACTGTTGCCTGGCTGTAGTTAAGCACAGTGTCCGCCGTGACCATACCGTAGTGCGGGGCGCTTGCGCCTAGGTAGCAGGCATCAAATGTTACAGTCTGAAAACACGATCTTGTGTCATTTGAGTCAGACTTGACTGCTCTCATGGCATCTTGAAGAGGTTCTCACGTCTATTGGCACATCATGTCTTGTGTTCATAGCCTACTTGGCAAGTGGGTCGGCTCGGCCCCGGAACAGAGGATGAGATGTCAACTTTTGTGCCTTCTACTTAGATGTCTGATGTTGGAACACTTCACTGGAGCTGTAGAAGATTCGTGTGGATTGTTTAATTGGGATGCTATCTGACCGTGAGCTCTGGACTGCTCCCTTGGACTTGAAGATCCCAAGCAGCCTTGAGGCAGCTGTATCTCGCACTGTGTGCCGAGTCATGCCTCATCTTTTTGGGCTCGAGGGAGTAGCCATTATATACCCTTCTGTGCAGTCAGTTACTTTTGATGTTACAATGTGTGTCTCTGGATGTCTTGGTTGTGCAGCACGGGGGTCTATCATACACTCAATGTTGTTGTTCGGTTTCAGCCCCTAGACTTGTTGTTGTACTGGTGTCGTTACCTTATTTCTTTCTTGCTATAAAGATGATGACCCTGGTAAATGTCCAATATGGTCAATGCAAAACACTGGATATTGGATTAAGACATGAAAGTCCACGGTGATGCGATGTTATTTCGGTTGAGGTTGTTGGACGTGGGGCACTAATTTAGCTGGATCTGTATGGGCAGGGATGGGGGCACAGTTTTTGGTCCATTCTAGTTCTCATCGAGACTGTGTGGTTAATAACAGTACACTCTGTCAGGGCTTTAATATGAGGTTTTTTTTTCAGCGAGGTCAATGCTTTGTGTATGGTCATTCAGCTTTCTCTCTTATAGTTTGACATTGTTCTCGTCATTAGAAGTTTTCTTCTCTCTTATTTTCTTCTTCGAGATATATCTCCTTTTCTCTAGCTGGAAATGCTGACACAGCTGTGGTCGTGAGCAGTGATACAGTTGTGACAGTTGTTACCATCGTATGGAGGCAGAGAGGCAGAGATTTTACTTTTGAAATTACGGTCAGTCCTGTCGTCTGTGAAGTGATAGTCGGATAATTGACTTCGATTTATTCTTTATTCAGCACTGAAGGTTAGGTGGTCTTGTTGGAGCTACCTTCCGGGTTGCTGATTTGGGTGTCATCATTTAGTTGGACTATAGATGCAACCCAAACCACACATGAGCAGTCACCATATCCAGCTTCCCATCTCTTCAGATTCAGTTGACATAAGATTCTGACACGACATCTGCCCAGCATCTGCAATCTGCATGTGACTTAAAACTGCATTTATCACAGTCAAGGGAACAGACAGGACAATTAATGCTTTCGAAGCTGCCACCCATCTCAACAAGGTCAACTACATTGTTGATGGACGTGGTATTGGCCATGATTTGAATTTTATCAGACGAGTTTTATCAGATCTTCTTCTATTTCCAGGTGTTATTTTAGATGCTGAAGATCAAACCAGTTTTGATTTACCACAACGGTAAAATGAAACAACATAAAATAATGAAACAACATAAAATAGTATTTAATAATGAAAAGTAAAATAATAGAATATAAAGTGAATGACTGCTTAAGTAACAAATGAGAGATAAGCTGTTATGTTTGGTTCAATCTGCCAGCACATTCAATTACTGTCGCATTGACTCTGAAGTTCCAAGAACCTTTACAGACCATAGCCAAACTAAACTCAACTGTGTTCAACTGAAAAAAACCAACCCCTTATATACCCAGACAAATTAAACCAATATTTTGGAACTAATCCCGAAGCAAACTAATATTTTGGTACGGTCTCCCAAAATACCGCAGAGTTTGGACCGAATCCAACAATGCAACAAAATAGGTCCAAATTCTGACAAAATTAATCACATATTCAGCATGGCCAGGTCATAGTCTGGAGCATGTGATTGATCAGAGCAGAAAGCAGATCCGAAGCTCTTATCGGGTACGTGTTGATTAAATTATTTACTTGCTTATACTTACTTTCTATGTTATGCCAGTTTGACAGACACTGTCAGCGGCCCTCTCTGCTGGTAATTAACCTTGCAGGAAAGATTGGTATGATGGTTCAGTGATGATCGGTTCGGATGTTGATTGGCATGTTCATGGCATAGCAAGTCGCAATTGTATACGTTTCGTGCAACTCACTGTTGCTGACATCTAATTCGCCATGAGAAAACAACCATTTCTCATTAGCCATGAGAAAACAGGTATGAGTCGCTGTAATCTGGTAATACAGTATATCTATTCTGGTATCACAGGTTTGCAACAGTCCATCCATACAGGCACAGACATGTAAAACAAACTTGTTCGCAGGCTACTGCTACTAAACGAACACACTGAAGAAACCCAGTGGATAAGTCTCAAGAACAAAGGCAAAAACATAATGATAGGAACTATGTATGGCAAGCAAGAAAATGCAAAACTAGAGGAAGTTGAGAAACAGTACCAGGAGTTAACAACACAAACCAATCAGGCCCTAATCAATAACCACGTCATCATCACGGGGACCTGAATGCAAAACTAAAGTTTAACAATCAAGACCATGACCAACAACAGTCAAGGAACGGCAAAATATTACAGCAATTCATGAAAATCACAAACACCACAAACCTTAACAGCCAACCACTACATGAAGGAACGTGGATCAGGATGAACAAACGCAACACCAACAACGATTGACTACAATCATCATTGACCAACAGATTTGTAACCAAGTGATAGAATCCAAAACAGACTCAAATGGAGCCCTCCTCATAGGAGGATGCAATGCAACAGACCACAATAACGTCACGGCCACAATAGACATTACAACCAAAGTTGAAGAAAAGATAATAAAGAAATGGAAAGTGGGGACCACAGAGCAGTGGGGAAAAAAACAACAACGAAATTTTAAAAAAACTCGGGACAAAACCAACCCAAACAAGAAAAGCCTGTCAGAGCTACAACAAATAATCCTCCAATCAATTACCAAGCACATAGGAACAAGGAGCATAAATGTGACCCAAAAGAGGAAAATAACAAACACAGGTATCAAAGAATCAAGAATAAAAAGTGAAATAGCAAAACAATCATTTGAATCAGCCTGCACTGATCGAAGACACTGAAGCCAATGACCATCCTTGAAATGATAAACCGGACATATGAAGAAAAAAGAATACCTGCAGAGTGGCAAGAAGGAGAAATAGTCAGAATCTACAAAGGAAAAGGCCAGAAAGGAAAATGCAGCAATGAAAGAGGAATACCACTCGTGAGCAATGTAGGCAAGGTCGTTGAAAGATAAACAACAGAATACAGGACAAGGTGATGAAGACAGAGGCACAAGCAGGTGGACAAAAGAACAAATCCACCAGCGACCACACCAATGTCATCAACACCATAATAACCCACAACAACAACAACAACAAAAACCCTCTACATATCATTCCTAGATGTCACAAAGGCACATGGTGAAGCCTGGCTCAACGCTATCCTGTACGTCCCGAATAACAATGGAATACAAACAAAACAAACAATAGAATTATGAGAACATCAACAACAACCTCACAGCAAGGACACGAACAACCCATGGGACGACCAGAAAAATACAGATCAGAGAAAACATCAGACAGGGAGGGGTCCTGTCTGTGATTGAATATGCATACATAATGGATGAAATATCCAAAGAAATCAACCAACAAAATGCTGGCAAACAAAAATGTGTGGCAACAAACAACAACAGGATGCCTACTATGGATGGACGATGTAGCCCTAATCCACATAACCCACAACAACAACAACAAAATACCCTCTACATAGCATTCCTAGATGTCACAAAGGAACATGATGAAGCCTGGCTCAACGCTATCCTGTACGTCCCGAATAACAATGGAATTAATGAAAACAAAACAAACAATAGAATTATAAGAACACCAACAATACCTCACAGCAAGGACATGAACAACCAATGGGACGACCAGAAAAATACAGATCAGAGAAAACAGACAGGGAGGAGTCCTGTCTGTGATTGAATATGCAAACATAATGGATAAAATATCCAAAGAAATCAACCAACAAAATGCTGGCAAACTGAAAAGTATGGCAACAAACCACAACTGGATGCCTACTATGGATGGACGATGTAGCCCTAATCCACCACGACAAGAATGAACTCCAAAAAATGCTGGACATAACAGAAAACATCGCCAGACGATATCACATTAAATTCGGCAAGGAAAAAGTCAAAGACTAACCATTGGAAAACCTTCAGAAAACCCCACATTCCAACTGGTAGACATGACCCACGACAACCAACAGCTACAAGTACCTGGGAATGACCCTGAACAACCACGGAACCATGGATGACCATATCAAAAAGACCAAGGGGAAAACAGAAGCAGCATACCAAATGATAATGGTACTAGCAACAAATCAAGAATTCCTGCAATTATAAATGGAAACCATATGGAGACTGGTCGAATCATGCATAGTGCCAATAATAACATACGGAGCTGAAACATGGAAAACAACAAAACAAGAGGACCATGGACTCCAAGCTCTACTAGACAACATAATCAGGAGAATCCTCAAAGCCCCTGAGTCAACACCCACAAAGGCACTACTGCTTGAATCCGGCATTACGTTGTCGAGACACAAGGAGCAGAAAAACAAATACTCGAGCTATTACCACAAACTAACACAAAACGACAAAACGTCAACGTCAAAAACCTAATGCCCCAACCTAGACACCCATGGATGAAAAAAAATTGAAAAAAAGTTTCCACAAACTCAAGATAAGCAAAGAAGACCTGCTTTCCAGAAACAAGTAGTACTAAGCCAAAGAACTCACCATGAAACAAGCACTAAAACACCAAAAAGATGTCTTCTACCAAGCAGCTAGCACAAAATCAAAAATAGGGACCTCATAGAAAACAAACCCAGAACAGATATTGGAAAAAGTCCACCCTATAACATTAAAAATTTTAATATTGTATCTTTACGCTAACAGTTTACACAGGTTAGTCCGCGATATATAGACCATGACGTTATCAACTACTAATGCAAATACAATACGAGAGAGGTAAACTAGAAGAAGGAAAATTAAAGAACACGGCCAACATGACAAGAAAATCATATCGACTTTGCCGGTTCCTTGCACTGTGTAACTCAGTGAGCCGTTTGCCACAACTCGGCAAGACAAGTAGTGAACCCAAGGGGAGGGAAACGGGTGGTAACGTCGCGGACCGCACCCGGTCGAGCGACGACCGCCATGAGACATCTTCGGGTGACTCCGGCGGTAGTAAGGTACGCGTGGAGACCTCCGTGGACAGAACCCCGTCTACAGAGTCGACTCCGGCGTCCCTGACTCCGTCTCCGGACGTAGAGTCGCGCCCTGCGGGGCCGCAACCGAGGTTGGCATCAGGGCCTAGCCCTGATCCGTTAAGCGCATTAGGTGGAGCTGGCAACGGCTTTACACCGCGCCCGCCTAAGTCCGGGCGGGGGTCGTGGCAGGCGACGCTCTTTCAGGGGACATCTCCGGATGTCCGGGATCGAGTGGACGCTGGTGCGAGCACCTCCGGACAAGCGGACCAGCGATACTGGATGCCATCTCCGGCCGGAGGAGCTCTTGCGAGGGCTCCCGGCGGGGATTCCAGACGGTCCGCATCAGGCGGAATGGACCAGCTCACTAATATGCTAAGTGCGCTGGCTCCTTTAGGGCGCTACGACCGCGCCCGGTCGCCCCACCAGGGACGATCAGACCGGCGGAACCGTTCACCCTCTCCGCCATCACAAGGCAACTCGGGGCCTTTGACGGAGAGGGAGAGGTGGCTGATATCCGAGGCGCTTGTACAGTTCAAGCAGAATCAGCCGCCTCCGAGCGTCGATCCGTCGGCCGTGTTTAGTCCGGGGATGACTGGGCCCATGGCCCCTCCTCAAGTCCTACCGAGCCTGCAGGCGCCAGTGGCCCCCGCAATGGGACCCGCGCCTGCTCCGCGGCTCGGAGGCACCACGTTGGTGACCGCGTTGACCGTTCCGATGGTTGGAGCGCAAGCCGCGTGGTCTACTTACCCTGGCGCGCACAGTGTGTCGGACGGGCAGTGGCAACAGGTGGCTTCGGCCCCAAGCTATGCTAGCTTTGCCGCCCCATCTGGAGCCTACCCAGTAGGTTCGATGGGAGCCCCGCCCGCACCCAGCCAGGGTGGGTTTTCAGCGGGAATGACCCCGGCGGCGAGCGTGAGCTTTCCTGCTCCCATGTCTGCGGCGTCGATGTTTGCTCCGGCTGCCTCGCCGCAGGCACGGGTAGCTCGCGGGCCTTGCCGCTGTACACGGACGACCCCGGAGCCGGAACCGCACGTCGGGCGCGTAACAAACATGATGACGGGCCCGACCACTCCTCGTGGCGAAAGAGGTTTAACGGGGATAACGCCGACATGGAAGACTACCTACTCCAAGTGTGGCGGACCGCCGTGTACGAAGGATGGACCCAGCAGGAAGCTGGGATGTCCTCGCGGGGAGCTTGGAAGGAAAAGCTCTCCGCGTTATGCCGTGTCTGCCGGTGGGAACAGTGACCTTCGGCGAGGTTGCCCGTCAACTTCGTTTGCTGTTCACGCCGACGACCAACAGGGGGCAGTTTGAACGAGAGTTCAAAGCGCGAACCCGCCAACCGACTGAGTCCGTGACAGACTATGCGTTCAACCTGCGCATACTCGGCCGGAGAGCTTATCCGGACATGGACGCCAGACGGTTTGAGACGATGCTGATCGATCAGTTCATCGATGGCCAGCCTTACCACTTATCATACGGGCTGGCCACCCATGAGAAGCGATCGATGGAGGAGGCGATCGACCTCGTGGACGAGCGTCCTCTCAAGCAACGTCTTCGTTGGGCAGCGATAGTGCACCAAGAGGTCATAGACCAGGAGGTGCAAAAGATGCTCGACTTGGACATCATCGAACCCAGTGACAGCCCTTGGGCCAGCCCTGTGGTTATGGTGAAGAAGAAGGACGGCTCGTGGAGGTTCTGCATGGATTATCGTAAACTCAACGATGCCACGCGGAAGGACTCATATCCTCTCCCGCACATTGAAGACACCTTCGATGCCCTGGCCGGGTCACACTATTTCTGTGCTTTGGATCTGGCCTCCAGGTATTGGCAGGTGGAGATGGAGGAGAGTGATCGGGCGAAGACTGCCTTCGTTACCAAGAACGGGCTCTACCAATTCAAGGTAATGCCGTTCGGGCTCTGTAACGCACCAGCAACGTTCGAGCGCCTCATGGAGATGGTTCTTAAAGGGTTCCTCTGGAAGCCATGTATGGTTTACATCGACGATGTCGTCGTGTATGGCCGGTCGTTCGAGGAAACCCTCACCAACCTCCAAATGGTGCTCCATCGCATCCGCGGAGCAGGGTTTAAATTGAAGCCAAGTAAGTGCGAACTATTCGCGCAGGAAATCCTGCACTTGGGCTTCATGGTAACGGGCACCGGAGTGAGACCAGACCCCGCAAAGGTGGCGGCCGTACAGAAATGGCCTCCGCCATGTAACGTGGCGGACGTGAGGTCCTTCTTGGGCTTCGCGAGCTACCACCGCAGGTTTATTTGCGGCTTTGCGGAAATCGTGTGTCCCCTTACTATCCTCACGGAAAAGGGCGCCGATTTTGTTTGGTCCGCTGAGTAGGCTGACGCCTTCTCGGGACTCCGGCAGGCCTTGGTAGCGGCCCCGGTGCTGCAGCACCCTCGTCCGGACTGCGAGTTCATCTTGGACACTGACGCGAGTAACTTTGCACTCGGCGGTGTCCTCTCGCAGATCGTGGACGGGCAAGAGCGGGTAGTAGCTTATGCGAGTGTGGCCTTGAGCCGCTCTCAAATGAACTACTGTACCACTCATCGCGAGTTGCTCGCGGTGGTTACGATGACCAAGCGGTTCCGGCATTACTTGTTGGGACGCCATTTCCGCTTGCGGACTGATCACAGTTCGCTGAGATGGCTCCTCAACTATAGTGAGGCCGATGGCTTGGTGGCGCGGTGGCTCGTCAAACTCCAGGAGTATGACATGCAAATAGAGCATCGCGCTGGTAAGTTGCACGGCAACGCGGATGGCCTGTCCCGTTGTCATAAGTGCAAGAATCCTGGCTGTGCAGGGATGGCTCCATTCCAGCAAGCCGTGGATTCGTCCTCAGACTCGGAATTGGACATTCCGGGGAGACCGCAGGCCGCCGCCCCCTCTAACAACACGGCGGCCGGAGCGGCTAGGGCTCATCTCCGCGCGCGGACCCGCCGATATCGGCGAGGGCGTCCCGCATATGAAGCGGAGGTGCTGCTCAGCTCCAGCGAGTCCTCCTCGAGTCCAGCGGTGTACTCCTCGTGGGTACCCTCGTCCTCTGGCGAGTCTGAGTATGAGCGGTCCTTGCCCCCTGTGGTAATGGCCGCTGCGGCGCAGCCGGACGCGACGGATGAGGGGCCTAATTACTTGGGTGGCTACTCTCCGGCACAGATAGCTGCGAAGCAGAGAGCTGACAGTGCTCTGGCACCGGTAATCACAGCCCTTGAGGCCGGCCAGAAACCCTCTAAGGATGAGCGGAAAACCTACAGGGAGGAGACTTTGTCTCTAGTATCCCAGTGGGAAAGACTCTCCTTGAGGGATGGCCTCTTGTACCGGCGCTATGAGCCACCGACCCCACTGCCTCCAATATGGCAGTTGGTGCTTCCGGCGGAGCTGCGGAAAGAAGTACTCCACCAGTTGCATGACCTCCGGGTGACCGGTCACTTGGGAATCCGGAGGACCGACCATAGGCTACAACAACGCTTTCATTGGCCTGGTAGCAGCTTGGACGTGCAACGGTGGTGCGCAGCCTGCCCTCGGTGTCAAGCTCGTAAA
This sequence comes from Terebella lapidaria, assembly GCA_949152475.1. Taxonomy (NCBI): domain Eukaryota; kingdom Metazoa; phylum Annelida; class Polychaeta; order Terebellida; family Terebellidae; genus Terebella; species Terebella lapidaria. The sequence goes on along the minus strand of OX424557.1, from coordinate 51,930,936 downwards.
GGAGTCCTGGTTCCTGGCCGCCACCCCTTAACCACGGTTAAGGCGGGCACGCCGTTCGATCGGATAGCTTTGGATATACTGGATACCCATCGGGTCACCCCACGCGGTTTCCGGTACAACCTGGTGATTTCCGACTATTTCACCAAATACACCGATGCCTACCCACTGCGCCGCCAGACTGCGGACGAGGTAGCACGGTTGCTGGTGAATAGATGGGTGGTGTACCATGGGGTACCTAAGCAGGTACATTCGGATCAGGGCACGCAATTTGAGAGCAACCTGTTCCGGAACCTAGCACAGATGCTAGGCAGTACCAAGGTGCGGACCACCCCCTACAGGCCCCAGTCTGATGGCCAGGTCGAACGCTTCAATCGATCGGTCCTCAATATGCTGGCGGCCTTTGTGAACGATCGTGCGAATGATTGGGATGACCACCTCCCGTATGTCTTATTGGCGTACAGGTCGTCGGTCCACTCTTCGACCGGAGTTACTCCGCACGCGATGTTGTACGGCCGGGAACTAAATCTGCCCGTGGATATCATGTATCCAACTGCGGCAGAGACTGGCCCAGTACCCCAGTACGGTCCGGAGTACGTGGAGTGGGTTCGCCGCGCCCTGGTGAACGCCCATGATTTCGCGCGTGCGCGCCTGGACAAGTCTGCTATCCGGCAGAAGCGAGGCTATGACGCCCATGCTAAGGGTAGGCCCGCTTTTGCGGAAGGAGACAAGGTGCGCTACTATTATCCGCCGCTTAAGCAAGGCAATAAATTTGCTAAGCCGTGGATAGGCACGTTTACAGTGCTTAAACAGGTTACGGACGTGGACTACCGGATCCGGGGGGACTCCGACCCGGATAGGGTTCTGGTGGTTCACATAGATAACCTGAAGAAGTACGAGGGCCCGCTTGTCATGGATCTGCTCGTTCAAGATGCGGAACCGGATGATGCTCCTGTATGGGATCCGTCCGGTCAGCATCCGCGGACTCCAGACGAGCGTGTGCGCCGTATGGTGGGCCTCCCGGACCTCTCTGACCCGTCAGATGATGGACTGGGTGGCTATCAGCCAGATGACGGCGATCCGCAGGTACCCCCCACCCCCTCCAGTACCTGCGGATGATGGGCGGCCACGCCGGAAACCACGTGCGCCGTCCCGGTATGGGTGGGAATAACATTCCGCCCATGCGGATGCGTCTGCGGTACCCGTCTATCACACCAAGGGCGGGTTTTAGGTCGTTCCGTGAGAGTCCGCACGACTTACCTCCGCGGGTGGCTACTTTGTGGCTATCTCCGGAGTTGAGGTCTGCGGATACTTTCATACGCGGATGCGTCTGCGGTACCCGTCTATCACACCAAGGGCGGGTTTTAGGTCGTTCCGTGAGAGTCCGCACGACTTACCTCCGCGGGTGGCTACTTTGTGGCTATCTCCGGAGTTGAGGTCCGCGGATACTTTCACGCAGGTCCGCGGATACGACGCTTTAAGATGATGCACTTCGGTGTAGTTATCCCCGTGCGCCATTACTATAATTAAGGTTATAGTAAGTTAGGTTTCTAACGGCAGGAAACCGACATTCCATTATGATAATGGAGCGGTTGTTAAGTCTGCGTGTGCGGACCAGCCGCGGCAGCGGGTGACGCTCATTCTCGTCCGGATCGTACCTTATAATACGCGGTCCGGCCGGAATGACCGGAACCCCGGCCTCCTTCTAAGAAGGGGGTCGCTTTTAATTCCAATTTCATATTCATTCGATAAGGGCAATACGCCATTCTATGGTAGGCGTCCGGCCTGGACTCCGTCCGCGGGCAGCTCCGGACGTCCGCCGGCTAATGCTTTCACCATCTTTGGGCGCCTCTAGATTGGGCACCGGTATGAAGGGTTCGCCCCCTAACCATTGAGGTTATGGCCCATGCCGGCTCCACGTCTAATCTATTGGCTCCGCGCTCCGGTAGTCGTTTGTTTGGGCTCTAGGTTTGACCGGGCTTGCTCCACGGCCGGGCTGTACGTTGGGGATGCTAGTGGGCGCGTCATGAACGCCCACAGGGCGCCCAATTGTCTGTCCGCCTGTCATGGGCTTGCTCGATCGCCTTGTAAGCGTACCAGCGGCTATGGGGAGTGATTTTGTTTATTTTTCCATCTCATTTATTATTTATGGGAGGATTATAGCCACAAGTGTGCGCGTGTTCCCGTGGAAATGCTATTCTTACTCATTTACCAAATATATGAGAAAGTTTAGTGATATATCTCTTTTCCCTGGTGCAATAGAGAGTAAGAAATCGGGAGATTTCTGCTTTCACAAGAGGGGTGTAGGAGATTGTGTACATTGTATCAAAAGCTGTATGCCGTGACCTATGAAAAGTATGCAAGTGGTGGTGGATTTATTTCCATTGCTGCTTGGGCGGTGTTAAATTTTTATTTATCGCTGCTGATAGGGTGACATAATCGTAACACCCACAAGTAGTTTGACTTTTGATACATTGTATACAATCTTTAACCTGCGAGGGTGATTAACTTCACGTCATTGATCGCCAGTGCGAAAGCTATTGCTAATGACTATTGTTAATTACTGAAGTATTTTAGCGGGTTCCCCCGGAATGGCTTATGTATGTAAGCCACCCGTATACATGGAGTGATAGGAGTCACCGGGGGGAGATGCATGTATATGTATGAGATAGTGCAAAAGGTTCTTTTGTCTGTCGATCTGGTAGATGCAGTGGACAGACGTTTCCACGGGGACGCATCATGCGGTGCGCGTGCAGTATAACTGCCAACACTTGATGCCTTTAAAGCTATGTAACTCGTTAATCTCTGGTCATTCAAGCACTCGGCACTGGTGGAGACATATCTGCGGATCTGACTCCCAGTGTTTAAGTGGAGAGCGCTTGGATAATGTCAGAAAGTAGTGACGGGTGGAAGGAGTTTCCTTCGGACGACGATCGCAAGATCAAGTCCGGAGATGGGTCTCTCGAGCGCGGTAATTCGTACTCGAGACCCATGCGGCCTGAGGGGGATGACGGGAGAGATAACCCCGAAGGTGCGTATGTGGGTTCTGCGGAATCCAGCTCCGACTCTGGTTCTGGTACAGGAACCGAGTCCGAGAGTGAGGTCGCGGCGGACCGCACTGCAGAGAGTGACTCGGCTGCTTTAGGCGCCGAGCAGCTCCTAGATCCATCTCCTTTTCCCCGCGTGGAAGAGTTGATGGACTGCAGTGAGGTAGGACCCGCTGGTGTCGACATTGTGTTGCATCCGCCCGCGGAGATGCTTGCGTCTCTGGGGCCGGATGAGAGTACTCGTGCGGAAACCCGTCCGGATGGCCGTCGCCGTCCGGACACCGGTTCCGCCGAGAACTCCACGGTGTCCGCACCTGCGGAGTCTGGTCCGCACGACTGGAAGACACCTGGGACTTGGGCGGAGCAGGTTGACGCGGCTGAGGAAGCCGCATCCCAAGCTCCGGCCCAGGAACAGGAGTCTGGCTCGAAGGAGACCGAGAACCGGGATGATGGGTTTGTATCGCCCATCTCCCGACGCACTTGCCGTCGAGCCAAGGAGATCGCCCAGAAGCAGTGGAAGACCCAGCAGCAACTGGAGGCCGCCAACCGCGGGCGATCTGAGTCCGGATCCGACCAGGATCCGGTCTCCTCGCCTCCGAAGAAGAAGAAGAAGCGGAACCACCGGAAAAAGAAGTCCGGTGGTGCCCCGTCTCAAACCGGATCGCAGTCCGGAGGACCCAAGCCGCTGGCGCCTAAGCCGTGCGGCCAGTCAGGGTCCTCCGCCAAACCCGGAGACGCCAAGGTGCCTAATCCCTCGGGATCTGGTGCGGGCGGCGCCTCCAAAGGGTCCGGCCAGGGCGCAGGAGGTTCCAGTAAGCGGGTGCCCATCCAGGCACCAGAAGGAACCTCCTCTTCTCCTTCCTCCGGTAAAAAGAAACCTACCGGAGCTGCGGAGGTGGGGTCGAGTCCAGTGGACCGTGGGCGGCCCGTGCCGAAGGAAGGGGATCTACGTCTAGAACTCCTCCGGAAGCGCGCGGAGCAAGACGGGGTCAACCTATCTGATGCCGCACTGGACGCGGGACGTCGGGCTTTTGTTGCGTCGCAACAAAGAGCCGCGACCCAACGCGCGGAGAGTGTGCCCCGACAACCCAGGTCGGAGAATCGTTCGGGGGCGGCCAAGAAAAAGCGGTCGTCCTCGGAGCAGCCCTCTATCCAGAGGCTGCGGGCCGCGATGGGCCCCGAACTTCCTGGGGTGCGTCAGGGACACATGTTCCTCCCACGTTATGGCAGGGATCCACAGGCGCGCCACATGGCAGACGCCGGTGCGGCGGCCGACACGCCTTTCACATGGCCTTGTCCACTCACGGACGAGGAGCGTGTCGGGCTGCTGCCCGAGACAGAGGACGGGGTAACATGCCTCCTCTGTCCGGAATCCCTGGTCGGGTATAAGGACCCGCATTGTGCGCTCAATCGGGATCGTAAGTATCCTTCCTACGACCATCTGAGTCGACATGTTGCGGGGTACCATTACCCCTGGGTAAGGATGTTCGTGTGCAAGCGGTGCTACTCTCGTAGACCGGAGCAACGATACTTTCCCAGTTTGGAGGCCCTGAACACTCACCGCGCGGGTGCACACCGTGGTGAGGGACTTCACACTGCTAGTGATGAAGCGGGGCCTGTATTCAACTTTGGATACATTCCACCGAGGGTGGTGACGTCCATGACTACGTCAGGGACGTCAAGAAACCGGTTCTTCCACTGGGGTCCGTGGCGCTTCGCACAGCGCGTCATGGACGATGCTTGGAAAGAGTCTGGCGTCGTGTCCACGGGCTCGAGCTACACAGCTCGCCTGACGGCCTCGATGGGCCAGACTGCGGCAGAGTATCAGGCGGCGGAAGCCGCCCGGACAGCAGCAGAGGCTGTCCGTCAACCGCCGGCTACCAAGGCAGTGGAGGATCAGCACCGGGTCACCATGGTCGTGTCCGAGATGCCGCAGATCGCGGCCAAGACACGCGTGGCTTCTCCTAAGCCGCGCGCCCCGACAAGGACTCAGGGGAAGGGTTCGTCCGCTGGAACAACTTCGGCCAGGACGACACCCCTGCAGTCCCCGGGCGCCCTGACTCAGGAGGATTACCCGGGCTTGCTCGAGATGACGGTACCTGCGGGTCCGTCTGAGGGACGGGTGGTGGCGGACACCTCCGCCTCCTCGAGTACCATGTCGGTGGTCCGGCCAAGGACCCCACGTGTGACTCCCTCGGTAGCAAGCAGTAGCGGACGTGCGGCACCTCTCTCGAGGTCAGCATCCGCGTCCTCGTTGGTAGTTGAGGGGACGTCCGCGAGATGGCAAAGCACCGCCTCCCTGGACTTGGATCCCCTTGACGCCACAGCGGACGTACGCCGGAGGTTTGGTCCCACGACCGCCAGCGCCTACGAGACTTTCCGCGAGTCTGTAGGCCAGGCCGTCGGCCATCGTCGCGATGGTGCCCCAACCATTCGTGACTTGGGGTCCGCAGGCGTGGCCACGCTGGTCCGCACGAGAGAAGAGCACCCCTGGGATCACCCCCAGCGCGGTCGACTCACTCAAGCTGCGGAGTACCTTGTGGCGGAGATGGATAGCTCTCTGGACCGGTTCAGCCGGTGCCGCGCTGAAGCCTCCCGTGTCGCATGCGATCTAGCATACGACCAAGGCCTCATGGAAGGCACCAGGCGGAGCCTTGAGAGCTAACGGACTTTGTCGGCCGTCATTGAGCGGCGCGCGTTCGACCAGGGTCGAACCGCCGCTCTAGCCGAGCAGTCCGGGGGATCCTCCATCTCCCCAGAGGTAGCCGCTAGGATGGAGCACCTGGAGGCTGAGAATGAGCAGCTACGGCGTCGTCTTGACGAAGCCAAGGCCGCTCGGACTCGCCTACTCCAGGGCGTCGATGACCCCGAGTCGTCCGCCCGGAACCAGGCGGCTCTCCAGCGGGCGGATGCCGCTTTGGAGCTGGCCATCTACCCATACCTCGTCCAGGTGTGGGGAGAGCGCACAGCCGGTCCTCAGCGCACCCGCGATACGATAGAGATGTTCCGCGCCATCGCAAACCTCGGCGCCACATCTCTGCCGTCCTCCGTCGTCATGGCTCCGTCAGGACCCGGGTTGCAGGGCTCACCGCAGAAGCCGGCTTACACACTGCCGGTTCCGCTGCTTCCGCAGCGTAGGGACCCGTCACCGCCGCCAAACCCCAGGACAGGCGGCCCGGATGAGGAGCCAATGACAGAGGGGGAAGGCTAGGTGCTAGCCTCGTCGCCGCACTTGCGCGACGGCGTGCCGGAGTCGCCCTGACTCCGCCCTGCCTCAGACCCGTTCTGCGGATCTGAGGAGCCGGCCGGCAGGGCGGTCGGCAACACTTTTTAGAGGTACTATCACTTTTGATCACCCGGTGTGTCGTTTTACAAAATTTCTAAATTTAAAGTTTAACCTTAAAGATATTCCAAAGACTCGACACACCGTCCTTTTATAACCGATGACCTTCCAAGGTCATCACACGGTTTTGGACCACCTCGGTCAAAATTTTAGCTTGTTTATGAGGGTTTATACAAAATTACAAAGCGCGTTATAGTTTACTCCGTAAGTCCGGGGGTAGTTCCCCATTCTTCCAAAAGGGACTCTTAAAGTCCTAGTTTTGGGCCGTGACTTCCGGGCGTTGCCATCTTGCCTTCTTCCGGCCCCCGCCATGCGAAGCCTTCGTCGGGTTTCTGGCATTTTGGGTGCGGGCAGAACATGTTGGGGACCAACATTGTAAGAAGGGGGTAATGTGGCGATTTTGCCCTAAGATCGCAGCAGGTGATTGTAAAACTACATGCCATTTGTGTGGCCTTTTCCGTCTTGGCCTTGTTTTGACATGCTCCGTTCGAGCGGGCGTTGCTACGGCGACGTACTGTAATTTACGCTCCAGTAAACTATAACAATGGTTTGATTACGCTTCGCGTGCAGCCTCTAGTTTCTGGTGTATTATATATACACTGGAAGCGACTCGGTCGAGGAGATTGTCCAAGGTCGGGTGACAGGCTGCACTCGAAGCTCGCCATGAGCTTTGAGTTCCCTGTTCACGAGTAGTGGGCTCTTAGAGCCCTGGGGACGATTTCCATGGGGAGGCCCGGGCTGGGAGAGACAAGTTGCTGACTCGGGGGCGCAAGCCATGTGGATCGCCAGTTCTTCCCCTTCCTGGGACGGTGTGACATAGGCTCTGGCCAGCACGTCGGACTGTACGGGGTTCCATCCCCGAGGCAGACCACGGCTTGCCAGGCCCCTCCAGCTAACACCGTGGTGGTGAACCAGTTTCTGAGCGGTGTCCGTAGGCCTGGGCGTGTCGGGTGGGCTGTTACCTGGTTACCGTAAATGCTAGAGTGGTTACCGTGTCCGCAGTGACCTCCGGTGAGTGGCGTCGCCGCAAGGATCCGGAATAGCGGATGCGCGTCCACAAGGACTCGCGGTGAGAGGACTATCCTCGAGGATCCCGAAGAGCAGACGATAGTCAATAACTTTACATAAAACAACAATGAAAGTGCAGCCCCGGGCTCTCAGTGAACTACCTGGCTATCCAGGCTACCTAGCTAATATGATAACGCTAGACTACTGTATCAACTAGACGTCAAAGCCTGAAGATGCCTTGGGGCATTTCGTGTGAGTTCTATTCCTACCTAACATATACCTAAGAGACCGCGTCTAGAACCATGATGACTCTGAAACTGTCTGTGGTCAAGGTTTAAGTAACATACCCCACCCTTAGGCATCTTTGCGTTTCGCTCTACGACGGACCGTTTCTGAGATACGGCACACAGGAAGTGCTGAGTCGGCGAAAAAAAAAATCGACACCAGAAGTCATCTCGACCCAAGATACCCCCTAGACTAGTCCGTTTCGTTGTACGACGCACCGTGTCCGAGATACAGCCAAACAGGAAGTGCCGAGTCGGTGAAAAAAAAAATTCACACCAGAAGACATCTCGGCCCAAGATACCCCCTAAACTAGTTTGTCTAGTACCAGACGACGGAATTGAGCTCCGTTTCGCTCTATGACTCACCGTTTCCAAGATACGGCCAAACAGGAAGTGCCGATTGGAGAAAATAAATTTGACACCAGGGGTCGTCTCGACCCAAAATACCCCTAGACTAGTTTGTCTAGTACCGGAAGGCCGTAATTGAGCTCCGTTTCGCTCTACGACACACCGTTTCTGAGATACGGCAAAACAGGAAGTGCCGAGTCGGCGAAAAAAAATTCGACACCAGGAGGCGTCTCGACCCAAGATACCCCCTAGACTAGTTTGTCTAGTACCAGAAGGCCGGAATTGAGCTCCGTTTCGCTCTATGACTCACCGTTTCCGAGATACGGCCAAACAGGAAGTGCCGAGTTGGAGAAAATAAATTTGACACCAGGGGTCGTCTCGACCCAAAATACCCCCTAGACTAGTTTGTCTAGTACCGGAAGGCCGGAATTGAGCTCCGTTTCGCTCTACGACGCACCGTTTCCGAGATATGCATGAAAGCCTCAAGGATGAATCAGCAAAAATTCTTCCGAGCTCTAGCGTCAGGGTACCTAATCATCGACCCTGTCCTTAATTATCGACCCCTGCGAACACTGCCGAACAGCTGTGCAAAACAGACATCTGACAAAAACCACATCGAAAGTACATCTTATACACATTTCAGCACATTTCACATTTTAGTTTATTCAAGTTTTGCCCAGCCATTTGCAGGGGTCGAGCATTAGGGAGTGGGTCGATGATTCGGTACCCTGACGCTAGGTCAAAGGTCGTTCGACGGATTGATCCCAAAATCAATAGGGTTCTTCCTTGGTGGTATATGAACGCCCATGCAAAGAATACTTGCCATTGCATGAATACTTTTTGAGTACTCGCTCGGAAACCAAGTCTCAAAATCAACCTTGATTTCCGCCTCCAAAACAATAGGGGTCTTCCATGTAATATTTCTGACCAGTGGTGTAAATTTGGTCAAGATCCGTTCAGGCGTTCCCGAGTTATTAATCGGAAACCAAAACGGCGGAAAGTAAAAAAAAAAAAGAAAAGAAGAACAAGAAAATGCAGCAAACTGCGGAGGCGACATTAGAGCTTGAGCACATCATCAGCACCACGACAGCTGAATGTATCTTACACAACGTTACCCCCCCCCCCCCAAAGAAAAAAAGAAGCCATAATTTTATCCCATACATGATTCAAATTCATTTCCGTATACCAGGATGAAAAACATGGCCTACTTCATTCATATTACTAATAAGTAAACATTTATTTTAAAATCGATCAATGGAACAGATACGCCTGAACCTCATTAAAATATCTTCAAAACATTGATGAGGAATATCTGCATCTGATATCATCAGATATAGCCTAACACATGCCTTTACTGGGCAGATTAAAATACCAGTTAAGACTTCGCAATCCAACACAGAACATAACACCAGCTTAATTGTCATTTTATAAAATACGTCAAATTACGGTAAATGTAGCCGTGGCATCACAGATGAATCGTTGTGTTTACTTCATAACGCCAAAAATGTCCACACGCAGATGCCCACATGCATGTATGCATGCACGAATTGCTGAACAGAAGTTGTGTTCCAAAATACGCGTGATTGTGGTAAAATTCGCTTTGCATTCTGGGAACGTCAATTTCCATCGGCTCCGCCATTTTGGGACGTTTTTAGATAATTTGAACATTTTACGTAATTTTCTAGCACATCGAAAACCTAGCACATCGATTCATGCCTGATATATCTGTGGAATAGTCAAAGTTTCAAATCAATTCGAGAGATTTTATGTCAAGGACGAAGAAAATCCTCATTTGAAGTAGCTAGGTATCTAAACGTTTACAGTACATGCCAAAACGTGCATCGATAGGTTGGCGTGAAACCTCCATAAAAAAGTCAGCACGTAGACATGTACAGTAGAGGGTTGGGGGCTTCGCCCCCAACGCTCTAATGTCAAAAAAAAAAAAAACAAAAAAAAAAACAGACAAAACCTAACTAGGCCCTAGTTGTTGTCAGCATTGGTGGCTATGGTGTAATCAGTCGATGTAGATTTGTTCTCGCAGACCCGTGTTCGTGAATTTATAGACGTCGGTGTTTATTTTTTTCGGATGACCTTGACACTGTTTTGAGTAGCCGGGGAATCGTGTAAACACTGGTAAACAGTGAATATTGCATTAATTGTGGGGGAAATTCTATGAGAATTAAGTTTCAGATAGCATCATCAGATCATTTTCAACCAGATTGTGATACAAAGACAGGTTAAGACTTAAGTGACCTCGAATCTACATGTCTAGATCCACTTATATTCAGAACTAAAGTGAAATTTATCTGTTAAGTGTTAGTGAAACACGCTTTAAAATAATGCGGCTTTTTGCCAATTTTGGCGATAATTTTGTTTTGGATAATAGAATCAACTTTAAATTTTGTGTGTCCTAATTGGGTATCATGCCGTAATTTTTCACCGAGTTTCAGAATTTTATCTTAGGCCATAGATCTAGATCTAGTTATTTAATTCGCTGGTTTACGGATCCCCCGACCCTATTTTTTTCAAAATGGAAAATAAATATAATTAGATCTAGTTCCAAAGTACCAAATTATTTATTTTGCAACCGACCGTACTTTCCAACTCAAAAATATAAGAATAATCTAGTGCTGGCATGCTATATATAAATTATCTAGCGCTGGCAGGCCTTAAGATAATCTAACGCTTCTAGTTTCTTGAAAGATTATCATAAATAATATTTATTTTGGGGTTAATTATCAACTGGTTAAATTTCATTTATTCTTACATTTATTCACTTTTATTTTCAAACTTCCGAATACGGCCGTTTCGAGATACAATCTGCCCAATGCCAGGTACTGTTAATATTCACTGCGGTCTTAGTATTTGTGGATCTTTTTGTTTATTATGGGATAGCCAAGCTGGTTTTATCGTGTTTTGGTTTCATTTTGCCGGATAAAATGACGTATTTTCATGACGTCACAATACAGTAACTTAACTTTACTACCTCACAGTGGAGAGTTCTAGGGTCCGCAAAATGTATCTCGAAACGACCATATTATATTTATTTTATATTCCGACCCCCCGACCCAAATTTTTTTGTTAAAAATCCGTGAACCAACAAATCAAATAACTATGGCCTTAAGAAATGAACAAGTTGGCAATCTACCTCAGTGTTAAATTTTGGTCCAAAATGGGATCAAACAAATTCCAACAAATTCAGGGCTTCTATGATGATTATGCCAGTACATGATGAATTTATTGCTTTCATTTGAAGTCGGAAGGCATAGTCGCATTGTATATTAAGTAAACATGTTTATTTTGAATGAGTATATAACTCAAACATCAAACAAAAGTTGTTTTTGTGTGCAGACCCTGAAATTCCATTGTGGGGCTGAAATTTAACATTGGGGTAGATTACCAACTTTTTAAATTTTTGAGATAGAACTCTGAAAATCTGTGAAAAATGATACCCAATACCCAATGATACCCAATTAAGACATGCAAAATTTCAAGTTGATTCGATTATCCAAAACAAAACTATGGCCAAAAAGCGTGTTTCACTGACAGATGAACTTCAGTATATACTCAGATTTTTCTAACTCGTTTACACTGTTTTTCGCTATTTTTTAATATGATGCTAAACACTATCATTCTATAACTTGGCATACTTCACCTGGGAGTCAAACGCAATTTTCTACGAAATTTCACACAGCTATCACGAAAATTGAAAAAGTTGGCAATCTACCCCAATGTTAAATTTAGCCGTATTATTTAATTTCTGGGCCCGCACACAATTTTGTGCATTTGCTCGGTTTTGTAGCGGAGCAATGTTTCAAAATCAACATGTTTGTATGGAATACACCCCAGTGTATCTCCTGGTTCAAAGTTACAAGAATATTTTGAATCCTGATGGATGTAAACAGGACCAATTCCTCGAATATGCTCAGATTCTCGAGATCCCGTTTTGGGCTGAAATTTAACATTGAGGGAGATTGCCAACTTTTTCAATTTTCACGATAGCTGTCTGAAATTGCCATTTGCCTCCCAGGTGAAGTATGCCTAGTTATGGAAAGATAGCATTTAGCATCACAAAAATATTAGCAAAAAAACAGTGTAAACGATTTAGAAAAATCCGAGTATAGGGCTTATACGAGTAGACGAGTACTCGTTGACGGTTACATAAAGGCTTCTAACCGGGTAGGAATTGGCTAACCGGGTACTCGTGAATTTCAAGAAGCGATAAAAAAACAATACATTCTCCAGTAATTCTGAGCATTTTGTTCTCGTTTTTGGTCGTGTAATGTTGTTTTTCATGTCGTCATTGTAATTTATGCCTCTACATCGGTTCTGCATGTGTGAGTTCCATTGTTTTGTCAACTTTCATGGTTACGTTTTCAATTGATCACGAGACTGCGTGCAGCATTTAATGTAATTGTCTGCTGCGTTTGCTGCCAGACGATCAGACATGTGCTTATTTCGAATTTTTCGATGTCCCGGCAATAGTATATAGGTGATTACAGACCCATGAAAAGCATATTTATGTATACGACTTCTACATTAAAATCTGCTGAGTACTCGGTTACGAAAATCTCTACTGGTATTAGCCCTATTCAGAAATCAATCGTAAGGGGACCAAAGTTCTTGCCAGGATGGAGGAATGGCTCTCAGTGAGACTAGGCCTAGTTCTCTTTGAGACATTTTTGAGTCTTAGTGAGACTAGTTCTCTCTGAGACATGTTTGAGACAGAGCCAGGCAGTAAAAGTTGAATAAGAAACGAAGTACTGCCGCACTATCCAAAACTGCTATTATTCATTTCCATTAAATGAATGAATACCTAGGCCCCCTGAGTCCCCCAATGAGTATGACCACAAAACTGCCACCAAGCTCTCAGGTATATCTCATTTGGGTATACAGGAAGTATACCCATTTGGTGGCATATATCCCATTTGGGCATATATGCCACCAAATGGGATTCTTCCCAACTGATAAACTGTTTATAAATAAACTGTTATAAGTTAATTGTTGTGTAATGACTATTGTCAATGTTATCAGTTAAATACTACATCAAGTCATAGAATTGTCAAAGGCATCCCAACATTTAAAGTCAAGTGCAAAGCAAAATGTCACATCATTTTTGGCCATAACTGTTTCAGGTTAATTCTGCCTTCTAAAGTGCACTCATTTTAGTGAAAAAAGATGTTCAACTCGGCATCAAGCAGAACCAAACCTGCTACAGCGCAGGACTCTGAACCTGCTAAAGATGGAGAATCAGAAAGTTCCGGAGAAGGTGACAGAAAAGCTACAGAACAAGACGATTCAAAAGCTACCACTGGACAAGATGAGGGGAAATCTCCAAATGATGAATCGAAAGTAAGCATGAATCGAAAGTTAGTGTTGCCCGTTACTCCTAAGTATAATAATATTAGTACTTTATGAATGAACAAGTGCATCCCTTCCCAGGCTGGTACTGATGTGCAAAAAGTCCAGAAGGCAGAAGACACGGTTTCCGATTCTGAGAAACTGTCCCCTGAGGAGAAAGCTTCCAGGGCAATTTCACAGATAGCGGCAATGGAGAAACATGACAACAAGGAATGTCTCAATATCCTGAAACGTCTCGGGAAACTGTACTGGAATCACAAGTCAAAGCGTGTACAAATTGCTGATACATTCGTAAAGGATAACTTTTCAGGTATATGGCCTACTGTGCTCAAAGTGTAAGTTTGGTGAACAAAAGTGACTTTTTGTTATTCGAGAGAACTACATCTAACTTTAGGGTGATTCCTGAACTGGTTTTTTTCTTCATGTTTGTACTTTGTAAAATGTTGAAATACAGGAATGTATTTATGTAATGCTTAGTTGTAGAGGTATACCAGTTACAATGTGTCTTGTTACCTCTTTTATCATCAGATCATTTCGTAGACACACGATCTATTGCATTGATTATACCTGCAGAACACTATATTTATTAGATTAACAAATGGATTATTTGCAGAATAATATCAGAACAAAAGATATCCATTTTCAGAACTGTTGATGAAGATGCTGATCTCCTTCAACACGGTTGGATTGTTCAAGGATGATGATGTCTGGTTCACAGCATATTACACTATGAACCTAGCCTGGAACTACTCAGATGCATCTGCGCTTTTTGCTAAGGTGATTTTGTAATTTTCCAATTTCAAAAGTATAGGAAGTATAAACTGTTCTGGATATTTGATATTTTCGTTTCTGAGCGCTTGTGGATTTTCCCCTTGCACTTAAAACCTAACTGGTATTCCAACAGGACCTAGTGAAGCACAATATTATACCATTTCTGGGTGGAAACATTTCACATCAGCCTTACCTCGACAACATTAAGAGCAAGGTACCGGTACATGTACAAGTAAAACCTCCATGGTACCGATCTTTCAGAGTCTCTCTGTTTGTAGAAGGCTCTCTCTACATTGATATGAATCACTATTCACTATCGGTATATAGGTACACAACCTATTCGTAATAGGTATTAACACAACCAAATATACGAGATGGTGTTGGTACAAAATGAACATACTAATTTTGACCTTTCAGAATGTCTACTATGTGTTGAAGTCTTCACTGAGCGTTCTGCAGAATATCAGCCGTGCTATTGATACACCAGAGGAGTTTGAAACATTTGATAAAGCAGATATAAAGGAGGTGTGCAAATACCTAAATAAATTCCCAATTTAGGCCATTTCTGGACTTTCTCTATATTACATGTAGATATGAGCAGCACTCTGAATGATCTGATTGCACTTGGTATTTCCAAAAATATTTCATGCAAAACTGATTGCATGTATGAAAGATGGAACATGGAACAAGTTTTAGCATGTTGTTAACAGGAAAGGTTTCAATTTTTAGAAACTGCGTGCAAACTTCCTGAGCTCTGATGATGACTTCCTGCGAACGTTAGCGACAATGATTTTGACAGCCATCATCAGCGAGGAGGAGAACAAGATGTTGGACGATACAGGTCAGAGATGAAATTTGCTCCACTCTAACAGCACAGGATCAACACTCAAGGAATGATAGTATACAAGTCCGAAATCATGCAGAATGCACCCAACTCCCATGTTCACGATATTTAGGTAACATGCAGGTTGCTGTCCTTGTTGTTATCCCTTGACCATGTTTATTTGGATCTCTGCAGGTTCTATATCGTTCATGGTGAAGACGTTGGGAAAGGCTTTACACAACACCAAAAATAGACGACATCGTGGCTTTGCGCCAATAGAACTCATCGAATGCATCTGCCGCATGTCTGTCAATGACAAGAACAAAATCAAGGTAATTTAACTTGTATATATACATAATGTCTTATTCAGAAAAAATTCAGAAATACAAATGAAAATCAGGTAGAGTGTTAATCTCTCACGTGACCGATGTGATCACCAGATAGCGGAAGAGGGAGCATTGCCACACCTGGTGCTGATGATGCAGTACGATGATGTCCAAGAGCAGGCCCTTGCGGCCAAGACCGTGTGGAACTTGTGCTTCCAGGCCAGCCTCAGAGACCAGATCAAGTCTGAGCCTGGCATGGCCGAAGCGCTAGACAAGCTGAAAGACTCCTCCGACAAAAACGTGCGGAAGTACACATGCGGTGCTCTGTGGACTCTAAACGAAGCAGACCGTGAGATCGGCACCGGGCAGGCCTCGGGTACAAGTTACTTTGTTAGAACACTCTGAGTGTGAGACAGCAACCTGTGCATATGTTAACAGACCCTTTACACCTGACAGTTCCATGGATGTACTAACTGTCTCATTGTGATAAGATAAAACTTTTATATAAAGTTGTGTTATGAAGATAATGGTAGCCTCAATGGCTATCTACCGATAATGACACTTGAGATAAATATTGACACATTGGTATTGTTGGTGTTGTTCCATACACAGATGCTGTGACAGACCATGTGTTCCTGAGTTATGCCTGGAGTAACCAAGACATGGTTCGACAGATCAACTCTGCCCTCCAGGTCAGTCTGTGACGGCAGTGTCATGTCAAAGAGGCTACCTGAAGCCCATTACAATTTCAAGTCTCCTGTCACCTTGTGTATTGTGGAAGGTAAAATATCTTGAAGCTCAATGATTACCAAACACTGCATTACCTCGCAGGCGAGTGGATTCCGTACCTGGGTGGACTTTGAGCAGATGGGAGGATCAACGCTGGAAGCCATGGCTCATGCCATCGAGAACGCTGCTGTTGTCATTATATGCGCCTCAGAAAAGTACAAACAGAGCCCAAACTGTCGAACAGGTAGCTTTACGTTTTTCTTCGTGTACATCCTGCTTTCCTCTTCAGCATCTTTCAGACACATAAGCAAGATTTCTAGATGGTGAAATAAACTTTCTATACATCACTCTCTTTCTTGCCGACAGAGGCAGAGTACACGTTCCAGATCAAGAAGCCCATCTTGCCGCTGATGATGCAGAGACGGTACAAGCCCGATGGCTGGCTCGGAATGCTGCTCGGCGCCAAGTTCTACGTCAACTTTGACGGGAAGTACGAGTTTGATGTCGCATTCTCCATGCTGCTTAAGGAGCTCAATGGTCGTGGGCGAGATAAAGGTCAGTGGTCAGTCTGGAGATTGTTGTAGGGTTTGGAGCCACAATTCCAGCCAAGGTAGTGAGCTTGAAATGCATATTTTTAATTGAAAAATGTGAAGGTTCAGCTAACTATTGATATATTATCTTTCTTTTTTATTCAGCGGTTGATGGTGAGTTTTGAAATGTTGGAATAGATGTGACTGTATAACGGTTTTCTGATTTATGTATGTTTACTAGTGTCCTGTCGCTGTATGACTCTTTTCTTTTCATTTTCCAAATCAGTGCTTGATCTAATGTTGCCACATGTATTTCTTTATATTTATCATTGTTTGCTGCTGGTGCTGTTTGGTTTTGTGACATTGTTGTATGTACTTCTATGGCTGTTAATCTACATGTAATAGCACAAGTTGAACTTACAGATAGCAGCGTAACTGATAATAGCCATTTAACACCCTCAAAATCTCAGCAAGGTAGGATTTGTGTTATGAACTTCATTTGTGTTGTTGAGTATCACAATCTATCAGTAGCGATTTAGATTCGTACAATCAATACATACATATCACACAAGGACTTGGGATACTTGTGGTATCTGAACAAACCAGTAAATGTATGCAGATAACTTTACAATATCATAAATACAGTGTGTTTTACAAACCAGTGCCTGATGCCCTGCCAGTGGTGATCCAGCCACAAGTTGCCATGGTGACTGCTGCTGCCCCACCCACTTTCTCTACCAGTCACAACGATCATGTCAGAGAATGGACCAATCAGCAGGTTCAGGAGTTCTTTGACAAGGAATCACTGCACAGGTACCTGTATAGTAGGCTTTACAGACAATACACGGGGCATGCAAACTGCTTATAATCCTTGGGTTCCACTGTAGAACTGAAAAATTGCACAACCACGTTCGATTCGTGGGAAGTTTATCAATCATTGTGTGTAGAAGATCGAATGCGGTTTCTAGTGTGGAAACATTTTCCACTTTTTATTTTGCTGACACGAAGTTTTTGAAATAAATCCCAAGTGAATTTTTCCACTTTCACATTAGTTCTTATGTGAAATTAAATGTAGAATTTGAGTTTACCTGCAAGGTATTGTTGTGACCCTCATCATTGCAGTATGAAGAGTCACTTCGAGGGTTTTGATGGCCAGATGCTGGCAAGTCTGCGATCCATGCGTCGAGAGGCACCCGAGTTCTTCTACCGATGTCTACAGGAGAAAATGTTTCTGGACCTGACAGAAATACTCAGACTGATCTCGGAGCTGGATAATCTCTCATAGATCTTGGAGGGATTGGGCTCGGCCTTTCCAGCAGAGAATATTGGCTTGAATGAATATGCAATCATCATTATTCTCGAGGTCAAGGGGTCTGTGAAGACAACACCTTTCATGAGGTTATTTTAATTTGGCTGATGATGATTATGGCATGACAAAGAACCCAGTTGAATTGTGGGTCACTGTTATTCACCATGAACATGATGAAGGTAAAACCATGGCAATCACTGACAAAAATGTTGATGTACATGTATAAACACACATTGTATATAATCAAAAGCACATGAGCTTATTTTGTGATATAGAAGTTTGTGATATTTTTCAATGCACCTCGTATGACAACCATGTGTATCATTTGCATAATACAATTTTTAAACTGTGGCAGTATTGCTCCCCGACATAGCCAGATATATTGTGTATATTTAAAGCTAAATGCATATACTAGTATGCACCATTTTCACCACATCAGGGATGAAGAATTACTCATTCTGTGTGTACATGTATTTATGATGTAATGAAATCACTGTGTGTATTGCAAATATTTTTTGTACATTTACATAGTGAACAAAATGCTTTTGCACATTTTTCATGAAGTGTATCGATGGCAGCCAAGTGCTATCAGTTGTCTTGTCTGTGATAGTTATTTATGTAAATAATACAAGACCAGTATGTGATATTTGTTATACTCCATGTACTTTGCGTGGTCTTAGCTTATTATATTTGTGGGTAAACACTAATTCCTTTTATCATGTTTTACTGAAGCCTTTTATATGGAATGCCGGTACGACATGCCAGAAGCGACTTGCAAACTATAAACTATGACTTATTCCGTATTAAACCATGGTTTAATGCCAAAAAATGTGTAGGATATTCAAGTTGCATTTTGTTTCATGCAAGTCGCAGTTTGTAAAGTTAACTCGCATGTCGCAGTTTATAGCTCGCAGGTCGCATGTCGCAGTTTTATAGGCTAACTCGCAGGACACATGTTCATGTAGGCAATATTTCTCGCTTCTCGCATGTCACATGTCGCTTCTCACATGTCACTTCTCGCATGTCTCACCGGCTTTCCATACTTTTATCATGTTAGTGATTTACCCCTGCTGTAAAAACTGGTATTCAAACAGAAATATTTGGTAACATACCAAAAACCAGCATTATGTATTATTCCCTGTGCACAGAAAAATTAGAATACACTTTACATATGTATCAAACATTACACTCACAGTACACGACTGGTTGTAAATTTCACCTACAAAATTCAGAAATCCAGGGCTGATAAAAAACACTCAAATACATGGAATAATCAAGTGGTAAATTGAAATCCTTTTACCAGGGATCACTCTGGCGGCTGGCCTGAACAGAAAGTGTGCCTCAGAGGCGCACCACTGGTTCATAAAGTGTGCCTTTCCAAATTTTCATGTGCGTGAAAAGAATTCAACCATGAAATCGCAACATTAACTTCAACGTAAAATCCACACACCCACACAGATAATGGAAATATCAAGTAATAGATAACATTTAATTGTATCCCCCGAACGAAGTTCGGCGGATACTATGGATTTGTCTCCGTCGCGTCGCCGCCGCGTCCGCCACGTCCGCCGTAGAGATTTTCTTGTGAACGCTCTACAGGTTTTAAATCTTAACCGATTCTAATAATTTTCTATACAGACACAACTTATGGTAAGATCCCGACACCAATCGATTTTGGTTGCCATAACAACCAAACTGACCGATTGGCGACACATTTTGTGCTCAAATTAGCCTGTTTAACACGCATGGCTTGTGAACGCTCTACGAGTGGGAGTTTTCATTGAATGATCATGAAATCGCACAGGCTCGATGAGAAAGACCATCACACGAAACCTAGTTTTTTTTCAGAATTATCAAATAAATATTAATTAGTTAATGGACTAACTTATTACGACCTTTAAAATACCCACTTTGACATCTGTGCTCACTCCAATACCCTGTATTATGAAAGTAAATGGCAATGGATTCTTGTTCAGAATAGAGAACTGATGTTTTGGGTGAAAACAGAACAATATTATTGAATAAGTTAACGTTAGTTTTACTAGTTAAGTCTATTATTTCCCACAATCAAAATAGTTAAGATGAGAAACATTTATTATTAAGCTCAACAAGGTAAAAGTTTCGTCCAGTACAAATTTCATGGGTGTAACCAAATAAGTTAGCATTATTTTTACTGGTTAAGTCCATTATTGACCACAATAAAAATAGTTACGACAAGATATATTTATTATTGGGCTCAACAAGGTAAAGGTTATGTCCAGTAGAGATTTTGTGGCTTTAGCCAAATAAGTTAACATTATTTTTGCTAGTTGAGTCTATTATTGACCTCAATATAAATAGTTAAGACGAGAAACATTTATTATTGAGCTCAACAAGGTAAAGGTTTTGTCCAGTACAGATTTCATGGGTATAACCGAAAAAGTCGACATAATATTTACTAGTTAAGTCTATTATTGGCCACAATAAAAATAGTTAAGACAAGAAATATTTATTATTGGGCTCAACAAGGTAAAGGCTCTGTTCAGTAGAGGTTTTATGGCTGTAACCAAATAAGTTAACATTATTTTTGCTAGTTAAGTCTATTATTTACCTAAAAAAAATAGTTAAAGCTATAGTCACTTTTAGAATTGACAAAATTTATTCATTCTTGGATAGCTTTATTTTGTCTATAGAATGAGAAATTGTACAAATTTGGTTCTGAAAATGTGTATTACATGTCTAAATTGAGTTTCCAAATCAAGATTTGCATCTTTTTTTTCCTAAAAGCGGCCCGCCTTTTGGGCGAGTTCTATACACAGTCTCATGACGTCATTGGTATTTGTCTAGATACTGTGGCAACTGGCAATGTAGGCAGGCCGATCATTCTCTATCCACTGTTTTCATGCACGATCAACAGCAATTTTCTGAGTGTCTATTGTCGAACTGTGCATATTTCCTATATATTCCCGACTATCTCGAGATGTACTTTCGAGTTTGCGTGACATAATAGAATGCTAAATTTGGCTGATTTTAAAAGTGATTCCAACTTTAAGACTGGAAACGTTTATTATTGAGCTGAACCAGGTAATGGAATTTCACATTCAAATCTAATTTGGAACATATTTCAGGTGAAAATAGACCTTTATGTGAAAACATTGATCTGGCTCCCATTTTGTCATCTTGAAATGCAGTTTTGGTCAACTTTTAATTTGAATTTCAACTTGAAACCAAGTTTGGCACATATCATGAGATAAAATATACGTTATGGTGAAAAGTTCGATCTGGCTTCAATTTTGTCATCTTGAAATGCAGTTTTGGTCAACTGTTAGTTTGAATTTCAACTTGAAACCAAGTTTGGCACATATTATGAGTTAAAATATAACTTATGGCGAAAAGTTCGATCTGGCTCCAATTTCGTCATCTTGAAATGCAGTTTTGGTTAACTTTTACATTGAATTTCAACTTGAAACCAAGTTTGGCACATGTTATAAGTTAAAATATAACCCATGGTGAAAAGTTCGATCTGGCTTCAATTTCTCCAACTTGAAATGCAGTTTTGGTCAATTTTTACTCTGAATTTCAACTTTGAACCAGGTTTGTCAGATATTCTGGGTTGACATAACTTCAGGTGAAAAGATTGATCTGGCTGTAATTTCGTTATTTTATCAAACATGTCGAAATGGAAATCCATATGCAGTGATTTTGGAAGTGATCTTGAAATCGACTTTCAATAATCTTGAAAGATCAATGCAGCAATTTTGGTGGAAAACAAAACAGTTGTGGCTTAAGAGTTTACATTTCTCTAGTAATCTTTTTTTAGCCCTTGCTCTAGTTTTTAGCTTACCGGCCCTTTGGGCCGATAAGCTATTATCGTGGTTTTTCGTCCGTCGTCCGTCCGGGTCTGTAACCTTTTTTTGGCATGATGAATTTCTCCATAAATTTGTCAGAACATACCTTGGCCAATATCTAAAAAAGTTTTTTTAATTTTTTTGATTGAATCGTTTTTGCCGATTTGGCGGCCATTTTTGACGAAAAATTGCCAATTTTGGACTTTGGTGGCCATTTTCTCAAAAACTGTCTGATCAGTTTTGAGATTTTTGTTTCAAAACATTCCTCTCATGTACCTCTATGACATGTATAAGTTTCGTTGCCCTTGAATCGCCGGTCTGCGTGTGGCGGCCATTTTGATTTCTTGACGGGTCGGGGGAAAAAATTTTTTTTGTCCCAAATCAAGTCACTATTCGTTTTGAGCCATTTTCAGCAAAAAAAAAAAATTTTTTTTTTTGACCATTGAAAATTTTTTTGGACTTGGAAAATTTCATAATGGGAGATATGCAGAGTAATCTCATAGAACACTTCGAGATAGAGCCTAAGTATTGGCACATTCAAATGGGAAATCATATATTGCGGTTTGAGTGGTGACCTTGAATTTGACCTTCAATGACCTTGAAAAGTCAAAACGACCTTGTTTGTCGAAAAAACGATGAATTTTGCCTTTGATGGTCATTTTCTCGAAATCTATTCAGACAGTTTTCCCTCAAAATCATGTTTAAGATTATCCTTATGTACGTTTGTGATGTGTATAAGTTTTGTGCCTTTGAATCGACTATCTGTGAAAATTTGTCATTAACGAAAAAAATCTTTCAAGATGTAACTTGATTTCGTATTATAGTCCATACAGAAAATGTGTTTCTATCAACATAAACGAAGATGTTTTAACATATTGATTTTAACATCAGTGTAACAATTTATATGTATTCAGTATTCTATGCCATTCACATGATTGCCGGTAAGCTACAGCACCCTTGGTGCTATGTTTCATACTTATCAGTAATATATTTGGGGCAACAGGGATGATAAGGCTATGGGGGATACATCCAAGCGGTCGTAGGCGACCGGAAATGTCTAGTTCCTCACTTCATTTACTAGTTACAGGATGGGATCAATATTTGCTGAATATATTGATTAGCTGTACAGTGGATCTGTACAGAGCCTGGCAGATATTGCCCACTCCCATCATCACCATCGGGTCCATCTTTGACTTTCGTGCAGCTTTCACTGTGTAATCAGATACGCCTGAAATCTCCTTCACGTTGTGTAATCGACTACCACGGGAAAGACTACCCCGGAAAAGATTGCCGAGTGCGAGAAAATCTGGAGTTGTGCCCCGGGGGCACATGGACCAGCAAGAGTATGGGGCAATTATAATTTGAATGTGTCGATGGTGCAAAGGCACAGCCCAGAGTTATCCCTGTTGAACTTTTTTATTAAAGATTGATGTGTGAAATAACCTGAATCTAGGCAGTTTTCTAACTATTTAATATTTATTAATCAGGGTGCAAGATGTCCTGTATCTTTAATCTTGTTTTACGATAGCATGATACCAGCTCAAATAGCAGCAATTTGACTTCATCAATATTTCTTTTACCCAATTGTATTAATTGTTATAGCCTTATATTTGTTACAATAAACTGAAATTTGAAAACATACGTGTACTTATTGTTTACTTCACAGGACATTTACCCGAAACTACTTGTCTGAAGACCAACTTTATGACAGTGTGCTTACTTGTACATGTGTTGTTGAGTAGTCCGAGCAGAGTTAGTTCAACCTGTTAGGAAGACTAGACTACATGTAATTTACAGTTCCTGTTGTGATTATTTAAAAAAAAACCTTTCCCTGAAGATGCATCGTTGAATGGATTATGTATTGTTAACCTTTTAAATCCATGTAAGATGCTACTTTAAAAGTTCAAAATATTAGAACCATTTTACCCTAGTTTCTAGGTATAAAAAATTCAGGTAACATCAGAAATACACTTTTGCTAACATGTATTCAAACATAATTACAATTCTCAGACACATGTCAGATCAGGGAACTTATCCAGATTCAGTTCGAGTCATTTGTTTTATATTATTTATTTCATCCATGATACACATTTACCAGTACATGTATACCGTTTTTGAGAATTTGTTCATTGGAAGTATGATCACTATTACTAATTCATTCGAACATGCAAGTAACACACCAAAAACCAGCAGGAGAAAAGTGGAACAACACTAGAGAAGATGCAGATTTGTCATGTTTCCAACAATCAACAAGCTCAAAGCGAACAAAATAATTATTACGTATATAGATTACTGCGTTACAAGTAAAATACATCCGTGAAGTAAAATTTTGGTGTTAGTAAATATAGTACAAAAAGTTTCATACAAATATCCAGCCTGAGCGATGCGGAGCCACAGCTCAGGCTATTTGTCGCTCAGGCTGACAAATATCATAAAATTGTAAACTGGTCCAGTGTACTGTATTTAAAAAAATATCTTTACACAAACAGACTCCATCTACAGCACGCTGATCGTATAATCCCTGAAAGTGATTTTCTAATTCTCCCTGTCAACAACTCGTGGTTCACATACACAATGTATACTCTGATTTTTCTAACTCGTTCAACCATTTTTTGCTGATATTTTTGCGATGCTGAATGGGATCATGTTATAACTTTGCATACCCGGTACTTCATCTGGGAGTCAAACGGCAATTGTCTATCGAATTTCAGAATTCTATCGCAAAAATTAGCCCAAAGGCTAAGATAGGTTACCGGACAATTTTGGTTTGGCCATGGCAGCATTGGCAGGTAACAGACCTTGAGATTTACCAATCAAGGTTCGCAGTGTAAACATATGACCTTGGGATTTACCAATCAAGGTCATCTGTATGAACTTCGATGTAACCATTACATGTATGTGTGCGGCATTTGATATTCTATATGTTGGGTGGAATCGTTTAGGCCGCTCAGGTCAATTTACACATTCCAAGTCAGACATTTGGCACTCAAGGTCATCTGACGTCAAGTTCAAGGTCATCATTAGTTGTGCCATATATGTCTTCCTATATGTTCATAATGCAAACATGAGCTCTATCTGCAAGCATTTCATCTACAAAGGCAAATCTGGGCATTTTTTGACCCCAAAATGGCTGTTTTGACCTTTCAAGGTCATCCAAGGTCAAATTCAAGGTCACCACACAAGTCGCCATATATGACTTCCCATTTGAAAGTGCCAATTTCTAAGCTCTATCTTCAAGCGTTCTATGAGTACAGTCCTGACAGCTCCCATTATGAAGGAAAAAAGTGCCGAAAATTTTCTAAGTCCAAAATTTTTTTCAAAGGGTGAAAATTTTTTTTTGCCTAGAAATGGCCCAAAATGGATAGTAATGTTATTTGGGGCGAAAAAAATTTTTTTCGCCGACTCGTCAAAAATTCAAAATGGCCGCCACACTGAGATCGGCGATTCAAGGGCAACAAAACTTATACACGTCACAGAGGTATATAAGAGGAATCTTTTTAAGCAAAAATCTCAAAACTGATCAGAGAGTTTTTGAGAAAATACAGACCAGGTGCAAATTTGAGCGTTTTTCGACCCAAAAATGGCTGTTTTGACCTTTCAAGGTCATCCAAGGTCAAATTCAAGGTCACCACACAAGTCGCCATATATGACTTTCCATTTGAAAGTGCCAATTTCTAAGCTCTATCTTCAAGCGTTCTATGAGTACAGTCCGGACAGCTCCCATTATGAAGGGAAAAAGTGCCGAAAATTTTCTAAAATTTTTTTCAAAGGGTGAAAAATTTTTTTTGCCCTAGAAATGGCCCAAAATGGATAGTAATGCGATTTGGGGCGAAAAATTTTTTTTTCGCCAACCCGCCAAAAATTCAAAATGGCCGCCACACGGAAACCGGCAGATTTAGGGCAACCAAACTTATACATATCACAGAGGTATATGAGGGGAATCTTTTGAAACCAAAAACTCAAAACTGATCAGACAGTTTTTGAGAAAATGGCCGTCAAAGTCCAAAATTGAGCGTTTTTCGACAAAAACGGCCGCCATTTTGAAAAAAATGCGAAAATCAAAAAACAAAAAAATACCTCCTTCTCAAAATATTTTTAGGCATTTTTGTGCAAAATTTCAGAAAGATTCGATTGTTAACTTTAAAGATAAAAATGTTAACGCCGGACGGACGGACGGACGGACGGACGGACGGACGGACGGACGACGGACGCAACGCCATGCCAATAGGTTATCGGACCAAAGGTCCGGTAACCTAAAAATGTTAATGCCGGACGGACGGACGGCTAGACGGACGGACGGACGACGGACGCAACGCCATGCCAATAGGTTATCGGACCAAAGGTCCGGTAACCTAAAAATAAAAAACTTAGCAATCTATCCCAATGTTAAATTCCAGCCCAGAGCGGATTCTTGGGAAGTTGAGCATATTCGAGGATTTTGTCGTGTTTACATGCACCAGGTTTCGAAGTATTGTTGTAATTTTAATAAACTAGTAGACACACTGGAGTGTATTCTACACAAACATGTTGATTTTGCCAACTTTTCAAATTTTCGCGATAGAAGTCTGAAATTCAGACAAAAGTGCCGTTTGACTCCCAGATGAAGTACATGCCAAAATAAAATACGATACCATTTAGCATCGCAAAAATATCAGCGAAAAAATTGTAATAAAGTTAGGAAATGTAATTACTGGTACATGTAGTTGAATTTCAATACCACTGTCAAACAAACAATTCCAACTGGGAAACAATTTTACCAGAACAATACCTTGTATATTGTGGTCCTCATAAATGCCCTCTTGTTGTGTATTTCTGGTAAAATGTAAACGGTATGATGAGCTGAAACTCATAGTTTGTGACTAACCTTCACACTTTTACATCTGATAGTTGTTTACATTGTGTCAACACTATTTGTTTAGAATGAGCTAAAAGGTACAGTGATATGTTCACTCTGGCACATGAATTGCAGTTGTTTCAAGATTACTTTCAATCTATATAAAAGCTATGCGTGTAATTTAGTTGCATATATTAAGCTTATGAACACAAAAGAGGGATATTCTATACAGTAATTAGTCGCAGCATAGATGCTATTCATGTTTAAAGCCTGATCTGCAGGATTATACTTAAACATTAGATGCACTGCTAGTGTCCATTAACACTAAATCTGACGGGTTCTCCCCCTAACTCTGACTCTCTACAAAAACTCGCAAATAAACCCAACATTTGTCATACATGTACCAACATAGCTTTCTCCTGCTTCGTTTCTCTGAAAGGCATTTACTGTTCTTGTCATAAAAATGCATTGTTACTTCTTGTCCTGAAATGCATTATTGTACACGGCCATACCCAGTACACCTGTAGCAATCCCAAACACCCCTCCCGTCATTGGGCAGCGATTGGTGGCGATGCCTGTGCCTGCCCCCACTACAGCACCGACGATAGAGGCTCGGTCCACGCGCACCTGGCCTCGGTTGTGTCGCAGTCGGTAGTCACGATCCACGATCTCCGGCTCCGTCAGGTTCCGCACTCTCAGGTAGGTGAAGAGGGGTCCCAGAGGGAGTCCAATGACCACACCGCGTCGTCCGTAGCGACCAGCTGTCTGGTAGATTCCTGCCAGGTTACGGGTGGATGCACGCGCCATGGCGCCCAGCGGCCCGAGCAGTGTGCCCAGCACGGCACCGGCCTGGACGGTCTTGAGAGTCACGTGGGTGACCAGCTCCGCCGTCGGGTACGGAATGTCCTCAAACTGAGTGTCATCCAGGGCCAAGCCCATGTGGTTCTTCATGTATGACGTTCCCATCGCAAATGCCTTCTGTTCAACACTGCAAGTGCCTTCTGTTCAAATCACGAGACCAGTCACCTGCATGTGAATCAAGAACGATAAATGTATGGAACATTGCATTGGCTAAACTTTAGGCTAAAGGTGGAATTTCACTAGCTCCCATACAGATATAAAATCGATACATCAATAACATCAAAATATATGTTAATGTAACTGAATCCTTGACTGTTGCTTAACGTGTTTGATTTACTAGTATTACATATCTGTATAAAACAGTCAAAACAAATTGTAACGTTATGATTCAAATCCAGTTATTTCACATGGGAATTCCTTGATAAATTGATTATGACACAATAAGTGAATGACACAAATTAGATGTATAACAGTTAAGAGTTTTTTTCTCGCATTAGAAGGATAATTCACATTATGCGAGTTCTCGTAGCAAACATAACATTACATTTGAAGTTCATGCATTCTTTCGGCCTTCTGACTGCTGACTGTTACCCGTACGTGTTTACAAGCACACAATGACACAGTAGATGATCGGTTATCAGGTCAAGAGCAGCTAAAAGCCTGTTTTACACGATCAAACTACTTCAAACTTTTACTTCAAACTACTTCAAACTTTGGAGTTTGACGCCAAGTTTGATCGTGTAAACCGAGACTTCAAACTACGTCAAACTACGTCAAACTACGTCAAACTACTTCAAAACACTTCAAACTCCACCACCAAGTTTGATCAAACTCAGTCAAACTATTCAAGCTCGTGCCCATATCATATGGAGGATATACATAATTTTCACTTTGAAACTCGTGACATTGAAGTACATAACATAGCCGTTCCGTTTTAATGCAGCTTTTAACAAAAGAGTATCAGAAATTAACGTCAAATGAAAATTTTGATGGATTTTGAAGTAGTTTGAAGGAGTTTGAAGTAAGGAGTTTGACCGTGTAAACCGGAGTTTGAAAGAGTTTGATGTAGTTTGAAGTAGTTTGACGTGACGAGTTTGATCGTGTAAACACCCACCATCAAACTATTTCAAACTCACGTTTTAGGAGTTTGAAGTAGTTTGAAGTTGAAAGTTTGAAGTAGTTTGATCGTGTAAACCAGCCATTAGTCAGACACCCGCTCAGAGAGGCTAAAATGTTAATTCCTGCCTTGGTTTTAACGTAGTCCGCTCCAAACAGTGGGGGTAACGAAGGGTCAAAATTTAAAAGTTATTCCTTCAATATGATCGCTTCGAAATGACCTATTGTATAGAGTAACTGATAAGAATCCTAATACTGAAAAGAAAATAGGGGGTCACCGTACAGGTTTCTTTGACATATTTTTTGGCATTTTTTGCACATTTTTTGTCCATATTCACATTTTGCATCATGTTTTCCATGCAAACGTGAAAAGGCAGTATGATATTAACATATGTTGTATACAAATCATATAAACTCTGAACATTCTGTGCGCCATGTATACATGCACCATAAAACCACACCACAGACATGACACAGCCGACACTTTGCCTTACGACTTGCATGTTCACACAAAAGACGAATTCCTTCTGAAATGACCGAGATAGTTTGGTGATAAAGGCCGTCAAAAAGCATTATTATTTCGATGTGGGTGGGGGGGGGGGGGGGGAACAAACCTTAGTGGCACTTCATGACTTAGCATTAGTCTGTTTGCCTAACCTGGCAATACTGTGTCATTATACTTTTGTCATTCAAAATGTTGTATTCAAACCTATTTGTCAGAATTGAAAAAAATAAATAAATACATGCTTGTGTGGCAATTTTGCCCGAAGATTGCGATAGGAGTATCGGCCGTTACTGTACACCATATAGAGATCTACCTTTTTTTCGAAGCTCGTGCGTTGTCTTGATGACGCATTGTCTTATCTCACTCCACTATACCAGAGAGTGTAGAAGGTTCTACACTCTCTGACTATACTGTATCATTGGCCATGACGTCACACCCTCGCTCTCGTGCGCTGCTCGCCTCGCTTTCTTGGAGTTGTCTCAGAGCAGTATAGGCGAGAGGATGACGGTGGGCATGCCCATGTGCTCCTCGTCCCCTTTGTCTGTGTAGAGGGTCCGCGAGGACCTCGGGCCAATTCCAATTGGGGGCCCAGGAGGGAGGCTGCTTTGATCTGGGGGCTCACGCCCCCATGGATTATGCATCTATGGCATTGTTTCGAGTGCTAGATCGGTTTATCTAGCACTCTGTCACCGAATCTAGGCCGAGCTAGGCGAGGCTTAGATGGCGACATGCCAATAAACAGCTGTTACGGCAAACAAATGATATATTTTACTGGCTTGAGTGGTAGATCGAAATATCTTGGAACTGTTCTCATCATTGCACGGAAATGGTGGAGTGCGAGAATAGTCTCTCGCCCTGGGATGATGCGTACAGGCTCTGGCAGACCGTCGGGTTATCCAGGGTTCTATCCCCGTGGTGGACCATCGGTGAGGCCGGCCAGCAACCCGCCCACATATGCAGATTCCGCAAACCACCCTCTTACCTTTTGGACTCGTCATACCAGGCTACATTACTATGATGATGTCATATCTGTGTGATGAATCGAGGCCGGACATGTTCGGCGGACTACTACCTGGTTGTGTCCGTGCTCAGATGCGGGGCGCTAGCGCCCTAGGTAGCGGACATCAAACATTACACTTGTAATTGGTCATTACTGTGGAAAAAACAACTTTCCATAATCTCCCCTCTGAATATTTACTCCGCAGCTGCGCCTCATACTACGGTATCATACGGTACGAAATACAGTGTAGTGTAGTATTTTTAGAGACTGTGACGGCCCGTATCTTCCCCCGCACTTCAGAACATTTGCACTATACACAAGCATAACCACACCCTTCTGTGCGCCATGTGTACATGCACAATAAAAAAACACCACAGACATGACACAGCCGATCACGTGCGATTCACATGACACCCAGCCAATCACAGAACAAACCACACACGTCACACCACAACACGACCTTCACCCTGCACTCAGACAAAGACCTGTTCATACACGCACCCTGTTTTGGCGGGAAAATTTAGAAGATAACTCGCTCAGGGCTGATTTCAACGGTAACAATCTAGGATATTGTGAAGGACTTAACCTCGGGGATAACGGACTTATAGCGGCATACGTGGAGGCCGTGATAGTGCCATTTCGTCATACGCACCTTGTTGATATCTGACATGCCAATAAAAGAACTATGTGCCAATCACACAACGCTCCAGTTTGACATACGATCGTGTGAATGGCCTAAAGTCAAGTTCAGCTGTCAGTGAAACACGCTTTTTGGCCGTATTTTCGTTTTGGATGATCGAATCAACTTGAAATTTTGTGTGTCTTAATTTGGTATCATGCCGTAATTTTTCACTGAACTTCAGAATTTCATCTCAAGAAATGAAAAAGTTGGCAATCTACCTCAATGTTAAATTTCAGTCCAAAATGGGATCAGATAAATTCTAACAAATTCTGCGCTTTTATCATGTTTATGCCAGTACACAAAGAATTTATTGCGTTGCCTTGAAGCCGGATGTCTTAATCGCGGTGTATATTAAGTAAACATGTTTATTGTGAAGCAATATATAACTCAGAGTGAGACATCAAATAAAAGTCGTTTTTGTGTGCAGACCCTGAAGTTTCATGTTGGGGCTGAATTTTAACATTAGGGTAGATTACCGACTTTTTTCAATTTTTGAGATTACGGCATGATACCCAATTAAGACATACAAAGTTTCAAGTTGATTTGATTATCCAAAACAAAACTATGGCCAAAAAGCGTGTTTCACTGACAGATGAACTTTAGTATAGAATCTAAATAGGAGCCTGAAGAATCCCTCTTTCATCACAATAGTCATCTAGTCTATGTTTTTTACTTGTACATAACTGCACAAATGATCAAGATGTTCACAGCGCTGCGCAACTAACGAAATGATTACCACGTGTGTTATTATCATAACGTCCCAAGATTCTGGATTATTTCAGAAGATTTGGAGAGGAAGATTTCACTCGCCAGAGGTTAGCTCGAGCGAATCCGGCAGGTGCGCACGCATGCGCAGTTCCCCGATCCTGCCGGTTATCTTGTTGTGCAGTATTTTTGGTGACTTTCGCTAAGAAAAACACCCTAAAATGGATCCACAAACCTTCATGGAGATCGCCAATGTGGTGACCAAATTAAAAATGTACCCGTATTTCGATGTGGCCAACTACATTTTGATGAGCATCATGGTTCGGGAGGATAATCATCCACAGGCCACAGGTAAATTTGACTTTGACGATCCAGAATCCGGTTACACAGATCCACTCCCGTTTCCGGATTAGACTGATCCGGAATGTACAATTTAGTGGACAGTCGTGTTTCTCTATGATAATCAATGAGTTGATCAGTGGCACAAAATGATAAATACAGATAAAAAGAACATCTGGTGTGTAATAAAGAACACTTTTCTATCATAACTAATTGTCATTCCGGATCCTGAGTATGGAAAATTAGTTGGTAAATAAATTGCCCACGTTATTGTACATCCTAGCCAACATGAAATTTGTTCGGCCCTCAGAGAAGACGAAATTGTCTATCATGATCATTGTGAATGTTATTCCCGTTTAGCACTAGCATGCCCTAAGTTAGTTTAGCAGTAGACTAGATCTATCAATTGGGCTGAACTAATTTCCGTTTGATATTCTATACTTACTGCTATAGACACAGTAAGGTGCAGGATCTTACAATAGCATACAGTAGCAAAAATCAGATGCTACTGCTATTGCTACTGCTATACTTGTACATCCCGGACCACACAATAGCACACAGTAGCAAAAGCGTATTGTGGCGA
Organism: Terebella lapidaria; assembly: GCA_949152475.1. NCBI lineage: Eukaryota > Metazoa > Annelida > Polychaeta > Terebellida > Terebellidae > Terebella > Terebella lapidaria. Next base: position 51,898,608 of record OX424557.1, on the reverse strand, counting down.
TTTTGCCCTAAGCACGCGGCAGGTGATTGTAAACATAAATGCCATTTGTGTGGCCTTTTCGTACTTGGCCTTGTTTTGACATGCTCCGTTCGAGCGTGCGTTGCCACGGCGACGTATTGTAATTTACGCTCCAGTAAACTATAACAATGGATCGATTAAACCTCGCGTGCGCCCTACAGTTTCTGGTGTATTATATATACACTGGAAGCGACTCGTTCGAGGAGATTGTCCAAGATCGAGAGACAGGACGCACACGAGGCTCGCCATGAGCTTTGTGTTCCCTGTTTGTGAGTAGTGGGCTCCTAGAGCCCTGGGGACGATTTCCATGGGGAGGCCCGGGCTGGGAGAGACAAGTTGCTGACTCGGGGGCCTTCGGCCCTGTGGATCGCCAGCTCTCTCCCTTCCCGGGACGTGTGACAGAGGCTCTGGCCAGCATGTCGGGCTGTACGGGGTTCCGTCCCCGAGGCAGACCGCGGCTCGCCAGGCCCCGCCAGTTAACACCGTAGGGATGAACTAGTTTCTGAACGGTGTCCGTAGGCCTGGGAGTGTCGGGTGGGCTGTTACCTGGTTACCGTTAATGCTGAAGTAGTTACCGTGTCCGCCGCGACCTCCGGTGAGCGGCCCTGCCGCAAGGACTCGGATGAGAGAGGACTATCCTCGAGGATCCCGAAGAGCGGACGGTAGTCAATAACTTTACAGTATGCTACTGCTATTGCCATACTTGTTTAACGACTGGGACGCTACTGCTACTGCTATTGCTACTGCTACTCCTCCAATGTCTGGTCTGGGAAGCGCACGCTACTGCTATTGCTACCGCTACACCTGAGCTTGATCTGAGACTAGCCGACGTTGCTCCATTTTGAACGTTTGATATGGGGGGTTCCGTTCAATACGGAACCCCCCATATCAAACGTTCAAAATGGAGCAACGTCGGCTAATCTGAGACCAGGACGCTACTGCTATTGCTACTGCTACTCCCCAGCTTGATCTGAAACCGGGACGCTACTGCTATTGCTACTGCTAGGGGATGAAAAATTGATTCAAATGAAAATATTGGCCCAAAATATTGGTCAATCATATCCTGCGCATTCTTCTATATTCAGTAAGAATTAAAAAGGTGACAGACCGAGTAAATGACCTTCAATCAGTGGATGAGTGGTATTAAGGTGCGGTGTATGATATGGTACTTGGGCCAAAATATTGCATGTTGTTTCACTAATTGTTGTGAACTTTGAAATTCATGGACAGTAAGTCAGTAACTGTTGAACTGTATCTGCTGAAGATCTTACCAGTGTCACCAGCTTTAATAATAATGCTTACAGAGTGTGTGTTATACTGAAACACCTGTGTTTAGTGTCTACATACCGGTGCATTCATCAAGAACTTCTATGACGGTGTCATTTCAGTGCGATAACCAAATATGGGGTGACACATGTCTGAATTGGGTGCCAAACTGTTTTCATCATTGATCCTCATTCGGTGCCAGGGAAGTGCCACATGTGTGACAGGAAAAGCTTATCCATCAGGAACAGATTTTCTCTGCAGGTTTTCATGTGTCAGTGTTTCCAAGTTGTCTTTATATTTGCCAAACATGTTCATCATGTTTAACCAGCATTTTTGTAACTAACTACATGTGAACACCATAGTCCAGGATTCGGCCAGTCAGAAAGTTCCGTACCAGCAGCAGATCCAAAATGTCTGGTTCACCATCCACACGGATACATGATGGTGGGAGATAATGTGAGAATGCTACAGAGTGTGACAGCTTGAGGGGAGGGGAGTATTTTGGCGTCCTTTTGCTGCATTTGGTAATTTGGTAGCTAGAAATGGTGCCAATTTGCCAATAGCTTCTCAGTACTAGTATGTTAGGGAATCATTAGGTTACCGGAGCTTTGGTCCGATAACCTATTGGCATGGCGTTGCGTCCGTCCGTCCGGCGTTAACATTTTTATCTTTAAAGTTAACGATCGAATCTTTCTGAAATTTTGCACAAAAATGCCTAAAAATATTTTGAGAAGGAGGTATTTTTTTGTTTTCTGATTTTCGCATTTTTTTAGGTTACCGGACCTAACCTATTAGGTCCGGTAACCTATTGCCGTCGCGTTGCGTCCGTCGTCCGTCCGTCGTCCGTCGTCCGTCCACATTTTTATCTTTAAAGTTTACAGGCGGAATTTCCTGAAATTTTGCACAAAGTTGCCTAAAAATATTTCAAGAGGGGGTTATTTTTTAGTTTTTTGATTTTCGCATTTTTCTCAAAATGGCGGCCATTTTTGACGAAAAATGGCCAATTTTGGACTTTGGCGGCCATTTTCTCAAAAACTGTCTGATCAGTTTTGAGCTTTTTGTTTCAAAAGATTCCATTTTGAATTTTGAATTTTGAATTTTTGACGGGTCGGCGAAAAATTTTTTTTGGTCCCAAATCGCGTTACTATCCATTTTGGGTCATTTCTAGACAAAAAAAATTTTTCACCCTCTGAAAAAAATTTTGGACTTCGAAAATTTTCGGCACTTTTTTCCTTCATAATGAGAGCTGCCGGGCCTGTACTCATAGAACGCTTGAAGATAGAGCTTAGATATTGGCACTTTCAAATGGAAAGTCATATATGGCGACTTGTGTGGTGACCTTGAATTTGACCTTGGATGACCTTGAAAGGTCAAAACAGCCATTTTTGGGTCGAGAAATGCTCAAATTTGCACCTGGACTGTCTTTTCTCGAAAACTGTCTGATCAGTTTTGAGATTATTGTTTCAAATTATTCCCCTTATGTACCCTTATGATGTCTATAAGTTTTGTTGCCCTTGAATCGCCGGTCTCCGTGTGGCGGCCATTTTGAATTTTTGACGGGTGGGCGAAAAAAATTTTGTTTGCCCCAAATCGCGTTACTATTCATTTTGGGTCATTTCTAGACAAAAAAAATTGTTCACCCTTTGAAAAAAGTTTTGGACTTGAAAAATATTCGGCACTTTTTTCCCTCATAATGGGAGCTGCCAGGACTGTACTCATAGTACGCTTGAAGATAGAGCTTAGATAATGGGACTTTCAAATAGGAAGTCATATATAGCGATTGGGGAGGGGACCTTGAATTTGACCTTTGATGACCTTGAAAGGTCAAAACAGCCATTTTTGGGTGAAAAAATACCCAAATTTGCCTCTACAGATGAAATGCATGTAGATAGAGCTTCAGTTTGCATTATGAACATATAGGAAGTCATATATGGAACAACTAATGATGACCTTGATTTTGACCCTGGATGACCTTCAGTGCTAAATGTCTGACTTGAAATCTTGAAAGTGGCCTCTGAAGCATAAACTTTTGCACATACAGGTTAGGATTGTGTAAAAGCCTGTAAAAAAGTCATGTATAAATGGCACTTTTTTTTTTTCACATTTTTTTAACTTGACCTTAAAGACCTTGAAGGGCGAATTTCAAAATCTGAAATTGGCCTCTACACACGAAATACTTGTTGATAAAACTTATATGTTTGTATTATGAACATGTATACGAAGTCATATGCAGCATACCTGATGGTGACATTGAGATTCACAAAGATGACCTTGACTGGTAAATCTCAAAATCATATGTCACCTACAATGCTTGAAACCAAAATTGTCCGGTAACCTATCTTAGCCCTTGGGCTAATTTTTCAAAATGGCGGCCGTTTTTGTCGAAAAACGCTCAATTTTGGACTTTGACGGCCATTTTCTCAAGGTCAGTTTTTGGTTTCAAAAGATTCCCCTCATACACATCTGTGATATGTATAAGTTTGGTTGCCCTAAATTCGCCGGTTTCCGTGTGGCGGCCATTTTGAATTTTTGGCGGGTCGGCCAAAAAAAATTGTTTCGCCCCAAATCGCATTACTATCCATTTTGGGCCATTTCTAGGGCAAAAAAATTTTTTCACCCTTCATAATGGGAGCTGTTCGGACTGTACTCATAGAACGCATGAAGATAGAGCTTGGAAATTGGCACTTTCAAATGGAAAGTCATATATGGCGACTTGTGTGGTGACCTTGAATTTGACCTTGGATGACCTTGGTCAAAACAGCCAATTTGGGGTCGTAAAATGCTCAAATTTGCACCTGGTCTGTATTTTCTCAAAAACTGTCTGATCAGTTTTGAGATTTTTGCTTAAAAAGGTTCCTCCTATATACCTCTGTTCCTGCTAATATACCTTTTCGTTGACGAGTCGACGAAAAAAAAAAATTTTCGTCCCAAATCGCATTACTATCCATTTTGGGTCATTTCTGGGCAAAAAATTTTTTTCACTCTTTGAAAAAAAATTTGGACTTAAAAATTTTCGGCACTTTTTTCCTTCATAATGGGAGCCGTCAGGACTGTACTCATAGAACGCCTGAAGATAGAGCTTAGAAATTGGCACTTTCAAATGGGAAGTCATATATGGCGACTTGTGTGGTGACCTCGAAATTGACCTTCGATGACCTTGAAAGGTCAAAACAGCCATTTTGTTGTCGTAAAATGCCCAGATTTGCCTCTATAGATGAAATGCTTGCAGATAGAGCTTATGTTTGCATTATGAACATATAGCAAGACATATATGGGCAATATGGCACAACTAATGATGAACTTGACGTCAGATGACCTTGAGTGCCAAATGTCTGACTTGGAATGTGTAAATTGACCTGAGCGGCCTAAACGATTCCACCCAGATATATCTTTGTATTATGAACATATAGAATATCAAATGCCGCACACATACATGTGATGGTGACATCAAAGTTCACACGGATGACCTTGATCGGTAAATCTCAAGGTCATATGTTTACACTGCGAACCTTGATTGGTAAATCTCAAGGTCTGTTACCAATGCTGCCATGGCCAAACCAAAATTGTCCGGTAACCTATCTTAGCCTTTGGGCTAATTTTTTTTTGTTGAAAGGAAAAATGAGAATTGTTATAGTATGTGCTAAGAGACAGCAGTTCATGATACTTCAGGAGACATTCATCACACTTTTGCCTGAATAGTGTCAAATATTTTCAAGAGAAATTGATGGGTTTTGATATTCATATTTAAATACTCATGCTTTTCAAAAAGCTCAATACATTTCCAGATGAATAATGAAGGATGTTACCACATTGTCAAGGGAATCGGCATAGTTCAGTGAGCTTCCTAGTCTTTGACAGAAGAAGGTCAATAGAATGATCATCATGAGTAAGCTCGTCAGTCATGAACTGAAAGTGTTTACACAATGCTGTACAATGCTGGTCCTTGGAGGTATAGATCTGCCTCATTAACTGGAATGCTGCTAGTTTTGTTTCATGGTCAACTGCTGGAGCACCTTGCATGTGAAACATACATATACAATGCTTTCCGTGCCTGTCAGCATGGTCAGTTATTTACCTTTATTCTGTTATGGACCAGGGGCTCCTGGCTGATTACAGGATGATACCTGGGTAATGACTGTCAGATCTTATACTAGAACATTGCAGAAGCTGGCTTGGAGTGATGTAATCTCGTACAGCTTGGGTAATATAGAGAGAGGCTGTATTCAGTTGTGGGGCAGTTAGGAATGCTACAAGGTTTGGAAGGGGAAGGGGGCTGGATGATTTAAGTGGGATAGATGTATGTATTCCCACATGATTCCCACTTACTCAGAACAGTGGCCAGAGTTGGGATAATGTTCTATTGATCGTGCTTGTTTTAGCAGCAAGCCAACACATCCTACACTCAAGGCCAGACCGCTATAAATGTGTGGCCCACCTACGTTTGTACTTGGCAAACAATCTGAGCAGGTTATCATTCTCTGTAAATCAGTCCTCAAAAATACTACATGTACAGTGCATACTTATCTGGTTATATTTAACAGAAATCATGGTAATGTTTGATCAATTCACCATGTTTACTGCATCATTAGTTATCTGTAGACGTGAATGTAATCTTCGACTGAAATATCATAAATCCTCTGTAGGCCTACACATGATTTATGAATGCTAGTATTATACCTACCTAGTACATGTATCAAAACAAGCAACAACATCAACTTGAAAACTCAGAAAATAAACACCTTGTGAATCGTGTATATTTGTGACCATGATATTAAATGTCCCAAGATGCCAATACATGTGTTTTGAAAATCACATGAATACTAGTAATTGGTCGTAATAGTAGCATGGCGAGCCAAAGCAAAACCTCCTGCAGCAGTGTGCACAAAAGTGAGGTCAAACTTGAGGTCAAATTTAAGAAAATTGCTGAATAATATACCTATAGCCTCCAATCCCCTTGATTCAAATAACAAATATGTGGATTGGAACATTCCAAGATCTTATTAGAAAGATACAAGATGAATATTTTTTTACAAAAATCAAAGCATTTTTGAGGAAAAGAAGGGGGAGCTCTACTATTAGGGCATGTGCCACTATTAGGACCAATACGGTATGCTGAATCACACTAATACTATAGATATTGGGTTTCGTCTACTTCAGAATTGTTTGTTTTATGGTTTTTTGAGAGTTCAAGGTCATGCATGAATTGCACAGGCTATCACATATCCAGCCACGACGAGGCTGCTGTTACCATGGCTACCCCTATGTTTCAGGCTCCCAGCTGTTCTCACGGAAGCACCCTCTGTCCCGCTGGGTCGCCACGATGACGCCGTTGTTACCATGGCTACCCCTATGTTTCAGGCTCCCAGCTGTTCTCACGGAAGCACCCTCTGTCGTGCTGGGTCCCCAAGATGACGCTGTTGTTACCATGGCTACTGCTATGTTTCAGGCTCCCAGCTGTTCTCACGGAAGTACCTATGCCCTGCTGAGTTACCCAGATGACGCTGTTGTTACCATGGCTACCCCTATGTTTCAGGCTCCCAGCTGTTCTCACGGAAGCACCCTCTGTCCTGCTGGGCCGCCAAGATGCTGCTGTTGTTACTATGGCTACCCCTATGTTTCAGGCTCCCAGCTGTTCTCACGGAAGCACCCTCTGTCCTGCTGGGTCGCCACGATGTTGCTGTGTTTCGCTGGTAGTCTCATTGGCAATCTCCTGGTCGGGGAACCGCTGCTGATTCCTTTCAAAAACCACCAAGATCTCATGACAGCCTCAGCAGTATGGTAAGTTATGGTGACTATGGTAACAGAGAACCAATGCTAAGTTTTTATATGGTTATATTACCTGCACTGAAATAACAAAGAATGGTTTCAGGAGAACATTTAGAGGATCAAAGAACAAACAAACTCGTAGTCTAAATCTGTAATTAGTGTTCTTTTGTCATAAAATGAAAAACATGTAGCCTACAGGGTAATAGGGGCAGGTATGCAATGCCATGTCAGAGCGTTGCCTGTCACTGCCTCGTACTGTGTGGACTTGCAATGAAGCAGTAAAGTATTGAATGCTTGATTTTGGCAGGTACCTGATCAACTACTCTCCATTTGACCTGGTGTACAAGCTGTGTAAGTTTCTGCCCTTCAAGCTGGTCATCTACTGTTTGAAGGAATTCCAGCGAGCCAACAAGGTACACCACGGAGTCATGTACGCGATGAAGCTCTACCCGGGCTCCTACGTCATCATCGGCATCATTGGAGTCGTTAAAGGTATCAACTCTCGTCGCAGCAAGGAAATTCATAGTCATTATCATCGTGGACGTGGTGATGTTTCACATGTGTAAATTAACATGATTAATGGATAATGCCATGATTTATAAAGCAATCTCAAACTTTGTAATAAATATTCATGCTGATCTTGTATACTATGCATATCATTGCTAATAAGACGGTGATTTTTCAACAGGATAGCCATGAGATGTTTGTCTTGATCCATCGATATGATACATTTAGTTCACTTTGTGCTATGAATCATTCACGACCTAGCTGCCTGAATTTTACGTTTACAATGTAGCTGTTGGATGTTGATGTTGCATGCTCACTCCCACCACCTTATCCTCCTGACCGCCCCCACCCCACCCCCTAGGCTCTGCCTCCGGCCACATGAGGGTTCTACAGAGACTCGTCTGCGGTTACTGGAACCCCAATTCTAACGAGTTCCTAAAACCATCATTGTAAGTATCGGGCAGCAGCTTGCCGGACCCTGGCTCTATATATTTAACCTGATCACCCTCTGATCAGCCTCACCCTCTGTGTCGTAGAGTTTAGGTGTACATATTAGTAGAAGTTTACTAACATAATTCTTCATGCCAGTACCAGTAAATTACTAGTATATGGATTTGTTTTGAATTGGTTGGTTTGTGGTCAAGTATGTTTTGGTTTTAGGAATACAGTTAGTCTATATGTCTCGTTCATGTATCATGATACAATATGCTGATATGCACATTTGTATTTGATCATGGGATCTACCTGTGAGAGCTTTTAAATTTGTTGTATCATGACAAATCTCCCAGGATAAAATTTGTAAATGCTCAGCAGAGACACACTATTTGTGCGAGTCATTTGTGCCATGGTACATGAACACTATATCAATATTTGCTTCTACTGATCCTTTCAATTTATTTGTTATCTTGTGGAATTTGTAAGGTGTCTATCATGTATACATGTACTTGACCTGAAGTCCTCCTACCTTATTTGAACAAATAATTTCCACACATTCATTAGTGCTTGTCATCTGCTAGCATTTTCTGTCTATCAGTAGCTGTCCTGCCTAACTCTCTGCCTCTCCCCTGATGTCATAGTCATGGTGACCAAGGCCACAGTGCACACCTCACTCCTGTCAGTTGCCATAGTACTGGTGCTAGTGACCCCGTGATTGTTGCTATGGTAACGGTGTGAGCCTCCTCTGTGCTTGGACAGGTGCCGGCTATTACTATATGCGAGCGGCTGAGCGTTTTGTCCGTGGTCTCTGGATTCCATCGTCCAATGAAATCCTCCAGCCTTCCTTGTGAGTATTCTGTGTCTGTCCCTGCTTCATGGCTGCATACATTTTATGCTGTTGCGTGCTGTTTTGACATCAGATTTGAGATTGTAGTTCGAATGACTCAACTATTCAGATGTCGTTTGGCTTTTTGTGATAATATTTTGCAGTTACTGTTGGATTTGCAGAAAGACTTGCCCCTTGGTTGTTCCTTCTTTGGTGTTTTGTAGTATAGAGTTGTTTGTTGCATGTCATGTATCTCATTAGTATTCTGATAAAATAATCCAACAGAAATGACAGATTGATAGCCAATACAACCTGGATATTGGGACATGCTATTGGCTGTTATTGTTACATTTGATGTGTTGTTGGCCTCTCACATGTAGTGACTACAGACCTGTAAATGTATGTAAACAGAGTTGTGTATTATCTGTATTCAGAAGAGCATGGTTATGACTTTCTCAATTGTATCTGATACTACCTGTGATGAGTGTATTGATATCAAGTGAGATTTGTAGCAACAATCTTGGGATTCCTGATGTGATGAGGCATGATGACATTGTTAAAATCCCTTCTTATCTGTCTGAAAACTGAGCAGCTGTGTTGATTTGGTTCTGTTTTGCAGTTACTGTTGGATTTGCAGAAAGACTTGCCCCTTGGTTGTTCCTTCTTTGGTGTTTTGTAGTATAGAGTTGTTTGTTGCATGTCATGTATCTCATTAGTATTCTGATAAAATAATCCAACAGAAATGACAGATTGATAGCCAATACAACCTGGATATTGGGACATGCTATTGGCTGTTATTGTTACATTTGATGTGTTGTTGGCCTCTCACATGTAGTGACTACAGACCTGTAAATGTATGTAAACAGAGTTGTGTATTATCTGTATTCAGAAGAGCATGGTTATGACTTTCTCAATTGTATCTGATACTACCTGTGATGAGTGTATTGATATCAAGTGAGATTTGTAGCAACAATCTTGGGATTCCTGATGTGATGAGGCATGATGACATTGTTAAAATCCCTTCTTATCTGTCTGAAAACTGAGCAGCTGTGTTGATTTGGTTCTGTTTTTGAGAGTAGAATATATTGTCTGGAAGCTGGTGGACATCGACAAGTAAGGTTTACGTTGATCCTAATTTGGCTTCTGCATGGATTATACAAGTTACATCACCTCTGAAATATATATCACATTTTCTTCAGTTTCAATATCCTTAAAGTTTTCTTCAGCACTTCTATAGCAATATACACTGCCGCTATATGCAACCAATATATACTGGTATTTATCGCCAAAAGTATTTTCTGAGTGGGATTCTCCAAAAATTACTTGGTTAACCATTTTAAGTACATGTATGAGTAATCATGAAAATTAAGAAATCTTTGTCAATAATTTCAACACATTATGGTTCTTTTAATCACTGCATGTAAATATTGTAAGTTTGAAGACACTAAATGCCATCTTCTCTGTACATATGTCCTGTTTGTCTAATAACATGGTTCATATTTGTCTCCAACTCCTCCAGTGTTACGAAGGGCAGTCTGGCAGCCACGATCGTCTTTATCCTGGAGAAGAAGGGACTTATTGACGCCCCGCATGCGGTCATCTATTTCGGCGTGGTGATATTTTTCGTGTACTTCCGCCTGTCATCTCTACTCCTCGGTATCCACGACCCATTCGTTCCCTTTGAGAACCTGTTCTGCGCTATCTTCATGGGCGGCGTGTGGGACGCGATGAGGCGCGCCGTCTCCCGCGAGAAGGTCGACGAGAACGCCCAGAACGCCAGAAACGCCGCCAAGAGCAAGGAGGAGAAGAAAAACGACTAATCTGAGCCGCGGTTACCTCTGTGTGTCCCCCCGCTGTCAGACTGTGTGGTGTGTGTCTTGTGTTGTTAGGGAAAGGGAGGGAAGGGGGGAGGAGTCTAGGTGTGAATGGACAGTTCAGTTCATACTGAAGGTCTGAGCCCTGATGGCTTTTACCTCCCTTGTGTAGTGAGGGTAATACAAGTTACTCGTAAGTTTACATGTTTGTATTAAAGTCTGTGTCACTGGAATCTGTAACTTGTGTGTACTAATGTGTGGAACATTAGATACATGTATCTGTAATTCTCTGACTTCCACAAGTGGTGTAAATTTTTTCGACTGATCGTTGCAATCAAAATCCCATCGTTCATTACTGATGCTATGCTGATATTTGTCTCAATGGGTGTGCAAGAGATATGTGACGATTATGCTCTGTATGATAATACATTTAGTTATAGCTTATAATCTGGTCTAATGTTTGTAAATACTTCCTAATTTATTGAAATGTTTTAGTGCATAGGTTGGTGGATTTTGGTCTCAGTAATAAGATATGCTAGTCCTCAGTAGAATGCTTGCAGTGTGATAGGTCAGGATTATCATACATTTCATTTGTATGGTAGATTAAAGTGTATGGGACTAAATCAAGTGACAATTTGTGTGCGAAAGTCTTGTGTTGTATCTTTGATTTACCATTGGAATTAGGATAATTTGGATCAATTGTGTGGTAATATTGCTGCATGTAATGCAGCATTGTTCAATAATAAAGTGTGTTCAATTGCTGAGGGCTGGTTAATGATTCAGTTGTACATCTACATGTACAGCAAAAGTTGTCTGAACCATGAAATTTATTCATTGTGTTGTCATCGCTCAGAAAATGAGACTTTTTGTCAACCAAGTTTTCATTGCCCCAGTGTTCTGTACGCCCGAGTCTAATCAAGTTTGATGAATTCAAGCTCACAAAAATGTCATATGCAACAATATTTGCCAAATGTTGTAGTTGTGGCAGATTGTACGAAGGTACATGTACATGTAGGTGTGGCAACACGAGCTATCAGCAACAGTGTGTGCTCGAGATTCTATGTTTAGTTCTAAAATGTTTATTCATCACTGGCAAACTAGGGATTTAGCTAGTTAGTCTGCGTGGCTACAGATCTAGTAATTCTTTAAGAACAACCTTTTGTTTTGAAGATTTTGGGTGGTTAAAATTAGTTCATGGATAATGTGAATGGTTGTGAGATGTATTGACAAGGCAAGGAAATATCAGTCTACATGTAATGTGTTTGAACTGGCATACTGTAAATATTACAGGAGTATTTCCTATACCAGCTTAATTGTGAAAACATAGAACTGTGCCAACATTTGTCAGTATAGTTACATGGATAAAACCTGTATGTAATTGTCAATGGCAGATTACAAGTCAGAGGCAGCAACTCCTCCAATAACGTGAACTATTGTGATAACTGTTGGAGACGGGATACTGTGTGAGAGTATATCTCTATTGTATTTGGGATCTAGTGTACTTATATAGACCTGTGGTGTGATTTGTTGATGTATATACAAAATTTGTCTGTTCCTTTCTCCCAATTTTCACAGTCCTAGACGAACACAAATCCTGCTCTCTCACAGTCCATCTTTGTGGTTCATGTACAAGAAAATCCAATAGCTGATTTGTAAGACATCCGTTCATGTTATATGTACAGTAACCTTAAACCATTAAATATCCCAGCTGTGAAGAATGGATGGCAGAATCGAGAATAATGTGCTTGTTGTTTTAATGTAGAGAACTGATGATATAGATCAGAATTACTGAATAGAATCAGGTGGTACAATATTTTTTCTCACAAACTGATAACAAAATACACTGTACACAGTTTTTGTTTAGGACTGTGACGTTTGTGATTGTTTCTTAGTTTACTATCCAGCTGTAGAAAACACTGCAGATTTCTTCCTCAATGCCTTCCACTGCTGTACATTACAATCATTGTGATTACTCAGTAGATTGCGACATCATGCAATTATTCAGCTCAACAATATGTCCTGACTTGTCATTTTCAGCATGTGGTTTGTGCCGAACTCCCAGCGTTTCTTGTATATGAAGAGTGCACACAATAAAATCCTCTCTTTTTAGCTGATCGTTTGTCCGCTGTAAGTACATGCACAAGATAAAGACATAGACATAGCACAAAGGGTGCTCAAACCTACCAGCAATTTATTACGATTGTTCATTTATCAGAGTATAAATCGTGAAAATGATCCTGAACACTGCCTTCATGAGTGTGTATTCAATGGCCATTTTACAAATTTCCACGTAGACCTTTAGAACCTTGAATCTGAGACCAAGTTCAATGTTGCTTTGAGCTGCAGCATACAGTGCAGGTTCTGACGAAATACTTGTACCAGGTATATTAGAGTAGGGTCGTGCTTATTTGAAGTCGTATGTGTGTGATCATGGAGGGAGGCAGGATGAAGACTGTATTATAAAAGACTGTAAACTATTAGCTACTGTACGGTTGGACTTTCCTAATATAAATTTTGCCATGTCACGCTTCCATGATACTTTTTCTGAGGCAGCTACACAAATATTAGCTACACAAATATTAGAAAAGCTACACAAATATTAGCCAATTTGCACTCAGATGAAATGCAATGTGTATTTAGATTTACCAATCAAGGTCACCTGTTCCTAGAGGACAATTTGTGCATTTCGGCCTACATTTTCGGGTTTTTTTGGTAAATGAAGTACACCATCAATGTATATAATACAAATGACCTAAAATGTCATGTTCATAGAACATAGTTCATAGTTGCGACGTGAATTTCGAGATAAACATTATCGAAGTTTGAAATTGTGTCAAATGGACCATTTTCGGCACTGAAATGGCCGCCAGATATACAAAAACGATTCCTTCAAAACTTTTTGATAATGGCTGTACATATTGGCCCAAGGTATTTTCTTGCAAACTTATAGGAAAATTTATGATGACAAACAAATATTATAGACCCAGACGGACGACAGAAAAAAAAAACATATCAAAACATGTAAACTACGAAATACAGTGGTCCCTTTGAGATAAAACACCTCCGAAATAAGACTGTCTGTAAAGACTTTTGTATTCCCCAAAGATCAATTTAGCATGTAAATGAACCTGTGAAATAAGACTTCCTCTAAGAGGTGAGGGTTTTTCTTCCGGGACCACTAGATTCTTTTGAAGTTGTGACTGTTCAGTACCAAAATTTATTGTGATCATTCAGTTCCAAATATAGTATATATTTAGTATCACAGTCAATAAAATGAATATTCGTAATTCTATGCAATTTAGCATTAAAAATATTAAATATCATAGTGGAAATGGTCCACCACACAAGTGTCCAAATGAGGATAGTGGGTCACTGGTCATAATTTGAGGACAACTCGTATACTACTCGAGGCTTAATCAGAAGCAGGTGCCATGAGCAACACTTATTGTGGCTGTGCCTGACTGTGATATAAAACAGCTGAATAAAATAGTCTGATCACTGTGGTACACAAAGAAGTTGAGGTATTCTGCTGCGGGTTTTCCTCGTAGAGTGATTTTGATGTCATCAGAGCTCTGCTCTATGGAGGTCACACGTTGAGCAGACATCGGCACCAGTTTGCTCAGCTCTCCCAGAATCACCAGTGGCTTGTTCCTGGTGGTTGAAACAGCAAATATAACTAGACGTCAAGGCCTAAAGATGCCTTGGAGGCATTTCGGTGTTAAGACCTAATTTATAATATTTATAACATGTTTACCATGGGCTCTACGACACTGTTTCCAAGATATCCACGAAAATAAAAAATGTCAACTCAGTAAAAAATAATTGAGGTCGAGGTCAAAGTTAATCCATAATACCCCTTAGACATGTTTGTCTAGCGTGACAAGTCCGAAAATAACGTCCGAAACACCGTTTCTGAGATATCGACAAAAACAAAATATGTCGACTCGGCAAAAAAATTTCAGGTCGAGGTCGAAGATCATCTATAATACCCCTCAGACATGTTTGTCTAGGGTGACGAGTTCAAAAATAACGTCCGCTTCGCTCTACGACGCACCGCTTCCGAGATATCGACGAAATCGAAAAATGCTGACTCGGCGAAAAAAATTACAGGTCAAGGTCGAAGTTCATCCATAATACCCCTTAGACATGTTTGTCTAGTGCCACGAGTCCGAAAATAACGTCCGATTCGCTCTACGACGCACCGTTTCCGAGATATCGACGAAAACGAAAAATGCTGACTCAGCGAGAAAATTTCAGGTCAAGGTCAAAGTTCATCCATAATACTCTCAAGACATGTTTGTCTAGTGCCACGATTCCGAAAATAACGTCCTTTTCGCTCCATGACGCTCCGTTTCCGAGATATCGACGAAAACGGAAAATGCTGACTCGGCAAAAAAATTCAAGGTCAAGGTCAAAGGTCATCCATAATACCCCTAGACATGTTTGTCTAGTGCCATGAGTCTGAAAATAACGTCCGTTTCGCTCTATGACGCAACGTTTCTGAGATATGCAGGAAACCTCAAGGATGACTGGGCGAAAACTCTTCCGACCTCTAGGTCAAAGGTCGTTTGACGGATTAATCCCAAAATCAATAGGGTTCTTCCCTGTTGATATATGAACCTCCATGCAAAGTTTTGCAGAAATTGCCTACATACTTTCTGAGTTATCTTGGCGAAGATACATCGAGGCAAACTAAAGTTATCGGTCAGAAACCAAAACGGCGAAAAAAAAAAAGAAAAAAAAAAAGGAAAAAAAAAATTCTGCTAAAACCCCCATTACATTAAACTTATAATATTCAGATACTGCTAAAGGATAAAACAATTTGTCATAAAACTTCCAAACCACATAGCTGATATTTATTCTTACTTGAACAGGAGAATAGGACTTGTATAATACAAGCAAAAGTCGAGAAGTTGGCAGCCTTCCAGCGTGAGCGGGTTCGCCACAGAGAAGAACTGCGGCTTGTCGACTGAAGAACTGAATTTGTAACTATAAACCATAAACTTTCCCACCTGCAATATGGAACAGTAACACTCCTTGAAATCCTGTCAACAAGTCAGGCAGATAAATATTCCTTCACATCACGGTTTATAAATCCATAAACGAGTACTATTCCCATGGATGTACACTGTTGACTCCAACTTACTGGAAAGCCTGCATCCCTCGGTCCCAGTCGGTAGGACACGTTCAAGTACGGACTGAAAATAATCCCGAAAAACAGCTCGCTGATCAGACTGTGTGTAGTCCACACCTCGCCCACAGGACCGACATCTCTAAACGCTCGCTACAATAGAACATCCATCCTCATTAAATTTTGTGAGTTGTATAATGGCGATCGCACACCTGTTGATAACTTGTATCATTTACTTCTAGTAGTTGATTGATAATACTGAGAAATTTGATGTTAGAGACACTGAGCATTACCTGAAATATCTGGGCATCTATTGCTGTGGCAGGTTTGGAAGGTTTCAGTAGAAGTCCTTCAGCATTGATTAATCTGTCAGAGGAATGACTTTGTGGTAACACACCTGCCTATAATGATCACTGCATCCACCAAAACATTCATAGCTCATGCAAGTGAGAGTGTGAGACCTGTCAGTAACAAATGCCAAGTGTTAAAATTACATGTCAGTTTCACAATGTACCTGTCCGTGATGCTGGTGTCTGTGTGTCCCACTCTGTCACTGACACCGACAGGACCGGCACTCAGCAGCGCCACAGTCGCCTCAAACAGTGGGTACGGCTCTGTCGCATCTACAGATACCGGTAGAGGAATAAACTAAATCTAGTGAAGAACACAACAAACACAACTGCGAGTACAATTACTGTCTGAAAATTAGGCATTTAAATTAATTTAAACAGAAACATGATCTGGAGTGAATTTCCTGATGTGCCTGGTCATTTCAGTTTCATGACAATAGGTGAAGATACCATAAAATTCACTGGTAAGTCAATCAGAAGATATCCTCATTAATCATAAGGCCTTGGAGGCATTTCAGGGAGAAGCATGAAAAAAACAAAATGTTGACTCAGCAAAAACATGATGAAGCTCCCAATGAGACCTATAAGACATTTGTGCAATTACATGTATGTGAAGGACAACCTTGATACCCCTGTATCAAGCCCTGATGTCGATACCCCTGATGTCTGTTTTCCTCTAGGTCACACCGTTTCTGAGATATCGATGAAAACGAAAAATGCTGACTCAGCAAAAAAAATCAAGGCCAAGGTCAAAGGTCATCCCTAATACCCTTAAGACATGTTTGTCTAGGGCGACGAGTCCGAAAATAATGTCGAAAAAAAATGCCGACTCAGCGAAAAACTTTCGGGTCAAGCATAAAGGTCATCCCTAATACCCGTGAGACATGTTTGTCTAGGGCCACGAAACCGAAAATAACGTCCGTCATCCATAATACCCCTTAGACATGCTTGTTCAGGGTGAGTCCAAAAATAACCTCCGTTTCGCTCTATGATGCACCGTTTCCGAGATATCGACGAAAGCGAAAAATGCCGACTCAGCGAAAAAAATTTAGGTCAAGGTCAAAGGTCATCCCTAATACCCTTAAGACATGTTTGTCTAGGGCGACGAGTCCGAAAATAACGTCCGTTTCGCTCTACGATGCACCATTTCCGAGATATTGTCAAAAACGAAAAATGCCGACTCAGCGAAAAAATTTAAGGTCAAGGTCAAAGGTCATCCTTAATACCCCTTAGACATGTTTGTCTAGAATGATGAGTCCGAAAATAACGTCCGTTTCGCTCTACGACGCACCGTTTGCGAGATATCGACGAAAACGAAAAATGCCGACTCAGTGAAAAAAATTAAGGTCAAGGTCAAGGGTCATCCATAACACCCCTTAGACATGTTTGTCTAGAATGACGAGTCCGAAAATAACCTCCGTTTCGCTCTACGACGCACCGTTTCCGAGATATCGACGAACACGAAAAATGCCGACTCAGCGAAAAAATTTAAGGTCATGGTCAAAGGTCATCCATAATACCCCTTAGATATGCTTGTCTAGGGTGACCAATCCCAAAATAACCTCTGTTTCGCTCTATGATGCACCGTTTCCGAGATATCGGCGAAAACGAAAAATGCTGACTCAGCGAAAAAATTTAAGGTCAAGATCAAAGGTCATCTTTAATACCCTTAAGACTTGTTTGTCTAGGGCCACGAGTCCGAAAATAACGTCCGTTTGGCTCCATGACGCACCGTTTCCGAGATATCGACGAAAACGAAAAATGCCGACTAAGCGAAAAAATTTAAGGTCAAGGTCAAAGGTCATCCATAATACCCCTTAGACATGTTTGTCTAGGATGACGAGTCCGAAATTAGCGTCCGTTTCGCTCTACGATGCACCGTTTCCGAGATATGCACGAGAGCCTCAAGGATGACTCAGCTAAAATTATTTCGAGCCCTAGATCAAAGGTCGTTTGACGGATCGGGCTCAAAATCAATAGGCTTCTTCCCTGGTGATATATGAACCTCCATGAAAGTTCCACAGTCATTGTCATAATACTTTTCGAGAAAAGAAAGAAAGAAAAAAATTTTTTTTGACAAAACCATAAAGGCATTTCTGCTGAAATGCCTTAATAATACTGGCTATTGTATAACTTTGTTTACAATAAATGCGCGAATCATGTACTTCACAAATAATACCCGAGCAGCATGATCACACCAGCAACCATCATTCAAGAATATGGATAGGTTATCGGACCATAGGTCCGGTAACCTGAAAAACGCAAGCTGATACCAAGGATAGAATACAGAGTGCCCGACCCACTGTAAGGATTTCCTGGCTGTTTGGATGTCGTCCAGAAATTGTCCTTGAATGGTGCCACACCGAGAGCGTCGGCAAATATGGAGGTAACACCAATCTGCCACTGGGACGTGTCCAACTGGTAGTCTATACTCGCCCGGATCTAAATCAATACACACCAAATCTTACCATACAACATCGCAAACATTTAACTCATCCCAAATACATTTTGTGTAGTGACAACAAAAATGAATGTATTATATTGTCCATTGATGCCGAATAGTATGCCATTTCAAAACTTATTCCAACACTGTCCAGCTTCATTGAATTGAGCAGAAATTCATACATGTAATTGATAATGACCACACATCTGGTGTATGTGTACCTGTGACACAGCGGGTACCTCCAGACTGGCCAACAGGTGGCGTGGCTGGGCCATACAGTACTGTATCTGGAGCCCAACCCTTGCTGCGGCCTCGCCCATCTGCGACAGCCAGCGCCGCCCTAGTGTCAGGTCTGAGTGCAGGGCGGTGAAGTGGTTCACCTGGTAATTCAACCAGTCCTGGACGAAGTGGAGGGAGGATGTAGGGTTTTAAATTTAAATTTTTAGTTTATATAGTTGCCCGTATACATATACGGTACCTGTACATAATATATTTATTAGATAATGTATACAAGTATGTACTAAAATATAATAACATATTATAAAACAATACATAATAGAGATTACCTGCTCATACACGATGAGACCCCACTCCTTGGCGCTCCTGAGCAGGTAGTCCAAGAACCTCTGGTCGTCTGGTAGAGATAGCTTCCCGTCCATCAAAAAGTCAAACTGTCCTCCATTCTGCCTCGCATACAACGTCGTGTTTGACCTGAGCAATGGAGTTGTAATCATTGCTTACTTGCTTGTACAATGTAGGCCAACGCACAGATGAAAAGAAATTGAACCGACTTTGCGATAAATTTCCTAATTTGCATTTTGTTGAGTATTGTTCAAAGTTTTAACAAACCAATATCTGTTGTGTCCGACAACGGGTAGTTGTGTTATGTTGTACACATACCTGGAATATATATAAATATACATCGGTAGATATACATGTACAGTGATGAGCACAAAGGATTCTCAAAGACATACAAGATGGTGTTGAAGAGATCTGGGACTTACTCTAGGCCATCTGGGAAGACTTTAGGGTCGGCTGTCCAGGTGATTGTCGCTCCGTACCCAGGCCCCTTGACTGGGTACCACCAGTCGTCTAGCTGGATATACCTGTAACATAGTAACCAGTTTATAGCAACCACCTTTTACTTTCAACCTAGCAACCATGCCATAGTAACCATCTGACTGGATATACCTGTAACATAGCAACCAGGTCATAGCAAACCACCTTTTACTTTCAACCGAGCAATCATGCCATAGTAACCATCTGACTGGATATACCTGTAACATAGCAACCAGGTCATAGCAACCATCTAACTGGATATACCACATAGCAACCATGTCATGATAGCAACCATCTAACTGGATATACCACATAGCAACCAGGTCATAGCAACCACCTTTTACTTTCAACCTAGCAATCATGCCATAGCAACCATCTGACTGGATATACCTGTAACATAGCAACCAGGTCATAGCAACCACCTTTTACTTTCAACCTAGCAATCATGCCATAGTAACCATCTGACTGGATATACCTGTAACATAGCAACCAGGTCATAGCAACCATCTAACTGGATATACCTTCAACGTAGCAACCATGCCATAGCAACCATCTAACTGGGTATACATGTACATAGCAACCATGGCATAGCAATCATCTAACTGGATTACCACATAGCAACCATGTCATGATGGCAACCATCTAACTGGATATACCTTTTAGCAACTAGGTCATAGCAACCATCGAACTGAATATACCTTCAACATAGCAACCATGGCATAGCAATCATCTAACTGGATTACCACATAGCAACCAGATAATAGCAACCATCTAACTGGATATACCACATAGCAACCATGTCATGATAGCAACCATCTAACTGGATATACCACTTAGCAACCAGGTCATAGCAACCATTCAACTGGATATACCAAATAGCAACCATGTCATGATAGCAACCATCTAACTGGATATACCACATACCAACCAGGTCATAGCAACCATCTAACTGGATATACCTTCAATGTAGCAACCATGCCATAGCAACCATCTAACTGGATATACTTGTAACAAAGCAACCAGGTCATAGCAACCATCTAACTGGATATACCTCCAATGTAGCAACCATGCCATAGCAACCATCTAACTGGATATACCTGTAACATAGCAACCAGGTCATAGCAACCATCTAAATGGATATACCACATAGCAACCATGTCATGATAGCAACCATATAACTGGATATACCACATAGCCACCATGGCATAGCAACCATCTAACTGGATATACCACATAGCCACCATGGCATAGCAACCATCTAACTGGATATACCACATAGCAACCAGGTCATAGCAACCATCTAACTGGATATACTGTAATCATGGTAACATATCATATCAATGACCCATGAATATAGTGTCACAGAAATGAAATTCAATGTCGAAAGCACTAAATTTTCTGTACCACTCATCTTCACAATGTATACATTCCTCTCTCACAGAGCACCTGTAAGGGATCTTGATTCTCCTGGTGTACTTGATGACTTCTGTCAATGTCTGCTCATAGTTTGTTCCTGGTTCTGTGTGGTGATAATAGTTAGCTCCTGAAAGAACAAGCAGATCTCGTTAATTCCCGATTAATTATACTTATGAAATATACCAACATTGGGATAATATTTTGTCATGTATTGACAATTACTGATTACTACTGAACTTGTAACATATCGGGATAATTGACCATTATCGGTGTAGTATCCGATGTAGCTGATGCTTGGATCGAGGTCCCTGGCTGCACTGGATCTCTGGTACCACTTCCTCATCACCACTCCCCACTCCGCCATTGCCTGATGATGACACAGTCAGATAGGGTACCATGGTGAACACAACTGATACTACATGTAGTAAGGTTAAAGACACAAAAAAATATCACCGCTTCGTGTCAGGTTTCTCAAACTTGGCCCTCGGCATAAAACTCCATATTATGCAATAACCCTATAATATTTTATTTATCCCCATACCTTGTTGATTCCCTTGTCGCTGTAGAACAGGATCGTGCTGTATTGGAAGCCCTCAGGCACAGTATCGACATCCCCCATCAGCCCCCAACTCAGTGTGTTTGTTTGGGTGTCGTGTGCAAAACTGGCAGCCATGAATTGTGAGAATGGTGATATTATCACAACATTGCTCCGTCTGTCAAACACCAGTAAAGGCCCCGAATCCAGGCCGTCCGTCGGGCGCATGGCTGTGGACCACCTTGGGATGCCCAGGAGATTGAAACATGAGAATCGATGCTGCTCTCCCACATGATATTGATTGACAAAATAATACCGTATTGGTCCTAATAGTGGCACGCGTCATAATAGTAGAGCGCCCCCCTCTTTTCCCCCAAAATGTTCAATTTTTGTAATCTTATAATTCACTTCATATCTTTCTGATAAGATCTTAGAGTGTTCCAATCCACATATTTATGTTATATGAATCATATTAAAGGGGTTTGAAGGCCATAGGTATAGTATTCAGTGATTTTCTTAAATTGGACCTCAAGATCGACCTCAGTTTTTCACGCGCTGCATATGCGAGTACATTATATAAGTTATACATTGATAACAGGTGTTTTTCACTGAGCTAGCAAGACTCCATGGAGTCCACACACCTTCCAATGTTGGTTTGGTTCATATTCACCCAGCCGATGAACAGTCCCCCATAAGTCATGAACCCGAGCTCTGTGTCAGACTTTCCAGTCAGAAAAGATGGGAACCCTGAAATAACTCCATTCTTGTTCCCCAGCCGTGTCTTCTGGAAGCCACTCACAAAGTTCTGGAACAGACAAAAGGTTTTGGAGCTCTATTTTAAAATAGAACCAATGATTCCGTACATAATAAGATTTTCATTCTAACATGTCTAAAGGACAGCTAAATTGTCTTCCGTAATCGTGAGTATGGGAGACAAAGTTCAATACTAATAACGGATGGAACATGTTTTTCAAAAAACTTTGTGACAATATCCTCAAATGCTAAGAGCTTTGCCTCCAAACTCCAATTTACACAACATTTACCTGACAGAAGATGACAGCTTCGATGTCTGTGTACTGTCTGACCACCGTGTACATTTACATGTGAAAAGTCGACAGCGCTGATGTCTGTGTACTGTCTGACCACCGTGTACATTTACTTGAGAGAAGACGACAGCGCTGATGTCTGTGTACTGTCTGACCACCGTGTACATTTACCTGACAAAAGACGACAGCGCTGATGTCTGTGTACTGTCTGACCACCATGTACATTTACCTGAGAGAAGACGACAGCGCTGATGTCTGTGTACTGTCTGACCACCGTGTACATTTACCTGAGAGAAGACGACAGCGCTGATGTCTGTGTACTGTCTGACCACCGTGTACATTTACCTGAGAGAAGACAACAGCACTGATGTCTGTGAAAATCTGACCGCCGTGTACATTTACCTGAGAGAAGACGACAGCGCTGATGTCTGTGTACTGTCTGACCACCGTGTCCACCTGGTGTCCGTGTCCTGTGCTCCAGGAAAGTGTTGTAGATCTCCACGCTCCGAGGCTGTCCGAGCCGCTCCCTGTGTGAGGTGGCGCCAGCTGGTGGAGAGAGCCATCGGCAGTGGAGTGATGTTGCCCACTGTCGCGGAACCATGTGTCACTGCTGTACAGCCAGACAGTACCATTGACGCACACTGTGTACTGCCCATCTGCCTGCACCTTCACTGTCAGTTCTGAGGCTTTAACCCAGTGCACCAGCAGCAAGACTGCAGAGAATTTTAGTTTACTGTGAAATAATACATGACTGACTTTGTGAGTCAAACGAGAGTTGTGCATTTTTGATAGCTAATACATTGTATAGACATTGCCTGATCAAATTCACTTTACTTTTCAAATGTTATGTAACAATAATACACAATTACTATGGCATGTATATTGATACTGAAACAAACATACAGTATGTCATGAAAACTATACAACTGACCCAGGGCAGCATACACAGCTCTCAGTCCCTCCATCTCCATAGGTCAGACCATCAGCAACCCTAATGAAGAATCACCAAATTAGATGTCAAGGCCTTAACCTTTCCGACATTTTGGTGTGTTAATTATGAGACAAAATCCTGCTCCAGGAAAAAAAAAATTAGTTCAAGGCCAGAGATACCCCTTGAAACAACTAAGACATGTACATGCACTAATGTATGTATGGGTCAATGACTATGATGACGAGTTCACTACGTTAGTTTCGCTCTGCGATGCAGTTTTCAAAATGCCAATTAAAACTAGACGCTTCCGGTCGCCTACGACCGCTTGGGTGTATCCCCCGTAGCCCTATCATCCCTGTTGCCCCAAATATATTGCTGATGTACATTGTGAGTGTGAAACCTTTCAGACTTATTGAAGGTCGAATTCAAGATCACCACTAAAATCACTGCATTCGAATTTCCATTTCGACATGTTCGAAAAAAATAACGAAACTAGACGTCAAGGCCTAAAGATGCCTTGGAGGCATTTCGGTGTGATGATTAATTTATAATATATACTAGATATCGACGAAAAAGAAAAATGCCGACTCGGCAAAAAAATTTCGGGTCAAGGTCAAAGTTCATCCATAATACCCATTAGACATGTTTGTCTAGGGCGACGAGTCCGAAAATAACGTCCGTTTCGCTCTACGATGCACCGTTTCCGAGATATCGACGAAAACGAAAAATGCCGACTCGGCAAAAAAAAATTGGGTCATGGTCAATCTTCATCCATAATACCCCTTAGACATGTTTGTCTAGGGCGACGATTCCGAAAATAACGTCTGTTTCGCTCTACGAAGCACCGTTTCCGAGATATCGACGAAAACGAAAAATGCCGACTCGGCAAAAAAATTTCGGGTCAAGGTCAAAGTTCATCCATAATACCATCTAGACATGTTAGTCTAGGGCGACGAGTCCGAAAATAACGTCCGTTTCGCTCTACGACGCACCGTTACCGAGATATCGACGAAAACGAAAAATGCCGACTCGGCAAAAAAATTCAAGGTCAAGGTCAAAGTTCATCCATAATATCCCTTAGACATGTTTGTCTAGGGCGACGATTCCGAAAATAACGTCCGTTTCGCTCTACGAAGCACCGTTTCCGAGATATCGACGAAAACGAAAAATGCCGACTCGGCAAAAAAATTTCGGGTCAAGGTCAAAGTTCATCCATAATACCATCTAGACATGTTAGTCTAGGGCGACGAGTCCGAAAATAACGTCCGTTTCGCTCTACGACGCACCGTTTCCGAGATATCGACGAAAGCGAAAAATGCTGACTCGGCAAAAAAATTCAAGGTCAAGGTCAAAGTTCATCCATAATACCCCTTAGACATGTTTGTCTAGGGCGACAAGTCCGAAAATAACGTCCGTTTCGCTCTACGACACACTGTTTCCGAGATATCGACGAAAACGAAAAATGCTGACTCGGCAAAAAAATTTCGGGTCAAGGTCAAAGTTCATCCATAATACCCCTTAGACATGTTTGTCTAGGGCGACGAGTCCGAAAATAACGTCTGTTTCGCTCTACGACGCACCGTTTCCGAGATATCGACGAAAACGAAAAATGCCGACTCGGCAAAAAAATTCAAGGTCAAGGTCAAAGTTCATCCATAATACCCCTTAGACATGTTTGTCTAGGGCGACGAGTCCGAAAATAACGTCCGTTTCGCTCTACGACGCACCGTTTCCGAGATATGCAGGATGCCTCATGGATGACTCAGCAAAAAATTATTTCGACCTCTAGGTCAAAGGTCGTTTGACGTATCGATCCCAAAATCAATAGGGTTCTTCCCTGTTGATATATAAACCTCCGTGCAAAATTCTGCAACTATTGCCTGAATATTTTTCGAGTTATCGTCCGGAAACGAAGTTTCAAGATCAGCCTCGATTTCATCCTCAAGGACCTCACGGACCTCGGAGCCGGATCAAAAAAAAATAATACACCCTAGAGATGTTTGTCTAGGGCGACGAGTCCGAAAATAACGTCCGTTTCGCTCTACGATGCACGGTTTCTGAGATATGCAGGAAGCCTCAAGGATGAATCAGCAAAAAATTATTTCGACCTCTAGGTCAAAGGTCGTTTGACGGATCGATCCCAAAATCAATAGGGTTCTTCCCTGGTGGCATATGAACCTCCATGCAGAGTTCTGCAACTATTGCATAAATATTTTTCCACTTATCGTCCGGAAACCAAGTCTCAAAATTAGCCTTGATTTCATCCTCACGGACCTCACGGACCTCGAATCCGGCTCAAAAAAAATAGGGTTCTTCCACATTTCATTTCTGACTTGTGGTGAAAATTTGACGAGGATCCGTCAAGGCAATCTAAAGTTATCGTCCGGAAACCAAAAGTGGCGGAAGAAGAAAAAAAAGAAAAAAAAAAAAAAAAAAAAAAAAAATGCCGAAATGCCTTAATTACAGCCAGATAAAAGTTTTCACCTAAAGCTATATTTCAACTCAGAATATTTGACAAACTTGGTTCGCAACTAAGTTGCGAGATGACTAAATTGGAGCCAGATCGAACTTTTCACTGTAAGTTATATTTCAACTCATACTATGTGCCAAACAACTCATACTATGTTCCAAGTTGAAATTCAAAGTAAAAGTTGACCAAAACTACATTTCAAGATGACGAAATTGGAGCCAGATCAACTTTTCACCATAATTCAAATTTTAATTCATAATATGTGCCAAACTTGGTTTCAAGCTGAAATTCAAGTAAAAGTTTACCAAAACTGCATTTCAAGATGACGAAATTGGAGCCAGATCGATCTTTTCACCATAAATTATATTTTAATTCATAATATGTGCCAAACTTGGTTCCAAGTTGAAATTCGAAGTAAAAATTGACTTTACTGGTAAAAATAATGTTAACTTATCCGGTTACACCCATGAAATCTCTACTGGACAAAACTTTTAAATTGTTGAGTTCAATAATAAATGTTTCTTGTCTTAACTATTTTTCTTGAGCTCAATAATAGACTTAACTAGTAAAAATGATGTTAACTTATTCGGCTACAGCCATGAAATCTCTACTGCACAGAAGCTTTACCTTGTTGAGCCCAATAACAAATGTTTCTTGTCTTAACTATTTTTATTGTGGCCAATAATAGACTTAACTAGTAAAAATAATGTTAACTTATTCGGTTACACCTGTGAAGTCTCTACTGGACAAAACCTTTACCTTGTTGAGCTCAATAATAAATGTTTCTCGTCTTAACTATTTTTATTGTGGTCAATAATAGACTTAACTAGTAAAACCAATGTTAACTTATTCAGTAATATTGTTCTTTTTTCACCAAAAACATCAGTTCTGTATTCTGAACAAGAATCCAGTGCAATTTGCTTTCATAGTACAGGTTATTGGAGTGATCACACATGTCAAAGTAGGTATTTTAATTGTCGTAATAAGTTAACCTCTCAAACTTATTAATATTTATTCGATCATTCTGAAAAACAATAGGTTTCGTGTGATGGTCTTTCTCATTGAGCCTGTGCGATTTCATCATCATTCATTGAAAACTCCCACCCGTAGAGCGTTCACAACCCATGTGTGTTAAACAGGCTAATTTGAGCACAAAATGTTACGCCGATCGGCTATTTTGGTTGCTATGGCAACCAAAATCGATAGGTGTCCAGATTTCACCATAAGACATGTCCATATAAAATATTATCAAAATCGGTTCATATTTGCAACCTGCAGCGCGTTCACAAGAAAGTGTCTGCGGACGCGGACGCGGACGCGGCGGCGGCGGCGCGACGATCGTAAATCCATAGTATCCGCCGAACTTTGTTCGGGGGATACAATTACTGACTCAGCAAAAAAAAAAATTAGCCCAAAAGCTAAGATACATGTAGGTTACCGGTAATACCGGACAATTTGGTTTGGCCATGGCAGCATTGGCAGGTAACAGACTTTGAGATTTACCAATCAAGGTTCGCAGTGTGAACATATGACTTTGAGATTTACCAATCAAGGTCATCCGTGTGAACTTCGATGTCACCATTACATGGATGTGTGTGGCATTTGATATTCTATATGTTCATAATACAAAGATATATCAGGGTGGAATCGCTTAGGGCGCTCAGGTCAATTTACACATTCCGAGTCAGACATTTGGCACTCATGGTCATCTGACGTCAAGTTCAAGGTCATCATTAGTTGTGCCATGTCTTCCTATATGTTCATAATGCAAACATGAGCTCTATCTGCAAGCATTTCATCTATAGAGGCAAATCTGGGCAGTTTTCGACCCAAAAATGGCTGTTTTGACCTTACAAGGTCATCCAAGGTCAAATTCAAGGTCACCACACAAGTGGCCATATATGACTTCCCATTTGAAAGTGCCAATTTCTAAGCTCTATCTTCAAGCGTTTTATGGATACAGTCCAGGCAGCTCCCATTATGGAGGAAAAAAGTGCCGAAAATTTTCTAAGTCCGAAAATTTTCTAAGTCTAAGTTTTTTCAAAGGGTGAAAATTTTTTTTTGCCCTAGAAATGGCCCAAAATGGATAGTAATGGGATTTGGGCCGAAAATTTTTTTTTTCGCCGACCCGCCAAAAATTCAAAATGACCGCCACATGGAGACCGGCGAATTTAGGGCAACCAAACTTATACATATCACAGAGGTATATGAGGGGAATCTTTTGAAACCAAAAACTCAAAACTGATCAGATAGTTTTTGAGAAAATGGCCATCAAAGTCCAAAATTTAGCGTTTTTCGACAAAAACGGCCACCATTTTGAAAAGAATTTTGAAAAAGAAAATCAAAAAACAAAAAAATACCTCCTTCTCAAAATATTTTTTGGCATTTTTTTGCAAAATTTCAGAAAGATTCGATCGTTAACTTTATAAAAATGAAAATGTTAACGCCGGACGTACGGACGACGGACGCAACGCCATGCCAATAGGTTATCGGACCAAAGGTCAAGGTCAAAGTCAAGGTCAAAACATATCCTGAGAGAAATTTAGCTAACGCCGTGAGTTGGAAAATAATGACCATTTGCTCAAAACACGCTCCATAATATACTTTTCAGAGATAAGGACAGGAATGAGAAATGCTGGATCAGCAAAATAAATTAAGGTCAAAGTTCTCCTAACAACCCTAAGTGATACTTGTCAAAAGTGACAAGTCCGAAGATAATGTCTGTTTCACTCCTCAATGCACGGTTTCCGAGATATGGACAAAAATGAGAAAAAAACCAGGAGCTGGCTCAAAAACAATAGGCTTTTGCCACATAACATTTTCTGACTATTGAAATTTTGGCAAAGATAGGTCTACATCACTGAAGGCTGAAGTTATCGTCCAGAAACCAAGAAAAGTGTGGGGGAGGGGGGGGGGGGGGGAATGAAATGTCTCAATTATGAAACATGGATCAACTCTCAACTGTCGAAGTTCACAATGTCCTATTGAACACGCAGATTCTAATTCTATACAGTGTGGGCATGCAAGGAACATTATTGGTAGGGCAACAGCCGAGAAACCTGTTGGCTATTTTCGATAATTATGATACTACATTACAAGTAGTTGCCACTTTGAAGTTACCCGAGGTAATCAAAACACTTTTCCACCATCAACAATTTATTCAACAGTATTATGATTATGAATGTCATGAAAAAAACATAATGATAGCGAGAGTACTTTCTGATAATATGTTTGCATTGGACAAGTTGGCAAGCAATACATTCGAGCCGTAATCACCAACTCTCTGCACTTCAAACAACTCACCCTACTTACTTAATCTAAATGAACATTCATGGTGAATAACATACAATATCATAAATTTGTTTGAAACATTCACACATGAAATATACACCATCAGACACCATCAGACCATGAACACATGACAATAACAGTAGATAAGCGTCCTCACTCCCTCATAGCAACATAGTTCTGTGGGATATTTCTCAGTCTATGATGCGACCTGTCTTCTGTTTGTGTCGTGTTTTCTGTACTGTTGTGACCACTCGAATCAAACTCTTTCACAGTTCTGGTGTCAGTGTCATGTTCACAACACAGGTGGCTGACCTCTGTACTCGTGGATGGTTTGTCCGTATCACCATCCTGTACCTCCGTGATCTGTACCTCGTTGCTCCGCGCGGCAGTGAGGGCTTCCTCCTCCAGGAGTTTTTTCTTGGCGACCAATCCTGCACACCAGCGCAAGTCCTCCTCCCAAAGCTCTGAGTCAGCGGGATTCAAGTGAACAGCTCGCGAGAAACACTTCAGCGCCTATAGAAAAAACATCCACTTTCAACTGATTTGTAATAAGTCATCCCCATCATGCTGTTCAATTCTAGCTTCTTTACTTCAGTGAATAAAACCGATATGTGTTAAAAGTCACAGTTTACAGTGTCTGCTGGTCAGCTTCCAACAGATTCAAATATGATAACACGAATGAAAGCATTTCCATGACAACCATTCCCAAGGGCACGAGGACACTCACCATCCTGACCTCCCCGAGGCATGAGGACACTCACCATCCTGACCTCCCCTAGGCATGAGGACACTCACCATCCTGACCTCCCCTAGGCATGAGGACACTCACCATCCTGACCTCCCCTAGGCATGAGGACACTCACCATCCTGACCTCCCCTAGGCATGAGGACACTCACCATCCTGACCTCCCCTAGGCATGAGGACACTCACCATCCTGACCTCCCCTAGGCATGAGGACACTCACCATCCTGACCTCCCCGAGGCATGAGGACACTCACCATCCTGACCTCCCCTAGGCATGAGGACACTCACCATCATGACCTCCCCTAGGCATGAGGACACTCACCATCCTGACCTCCCCGAGGCATGAGGACACTCACCATCCTGACCTCCCCTAGGCATGAGGACACTCACCATCCTGACCTCCCCGAGGCCCAGTCGAGCTCGTCCAAGCGTCTGATGCGGCACCCACCAGAGTGCATTGACCTTCAGCGTCTGCTCCGCCGTCTGCACGGCCGGGTACAGCTCGTTCAGCTGCAGGTACGCCTGCCAAAGTCACAACTATAGCTACCGGTACATGCAGGAATCATGTCCATGTAGAAACTTTAGAATATTCACAAGAATATTCTCAATTGATATTTTTGATACAATATGTGGTGCAGACATCAGTACCAACCTGAGCTTTCATGTCCAGTATTTTCTCATCCTTGGGGGTTAGTTGCAAAGCTTGATCCCATTTCCTCAGGGCTTCCCAGTATCTAGATGCACAAAACAATTACGTTTATGGTACTGTTTCACTGATAATTCAATTATGCTCATGACACAGGGAAATGAAAATTAATGGGTATGGAATTTACCTCTCAGCCTCAGCAAGCGTGATTCCTTCATCCTTCAGGCGTCTACTTTTGGCAACGGCATCTTCTAAAACCATGGCTTTTTTCTGTGGGGCCAGCGTCAGCCAATCTATTTCACCAGAAGTAATCGCAGGGTCATCGTCATCTTTTGCATCATCGAGAAAGGCAGAAGACGCTTCACGTGAAACGCTCGCACCGGCTTTTCTCTTCCAGCCAAAAGTTGTCATTCTGTCAGAAGTGATGTTTTACGTCTTTTTCAAATATGAACCACCACTAACCATGCTAACTACCCTGATTTTTTTAGAATTTTCGAACAACTGATAATCAACCTTTTTATAGACTCTCCCGCCCAAATTCCCCAAATTTAGAAGTGATGGGATCAATCATCGATTGTCTCTGATGATTGATTGTAACTATCTTCAATTAAATTATCGATTATGCTTGTGAAAAATCAATTATTCCAATCAAACATGACCATAAACTTTTTTATCATAACATCCTCCGATAATTTCGAGATCCAAGAAAATGTCTGTTTTCGTGTCTTTATCGACAGTGTTCATAACAAAGTACACTGGTGGGCTTGATGACCGAATTCGAACAGGACAGAGATACTGAAGTTGTCGTTGTACATAGACCACAAACGGCTGTTTGTACAATTTACTCACTAGGGGTACCACCCATTCATCCGCATTGGCCTTAAGACATGTTTGTCTAGGGCAACAAGTCTGAAAATAACCATTATAACTTCTGTTTTGCTGGATGATGCACCGTTTCCGTGATATTGACAAAAATATGAAGTGCTGACTCAGCAAAAAATTTTCAGTTCAATCGAACATCCATCCCTAATACCATGAATATTTCTAAGACATGCTTGTCTGGAGCAAAAAATCTGAAATTTATGGAATGTTGGTTTGGCTCTATGACACACCATTTCCAAGACATCGAGGAAACATCGTCCCTAATACCCTTAAAATATGCTTGCCTAGGATGATTAGTCTGAAAATAATGTCTGTTTCGCTCTTTAAAGCAAAAAATTTGTTTAAAGTACCAAAGCCGGCTTCAAAACAGTTATTGTAGGAAAAAACATTACAGGAACACAGGGCACAACCGGTTCAGTGATTCTAGTGGTATTTTATGATTCTGGGGGCAGGTCTTGTGATTCTGGGGGAAAATCAGGTGGGGTGTCTCTGAATATTCAGCAAAAATTATATAAATTCCGAAAGAATCAAAACAAAGATCATTTGATCAGTTGGCTCAATTGTTGCAGAGTGCACACAAAGGGAGATTTCATGTCGGGTGTCTCCTATATTCGCGTATTAAGCACCACCAATTCTTGGTAGATTGTCAAGGCAACAGTAAGTACTCAGGAGTCATACATTTCGAAGCATTTGGTCATACTTCAGAGAGATTTTAGATGAGAAAACTTCATTCTTTAATTTGGTGACGAAATTATGGCTAGGAAATGTGCTGGTTTTACCGCACGTGATTTCCCCCCAGAATCACAAAACTTTGCCCCCAGAATCACGGAACATGTCCCCAGAATCATAAAATACCCCCGAATCACTGAACCGGCTGTGCCCTGTATTTCCTTGGATTTAGGATCGATAAGACGATAACGATAACATGGGCAATCTGAGACATAGGCTGTGATTGGTTCAAAACTGGTCACATGGCACAGATAGCATGGCACTGATTACTGAAGTCAATGCCCAGAATGGCATTTTATTGCATATGACATGTGTAACGAGGCTTGTTTGTCTAGGTGTTCATGAGCCATAAAGTTCGACGTATGTGGTTTTAGGTTCCCATAGTTGGTGAGCAATCTTCAGTGGATGGTTGAGATGACAAAACATAGGCCCAAGGGACCTGTAGCTTACCGGCTAGCCAATAGGTGATCTGACCGATCATCCGGTAACTACAAGGTCACAAGTATATTCAGCATAATCATTTCCTTTATGTCCACAATTGATTCTTAAGCTGTAAAGTTGACAAGTGAGATATACGCTATTTTGTGCTCTGACCTTGAAAATGAGATCGAAGGTCATATTCAAGGTCATGAGAATATTCAGTATATATCATTTCTTATATGTCCACATTTGATTCCCAAGCTGTAAAGTCGATTGATTCCTAAGCTGTTAAGCCGATAATAAGCGAGATATTAGCCATTTTGTGCTTTGACCTTGAAAATAAGGTCAAAGGTCACATTCAAGGTCATGAGAATATTCAGCTGATATCATTTCTTATATGTCCACATTTGATTCCCAAGCTGTAAAGTGAATAATAAGCGAGATATTAGCGATTTTGTGCTCTGACCTTGAAAATGAGGTCGAAGGTCAAATTCAAGGTCATCAGAATATTCGGTATATATCATTTCCTATATGGTCACAATAGATTTCTAAGCTGTAAAGTCGATAATAAGCGAGATATTAACCATTTTATGCTCTGACCTTGAAAATGAGGTCAAAGGTCAAATTCAAGGTCACGAGAATATTCAGCATATATCACTTCCTATATGTCCACAATTGATTGCTAAGCTGTAAAGTCAACTAGACGTCAAGGCCTAAAGATGCCTTGGAGGCATTTCGGTGTTAGGACTAATTCGTAATATTTAAAACATGTTAACCATGGGCTCTACGACACATCGTTTCCTAGATATGGATGAAAATGAAAAATGTTGACTCAGCAAAAAAACATTTCAGGTCAAGGTCAAAGTTCATCTGTAATACCCCTTAGACATGTTTGTCCAGAGCCACGAGTCCGAAAACAACGTCCGTTTCGCTCTACAATGCACCGTTTCCGAGATATCTACGAAAACGAAAAATGATGACTCGGCGAAAAACTTTGAGGTCAAGGTCAAAGTTCATCCATAATACCCCTTAGACATGTTTGTCTAGGTCGCCGAGTCCAAAAATGACGTCCGTTTCGCTGTACGACTCATCGTTTCCGAGATATGGACAAAAAGGAAAAATGCCGAGTAGGCAAAAAAATTTCGGGTCAAGGTCAAAGTTCATTCATAATACCCCTTAGACATGTTTGTCTAGGTCGCCGAGTCCAAAAATGACGTCCGTTTCGCTCTACGACTCACCGTTTCCGAGATATCGACGAAAACGAAAAATGCCGCCTCGGCAAAAAAATTTCGGGTCAAGGTCAAAGTTCATCCATAATACACTTTAGACATGTTTGTCTAGGGTGACGAGTCTGAAAATAACATCCGTTTCGCTCTACGAGGCACCGTTTCCGAGATATCGACGAAAACGAAATATGCCGACTCAACAAAAAATTTTCGGGTCAAGGTCATAGTTCATTCATAATACCCGTTGGACACGTTTATCTAGGGCGACAAGTCCGAAAATAACGTCCGTTTCGCTCTACGACGCACCGTTTCCGAGATATCGACGAAAACGAAAAATGCCGACTCGGCCAAAAAATTTCGGGTCAAGGTCAAAGTTCATCCAACTCGGCAAAAAAATTTCGGGTCAAGGTCAAAGTTCATCAATAATACCCCTTAGACATGTTTGTCTAGGGTGCCGAGTCCGAAAAAAAGTCCGTTTCGCTCTACGACGCACGGTTTCCGAGATATGCAGGAAGCCTCAAGGATGAACCAGCAAAAAATTATTTTGACCTCTAGGTCAAAGGTCGTTTGATGGATCGATCCCAAAATCAATAGGATTCTTCCCTGGTGGCATATGAACCTCCATGCAGAGTTCTGCAACTATTGCACAAATATTTTTCCAGTTATCGTCCGGAAACCAAGTCTCAAAATTAGCCTTGATTTCATCCTCACGGACCTCACGGACCTCGGATCCGGCTCAAAAAGAATAGTCCACATATCATTTCTGACTTGTGGTGAAAATTTGACGAGGATCCGTCAAGGCAATCTAAAGTTATCGTCCGGAAACCAAAAGTGGCGGAAGAAGAAAAAAAAAAAAAAAATGCCTTAATAATAAGTGAGATATTGGTCATTTTGTGCTCTGACCTTGAAAATGAGCTTAACGGTCAAATTCAAGGTCACGAGAATATTCAGCATATATCATTTCCTATATCAATATTAAGTGAGAAATCAAGAACATTGTGGACCATTATAAAGCATAGGAGAATTTAACATTGGAAATCCCTTTTGGGCCCCTTAAAAAACATCAAAATGGCCGCCACATGCAGACCGGCAATTCAAGAGCATCGAAACTTATACACATTATAAGGATACATGGAGGGAACATTTTGAAACTAAAATCTCAAAACTGATCAGACAGTTTTTGAGAAAATAATTTTTAAAGTTGAAAACATTGAAAACATTTTCAGCATAAAAATGGCCGCCAAAACTGCATAATAGATTCAATCAAAAAAATGAAAAAAACGTCTGGGGGTATTGACCCAGTACATATTCACACAAATTCATGGACAAATTCATCAGCCCGAAAAAAAGATAAAAAATGTTAACAGATGATGTGGCGGATGACGACAATGACGACGACGACGGACGATGTACGAAAAACCACGACAATAGCTTATCGGCCCTCATGGGCCGATAAGCTAAAAACCCTAAGATTACCAAATAGTCATTATGTTCATTGTCTCCTGGAGTTCGACACCTATATGAAAGAGTCCATTGGCTCATCACATGGTCTGAAACCAATGAAAATTGATGCAGAATTTTTTTTTGTATGAATTGCATTCTCTGACTCTCAACAATCCCCGATCTGATCATAGAAATCGAGGAGAGATTTCTATGATCTGATGTGGCATTTATTGCCCACCACAATATTTTCTGAATAAAAAAAACATAGCACCAAGGTTGCTGTAGCTCACCGGCAGATCATGAGAATTGCACAGAGTATTGATTTTCCAAAATATAAATTGTTACACTGATCTTCAACTCTACTAGTATTGTCAAAACATGTTCCTAAATGTTGGCGAACACACGTTTTCCGTTTGGAACTTTGGACTATAATACAATGTCGAGAAAGGTGCAAAAAGGTTAAGGTACAAAAGAAGACTATTATGCATGATTTGGAAAACAATAATGATTTGGAAGACAAAAATCATCATTTTTTCAACAAAAGAAGTTTGTTTTCACCTTTCAAGGTCATTCAAGTTCAAATTCAAGGTCACCATTCAAACTGCAATATATGATTTCTCATTTGAATGTGCTAATACTTAGGCTCTATCTTGAAGTGCTCCGAGAGTTTAGTCCCATTATTAAGTCAAAAAATATTTTCAATGGCAAAAAAATTTTTTTTTGCTCGAAATGGCTCAAAACGAATGGACATAGTGATTTGATTTGGGACAAAACATTTTTTTTCGTTGACCTGTCAAAATATTAAAATGGCCACCACACGCAGACCGGCGATTCAACAGTTCAAGGGCAACAAAACTTATACTTGTCATAGAGGTAAATGAAGGGAATGTTTGAAACAAAAATCTCAAAACTGTCAGACAGTTTTTGAGAAAATGGCCACCAAAGTCCAAAATTGGCAATTTTTCGTCAAAAATCGCTGCCAAATCGGCAAAAAGGATTCAATAAATGTTTTTCAAAAAAAATCTTTAGATAGTGGCCAAAGGTATGTTCTGACAAATTTATGGGGAAATTCATCATGTCAGAAAAAAATTACAGATCCGTACGAATGACAGACGAACCACGACAATAGGCTAATAGCTAGTTCCAACGAAACTGGGTGACTGAACTCATGACCGTACCCAGTGCCAGGGTTGCGATGTAACTGGCTAATATAACAATAACGATGATTTGCCAGGCGGTGTGGCGGTTTGAAGGTCCGACTTGGTCCATTGGACGCCTGACAGTCATTGTCTGCCCGAGCCTTGGCGAGGGCGGACAATGTCTGGAAGGCGTCCAATGACCCAAGGAGGGCCTTCAAACCGCCACACCGCCTGGCAAACCATCGTTATTACTATTATCATTTTCATAGTCTGACTAGAATTGAAACATTTGATAAGAACAGTAAACCTGTGTAGCATTTGACGGACGACTCAATTTTGCATTTTGTGTTTGACTGTTCCGATTGCTCTGATTCTCAGTATCAGTTGCAAATAAAAAAACGTTTGTTTGAACTAGTTTCGCAAGACGCGGGCGTCGAATGAAAGACGCTGGCGTCGAATGAAGAGCAGTTTCATTCGAGGCCCGCGTCTTGTGTTGGGTAGCCGAAAACGTTATTTGATGTCATCGGTTGCGTGAATAACATGCGTGTATTGTTTCGTTAACGGACAGCAGCGCCCGCAAAAATGATAATAATAGCCTAAATCAGCCCAAATGGACCGGCAAACTAAATATGAACAATTCCAAATGACACATGTTATGTGACAGTGCAATGAGTACAGTCACACCATGCAGTGACGTAATACTGTGTAGAATCTACATACATTGTACTAAGCTATTGATACCGTGATCTGCTGGTCATCAACTCACAACTCACCCGTATTATCGCCCATTATTAGACGTGACGCTGAAGCTTTTATTTTACACTACACGAGAAAGGGCATGAGAGATATGTGATTCTCACAGTCAGCGTCTTAACATAATAAAAATCGTTCTCATATGCATGGCTTTTACCTCATTTGTATCACTTCAACCGTGTCAACGATATCTTCACCCTAAATTTTGACACCATACACTTGACTGCACCCTGGTGATTGTAACTTGAGTAATCATAACGCTCAATCATTATGTATCCGTTGATTTTCGGCACCATGCATCACTGCTCCCTAGTGAATAAATCTGACTTGAGGAATCATAACGCGTAATCATTGTGTTTACATTGAGTATGCACTTTTCTGCCCCCCCCCCTGGTGAATTATCTGACTTTGAGGAATCATAAGACATTAATCATCACGTTCCCAATAATCATGTGGGTGCTTCGGGTGTGTTGGTGTGCTCAGTGCTCTGACTTAGGCTGGTCTGCGCAATATTTTATGAATGCAAGTAGATCTAGGAATTCATTTTCATCGTTACAAGAATGCAAAAATTATGTTGAGGTTGAAAAAAAAAACTTTACAAACAGAGGTTTTTGCTCAGCACGTACGTCGATCTACAAATGATATGAAGTTAAATATGCTCAAACTACATGTCGATTTGAAGTAATGAACTATAAATATGCCCAAACTATATTTTATGATATAATTATTACCTTAATTAATTATTTTCAATGTGGAGCTAATTATTATTCGCGCTTTTTATATAGTGCCGTATCGTTTTACAATAACAGTGTTATATGTGATTGTCGAATAATATAAATATGACTATAAATATGGAGCCAAATATACGGACAACACGTCGGTCTAGATACAGGCTCACGTTGTCCTTTGACATTGTAGTACTATAGTTCCAGTTTACACACGCGCGTCAGATTGAAATCTTATGGCGCCCCGTTCGTGCCACCCAAAAGGGAAGTTATTTTTTTATTTATCTCATACGTATGAAATAAAAAGTCATACGTAGGAGACACTATGACATACGTAGGAGATACTAAGTCATACGTATGAGATACTACGTCATACGTAGGAGATACTATGTCATACGTAGGAGATACTAACTCATACGTAGGAGATACTATGACATACTCATACGTATGAGATACTATCTCATACGTATGACTTATTATCTCATACGTATGACTTAGTATCTCATACATATGACTTAGTATCTCATATGTATGACTTTGTATTTCATACGTATGACTTAGTAACAGAGTTAAAAAAATAAATTCTCTTTTTGTGGCACGAACGGGGCGCCATAAAATCTGGACTTCTTTTTGAATATAACCGAACAATATAACTATCTATTCATCACAACCCTCGTTCCCAGCATTGGCCCAGAGGTTAATTTACATGCATACATGTATGACGTCAAGTTCAAGGTCACCATTAGTTGTGCCATATACGAACGAAAGCTCTCGTGAGACCTCTGAGAGGGCCAGGGAGAATACAATGATGTTGGCGCGGCGGTTTATTATTTTCCATTAGACGCCACTATTTTTGGGTAGCCCTATAATTAGTGTCAGTTACCTATCATCTCGGCTAGGATGTACAATAACGTGGGTAATTTCATTACCAACTAGTTTCCCATACTCAGGATCCGGAACGACAATTGGTTATGATAGAAAAATTTTCTTTATTACACACCAGATTTTCTTTTTATCTGTATTCATCATTTTGTGCCCCTGATAAACTCATCATTGTCATTGGTTATCATAGAGAAACAGGATTGCCCACTAAATTGTACATGTGCTCCATAATCTCTTCAGTAGCAGCAGTTTAGCAGTCGAGGAATCGAGTTTAAGAAACTGCCACGATCTCAGACGAGGGGTAATCAGACGAGGCCCAACGCGAAGCTGAGGGTCGTTGAAGAACTAGAACCGCGGCCACAAAAACTCACATTGTGGAATAACCCTATAATATAGCACATCTTTTGGTGACCTCGTGCCCCTTGCCAGGAATGGCTCTGAGCCAATCTGGGATTTTGAATAATACTTTTGGTAGTAAATCTGCGAATATTTGAACAGTAAGCTCACGTCCATAAGCTCTATCTACAAGTACTAGCATCATGAGCATGTTGTCCAAAGAGGCCGATTTACACATTTCAATATGATGAATGGTAATATTATAATCGTAGAACACAGATTGCAATAAGGCTCCAGGTATATCACTGGCATATAATACATACGACTTCCTACATGCTCATAATACAAACATAAGCTCTATCTACAAGCATGTTGTCCAAAGAGGCCAATTCACACCTTTCAGGTTTCTGAGACTTTGAGACTTGGCCTTCAAGGTCGTCAGAGGTCATCCTCAAGGCCACCAAAAGATGTACCATATATATGATATGCTCTTGACACTCGAATCTCTTTGCCTGGATATCATGATCTTATATATCGTACTCGGGACAGTAATGATGACAACAGAGGGGGAGTAGGACTTTTTGTTAGGGAATCCATACATTTTAAAATAAGAGAAGATCTCAGTGTTTTTATTCCACATGTAATGGAAGCTCTGTTCATTGAAATAGAAACAAAACAAGTAAACAACATAATTGGAATCATATATAGACCAAACACTTTACCTCGGGCAGATGTTGATATTTTCTCTTCTACATTTCATGAAATTCTTGACATAATAAATGGGGAAAAAAAGAAAGGTGTAATACTAGGTGATTTTAACATTGACCTATTAAAGTACAACTGTCATGATAAGACCCGTAATTTTATTGATAATGTCATAAGCAATTGCTTTCTCCCTACCATCTTAAAACCAACCAGAGTAACACACACATCAGCAACCCTCATAGATCACATTTATACAAATAATCAGAATACTCCCAGCAGAAGTGCGATTATCTTAACAGATGTTAGTGACCACTTTGGCACATTTCACATTGAATTCAACGATGGGCACAAGCAACTCAGGGAATCAGACCCTCAAAAAAGATCTTTCTCCCAAACAAATATGAACATATT
This sequence comes from Terebella lapidaria, assembly GCA_949152475.1. Lineage (NCBI taxonomy): Eukaryota > Metazoa > Annelida > Polychaeta > Terebellida > Terebellidae > Terebella > Terebella lapidaria. Next base: position 51,858,262 of record OX424557.1, on the reverse strand, counting down.
CAATAAAATACTCGCATCTCAGGACTTCAGTCAATTCAATACTAACTGTCCAGAAAAATCATATGAAATATTTATATCTAAATACAAAGAAGCCTTTGAAACTGCCTTCCCAATGAAAACTATCAAATCAAATAAGCGATATATCAAGCAAAATCCATGGATGACGAGTGGGTTACTTACCTCAATGAGAACAAAATCCAAACTCCTTAAAAAAAAAACTTAAATCTCCCTCAACTGGAAACAACAGCAAATACAAAAAATATAATAATTTATACAACAAACTGAAAAAAAACATGAAAAAATCATACTTCCAAAACCTCATAGAGGAAAACAAAAACAATATCAAAGAAACATGGAAAATTCTCAAACAAGCAATAAACAAAAATAATGATAAGAGTGGTTTTCCCAGTGAATTCACAATTAACAATACCAAAACAACAGATAAAAATGAAATTGTCAACTCATTTAATAAAATATAACATACCAAAATCCAAAAGGAAATATTCTGACTACCTGAACAATCCAATAAATAACAGTATGTTCATGGAACCTGTAGAACCACATCAGATTGTAGAAATTGTTGATAAAATGAAACCCAAAACTAGCACAGGGCATGACAATATCCCAATGAAATTAATCAAGCTCTCACTAAATAACATTATCGACCCACTGACACATATTATTAATAGATCACTAATGACTTAGCAAAAGTCATACCAATCTTTAAAAATGGCGAGAAAAATCTTTTGCCTAATTACAGACCTATCAGTCTGCTACCGGCCTTCTCTAAAATCTATGAAAAAATAGTCTTCAACAAAATACTAAATTTCCTGGATAGTAATTCAATATTTTATAAACACCAATACGGATTTAGGCCAAAACACTCAACCATCCATCCTATAATTCACCTTCTTAATGACTTTGCCAACTCTAATAATAATGTTCCTAAACAATATACTTTAGCAATACTATGCGACTTGAGCAAGGCTTTTGATGTACTAAACAGACAGATACTCCTTGATAAATTGCAACATTATGGCCTGCGGGGATTAATTAGGGACTGGCTCGCTAGCTATCTATCAGACCGATATCAATATGTTGAGATGGATAATACAAAATCTGAAACTCTGTCTACTGAATATGGTGTCCCTCAAGGTTCCATTCTGGGACCTCTATTGTACTTGATTTACGTAAATGATATTGCTATATCCACCGAAGCCAACATACTTTCATTTGCACATGATACTTCTCTGTATCTGTCCGATTCAAACATCATAAACCTCTATCATAACTCGAACGAGGAACTCAGTAATTTGTACACCTGGTTCTGTGCCAATCAGTTATCACTAAATATAAAAAAACCCAAATATATTGTATTCAGGGGCCTCAACCAGGTGTGCAATACAAGTAATCTATCAATACAGTTAAATGGGCTTGTGCTCGATCAAATCAGCAACACATCTAATGAACATAGTATAAAATTTCTTGGTGTCAATATAGATGAAAATCTTACATGGAAACACCACCTAGCATTTATAAGTAAGAAAATATCAAGATCACTATACATAATAAAGCAGGTTAGAAATATACTTCCCACTGAGTCTCTCAGAACCCTATATTTCACCATGATACACCCTCACCTAACATATGGAATACTAGCATAGGGCAATGCAAGTCAGTCTCTAATTAAGAAAACCTACATCCTACAGAAAAGAGCAATCAGAACAATTAATAAAGCCAAATACAATAGTCACACAGAGCCTTTGTTCAAACAAATGAAAATACTGAAACTTGAAGATCAATATAATTATGAAGTACTTGTCTTTATGTACAAATATTTACACAATATATTGCCTTCCTCCTTTAGTGGTGGATTTAAACTCAATCATGATATCCAGGCAAACTATGTAACAAGACAGTCTTCCCTATTTGCAATTGATCGCTGTGACTCCAATCATTTGAGGAAATTCCCATTGTATTCATTTCCATCTATTTGGAATAAATTTAATTCAAATTTACAAACATATGAATCACTTGCTATTGCAAAAAAGACAACAAAAAGCAAATTCCTTTCAAATTATCTTGACTCGGTGTTATGCACCAATCCTCTATGCAAGCAATGCAATTAGTAGATCTGATCTGGTCACCAAATCTATCAATGAATATTAAATATGGCAATACTTGTTCTCCATGCCTGGGTCTCTATCCCTGGTACAGCCCCCGGCCTCCCAGCCATCTTTCCCCCCTCACCAACCAACACCAAACACTAGTTAAAAAACATACTAATTTATTTATTCCTTATCTGTATTACAATATTCTCTCTTCACATCAATTTCTATTCAATCCTCTTCTATTTCTGTCTTTTTCATTTATATTCTTATACAGTAAGCTTTTCAGTTTATACTCCAGTTATAGATACATGTACAGTCTTCTTTTCTTTCCCTCTTTTTATTTCATGTTAATTAGTGTTTGTACTGTTACTTTTTGCTTCTGTTATGGACCACCCACTGAAACAGTGGTCCATTCCTAAGTGTACATACTGCATTAGGCCTTCTTTGCTTTGTTCCGCTTTGTACAGTATTTTGTTTGATTTGTACTCAAGTTATATATTTTCATTCCTCATTTATTTTGATGTTACCTTGTTCTCTGTTTCTGTTATCTCTCGTTTTCTTTTTGTTTTTTTTTTGTTATGGGCCACTTAATAATACAGCTTACGCTACAAGTGGTCCATTTCCTATTGTACATATTGTAACACAAAATCTATCAAAATTTGTTAAACTTGTACATATAGGAATAAACTCTTCTGATTCTGATTCTGATATGACATCCTATATGCTTATAAAACCGTATGTACGAACGTTTTCGCCTCATACAACAATTTGTGCAAAGCAGGTCTTTCGGGGGCATTTCGAGCCCACATATCGGGTCTACTCATTGATTCAAGGCACTATATCTTTATAAACATTATCAAGGACCCCAATTGGCATGTTTTGGAATGAAAATCTCCAAACTGATCAAATAGTTTTCGAGAAAATAATCGAAAACTGAATTTTTGGCCTTTTCAGCCTTTCGGACATTTCAATGCATTCCATCTTGATCTACAAACATCTTTATACCCAAGGACCCCAATTAGCATGGTTTGCAACAAAACTATCAAACATTCTTAGATATTTTTTTGGGAAAATGGGCGTCAAAGTCCAAAATTGAGCGATTTTCATCAAAAATGGCCGAAATCTTTTCATAAAAAAAGTGAAAATAAAAATCAGCCCAAGGGCTAAGAAAGGTTACTGGAAAAATGTTTAGTTTTAAACCATGCCATTTTTCATCAAAATTGCCGTATTGACCTTTCAAAGTCATTGAAGGTCAAATTAAAAGTCACCATTGTGAAACTGCAATACATATTTCCAATTTGATACTGCCAATATTTAAGCTCTATCTTGAAGTGCTCTAGGAGTTTACTCCATACAGCTCCCATCATGAAGGAAAAATGAGGTCACAGGTCAAATTTAAGGTCATAACAATATTCAGCATACATCACTTCATATGTTCACAATTGATTCCCAGGCACAAAAGTTGACAACAAGCGAGATATTAGCCATTTTGTGCTCCGACCTTTGAAAATAAAGTCAAAGTTCAAGGTCATGAGAATATTCAGCATATATCATTTCCTGTTTGTGCATAATGTATTCCCAAACTGTCGATAATAAGCAAGATAATAGCCATTTTATGCTTCGACCTTGAAAATAAGGTCAAAAGGACAAATTCAAGACCATGACAATATTCAGCATATCATTTCCTATATGTTATGGACTCTGACCTTGAAAATAATGTCAAATGGCAAGTTCATGATTATGAGAATTTTTTATGAGAATATCATTTCTGATATGTTCAGAATTGATTCCTAGGCTGTAAAGTCGATAATAAGCGAGATATTAGCCATTTTGTCCTGTGACCTTGAATATTAGGTCAAAGGTCAAATTCAAGGTCATGACAATATTCAGCATATATCATTTTCTATATGTTCACAATGGATTCCTAGGCTGTAAAGTCGATAATAAGTGAGATATTAGCCATTTTGTCCTGTGACCTTGAAAATGAGGTCAAAGGTCAAATTCAAGGTTTTGGGAATATTCAGCATATATAATTTCTTATATGTCCACAATTGACTCCTAAGCTGTAAAGTCGATAATAAGCGATATATTAGTCATTTGGTCCTGTGACCTTGAAAATTAGGTAAAAGGTAATTCAGGTTCATGACATTATTCAGCATATATCATTTCCTATATGTCCACAATTGATTCCTAAGCTGTAAAGTCAATAATAAGCGAGATATTAGCCATTTTGTGCTGTGACCTTGAAAATAAGATCAAAGGTCAAGATTAAGGTTATGAGAATATTCGGCATATATCATTGTATATGTCCATAATTAATTCCTAATCTCTAATCTCAATATTAAGTGAGATATTAGCAATAATGTGTCCCATTATGAAGCATTGGATAATTTAACATGGGAAAGTGCCATTTAGGACCCGTCGAAAAGGTCAAAATGGCCGCCACACGCAGACTGGCGATTCAAGACAACGAAACTTATACACATCACAAAGGTATATGAGAGGAATTTAAAAAAAAAATCTCAAATCTGATCAGCAGTTTTTGAGAAAATGGCCGCCAAAGTAAAAAATTCCCATTTTTCGACAAAAATGGCCGCCATTTTGACAAAACTGATCATTTTTGTGCAAAATTTCAGAAAAATTCGCCCGTAAACTTTAAAGATAAAAATGTAGACGGACGACGGACGCAACGCCATGGCAATAGGTTATCGGACAAAAGGCTCGGTAACCTAAAAACTAAAACACAAACTTTTCGAGAAATATGTTTATGTATTTTTATGCAAAATGTGGTTGGACGGACGGCTAGACGACACACGGACGACGGACGCAACGCCACGACAATAGGATATCGGACTAAATCTGATAAAAAGTCCCCTCTTGTGAAGGCTTTTTTTAGAGACTCTTGTAAAGACTAACCTTTTGCCACAAAATTGAGGTATTATCGAAGAGTTCATTTACATGTATCATTAGAAGAGTTCATTTACATGTATCATCCACTGGCACTTGCTGGGGCTAAACTACTTGCACATATAGCTTAGAATTACATTGTAAACATATAGGAAGTCATATATGGCACATCTATTGGTAACCCTGATGTTGACTGTAGACGACCTTGAAGACTAAATTTCAAGGTAATCCACGACTTGCCGTGTGTTTTTGCCTCTACGGACAAAATACGTGTAGATACAGCTATTACTATACTTCACTGTCCGGAATCCGTTTCGGCAGAAGATATTGGAAAACGATATTTTTCGGTTGGGAAACGATATGTTCGATTGGGAAACGCAAAGCTGCAAGGGGGTATGTGTTGTTTTCCTCAATAAAGTATGAAAAAATAGGTGTAATCGTTAATCAGAAGAAAGACAAACATGCACTAATGTTGTATAAAGTCTTCAGTGTCTACCAAACCTGCTATACTTGATGTAATATGGTTTTTGTGACGTGAAATGCGATGAAAATCACACCGTTTTGAACAAGTGAACACTGATGATTAAATATGTGTCTGATGCACACAAAAAGTGACAGGAGTCAGGAGAAAGGTTTATTACATGATCCCCACCGAAAAGAAACATTTTACATCGCCTCATTAATTAATGTTTCCTGATTTTCTGAACCATTGATGTTTCGGTGGGTAAACGATACTATTCCGATTGGAAAACAGTTCTGATATGGGTGTTTCGATTAGTAAACGATATTTTATTGGAAATTTATGCCCGTTAAGGCTCGTTTTTGGCTATTATTCATTCATTCTTATTATTTCTTTCAACAGATGGCGTCTCGCGGCTTCAAGGCCAGGTGTTATAACTGTCATTCCAAGTTTGAAGACTCTAACCACATTGTGAAGCACTCATTTGATAAACACCAAGAAAAAACCTTTTCTATACTGAGACCCGCTGTGGATGAGGAAACAGGGAAAAATTAGCCCAAAGGCTAAGAAATGTTACCCGAGAATTGTACAGTGTTAAGGTCTCAAAGTCTGCAATGGTAAATTTTCAACAATGTCTGCCCAAGGGGAACATTGTTTTCTATATGTTTACAGTTGATTCCTAAGTTGGAAAGTCGATAATGAGCGAGATATTAGCCATTTCGTGCTCTGACCTTGAAAATAAGGTCAAAGGTCAACTTCAAGATTATGAGAATATTCGGCATATATCATTTCCTATATGTCCACAATTGATTCCCAAGCCATATAGTCGATAAGGAGCGAGATATTACCCATTTTGTCCTGTGACCTTGAAAATTAGGTCGAATGTGAAATTCAAGGTTATGAGAATATTCAGCACATATCATTTCCTTTATGTCCACAATTGATTCCTAATATCTAATCTCAATATTAAGTGAGATATTAGCAACAATATGTCCCATTATGAAGCATAAAAGAATTTAACATGGGAAAGTCCCATTTGTGCCAAGTTTGGGCCAAAATGGCCCACTTTGAGCGATACAAGGGCAAAGAAACTTAGACATGTCGCAAAGGTACATAAGGGTGATCTTTTCAAACGATAATCTGAAAACCGTCTGATCAGTTTTTGAGAAAATGGCCGCCAAAGTCCAAAATTGACTGGTTTTCTGACAAAGAAGGGCGTCTCAAGGTCATTGAAGGTCAAATTCAAGATCACCACCGAAACCACAATATACGAATTCCTATTTGAATGTGCCAATATTTAAGCTCTATCTTGAAGTGTTCTAGGAGTTTACTCCATACAGCTCCCATTATCAAGGAAAAATTGCGTCAAATCCAAAAACGTTTTGAAAGGGGGAAATTTTTCTTGGTTGGATATCACTCAAAACGAATAGTGACTTTATTAGGGACGAAAAGGTTTTTTTTCACCAACCTGTCGAAAATTCAAAATGGCCACCACATGCAGACCGGCGATTCAAGGGCAACGGAACTTATACACTCCAGAAAGGTACATAAGAGGAATCTTTTTAAAAAAAATCTCAAAACTGATCAGACAGTTTCTGAGAAAACAGCTAAAAACTGAATTTTGGGCCTTTTGAGCCTAAATATTGGGCCTATCGATCGTCAAGGCATTCCATCTTTATACACAATGTCAAAGACCCAAATTAGCATGTTTTGAAACAAAAATCTCAAAACTGTTTCTATTATGTCGAGCCCGGGCACATGATTCACCTTGTTTCACACCCAAAATGTTGTGCATACAGTCATAAAATTTATAATTCACTCGAGGTAACCTTTCACTAAAGACCACACAGTATTGCTCGTGTATAACAGTTGATCTCGTATTTCATATGTACAAAATTTTCCGTTTCCCAATCGAAACAGCATGGATTACCAACCGGCGCCTTCTCTATACGTATCGTTTACCCACCGAAACATCAATGGTTCAGAAAATCAGCAAATATTTATTAATGAGACGATGTAAAATGTTTCTTTTTGGTGGGATCATGTAATACATCTTTCTCTTGACTCGCGATACTTTTTGTGTGCATCAGACACATATTTAATCATCAATGTTCATTTGTTCAAAACGGTGTTATTTTCATCGCATTTCTCGTCCCAAAAACGTAATTACATCAAGTATAGCCTATTATAGCAGGTCTGGTAGACACTGAAGACTTTATACAACATTAGCGCATGTTTGTCTTCCTTTTGATTAACAATTACACCTATTTTTTCATACTTTATTGATGAAAACAACACATACCCCCTCGCAGCTTGGCGTTTCCCAATCGAACATATCGTTTCCCAACCGAAAAATATCGTTTCCCAATATCCTCTGCCGAAACGGATTCCGGACAGTGATACTTGCGTTATATAGAAAGTCATAATATATATTATGCAGCACGCGTGGTTACATAATGGTGACATTGAAGTTCACAAAGATGACCTTGATTGGTGAATCTAAAGGTCATATATGTCACCTACAATTAATGCTTAAAACCAAAATGGTCCGTTAACCTTTCTTAGCACTTGGGGTATTTTTTCCATAGCCATAACCGTGAACATATACTGTATTTACTCGACTACATACATCTCAAAACCGGCCCGTACACCACTATTCATACATGTATTCCTATACTGGGTTATTTTTATTTTACATACATGTATCAGTACAAATGCCTGATGCTCCGTACAAATGTCCATAGATCAACAAGGAACGTATTTAAATTTTGTTATCTTTTAATGATCCTGCACTTGTACCAAACGAATTGTACCAATCGAATCACAAACACTAACATTTCAAACAAGAAGGTTGAATATACAAACAAATTTCAATCATGTCGAACGCATTGTATCTGCGAGATTTAACTATCATGACAGCCTACATATACGGCGGTGCATTAATTGCTGGTAGCGAAAAAAATTTATTTGATATTTTTTTTGCCGTTTCACAAACATTACCTTGCTATCCATCACACAACATTCTGACCTGCATAACTCTGACATACTTTTCAATAATCATAATCATGCCAGCATATCATATATCCACACCAGTCCCTTATTGTGTTGCAATGTCTCATATTAACCGATGCTGCCCAGTATACATATGAATTGGACACAAACTCATCGCCGATGGCAACTGTAAGTAAATCTAACAGTCATTTCTCACTTGTTTCCACCTTTCAACTATCATGATAGATTAGTGTAACTGGTCTCACAGGTGTGATTGAGTTGTTGTACACATTATGTTATTTCTCAGATAAAACCAGATCCCCACTTTGCTGTGGTCGATGCCTGTAAGAAACTGCGAGCTGCCATGAAAGGTGTAGGTCAGTAACTATGGTAACAGGTAATAAGTGCACGTACCGACACTCAATTACATTTGACTAAAGATTAGAGAGAAAATCACCATTCAATATCCCATTGAGAGTTAACATATCTCGATGCAACAAAACTTGACAAATGAATCAACATTCCCCTTACAAAGCTTTGCTGATTGCAGGCACTAACGAGAACCAGGTGATCGAGGTTCTGACATCCCACAGCAACAGGCAGCGACAGGAGATCAGGGAGAAATTCAAGTCCATGTACAGGAAGGTAATAATCAACAGTCCACAGAATCATCATGGTATACTTGTATCGTGCGTTTCACTGAAGCACACGTGACATGACATGTCAGTTTCCATGAGGATATTGTCGAGTGCCCATCATTCACATTGCAAATTGTTGCAGCCATTGAGGGAGGTCATTATTTCTGAGCTGACTGGGAAACTGGAGACTGCTGCTGTGGCACTGCTCTATACACCTGAGGAGTACATGGCTCGTCAGCTGCGTAAGGCGCTCCAGGTAGGACAGACTTGACACTATTCAACTGGTATAACAGCGGCGATATGATGCAATGGTGTAAGCATTAGTTTGAAGAAGATTTAGTGCATCCATTACTGCCTTGATGGGGATATACTCTGATGACCCACAGGGTACAGGAACACGAGAGGATGTCCTGATCGAGATTCTCTGCACTCGCCGCTACGTAGAGATTGACGCCATCAAAACTGCGTATCGCAATGGTATGTGATAGCCATAGTTGTCATTATACCTTGCAAATGGAAATAGCTATCCTGAAACACGCGATATAATATTGGTTTTCTGGCAGTGTTCGATCGCGAATTGTCCCTGGACATCCAGAGTGAAACGAGTGACCGTTTCCGGCGGCTGCTCATTTGTCAGGTCGAAGGCTCCAGGGACCGGAGTGCCGAGGGTGACTGCGTGCAGGCGTACAGGGACGTCCGGGAGTTGCAACAGGTATGAATTCCAACATCAATTCATGGCGTTTTAGAATAGAAAGATGTTCATCTTAAACTACACGTAGATGAATTGAATTCACGATCCACTAAGTACATGACATTGTTTCGTATTATTGTGGAACACGTTCTCGTTTCGTCCGTTTCCAGAAGGGTTTGGAGGCGTGTTTCAATGCGATCATGTGTGAGCGGAGTCTGTACCAGCTGAGGCAAACATTCGCCCTCTATAAGGAGATGACAGGACGAGACATCGAGGGCGACACCAAAAAGGCACAGATCAACAAGGACCTGAAAGCTGGATTCCTGGCTATAGGTACTTCTGAAATAATATCTCCTCGGTCTATGTGTATTCCAACTGCAAGTCACTATTTCCTGAACCTTGAGGTTCCAACCGCCCTAGAATCAAATAGTATGCCAATTTTACTATTACCAGTCGTCTGTTTGCAGTGGAAAGCATCCGGAGCAGGCCGCACTACTACACGACCCGTCTAAACAGGGCGCTGAAAGGACTCAGGACCGATGACGAGACGATCATCAGGATCCTTGTCTCCAGGTCAGAGGTCAGTATCCACACAACATGGCAAATAAAGTTAGTATGAAAGGGCTTGCAGAAAAAGTTTTAAAAGTTTTCCATCTGTACCAATACCGGTGTTGAGTATTTTAGTGGCAATTTTAGAGGAGTGTCATAGTTCTCTGCCCAGCAGCCTTGTTTTGTGCCTATTCCGCAGATCGACCTGGCAGACATCAAGCGGATGTATCTGAAAGAGCACGAGATATCCCTGGCGGGGAAGATAAACGATCAGACAAGCGGGCACTATCGCGACCTGTTGCTGCGTATTGTGGGCTTGGATGAGTAGGGCATAATATACCCCCAATCTCAATAATACTGACGTCGTGCGCTGGCTTACATGATTTGACTTTTTATTTAACCACCCGGTATATCAGCACACACATGTTGACCAGTAATATGCTTGTGTATTCCTGAGTTCAGTTTTTATTCCGTTTGTTTTTATGATTTCATTTCACATATCCCAATAAAAGTTGTAGCAGGTACGAGTTGTGTCCGACTTTGTTATTCTATTTTTGCTTGCGTTACTAAATTGCATTCACGAGAAGAAATTTATTGAATCAGAAGTGAAATATATGTGTAGTCCTATTCAAACAACCTTTCCAAAACTGACTGTACACTTTTCACAACTTTTTTTTTTGCAATTTCAGTACTGCCAGAAAAGAACACATAAAACAAGTCATGACAAAAAAACTTCCCAAACATTATGCGTACAGTGTTGCTTATTTGACAGATCTACAATATGTGTGCACTTCAACTATTGATCTATACTATTTATAAGGCTTTACTCGAAAGCAGCTATCAGTAACGTATCACAGGACAAACATTAATTTTGTATCTAGTGTATATATATTTTTTTTATAATCGATGCAGAGTTATATGCGCGTTTTGACTGAGAATGTAATTCACATACAGCATGGTTCGTAATTTATTTGGAACTGTAAAATCAAGGAAATAACATTAACGCTATAAGACAACATAGCTAAGACATCATATATGTTTGTGACGATGTGTTCTCTTTTGCCAATAAAGTTGATTTTCATACAAACTGTTTTTCATTAAAGTTTTTCATTGTCAATACGTTCCAAGGGTCAAAAGTGACACACAATCCTATTGGGAAATTCTATATACGTCTGGGAAAATGAGGTTGTTGTTTTATTGAACCCAGCTGATTGAACTCTTTTATAGAATACAGGGGGTTCATATTGATTTAAAATATATATTATTAATCTAAACGTACACTGAGAATATATATTACTAGAAATAGAATTTGGTGCCAAACACAATTAAGGATCACAGGAAAAATTTGGCTAGGCGGGAACCGGAAACATAAACGTCTTGTCATAAACCAGAGCACGCCAGATCGAACGAGCCATTGACTCAATGAGTGAATCCATCAATGAACAGTCGCATAGTGATCATTCCTATCACACCCATATCGCCCACAAGTGTTTGGGCCACCGCCGGTCAGACCTGCTAATTAACATATACACCACCGGAGGCACGTAACACGTTGATTTGTTGGTCACGTGACGCCGGGCACTTGTCGCAAGCGCTATGTAAACAGTACACAGTACTAAAGGTGATGGCACACCGGTCACTCAGCTCTTCTTGCACGGCGGACTGATATCGTCCACACGACGGTGAATAGGCTCAGGACCTCGGACGTACCTCTCAGCAGCAGTTACCATGGCAACCGTGAGTACAGTCGTGATTTAATTCCTGAAAACCCGCGGAGTTTGACGGCGTTGGCGAATTTAAGAGACTGGCGAAGAACGGCTATAGACTCCGTCAGCTGTTATCTGATAAAAAAAATCAGACAAAATACAATACCGATAAAGATAGACGTGAATACTGGCTGTGCAGTGCACAACCACGTATACTATAGACCGGATTCTGTAGTAACAGATGCCGCTTCGATCATATAGTGAATTTGAATATTGATAACTGATATCAATAAACACGTCAACTATAGGTTCATTTAATTTTCCTGATAGGTTGCTGTTTTCAGTATTTTACCGGGCCGGGCTGATCTAGGAATTGCACTACACCTATCTTGTGATTAGATCGTCAAATCAGTATGTGTACTGATTTGTGTATAAGGGAACTGGGTATCAAACACATAATCTATATTTATACATTTACACATAATATTTGTGTACATAGTTTTCATATTGGTGCTGGCACCTGGGTCTGGTACGTGTATCTTTTGCATAATTGAATTTTGACGAGGCAACAAGTTTCAGCATATATGTATATCAACCAGTCAGTAATAGTATTCCATTGCGAAACCAGTAAAAAACCTGAAATGTATCACTTTTAGAACAGGAATAAAACATTGCCAAATTTCATCCAGTCACAATGAAAATTTTCCCAAAAGAGTATAAATTTGTGTGTTTAACTCTATTGAGAAAGTTTTTCATCACGGGTTCAGTTTGGACAGTATGACAAACAACCATACATTTCAGGGATTGGATTTTGAATATGTGATTCACTTTCACTAAAATGGAAAGATAAAACTGTGTTTTTTTTGTGTTTGAACAAACAATGTCAAAGTCACATACGTGTAGTTTTATATCGCTATAGATTTCCACTGATAAGCCAGGTAGTTTAATCAAGACCAGCGCGAACTGATAAAAATGTCGCGTATCTTAACCTCAATGCAGGGCCACGTCTATTGATTTACAAATATCTTGATGTGGAGAACAATTTATTAGCCTCTTACGTACATACCACCGTGAGGGGGCGCTGTCGACCTCGCGTTCTGTGTACAAAATAAACCCCAAGGTGGAACACTGACACAGGATACATCTATATCACAGGTCTCCGCATCAAACTGTCATGGCCTTGGTACTATCGCTTTACGATACTATAGTCATATATGTGTATCACATAGTACGCATATCGTATTTATAAACTGTAAATAGTCCTCAGGCCAAATGATCTTGGGACTGTTATCATGTTGTAATTGTCAATGATGTGCAGAACAGAGTGAGAGGTTTATAGTTATACGACCGTCTTGACAAGACGTGTGTAGTACAAACATCAAACAAACAGATCTCAGTGATCCTTGCCCTGCTGATGACTTGTGATTGCATGATTAGCGAATATAGATCGTGTAAAAGTAGTTATGTCGTTTACCAGTCAAATATATGTAAAAATCGAAATGGACAGTTTGGGAATGATTTGTTAACAGAGTTTATGAACAACTTGATATGCTTTAATAGTAAAACATTTTGCACCCTGGAGGGCATATTGATTTGCCTAATGGTGGTTCATGTATACATAACATCACTCTATCAATTCTTATCAATTGGGTTGTTAATGTCCTAAAATTGTAAGGCTGAAATATCAACTAAAATGTTATAATCTGAACCGTAATAAGATGATGACGATCGTGCAGTATCTCATTGTGTGGGGAGATCTCAATAGACCGATCATTTCATTTCAGATCCAAAGAAATCCTCGGTTCAATGCCGAGCAGGCAGCACGGGAACTGAAGTATGCCTTCGACGGCAAAGGTACGTCAGCCATGATTACATCATTATAGTCTAGGATGTTGGGGTTTATGTTTAGTCTATTACATCAAAAACCCATAAGAGCATCTCTTATGGGTTTCTGATTACAAGTATAGTCTGGGATGTCGGGGGTTTATGTTCAGGCTACCAAAGCATACGTGGTCTCATTGGAAAGGGTAAAATTCTCCAGTTCACAAAAATTCGACCGGATGGAATATCTCGCAAAGCATCCTGTAATTGTATGGATGGATGGTTTATTTTTTGAAGTGTAACATTGAAAAGAACATTTAACAATTTAATTACAAGGAAAAGGTTACAGCTCAAGGTTGTCAGTAGAGCGCGAGCTGTAACCAGGTGCTAAAAGAATATATGGTTTGGCCCCAGTGATCGTTTGAAGAGGGTACCCAGGAGTCGTAGAATATTTCATTGTACCTATAGCTCATTGCATTATAGGTATGATGTCATCAATTGAGATGATATTTTTATCATTTCCTTCAGACGTGAGTTCTCATTACCCCGGAGCATTGCTTTCTTCCAATGATACAGGAGTAGGATATAGGCTACGAAACAGGATATCGCTGCGTCACCTCAATAACCCAATGTGTATGTTGTGGTATATTTGTGGGAGGGGGGGGGGGGGTACAAACCTGCTCAAGAATGAATACTGACTAGAATGATATTTTAATCAGGATAATTGGTAACAAGTGATACAATTAACTTCATGTCAAATAGTGTCATTGCGTGGTATATAAGATTCAACCATCATTTTGAACATGTCGCTTGATCCATTCCATTGATCTCACTCATGCATTTGGTGAACGGAATATCACTTTCGCAACCAAATCACGCTCAAACTCTTGGATGCAATGACATCATCATATCAAGTAATATAAAGTTTTAAACATGTCATGACAGTCCATAACATGATTATAAAAATGCTCTTCTGTGATCCAAGAGTAGTCAGAAGCGTTCAGTGAGAATAAGCCTCGTCTTTCAAATTCCACCAAAGGGATAAACTTCTCATTGGTCGACAATATGTAACGACTTTGTTTATTGTGTGGTACCATCAAGTTAAACATTGTAGCAATTTATTGACTGTTCCAATAGCGTCCGTTGTTTTGCACCTGTTTTTCTCGTGTGTACAGGGTGTAACGAGGATATAGTGATCCAGGTGTTGACGGATCACAACAATGCTCAGAGGCAGGAGATCAAGAACAAATACCGCAGCATGTTCGGCAAGGTTGTATAGATTGTACATGCAGCATGCAGGCTTCATAACCGTAATTGAGAAAGCGGGAAATATATTTCCTTTCAATATATTTTCAGTGGTAGAATGTTTAGCAGATGAAGAAGGGAACACAATAGTGTGAATTCCATGGTAGTGCCATGTCAAACAATCATTATCCACACTTCAGATCTCACACTCAAACAAGAAGGGAAATTATACCAGCAGCAATAAATATTCAATATTTTTGTGGTGACCAGGAGCTGGAGAAGGAGCTGAAGAAGGAAGCCAAGGGCAAGTTCGAGACCTGTGCCTTGGCCCTGTTGACGCCACCGAGGGAATTCATTGTGGCGGAGCTACGCGGGGCCATGAAGGTCAGAACAGACTAGGGCCACACTGGGAATATTAACGTACCCAACTTTGTGACAAAACTATGGATACTAATGGATTTTACCATGGACCATCTACACAAGTACACTGAAGCATAGTTGATTCTATTTTTTACAGGGACTAGGCACGAACGAGCAAACCTTAATAGATATCCTGATGCCAAGAACGAACAGAGAGATCAAAATCCTCAAAGATACGTACAGACAAGGTACATCTGCATGTAATGGTGTCTTTCATTTAACTCTAAACAGTTATTACGACAAATCCTGCTGACATGACCTTTGACCTTGACATGCAGTGTACGGCCGTGACCTTGAGAAAGACGTTAAAGACGAGACGTCTGGACAGTTTCGAGAGGTGATGATGGCTCAGTTGCTGGGCAAGCGGGACACGACTGAGGATGTAGGCGTGGCTATCAGGGACGCAGAGGACCTTATCGTGGTTAGACAGGCCTATCACATAAATACCACTCTGAATAAGTGGATGGCATTCTCATCAAATAATGCAATTACCTCTATATGCTGGCGACGTTATCATAGTGGGAAGCAGTTCAGCAAAAATACTCCTTTGACACAAAGTACCCCGTATATTTGCAGGCGGCACGCGAGAAGAAGTGGGACTCGGACTCAGTGCTGTACAGGATCCTATTCCAGAGGAGTCATGCCCAGCTACGGGCAATCTTCAAGCTGTACGAGAACGCGACGGGACAGGACATCGAGGACAGCATCAAACAGAAAACCAAGGGAGACCTAGAACACTCCCTCATCGGCATGGGTACACGTACAATACATTGGCGATCTTGATGATCACACCCTTCTTGTTTTCAGCTCTAAGAAATCAAGATTATGAAAGAGCACAGCAGAGCCTAAATTCGAGGTCTCATTATATGTATACACATGAATTGTTTCGTTTGTACATGAAACTCCCTATAATGACAGTAGGCCTATGTGGGCTATTATATCGTACGACATAGATGAATTCTAATTCCTAGTGTTTGTTTTTTCAGCCCGGGCATCGAAGGGCATCCGTTACTTTTACGCCACGCGTTTGTACGAGGCTATGAAAGGCAAGGGCATGAATGATGAGGTAGTCATCAGGAACCTCGTGTCCAGATCCGAGGTCAGTAGACACCACGGCATGGTTGAAATGTCACACTTAAGTTACATGACTTGTAAGTCAGGAAATATGCAAGTCACACTCCCTTCTGATAAAGCAAAGAAAGTATGGTGCGACCTAATTGTTGCAATATTGGTAGGTACAGTGGCAAATATATGACATAAATATTATTTTTCATTTAGGATATCAAAATATTTGTGGTCCCAAGAAAAATAATGTAATCGACGGGGGAAACTATTTCCCCTGAGGTAAACGTCATACATGGGTCACCGTAGGTAGGCTCATTGCAATATTTATTAGGGGTGATTTCGGGATTGGCCAAGCCTCGATTGATTTGCTTACCTAGAGAGGGCTCTGAGTGTTTTGATATCACCAATTGACCTTGACCTCTCATTATGACCTTGACCACGCAGATCGACCTTGCGCGAGTGGCCGAGGAGTTTCAGCGCCTGTTCCAGCAGAGTCTGTCGTCCGCCATCGCCGCCGAGTCCAAGGGCTCCTACCAGACTCTGTTGCTGAGGCTGCTGGCGTAAATACCGCATCCAGCCGTATCGCATGCCGCATCAACATCTCACATCGTAAATATCACGTGCTCCCTCGCTCTACCACAACTCACCCCTACTGCCCGCTATCACAACAATCCTGTTTGTATTCCAAATTTGACCACATGTGTGTATATATTCAGAGACCTACACTTCCCTAAAAGATCCCAATGACTGGAAATAACGGAAATATACGCCGATAGTTGATGATATGCATTATTTAAATTAACCCCTGTGATATCCATTCTCTGAATGTCCCCTGAATATTTTCCGTTTGCATGACAAATGACGCCGATATTTGATGATATTTATTATTGGATTTAACCAATGTGATATCCATTATCAGAATGTCCCTCTGAATATTTTCCATCTGAAAGACGATTTTTTTTTCAGAAACTGTATTGCTAAGACATTTCGGGAGGATTTTTACCGACGGTTTAGGACGAGGAAGATCACTCGCAGAGTTACGGTGATGGGGCTAGGAGACAAGCTCGCTCTCAGTCCGTGAAAAACAAATACAAATCAGGGATATTCAAGGGGTGGGCCGGGGAACAGGGGGGAGGGGATTGAAATGGAATGTTATTCTGCTGTGTCACGTTAAATAAGATATACTACATATAATATGTATATTATTTATTACATATATGGTGTTGACGAAATAAATTGTTTTTTTAATCAAACTCACATCACATCTTCTTTGGTGATTATTTTGATGTCATACACCCTGAAAAACTTACGGATCTGTAATTTTCCCAAAGCAGATCTACGGTGTGAGATTGATAAGTTTAATGAAACTGGTGACTGGACCAGTACTCGGTATGACCACGAAACGTCATGATTCAGAATTTTCCAATTACCTTTACCTAATTACCATTACCTTCAACTAATAAAACCATTCTAACCAAGATTACAGACAATAATGGGATATTTTAACACATTACGGTGCTGTTGGAGCTCATGTGCATGTAAGTCTTGGTCATTCATGCATTTCATCACCATGTCGTTGCATATTACGTCGATCGATGTTTGCACATACTACAATTTCCCTTTTTCTGAACGGTGTCAATATAGTATAATTGTTTTTGTAAGCAAGATCACCGAACAAAAACAACAGTTCGTGGGAAACACAAAGGTTTGTCACATCCGGCAACAGGATCAGACATTTTTGATCTTTAAAACTGAAACACCGCTACTTGACCACACATAAGTGTTCAACAATTTCTATGGAATATATTGTTGTGAACTCGATTGTTGTGCTGTTTTTCTTTCACTAGTTCCGTTCACAAAGTAAAAACAACATTCCAAACACTGTCTCTCCACAATGTACGACAGTGTGACACCTTTTCGACAGTTTTTGATAAAAAAAATCACATTCCTCTGTGACATGTTATATTCGTTGCTCTTGAATCACCGGTCTGTGTGGCGGCCATATTCATTTCGTCGACGGGTCCAAAATAGGACTTTCCCATCTTAAATTCTCCTATGCTTTATAATGGGACACATTTTGCCTAATATCTAATTAGATAATGAGATTAGAGATTAGGAATCAATTGTGGACACAGAGGAAGTGATATATGCTGAATATTGTTATGACCTTGAATTTCACCTTTGACCTCATTCTCACATTCTTTGACCTCATTATGAGCACAAAATGGCTAATAACTCGCTTATTATAGACTTTACAGTTTGGGAATTAACTGTGGACGTATAAGAAATGATGTATGACTGATATTTTGATGACATTGAAATTGACCGTCGACCTAATTTTCAAGGTCACAGGACGAAATGACTAATATGTCACTTAAATAAACAAAAACTCGTGGCTTCCGCATGGTCACGGTGAGGATACGCTTCGCCAATATCCGTGAGTAATGTATACAATGTAGTATATGTGTGAATAGACGATGTGAAAGTGAAATGTAAGTGATATATTCGTACCGCACTTGGAAAAATGTCCTGTGAGAACTGGCACACGAGGAAGTGGTTGACCAACATATTAGGATATTTCCAACAAACTGTACCCAAAAACTGAATCTGTCGATCCATAATGACATGTACATTTTTTGTTAGGCACATTGGTGGGGCATTTGTGAGTACAGTGTTCATCGTAAGGTAGGTTTAACATGGGGAGTGAATGTCACTGGAAATGGTGTGTTATGTCCAAAAACCAATACCCAATCTTCGTGACATATGCTCTTTAACTGTTTCCACGTTCGATCGACTGCTGTCAATGGTATACTCGAGGCTGTGCATGAAGGCAACATCACACATACATGTACTCACTATGTGCCTCAGGAAAATGACACAATCCGCTTTTCGTCCATACTTTTGTGCAAGTGTGTCTTTGGATAAATTATTTGGGCGGGCTATATGCCTATTCCAAAATTTTGTATTTTAGGTTTGTTATCGGTATCATGAAAATCTAGTTATATTTCATGCAACAGGTAATATAATATTGCACACTTTTATTTGCGTTGTAATGTTGGGCCTAAGAGTGGTTCCGCTAGAGAGTATAGGGCTAAAATCTTGACGCCACCTAGCGAGTAGTGTAAACGTTTTGACGTCGCCTAGCGAATGTAGGATCACGTTATGACCGTGACGTCACATACATAATTTTGGAGGGCACCTAGACCCTACTACACTACTCCCGTCGCTAACTTTAACCCGGGTACGTTATTGCACGGCCAACTGTATTGCATTCAAAATTGCGGTCAGAGGATTAACTCTTATGTCTTGTGACGCAATGAATACTAGTTGAATAATAATTAATCTGGCTTTTCACTCAAACCGTGTATAACTAATCGAGATTTTCATGTAGTTGAGCGTATAATGATGAAGAATTTTTTTCTACCATCTGTCAAAAATAAGTAGGCTTATTCTGACATGAGTTGGACTATAGATGCGTTTTCTGTGGTAAATTCATTCCCAAACAAACTAGTCCAGGATCCATATTTCACGAGGAATATGTATATAGCTATCGTCAAATGGAGATCGATCTAGGCTATATTTGAACCGTTTTTTAATTTGTATCTAACATGGGAACACAAGGTGACAACGAACAGCATGTACATGTGTTGTATGTGCATCTCATTAGAACAGTGCATTTTTAGTGATAACACACGCCTCGCGGGTTCTTTATACCATCATCAAACTGCATCCGGGAAACAACAGACAAAAACATGCTGGCATGGAAGATGGATGCATTATCGCACAAACGCTGTAAGGTAAACGAGATGAAATGACGGAGCTAAATACATATTTTATAGTAACTCTTATACGTGTATTATATATGCCTCAAACATTTCATTACACGTACATGTGACAGGGAAATGATCTAAATGTGTTCTAGATACTTGTGCTATCAATATACATGATCACATCAGACTGATTATCACATTTTCTTTGTTGTGCGATTTGAAGAATTCTGGTACATTCACGTCCCCCTAAAGCAAAAATGGCGTAACTCGTTTTTTGGCGTAACTCAATGAGACATACCAAAGTAATGCTTGACATGTCCACTACCTGCTCGTTAATCACTCCTGGTTGTATTCAGCACCATAAAATAACTAGAAGCCTATAACATATTGGCGTATCTCGAGGCTTGACTTACGCCATTTTGATCTTGAGTTATGCCAAAACTGTTCTAGTGTTTGTGGTGACTTACGCCAAAAACGTCACTAGTGGGTATTGACTTACGCCAAAATTGCATTTAGCTGTTGAGTTACGCCATTTGTGCTTTAGGACCTTCGTGAGATACGCCAAAATTGCATTAGTGATTTTGTCCTGTAAGTTGTCAATGAGAGCATCTTTGGCGTAAGTCATGCTAATCTCAGTTAATTAGTCATTTTCTTAAAGGTAAGAATAACATTGATAGTAATTGAACTACAGTGGTATAATACTTGGTAATTTATGCAACAGGTCTCTGAATTTGGAAGCTTTTACTTGGAATTTAAAGGCAAGAAACCTTTTAAACTGATTATCTCAAAACCACCAAAAACGAGTTACGCCATTTTTGCTTTAGGGGGACAGACTGATTATCACATTTTCTTTGTTGTGCGATTTGAAGAATTCTGGTACATTATGATATATGCTGGTACAGTTGTGCTGTCTATCAGACACCTGTATAACACTGTAGCGTGGCGGTACATTATGATATATGCTGGTACAGTTGTGCTGTCTATCAGACACCTGTATAACACTGTAGCGTGGCGGTACATTATGATATATGCTGGTACAGTTATACTGTCCATCAGACACCGGTATAACACTGTAGCGTGGCGTTAAGCAGCAGTTCTGTGCAGTTTGCTGGACCTGCTGATTCATCTGCTGGGCTGAACTGTACCATCAGCACAAAGTATGTGATCATCATGCCGACAATCTGAAACATAGACATACAACACATGTGTGAACAAACATGCACTATACTATACTATAGCCGACCGGACTGACATAGTCTAATCACATACGTCTGTGGACAACCAGATGTCCTGGCCGCAGACCACATCGCTATCTTATCTGATGCCCCCATTTTTCTGACTCACGCAGATTTAACAATGCATTTTCAAGCCAATTCAAACGTATTGAAATTGAACAAGCTGTAGGCCTACATTCAAACGTACGTGGTGTCTTATTTGTCTTCTTAAACGGACCTGGCGTTAGGTCGAGTTGAAAACCAATAATCTTCTTCCATATATGTGCTCATAACAAGACATTATGTTTCCAATGACCAATATACATATATTACGAGGCTGCCAGACCCTTCACATACCGCACTCGAGTTGAAGGTCAGCAGAAGATTTCCATAAAATTACAAATCAAAGCCATCGTCAAACGTTTGGCTCTAATGGCCAAATCATACGTCGTGAGTTATAAATAACCATGCGTTTGAGCGATTAGGTTTACCTGGAGTCAGGATCAAGGTCACCAAAAGAAGCACTATATATGACTTTCCATTTGATCACCTGAATACAAACTCATAATTTAAATCTTCGAGTGATACATATCAAGAATGAATTAACCAGTGATTGTGTGTCAATAATAATATCACACCTACAAAAAGCGTTTGAGAACGAATGGAACAAACCATCACAAGTCTGGGAATCAGTTTTCAACCAATGACACAATCACCAGTCATCGATCATACATTACAGAAAGAGTTTTACATTCTCTGATTATATCGATACGGGAGGTGTTTGATACCGATTATAATCAATTCGGCAACCTAATGTATCTATAAGCTGAGGTGCTTACATGTTCTACTATTCGTAAAGTTTTTTCCATGACATCTTTTCCACCACCAGCACTGTTCAATTCCACGTAATTACACAAAGGCGCCCGCTGAACTTTGGGACACAATGTGACCCTGGCACATTTTGGAGATGTCTACAGTCCTAAGTTTTTATTATCGGACAATTCTTTGATCGCTCCGGTGCGTTGTTAGGGTGTAATGTACCGTACTGACTCCATATTCAATTAAAACAAAGTACTCGAAGGAAATTGAAAAATATGTATATGTATAACTATATGCGTGTTGAATCGGGACGAAACCAAAAAATTCCATACCGAAAACAATTACACAGGATGTTATCATTGATCACCAATAACAGATCGGACACATCTCTGCAGGCGTGATATACAGACGTGGTGCATTCTGGGATATAGATGGCGGTGAACCAACAACGACACAAATAACAGATCAACAGCGTAAATACAGCGACTGTCGGGGGAGATAGGTTTACACAAGGGATGCCATTGTTATGAAGACCGCTGGAGGGTAAACCTAAAGACAATGGTAATACTGCGAACCATTCCTCTTAAGCTTACCGTTAGAATGGTGGGCTTGTCGATCACAAACAGTTTGAGGGCTGTCAGACCTATACTGCTTCCACTCAGGCGATTTAGAAATATACTTAGCTGGAACGAGAATAATTCAAGACGTTCAGGCGAATGAATTTATTGTATACAATGATTAATTATATTGCCATTTCTACTTGAAATGAGAAAGCAAAAATAAATAATGGGTCGGACAGCAACGGGGGGTTTAATTAGTAGATGGGGCATTGTTAGAACATTTTACAGTATTATTAATCATGTGGAAGGAAGACATTGTTAGAACATTATTTGAAACTATAACATGTATTTATCTTAGAGTGGTTGCCAAACAGGACTTTAAGCCTGTTGAGGTAGCACATAACGCCAAAGTTGTTATGTACAATAGAATACAATCGAATGAACTAATTCTGGCAACTCGCTTAAGAACTCATGTAATATATATAGCACGGTGTCTTTCACAGAATTTCGTATCCACATTTTTCGGTTTCTAAGATTACTAAAAAGTTGTGATCGATATATGTCTTTGATTGGCTATGCTTTGTTGATTGGAATACAACCAGACGGTCGCATCAAAAACTCCACATACAAAAATATGTTTGAATGTGAAAAATATGAATTTAAAATGAACATCTAAACTCAAGTTCATCCATCAGTGAAACACGCTTTTGGGCCGTAGTTTCGTTTTGAATATTCGGATCAACTTGAAATTGTGTGTGTCTTAATTGGGTATCATGCCGTAAAAAGCGTGTTTCACTGATGGATGAACTAGAGTTTAGTAGCTAGCGTAGAGAATTATGGGGAAATACATGAGCTACGGTTTAGAAAGCAATTTCACCTAACTGTCGAATGGATTGCTGCCCAATGTGGCCCAAGTATTATATCCTGCGCCTTCCTCTATATTCAATAAGGATTAAAAAGGTGCGATACGGAATAAATGGTATGTTTTCAGTGGACGAGTAGTCTTAAGGAGCAGTGTACGGTACTTGGGCTCAACATGTTGTACTTTTGTGTGACTGTCATAAAGAATGCCAATAGCTCAACACTTTTGCTTTTCTCCACAAATGTGGCTTTCATCTAAATATAAAATTCACCGCAACACATGTTATTAGTTTGAACATTGTTGGTGTGGGTGGTGCCTGGTGGGCGGTACGTGTACCTGGTCAGTACATCGACTGTGGTTGTTTGACAAGCATTGCCGAGCATAGACACTAAATTATTTATTGAGAGTCTATTGAATCAAGTGAATGTAACTCGTACGTACTTGAAAGGCACGATCTGGACTGATTCCTTTCAAATTCAAACTGTGGACGAGTTCAAATGCTGCATGCGCCTGAAAATACACATTTGGAAAGGGTCGAACTGAGGTGTTTTGCATGCATAGAAATGTTGGCCCAGGTAACTTGTAATGCCCCGTGGCTCAGCCTAAAGGCTCAGCTTGGATGAGGTGACTCGTACCGGCATAACCCATGTATACCGCACGCAAAACAGTGCCATATGCATGTCTTACTGACAAACTTTACGAGCTTAAGTGAGTGTTTATTTTCTTCAAAAGGCAAAGATTACACAAAAGAGATTTAAATTGTAACGAAAAAGTGCCATTTGAAGCGGTATTGTCCAAAAACCATAAGGGTTTTGCGTCTATGAACAGAATGACATACAGTATTACAGTGAAAGAAAATATAGATGTGCATAATACCTTTGCACATCGTTCTTACTGACTGTGATAAGCGATGTCTTCTGAACGCTGGTACACTGGTACGTGCGCTGGTACAGTGGTATGTACCAGCGTTTAGAAGACATCATTTGACGAATTTGTGATGAGAACACAATACATACTGCATCGTTGACGATTACACCGCCCACCGCCACGATGACAAGTTTAGAGAGGGTGGTGCCCAGCCAGAAGATGTTGGCGATTAGTTTGATCATGTCTTCCTTGTATTCGTGGTAGTAGATCAGGTTGTAGAGGATCAGACAGAAGTTGAGCAGGCCCGACACGAGGATGCTGCCCGTCATCAGACTCACAATGTGGTCGACGTTCTCCACCAGCTTACACAGGCGATGGTGCCAGTCCCTGAACGGTTCCACGTCTGACGTCAGATTACGGTTCTTGTCGATGGCTTTGCCGAATGACTTGACACACTTGCGAAACTCCTTGTGCATGACGATACACAAGAAGAAGTGTGTGGCCACAGGGAAGGTCCATGCGCCGCACAGGTAGATGTGCACGACCAGGTACATGGCACGGAACATGTTGATCTGGGGGTGATCCTCGGGGACAGGTGCCATGATCAGGTGAACCAGGGGCATATGGTAGAGTCCCCAGCCCACGACGAGGGTCTGCAGGAACACAAACAGCCAACACGACCCCGTGAACATCAGAATGTGCCGCTGAGCGTAGTGCACATTGCATTCGCCGTACGTGGCACATTGGAAACGTCGCCAGCGCACAAAATACCCCGTAAACCCTGCAGATATGTTCATCGACGACATGAACATCGCTGTCCCGTTCATCGTGCAAAGTCCGCTCCAAGCGATGATGAGGAAACGGATAAAGAGGTTGGGCCCGAAATGGTCTTCCAGCGGTATCCCGGTGAAAGTCCGCGCGAAGTTCAGCCAGAAAATGACGACCACCACCAATGAATAGAACATGAGAGGCGGGGCGCGTTTTCGGCGTGATCGTTTTATTTCGCGCTCCTCAGTGGCGTCCGCCAAACCTTCCCATTCGTCCTCCGTCGGCTCTCGCTCGAAGTACAGCCCGTAGATCTTCATGCTGAGTAACATCGGCTTCATGGCGTTGTACATCTTGGAGCTGGAGCAGAAGTGGTCGAAGACATCTTCCGAGTCGTTGGTTGGAGTCAAGAACTGCTGCGAGCCGCGAACAGTCTTAGCCGTTGACACTCGCCCGATCTCAACGACATCTGTCGGCGTCTGCGGCATCACGGAGATCCTTGTCCGAGGCATTCTCGTCAGTGCTAGAAATCTTAAGTATACAAACAAATCACTCACATAATTATTCTGACAGGTGTTAGTACAATTGCACAATATCATTCAATGGTAGTAATTCAATTCACATACCAGGCTTTTCGAGACAGTTGTGTCAACTGTTAACAGTTGTGCCAAAAATTATAGCGCTGTAAATTATAGTTGCTTGGTAATAAGAATGGAAAAATTTCTGGCTGCATGGTCGAGATTTAAAAGATTTTATAGATAACCTTAAAAATGTAAATTGTTTCTTATACACATCCAATCAAAATACACACTAATGACTTGTTCACAGAGCATATGTGTGCAGTCAACTTTTAAGATCGAAATTGACTAGTGACGAAGTATCTTACACACAGTCTTACCCTGATGACGTCATGTACACATTTATCGGTCGGGCTTTCCATTTATTCCAACATTCATTACCCTCGCCCCGACAGGGGGAGATGATATTGCATTTGGGCCTGTCTCCCTGTTTGTTTGTGTCCCTGTTAATCTGTATGTCTGTCCGCGCGCATAACGCGGCATGGCAGTGGCCCAGTCCCCCTCAATTTTCGTCAAAATCGAATAAAAATGGTTGCCATGGAAACCCAAAATCACATAATTGGCTATAATTCAGCTTCTAATCAATATTAATTTTTCCAACTCTTTTTGTATTTTCTTTGGTCAATTCGCGATCGTATGGTGTACGACCCATGGTCCCAAGACCGAAACTTCTTATTATCGGCCGAGGTAGAATATTCGCGGCTTCACGATTTTACGATTTTTGAGTGTTCTGAGATTCAAGGCCATATTGGGAAGCCAGTTTACAATCTTTTTAAACCGTTTTCGTCCAGGAGATATGCCTTGATAATAAAAACAATATTTTGAAATTTGCAGCTCAATATTGAACGACAAGGTCACAGAAAAGGTCAAAATCGAAAGGTTGTGATAACTCTATTATATTTAGGATTAATTTTTCCTGATAATTTTGTATTTTTCTATGGATAAATCTCCATCCTTTCCTATTTGACCGATTGTGGAACTTCGAAATTCCCCATTATCGCCCGAGATTGAAAATGTAAAGTTCATCAGCTGAAATCGCCGATTTGTAATATTTCAAGTATTGGTAATTCCAAAACAACTGGAGATATTCGATAGAATTTTAAGCACAAAGTATACAGTGTAAATCTAATAGAGCTTGCAAAGTTTGGGAGGTCAGTTTCAAGAATTCAGGTCGTGGTCGAGAATATGGTCAAAATAGAAAAAATCGCAAGGATGATGATTATTTTTGTATTTTCCTATGGACATTTTCAGACCATTTGATATATGGCCCCAATGGTCGTACGACCAAAATCCCCATTACCACCGAAGCAGAGAATGTAAGGGTCATCAGCTTTAATTTTTTCAACGCAATCTGAAGGGGCGAGGGTCTGCAATCTCTGATTGTCTCGTTCATCTTTGGTTCTATATTGGCAGTGGAGGATCTACCATCAGGGGCATCGCATGTTGGTGATACTGTTGTTGCAGTTTTCAATCCATTTTGCACTGTAGGCCTATCACTTTGTAAGTTTGTATCAATATCATTATATCGCCTTTCGATGTATCGGCATGTTGCCTTGCACGGGCAATCACAGTTCCCCATCGTGCCGTGGTCTAAGAAAAGCAAAAATAATCCGCGGCTTGCAGTACGTATTTAAGCTGTCGTGTCGTTGCTGCAAGTGACATCACGCGAGCGGATTTATGTTGTTGACCTTTGTTGTTGATCATGACCCAAATGTATGCTCTGAACCCACCAAAAGCACCTAGTAACATCACTTTCTGTTTCTTGATTTCTTACATTTTTGATCGTACGTGTCATCCTATCGGTGACAGCAAACTAGATTTAGAATTTGCTAGATACACTACTTTCTGTTCTTCAACAACACGAACTCTACTTACCAATTCTCGCTCGTCAAATAACAGTTGTTAATTGCATTTCCTTAAACTATTTAATGAGCACGACTGCACACTAAATAAAAGTGTATCTTCGTTTTACAGAAATACTTCGGTACGTCAGTACCTTTCGTTGTACCTAGAAACTGGTTAATTCCATTAAGCCCTTATGGAACAACTAAACACAGTGACATCATATGAGAATTTTGCCTCCGCGGTCTGCGATCATTGGACAGCGTGAATAGCGCATGCGTTGTCTTCTACTGTGTTGTTTTTGGCGCCATTGATTTCGCTTTTTCTCTCACATATAATCGTTCTGTATCTCACTGATGTCATGTTAGTACGACGGAGGTGTGTGTGGTTTGTGGGGGAGGCTGGGTGTTCTGGTGTTGAGACTGGTACGTTTCAACCCCGAAGATTCTTTATTTATATTATTGACCTCAAGGTTCTAAACCGTGTAAACCCATTTTTGTTATCCATTTCTTTGCACTAATGCTTTTTGCCACATTCTTCTAACCTACAACTCGTGCATACTGAATTACATGAATGGAAAAAGAAAACAAGAAATGAATTTTCGATTTATATGACAATACATTACACGATCGCACTCATTGATTCATTGTTGCACACACAATGTACAAATGTGAATTAAATATTGTGTATTCGTTACAGCTTTCAAATTTTCACAACACCCAGTTATATTCGAACTATGCACTAAATCGTCTTCCTTCATTTTCTGCTGCATCGGATAAACTGTGAGATGCATTCAGTGTGTCCTGTCATAATTCGCTGTATTTTGGCTTGTATTTTTTATATATTTATTGAACATATTCGCCTTTGTGTAATTACACCTGTTTTGACAGAGAAGTGTGTTTACATGTCCGGTTCTGTTTATTCTCTACGCGATCCGTGTGAATGCAGATCGACAGTGTGACCTCGTGACAAAGTGAGTTAGCATTGTATACCAACTGGGATTAAAGGCGTGTAATGTGCTTTATTCAGGATGTATGTGTATTATTTTTGATATTATATAGTTTTGATAATCGACTTGGCATACCGATTATGTGATGTGTGATGAATGGCTTGTACACATCAGGAGTTCACAGATTAAGGGTTACGACACAACGGGTCTACAAATCTTTGATGTGTCTGGTCTAACCAGTATGATGCGGATTGATGTTTTTTTTGTGTGTACAAACCAATGTGAATGAGTTGAAATAATTACTCGTGAATATAGATTTGACATGTCAGTGTTCGTTCCATTGTACACTGAATGCGGAGACAGTTACTATTCTACAGCCCGGTATGATCGTATGGGTCTTCCTCATGGTCAATATGAGGTGGGTAGCCAAAAGGTTGTGGGATACATATTACCATGGCGATAAAAATGCTCGTAACCGTCTGAAGATCGATAGTTCCAATTATATATGTGGTCGTTTCTGTTTGATGAATGACAAATCGATTGAAATATGCAAACAAACAGGAAGTTGCTCCTATTTTAGCTATGACATTGAAGACCGATGAAGTAAAACAGCATGTCGTTTTGGATAATGAATTACAAATATATCGGTTCATTACCATAGTCCTTGGTCCGCCCACTCTTGCACTGATGGACTACATCATAATGCATGGCGATTTTCTGCTCGGATCGTTATAGCAATATAAATTAGCGGGTTTTTTTTTCAAAACACAGATATATCATAATATTTACAGAATACATACACATCATTGATTGCCAAAGGTACTGTGTTACATCAAAGACATAAACCATTTTTCATTGCATCACAGTAACCATTTATTCCCCCAACGCTAACCTAAATAGCAACAAAAATCACTGGGCTTCAACTAAACGGTTCATCTTTGATTCCACTATGCAGTGTGATACAGTTTGTGTTCCTGGACCAGGGAAACACACACAATGGGAGATCTGGAGATTGGAACTATCCTTGTTTATATATCAGCATTATCACTAATGCTTCCATGACACGAGAATATGGATTTCTAAATGGGATTGTATGATTCGTTGCAAAGTGGTTGGTATAACATTCTGAATCATTGTGTCAAATGCATTATGACAATGAAAAGAAGCCATCCGCTCAGTAACGACAACAGGTAGTAAACTATTGGTTTTTTGTTATGTATGTGAAAGCACTGTTTGAACCGAAACGGTCTCCACAGCATATTGATATCGTGATTCCTTCCAAAGTTATGATAATTTAAAAATACACATATTTTCAGAATTTGACAACAGAGTCTGACAGTTAATTAATATGCAAATGAAATGTGTGACGTCATTGACAGACTACTTTTTATTTAGGCATTTTTAAATGGAATAATGAGACCGTTTGTATCCATATTTGTTCACCAAAACCCATTTTTTATGCTTTTTAGTTCGAATAGTCAGTGATTCCAAGAAATTTGTGGTTGCCGTGGCAACCAATGGTCTGGCTGGGCCCTTAGCAACCATGGTATAACAAGATATACATGTATGAAACCATTTCAGACAATAGAGTAATGACAATATATTGAGGAATAGATCATCAAAATATCTGAAAACAACCCTTAGCAACCAATACAGGCTTGGGAAACCAGCTGTAATAGCATTCATTACCTTCCAATGGCTCTAAACGTCAGTGATTTCTCAGGCCTGTATCGGTTGGTAAGGTGTGTTCTTTCAACATTTTGTTGATAAACTCCACAAAATATAGTCACTACCCTGTTATTTAAATGGGTTAGATACTTTCATATCGTGTTTTAACTTGAATACCAACCTTAGCAACCTGGTTGCTAAGGGCCAAATCAGCCCAAAATTTATATGCATTCACTGACTATTCCTACTGAACGATATATCTGATGATCTCACCAAATATGAGGTTAAATGCTTAATTGTGACATGTTAAATCGCCTAATTAAAAAGCGAGCTGTCAATGACGTAACACATCTTATTTGCATACTAATTAACTGACAGATTTTTCAAGAATATCTGGAGAAATTTGCTGGATTTTCAATACTGAAATAGCTATAACATTTTAACATATCGAGATATCAACATTCTGTAATGACTGTTCTATTCAGCTCAACGAGTGGCTCCAATTAAGCTGATATCATATTTTCGTGATATATTTAATAGCACCCAGAAGGAGATACATGTACATCAATATACGTTTCTTCACACCTTCTCTGGATAACGTTTGAGCCGTTTCTCCACACCTTCTCTGGATAACGTTTGAGCCGTTTCTACACACCTTCTCTGGATAACGTTTGAGCCGTTTCTCCACACCTTCTCTGGATAACGTTTGAGCCGTTTGTTCACTCCTTCTCTGGATAACGTTTGAGCCGTTTGTTCACACCTTCTCTGGATAACGTTTGAGCCGTTTCTTCACACCGGTCTCTGGATAACGTTTGAGCCGTTTCTCCACACCTTCTCTGGATAACGTTTGAGCCATTTCTTCACATCTTCTCTGGATAACGTTTGAGCCGTTTCTCCACACCTTCTCTGGATAACGTTTGAGCCGTTTCTCCACACCTTCTCTGGATAACGTTTGAGCCGTTTCTCCACACCGTTCTCTGGATAACGTTTGTGCCGTTTCTTCACACCTTCTCTGGATAACGTTTGTGCCGTTTCTTCACACCTTCTCTCGATAACGTTTGAACCGTTTCTTCACACCGGTCTCTGGATAACGTTTGAACCGTTTCTACACACCTTTTCTGGATAACGTCTGAGCCGTTTCTTCACACTGTTCTCTGGATAACGTTTGAACCGTTTCTACACACCTTTTCTGGATAACGTCTGAGCCGTTTCTTCACACCTTCTCTTTATAACGTTTGAACCGTTTCTTCACACCGTTCTCTGGATAACGTTTGAGCCGTTTCTTCACACCGTTCTCTGGATAACGTTTGAGCCGTTTGTTCACACCTTCTCTGGATAAGGTTTGAGCCGTTTGTTCACACCTTCTCTGGATAACGTTTGAGCCGTTTCCTCACACCTTCTCTGGATAACGTTTGAGCCATTTCTTCACACCGGTCTCTGGATAACGTTTGAGCCGTTTCTTCACACTGTTCTCTGGATAACGTTTGAGCCGTTTCTACACACCTTCTCTGGATAACGTTTGAGCCGTTTCTTCACACCTTCTCTTTATAACGTTTGAACCGTTTCTTCACACCGTTCTCTGGATAACGTTTGAGCCGTTTCTTCACACCTTCTCTGGATAAGGTTTGAGCCGTTTCTTCACACCTTCTCTGGATAACGTTTGAGCCGTTTCCTCACACCTTCTCTGGATAACGTTTGAGCCGTTTCTTCACACTGTTCTCTGGATAACGTTTGAGCCGTTTCTACACACCTTCTCTGGATAACGTTTGAGCCATTTTTTCACACCGGTCTCTGGATAACGTTTGAGCCGTTTCTACACACCTTCTCTGGATAACGTTTGAGCCGTTTCTTCACACTGTTCTCTGGATAACGTTTGAGCCGTTTCTACACACCTTCTCTGGATAACGTTTGAGCCGTTTCTTCACACCGGTCTCTGGATAACGTTTGAGCCATTTCTACACACCTTCTCTGGATAACGTTTGAGCCGTTTCTACACACCTTCTCTGGATAACGTTTGAGCCGTTTCTACACACCTTCTCTGGATAACGTTTGAGCCATTTCTTCACACCTTCTCTGGATAACGTTTGAGCCGTTTCTTCACACCTTCTCTGGATAACGTTTGAACCGTTTCTTCACACCTTCTCTGGATAACGTTTGAGCCGTTTCTTCACACTGTTCTCTGGATAACGTTTGAACCGTTTCTTCACACCTTCTCTGGATAACGTTTGAGCCGTTTCTTCACACTGTTCTCTGGATAACGTTTGAGCCATTTCTTCACACCGGTCTCTGGATAACGTTTGAGCCGTTTCTTCACACTGTTCTCTGGATAACGTTTGAGCCGTTTCTACACACCTTCTCTGGATAACGTTTGAGCCATTTCTCCACACCTTCTCCGGATAACGTTTGAGCTTTTTTTCCACACCGGTCTCTGGATAACGTTTGAGCCGTTTCTACACACCTTCTCTGGATAACGTTTGAGCCATTTCTTCACACCGGTTTCTGGATAATGTTTGAGCCGTTCCTTCACACCGGTCTCTGGATAACGTTTGAGCCGTTTCTACACACCTTCTCTGGATAACGTTTGAGCCATTTCTTCACACCGGTCTCTGGATAACGTTTGAGCCGTTTCTACACACCTTCTCTGGATAACGTTTGAGCCATTTCTACACATCTTCTCTGGATAACGTTTGAGCCGTTTCTTCACACCGTTCTCTGGATAACGTTTAAGCCGTTTCTACACACCTTCTCTGGATAACGTTTGAGCCGTTTCTACTCACCTTCTCTGGATAACGTTTGAGCCATTTCTTCACACCTTCTCTGGATAACGTTTGAGCCGTTTCTACACACCTTCTCTGGATAACGTTTGAGCCGTTTCTTCACACCTTCTCTGGAGAACGTTTGAGCCGTTTCTCCACACCTTGTCTGGATAACGTTCAAGCCGTTTCTTCACACCGGTCTCTGGATAACGTTTGAGCCGTTTCTTCACACCTTCTCTGGATAACGTTTGAGCCGTTTCTACACACCTTCTCTGGATAACGTTTGAGCCGTTTCTTCACACCTTCTCTGGATAACGTTTGAGCCGTTTCTCCACACCTTGTCTGGATAACGTTCGAGCCGTTTCTTCACACCGGTCTCTGGATAACGTTTGAGCCGTTTCTTCACACCGGTCTCTGGATAACGTTTGAGCCGTTTATACACACCTTCTCTGGATAACGTTTGAGCTGTTTCTCCACACCTTGTCTGGATAACGTTCGAGCCGTTTCTTCACACCTTCTCTGGATAAGGTTCGAGCCGTTTCTTCACATCTTCTCTGGATAACGTTTGAGCCGTTTCTTCACACCTTCTCTGGAAAACGTTTGAACCGTTTCTTCACACCTTCTCTGGAAAACGTTTGAACCGTTTCTTCACACCTTCTCTGGAAAACGTTTGAGCCGTTTCTACACACCTTCCAAGTACACCTTACCACAAATAAACTTAACAATAGAAATACCGCGAAAAAAACATATGTTTTGAAAATAATATAAAAATAAAAAATCAAAATAACCAAATAGGGCTCACTGCACGAAAATTCGAATTTAATAAAAAAATTATACTTTGTGATATTCCACGATGAAATCATACATGCGGTTTAATCATTTAATTATATGCGAGATTTTCGGTCCATCACATTATTTGAACTTTAGTTGAATAAACTGATCATCACCTCATTCACGATAAAAAAAAACCCCAAACAGGGCTGGTGCAATCTTCCGCAGTTTATACCCCGCAGACGTTAACTTTATGACTTAATTTAATCTAACCCGCGTGAGTATGATTGATAGTTTATAGATCTATATTAAAATAATGCAGTTAGATGATATATAACGTTATGACAATGACATAGATTAGTTGCCTAGAATTGTCAAAGATTTTCTATATTTATATATATATATTTATATAGAAAATCTTTGGAATTGTGGAGGAATGGAGATCAGAATGTATACTGTAGCTGGTTGGTTGGCAAGTTCTTCGTAGCTGAGTAACAAATAGGCCGTTGTTTTAAATGTAATCTGTATGTGGCGGATGATTTGTCGTTGTGTTGATCATTGAACGATGAACACGAACTGATACACTATATTTGACGCACATATTTATTGGCTAAGTACTCAAACCACGTCTCTAATGTGCACAAATGAATGGTCATGTATCACTATTACGAGTTTTAATGTATAAAATATCACCCATAGTGCATATTTGTCTGCAATGACAGTCACATGCAAGAACATAATACTCTTCAGACGTCCCTATAGCAATGGAGAGATGCGTTTTCGGCAAAGAACTTGGTGCAGTTGCAGTTTGCGGTAACATTCTGGCTGACCGGGGCGAACTGGACAACCAAGACGAAGTATGTTATCATGGCGCCCATCATCTGAATAAAAGTTACAATAGACTCAAAATTAACTCCAATATGACACAATGACTTCGGGAACATTTCCTTTACAGGTTCACGCTTTGAACCGCGACTAGGCTATAGATACCCTAAAAATACATCGTTCAAAACATCACTAACTTTTGAGCATGAATCCGTTTCATTGAAAAAAGTATACACAACTAAATAAACTCTTATTGTTTTCGATGAAACGTTCACCGAAAGACGCCATAGAATCAGCACTGGGGGATGCACAGAATCCGTGCATACCGTGAGTACAGTAGGTTTATCGATGGTGAAGAGTCGCAGGGCCGACATCCCGATACTCGTGCTGGTCAGTCGGTTCAGGAAC
Source organism: Terebella lapidaria (assembly GCA_949152475.1). Lineage (NCBI taxonomy): Eukaryota > Metazoa > Annelida > Polychaeta > Terebellida > Terebellidae > Terebella > Terebella lapidaria. Next base: position 51,823,004 of record OX424557.1, on the reverse strand, counting down.
ACTGTCACCTGCAAGAGCAAGTCGACTGGTTTAAATCGTTCTGGACACTCGAGTTTCTTGTTATTAGCTATCCGTTGAGGCCCTACTGCGCTTTCGTATTTGAGATGTCCATCCTATATAGTTTTTTCACAAACCTGTACACCAGTCTCCTGTGAAATGTTCGTCAGCTTCAAGTTGTGGACTTGCTCGTAAACTGCGTGAGCCTGTGAGATAAATGAACGCTTAATGAAAACAAGTATCAATGAAAATAAAGATTTAGGCCTAAAACGCTTGATCACTTGTCGCTAAGCCCATTTGCTGTTTAGTATGAATTCGATACCGACCGCATGGTTGACGATGGCGCCCCCGACGGCTGCGATGAGAACCTGGATAATGGCCATGATGAACCAAAACATGAAGAGAAGCACGAATGTCGTGGCGTCAACCACGTCATCACGGAACCAGATCAGGCTATACAGGATGATGCAGATAAACACGATACTCGTGCCTAAGATGCCAGCCGTCATGGGACTCATGATGTCGTCGACTAGCTCCGTTAGACAGCATATGTCCTGATGCCAGCGCCGGTAGAACTCGAAGTCGCTCATAACGGTACCGTCACGCTTGATCGCGCTCGTGAATGACTTGTTGAATTTGTTGAATTCCTTGTAGAGAACGACGGAGAGCACGAACTGGAAAGCAATAGGCAGAGTCCAGGCCATGCTTACAAACATGTGCACAATGAAGTAAGTAATTCTGATAGCGTTCGCACCCGGATGATCGGGCGTCAGCGGCGCAAGTAGAAGCTCAAAGAAGGTCCAGTTGTAGGTGCCGTAGATGACAATGAAATATTGGACGACTGTACATGCCCAGGCGACAGTCGTATAAACGTACACACGGTACAGAACATACTTGATGTTGGGAGGCTCTCCGCCACAGTACACCTCTTGTAATGATGTCCACTTGATGAATATGGCGGGAAAACCGCGCGAGAACTTCAACGAACCGCGAAATATCGTGGTAGTTTGTATGGTACACAACATGAGCCAGGTGACAAAGAGAAACTTCGCGAATAAGTAGGGGCCTATGACGTCATCACCAATGAAGGTGGTGAACATGCGCAGGAAGTTGACCCACATAACGACTAAAATGGCGGTAGAATATATCCGCGAAGGCCTCCATCGTACTGATTTCTTGAGGATAGATCTGTCAACCGACAGATTGAGATTATTCACGTCCTCCTCGTCCATTTCCTTTTCAAAATAGAGTCCGGCCAACCGCATGCTGATCAGAAGGTACCGGAACGACCTGTAGAGCAGGGACGACCTGTGAGGGTCTCCCAAATTCTCCTGACACTTGTTGACCACTACATCCTCCCGGGACGCCACCTGGACCACGTTAGAGCGCTTCGATAGCAACCCCATTTTCTGGTTTCCCTGTCAGTAGTGTTAACTCCTGATTGCCGAAAGTTTGACTTTCCTTTCCGTATTCCCCATATCAATCATGCATTGTAGTTTCTCGAGCATATCGATCACAAGACGCCTCTCGTTGTTCTCCTGTCGTTCTATCGTATGTTTTCCTCGTCTTTTGTTGCAGAGAAACGATTCATTGGTATCATTTATTTCCATTCACATTGATGGATATTTCGAAGAATCTAATTCAGTGCTCAGATTTTCTGGCGTTCAGTAACAGGTCTCGTCAATCTTCCTTTGAAGCATAGAAGAATCTTTACCTAGCTACAGTTGATAGGTGTTTTTTTTTGTACAAAGTGTTGTTGCGTGGTGAATATACAGTTTTTCATCGACAAGTTCATGTTTTCCAGATTCAGATGAAAACCAATGTAGGCCCTTTCGCTTACGTCAGATCAACTCGCGCAAATATGTACTCGTGTTACTGCATGAGCACTAGCATGGACCGCGTAATGGCAAGAGAAAGCAAAGTTTGATCGATCGGGTGTCTCCTCCCGCAGCACAACAACAAACGAGTGAAAAACGAACACTGAAAAATACGGAACCTAGCCTGATAACCATTTGGCAGCATTTTTCTATATGATATGTGATGTATGCACACACATGAGACAACCAGAATGCCGACGTCTGAAACGGAAAGATCCATAATGTTTGATTTGTATCGCGCGAACTTTCCAAACCATGACGCATAATCGAAACGGGAGACAATGGGAGTCGATGGACAGAAACGATTTACTTATGAACTACAAGAGGGTTCGGGAATATATTTACAGGTAGAATAGCTGTTTATTCATCTGAGCGAATAACGAGTATGGAACAGAACCCTGCGGTGCCTCCTCGGTACTTCTCAAGGACATTACAAATAGACAACAGTTATATATATATCAAGTGAATCTTTTGTCACTTATCGAGGATAAACTCACGGACAGTCACCAAAACCGGTTAAAGATATCGCTCTACTGACACAAAAACAAATGAAGTATCGATGAACAGAATCAAGGCGCCTTGAACTCCCAGGCGTATCCAGTTGTATGAAGACATAACACTAACTCGATATTTCCAAGATTTGTGTGGAGAGACAATAATTCTATCGTTTGGATATAGATATGTCCGTGCGATTATAGGTTAAGTTCAATACCACCATTTTAAGATACTGCAATATCTGAGATGGAAACCTACAACTTTATGGTCCATTGCATGCTGTTCGACTCCCGTATCCCTGTAGTTTTTTCGCGATACAATTCAGCCTCACCAAACCACATGTTACAGTCCCGTAACTAGAAAATGAAGAAGGGGGTGCGATTGTGAATATGTATAATAGGAACAAATGGAGATTGCGAGCGATGGAGGCGCGAAGCCTATACGGCCGGGGGTCTGGAGCCCGCTGGAGGGCCCCAGAAGCTGGAGGCTAAATGGGCTTCCTGTTTTGACCAGTACTCTCAAATACAGACTAGGCCTGTGTGAAGTAATTATGACTTGCAGGGAAGCTGTCTAGGGGTTGGGAGGGGGCACCATGAGCAATTACCAAATATAATCAGACGGAGTTTGTTTTTCATTCAAAACGTTTCTACTTTAGCTAAATTCAATGCACGTGTTTCTGTCTGAGGGTATACTGAATCATGCAATGACTGAAACATACTCATTGACAGCATTGATATTTGTTGCAAGCATATATGAAACAAAGTCGAATATTCCCCTATCTTGAAACAACAGTGACTTCTGATCAGTACTTCAGCATAGTCAGTGTTTGTTTTGAATGAAACTCAATGAATGTCGAAGATGTATTTCAAAATGATGATCATTATGGCGACCCTTTCGGCCCGCTCAGGGCACCAGAAGGACGGGGTGTAGAGGTGCTCTGTGGTTTGTTCTGAGCATACAGTAGCTTGGTAGGAGTTACCTTGGTATCAAGCATGGTAGCAATAGTTTGGTGATAACTATGGCATCGACATTTATGATAAATTACACAAATACTTGGAAAACGAGTGGGGACATCGTCTCGCTCCCAGGCCTGCAGACATCCACATTTCTGTTGCTATATACATTGAATGCACAGCGTCATAATCCAGTGCTAAATGTCAGCCCTTCTGTGAAACCCTGACTAGAGTTCGTGTTAGTTATGAGTACGAGATATCACTTCCCCTAAATTCATAATTAACATGGAATAATCATAAATACTTTCTCAAACAAGAGATGGCCAGTCTCCTAATCAGACGGGGATCGAGCCTCTCTTCCCATTCAACTGTTTGGTGACAAGTTACACGTAGTATCTCTTCAAGCAACACATTCTCATTGCCGTGCTTGAAGTTCGTGAAAATAGCTGATAGTGGAATACTTGGGAGGAGTAATCGCAGCAAGTTTGTCATGGACAGTTGTCGTGGGAACGAGCCATATGACTGATAGGGTAGAATGGAAGCACTTTTATTTTGAAAGGTAGAATGTAAGTATCAATCTATTACCACTAATACAATCAGATTTTGATGATAACAATAACGAACGTAAAATACAACATTTTGCAATAGAAACGAAGCCCGACCAAATAGTTTATCCAAAGACACACTGGCGTCATCAGGGGCAGACAGTCTGTTAAATGTAGTTGTTTCTACTGTACACCTGATGGAATCAGTATACAACTGCCCAACAACCCATGAAAATAATTTAGAAATCCAAAACTAACCCCATGGAATAGATACATGACAAGTACAAAAGTACCCAATCACAAGCCAGAAGGCTACTGAGTTGATGGTATCCTCGGGGACAGATTTTTTAACGTCATTGGGTAGAGTAGAGGTAACCCAACCTATTGTAATTCCTCTTCCTCTGAAAAGGCGCACCCCCACTGGTTACGAGCCTGCTATTAAACGCAAGGGGCAGGTCAACGAAATCGGTAATATACAGTTCATTTCTACAGAGAAAGGTTGCACAACTTATCAGGAAATAATCAACATAATAGCTATTTCCTTATCGGGCAGCAGCTCTAACCATAGCGGCCCAAACTTGAATGACACACAAAACAAAGGGAAGAGGGTCATGTATTCATTCAACTAATTCAACATAGTTTGTGTATAATCATTACATTGTTCCAAGTGTCGTTTCAATTCGTCTGTAACCCACTTAATTATCACTAAATATAGAAGGAGATCAAGCAATCACGAGCCACAACAGCTATACAATAATGAATAATGAATCTTCTCACTTCCGAATTTATGTTTCCTCTACGAATATTGAGCTTCATACAGTAATACGAAAATACAAGAAATATGGCGGTTGCGGCTCTACGATGCCGTAGTTTGACGACCCAATAACGACTTGATTATATACATACACATGTATGGCATTGTTTTGGGTGCGAGATGGGTTTATCTCAGCACATAACAGAAAATGTTACAATCACAGAAGGATACAGCTATACCATTTGAAATTTGAGTGCGAAATGGGGTTTTCCCGGCATTGTTCTCATAATGGGAGACACATCGTAGCGTGTGAGAAAATTGTTTCTCTATTCGGTCTTCCATACTAGTACACGCTGCACGCTGATACTTAACCAATGAAGGCACCGTAACGTTCATCTGACCAGGGACATTGTGGGTGAATATTCTGAGCAGTGGTCTAAAGCTTAGGTAAACCCATCTTGAACCTATGTTGAAATCTGGCCCGGGAAAACCTGGCCTGAACCGTGCTTTTGGTGTGGTTTCAGTCTCGTTTTTGAGCAATGGAATTTGCCTGGTTTATCGTGGTATATTAGCAATATGAGCAGTAAGTTCGTGTTGTGGAGATTTTTAGGAAGACTGTAAGTCAGTATCAACGTATTAGCAAAATACAACAAAATTTTGATGATGACAATAGCAAAGGTAAAATACAGCTAGCTCCACCAAATATATCTTTTTGAAATACACTTTCGATGATGTTGATGATGCATTATTGGTTTTGGGAATCTAACCGAATCTTTATCGAGAAGAGTGATTGAACATTATGCCCATCGTAAAAGCAAGACCATAAAGCGTGTACAAGTGCCGTACATGAATAACCAACTACGGCGAGTGTCATGATGATATAACTGTACATTAGTTAGTTGAGTTTAGCGATACCGCTTGGTACGTCATGATAACGATTTCGTTGTAACGCCTTAAATGTTTACGGCTCGGTATTTTAGGGACTGGAGACAGGATGTGAATTTAGCGTGGTTTTTTGGATAAAACTGTTTGTTGTAAAACTCTGACTTTATTATTGAATTAGTAAAGTGGTGACGTCTTAACATGGTGTCAGAATCGTGACGAGACATTCACAAGGACCCATTGAATTCAACCGCTGCCATGCCTAAGTTCAACCCACCCGATCCTTTGAACTTTGGAGACGTGAATGAGTGGACTATCTGAAAACAGAGATTTTCAAGGTACCGTACTGCCACGAAACTGAACAGCGACGATGGTGAAGTCCAAGTAGCATCTTTGATATACGCCATGGGGAAAGAAGCCGAACAGATTTTCAGCTCTTTCACGTTTGACAACGCTGGTGATGACAAACAATATGATATTGTGATGAAAAAATTCGATGAACATTTCATGCCAAAACGTAACATTATTCATGAGAGGTCACGTTTTCATGAACGAAAACAAAAGCCAGATGAACCGGTAGAATCTTTCATCAGGAATCTCTACGATATGGCAGAGAAGTGTGACTTTGGAGCGAGCAAGGACGATATGATCAGAGACAGACTGGTAGTCGGTATCAAAGACCTATCACGTGATCTCCAGTTGATCAGCGACCTCACTCTGAACACAGCCAAACAGAGAATAATCCAAGCTGAGCTGGTGAAGGGCCAGGTGGTGCAGCAGACCGGTGCTGTCGCCTCTGCTGGAGTAGACGAGGTCAAAGGTTCTTCAGCTCAGGGACGCATCTGGAACAGAGGTGGCAGACATCGCCAAGGAGGCAGGAACAGCAACTCAAGCAGTGGTGGAGCCAACAATTCGGGAGGCCACAGGCACAGACACGAGAAATGTGGAAATTGTGGCAAAATCGCTCATCGTGTGGCCACGAACTGCCCAGCCAAGGACTCGGTGTGCAGGAAATGCAACAAGACTGGACATTGGCAACGTTGCTGTCGGCAGATCAGGGAGGTAACGTCTGAGTTCTTCCTTGGTGCCATTCAAGTGAATCAGCGCAAGAATAGTGCTTGGCGCACAACGTTGAATATCGCAGGGACAAACGTGAATTTCAAGATCGATACGGGGGCAGATACAACCGTGATGTCCAAGGATGTGTTCAACAGTCTCAGTACTCGCCCTGTACTGACGCAGCCCTCAGTGATTCTGAGCAGCCCTGGAGGAACTCTGAAGTGTGTTGGCACGTTTGAGACAACAGCCAGGTACAAGGGAATTATGTACAAATTTCCAATACACGTGATCGAGGGATCAAACACCAACAATCTCCTAGGCAGAGACACAGCTAGCGAGATGGGGATAGTGCGACACGTAGCTGAAATCCCGAGTTCAGTGTGTGCAGAGACTGGACTTCTGCGCACGGATCCAGTGAAAATCAAACTCAAGGATGGCGCGGCTCCATACAGCGTGAACGTGGCTCGTAGGATACCATTCCCCATGATCACCAAAGTCACAGACGAGCTACATCGGATGGAGAAACTTGGCATAATAGAAAAGGTTACTGAACCGACAGATTGGTGTGCACCGTTAGTTCCCGTTCTGAAGAAATCAGGCAAAGTACGGATTTGCGTGGACTTAAAAAAATTGAACCAGGCCGTGAAGCGTGAACGTTATCAGCTTCCCATGCTGGAAGACCTGATGTACAAGCTGACAGGTTCAACGTGTTTCTCAGTCCTAGACGCTTCAAGTGGATTCTGGCAAGTCCCGTTAGATGAGAACAGTGCAAGGCTCACCACGTTCATCACGCCGCTAGGCAGGTATTGCTTCCGTCGCCTACCATTCGGGATCAGTTCCGCTCCTGAAATATTTCAACGGAAGATGACCGACCTACTTCATGGGCTACAAGGGTTACAGTGTTTCATGGACGATATCCTGATACACGGCAGTACTCAGGCTGAACATGACCAGCGACTTGAGAAAGCGCTCGCTGTCATCAAAGATGCCGGCCTATGACTCAACCGAGCGAAGTGCAGCATTCGCCAGACATCAATTCCGTATCTGGGGCACATCATCGACAAAGACGGGATCCATCCACACCCAGAAAAAGTCCGAGCAATATGTGACATGCCACCACCAACCAACGTGACAGAGCTCAAGCGCACACTTGGCATGGTCAACTATCTGGGCAGATACATGGACAAGTTGTCTACAGTGTGTCAACCATTGCATGAACTGCTGAAATCTGACATACATTGGACATGGGGACCCAAGCAAGAAACCGCCTTCAGAGAGGTGAAGCAGCTGGTTACATCAGCACCAGTATTGAAATACTACGACTGTACGAAGGAAACCGTAGTGAGTGCTGATGCAAGTTCCTATGGTTTGGGTGGTGTGTTACAGAACCACAACGGAGAACTCAAACTTGTGGCATACTGCTCGAGAACACTCACGGACGCGGAAAAGAGATATGCCCAGATCGAGAAAGAGTGTCTGGCTGGGGTGTGGGCATGCGAAAAATTTGACAAGTATTTGTGTGGTCTCGCAAAGTTTCGTCTCAAAACCGACCACCGACCTCTGGTACCCCTAATCAACAGCAAACCACTTGACCAAGTACCCCTGAGGTGTCAGAGACTGCTTACTCGACTCATGAGGTACAACCCAGTAGCGGAACATGTTCCGGGCAAACAACTTGTTGTTGCAGACACCCTCTCTCGACAGCCAGTAACCAGTGAAGTGGATGACTTCGAACTTCAGAGTGACATCGAAGCTGCCATTGATGCCGTCATAGCGTCTTATGCCTCACCTTCCAAGCAAGCTGAGCTCAAGCTAGCTACTTCAGAAGACCCTATCCTGAACCAGGTGATGCAGTATACACGGCAAGGCTGGCCTCGGTATGTGAGCAATGTCAAGGAAGAGCTCCGGGGATACTTTTCTGTTCGAGGCATGCTGTCTGAGACGGATGGCCTTGTTACATATGGAGAAAGAATCATCATTCCCCAAGCGATGAGAGAAGAAATTTTGATGCAATTACATGCAGGACATCTGGGAATATCGAAGTGCAGAGCTCGTGCCAAGATCAGCGTATGGTGGCCTGGAATCAACAACGACATACTCAGAGTTGTAATGTCTTGCGGGCACTGTGCTGGGTGCCAGCTCAGCGCCAAGAACCACTGATTCCCACAAGCTTACCAGACTATCCATGGCAAAGAGTGGCTGCTGATCTCTGCGAGTACAAGAAATCTACCTATCTGGTATTGATAGACTATTACAGCAGGTGCATTGAGATTATCACCATGAACAGCACGATCGGAAATCAGCTGGTGCAGAAGATGAAATCTGTCTTCGCACGATTTGGCATCCCACAAGTTCTGGTGTCTGACAATGGACCTCAGTTTGTGTGTCGAGAAATGAAACAGTTCGCACAAGAATACGACTTTCAGCATATCACATCAAGTCCTCACTTTCCCCAGTCTAACGGTGAAGCGGAAAGCGGAGTCAAAATTGCCAAGATGATCTTGAAGCAGCCAGATCCGCTGTTGGCGCTATTGAACTACCGTGCTACCCCGATCAGTGCTACTGGAGTAAGCCCAGCTGAACTCTTGATGGGCAGACGACTGCGAACCACACTGCCAGTACTGGTGTCGAGCTTGAATCCAGCCTGGCCGGACTTGGAACAAGTACGGGAGAACGATGCTAAGGCCAAGGATCAGTACAAGCGTCACTATGACCGTCGACATGGAGCCCGTGATCTCCCAGAGCTACAACCAGGGAACAGAGTTGCGACTAAACTACCTTCAGAGCCAGCATGGGAAAAGACGGCTACTGTTCTGAAAACTGTGGCTCCACGATCGTACCTCTTACAGACAGACAACGGCGCCGAAATCCGGAGGAATAGGCAACACATTCAAACTCAAGCCCAAGCCGGCGGTGTTCCCAGAAACGCTGACGTTCTGCAACCACCCGCAGCACCTCCGGAACCTTCCGTGCCAGACCTTGGGAACCAGCAACCTCAGAGCGCAGGCGCTACTGATGGCAGCGTCTGTACGAGATCTGGCAGAGTCGTCAAGCCGGTTACCCGCTTGGACCTTTGAACATTTGAATTGAACATTTGACCTTGTTATATTTGTGTTTATCAATGTTGATATATTATGTTTCACCTTATGTGGTCTTAAGAACTTTAAGAGGGAGATGTCATGATGATATAACTGTACATTAGTTAGTTGAGTTTAGCGATACCGCTTGGTACGTTATGATAACGATTTCGTTGTAACGCCTTAAATGTTTACGGCTCGGTATTTTAGGGACTGGAGACAGGATGTGAATTTAGCGTGGTTTTTTGGATAAAACTGTTTGTTGTAAAACTCTGACTTTATTATTGAATTAGTAACGTGGTGACGTCTTAACAGCGAGCAATTAATTTTACAAATATTTTGAAACGAAAATACAAAAGGCGAACACTCAAATCTGGAAAAATATAGGAAACAGAAAAATATAGTCGTAAAAATGAGGAAGCAAAGCCTGCAGTTTGTATCAAAACCAAATGCAGGGTAGAGAAAGATCCTAAAACATGTCGGAAAGCAATTAAGCACCTTATATCTGATAAATTTCGTGGTGAGAATGACCGAATTATGTTGTCTGAAGAAGGACATATTGCAACTGATCCCTTGGCAGTTTGCACAACAATGATTACAATTTTGATTTCTTCAAAATTTGATAGTTTGTTGCTATCGAACTTAGTGACCAAAATTTGAAATTTGAAGAAAATTGATTGTTTTATTTCGAAATGACATGGTGAAATATAACCCGATTGTTGGACATCTTCTAAAATCCTTTTCAACGACGTGTTCAACCCACTGTGGATCTTGAAAATCAATGTGGAAATGTTGCTTGAGTCTTGTTAAGTATGCCTTGTATTTCTTTCCTATTTGAATAATAAAATATTTTGTTAGCTTACATCAAATATATTATGAAGATATCAGTACCACCTGTCATCGTAATGCATCCCACGCGTTTAAACTTTCGAGTAATATGTACTCATTATTGCAAATTTTTTTTAATTTTTTTGTATACAAAAATGATAGGTTCCAAGGAATTATCCGGAACTTTGATAACTACTAAAGCATTCACTACTGAAGGAAATTGTAAAGATTCGCAAATATTCTCTGATCGATTTATTCGTAATAGCCTCGAAAAAAACCTGACCCTCAGTTTTTTAGGCGTTGATCATTGGATTTGACACCACATATTTCCGTATACAAACTGTTCTCAGTGGGATATTTTGCACTGAATTCCCTCAAAAACCAGTCAATTACATGCAATATCGTAAATAAATTGAAACAATGTTTATTTGGTGTTGCTCGGAAAGTTTCAGGCAGAATGCCGTTTGAACAAACCAACCCCTATAGTGTGTGCGCTCTTCAACCATTGGTTTCAACACCACGCTATTCCGTGCACAATGTTGTGACAGGGTATTTCTTTTCAAAACGGCTATTGGTATTCGCGTATATAACCAATGCACTAATAAACGACGAGTCGTGGCATGCTATATAATTAAGAAATATTCAATACATAGACCATACACGTCATATATTTTATGCCTACATTCCATCAGAAACACGTATGGGTTCCTGATACCATGTTTAGCCGCCTTCATATTAGGGTTTCAGAGAATTTAACAAAATATCAACAATTTTCGGGGAATAAATAGCAGCAGTTTATTGTGATACGTACACATGCACATGATATGCCCAGGTGGATCGTTACAACACATTGTAGAACCAGTCCGAGAAGAGCATCCACAAGAACGAGAACGACTTTCAGCAGAGTTTGGCGAAGTTTTCGAGCTGCACGAGATGAACGATCAAAGGGAAGCAGGCAGCCGTGACTGGGTTAGCACTCACACTCGGGACCTCTGTCTCGCGGCCACGCACCTTCTCCAGCAGGCTGTCCAGCTCACTCGCTCCCAACTTCGTCTCCAGGTACGCACGCGCCGTCTCCATGTTACTATACACGTGCTCCGAGTCGTGCGTGCACGTGCGCAAGTGATACATGTACACTTCCTGTCGCAAAGCTTCCTGGGAATCGTCTGCATAAAAGGATGAGGTACATGCCAGTGCTGTTATCATCTTCCAGACCCATGTCTATGGTACCTGGATAGTGTGATATACAAATATACTGACTTGACTAATACTAATCAAATATCACCTGGACTTTGTTGTGGTTTCTCCAGGGAAGAGGTTCGCTTTCTGGTTCTGTTGGCCACTGGTGAGTAGCGGTCAGTCTCCATAGTAACACGAGAGTTCTGGGTGGCCAATGTGGCCAGAGGTAGCCTCTTTCTGAGCACGGCCTTATACAGCGATATGACAGGGCTCGATCCTGCCTGATGTAAAAACACGGCATTGTATGATATCACAAACCACCATGCAGCTCTTAGGTCTCCAGTTAATTATCGACGCTGTCACTTTATCACATGCACTTAGGCCTATCATGTGTAATTCATTACTAGTGAAATATTCAAGCGTTATACCTTTTTGCCTTTGTCGGTTTTCCGAGCGGAGTTGGTAGATGCGACAATACGTTTGCTCTGTGGCGTCATAACTGGAGGCTTGGGTGTGGAGAGGGAAGCCTTCCGCCTTCTCTCCGGCTAATGTAATAGAAACACTTGTCATAATACACTATCTGCTGTGTATTGTTACAACATATCATACAGCATGGCAAATGTTTAAATTTTAGAACAAAACACATAACTATGATTCCTAGGATGATCATTACCCTGTTGTCTTGACTAGGCTCTGCTCTCAGAGATGAACGCCTACTGTCTCCAGAACGCGGTCTACTCCCGGTACTGTCACTAGATATAGAGCTCGTGACGACAGGTCCGGAGACTACTGATGTCGTCATCACGCTACCAGCCACAGCGAGACTAGCTTTGGGCGTGTCAACCTCAGGGGTGTCCCCGACTGATGACTTCACAGATCGGATGGAAGTTCCGTCTCGTTGTGAGACTGTCTGTTCGCTCTTCAAGGCGCGGGTTTTCTGGATATAAGCCCGGACGTACGGTTTCAGGGCCGGGACCACTAGAACCTGGTCGGCACTCGGTCGACTTTCCGGACGAACCTTCAGCAGCACGTGTACCAGGTCTTCCAGGATTGGCCCAAACGTGCTGATGGGAGAGTACACTAAGCAGGTCATTATAGGATCCTACACAATTCTGTCACCCCGAGAACCCCATCATCCCGGTTTAAACCTTTGAATAAATAATTAGTATTGATAATAATATTCATGTGTTAGGTTCTCACCGAGGTGAAGAGGTTCTCACCGTGGTGAAAAATTTCTCACCGAGGTTGAAAAAATAATATTTTGACCGGTGTGAAAAGGTCTTCATCGGTGTGAGAAGGTTCTCACCGAGGTCGAAACTGAATGGGGTGTAAAGTACACATGGTGGCAATTGACCAATTGTAATCCACCGTACCTATACTATTTTACATGATACTAATCACATTCTAAATATATCTATAGATGTACTTGTGTGTGGTATTTTAACATACTTGGGTATGGGTTTGTATTTGCCCTGGATGATGTTCATGACAAGTGCACTGAAACCGCTCGGTCCTGAGAACGGTCGCCGATGCGTGCACAACTCATACAGAACACAGCCGGCAGCCCACATGTCCGTCTTGTAGTCGTATCTCAAACAAGGTCAAGGTGAAACAAAGTATGGGACTGTCAAAACTAATGAGCTGGTACCCCAAAGTAGTAAAACACCATATGAAACCATTATTAACCAGCGCACGGAGATTATCATTGCCAATTTTTATTTGAATGAATTCTCACGTAGATCTACGCATATATCCTGTGTTTACAACTAACCTGATACCGAAAATATTAGTTATCCCATGTTTGTTCACGGAATACGGAATTATATCTACGTCTAGCTGTCCGTATCACATGAGGACGAATTTATCACTGACTGAAAACGAGACTCAAAAGGGATACGGGAACTCGTATCGAAGGTGGCGCGTCACCGTTGTGATTGGCCAATCACAGTCTCGGATTTGTGTTCAGTCAGTGATAATATCAGCTACTACATTTACGGAGTGCACTCAAGGATTTGTAGACTACACTCATAGTAAAATTATTTGTGATCCTCACGAAAATGAACTGATCGGAATAATCCGGCGTTCTTAACTGGTATACTCACATCCATCGAAGATAATGGTATCGAGTGGTCAAATTAGGAATCTTTGGAGTCAGTACTCCGACAATGATCGCATCAGTTCATTTGACCGCATTTCCTACACAACTGTACATATCACCGTAAGAATATGCGCGGAAGGATACGGCTGGCGTTTACAGATTTCTGGACTGAGGTAGTAGGGCGTCCCGACGGCCGTGTGCGCCTGCTCTTCGCTGTGGGACAGGATCCGAGCAATCCCGAGGTCTCCCACCTTGAGAATCCCCACCGACGTCAGAAAGATGTTCTGCGTCTTCAAATCTGCACAGCGTCGAAGTGAATGTATCAGTACAAGGGTAATAATCTACTGTATTTGTGGTAATAGATTGATACCTACATTCATACCACTGAGTCGGTGTCACTGCTGGCGGACGTTAAATCTGTCCCCGAGGATACCATCAACTCAGTAGCCTTCTGGCTATTGATTAGGTACTTATGTACTTGTCATATATCTGTTCCATGGGGTTTGTTTCGGATTTCTAAAATATGTTCATAGGTTGTTGGGCAGTTGTATACTAATTCCATCAGGTGTACAGTAGAAACAACTACATTTAACACACTGCCTGCCCCTGATGACGCCAGTGTGTCTTTGGATAAACTATTTGGTCGGGCTTTGTTTCTATTGCAAAATGTTGTATTTTACGTTTGTTATTGGCATCATCAAAATCTACTGTATTTGTGGTAATAGATTGATACCTACATAGTGGCCAAGGGGCAAAGATAGGTTACCGGACAATATATGTTTAATATTTTAGATGTTAGCCAGGTCACTGGTTAAATTCAAGGTCAAGAGAATATTCAGGATATATAATATTAAGCATATATCATGTCCACTTATGATTGCTGAGCTGTAAGTTCAATAATCAGAGAGATATTAGCAATCACCTTGAAAATGAGGTCAAAGGCAACTTGAAAATAAGGTCATGGTCAAGTCGAGGTCACGAGAATATTCAGCATATATCATTTGGAGTTTGACCACAATTGATTCCTAAGCTGTAAAATTGATAATAAGTGAGATATTAGCCATTTGTGATCTGACCTTAAAAATGAGGTCAAAAATCAAGTTCAAGAGAATATTCAGCATATATCATTTCCTGTTCTCAATTGATTTCTAAGAGCTCTGTAAAGTTGGTAATTGGCGAGATATTAGCCATTTTTTTTCTCTGACCTGGAAAATTAGGTTAAAGGTCAAATTCAAGGTCACCAAAATATTCAGCATATGTCATGAGCATATGTCATATGTTCACTATCGAATCCTAAGCTGTAAAGTCGATAATAAGCGAGATATTAGCCATTTTGTCCTCTGACCTTGAAAATAAGTTCAAGGTCAAATACAAGGTCATCAAATATTCAATGTATATCATTTTCTCCATGTCCACAACTGGTTCCCAAGCCATAAAGTCAATAAAGGAGCAAGATGTAAGCCATTTTGTCATTTGACCTTGAAAATGAGGTCAAAGGTCGAATTCAAGGTCATGCCAATATTCAGCATATATCATTTTCTATATGTTCACAATTGATTCCTGAGCTGTAAAATCGATAAGAAGGGAGATATTAGTCATTTTGTTCTGTGCTCTTGAAATTTAATCAAAGGTCAAATTGAAGGTCATGAGAATAATATGTATGTATAATATGCTATATGTTCATAATTGATTCCTAAGCTGTAAGGTCGATTAGAGGAGAGATATTAGCCATTTTGTCCTGTGACCTTAAAAATTAGATCAAAGATCAAATTCAAGGTCATGACAATATTCTGAATATAACATTCCCTGTATGTTCACAATTGATTCCTAAGCTGTAAAGTCGATAATAAGCGAGATATTAGCCACTTTGTGCTCTTCACCTTGAAAATGAGGTCAGAGGTCAAATTCAAGGTCACGAGAATATTCAGCATATATCATTTCCTATTTGTTCACAATTGATTCCTAGTCTCTAATCTCAATATTAAGTGAGATATTAGGCATAATATGTCCCATTATAAAGCATCTAAAGGAGAATTTAACATGGGAAAGTCCTATTTGGGCCGAGTTTGGGTCAAAATGGCCCACTTCGAGCGAATCAAGCGCAACGAAACTTATACACAGCATAGGAGTACATATGAGGAGTGTTATGTATCAAAAAGGAAAGGAGTTACTGAACAGATTTTGAGAAAATGGCTGCCAAAGTCCAAAATCAGGCATTTTTCGTCGAAAACGGCCGCCATTTTGAAACGGCCGCCATTTTCTCCATGTCCACAACTGGTTCCCAAGCCATAAAGTCAATAAAGGAGCAAGATGTAAGCCATTTTGTCATTTGACCTTGAAAATGAGGTCAAAGGTCGAATTCAAGGTCATGCCAATATTCAGCATATATCATTTTCTATATGTTCACAATTGATTCCTGAGCTGTAAAATCAATAAGAAGGGAGATATTAGTCATTTTGTTCTGTGCTCTTGAAATTTAATCAAAGGTCAAATTGAAGGTCATGAGAATAATATGTATGTATAATATCCTATATGTTCATAATTGATTCCTAAGCTGTAAGGTCGATTAGAGGAGAGATATTAGCCATTTTGTCCTGTGACCTTAAAAATTAGATCAAAGATCAAATTCAAGGTCGTGACAATATTCTGAATATAACATTCCCTGTATGTTCACAATTGATTCCTAAGCTGTAAAGTCGATAATAAGCGAGATATTAGCCACTTTGTGCTCTTCACCTTGAAAATGAGGTCAGAGGTCAAATTCAAGGTCACGAGAATATTCAGCATATATCATTTCCTATTTGTTCACAATTGATTCCTAGTCTCTAATCTCAATATTAAGTGAGATATTAGGCATAATATGTCCCATTATAAAGCATCTAAAGGAGAATTTAACATGGGAAAGTCCTATTTGGGCCGAGTTTGGGTCAAAATGGCCCACTTCGAGCGAATCAATCGCAACGAAACTTATACACAGCATAGGAGTACATATGAGGAGTGTTATGTATCAAAAAGGAAAGGAGTTACTGAACAGATTTTGAGAAAATGGCTGCCAAAGTCCAAAATCAGGCATTTTTCGTCGAAAACGGCCGCCATTTTGAAAGAAAATGCGAAAATAAAAACACTGAAAAATACCTCCTTCTTGAATTATTTTAAAGCATTTTTGTGCAAAATTTCAGAAAAACAAATTTCAGACAAAAAAGATAAAAATGTGGACGACGGACGACGGACGGAACCCCATGCCAATCGGTTATCGGACCATAGGTCCGGTAACCTGAAAACAAACTATTCTTCATCAGATGGATGAATCAAGCATCGATTACAGTACTAGCAGCCGTGTTTCTTTTGTTATGTGCGATACTCAGGGTTACCTCTGACCTGAACTAGTTTACTCTCGATTGACTCTATCATTCACGAGTAAGCTGAAATCGCAATATCACTTTAACAGTCTATTAGAGATAAATAACCAAATATTAATACTATTATGGTTTATATGTTTTTGTTATGACACGACACGAGGAAAACACTGTAGAACAAAGCGATAAAAAGATTGAATCGAACCCTTCAGAATTTGCATAATATTGTTTAAAAAATGAAGTGCATACATCAAATATGAATTGACAATACCTCTGTGTATGATTTTACAGCTGTGGATATACCGCAGGGCAAAGCAAATCTGAACGAACCAGTCCAGGATCGTCTGCAACAACAAAACGAACACGTTATGATATTGTTCATATTCAGGGATATAACCTGCTCAAACAGCTTCTACAATTTACAAATAGGCTATCATTACTCACATTAGTGGAATATGGTTCGGCCCGTTTTGTGATATCTGCATGAAGATCACCTACAATCAAGATGTATATTTGATGTATATAAGATGTATACTTTGCAATATTGCATGGCATCCATAGATCTTAATCTACCATAATATATATTTCATGCATTTCAACAAGGAAAGAACGTCCATCATATACAAGGAACACGTCCACCATATTAGATCTTGCCATTGTGTCCGGCGAAAGTAAGATTACTCACAGTGGTGTGTCATCCATAGCAGTGAGTGACTACTTAATTGTGTATTGTACAAGAAAATGTAGAAAAAATCTGACTTATCGACACACAAGTAAAAGAATTCGTTCCATGAAGAACTACAGCACTGAATTGTTCGAAACAGAACTGGCAAGTGTGGACTGGACAGAGCTGCTATAGCAGTGATGTTGATAAAGGCATGGGAGGCATTTGAAACCAAGTTTATGTGTGTTTTCGACAAGGTGGACTCCGTTAAATCTGTACGGATTTAAACTTGGATAACGGGTGAAATCATACTTCTGGTAAATGAAAAGAATAAAGCGTCACACAAATTTGTCAAAACATCTGAGAAATTAGGTCCAGTATGTCAAGAGAAAAGCAAAATCTGAGTACTACAAAGACAATGTGGAAGAACATAAAAAAACAGCCAAAAAATTTATGGAATGTGTTGAACAATTTACGATCACCAGAGATGCCAAAACCTCCAAATATTGGTCTCTGTGAAGATGGAGAAATCACTTTCGATAAGCTAGAAAAGGAAATACATTCAATGAGTACCTTTATACCGTAGCTACAAAATTAGTTGACCAGCTTCCTTCATGTTCAGGAAAATACGGTTTCTAACACGTGGATAATTTTTATAAATGTAAAAATGTTCAACCTTACTGTTTTGCTTTGCAGGGAGTGACTGGCAACCTTGTGCTGAACCACCTCCTTACTCTAAATTCGAACAAGGCGACTGGTTTGGATAATTTGCCCACAAGATTTAGATGGTGCCAAGTTCAGAACTAGTCCTCTAACGTATATTGTAAAATGATCAATTTCTAGTGGTAAACACCCTTATCGGCCTGGAATTAGACCTGGCTTTATCAGGTGACCATATTGCTGATAAAATTATCAGCAAATTAAATTCCAAATTCAAGTTCAGACAGGCCAACCATCTGGATCTCTCAACGGAAAAGTTTCTTACATCAGCTTTGATTCAGTGTCACATGGACTAGGTCAGCTCAGCTTGGTATTCCGGCCTTACCGAACGAAATCAGGAGAGGATACATATTATGCAGAATAAAATCATACGTTTCCTCCTCTCTGCTCTCATATAGGTCCGACGGAATGCAGACAGGTCAATATCTTGTCAATGGATTTCAGAGTTCAACAGTTGAAATAGACGTGGAATCAATACCCAGTATTAAGTATTCCGAGCAAACAAAACAGGGTCCGTTATCCAATGTCATAGTCCGGGGACAGAAAGTCATATCAGGCATACGAAGTGAGAGAAAACAAAAATGACAGGGAAATTCATGAATCCTCAAAAATGGGCATTAGGAGGTGAAATCAGGTGTTCCGCAAAGAATGAGCATTTCCTGCCCCACTAGTGGCACCCGTCATGAATTCCCCAAAATTAACATGAAAATAGATCTAGTTGCATGGCAGACATGGATTTGGTGTATTTATCAACCAGATCATGATGACGTCCATAGAATTTCTTAAACGCAGCTATAAGTCTTGGTATAACATATCCTTGTCGCAGCAGTTTTTAGACTAGCTGGGCACTTCGATAGACAAAGTCCTCATATTTGCAACTGTCGTAAATGTAAGAAATGTCTGATAACCGCTATATGTACTAAATACGCCATTACAACGACCATAGTCCCTCTCGTGTAGGCTATAGTAATTAACTCCACGGTTTGGTATAATTATGCACTTCATTTGATATAACGTCGACCAAGTATACAGGCCAGGCTAACATGACTATGTGTTGGCTAACATGACCATAGTTTGTATTCAAACGAGGAATGATCATGATCAGTTACAAACCCCGATCAGCATACTCCATGGCGATCCAGAGCGCCGCCTGGTGAACGAACGCCTCTTTGTATCTGATGACGTTGATATGTTTACACCGAGACAGGGCTGCCACCTCCGTTAGCGCCTGTTTCTTGGCTTTTTCGGACATCCCCAGCACCTGTATCTCCTTCAGCACGACTTTCTTGCCCGTGTCCGCCCGCATGGCCAGCCAAGCCTTCCCGAACGATCCGGATCCTATTATCTCCACCTTGTCATACTTTTCAGCCATTTTACACCCAGATTTCTGTATTCAAAGTAGTACTGAATTACAACTGGATGACCATGTCAGGGCAGTGCTTGTATTTGCTCATGCTAGAAAACGGTCGATTGAGTTATTGCAACACCAGTAGCGTTTATAGTGATGAGCAGCTTAGCACTGAGTTGTACAAAATGTTGTTTCGGAACTTATTTGGTAGTTTTGCTCGCCGATTAAATTCGATTGAACTTTATAAACAACAACGGCGTAAAATAGAAGGTAACGAGACAATCAGAGATTGCAGACCCTCGCCCTTCAGATTTAGTCACTAAAATTAGGCGATAATTGAGAGTTTTGGTCTTAAGACCATCGGTTGTACGCCATACGATTGGGAATTGGCCAAAGAAAAATACAAAAATAGGTTGAACATTTAATATTGATTAGAACCGAAGTTATAGTCAATTATGTGATTTTATTTTTTCAGTTGCCATGGCAACCGTTTTCAGCCGATTTTGGCAAAATTTGAAAGGGATTGAGCCACTTTCATAGCACTCCAGCCCCATAAATTTCAAATCTATCGGACCGTTTGCCTTTGAGTTATGAGCGCAGACATTTGCACTGAAACGTCGCTGGCCAAAAATAACCGAAATCGTGACCCCCAATTTTTCGACATCCGGCGATAATGGAGAGTTTTCGTCGTACGACCATCGGTCGTACACCAAACGATCGGGAATTGGCCAAAGAAAAATACAAAAATAGTTGGAAAAATTAATATCAAATAGAACCGGAGTTAGAGCCAATTATGTGATTTTCTTTTTTTCGGTTGCCATGGCATCCGTTTTCATCCGATTTTGGCAAAATTTAAAAGGGTCTGAGCCACTATCATAGCACTCTAGTCCTATAAATTTCAAATCGATCGGACCGTTTGCCTTTGAGTTATGAGCACAGACATTTGCACTGAAACGTCGCTGGCCAAAAATAACCGAAATCGTCACCCCCAATTTTTCGACATCGGGCGATAATGAAGAATTTTCGTCGTACGACCATCGGTCGTACACCAAACGATTGGAAATTGGCCAAAGAAAAATACAAAAATAGTTGGAAAAATTAATATCAAATAGAACCGGAGTTAGAGCCAATTATGTGATTTTCTTTTTATCCGTTGCCATGGCAACCGTTTTCATCCGATTTTGAAGGGTCTGAGCCACCATCATAGCACTCTAGTCCTATAAATTTCAAATCGATCGGACCGTTTGCCTTTGAGTTATGAGCACAGACATTTGCACTGAAACGTCGCTGGCCAAAAATAACCGAAATCGTGACCCCCAATTTTTCGACATCGGGCGATAATGGAGAGTTTTCGTCGTACGACCATCGGTCGTACACCATACAATCGGGAAATGGCCAAAAAAAAAATACAAAAATAGTTGAAAAAATTAATATCAAGTAGAACCGGAGTTAAAGCCAATTATGTGATTTTCTTTTTTCCGTTGCCATGGCAACCGTTTTCATCCGATTTTGGCAAAATTCTGAAGGGGCTGAGCCAGCACCATAGCACTCTTGCCCTATAAATTTCAAATCGATCGGGCGGTTTGCCTTTGAGTTATAAGCGCAGACATTTGCACTGAAACGTCGCTGGCCAAAACAATTCGAAACCGTGACCCCCAATTTTTCGACATCGGGCGATAATGGAGAGTTTTGGTCGTACGACCACGGGCCATATATCATATGATCAGGAATTGACCATAGAAAAATACAAAATTAGTTAGAAAAAAATTATCTTGAATAGAACCGGAGTTATGGTCAATTATTGATTTTTACATTTTCCGTTGCCATGGCAACGGTTTTTGTCCGATTTTGACAAAAATTGAGGAGGACCGAGCCACGGTGATACCGCTTCTTCCCTATAAATTTCAGGACGATCGGACCATTCGGTTTTGAGTTATGCGCGCGGACAGACAAACAGACAAACAGACATACAAACTGACAGACCCAATTACAATACCCTCTGCCCCTATCGGGGCGAGGGTAATAATGATAATAATGTGAATTTGGTATAGCCCCCAAACTAGACAAGTCCATTCTTGGGTGCTTAACAAAAAAAGGTATGGAGAGTATGACCCAAATGGGGTGTCCTGCTCCTTAATACGACTCGTCCACTGAAAACACGCTATTTAATCTGTCAAGTTAATCTAGTTAATCCTTATTGAATATAGAAGAAAAAACAGCACGACACAGCCGGAGGATTTGATGTTTGGAATTCAAATAAAAATTTTACTGGCCGGCATGGCCCAAGCACCATACACTGCTCCTTAATACTACTCGTCCACTGAAAACATACCATTTAATCCGTCTCGCACCTTTTTAATCCTTATTGAATATAGAGGAAGGCGCAGTATATCATACTTGGGCCGCCGGCATCATAATGATGAATATTCAAAGCGTTGATTGTTGCCGAAAGTAAAAAGAAGTAACCCAGTGAGTAGGTAACAGAATGATGATCATATCCTTCTGCATAAAAAGTTAAACCCTGGATAACCAGTGAAAGTAGCGAATCTAGACATGGACACGGGGGAAAGTGATATTATACTCGTACATGAATACGTTTATTGCATACATGTGGCTCTGCCTAAGCCAAGTGTGACATACAAACGAATACATTTCTTGTTCCACGTGTGGCTCTGCCTAAATCTGATTGTAGTATGTGCGATTATACAAGAACATCGTCACTGGAAAAAGAGGTTGACCTTAATTGAGTGCTAATTTTTGCAACCCCATAGTGATCTGGTTGATAATAATATCTGATAAATATTTGAACCCCGGAAATGCAGTCAGTAAAAGTTGGTACTGATTGCGGAACAATGTATGAAAAATTACAGCAGGTTCGAATTTGGTGTCGACCTGACGGGCGATAGAGTAGGGCATGACGCTCCAGAATGGCTAAACTTGGAGAAGGTCAAGTATCGACCCATCACACTTTCCATATTGTTTGGGAAAGTCTCCTATTGACATGGGGGTTTCGATACATACATTTTCCATTGAATAAGTTTCGAGTTTTGCACCCATGCCACAAAATGTTTTTGTGTGTGTCACGTGTGGTAGATTGGAATGCCCCTCTGTTGCAGGCGGGCTGGCACGCAGAATGCGCATGTGTATGTCTACGCGCCGCATTATGTGGCTTTTACAAGGGGAGTAAACATCCCGGCCAAATGACACTGCAACATATTTGTTTTACTGGGACTAATAGGCACCTCGCTGAGCAGAACAAAAAGCAGTGCATCATAAAGCCAATGCGCAAAGCACAGTGTAAATATTGAACATGGAGAGAAAAATTGCACTGCATCAAACGACATATTGTCCTCTTTGACATGCCAACCTATCATCTAACTCTAATTCCAAATAGAAGGAAACTGGTTATCATCGGGAAAAAAGTACGTTCCTCTACAATTGGACACGATATTGCAAACACAATTGAGCCACACTATTTCCAGTTTGCATGTTTACACATGCATATGAATGATCTGTGATTGTAGCTGTTAGAGAAGACAACGTTATGAACTGTTGACACTAGTTTTGATTCGCACTGGTCAAAATTAAGAATACTGACGATGGAGACAGTACTGATGTGCTCTAAAGGAAGCCATGGGTTGCAACCACTTACCATACGAGCTACAGACCAATGAACTCCTAATTAGATGACTGCGTCATTAGAAACTATTGCAAAGGTGTGCAGTGTTCGATTTTGCTCAGGTTATGGTTGCAGTATCAGATTGCAACTTCAGAGAATTCATCTGCGTTGTCGAATCAACAATGGTAATGTTTTTTTTTTTCCTCTCGACCAAGAACCATTGCTATAATGCTCGATCTATTCAAAGGTAGAATGTGATCGATCCATCAACACCGTGTCGCTGTCTCTCCCGTTTGGTACATTGGATTGTGCATGTAAGGGATACATAATAAATACAGGTAATGAAAATTATCCATTTGAAGTCATGAGGATTCATTTGAAGTCTTCTAAATGTGGATGAAACATATTCCATGTGCATTGTTCCTACATTTGGCGTCAACCAAGAATGTGATTGAAGATTTGTTTTTTTCTAAAAGTACTTTCGTCAGTAAAGTTAACTAAGATTACACTTCCATGCCTCTGTGTGACGTGGCGTAGGCCCCTATTTTGTGTTCCCGTCATTCATGAGTTCTGAGTTACACTGTTCAATAATAGTATGTGTATATATTTCAGTTTGTGGTGATGTTTACCGATTTCCCGCCCGGATCTGACATCACCAGCATTGATAAGGCCCAGTACAAGTCCCGGATGAGGGAGTAGGCAGCCTGCCCGCTAAATGACAGTTCCTGGGGGAAGACTAATATAAGATAGATAAGCAACGTCGAATAAACAAAATCTAAAACATAAATAGCCAATTGGCTATTCACCGACCATGATTATTATGAAAATGTACAATGAAGGGCTGAATACTTTGCCAATCAAGGTGTTTCTCCTAATGGTCATATCCCTGGGAATCGTACCAAAGATTGATCGTACATAATAGTTTGGTACACGAATCATACACGGAACACATTGACCAATGAACACAAATCAGCAGGATTTACTAAAATGAACATTCCTCTGCTCAAACAGTGACGCCCGATAGGTCTGTAATGGTGTATTACTGTTAGTAGTCATCAGACTTTTATGTGGGTGTCTTATGGAACGGGTATATGATAAGAACCACTGCGCATAAAATATACTCTGCAAAAATTGAAAGCCATGCTTTATCTGTTTTGTCGTTCTCCCCTCATTGATCATAGACACACCGTTGAACAAAATGCTGCTGAGACTGGGTGCCAATGTTTACAGTCGGTACACCTCCTTTGTTCACAATATTTTGGGGGTTATGGACTCTGTGAGCTGTATTCAGATCCGGTAGATTTTTACGCCAGCCATACACGTGGTAGTTTATGTCAATGCGCACTTCACGACAAATGTTTGTGAACATTCCACAAACCACAATCATTTTCATGATGTGTTCTCTGCGTGTTCCCAAATGAAGCTCTGGCTTCATCAACAAAATGACGAAGCATATTCTTTGTGACAAATCACAGGCAATTGTGAAGCCGAGGCCATCATAAATCAATGCATGACCGAACCGCCGTACGTGGATATACACAGTTGTTCTGAATAGATATTGCCTACAATATTGGGTGCCCATACGGCATTTTCAAGCATTCATATAAGACTAATGAAGTTCATATCAACGGAAGCATATTTTCGCAACTACGTCCATAGATCTACCACCGGTAAATGACGATGAAAACGAACAAAGTTAACGTTATTACAGTTCAGCCACCAAAGTGCGAAAAGTTAGCATACGAAGATGACCGGGAACAGAAGATACTCAACAGTTTGTCCCCAATTTACAACACGCTTAAAGTGTTCGGACTGTACTACGAACGCCCCGAGTCAGGATCAGGAGAAACCAGTCGGAGATCTGCAGCAATTTGTTCTGCACGGTTCGCGTATGCCACGCTCGTTATTATCGTCATCTGGTTCAATTTTCTGCGCTCGTTCTTCGTCTTCACCGGACAGAACGCGTTCGGGCCCGAGCTTCTGATGAAGATGATATTTGTCATGTATTTCGGGTTGTGTACCATCCAGGCCACGTGTTTGTATGTAGCTTGCGGTCGCACGAACGGTGGACTCCCGGAGCTGCACGCACTGTGGCACGCGGCCAGTCCGCGCGTGGAGCGCGCGTGTGTCGACTACATGCACCAACGCTGTGTCCGCTACACCTTCATTGGCTGTACGCTCATGCTCGGCAATGTGGGCTTCTGTATGTACGCCTTGTGGAACACGAAGATGATGGACCCGGCACTAGCGCCGTTTACATCGGACAGCCCGCACATTTTCGTCTACCGCCTGATTTACGGTGTGATACACGTCTACCTGTGTGGCGCCTGGGCCGCACCCATGGCTTACCACTACATGCTGAGCGCCACCGTGTACAGACGCTTCCAGCGAATCAACAAGCTCTTCGAGGACAGTTGCCGAGACAATAAGTACTGCCTGAGCGCAGCCGAGTTGGAGTACCACAGAATGAAGCACGTGGATACCTGCTGCTACCTGGACGCGGTCGATGACGTCATGCATGTAAACACTGGAGCGACGATCAGCATTATGGTAGTGATGGTGTGCCTGATCCTCTACAACATGATCTGGTATCCCGGGTTGATGGACGACCCGCTCTTAGCGCTGATGTACGTGTTCTGGCTGGGCTGTGGTCTAGGTGTTCTTGTCGTCATCAGCATTGGCGGCGCTTATGTCAATCACGTGGTGAGTGATTGTCTTACTTCACCTTTATATTGTCTAGTTCACCCATATTTGTTATATGAAATCCGGCTCAGGGTCATATGAAAAACATCTTCAGGCGATAAAGTGTTATACAAACAAAAAGGCCACATCGGAGCTATAACGAACGATACATAAATATATACAATGATCCCACTTCCCCCTTATTAAAAAAATCCATATAGATTTACTTGAGTTCGAGGATCTACATGAAATGAATATGAACAAAATATAACGAATCCACTCCGAAACTATGTATACATTCCATGGTGAACACATGGTCATGATACCAGACCCAGCACTGATCCCAGACCTCCAAAAGTAGAAATATGTTGTGCTCATGGTTGGAAATGAATGGGGATGTCAAGGGAGAAAAATAATGTTTAAAAGCTCATGGTTGAAAACAAATTAAAGCGGAGTATATTTTCAACATATATCAATTCAACACCAATTCCACATAAACTGAAAAAATTAGGCCAAGGGCCAAAGATAGGTTACCGGACAATGTTTAATATTTTAGATGTTAGCCAGGTCACTGGTTAATTTCAAGGTCAAGAGAATATTCAGCATATATATATTAAGCATATATCATGTCCACAGCTGATGGCTAAGCTGTAAATTCAAAATCAGAGAGATATTAGCAATTTTGTGCTGTGGCCTTGAAAATGATGGCAAAGGTCAAATTCAAGGTCCTCAAAATATTCAGTGTATATCATTTTCTATATGTACACAATTGATTCCCAAGCCATACAGTCAATAAAGGAGCAAGATATGAGCCAATTGAACCTTGAAAATGAGGTCAGAGGACAAATTCAAGGTCACGAGAGTATTCAGCATATATCGTTTCCTATATGTCCACAATTGATTCCCAAGCTGTAAAATAGATAATAAGGGAGATATTAGCCATTTTGTCCTTAACCTTGGAAATGAGGTCAAAGGTCAAATTCAAGGTCATGACAATAATTTGCATATATCATTTCCTATATGTTCATAACTGATTCGTAAGCTGTAGAGTCGATAATAAGCGAGATATAAGCTGTTTTGTCCTATGACCTTGAAAATGGGGTCAAAGGTCAAATTTTAAGGTCATCAGAATATTCAGCATATATGTAAGTATCAATCTATTACCACCAATACAATCAGATTTTGATGATGCCAATAACAAACGTAAAATACAACATTTTGCAATAGAAACAAAGCCGGACCAAATATATCATTTCCTATATGTCCACAATTGATTCCTAAGCTGTAGAGTCGATGATAAGTGAGATATAGGCCATTTCGTGCTCTGACCTTGAAACTGAGGTCAGAGGTCAAATTCAAGGTCACGGAAATATTCAGCATATATCATTTCCTATATGTCCACAATTGATTCCTAGTCTCTAATCTCAATATTAAGTGAGATATTAGGCATAATGTGTCCCATTATAAAGCATAGGAGAATTTAACATGGGAAAGTCCTATTTGGGCCGAGTTTGGGCCAAAATGGCCCACTTCGAGCGTTTTCAAGCGCAACGAAATTTATAGACATCATATAGTCCTTGGGCCAAAGGCGGTTTAGGGGTTGATTTATATCACACAGAGGTACCAGAGGTGACAAACATTTTTAGGTAGCTTAAGACTTATAGTTTATGGAAATGGTGGGGGGCCACTTTTGACAACGCTTTTTCAAATAAAAGCGTCCCTTTTTACACACCTGGCTTGTGAACACTCGGTGAAGGGAATTCAAATTAAATCACTGCGATACTGGGCATGTATGTGGAGTAACGCCCAAACACAACAGCTTTGTTGATGACCATTCACTCGGCTGAGTCATACTCCCAGATACCGAATACATGTACATGTATTTTATAAAGCGTCTGTCCGTGAAATAATATGTCTTCTGTTACTCCATTGCTGTGTCCAATTATTTCCACAGATGTTTACACATATGAGGTGAGTACCGTTATAACCATCTTGTGTCTAGTCGTAATGCATTGTTAGAATGCTGGAATTTCTTATCGATATTCGCTAAGTTTGATAGTGACATTTTCCATCAAACGGTTGACATCCCTATGCAAGGTGGATTCAGGAATCAGGGGGAGAGAGCCTAAGAGCCCGAAGGATGCCCAATGAGCGCCCGAAGAACCTGAATTGAGCATAGCTATCCCATTGCGGGCTAGCGTTTTGTCTCGCCCCTGGTGGGTTGAGCGAGATTAAGGGATCCAAATGTCCTGCGGCGGCGATGGCGTGTCATTTTTTTTGGTTAAAGTTTTTGGTTTAATTTTTTCCTGGATTTCTTTCATGAATTTAGTAATGACCAGCCATTTTCCATAAAGTAAACATGACAAGGATTGATGTAGTGGAATTGGTTTTTCAATTTTAATGTGTTTTGGGGGGCTCTGGCTCTGGACTCTGGACATTTGCTTACTGATAAATGAATGGGGATTCAATAAATGTTTTTATTTGAGATTTTTCGTGTATGTCTTAAATTTGGTACTTTCGTGTATGTCTTAAATTTGGTACTGACCAGACATTGTTTATGAAGTAAACATGATAATGAATGATGTAGGGTGAAATTAATTTTTCTCACTTTTATTGTATTATGGGTGGCTCTGGGCTTTCACGTTTCAGCTCATTCAGCCAATGTTAAAGGAATGGGGATTTCAGTTGGTTTTGGGATGGAACTTTTAAAATATTTCTATCACGAAATCATGATTAAAAGAAGAATGAACAGATTATCCATTGGTATAAAGCATAGATTGTATTATTCCATTTCAATTTTGTACATTTTGTACCTCTGGACTCTGACATTTTCTGCATGTTTGGACAATGATAAATGGATGGCGATATTAAGCAAAGATTGTATCTTTAATTTTAGTTTAAGAATTTCCTAACATCTGTTGACTTTTTCTGCATGTTTGGACAATGATAAATGGATGGTGATATTAAGCAAAGATTGTATCTTTAATTTTAGTTTACGAATTTCCTAACATCTGGAGTCTACTGTTTCGACATATTTTGTCAATAATAGATTAATTTATGTTAATGGTGTTTTTTTTTAAATTTTGGGGTGAATCATTCACATATTTCTTTCAAGAGTTCATGCAATTTGAGACAGAAATTTGGTGATTCGGTGGTGTGGGGTAAAAAGTTCAGGTGGCAAACGTGAACCACGGAAAACAAATTTCGCTGAAATATATACCATAGCAGGATGCTGATAATATGTTTTGTGATCACATGTTTTGTGCTTTCAGATAAAACACATTAAATTAAAAAGCAATTTTGTTAGAACATATTTTTTCATTGACATTTTTTTTGGGGGGGGGGGGGGGGAAGACATTTTGAGCCGGCGCTTTCTTGTTTTATGTTATGTAGTAGGCTCTTCTGATTTAAATTCCATCCAAACTCACGCAAATTTCCCTGTTTTCGAACATATTCCCACACGTTATTTCAAGAGGGGGGGGGGGGGGGGGCGGCGTTCTTTAAAAACAACATAAAATGATGTGAACAACAAATAGTCAGTTCCTTAAATTATACCTATAGTTATATTGATGATACCATATCACTGACTAGCCCTATAATTGGTGACAACCTACATCAAATGTCGCAAAACAAGACCTCCTGTAGTAGCGTGCGCATAAAATATATGAAATTTGAAGTCAGATTTAAGAATATCACTGAATAATATACCTATAGCCTTCAATCCCCTTGATTATGATTCAAATAACATAAATATGTGGGTTGGAACATTCCAAGAGTTTTTTTGAACACTTTACTGTAATTACGTAGTTTGACCACCAAGGTCGAGTTCAGCCAAAGAGCAACCGAAGCCTCCGAAAATACCCGAACTTTTACCGAACATATATACATTTATAAACTCAATCGGAAACCATTTCAAACACAAAACGATATCGGTTAACCACAATACACAGGTACTATACCAGCCGAACACAATTTTTCGGCCTAAAATCGTTACAATATGTAAAGTTTGACACCCGCTGTCTAGGGTCACTGCGGATAAACGCTACCTAGGGTCACGGCGGGCGTAGGTAATAACTTTAGAACTATAACCAGGTAAACAGTCCGCTGAACAAGTCCGGTCATCATACATTACTGACATTGCATCATCACTTGGGCGTGTTGCTGGGCGGCCTCGGCGACAGCACTGCCGCGGGGATGGAACCACTGACAGCCCGATGGTCTGCCAGAGCCTGTGTCACACCATCCCAGAGCGAAGTACTACCGTTCCAGGGGGCGTGCGTCCCCGGATCTAAGTAGCTCCCCTCCTGGGCCCCCAATTGGAAATTGCCCCCGGGGTCCTCGCGGACCCACTTTAGCCAGGAAAAAGTGACATGGAGCACTTGGCCGTGCTCGCGGTCGTTCTCTCGCCTTGACTGCTCTGAAACAACTCCGAGTAAGCAAGGCGGGCTGGCAGCTTATATAGCTGCCAGCACACAAGAGCGAGGACTGACGTCAGACCATTGTTACAGTATAGTGAAACTTGAAGTGGCCAAACAAGAATAGTGTGTGGAAAGCCAAACTCCAATCTCAATCTTTGGCCAAAGTCGCAACAAATACATTTGCATATCGAATCGCAGACGTGGATATCACATCTTCCGGAGCCCCTCATCTCATACTGCGTCAAATTCAAAGGTCAACAGTCAACTGCCATGTGGTCTGTCCAAATCATGTGTTGGAAGCTCATGTTGAAATTACTCACATTTGCCATGTGACAGGTCCGTGAAAGGAATCGTCTGAGTTATGAGTCACTGTCCATCTCCGTGTATATATCATTGTTTGGGGGCTGAGTCCCCGGGAGTTATTAGATATTCCCATCCATTAACATTGTCCATTGTGCTTCACTACAACAATCTTTTCCCTCAATTGCAGCTTTCCTCATATTTTGTACTATTTAGGCATAAATGTAACAACATAATTTCTCATATAGCTGTCCTCAACATCTACACTGCCCCAGACCTGCCTCAGTTGATCAATCTGCCTCAAAGAAACTGTGGCTATTTCCCCCAAAGATTGCGATAGGTGTTTTGGCTGCTATCGTACTCCATACTTCACCTGTTTTGGCCACTTCATGTTCGGAGCCTGTGAATTGCCTAGTGACGCATTGTCTTCTACCGACCCACTATACTGTAACAATGGTCTGGCGTTACACCCTCGCTCTCGTGGGACTCTAGCTTTATAGCTAGCAGCCCGTCTTGCTTTCTTAAGAGTTTGCCCAGAGGCGAGAGGCGACGGTGGGCACGGCCATGTGCTCCTCGTCCCCTTCGTCTGGCTGGAGGGTCCGCGAGGACCCTGAAGACATTTCCAATCGGGTTCCCAGGAAGGAGGCTGCTTTGATCCAAACTGGTAGTCTCTCGCCCTGGGATAGTGCGTACAGGTTCTGGCAGACCGTCAGCCTATCCGGGGTTCTATCCCCTTGGTGGGCCATCGGCGAGCCTAGCCAGCAACACGACCATGTGCGCGGATTCTGGAAGCCGCTCCCATGGCTCCCGGGCTCGTCACACTGGGCTACATTACTATGATGATGCAATATCTGAGTGATGTATCGAGGCCGGACTTTTTCGGCGGACTATTACTTGGTTATAGTTAATTGATCACGACGCCCGCCATGACCATGCTCAGATGCGGGGCGCTTGCGCCCTAGGTAGCGGGCGTCGAACATTACAAAACTTCATACAGCGGCTGATTTGGGACACTTGAAATATATATTTTTTATCCCATTATATCTAAATCTCCTTATATCGAGGGTATTTCTCATTATAACGATTTCCTTCATCAAAATAATTATATTATATTGATAAATTTTCTTATTTTATCGAGTAATGCTGACATGTTCATGGACTCATTCAACAGGGGTAGCAATAGTTATTCTAATCGTCAATTATTAGTTGAACTCAATTATAAATGTCTCTCATCTTAACTATTTTTATTGTGGTCAATAATAGACTCAACTAGTGAAACTAATGTTAACTTATTCCGTTACACCCATAAAATATCTACTGGACAAAACCTTTACCTTGTTGAGCCCAATAATAAATATTTCTTGTCTTAACTATATATTTGTGGTCAATAATTATTGTTAACTTATTATGTAATATTGTTCTGTTTTCACCAAAAACATCAGTTCTGTATTCTCGACAAGAATCCAGTGCCATTTGCTTTCAAAATACAGGGTATTGTAGTGATCACAGATGTCAGGGTATTTTAATGGTCGTCATAAGTTAGTCTGTTAACTAATTAATATTTATTCAATCATTCTGAAAAACAATAGGTTTTGTGAGAGGGTCTTTCTCATCGAACCTGTGCAATTTAACCATCATTGATCAAAAACTACACCCGTAGAGCGTTCACAAGCCATGTGTTATATGGGCTAATTTTAGCACAAAATGTGTCGGCAATCAACCAGTTTGGTTGCTATGGCAACCACAATCGATTGGTGTTGGGATATCACCGTAAGTTGTGTCTGTATGAAAAATTATCAGAATCGGTTAAGAATTGCAACCTGTAGAGCGTTCACAAGAAAATCTCTACGGCGAACGCGGCGGCACGACTGAGACAAATTCATAGTATCCGCCGAACTTCGTCCGAGGGTTACAATAACTTGGTGAGAGCCATATCCAGTCGTGAATCAGTGACTTCGTGAACAAGAAAACATATACGACAGATGATAAAGCGATAACAGGTCCAAGCAAAGTGGAAGAAAATAGACGGCATGCCCATCTGGGTTTGCAATATTTTTGGGTCCAAATAGAATCCAAATATTAACAGCAGTTGCTTAGCAACAGGAAAAACACATTTTTGACACGTCCATTGTATCGCTCAGGTGCGAAAACATATGTGTAGACACGAAAATTATTATTGTATCATGATTCTAGGGAAAGTTATATTTGGTTTTCTGTCCAGTAGGTGCCCGTGAAGACTTTTTCAGCCTGACCCCCATGGTTACTATGGCAACGGAAAAAATGCCCATGGCTACGTTTTAAAAATGGCCCCCCATCATTTTCATGAAATATAAGTCTTGGGCTACCTGAAAATGTATGTCACCTCCGGTACCTCTGTGTGATATAAAATAATGATCTGGCCCATGGACTAATAGTAGTACATATGAAGAATGTTATGTATCGAAAAAAAAAAGTTACTTAACAGATTTTGAGAAAATGACCGCCAAAGTCCAAAATCAGGCATTTTTCGTCGGAAACGGCCGCCATTTTGAAAAAAATGCGAAATTAAAAAAAAATAAAAAGTAGATCCTTTTTTAATTATTTTTGAGTATTTTTGTGCAAAATTTCAGAAAAATTCGCCCGTAAACAAAAAAGATAAAAATGTGGACGACGATGACGACGGACGACGGACGCAACGCCACGCCAATAGGTTATCGGACCATAGGTCCGGTAACTTAAAAAGATAGTCCCCTCGTATGGCATCATATTTCACTATTTCAACGCAGTCTACTTATTCTAGTCAGACTAGTCTTGCAGATATGGCAAGACATGGTGCCGGTGCGACTAATTCAGGTGATCCCAGCCGCACGACTACACATCATGTCTTTGGGATCACCTGGAATGTGCATTTTATTTTGTAATATTAATAAATTGATGTTATGGCTGAAGCAAAAGAATAAAATATCTACCTGCTTACCTAACCATCGGATGTTATAAACGGCCTTGGCCCTCAGTGAATACAAATAGTGCTTGGTGAATTAGTTAAGATACAAATAGACATGTCAGTTCATGACGCCTGACGAGTCTTGTGGTTGTACATTGTACAGGCACACGGGGCATATGATACGATCCATCGACTGCGGCTAGTGGGAGGTTCGCCGGATACCACCCTACAGGTGAGACACAGTGTCTGTCCAGGGGACATCTGGTCAACAGCAGATTATAGGAAATAATAAATGTCAAATCGTAACAGTCGAACGGAGAAGTTGTATAATGGTTGTGGTCTGGAAGACGACATCAATTTTAATTTATACACAAAGCATGTCAGGCAATCTCTTAGACTAATGGAATGCAGCTGTAATGTACGCTAGCACAACCTCGGAACACTTATTCCTGGTGATTGTGTTCTGTATCAGGTTAGCATGTTCCTGAACAAAGTGAGCAGTGGCAGCATTGGGTTGACGGCCGTCAAAATGTTCGTCGTGGATAAACCCACCGTACTCACGGTAACCATGGATACAATATTCGTTCATGATCAATTAATTCGCAACTGAACCATTTGTGTATTCAATGCTGAAATCTCTCTTACAGTTGCTGGGAATGTTGATCACGTACTTCGTGTTGATAGTACAGTTCGTGCCAAGTTCGGGTACATCCTCGGCCCTAAACTGTACGGACATCCTCTTGAATGCCTCGCTACAGTGTACATCCGTGTCTCTATAAACACCTCGCTACAGTGTACACCCGTGTCTCTAACACCTCGCTACAGTGTACATCCGTGTCTCTATAAACACCTCGCTACAGTGTACATCCGTGTGTCTATAAAACCTCGCTACAGTGTACATCTGTGTCCCTATAAAACACCTCGCTACAGTGTACATCCGTGTCTCTATAAACTCCTCGCTACAGTGTACATCCGTGTCTCTATAAAACACCTCGCTACAGTGCACATCCGTGTCTCTATAAACACCTCGCTACAGTGTACATCCGTGTCTCTAACACCTCGCTACAGTGTACATCCGTGTCTCTATAAACACCTCGCTACATTGTACATCCGTGTGTCTATAAAACCTCGCTACAGTGTACATCTGTGTCCCTATAAAACACCTCGCTACAGTGTACATCCGTGTCTCTATAAACTCCTCGCTACAGTGTACATCCGTGTCTCTATAAAACACCTCGCTACAGTGCACATCCGTGTCTCTATAAACTCCTCGCTACAGTGTACATCCGTGTCTCTATAAAACACCTCGCTACAGTGCACATCCGTGTCTCTATAAACACCTCGCTACAGTGTACATCCGTGTCTCTAACACCTCGCTACAGTGTACATCCGTGTCTCTATAAACACCTCGCTACATTGTACATCCGTGTCTCTAACACCTCGCTACAGTGTACATCCGTGTCTCTATAAACACCTCGCTACATTGTACATCCGTGTCTCTAACACCTCGCTACAGTGTACATCTGTGTCCCTATAAAACACCTCGCTACAGTGTACATCCGTGTCTCTATAAACTCCTCGCTACAGTGTACATCCGTGTCTCTATAAAACACCTCGCTACAGTGCACATCCGTGTCTCTATAAACACCTCGCTACAGTGTACATCCGTGTCTCTAACACCTCGCTACAGTGTACATCCGTGTCTCTATAAACACCTCGCTACATTGTACATCCGTGTGTCTATAAAACCTCGCTACAGTGTACATCTGTGTCCCTATAAAACACCTCGCTACAGTGTACATCCGTGTCTCTATAAACTCCTCGCTACAGTGTACATCCGTGTCTCTATAAACACCTCGCTACAGTGTACATCAGTGTCTCTATAAACACCTCATTACAGTGTACATCCGTGTCTCTATAAAACACCTTGCTACAGTATACATCCGTGTCTCTATAAACACCTCACTACATTGTACATCCGTGTCTTTATAAACACCTCGCTACAGTGTACATCCGTGTCTCTATAAAACACCTCGCTACAGTGTACATCCGTGTCTCTATAAACACCTCGCTGCAGTGTACATCCGTGTCTCTATAAAACACCTCGCTACAGTGTACATCCGTGACTCTATAAAACACCTCGCTGTAGTGTACATCCGTGTCTCTATAAAACACCTCGCTGCAGTGTACATACGTGTCTCTATAAAACACCTTGCTACAGTGTACATCCGTGTCTCTATAAAACACATCGCTACAGTGTACATCCATGTCTCTGTAAACCCCTCGCTACAGTGTACATCAGTGTCTCTATAAACTCTTCGCTACAGTGTACATTCGTGTCTCTATAAAACACCTCGCTCCAGTGTACATCCGTGTCTCTATAAAACACCTCGCTACAGTGTACATCCATGTCTCTATAAACACATCGCTACAGTGTACATCCATGTCTCTATGAAACACCTCGCTACAGTGTACATCCGTGTCTCTATAAAACACCTCGCTACAGTGTACATCCATGTCTCTATAAACACATCGCTACAGTGTACATCCGTGTCTCTATAAAACACCTCGCTGCAGTGTACATCAGTGTCTCTATAAACTCTTCGCTACAGTGTACATCCGTGTCTCTATAAAACACTTCGCTCCAGTGTACATCCGTGTCTCTATAAAACATCTCGCTACAGTGCACATCCATGTCTCTATAAACACATCGCTACAGTGTTCATCCATGTCTCTATAAAACACCTCGCTACAGTGTACATCCGTGTCTCTATAAAATACCTTGCTACAGTGTACATCCGTGTCTCTATAAAACACCTTGCTACAGTGTACATCCGTGTCTCTATAAAACACCTCGCTACAGTGTACATCCGTGTCTCTATAAATCACCTCGCTACAGTGTACATCCATGTCTCTATAAAACACCTCGCTACAGTGTACATCCGTGTCTCTATAAAACACCTCGCTACAGTGTACATACGTGTCTCTATAAAACACCTCGCTACAGTGTACATACGTGTCTATAAAACACCTTGCTACAGTGTACATCCGTGTCTCTATAAAACACCTCGCTACAGTGTACATCCGTGTCTCTATAAATCACATCGCTACAGTGTACATCCATGTCTCTATAAAACACCTCGCTACAGTGTACATCCGTGTCTCTATAAAACACCTCGCTACAGTGTACATACGTGTCTATAAAACACCTTGCTACAGTGTACATCCGTGTCTCTATAAAACACCTCGCTACAGTGTACATCCGTGTCTCTATAAATCACCTCGCTACAGTGTACATCCATGTCTCTATAAAACACCTCGCTACAGTGTACATCCGTGTCTCTATAAATCACCTCGCTACAGTGTACATCCATGTCTCTATAAAACACCTCGCTACAGTGTACATCCGTGTCTCTATAAAACACCTCGCTACAGTGTACATACGTGTCTCTATAAAACACCTCGCTACAGTGTACATCCGTGTCTCTATAAAACACCTCGCTACAGTGTACATCAGTGTCTCTATAAACTCTTCGCTACAGTGTACATCCATGTCTCTATAAAACACCTCGCTACAGTGTACATCAGTGTCTCTATAAACTCTTCGCTACAGTGTACATCCGTGTCTCTATAAAACACCTTGCTACAGTGTACATCCGTGTCTCTATAAAACACCTCGCTACAGTGTACATCCGTGTCTCTATAAATCACTTCGCTACAGTGTACATCCATGTCTCTATAAAACACCTCGCTACAGTGTACATCAGTGTCTCTATAAACTCTTCGCTACAGTGTACATCCGTGTCTCTATAAAACACCTCGCTACAGTGTACATCCGTGTCTCTATAAAACACCTCGCTGTAGTGTACATCCGTGTCTCTATAAAACACCTCGCTACAGTGTACATACGTGTCTCTATAAAACACCTTGCTACAGTGTACATCCGTGTCTCTATAAAACACATCGCTACAGTGTACATCCGTGTCTCTATAAAACACATCGCTACAGTGTACATCCGTGTCTCTGTAAAACACTTCGCTCCAGTGTACATCCGTGTCTCTATAAAACACCTCGCTACAGTGTACATCCGTGTCTCTATAAAACACCTCGCTACAGTGTACATCCGTGTCTCTATAAAACACCTCGCTACAGTGTACATCAGTGTCTCTATAAAACACCTCGCTACAGTGTACATCCGTGTCTCTATAAAACACTTCGCTACAGTGTACATCCATGTCTCTATAAACACCTCGCTACAGTGTACATCCATGTCTCTATAAACAGATCACTACAGTGTACATCCATGTCTCTATAAAACACCTCGCTACAGTGTACATCCGTGTCTCTATAAAATACCTTGCTACAGTGTACATCCGTGTCTCTATAAAACACCTCGCTACAGTGTACATCAGTGTCTCTATAAACTCTTCGCTACAGTGTACATCCATGTCTCTATAAAACACTTCGCTCCAGTGTACATCCGTGTCTCTATAAAACACCTCGCTACAGTGTACATCCATGTCTCTATAAACACATCGCTACAGTGTACATCCATGTCTCTATAAAACACCTCGCTACAGTGTACATCCGTGTCTCTATAAAATACCTTACTACAGTGTACATCCGTGTCTCTATAAAATACCTTGCTACAGTATACATCCGTGTCTCTATAAAACACCTCGCTACAGTGTACATCAGTGTCTCTATAAACTCTTCGCTACAGTGTACATCCGTGTCTCTATAAACACCTCGCTACAGTGTACATCCGTGTCTCTATAAAACACTTCGCTCCAGTGTACATCCGTGTCTCTATAAAACACCTCGCTACAGTGTACGTCCATGTCTCTATAAACACATCACTACAGTGTACATCCATGTCTCTATAAAACACCTCGCTACAGTGTACATCCGTGTCTCTATAAAATACCTTGCTA
The DNA here is from genome assembly GCA_949152475.1 of Terebella lapidaria. NCBI lineage: Eukaryota > Metazoa > Annelida > Polychaeta > Terebellida > Terebellidae > Terebella > Terebella lapidaria. The sequence goes on along the minus strand of OX424557.1, from coordinate 51,784,296 downwards.
CAGTGTACATCCGTGTCTCTATAAAACACCTTGCTACAGTGTACATCCGTGTTTCTATAAAACACCTCGCTACAGTGTACATCCGTGTCTCTATAAAACACCTCGCTACAGTGTACATCCGTGTCTCTATAAAACACCTCGCTGTAGTGTACATCCGCGTCTCTATAAAACACCTCGCTACAGTGTACATCCGTGTCTCTATAAAACACCTAGCTACAGTGTACATCCGCGTCTCTATAAAACACCTTGCTTCAGTGTACATCCGTGTCTCTATAAAACACCTCGCTACAGTGTACATCCGTGTCTCTATAAAACACCTCGCTCCAGTGTACATCCGTGTCTCTATAAAACACCTCGCTACAGTGTACATCCGTGTTTCTATAAACACCTAGTATAGTGTACATCCGTGTTTCTATAAACACCTCGCTACAGTGTACATCCGTGTTTCTATAAACACCTAGTACAGTGTACATCCGTGTTTCTATAAACACCTCGCTACAGTGTACATCCGTGTTTCTATAAACACCTAGTACAGTGTACATCGGTGTCTCTATAAAATACAAGTATATTTTATCCTACAGGTGTTCAACCCTCTCCATAGCACAGTGCATGTATCGATTCTGTTCAGCGTATATCTAAATTATTGTTAGATCATTATTGGTACGCAAAATGTTCCTTGTTTTTAGTAAGTTGTTCCAAAATAATGTTCAGCATGACACAATAAATTGCCCGAAATATCATTGTACTGTTTTGCACGTTATATTATGTCCATCCAAAGTGTCGAGTGACACCTACTTATTTCAAATATCATTTATGTTCTTTTCACATATAAAATAGCACCATACAAGAGTGACCATACAATAACGACACCATACAGAAAATATGCAAGACACAGCGCAAACATATCAAGAACAACAGCTCACATGAATAATACAATTTAAGATGAGACTCTTTGTTAAACAGTTGTAAAACAGAATTCCCCGTCGTTGTGCACACAGGCAGCTACCTTCTATGACCAAAATACTTCTGATCATTATTTCTTATTTGACATAAACTATTATTGACCAAAGAGGCGAAGGATGAGCAGGTTGAAAATCATCAAAATACTGGTATTTCACATAACGTGTTTGCCAATAAGTTAATATCATATTTGCATCATGTGAAACTTCGTGATGAAAAATTATTACGATCAATCAAAATGGATTACATCCAGATTTGAGTACGCTTTTTGGTAACACGTCCCAACTCTGAGTGTCCAAGTGTAAATTTCACGGCTGCGAAATGGACAAATGCGAGCAGATCTATTTAATCAAAATAGAAGCTGTTTAAGAAAAATCTTTCAAGACACTGCTTTCACATAATCCACCATGAAGAAAGTAGTTCAAATGCCCAGTCTATACCAGGTAGCATCGGCCAGTCGGTTTCCATGACAACTGGAGTCGCTCAGTCGTCACTATAGCCAGCGTTGGTGTGCAGTGCATCGTAGGAGGGGTTCTCATAGCGGACGGAAAAGTCCAGGTGCGAGTATTCCGTACTACGTGGGGCTTTCCTGCAAGAACATGTGTCGATCACGTGATAATATCGCATCATCAAATTCGATTATTTCACAGACCTCAAGGTAGCAACAACTTGGGAATTCAGGGAACATTGAATTTGGAACTCTTTCACTTGACAATATTAGGTAACTCCAGGGAGGATGAAATAAGGAATTCGATTATATGAAGCTTGCTTGTAGTTCACAACAATCATACCTCTTTTTAATTGCATAAATTATTCCTGCTGCAATTAAAATAGCTCCGATGATGCCGAACGTCGTACCGACTCCGATAGCTACTTCTGAAAATGTAATAATAAATTTTGTCTTAGAGACCTGCAATGTATAATGGATTACCAGGCTAACACCCTTGTGTCGGGGTGTTGTTTGACAATTAACTGTAGCCCATTTGATAACAGTGCCTGCCATATATTACTGTCAGTATGAACTTATTTACGACATAGTTATGATTAACAAATGAAGAAAGCGGTAACGTGTCACGTATAATGCTGATTTATCCAGCCTATGAAGTTGAGTGTTTGCATGTTGATAACATGCGTTCTGATAACACTCGGACACATACTAGCACAGTTCAACAAGTATTCGTCGGTCATTACACAGAACATGAATAATTAATATCAATCTTATAAAACACACAACTACCTTCCCTAAAAATTATAAGGTCATTTTCGTCATCGTTGTACTTACTGTTTTTCTCGTGTGGAACATCCCCGAGACCTACGAGAATATGATGTCGATAACATGTCATTGATGGTCCCTCATGACTCATTAACAAATTATTTACGTGTCTGACCTCGCACATTTCACTGAAGTACAAATATCTCAAGACATATACTTTCTCTTGTATCCCTATCAAATATCACGCATATATCAATTCAATAATTGCAAACGTTGATCACACAATGCAGTTCGAATTTTACTCTATAAATCCGTTCGATGGTACACTATACCTTCCGTGGTGCTGTCTGTAGTGGTTTCTGTACTAGCCGCCGTTGATGTCATACCAACTGACGAGCTGCTGCCGTTTAATGACGTAACTTCCGCTTCCGTGGATGACGTCATTGTGACAGCAGCGGTGCTGTTTTCCGTCGAGTCGTCATACGTATAAGAGGTGGCAGAGCTCGCAGTTCCTTCCGTGACTGTGCCGGTAGATTCCGTCGAGCTGTTCTCTGTCGCATCCATAGTGCTTGGCTCTGTCGCACCCGATGTGCTGGGCTCTGACGCACCCGTATTAGGGACCGTGGAGGGAACAGATCCTGTGTAGGGAGGGGTGCTGGCAGTTTCCATGGAAATCGTGCTGCTGTTGACACCTGACATCATATCCGTCATTTCAGTAGACGCGTCAGTAAATGTGACGTTTGTATAGTCAGACGTGGTCCAGTCGTCTGTGTACACCGAGCTGTCCGTGTAATCCGTGGTCATAGGCGCTGTCGTGCTCCCGTGGCATAATGTCGCCACCAATAGGTACACCAACCACACAACCAATTGCACCCCTGCAGCGAAACACGGACATCTACAATTTCGATGTTGCATATTATTGTTGTTATCTAATTACTTTACGTGTAGATAAAGGTAGGAAAGTCATTAATGTAATCGCAGTAATAATGAAACCCCCACACACCCCTAGAGACCGACAGCTATATCTGTCAGAAAATTGTATGATTCATAACCTGAAAAAGGGTGATCCCCAAAATAGCATATATTGTAATCACATAGGGTCATGTGATACAGCGGCGATGATTCCCAGGGAGATAGGCCTAACTGCGGCTTCGTGTTTGTCTACATTTCGCTCAACAGGGCATGACATCTTTTGCCTGGCATTGCAACATCTTGATATCATCTTTTAATTCATGCTAATCAGAAATACATAAGAGGGATCTCTGCAATGATGTAACATTGTTGAGTGTTTGTCACCGTTGGCCGACATCGACAGCTGTTTCAATTCGCACTGCGGTGAGGACTCCTTAACACGTGTATACCTTTAAAGATTTCTCATGTGGGCCTCAATTTAACGCTTGTGAACCCCTAATAAAAATTCGAAATACCGCACATATTTACTATATTTTCATTGGGTTGTCACTGTTGGCATTTAAATACTGAAGACTATGGAACACTTACGTGTTGGCGCACACGGATTTACCGTGAGGTTCTCCATGACATTCCGCTTAGAGGTCGAATCCGACAGAGTATGGGTGTCCCGACTGTTAAAGTCTCTCACAGGGCGGAGATTGCCACAAGTGTCCCACGTCCGTTAGCTGCACGATCCGGACATGGCCTTAGTGATATATGACCAGCAGTCACATGCTACTGATGGTGTATGTCGTGTAATCGTCCTCAAGGGTGCAACATTGGGCCCAGTCACCAGCTCGCGAACCGCGCTATTTATTACCTGAGTAAGCAGTGTGACTCTCGCCTTCTTATCACTCTAGCCGATAGAACGGCTTATCTGTTTCTCACGTCAACCTCCCCCCCCCCCCCCCCCTCCTCCCCTCACATACAACCTTGTGCACCGGCTCTGTCTTGGCAGGATGTGTCAACAAACCGTCCCGTCCTTTACCTTGCATCTACGATAAAGGCCAAAACATGGCAATTTTTGGTATAATGTCCTCGAATTTGCATCGAAGTATGTCGTAGCTAGTCGATATGACATTTATTAACCCTGTTCATCTGTAGCCAATCTTTTCTCATTGAACAGGAAAAATAAATCCATATATGCAATGATATTTTATCTCTCATTTATGTAGCTACTAAAATTTGCAACGGGAAATATCTGATGCATGTCAAGATACCTCTTTACTAAGGTACATGCATACATAATTACCGTCAACGAAAATTCCCCCGCATAATCATGTCAGTGAATACTAAAATAAGGGATTGACCACACCGGATAACTCGACACAGAGCCAACCATCTAAGTAGTTTCCAGGATGCAATACTTCCTTTACTGCCCATCCCTATTATTGTACAAAACGGGGTGAGTCTTAAGGTGTCGAGTATAACCTTGAACGAATGATCTGTTTCGATAAATTATAATGCCCTGATATCATGTTATAGCACACTCCTGACTAGTAGCATACTGGTGATTAGTATTATAGGTAATTGATTGGATACAGTGTTTGAGGCCCGAGGTCGTGTCTGGGCCGTAGCACGCACGAGCCTGCGAGTGTGTCCGCGGCACAGACACGACCGAGGGCCTCAAACACTGTCCAGTCGATTAACTTATTATATGATATGCATACCCCTAATTTTCATGTACTGCTATGCGCGACGCCGGTCAATATGAAGGCGGTCAATACCGCATTTTATCATATGCCAGAATGACAGTCGATGCGAATAGCGTAGTTAATGCTATTATACAGTAATTTAAATTACTGTCAACAAACTTAGACCTGAAAATACATCATTTCTATGTATTTTGTTTTTCAATAGCTGTGCCTATTCTTCCAATAACAAACTTCTGCCCGGCGGGCTGTAAATTCCACACTTGCCCGGGCAGCTCCCAGTTCAAGAAAACGTCATTATTTTGGAGGGTAAACAAAAGCACATGGTCGCTCTCCTGGACCGATTCCGTTATGTTTGACGTTTTTGCCACCAATTTACGTTTTACGCTGATGCTCTTGGAACTCTGAAATGGCCTGTGAATCGGAAAAATGTGTGAATAAAAGCTGTATTTCTTGCTTATTTCTTTCTAATCGGATATGATTCGGTCATTTGAAACATACTAAAATGTCCCCGACATCCACTGGCATATGATAAACGGGTTATTGCACAATATGGGGTTTCATGCCCTCGGGCCAAGTCTTCAAGAAGCCCTCCGCTTCGCGTCGGGCTTCTCAAAGACTTGGCCCTCGGGCATAAAACCCCATATTGTGCAATAACCCTATAATATTGGACCGACTGCACTCTGTGTAATCCATTGTACCATTTTCGTAGGCATATAATAATTATCATTATTGTAACGGGTTTGCACCCTCCTGTGACGTCTTGATGAACCGGTTTTCTAGGGAGGTGGGTGAGTTGTTGTTTAACCGGAGCTGAAACGGTAAAACTCCGGGAAACTGCTACTGCTGTACGGTTGAACTTCGGCTAGAAGTCTCTAAGGTTGGTAGCGTGGTCTGGAATGGACCTCCTAACCGTAGTCCGACTGCTAATCTGCAACTGCACCTGTAAAGTAAGGATCCGAAGGCGTTTCCGTCTCCGGGTACTGCAACTGCTCCGTCGGGATACCGCTTTACTGCAACAGCTCCGTCGTTTTCCGTCTTACTGCAAACTGCGACTGCGCCTGGAATAAAGAATCCGGGAACGTTGCCGTTTCCGAATACTGCAACCGCTCTGCCAGGTTCCGCCGCACTGCAATCTGCTCCGGTTGGCTCCGCATCACCGCAACCTGCGACTGCACCTGAAATGGAGTATCTCGGAAGTGTTCCTACTTCCGGTTACCACAACCGCTCCGTCAGGTACTGCCTCTGCAACTCCGTCGTCCGGTACCGCCTCTGCAACTGCTTCGTCGTTCCCGTCTCTGCAACTGCTCCGTCCGATACCGCCTCCGTAGTTGCTCCGTTGATTTCCGCCTCCGTCTCCGTCTCCGACTCCTTCCTCGGTGATCTGGGTTCTTAGATCACCCTAAGACGTCGTTACAACTTGGTCTTTACCGACTGTAGTCTTATCTCCCTTTACTCCGTATAATTGTCTTTTCCGGGAAACTAACTTTATTATAACTTCCAGTTCCCTAACGAACACGGAAAAACAACTCGGTTGAAGTTTTCATGTTTATTTTCCAAGTTCACAGTCGGAAGACTTAATTGCTATCATCTGGATGACTCTATCCGGAACAAGGGAGTACTCTGCTATGGGAGAAGGGGTCTGCACAGGTCGACGTCAGGACACCAACTCCGCCGTCCGCTGTGAAGCGGGGGCTTTTATAGACCTGAGACCCACGTCACGTGACCAACCTATTGTGACGTCATAGTCCGCCAAAACACTGATATTTTCCGGATTTCTAAAAACACTCTAGAACCAATCAGTGGCTGACACGTCACCTTTTAAACCGAAAACGAGGCTGATCACATGACCTTCCGGAAATAACGTCATTACGTTTTTGTACTCCATTGTTCCGGCTCCGTCTCCGGTTCCGTCTCCGTCTCCGGATCCGTCTCCGGCTTTACCGACATCATAAATTACTAAGTTCCGAGACGGAAAACCTTTAAAACATTAACAATACGGAACCGTATGAACCTTTAAACACATATACACCCTAATAAACGGTTATTTAACCATAATATCACAAAACACTAACAGAATTACCTAGGGGAAACCTTTGGGTACGCCCCAAAACCGTTACACTCCCCCTTCCTTAGACTCTGTTCGTCCCGAACAGAACAATATCACATATCACAAATACACAAATTGTCAACCGTTAAACTGTCCGTAAAATCAAACACAACTTGTTTCCGTGATCCGGGTACTGGTACCTCTTAACTAGTTTACCGTCACTGTACCCGGATATCTTGCTTGTTCCGTTTCCCACTTTTTAACTCTTAATTATACTAGAATCCGGGAAACGGTTCTTCTTTCTTCTCCTTGCGCCGACTTGACTTGCGACGACTTGCGGCGACTTGCGACGACTACTGCCCACCAGTATCACGGCGCGAACTGCTCCCCGACGGCGGACGAGGTGGAATGGTCTGTGGTACCAATGGTCGTCCGAAGCTTGTTCCTCTGGCATCAACCGGGAGAAGATCCGGATCATGGAGGCTCCACTGGGGCGGGACGTAGAACCCGATTTCAAGGCCCTTTTATACCCTTTCTGCTCACGTGATTTGAAAAGCTCCACGCTGATTGGCTGCCTCAGGAGTGACGTCACAATTATGCAAAAACTAAACCGTTAACCGAGAGGTGTCCGTCTCCGGCTCAACCGGCTTCTCTGGGTTTTTCCGGCTCCCTTTCAACTGCTTCTCCGAGCGAAGTATCTGCAATTTTGAAGTATCTCTGCCATCAGGAGGGTTGAATAGAGTCTCAGCCAGCTGAATCTGCCTCACAGACGAACGTCTAGACTGCAAGTTGGGCGTTTCCGCCATCTGTACTGCTTCGTCAACTGCATATCTGCTCATTGGTATTACTGCTTGTCGACACTGGAAACTGCATACATTCTTGTCCAGAAGGAGGGCCCTTCCTATCTGGAATGACGTTTCACCGCTTCTGTCGATCTGCAGCCGGTTTGCTGTCTCTGCTAAGTGGAAACTCCGGTTGGTTGTCTACAGCCGGAAAACTTTTCCGTCTTAATTCTCTGAATACGGAAGACGTGTAGCTGCTTCTCTGGAGATACTAGACCGCTAACCCAGGTTCTTCTGGACCCCTGGCCGCTACCCTGGACTGGTTGACTATGCGCTCAAACCAGTCAGAACCTCTAGGATGTCTCTATCCGGTCTCTGCACCGCTTTCCGCTCTGCTTCTTTCCTCCGCCCTGTTTCCGGAACCAGCACTTGCTCACTGTTCCAACTTCTTGCGGTCGCTCTCTGCCGGAACTCAACGTTTTACCAGGGTCCCAGCTATCTCCTTCTCCTGCTCTACAGCTCACTCCGTCTTCTCATATTTCTGCGTCCTCTGCGGCTTTACTCCGAGTCCGTATCCGACTCAGAGACCGTCGGTTCCGTCTCCGGAACACTACTCTGCTTCGGCGGCTCCGTCTGCCTCCAGGAATCCGCCATTCTCCGCTTCATCCATCTCGGATGCTTGACACCATTATACGGTTTCAGCAAATCGAAGTGAACCACCTTCTGTCGAGTTTCACTCTCTGCAATCTCGTAGGTCACGTCGGTAAATCTGCTCAGCACTAGCTTTGGACCGCTCCACTTCCTCTGCAACTTGGGAGCTTTGCCCTTCTTCCGTGTTTTGACCGCCATCCACACTCGGTCTCCTGGCTGGAACTGATTGTCGACCTTCCTCCGGTCGTACAGCTTCTTCTGCCGTTCCATTTCTCTGCCAGATTTCGCTCGAACCGCCTTGTATACCGCTTCTAGTCGCTCCCGGAGCTGACTGCCATACTCTGTTACTTCTGCTGTTGATTCTCCCGGCGGTCTGCCAATCAGTAACTCTACCGGAGTGTTGACTTCTCTGCCCAGCATCAGCAAGTTGGGACTCTGCCCGGTTGTCTCCTGCGGGGTACTCCGGTAAGCTGCCATCGCCAACGGTACTAGCTGATCCCAGTTGGTCTGCCGCTCGCTTACGTACAGGCTCAGGATCTGCTGCAGCGTCCGGTTGAATCGCTCAATGAAACCGTCCGACTGAGGTCGGAAAGCGGTTGTCCGTGTCTTGTGAATCCCCAGGATTCTGCAAACATTTCTCAGCAAGTCGGACTCGAAATTTCTGCCTTGGTCGGTGTGGATCTCCATCGGGATGCCGTACCGCGCTGCAAACTGGTTGACGAATATGTCCGCAACCGTCACCGCTTCCTGATTCGGCATCGGGTAAGCCTCTACCCACTTGGTGAAGTAATCGCCGATTACTAAGATGTACCGGTTCCCCCGGGTGGATTTAGGTAACGGACCCATCACGTCCATTGCCACCCTCTCCATGGGCGCTCCAACCCGGTATTTGTGCATCGGAGATCGTTTCAAGTTCTGCATACTTCTTGACGCACATTCGTCACAGCTCAGCACCCACTGCTTTATGTCCCGCATCATAGCCGGCCAGAAATACCGCCTCCGAATGCTAGCCGCCATCCTTCTGCTTCCGAGGTGTCCTCCCGTCCGGCTCTGATGGGCCAGACGGAAAATCTCCTGTCTCAGCTCCTTCGGGGTTATTAACTGCATTCGGCTGGTTCCTTCTGCCGTTTTCCATTTCCGGTAGACTACTCCGTCGACTTTCAGCAAGGTCTTCCGCATCCCGTACAGCACTTTCTCCTCACTGCTCATGCTGGAAAAGTCTGCACTGCCAGCTGTACCGCTCCCGTCGATCAGCGACGTCACCAGTGGGTACCAAGGTTCTGCTTGCTGCATTCTCCGCAAATCATCTGGTCGATATTTCTGCCCCAGCACAGTATCCTGGTCCGCATTTTCCGCCAGCCTAATCTGCTCTGCAACCGCATCCGCTTTTCCTGGAACTGCCTTCTTCGTCACCGCAACCGCAACCGGCTTCCGGGACACTGCTTTCTCCGTCACCGCAACCGCAACCGGCTTCCGGGACACTGCTTTCTCCGTCACCGCAACCGCAACCGGCTTTCGGGACGCTGCTTTCTCCGTCACCGCAACCGCAACCGGCTTCCGGGACGCTGCTTTCTCCGTCACCGCAACCGCAACCGGCTTCCGGGACGCTGCTTTCTCCGCTACTGCAACCGCCTTCCTTGGGACTGCTTCCTCCGTCAGTTCTGCTTCTCCGCCCGATCCCCTTGACCGCTTCCAGCGTCCCCCTTTCCTTGGCTTGGGCTGAGGAGTTTCTTCACTTCGTGTCTGCCGGATCCTTTCTCCGTAGTTCCAGGCGTCTATCTTGGCTTGTTTCCAGTCGATTTTTCCGCATTGGCTGCATGGGGATCTGGACAAGGCATCCGCATTATTATGGATTCGCCCCGGACGATGTTCGATGTCGAAATGAAACTCACTCAGGAGCTCAATCCACCGGGCTACCTGCCCCTGGGGCTCCTTGAAATTCATAAGCCAGGTAAGACTGCCATGATCCGTGCGAAGAAGGAAGTGTCGTCCCAGCAAGTACTGCTTATTCTTCTGTACCGCAAACACAACCGCCAGGAGCTCCTTCCGGGTGACACAGTATCTCCGTTCTTCTTTGGTTAGGCTGCGGCTCAAGTAGGTTATCACCCGCTCCTGGTTGCCCTGCTTCTGTGACAGTACTGCTCCCAGCCCGGTGTCACTGGCGTCCGTGTCCAGGATATATCGGCCTTGCTCCCTTGGGTACCCGAGTATCGGTGCCGATACTAGGCGGTTCTTCAGCTCTGCAAATGCCTGCTCTTGCTCCGTCTGCCACCGGAACGGCACCCCTTTTTCCGTCAAGTGATTCAGCGGCGCTGCAATCTCGGAGAACTTCGGCACGAACTTCCGGTAATAGGAGCAAAGTCCCAGAAAACTGCGCAGCTCCGTCAGGTTGGTGGGTGTCCGCCACTTCCGTACTGCCTCCGTTTTTGCCGGGTCGGTGCGGATACCGTCTCTGCCGACTATGTGACCTAGGAAAGACACCTCCGGCTGGAAGAACTTGCATTTTGACGGTTTTACTTTTAGGTCTGCCTCTCTCAGCTTGCTGAACACCTCCTGAAGATCACGGATGTGATCCTCCAGGGTCTTGCTGTAGACTATGATGTCGTCCAGATATATGAGGCAGGTCTTCCAGGACAAACCGCCTAGCACCTTCTCCATCAACCGCTCGAACGTACCCGGAGCATTGCACAAGCCGAAACTCATCACTTTGAACTGGTAAAGGCCGCCAGGAACACAGAAGGCCGACTTTTTCCGGGCGTCTTCATCCATCCCGACCTGCCAGTAGCCACTGGTCAGGTCGAGAGTGGAGAACCATTTGGCGTCTGCACAGGCTGCTATGGTGTCGTCTATTCTCGGCAACGGATAAGCATCTTTCTCCGTGACTGCATTTAACCGCCGGTAATCGACGCAGAACCGGGTGGTCCCATCCTTTTTCTTCACGAGGACAATCGGGGAAGCATTGCACAAGCCGAAACTCATCACTTTGAACTGGTAAAGGCCGCCAGGAACACAGAAGGCCGACTTTTTCCGGGCGTCTTCATCCATCCCGACCTGCCAGTAGCCACTGGTCAGGTCGAGAGTGGAGAACCATTTGGCGTCTGCACAGGCTGCTATGGTGTCGTCTATTCTCGGCAACGGATAAGCATCTTTCTCCGTGACTGCATTTAACCGCCGGTAATCGACGCAGAACCGGGTGGTCCCATCCTTTTTCTTCACGAGGACAATCGGGGAAGCCCACGGACTGCTACTTTCTTCAATGACGTTCTTGTCTTTCATCTCCTGAATCAGACTGCTCACCAGCTCTCTCTTGTCTGGCGGAATTCGTCTGGTTGGCTGCTTAATCGGCCGGTGACTGCCCGTGTTTATCTGATGTTGTACCTCGTTGGTCTGCCCAAGTTCTCCGGCATCATTACTGAAGGTCGGCTTATTCCGAAATAGGAGGTCGGTTACTCTCTCGCGGAAATGACTCGGCACTGCATCCTGGGTCTGCTCTGCTAACTGCCGCAGCTTCTCGTACCCGCTCCAATTCCGCCCGGCCTCCGACTCCGTGGAAATCTGCACCTTCCTGCTCCGCTCCGCCAACGGCACAACACTGCAACTGGCTGCTAAGGTGGTCATCGTCGCCAACTGCGCTCCTTTCTTGATGATTACCGGCTCTGCCATCACGTTGATCACTCGAACCGGGACTGTTCCTTGTTTTATCCGGGATAAAGTTCTCCCGATCAGCCAAGGTCTCTTCTCAGTAGGCTCCTGCGGCATTTCTAGTACTCCTGCTTCACGGACACTCTCTGCTTGTCCTATAATCAGCTGTTCCGTTTCCGGCGGAATTTGGTAATCTGCTACAGCGTTGATCGGAAACGGCTCCCTGGTCTGCTCGAACATGGTGAGGAACACCTCCTGGCTGCCCATCTGCATGGTCATTCGGTCGAAATTTATGCCGGATATCCGGGAACGGATGAAATCCATTCCCAGTATTCCTTCGTCTTCACAGTCTGCAATCTCGAACGTCACGGTCTCAGCTACTCCTGCGATGTTGAGTGGGAGTTCTTTCCGGCCATGTGTCCGTATGTTACTTCCGTCAACCATTGAAAGACGAATCGGCGACCGCTTCAGCTTCATTCCGGGTTTCCGGATCCGTTCCCAGGTTTGTAGGTTGAGCATTGTGACAGTGCTGCCGGTGTCGATTATCAGCGTTACTGGCTCTCCGCATACTCTGGCTGTCACACACATGCCCACCTCGCCCCTGGGACCGGGTCCGTGAACCACCTGCCGGTTATGGGGGTGTCCTCTCTTCCGGGTCCCGGATTTCCCCTTTTCCGCGACCCGCTCTAGTTTTCCGGCTGCTGCTGCTGCTGTCGTGGCTGCTGCAGTTGTTGCTGCTGCTGCTGCTGCGGCTGCTGCTGCTGTTGTCGCGGCGACTGCTGTTGTTGTGGTTGACGCCGCTGCTGCTGCTGCTTCAGCTGCCTACAGTCTCGGGCAAAATGCCCTTTCCGGCCACAGTTGAAGCATTCTAAATCCGCTCGGGAACTGCGCTGCTGCTGTTGCCGGCTAACCGCTTCCTTGACCTGAGTCATCAGATCCGCCAACTGCTGCTGAGTCTGCTCGGCTTGCTTCCGCAATTCGTTCACCTGCTGGCTCCACTCCGGCTCCGTGTTCAGCTGCCTCGTCCGGTGTCGCTCCGCTGGTCTGCTGTTGTCCGTTTTCATGATGCTCTCATACTCGGTAGCGAAAGCCAGGGCCTGCGACAGCGTTTCCGGGTGGCTTTTCAATACCGACAACCGCATATCCCGGTTAGTCAGGCTGTTGCAGAAATGCATCTTCATGAGCACTTCTGTTGTTGCCGGATCTGCTTTTGGGTAAGCTAGCCGCGTCTTGCTCCGTATGTCTCTGGCCAGCTCGGACAGCTCCTCCTCCGGCTGCAATTTCCAACAAATGTTTTCTCCCCCGGACAAAACTGCTGTTTTAATGCCGCCACAACCGTATCAAAGCTGCGTCTCTGCTCCGCGGACAGATCCAGTAGTATGATGCGGGCGTTACCTCTCAAACTGACACATAAGTTCAGCGCCTTTTCCTCTGCTGTCCAACGGTAGTACCGAGCGTATTCAAGGAGGTGAGCCTCATACTCCGGCCACGGATCAGTTCCGTCGTACGTCATTAATCTGGCTACTCCTGCCCTTGGTGCTGGTTGTTGTACTGCTTCTGCCTGCTGCTGCTTTCCGGTTACTGCCAGGTGTGGCTGAAACACCTCCATTTGGGTCGCCAATAATCTGGTCAGGTTGTCGACTAAATTCTCTCCGCCTTCCGGTTCCGCATCCGGTTCCCGATCGCCAGCCTGGTCCGGAAAGTTAATTTCCGCCTCTGCTAACTGCTCTGCAGGCTGTACTCCTTGAGGAACCCGAAGGGGCTCTTCTGCAACTGCTTTCTGCATTTCCGGCTGCAACCGCTTTCGCTCGGCAGGACGAACTGCTTCCTTTTCCGCAACCGGCATCTGCAACGGCTCAGCTCCTACTCCTCCTACAGGCTGCTCCGTGTCCGACACGGCTGCCTTCAGCTGCTGTTCCGCCAATTTGCCCCGTCTAGTAGTCATACTGCAGATGATCCCACCGCTGCCACCAAAAAGTTGTAACGGGTTTGCACCCTCCTGTGACGTCTTGATGAACCGGTTTTCTAGGGAGGTGGGTGAGTTGTTGTTTAACCGGAGCTGAAACGGTAAAACTCCGGGAAACTGCTACTGCTGTACGGTTGAACTTCGGCTAGAAGTCTCTAAGGTTGGTAGCGTGGTCTGGAATGGACCTCCTAACCGTAGTCCGACTGCTAATCTGCAATTGCACCTGTAAAGTAAGGATCCGAAGGCGTTTCCGTCTCCGGGTACTGCAACTGCTCCGTCGGGATACCGCTTTACTGCAACAGCTCCGTCGTTTTCCGTCTTACTGCAAACTGCGACTGCGCCTGGAATAAAGAATCCGGGAACGTTGCCGTTTCCGAATACTGCAACCGCTCTGCCAGGTTCCGCCGCACTGCAATCTGCTCCGGTTGGCTCCGCCTCACCGCAACCTGCGACTGCACCTGAAATGGAGTATCTCGGAAGTGTTCCTACTTCCGGTTATCGCAACCGCTCCGTCAGGTACTGCCTCTGCAACTCCGTCGTCCGGTACCGCCTCTGCAACTGCTTCGTCGTTCCCGTCTCTGCAACTGCTCCGTCCGATACCGCCTCCGTAGTTGCTCCGTTGATTTCCGCCTCCGTCTCCGTCTCCGACTCCTTCCTCGGTGATCTGGGTTCTTAGATCACCCTAAGACGTCGTTACAACTTGGTCTTTACCGACTGTAGTCTTATCTCCCTTTACTCCGTATAATTGTCTTTTCCGGGAAACTAACTTTATTATAACTTCCAGTTCCCTAACGAACACGGAAAAACAACTCGGTTGAAGTTTTCATGTTTATTTTCCAAGTTCACAGTCGGAAGACTTAATTGCTATCATCTGGATGACTCTATCCGGAACAAGGGAGTACTCTGCTATGGGAGAAGGGGTCTGCACAGGTCGACGTCAGGACACCAACTCCGCCGTCCGCTGTGAAGCGGGGGCTTTTATAGACCTGAGACCCACGTCACGTGACCAACCTATTGTGACGTCATAGTCCGCCAAAACACTGATATTTTCCGGATTTCTAAAAACACTCTAGAACCAATCAGTGGCTGACACGTCACCTTTTAAACCGAAAACGAGGCTGATCACATGACCTTCCGGAAATAACGTCATTACGTTTTTGTACTCCATTGTTCCGGCTCCGTCTCCGGTTCCGTCTCCGTCTCCGGATCCGTCTCCGGCTTTACCGACATCATAAATTACTAAGTTCCGAGACGGAAAACCTTTAAAACATTAACAATACGGAACCGTATGAACCTTTAAACACATATACACCCTAATAAACGGTTATTTAACCATAATATCACAAAACACTAACAGAATTACCTAGGGGAAACCTTTGGGTACGCCCCAAAACCGTTACATTATTGTTGTTGTTGTTACTTTTTTAATTATTTATATCACCCCCCCCCCCCCCCAAAAAAAAAAAAGAAAGAAAGAAAAAAAGAACGCATGTAGTTACGTCACATGAAAGTATTCAAAATGAACATGGTAAAACAGTAATACTGGCATGTACTCGATCGACTGGCATGTACTCGACTGGCATGTACTCGTACTGTACTTCAGCCTCGATACAAGAAGCCATGTCCAATGAACATACGCCAGGATAACATGGACAACACATACCCCCACAAAGTCCAAGCGGGAAAACAGACGTTCAGTGTGTGTGAGCTTTTTCTGCTCCATATGTGGCACCCACATTGAAGTATTTATAATAATGTAAAACTGAATAGTATATACGGAAGCGCATTTAGGACATGGAAGAAAAAAATATTAATCCGCCCGGGCGGAATACTAATTCGCCCGAACAAAATAAAGTTGTGTTTGGGCGAAATACTAATCCGCCCAAACCAAGTAAAATTTTGTTTGGGCGAAATACTAGTCCGCCCAAACCAAGTAAAGTTGTGTTTGGGCGAAATACTAATCCGCCCAAACCAAGTAAATTTTTGTTTGGGCGAAATACTAATCCGCTCGGGCGAATTAATTATACAACCAATACCCAAATATAAAGAATTCCAAGTCCGTTATCAAAGTTCCGTGCCAGGCAAAATATTGTAACGGGTTTGAACCCTTCTGTGACGTCTTGATGAACTGGTTTTCTAGGGAGGTGGGTGAGTTGTTGTTTAACCGGAGCTGAAACGGTAAAACTCCGGGAAACTGCTACTGTTGTACGGTTGAACTCCGGCTAGAAGTCTCTAAGGTTGGTAGCGTGGTCTGGAATGGACCTCTTAACCGTTGCCCGACTGCTAATCTGCAACTGCACCTGTAAAGTAAGGATCCGGAGGCGTTTCCGTCTGCGGGTACTGCAACTGCTCCGTCGGGAAACCGCTTTACTGCAACAGCTCCGTCGTTTTCCGTCTTACTGCAAACTGCGACTGCGCCTGGAATAAAGAATCCGGGAACGTTGCCGTTTCCGAATACTGCAACCGCTCTGCCAGGTTCCGCCGCACTGCAATCTGCTCCGGTTGGCTCCGCCTCACCGCAACCTGCGACTGCACCTGAAATGGAGTATCTCGGAAGTGTTCCTACTTCCGGTTACCGCAACCGCTCCGTCAGGTACTGCCTCTGCAACTCCGTCGTCCGGTACCGCCTCTGCAACTGCTTCGTCGTTCCCGTCTCTGCAACTGCTCCGTCCGATACCGCCTCCGTAGTTGCTCCGTTGATTTCCACCTCCGTCTCCGTCTCCGCCTCCTTCCTCGGTGATCTGGGTTCTTAGATCACCCTAAGACGTCGTTACAACTTGGTCTTAACCGACTGTAGTCTTATCTCCCTTTACTCCGTATAACTGTCTTTTCCGGGAAACTAACTTTATTATAACTTCCAGTTCCCTAACGAACACGGAAAAACAACTCGGTTGAAGTTTTCATGTTTATTTTCCAAGTTCACAGTCGGAAGACTTAACTGCTATCATCTGGATGACTCTATCCGGAACAAGGGAGTACTCTGCTAAGGGAGAAGGGGTCTGCACAGGTCGACGTCAGGACACCAACTCCGCCGTCCGCTGTGAAGCGGGGGCTTTTATAGACCTGAGACCCACGTCACGTGACCAACCTATTGTGACGTCATAGTCCGCCAAAACACTGATATTTTCCGGATTTCTAAAAACACTATAGAACCAATCAGTGGCTGACACGTCACCTTTTAAACCGAAAACGAGGCTGATCACATGACCTTCCGGAAATAACGTCATTACGTTTTTGTACTCCATTGTTCCGGCTCCGTGTCCGGTTCCGTCTCCGTCTCCGGATCCGTCTCCGGCTTTACCAACATCATAAATTACTAAGTTCCGAGACGGAAAACCTTTAAAACATTAACAATACGGAACCGTATGAACCTTTAAACACATATACACCCTAATAAACGGTTATTTAACCATAATATCACAAAATACTAACATAAATACCTAGGGGAAACCTTTGGGTACGCCCCAAAACCGTTACACTCCCCCTTCCTTAGACTCTGTTCGTCCCGAACAGAACAATATCACATATATACAAATTGTCAACCGTTAAACTGTCCGTAAAATCAAACACAACTTGTCTCCGTGATCCGGGTACTGGTATCTCTTAACTAGTTTACCGTCACTGTACCCGGATATCTTGCTTGTTCCGTTTCCCACTTTTTAACTCTTAATTATACTAGAATCCGGGAAACGGTTCTTCTTTCTTCTCCTTGCGCCGACTTGACTTGCGACGACTTGCGACGACTTGCGACGACTACTGCCCACCAGTATCACGGCGCGAACTGCTCCCCGACGGCGGACGCGGTGGAAAGGTCTGTGGTACCAACGGTCGTCCGAAGCTTGTCCCTCTGGCATCAACCGGGAGAAGATCCGGATCATGGAGGCTCCACTGGGGCGGGACGTAGAATCCATTCCTGAGGCGTTCGTCCCAGATGGACCAATCTGGAATCCGGACGATCTGACGGGTCGGGACGAGACCAAACGGTGACTCTCTCTGCTCCATGATCTCCACGTAGACGCCGGAGTCTCTCATCTCGGCTGGCCCCCACTGCTCCGGTCCCCAACGTACTGCATAGTATCTGGCGTGCTCCGGGACTGCGGGCGCAAAGACGGAAGCGCTCCGTCCCCCAATATTCACCGGGAAACAATGGGACGGACACGGTTGAGTTGAAGGACCGCCAAACGGGTAGAAGGTGTAGGGTGGACTCTGGGTTGGTGCTCGGACTTGGCTCCTTCCGGAACGATCACTGGAAGACTGTCGAGGCCGGGTCTCCACCGGAGACAGGATTCCGGGTGTAGCTCTGGCTTGATCTACCAGGATACTCCTCCGGGCTCTCTGCACGTCCGCATGGCTTCGTTCAGACGCGGAAGACTCTATTCCGTCATCCCTAGCCGCTGAACTGGTTCTGCTTCCGGCTACTGCTTGAATGGTTGCCGGCAAAGTTCGCTCCGTGGATCCTCGGGTCTCCGTCTCACTGCCAGCTCTGCTCCGGTTTCCGCCTTCCGTTTTGGTCTCCGGTCTGCCTCCCGATCTGCCAATGGGTCTGCTGTCCGCTCGGCTATCTGCTCTGCTATCTGCTCTATCTGCTCTGCTATCGACTCGGCTATCTGCTCTGCTATCGGCTCGGCCGCTGGATCTGATTTCTGCTCCGCCTCCGGGCCGGACAATCACACTGCTCACTGCTCTGCCACTGCTAGTTGTTCTCGGAGGTGGACTCCGGAAAAGGTCTTCCTCATCGTCTCGGCTCTGCATTTCCGCAATGTCTGCCACTCCCACTTCTGCCGTTGCTCCGCCGGAACCTTCCTCCAACAGCCGGAACTTGTAGTCATACACCCCCTTGCCTTTTCCTTTGACGCTGCCTCCGGAAGACTTGGGTGGGGTGTGTCGTTTCTCCTCTCGACCACGTTCTCCGCCTCGGTCCTTGGCTCGCTCCGGGCTCTCCTTCCTATATTCTCGGCGTTGATGGCGTCCGGATTTATCCGGCGAACGGCTGCGACTCCGCTTCTTTCCGCGGTCTCGATCTGCTCCGGTACCTCGAGATGGGTCGGGGCTGTTTTTCCGGGAGGTGTTCCGGGAAGAACTCCGGGTCACAGGCGGCTTAACCGGCTTCGGGTCTCCTGGTTCCTGCAACTCGTCTTCACTTGCCATGATTTTCAGCTCCGCTTCCTCTTCCGAACTGCTCTCCGCCTCCGTGGACGAAACGTCGGCTGCTAGTGTGGCCACCGACTGGGTACCGGAACGGTACCGGGTCCGGGACGAAACCGAACCTCCCGACTCCGACTCCGTATCCGACAACTGGTCAAGCCGTGTTACCGGTTTCTTGCTTTTCCGTGGGGTCATCTTGGACCGGAGGCTTTTCTCCTCAAACTGCTCTCTGCCCACCCTCAGTCGAATCGGGTTTGCGTCCATTGCGTGCCGGGACTGCAGATGCTTCTGTGTTCCCTCTTTCCGTCTGCTCCAATGGTCACACTGCGGACAGGCGAAGACGGTGACTTCACTTGTGTGCTGCTCCGTGACATGCCGGAGCAACGTGTGCTTGCTCTTGAACTCTAGGTTGCAGTCTCCACACCGGTGAGGGCGGGGCTTGCGGGGTGTTGTCTTTACTTTCGGCATTCTGATTCTCTGCTTTGTATCGATGTTGACTCAGCTACAGCAAACTGCCTTCTGCATCCGGTAACAGCTAACTGCCCCTTTTATAGTCTCTGGAAGTCACGTGACTGGCTTATCTGCTTGATGATTGGCTGCTCAGCAAACTGCAACTCCTCCTGGTGGTCTTCTTGGATAAATAATATTTTTTTTTTTTTTTTTTTTTTTTTTTTTTTTTTTTTCCGTGTTGTTGCTGCTAACTGCCACCGCTTCTTCCGTCTCCGCCAAACTGCCAACCGCCTCCGTCAACCGCTATACTGCCAACCGCCTCCGTCTACTTTCACACTGCCTTCGCTTCCGTCCAGGAGTCCTCATCTGCCGTCTCATACTCCGACTCCTCCGTCTCCGGCTCCGAAGTGGGAGAAGGTGGTCGATATTCCCACACCCGGATCTCTGCCTCCCAGTCTTCCACCGGCTGATCTTCCTCTTCGGGTTTCTCTGCTTGATCCGGCATAACTGCTCTGACCGCCTCTGCAATCAGCTCCATCTCCTGATCCCAGCTTTCCGGAGGAGCGTCGTCGGCGGCCCGGAGACAGCCTTGTGGATCCGGAACCCATTCCTGGAGATCTAACTGCTCCGGTTGTCCGATGGGGGCGGCTGCTCCGGCATCCCAGTCAGGGCCAAACGGAAGCTGGTCCGCATAAGTTCCCGGAACTGTATTCTCCCTTGGTGACCGGGTGCAGTATCGCCGGAAACGCTTATGCCGGGACTGCGTTGCTGTTCCCCGCCAGGCCGAATCAAAGGTTCCCACATGGTTGAGGGTGGCCTCGTCCTGAGGAGGACGGTTCCCGGAAGGGTACTTCCACCTGTGCATCTCCCGGAGATGCCTCCTAAGGTCGTTCGCCCGGTTGGCATAGAAGGCACACAAACAGCAATGAAATCTCTGGGCTGGGCACACATGCCGTCTCCGGTCCCTCGCACTCTCAAACATCCGGTCACACCGCTTACACAGCCGGCTATAATCCAGTGGCAGCCGGCTATAATCCGGTGGCTGCGGGGTTGCCCAATCTCTGCTCCGGCCGCGATCTTGTCTATCAAGGAACGCCGAGTAGGCCATTCCGGAAGGCCGGGAAACTGAAATTGTCGATCTACTGCACCGCTTTTACTGCACCGCTTCTGCGCCGCCTCTGCACCGCTTCTCCGGACTGGTGGTCTTCCGGGAAACACTTAGTCGTTTTTCACTGCAAAATCTGTTGCTACCGGAAAATGCTGGACTTGATTCGATTCCGCCAAACTTTGTCTGCGATGTGCACAGCTCGAGGTCTGCTCTCCAACTGCTGTCAGAGCCCGATTTCAAGGCCCTTATATACCCTTTCTGCTCACGTGATTTGAAAAGCTCCACGCTGATTGGCTGCCTCAGGAGTGACGTCACAATTATGCAAAAACTCAACCGTTAACCGAGAGGTGTCCGTCTCCGGCTCAACCGGCTTCTCCGGGTTTTTCCGGCTCCCTTCCAACTGCCTCTCCGAGCGAAGTATCTGCAATTTTGAAGTATCTCTGCCATCAGGAGGGTTGAATAGAGTCTCAGCCAGTTGAATCTGCCTCTCAGACGAACATCTAGACTGCAAGTTGGGCGTTTCCGCCATCTGTACTGCTTCGTCAACTGCATATCTGCTCACTGGTATTACTGCTTGTCGACACTGGAAACTGCATACATTCTTGTCCAGAAGGAGGGCCCTTCCTATCTGGAATGATGTTTCACCGCTTCTGTCGATCTGCAGCCGGTTTGCTGTCTCTGCTAAGTGGAAACTCCGGTTGGATGTCTACAGCCGGAAAACTTTTCCGTCTTAATTCTCTGAATACGGAAGACGTGTAGCTGCTTCTCTGGAGATACTAGACCGCTAACCCAGGTTCTTCTGGACCCCTGGCCGCTACCCTGGACTGGTTGACTATGCGCTCAAACCAGTCAGAACCTCAAGGATGTCTCTATCCGGTCTCTGCACCGCTTTCCGCTCTGCTTCCTTTCTCCGCCCTGTTTCCGGAACCAGCACTTGCTCGCTGCTTCGACTTCTTGCGGTCGCTCTCTGCCGGAACTCAACGTTTTACCAGGGTCTCAGCTATCTCCTTCTCCTGCTCTACAGCTCACTCCGTCTTCTAATATTTCTGCGTCCTCTGCGGCTTTACTCCGAGTCCGTATCCGACTCAGAGACCGTCGGTTCCGTCTCTGGAACACTACTCTGCTTCGGCGGCTCCGTCTGCCTCCAGGAATCCGCCATTCTCCGCTTCATCCATCTCGGATGCTTGACGCCATTATACGGTTTCAGCAAATCGAAGTGAACCACCTTCTGTCGAGTTTCACTCTCTGCAATCTCGTAGGTCACGTCGGTAAATCTGCTCAGCACTAGCTTTGGACCGCTCCACTTCCTCTGCAACTTGGGAGCTTTGCCCTTCTTCCGTGTTTTGACCGCCATCCACACTCGGTCTCCTGGCTGGAACTGATTGTTGACCTTCCTCCGGTCGTACAGCTTCTTCTGCCGTTCCATTTCTCTGCCAGATTTCGCTCGAACCGCCTTGTATACCGCCTCTAGTCGCTCCCGGAGCTGACTGCCATACTCTGTTACTTCTGCCGTTGATTCTCCCGGCGGTCTGCCAATCAGTAACTCTACCGGAGTGTTGACTTCTCTGCCCAGCATCAGCAAGTTGGGACTCTGCCCGGTTGTCTCCTGCGGGGTACTCCGGTAAGCTGCCATCGCCAACGGAACTAGCTGATCCCAGTTGGTCTGCCGCTCGCTTACGTACAGGCTCAAGATCTGCTGCAGCGTCCGGTTGAATCGCTCGATGAAACCGTCCGACTGAGGTCGGAAAGCGGTTGTCCGTGTCTTGTGAATCCCCAGGATTCTGCAAACATTTCTCAGCAAGTCGGACTCGAAATTTCTGCCTTGGTCGGTGTGTATCTCCATCGGGATACCGTACCGCGCTGCAAACTGGTTGACGAATATGTCCGCAACCGTCACCGCTTCCTGATTCGGCATCGGGTAAGCCTCTACCCACTTGGTGAAGTAATCGCCGATTACTAAGATGTACCGGTTCCCCCGGGTGGATTTAGGTAACGGACCCATCACGTCCATTGCCACCCTCTCCATGGGCGCTCCAACCCGGTATTTCTGCATCGGAGATCGTTTCAAGTTCTGCATACTTCTTGACGCACATTCGTCACAGCTCAGCACCCACTGCTTTATGTCCCGCATCATAGCCGGCCAGAAATACCGCCTCCGAATGCTAGCCGCCATCCTTCTGCTTCCGAGGTGTCCTCCCGTCCGGCTCTGGTGGGCCAGACGGAAAATCTCCTGTCTCAGCTCCTTCGGGGTTATTAACTGCATTCGGCTGATTCCTTCTGCCGTTCTCCATTTCCGGTAGACTACTCCGTCGACTTTCAGCAAGGTCTTCCGCATCCCGTACAGCACTTTCTCCTCGCTGCTCATGCTGGAAAAGTCTGCACTGCCAGCTGTACCGCTCCCGTCGATCAGCGACGTCACCAGTGAGTACCAAGGTTCTGCTTGTTGCATTCTCCGCAAATCATCTGGTCGATATTTCTGCCCCAGCACAGTATCCTGGTCCGCATTCTCCGCCAGCCTAATCTGCTCTGCAACCGCATCCGCTTTTCCTGGAACTGCCTTCTCCGTCACCGCAACCGCAACCGGCTTCCGGGACACTGCTTTCTCTGTCACCGCAACCGCAACCGGCTTCCGGGACGCTGCTTTCTCCGTCACCGCAACCGCAACCGGCTTCCGGGACGCTGCTTTCTCCGCTACTGCAACCGCCTTCCTTGGGACTGCTTCCTCTGTCACCGCAACCGCAACCGGCTTCCGGGACGCTGCTTTCTCCGCTACTGCAACCGCCTTCCTTGGGACTGCTTCCTCTGTCACCGCAACCGCAACCGGCTTCCGGGACGCTGCTTTCTCCGCTACTGCAACCGCCTTCCTTGGGACTGCTTCCTCTGTCACCGCAACCGCAACCGGCTTCCGGAACGCTGCTTTCTCCGCTACTGCAACCGCCTTCCTTGGGACTGCTTCCTCCGTCAGTTCTGCTTCTCCGCCCGATCTCCTTGACCGCTTCCGGCGTCCCCCCTTCTTTGGCTTGGGCTGAGGAGTTTCTTCGCTTCGTGTCTGCCGGATTCTTTCTCCGTAGTTCCAGGCATCTATCTTGGCTTGTTTCCAGTCGATTTTTCCGCATTGGCTGCATGGGGATCTGGACAAGGCGTCCGCATTATTATGGATTCGCCCCGGACGATGTTCGATGTCGAAATGAAACTCACTCAGGAGCTCAATCCACCGGGCTACCTGCCCCTGGGGCTCCTTGAAATTCATAAGCCAGGTCAGACTGCCATGATCCGTGCGAAGAAGGAAGTGTCGTCCCAGCAAGTACTGCTTATTCTTCTGTACCGCAAACACAACCGCCAGGAGCTCCTTCCGGGTGACACAGTATCTCCGTTCTTCTTTGGTTAGGCTGCGGCTCAAGTAGGTTATCACCCGCTCCTGGTTGCCCTGCTTCTGTGACAGTACTGCTCCCAGCCCGGTGTCACTGGCGTCCGTGTCCAGGATATATCGGCCTTGCTCCCTAGGGTACCCGAGTATCGGTGCCGATACTAGGCGGTTCTTCAGCTCTGCAAATGCCTGTTCTTGCTCCGTCTGCCACCGGAACGGCACCCCTTTTTCCGTCAAGTGATTCAGCGGCGCTGCAATCTCGGAGAACTTCGGCACGAACTTCCGGTAATAGGAGCAAAGTCCCAGAAAACTGCGCAGCTCCGTCAGGTTGGTGGGTGTCCGCCACTTCCGTACTGCCTCCGTTTTTGCCGGGTCGGTGCGGATACCGTCTCTGCCAACTATGTGACCTAGGAAAGACACCTCCGGCTGGAAGAACTTGCATTTTGACGGTTTGACTTTTAGGTCTGCCTCTCTCAGCTTGCTGAACACCTCCTGAAGATCACGGATGTGATCCTCCAGGGTCTTGCTGTAGACTATGATGTCGTCCAGATATATGAGGCAGGTCTTCCAGGACAAACCGCCTAGCACCTTCTCCATCAACCGCTCGAACGTACCCGGAGCATTGCACAAGCCGAAACTCATCACTTTGAACTGGTAAAGGCCGCCAGGAACACAGAAGGCCGACTTTTTCCGGGCGTCTTCATCCATCCCGACCTGCCAGTAGCCACTGGTCAGGTCGAGAGTGGAGAACCATTTAGCGTCTGCACAGGCTGCTATGGTGTCGTCTATTCTCGGCAACGGATAAGCATCTTTCTCCGTGACTGCATTTAACCGCCGGTAATCGACGCAGAACCGGGTGGTCCCATCCTTTTTCTTCACGAGGACAATCGGTGAAGCCCACGGACTGCTACTTTCTTCAATGACGTTCTTGTCTTTCATCTCCTGAATCAGACTGCTCACCAGCTCTCTCTTGTCTGGCGGAATTCGTCTGGTTGGCTGCTTAATCGGCCGGTGACTGCCCGTGTTTATCTGATGTTGTACCTCGTTGGTCTGCCCCAGTTCTCCGGCATCATTACTGAAGGTCGGCTTATTCCGAAATAGGAGGTCGGTTACTCTCTCGCGGAAATGACTCGGCACTGCATCCTGGGTCTGCTCTGCTAACTGCCGCAGCTTCTCGTACCCGCTCCAATTCCGCCCGGCCTCCGACTCCGTGGAAATCTGCACCTTCCGGCTCCGCTCCGCCAACGGCACAACACTGCAACCGGCAGCTAAGGTGGTCATCGTCGCCAACTGCGCTCCTTTCTTGATGATTACCGGCTCTGCCATCACGTTGATCACTCGAACCGGGACTGTTCCTTGCTTTATCCGGGATAAAGTTCTCCCGATCAGCCAAGGTCTTTTCTCCGTAGGCTCCTGCGGCATTTCTAGTACTCCTTCTGCTTCACGGACACTCTCTGCTTGTCCTATAATCAGCTGTTCCGTTTCCGGCGGAATTTGGTAATCTGCTACAGCGTTGATCGGAAACGGCTCCCTGGTCTGCTCGAACATGGTGAGGAACACCTCCTGGCTGCCCATCTGCATGGTCATCCGGTCGAAGTTTATGCCGGATACTCGGGAACGGATGAAATCCATCCCCAGTATTCCTTCGTCTTCACAGTCTGCAATCTCGAACGTCACGGTCTCAGCTACTCCTGCGATGTTGAGTGGGAGTTCTTTCCGGCCATGTGTCCGTATGTTACTTCCGTCAACCATTGAAAGACGAATCGGCGACCGCTTCAGCTTCATTCCGGGTTTCCGGATCCGTTCCCAGGTTTGTAGGTTGAGCATTGTGACAGTGCTGCCGGTGTCGATTATCAGCGTTACTGGCTCTCCGCATACTCTGGCTGTCACACACATGCCCACCTCGCCCCGGGGACCGGGTCCGTGAACCACCTGCCGGTTATGGGGGTGTCCTCTCTTCCGGGTCCCGGATTTCCCCTTTTCCGCGACCCGCTCTAGTTTTCCGGCTGCTGCTGCTGCTGTCGTGGCTGCTGCAATTGTTGCTGCTGCTGCTGCTGCGGCTGCTGCTGCTGCTGCTGTTGTCGCGGCGACTGCTGCTGTTGTGGTTGACGCCGCTGCTGCTGCTGCTTCGGCTGCCTACAGTCTCGGGCAAAATGCCCTTTCCGGCCACAGTTGAAACATTCTAAATCCGCTCGGGAACTGCGCTGCTGCTGCTGTCGGCTAACCGCTTCCTTGACCTGAGTCATCAGATCCGCCATCTGCTGCTGAGTCTGCTCGGCTTGCTTCCGCAATTCGTTCACCTGCTGGCTCCACTCCGGCTCCGTGTTCAGCTGCCTCGTCCGGTGTCGCTCCGCTGGTCTGCTGTTGTCCGTTTTCATGATACTCTCATACTCGGTAGCGAAAGCCAGGGCCTGCGACAGCGTTTCCGGGTGGCTTTTCAATACCGACAACCGCATATCTCGGTTAGTCAGGCTGTTGCAGAAATGCATCTTCATGAGCACTTCTGTTGTTGCCGGATCTGCTTTTGGGTAAGCTAGCCGCGTCTTGCTCCGTATGTCTCTGGCCAGCTCGGACAGCTCCTCCTCCGGCTGCAATTTCCGTGTCTGCAATTCTGCCTGGAAAACAAATGTTTTCTCCCCCGGACAAAACTGCTGTTTTAATGCCGCCACAACCGTATCAAAGCTGCGTCTCTGCTCCGCGGACAGATCCAGTAGTATGCTGCGGGCGTTACCCCTCAAACTGACACATAAGTTCAGCGCCTTTTCCTCTGCTGTCCAACGGTAGTACCGAGCGTATTCAAGGAGGTGAGCCTCATATTCCGGCCACGGATCAGTTCCGTCGTATGTCATTAATCTGGCTACTCCTGCCCTTGGTGCTGGCTGTTGTACTGCTTCTGCCTGCTGCTGCTTTCCGGTTACTGCCAGGTGCTGCTGAAACACCTCCATTTGGGTCGCCAATAATCTGGTCAGGTTGTCGACTAAGTTCTCTCCGCCTTCCGGGTCCGCATCCGGTTCCCGATCGCCAGCCTGGTCCGGAAAGTTAACTTCCGCCTCTGCTAACTGCTCTGCAGGCTGTTCTCCTTGAGGAACCCGGAGGGGCTCGTCTGCAACTGCTTTCTGCATTTCCGGCTGCAACAGCTTCCGCTCGGCAGGACGAACCGCTTCCTTTTCCGCAACCGGCATCTGCAACGGCTCAGCTCCTACTGCTCCTACAGGCTGCTCCGTGTCCGACACGGCTGCCTTCAGCTGCTGTTCCGCCAATTTGCCCCGTCTAGTAGTCATACTGCAGATGATCCCACCGCTGCCACCAAAAAGTTGTAACGGGTTTGAACCCTTCTGTGACGTCTTGATGAACTGGTTTTCTAGGGAGGTGGGTGAGTTGTTGTTTAACCGGAGCTGAAACGGTAAAACTCCGGGAAACTGCTACTGTTGTACGGTTGAACTCCGGCTAGAAGTCTCTAAGGTTGGTAGCGTGGTCTGGAATGGACCTCTTAACCGTTGCCCGACTGCTAATCTGCAACTGCACCTGTAAAGTAAGGATCCGGAGGCGTTTCCGTCTCCGGGTACTGCAACTGCTCCGTCGGGAAACCGCTTTACTGCAACAGCTCCGTCGTTTTCCGTCTTACTGCAAACTGCGACTGCGCCTGGAATAAAGAATCCGGGAACGTTGCCGTTTCCGAATACTGCAACCGCTCTGCCAGGTTTCGCCGCACTGCAATCTGCTCCGGTTGGCTCCGCCTCACCGCAACCTGCGACTGCACCTGACATGGAGTATCTCGGAAGTGTTCCTACTTCCGGTTACCGCAACCGCTCCGTCAGGTACTGCCTCTGCAACTCCGTCGTCCGGTACCGCCTCTGCAACTGCTTCGTCGTTCCCGTCTCTGCAACTGCTCCGTCCGATACCGCCTCCGTAGTTGCTCCGTTGATTTCCACCTCCGTCTCCGTCTCCGCCTCCTTCCTCGGTGATCTGGGTTCTTAGATCACCCTAAGACGTCGTTACAACTTGGTCTTAACCGACTGTAGTCTTATCTCCCTTTACTCCGTATAACTGTCTTTTCCGGGAAACTAACTTTATTATAACTTCCAGTTCCCTAACGAACACGGAAAAACAACTCGGTTGAAGTTTTCATGTTTATTTTCCAAGTTCACAGTCGGAAGACTTAACTGCTATCATCTGGATGACTCTATCCGGAACAAGGGAGTACTCTGCTAAGGGAGAAGGGGTCTGCACAGGTCGACGTCAGGACACCAACTCCGCCGTCCGCTGTGAAGCGGGGGCTTTTATAGACCTGAGACCCACGTCACGTGACCAACCTATTGTGACGTCATAGTCCGCCAAAACACTGATATTTTCCGGATTTCTAAAAACACTATAGAACCAATCAGTGGCTGACACGTCACCTTTTAAACCGAAAACGAGGCTGATCACATGACCTTCCGGAAATAACGTCATTACGTTTTTGTACTCCATTGTTCCGGCTCCGTGTCCGGTTCCGTCTCCGTCTCCGGATCCGTCTCCGGCTTTACCAACATCATAAATTACTAAGTTCCGAGACGGAAAACCTTTAAAACATTAACAATACGGAACCGTATGAACCTTTAAACACATATACACCCTAATAAACGGTTATTTAACCATAATATCACAAAATACTAACATAAATACCTAGGGGAAACCTTTGGGTACGCCCCAAAACCGTTACAATATTATGGAATTTCATGAACCCCTTATGATGCCCATAAGGTGAAGTCTGGTGTTCCGGAAAGAGCATTTCCTGTCCCATACTAGTATATGCCAACCAGCATGAATTAAACAATATATGCAAAGTCCTGCTACATACGTGCAACATACAGGATTATTCAATAAAAAGTATACCGGAACTTATGTGTGTGGGGTAGTTTCCATGGACTAGTGATTACTCTGTCCGGTTCAGCATAGTGTAACGGTTTTGGGGCGTACCCAAAAGTTTCCCCTAGGTAATTCTATTAGTGTTTTGTGATATTATGGTTAAATAACCGTTTATTAAAATGTATATGTGTTTAAAGGTTCATACGGTTCCGTATTGTTAATGTTTAAAAGGTTTTCCGTCTCGGAACTTGGTATATTTGTATGTTGGTAAACCCGGAGACGGAGCCGGAACCGGAGACGGAACCGGAGACGGAGTCGGAACAATGGAGTACAAAAACGTAATGACGTTATTTCCGGAAGGTCATGTGATCAGCCTCGTTTTCGGTTTAAAAGGTGACGTGTCAGCCACTGATTGGTTCTAGAGTGTTTTTAGAAATCCGGAAAATATCAGTGTTTTGGCGGACTATGACGTCACAATAGGTTGGTCACGTGACATGGGTCTCAGGTCTATAAAAGCCCCCGCTTCACAGCGGACGGCGGAGTTGGTGTCCTGACGTCGACCTGTGCAGACCCCTTCTCCCATAGCAGAGTACTCCCTTGTTCCGGATAGAGTCATCCAGATGATAGCAGTTAAGTCTTCTGACTGTGCACTTGGAAAATAAACATGAAAACTTCAACCGAGTTGTTTTTCCGTGTTCGTTTGGGAACTGGAAGTTATAACAAAGTTAGTTCACCGGAAAAGAAAGTGATACGGAGAAAAGGGAGATAAGTCCACAGTCGGTTAAGACCAAGTTGTAACGACGTCTTAGGGTGATCCAAGAACCCAGATCACCAAGGAAGGAGACGGAGACGGAGGTGGTATTCAACGGAGCAACTACGGAGGCGGTATCGGACGGAGCAGTTGCAGAGACGGGAACGACGAAGCAGTTGCAGAGGCAGTACCGGACGACGGAGTTGCAGAGGCAGTACCTGACGGAGCGATTGCGGTAACCGGAAGTGAGAACACTTCCGAGATACTCCATTTCAGGTGCAGTCGCAGGTTGCGGTGAGGCGGAGCCAACCGGAGCAGTTTGCAGTGAGGCGGAACCTGGCAGGGCGGTTGCAGTATTCGGAAACGGCAACGTTCCCGGATTCTCATTCCAGGTGCAGTCGCAGTTGCAGTAGGCGGAAAGCGACGGAGCTGTTGCAGTAAAGCGGTATCCCGACGGAGCAGCTGCAGTACCCGGAGACGGAAACGCCTTCGGATTCTTACGTTACAGGTGCAGTTGCAGATTAGCAGTCGGACAACGGTTAAGAGGTCCATTCCAGACCACGCTACCAACCTTAGAGACTTCTAGCCGGAGTTCAACCGTACAGCAGTAGCAGTATCCCGGAGTTTTACCGTTTCAGCTCCGGTTAAATAACAACTCACCCACCTCCCAAGAAAACCGGTTTATCAAGACGTCACAGAAGGGTGCAAACCCGTTACAATAGGTTGAAATGAACACAAATGTGGTCGTTATTGATACAGGAATGACACATGTTATCCTTATGATAAGGATGTTTTCCACATTGGACAGATGATTTTATCAATATCATATTTGATAATGGGATCGGTATACTTTTTATTTTATTTTAGGTTACCGGACCTATGGTCCAGTAACCTATTGCCATGGTGTTGCGTCCGGCGTCCGTCAATAATTTTATCTTTAAAATTTACATTGGGGTTTTTCTGATATTTTGCACAAAAATTAGCCCAAGGGCTAAGAAAGGTTACCGGACAATATATATTTTAAATATTAGTATTTTGTCCGTGACCTTAAAAAAAAAGGTCATTGGTCAATTCAAGGACACGATAATATTGGGCATATGTCATTTCTGGTATGTCCACAATTGATTCCTAAGCTGTGAAGTCAATAAAAAGCGAGATATTAGCCATTATGTCCTGTGACCTTGAAAATGAGGTCAAAGGTCTAATTCGAAGTCATAGCAATATTCAGCATATATCATTTCCTATATGTTCATAATTGATTCCTAAGCTGTAAAGTCCATAATGAGCGAGTTATTAGCCATTTTGTCCTGTTACCTTGAAAATGAGGTCAAAGGTCAAATTCAAGGTCACAAGAATATTCAGCATATATATCATTTCCTATATGTCCACAATTGCTCCCTAAGCTGTAGAATCGATAATAAATGAGATATTAGCCATTTTGTACTGTGGCTTTGAAAATGAGGTCAAAGGTCAAATTCAAGGTCATGACAATAATCTGCATATATCATTTCCTATAAGTTCATAATTGATTCCTACACTGTAAAGTCAAAAATAAGCGAGATATTAGCCATTTTGTGCTCTGACCTTGAAACTGAGGTCAGAAGTCAAATTCAAGGTCACGAGAATATTCAGCATATATCATTTCCTATATGTCCACAATTGATCTCTAAGCTGTAAAATCGATAATAAGCGAGATTTAAGCCATTTTGTCCTGTGACTTTGAAAATGAGGTCAAAGGTCAAATTCAAGGTCATGACAATAATCTGCATATATCATTTCCTATAAGTTCATAATTGATTGTAAAGTCAATAATAAGCGAGATATTAGCCATTTTGTGCTCTGACCTTGAAACTGAGGTCAGAAGTCGAATTCAAGGTCACGAGAATATTCAGCATATATCATTTCCTATATGTCCACAATTGATCCCTAAGCTGTAAAATCGATAATAAGTGAGATATTAGCCATTTTGTGGTATGACCTTGAAAATGAGGTCAAATGTCAAATTCAAGGTCATCAGAATATTCGGCATATATCATTTCCCATATGTCCACAATTGATTCCTAAGCTGTAAAGTCGATAATAAGCAAGATATTAGACATTTTGTGCTCTGACCTTGAAACCGAGGTCAGAGGTCAAATTCAAGACCCTGAGAATATTCAGCATGTATCATTTCCTATATGTCCACAATTGATTCCTAGTCTCTAATCTCAATATTAAGTGAGATATTAGGCTTAATGTGTCCCATTATAAAGCATAGGAGAATTTAACATGGGAAAGTCCCATTTGGGCCGAGTTTGGGCCCAAAATGGCCCACTTCGAGCGATTCAAGGGCAACGAAATTTATACGTATCACAGAAGTACACATGAGGAGGGTTATGCATTGATAAGAAAAAAAGTTACTGAACAAATTCTGAGAAAACGACCGTCAAAGTCCAAAATTGGCCATTTTTCGACGAAAATGGCCATCTGACCTTGAAACCGAGGTCAGAGGTCAAGTTCAAGGTCACCAGAATATTCAGGATATATCATTTCCTATATCTCCACAATTGATCCCTAGTCTCTAATCTCAATATTAAGTGAGATATTAGGCTTAATGTGTCCCATTATAAAGCATAGGAGAATTTAACATGGGAAAGTCCCATTTGGGCCGAGTTTGGGCCCAAAATGGCCCATTTCGAGCGATTCAAGGGCAACGAAATTCATACATGTCACAGGGGTACCTATGAGGAGTGTTATGCATCGATAAGAAAAAAAGTTACTGAACAGATTTTGAGAAAACGAACGTCAAAGTCCAAAATTGGCCATTTTTCGACGAAAGCGGCCGCCATTTTGAAAAAAAATCGAAAATCAGAAAACTAAAAAAAACCTTTCCTGGAAATATTTTTAGGTATTTTTGTGCAAAATTTCAGAAATATTCCATCATAAACTTTAAAGATAAAAATGTGAACGGACGGACGGACGGACGGACGACGGACGCCGGACGCAACGCCATGGCAATAGGTTATCGGACCAAAGGTCCGGTAACCTAAAAATGCCTGAAAATATTTCAAGAGGGAGGTATTTTTCAGTTTTTTATTTTTACTTTTTTTTTCAAAATGGCGGCCGTTTTCGTCGAAAAACGGCCAATTTTGGACTTTGGTGGCCATTTTCTCAAAAACTGTTCAGCAACTTTTTTTCTTATTGATGCATAAGACTCCTCATATGTACTCCTGTGACATTTATAAGTTTCGTTGCCCTTGAAACGCTCGAAGTGGGCCATATTGGGCCCAAACTCGGTCCAAACAGGACTATCCCATGTCAAATTTTCCTATGCTTTATAATGGGGAACATTTTTCCAAATATCTCATTCAATATTGAGATTAGAGATTATGAATCAATTGTGGACATATAGGAATTGATATATGCTGAATATTCTCATGACATTGAATTTGATTTCATTTTGAAGGTCACATGACAAAATGGCTAATATCTCGCTTATTTTCGACTTACAACTTGAGAATCAATTGTGAACATATAGGAAATGATATATTCTGCATATTGTCGTGACCTTGAATCTAACATTTGACTTAATTTTCAAGGTTAAAGGACAAAATGGCTGATATCTTGCTTCTCTATTGAGTTTATATCTTGGGAAGCAATTGTGGACATATAGAAGGATATACACTGAATATTTTGATGACCTTGAATTTGACCTTGACCTTATTTTCAAAGTCAGAGCACAAAATAGCTGATATATCTCTTATTATCGACTTTACGGCTTAGGAATCCATACTGAACAAATAGGAAATGATATATGCTGAATATTTTGGTGACCTTGAATGTGACCTTTGACCTCATTTTCATGACAAAACAAAACGGCGAATATCTCACTTATTATCGACTTTACAGCTTAGGAATCAATTGCGAACATAGAGAAAATGATAGTTTCTAAATATTCTCATGACCTTGAACTTGATTTTTGACCTCATTTTCAAGGTCAGATCACAAAGTGGCTAATATCCGACTTATTATCGACTTCACAGCTTAGGAATCAATTGTGGCCATACTACAAATGATATATGCTGAATATTCTCGTGACCTTGAATTGACCAATGACTTTATTTTCAAGGTCATGGGACAAAAGGCTAATATCAAGAATATATATTGTTTCTTATAACCCTTCTTAGCCCATGGGCTAATTTTCTGAATAACCCTGTATTTGGTATCAGGATATTCTAATTCATTTTATATTAATTATTTATTTTATATAGAGTGGAATCCACATTGTGCTCTGAAACGCTTTCAGACATGCATATGTAACAGTAAAACACCAATATGATCAATATTCAGGAAATATTAAAATAGTATTCAGTAAACAGGTGGACCTTGAGGTGGGATCTTGTTGGGGCAGCTCGTATCGACAATTCCAGTGTCGAGACGGCGCGACACTGAAAGCCGAGTTCAAATTTGGTATATGGACTTTCTCAATGAGTTTTAAACATCCATCACATCCAGGCATACATTATTTATTATAACCGGTATTTATATAGCGCTTTATCAAAAGATATCAAAGCGCTTTACAATAAAACTACGAGACATATAAATAATAATAAAAATATATAAATAGAAAATGAATGAATGAATAAAATTGAGTACACTAAGAACAAGTAGGAACATTTAAAATAAATTAATTAACAATGAATAAATGCATCAAGCACCATAACACTGAACGAAAAAGTGGGTTTTGAGTTTTTTCTTAAAAGCAGCAACAGTTTCAGATTGCCTGATAGATCTGGGTAAGGCATTCCACAGTGCTGGTCCAGCATGATGAAATCCTCTTGCACCAACTGATTTCATGATCTTGACGGGTTCAAGCAGAGCTATATCAGATGATGACCTACATCAGACATAGGTTTCAGGCATCTATCGACATCCATAGAAATGGAACTCGATTATATATGCAAGTAGCTTCGGAATAGCGCCTAACTCGGGAGACAAACACACGATATGCTGGCGACGTGGGAATAATTTTGCTGCCCAGAAAAGGGAAATTGAGTGTGGAAAATTGAAATCAGGCATTTTGTTTGCAAAATATATGAATAAAATATTCGGAAAACTTTCACAAGAACATACTTTTTAGCAAAGCATCCGAATATTGATAATTGAAAGTAACTCATCAGATGATCTGTAACAACTTCCAGCCACATCTTATGCTACATGTAGACTACTTTGAAACATTCAAGTAGGAAATCCATCTCTCGTCCGTTTTCCTTTCATCATTCGCACAGCCGCCAGCAACTTTTGGAATCTATTCTGGGTCCTGTTATACAGCAAGTAATCCAGTTTCAGTTTCGATTTCAGCATATTGTACGTTTGGTTATCTACCGGGTCTTTCTTTGGCGTTCTTGTTGACGAGTGGATTTTATTTTCTACGAAAACAAATATCAGATTATCAACGAACTGTGCTCGTGTTAAAATGTAAACATGTATAAAATAAACATATGTGATATGACTAGACTTGCGTTGGTATTGTTCTAACTTATCATGCACACACACCCACACAAAACATTATTATGATAAACAATGACATTCTTGATCAGTAGAGAGGTATATATCATGAATAATTAGCTCCATTCCAGTCGATCAAAGTAAAATCGTGGCACACAAAATTCGTCTATGTTTTTTTAGTTATCAGATCTGACACATACAGTAGTCGGACAGGATATATCATTTAGGCAGAGTGACAGACCTACCCATATGTGCGAAGACGGAGGTTATTTCTGAAAAAATTTGAGGAACCAGGAACTCCAAAACCTCGAGGAATTCTGGGATATGCTCCATGAGGCCCACCAACAAGTAATCGTTGTTGAGGCGGTTTAAGGCTTTTTGTAGCGCCCCCGCAGAGTAAAACCTAATTCAGAATTGCAGTTGGAAGCCATTACATCACAATACACGTAATAGGAATCAGCCACCAGAATATATCTGTCTCACCTGCAGGGCGGTCCTGTACCACACAGGAAATGCAGGCTGCTATTGTTGTACTGTTGCCAGCAGGTTGCCGATCGTATACAGCCCGATATTGTCACCTGCAGCAACATGTGTACAGCTTGAACATGAACTAACAAATCCAAGACATCAGCATCCAGTGTATTTAATTACTAAATGTGACCCGGTTCTGATTTCCAATGAACTACCGTGATCTCGAGCCTATATACTGGTTACCGTGGAGACGCCAGGGAAGTGTGGGCTCTCGGTGGGTCTGAGGCGGCCCCGGCTGTCGTACTTGGAGAAGGAGAACCAGGATAGGAACCAAGGCGCAGGCTCCCGCAGCAAGGTAATGTACAACAGTCGCTCCCTCTCGAACCTCGGGCAGATAGCAAACTGATAAATCTCATTTGAAAGACATGGGATAATGCTGGTGATATTTCATGATGTGAATAAATATGGTACACACTGCTTGAACTCCCGGTAGTACATGTGACCAATCAGGACAAACCGAGACTGAGCGCCAAACATTCTTCTCAGCATTGGGCCCTGTGAATATATCGCACATTTTAGTAGATTGAGTTTGAGCATTTGATTCAGTGTCTGTATTGAAGGTTTTAATGTACTAGAATCAGTCTGTTTGCTTGGTTCTTGTAGCAGTCCTGTTGTAATTGAAACTGACCTCCCTGTGGCCCCAGTCGCTCCTGGACGTGGTCCCAGGAAGGACACGAGTGAAGTTGCTCCGGGCAGCTAGCACTCCAATCACCTCGCGCAGAGCGCGGCTCGCCGTCTTCGGCAGCCTGTTGAAGACGACCTGGGTACAGCCGGAGACCAGGTGTATGGGGAGCACAGGCGGACTGCTGTCCAGTCGGAGCCGCTCTGTGAACGCCGTCCAGTTACAGCTAGGTCCTGTGGTTACAAGCTGCATCTGAACACTCTGAAACTGTAGGCATTCTTTTGTGGGTTTATGCTAAAGTTATTTATTGTAATTTTTAGGATCTATTGGCATGGCATTGCGTCCGTCGTCGTCGTCCGTCTACATTTTTATCTTTAAAGTTTACAGTCGAATCTTTCTGAAATTTTGAACAAAAATACCTAAAACCATTTTGAGAGGGAGGTATTTTTTATTTTTTTTTTATTTTCGCAATTTTTTCAAAATGGCGGCCATTTTTGACGAAAAATGGCCAATTTTGGAATTTGACAGTCGTTTTCTCAAAACCTATTCAGTAACTTTTTTTCTTATTGATGCATAAGACTCCTTATATATGCCCCTGTGACGTGTATAGGTTTCGTTACCCTGGAATCGCTCGAAGTGGGCCATTTTGGCCCAAACTCGGCCCAAATAGGATTTTCCCATGTTGAATTCTCCTATGCTTTATAATGGGACACATTATGCTTAATATCTTACTTAATATTGAGATTAGACACTAGGGAACAATTGTGGACATATAGGAAATGATATATGCTGAATATTCTCGTGACCTTGAATTTGACCTTTGACCTCATTTTCAAGGTCATGGGACATAATGTCTAATATCATTATTATTAATTTTACAGCTTAGCAATCAATTATGAACATATAGGAAATGATATTTTCTGAATATTGTCATGACCTTGAATTTGACCTTTGACCTAATTTTCAAGGTCACAGGACAGAATGTCTAATATCATTATTATTAATTTTACAGCTTAGCAATCAATTATGAACATATAGGAAATGATGTATACAGATTATTCTCGTGACCTTGAATTTGACCTTTGACCTCATTTTCAAGGTCAAAGTACAAAATGAGTAATATCTCGCTTATTATCGACTTTACAGCTTGATAATCAATTGTGAACGTATAGGAAATGATATATGCTGAATATTGTCATGACATTGAACTTGACCTTTGACCTTTTTTTCAAGGTCAGAGATCAGAATGGTTAATATCTCCATCTCGCTTATTATCGACTTTACAGCTTAGGAATCCGGTGAGAATTAGGTGAGATATTAGCAATAATGTGCCCCATTATAAAGCAAGTCCCATTTGGGCCAAATTTGGGCCAAAATGGCCCACTTCGAGCGATTCAAGGGTAACGAAACTTTTACGGATCACAGGGGTATCTCCGTGTGCTGTGTTTGTCTGCGTTTAGCTGTGTTTGTCACAAAATGTGTATAGGTGTTTAAACTCAATTTTGTTCGAGTGCTTTACCTACCACCGATAAGAGATTTCATTTGACGATCTATATTTTTTTGTTGATAACTATGGTGCCATTTCCAGACGATAGGTACTCCACTTCCCATGAGATGTTATGTGCTAAGGGCACCTCGGTACCCGAACACGTGTTCTTCAATAGCCTGTTGCTTACTCCTTAGGGGCAATTGATTTTACATTTGTTACATCTGTTCTACATTATCATAAGCGGTCTTCGCTGCCTCACATGATACCATGCTTCAAATCAGCAACGATTTGATTTGAAAATTAATATTGGATAAAGAGGCAGTGAAAATTATCGAGAAACATCGAATTATTATTAGCCTGGTTTTCATCGAAGATATCGTTCTGTTGGCTCCATCGAAGAGAGCTCAAAACTTCCTGAAAGCTATTTTGTGATAATCAACATGTAATAGAATTCATTCGGTTACTACTGGTTGGTATGGAGTCCAAAATTTCCGCGGTCGAAACACTTTCCTGGAGCGTTTGATACAAACAGCCGCTGTGGCCGCTGCAAATGAGCGCGGTCTCGGAGCCTGTCAGCCTTCCGGCATTCAGCCATAGTATGGCCGTCCTGGGGTATTACTTCGATTGTTTTGCTTGACACGAACTGCCTCACAATTGACAAGTATATGCTGTTGAATATAATGTGAGTTGTTCATGCCCTCGTAGTCGGCCATATTGTAATTCCATATCTCATGTTCATAAGATCTGTTACGACCATTAGTTATTGACAGCTTGCACGACAGAATGCGATGGTCTAGTCCTGCGATTGGTGGTAAAACCTTCGTGTCCTGTAATGGCCAAGAGAGTCGGTAATCAGAGAGTCAAGTATATAATAAAGCACTGTGATCGGTTATCTGGTCGGCTGTTGTACCATCTAATGTGCAAATCATATATTGTAAGACGTAACTCACTATCACGGTTGTTAAAATGCCATGCTTCACAATGATCACTGAAGTCAGAGAAGAATAGCAGGCAGTCAGGATTTTCTGAGAAAGCACTCGCTAAAGAGGTTCCCAGACTGTCCATGAACCGGTCCACCACAGATGTGGATTTAGTTCACCGGTAATGAGTAACAAGGAGAACAGGTTTGAACAATTTAGCTGAATTTCTCCCCACACGTGCACACTCCGTGTTATCCCTCTGTAGATTGGGGTGTGCTTTGAAAGGTGGATCATTTGAAATGTACGCGATGACGGTTCCATGGAGGAAACGTTTTCTTTGTGGAGCAAACTATTTGCTCTGCATGTAATTACAATATTTATGTTTTATTTTTCTTGTGAAACAAAAATAATATAATTGTGGCAGAAATAGGTCACCGTACTTATGTTAAATATATGATTATTTAAGTCTGTTTGAATTGAATGAACATATTAATCATTTAAAATAGAGTTTATTATCAAAAACAATACTCAAAGGTAATTGACTGGATACAGTGTTTGAGGTCCGAGGTCGTGTCTGGGCCGTAGCACGCACGAGCTCGCGAGTGTGTCCGCGGCACAGACACGACCAACTGCCTCAAACTCTGTATCCAGTCGATTAACTTATTTTTAAATGCCTCATCATGATATGCACACACGTCGGGAGAGATATGATTTCAAGTGGTGACTTTTCTAGCCATTTTAGATCCTGAAAGCAAAGAATTTGATGGACATTTCCATGCACTACAACACCAAAAACGCCATTTCACCAAAGAGTGTAACATCAATTGATGTTACACTCTTTGATTTCACCAGCGCATGAAAACGAAATCGTTAAAAGACCGTCGGTTTCTATTGCGCGACACCGGTCAATATGAAGGAGGTCAATACCCCAGTATATAGGACCGATTGCACTACGTGTAATCCATTGTGGCATTTTCGTAGGCATATAATGATGTGTAGTATGTACCTGGAAATGCGCTAGATCCGTGTCAGGGAGCAGATAGCCAATCGCCATAAGCGTTAGTAAAATGGAACCGACTGTCACGCCAGACAGAGTGTACTCCATCTCCATTTCTCACCACAGCTTTATCGGGAAATGAAATAATTTGCATCAATATTACTATTGAATGATTTCCGCACTGAACGGTTATGCAATTTCTGCAAAGGTCTACTTTTATCGACCTGTCTCAATCACATACAATTTCAAATATCACCAAGTTATTATTGAATCCCGCGTTCGAGTATATGTTGGGTGTATCGCAGATGATTATTATACACCTGCGATGTTTTTCGTCTGTATAACACTGTTTGTGCCCTGTACGATAACAACGCTCAGCGGGCAAATATTGGACGGTATCCTGCCCGCTGTCGAAGATCGCTCATGCGCATAGAATTATGTTGTCATAACAATACATGCACGTGTCCCGTTGTCCCGTGTCCCCGATATTTGCCCTTGATCCCGGCATTTGCCCTCAGCCTTCGGCCTCGGGCTAAAACTCAGGATCTCGGGCAAATATCAGGTCACATACCGGAAAAACCAGGTCTATTGACAAGTGATGATATCGACATTCTATAATTGCGATTTGGATCAACACAGATTCGCATATGTGACATGTACTCATCAATTGAATTTAGTCGGGCTTAATTATATTCCAAAAGTTTTTCATATTAGGTTATTTATTGGTATTATCAAATTCTGTTCCAATGGGGCATGTCTAGTACATATCTGCAATCGCCAACTGGCAGTACTGTTTTCGGGGTAAAGATGACGTCACTATTCTATTTTTCTGGTGTTATCAGTGGGTGTGTTTTTTTGTGTACGGATCACAAACCTGATGCCACAAGAAGCATACGGATCAGGTTAGTGATCTGGGATCAGAAAGACCATAAAGATCGAAGATAGGCTATCTAATAAAACTGCTCTCAGCATTTGCTGTTGCACTGTTCAATACATTTTGGGAATGATTTGTATTGTATTTGCTATATGTTTACCAAGCTTCTATAGTACACAAAATTATCACATTTTAGGGTTGGAAGTGTTTTTCGCGTGTGGATCAGAAACGTGATCCTGATCCGGGATCAAGTTTGTGATCTGTACACAAAAAAATTAGCACAAAGGCTGAGATAGGTTAGGCCATCATTTTTTAATTAATTGTTTTACGAACTTTTTTGCTTTAAATATTTTAAGTCGGTCGGTAGGAAGTAATAAAAATAAAAGTTACTGAACATGTGTAGTCGGGCTGATAAAAAAAAAATGCAGCACTGAAAAATTGGTCATTTCTTTCACTTTTATTTACCAGTATGCTTGTGCGCATTAGACTCACATGTGCGTTTAGGCGGCCCAGAAATACCACTGAACATAAACACATAGAGTCAAAACTCAGTTTTAGTATGAGTATAGAGATGGAAAAACAATTTTTTTCTTCACAATTCAGTTCTGTCACAACCAAACTAAGACATGGTTTACCAAATTTTTAGCTTGACTTCAATGAATGTATTTGGGTGATAGTGAGTAAAATATCGAAATTCAACTCGTCTCTTTGTCGAATTTCATATCGGGAAAGCGACAACCATCATAAAACACATTGCAATTTGTTATTTTTATCAAAAACATCAGGTGTACAGTAGAAACAACTATATTAAACACACTGTCTGCCCCTGATGACGCCAGTGTGTCTTTGGATAAACTATTTGATCGGGCTTTGTTTCTATTGCAAAATGTTGTATTTAACGTTTGTTATTGTCATCATCAAAATCTGATTGTATTGGTGGTAATAGATTGATACTTACTTCAGTGTCGACTGAAGTCAACCTCAATGTTATTAGAAAATGTACCATATATGACTCCCTATATGCTAATAATGCCATCCTAACCTGTATGCGCAAGTGTTTTACATGTAGCCCGACAGGCCAATTTCCACATTTCATGCCAGACGTGACATTGAGATTTAGTACTCAAGGTCATCTGAGGTCAAAGACAAGGTCACCAAAAGCCTTCCTATATGCTCATAATATAAACATAACCCCTATCTACAAGCACTTTACACATTTCATGTCACCGTGACCAATATATGACTTCCTATATGCTTATAATACAAACCTAAGCCCTATGTACAAGCGTTTTTGCTTCAAATGGCAATTTGTGAATATTGGCCTTTTTAGGCGTTTCCAGCCCATATATTGGGCCTTTTCAGAGAATCGAGACACTTCATCTTTATAAACAATGTCAAGGACCCCAATTATGATGTTTTGAAACAAAAATCTCAAAACTGATCAGATAGTTTTCGAGAGAACAGCTAAAAACTGAAGTTTGGGCCTTTTTGTGCCATTTGAGCCCAAATTTACGCCTTTCGATCGATTCAATGCACTCCATTTTTATAAACAATATCAATGACCCTAATTAGCATGTTTTGAAACAACAATCTCAAAACTGATCACATAGTTTTTTAGAAAACAGCTGAGAACTGAAATTTAGGCCTTTTGGGCCTTTTGAGCCTTTTTATACACAATGTCAAGGACACCAATTAGCATGTTTTAAAACAAATATCTCAGAACTGATCAGACAGTTTTTGAGAAAACAGCTGAAAACTGAAATTCAGGCCTTTTTTGGCCCTTTTTGAGCCTAGATTTTGGGCCTTTCAAGCGATTCAAGGCACTCCATCTTTATATACAATGTCAAGGACCCCAATTAACATGTTCCAAAACAAATATCCCAAAACTGATCAGACAGTTTTTGAGTAAAAGGTTTGTCAAAGTCCAAAATTGCGCGTTTTTCGACAAAAACGGCTGCCATTTTGAAAAAAAAAATGCGAAAATAAAAAAACTCAAAAATACCTCCTTCCCAAATTATTTTCAGGCATTTTGTGCAAATTTCACAATTTTGAAAACCTTAAACCTCGACCGTAAACCTTAAAGATAAACATAGCACCAAGGGTGCTGTAGCTTACCGGCAATCATGAGAATTGTGTAGAATACTGAATACATATAAATTGTTGATTTTTCATTTTGGTGACTAATGGGTGGCGATCATTCATGGATACCAGTTATTTATATCAATATCGAGCATCGAGCTATCAGTCTTCAGCAGAGTGAAATGGATGCAGTTATAGAACCCGAAGAAGTGCGGATGCCTTGTGAGCTCAAGGATCAGCAAACCACAACCGAGATGTACGTAATTGTCACCATTGAGGCTGCTTTGACGCTGTTGATCTGTAGAGGAAACCTGCTGCTCTTGGTTGCATTCGCCCGGTCTCGTGAGCTCAAGACCATGAGCAATCTACATGGTACAGCTGGCCATAACCATGATAACGGATCTAGGAGTGGGCTGTGTATTGCCCTTCCACATTGCCACATTCATCCGTCCTGAAATAGCTGATACAGACGTTTCGGTCTGCCTGCTGCGCTACATTGTCTCCATGTACTTCTCCTCGGTGTCAGTGTGTGGTCTAGCAGTTCTCACATACGACCGATATTTCGTTTTGACTGACCCGCTTCGCTACCACACGACCATGAGTACAACGCGTTACGTCACAAGCACGTGTATAATCTGGCTCGTGTCATTCACGGGAACAGTTATTGTCCTGATCTTTTGGCACAATGACCTGGATCTAGAATGCCCTAGATATGGACTGTTTTTTTTATCCTGTCGAGAGAGTACTTCCTGGGCCTTATCATCCCTGGCTTCAGTATGGTGTCAATTCTGATGATATTACTTTACGCTCGCATATTTCAACTGGCCCGACATCACATGAAGTCTATTTGGGTCATCGAAGTCGCTCCACAGGCTGATTCACGTGACCAGAACGTGACCACCAGTGTACGTCAGCAGATGAAGCTGGTTAAGACAGGGGTTCACCATCTTTGCAGCATTTTATATATGTTGGCTATCGTTTTTCATCACGTCTGGCGTTCTGTTTTCGAAGAGGAACTACAAAAGCCCGAAATCTCTCACTACTATCAACTTTATCAGTATGGTGAGTGTGGTCAACTCGGCAGTGAACCCTGTCATCTATGCATTTCGACTACCGCTGTTCAGACGAGAGCTCCGGCGGATGATGAAAACATCGAGTGTACTATAGTTCAACTATGTGTGAGAGAAAAATAACACAACATCGGGTTGTTACCAAATGTTGATTGTGCCTATCTTAGAGGCGTAAAGCTAAACTGATGATTCCAGATATAATTATAAAACTATAGGATAATTCTTAGTGTCACTTGCTCGAAGGAACAAACGTAACTTGCTCGAAGGAACAACCCTGATAGAAATCAACGTTACTTTGAAGTTTTATTTCAAAAATATCAATTGATGAGGATGTTTGGCTATAGTGTGGGAGAACATTCGACGTGCGACGGTTACAGTTTCTCACTATATGATTACCGACATGGTACGAAATAAGCTGACTGCAACGAATTAAAAATAAACACGACCTCGGGAATTTCGTTCCGTTATCGCTTA
The DNA here is from genome assembly GCA_949152475.1 of Terebella lapidaria. Taxonomy (NCBI): domain Eukaryota; kingdom Metazoa; phylum Annelida; class Polychaeta; order Terebellida; family Terebellidae; genus Terebella; species Terebella lapidaria. Next base: position 51,740,217 of record OX424557.1, on the reverse strand, counting down.
ACATGATGGCTTGGCGTCCTCGTCTGCTGATAACCTTCGGAAGGCACATAGGAATGAATCGAGTCCATATTAAGGGAATGTTTCACTCCGTGGCGTTAAAGCACGTGAATCTATAGACATAGGGCTTGATACTACTTCGTCTGCGCCATACAAAATAAGGCCAAAAATAATCAACTCTCGTGAAGCTGAATGCAGGCTTGTATGGATGTAAAGGCTAAGGCAAATGTGCCATCAGTTGCTGTCCTCTAAGAGCATTCACTTTCTTGCAGTGAACACATGTTGCAAGCACACGATGAACTGCTGGTCATCCTCGGATGATTCAGAATAATTATTGTTACCTTACTATCATCAAATAGCTCAAAATTTGAGGTCGCCCCTCTGTTTGGAAGAAATTAAGGATGTCTCAGCTCATAACTTGGATGTCTCCATCTAGGATCACAACTCTTTAAGTGTGACAATGCTCCGAGAGCCTGGTCTGATGCATCACAGAAGTGATGTGTTTCTGCTACCATCCCTGTACCAAACTGTGAAAAAACGACGTATCTATCTAGTCCCAAAAAGGATTTGGGAGATCCTCAAGCCACAATATCCATCTGTTCGTTGTGTGTTTCTATTCGTTTCCCATCCTTTATAGCGCTTAGCCAGCAACTTATAAGGAACTGGTCATACCCTGTGTCCACGTGAACACACATAGCTCGCTCGTTTGACAAATCAGCACCAAATCCTTTGATTTCAACTGTTTGCATTGTTCTTCTGCAGGCATTGATCTGGTAACTTCACGTACAGTGAAGAAAGGCATTGACGTAGAAATTGTTAAACATGATTGTTGTTGCATCAGAAGGGCTCAGTTTGTTGTCAGTCACTGACTGTAATGTCAGTCAACATTCGAGCATTATAAACGATCCTTGATTCGAGCTCCAGATCCTCCGAAAAGAACTGGCTGACCCAGATCTCCATAGTACCACCAAAGGAACCTCAAAGCATCTGTGATTTTCGGAATTCGTAGTGGTTGAATATAGTGGAACGTGGACTCGATATCCACAATATCAACATTAGGGATATCGCAAGTCATATATCCCTGATTTATGTCTTGGCTCAGTGCTTTGTTTCAACTGAGACATTTTCCCAAACCTCGAAGATGTTTCTCAACAACCTTACGATTGTTGTTGCTTGTCTTTGCTGTTTCCGATACAATGGCAAGCCAACGGAATCGACCTCTCATAATGTCCATCTACTGTGAGCTTTGCTGTCACGTTGCGCTCATTTCCTTGTCATCCACTGACATCCCAGTACCGTCACTGGAAATGTCATCCAGTTGCCAAAACCATTCAAAATGCGATTGCGTTGTCTCGCCCATGCCTGACTTCCAATGGCACCAGTGTCAATGGATTGTCTCAATGAAATTTCCATTTTGTGTTCCAGCAAACGTATCATGCAGAGCCTTGAAATGCTGCTTATCACAATCACATGGCTGGGAACTACACCAAAAAGCCAAATGACGACTAGTCATGCAATTGTAGCGAGGTTGGAAATGTTTCAGAATTTTCAGTTTCTCATCTAGGACCATTTTCACAAACTTCTCACGATAATTCAGCATGTGATCCTTAGAGCATGGGAGGCAACGTGTCTGATCAAGACGCCTCTCATAGGACACTTGATTGCGTATCAGGTACATGAAGATCGGTGCTGGCAGTTTGGAGCTTGGTCTGTGGTGCCTTCTCTTTATTCTTTCTGTTATGGTTTCTCTTTGATGGAACGATAGTGTAACTCTTTTGTTACTTTTTCGAGAAACTCTACCGATTTATGGTAGGGCATTTCCAGTACTGTCGTTTATGTCAACGACAAGTTTCTCCAACGATACTGTAGATAAACTGGAATTCTTCCAGCAACTTTTGCCATTCTCCATCTAGAGACAATCTTACCATCTTTCCATCGCTTCTAGTGTCTGAACACAGGTTATGGTGTCTTCTGTCGGCTCCAGCAGAAACTTACAATCATGTAGTTTGACCGGCGTTCCGTACAAATCTTCTTCACCCATACCTCAGAAATCACATACTTGTGTCCGATTTTTTCAACTTGTGTATCTTTCTAGCCTTGAGGTCGCCCTTAGTACGTTACATGAACGCACCACACTCGATCACTTTAGCAACCTTTCAGGAAACTTGAACAACAGGATGGATACCTCTTGTCTGTTTATGTAAGAAACCATGCAGTAAAGCATCTTTAATTAACCTCAGTAAAACATCCTTAGTTATCCTCACTTTTATTCCCACAAGGTACCGAAATGACAAGGTCATTCCTAGTCAGATCAACCTCGCGTACCTCCTTTAAACTTCGGCGACCCCACGATAAAGAGCTATACCCCTTTACTGTAGTGAGCATAGCCATGGTGTCACTACTCGCGCACACCACCTCATAATGCTACAGTGCTTCCCTCGTTCGAAGAGACCTCGTCCCATATGTCAGCTATATCCCACTGTTGAGCCACATCTAATTACACACGTGGCGGTGATGTGAGTCAACAGCAGGCGCCGACCCGGGAGTGACACCGAGAAACCCACATTGGTCCGAAAGGTCAGGCAGCAATGTAAAGTGCGGCGACCCCACGATAAAGAGGTATACCCCATTACTGCAGTGTCACCGAATGTCTTATAAACATGCCCGCACTGCAGCACCATAACCGTGGTGTCACTACTCGCGCACACCACGTCATAATGCTACACTCGGAGAGGACTAGTCAGATCAACCTCGCGTACCTCGGAGAGGACTAGTCAGATCAACCTCGCGTACCTCGGAGAGGAATAGTCAGATCAACCTCGCGTATCTCAGAGAGGAATAGTCAGATCAACCTGAAATTCATGAGGAAAAAGCGGTATTGGCTCATTCGTCCTCGAATTTGGTTGAGATCGGATAAAAACTGTTGCCATGGTATGGCAATGGAGAGATCTTCATATAGGGCACAGTCCTGCGGGTCGATCCAATAAATATTGTTTAAAAATTTGACAATGTGGTGCGAGCACGTTTAAATTTATTATAACTAATATATCAATTTACAATTATTGTTGTCATTTTATTTTTTTTCATTCATGTATTTCGAGCATGCAATTTTTACTTAGCAACTCACGATGGTATATAACATATAATATATGTATAACATTTTGTCGTTTGTGTCGGACGTACATGTAGCATTTCAAGTTCATATATTCGACAATAATGAATACCTCTATCACATGCTCATAATATCACTAAAATAAATGTAGGCTATAACAACGTGTAACAATGTTGATACATATTAAGATTTATATACATGTATTTACATTTACACTGAATGAATTGGTTGCATGATTCAGGTGTGTTTGTGTGAAGTATTGTATCCTTTGATGACATTAACAATTTGACATAATGTTGACTTATAACGCCCCTTGACACAAATGGTACGCCAGCCATTGTCAATTCACATCATAACGCCGCATAATAAAACACTCTTGGTGTTTTAAACGAGTGTATATATCTTCTATTGGCCGGTCTGTGGAAAGAGCTTACAGCTGGCTATATCTGAAACAAAAGAACACGTACACACCCCAGCATACTCGCATTGCAACGATTACAAATACAGGTATTTTTATCTATTATTTTCTAATAACTCTTCATTTTGCATTTAAACATAAATATGAACAAACACATAATTGCTTCAATCGGTTTGAGAAATCGATCGTTTGAACTTAGGAAGTTATCCCATATGCACTTCTGTGAGAAGCCAGAAGAGATGTGCAACTTACAGCGACACAACACGATATTTTCCATACTGTACACATAATCAAAGATTGAGTGTTTAAATATAAATATCACGGAACTATACGATTTAGACATATATTTGCAGTGTCCACTGCCCCGATACCAAAGTGAATTGTCATCTTTGCCTGACAAAATATAAATTATGTCATTACTGCTTGTTGTAATTCTATTAACTACGGATGTACCGATACTTTACATGTTATAATATATATTTGCCTATTGTAAATCAAGCCATCATAGTTGTACTTTCAAACAAGAGCAAAACTCAAGCCCATCTTTATATGATGATTGTGAAATATTTCCACGTGTCTTTACATATTTTAACATACTCATGACTTTAGGCCTATGTTCTGATTGTATACCGGTATGCAACAATAAAACACATATGTTGCTAATCTTGCACCACGTGGCCGCAGTGCTTGCAGATCGTGGCTGAGACGCCGTTGACGTGCACCTGTTTGTCTGCCCCTGCTGTCTTCTCGGTCTCGTTGTCGGTGGGGTGCTGTGTGCCGGATTTGCCAGGTTTCTCTTGAACCACCACAGTTGCGAGCACCTCGCCCTCGGGTTCCTGCTCTGCCCCTGGGTCTCGGTTCCCGTTGACCTCACCCCCGCTGTTGGAGTTGTGGTCCGTCTCCGAATCGTACAGGTCCGAGTCGAAGGACGAGTCAAAGATCTCCTCGATTTTGGAGTCGAGGGAGCCCTGCTTGGACGGTCGGCAGTTGCGGCGAGTGGGCGGCACCAGGCACAGGTCGAAGCTGTACTGCTTGTTCTGCTCTTTGAGTCGCTTACGCGGCGACAGCCGGATGGGACGCCCATTCAGGTCGATGCTACCACGGTCCATGTCCTTGGCAAACTGAACGATAATGTCATTGTTCTCAAAGAGCGCGGCGAAGCTTCCGTTGATGAACTGTGGTGACATGGGCACGTTGCTCAGGATGAGACTGATGCCAAAGTCCTTGTTTTTGAGACCCTCACGTCGGATACGGCCAGTCTTAGAAAGCCCAATATTGGAGTCGTCTTCAGGAACTTTAGCCGGCTTGGGAGCCACGTCTACCGGCGGCGGACCTGCTTCCAGACTCCGCGCCATCTCCTGGATGATCCGCCAGTCGCGCTCAATGTCCGAGTCCAGGGTGTTCTGTGACGTCACCGTGAACCGGATGACGTACTTGCCCTTCAGTGAGGCTGGAACCATGTGGATTTGACCTGCTCGGTTCAGTCTCTTCAGAAGCAACTCTGTCGCCTCGTCCTCGCCCTGTGGAGTACAGAGGATAAGAGTGATCATGAGACATACACATTGTATATACAAGAGGTAGACTACTCAATATCAAAGGGCATAAAATACCAAGAGAGACACTTTCATTTGACCATACGGTGAAATACATGTATAAATCAAAAGACCAGCATTGCTAATTGCTAGGGAAGGAGTGACCTTCTCACTAACTGCTCTTGTCGGCACTGGTGGTCAGTATATTGCGAGTTGTATTTTACATCGCAAGTGCGAGAGTGGCCAGTTTGTGAACCTGGCTGAGTACCCGTCTTTCTATATAAAGACCATTTGATCAATATTCATTATACCACTGATCACCTTGAGTCTGAAGACGACCATTCCCAGATGCCTCTCCGCGGCCACCTCAAACATGTCGTCTGCGCGAACAAGCATCTCAAACTTTTTGGCCAAACGTACACCCTACGACAAAAGTTCGATACATTTCTATCATCATTGCTATTTTATACCGTTATGTGTCAGAATATAAGCAGTAGCCTAAACAAGTTGCTGTCGGAGTGTGGAATACGTAGATTGAATCAAACATCAAAAGACCTCCAGGAAAGCTGTCTCACCTTTCTGACGTGAGCCTGTAAACCTTCAACACCAAACGAACGAAGAACGAACCAAAGCTTCAATGACCGGAAACGTTTACTCAGGGGAATCTGCCAGTGCTGCGATTGAATACAACAATGGTTTAATGTATATTCAATCACGTTCTGAACTATTTCTGCTATATTGTTACCGATACGGAGACTATTGGTCAGAGGGCGAACTCACCATGTAGTCAATAGCAGCACCTGTTAGGAACAAAATACAAGCTCAGCAGATCACTAAGTACATTTGTAACACTGAGCGGACATACTGAGTGTAAGCATCCAAACCTTCGGGAGATGCAGTGAAGGTGGACTATTTGCACCCTACCTGTGTTTTCGTGCTTCAGGTACAGGGGCTGAACGTTGAATGTGCGGTGAAGGGCGCCGCTATCTTTGACCCTGCAATGTTTGTCCGGTCCCAATCCGTTACAGACATTCTATCTTTCATCAGCGATTCATTGAAATGTAGTGTCATTCCGGAATATTTTTTCTAAAATTTTATTAATTTCCAATAGTTATTATGACCGACCAACAGAAAAGTATATTTATTATGAGCAGAAATATATCATTGAAATCGTACCACATGGCGGTGCAGTCAAAGTGTACCATCATCCACTTGGACGGATTAAAGGCGAAGGAACTGCCGTAGTGCGCCCCTTCCAGAAAGTGTCTGTACTCTGGACAGATGAAGGCCGTGCCCGCGTACGCCGCATCAATGTGCATCCAGATGTCCTCTTCCACGCCTAGCAGCGACAGACATAGCAACGGATATACGAGGCAGTTGAATGAATGATAGATATTCACCCGTTATTACTCGGTGTGTTACCAACATTTGGATGAATACAAATGAAAGCGTGACACTTCGTGAATGAGCAATCCAGTATGAAAGGAATATCGGTGAAAAATATCTTACAAATCGGTCCCAGTTCCTTCAACTTGTCAAAAGCACAAGCCCCGGTAGTTCCCAGTGTCGCACACAGCTGTAAAATAGGTTTGATCATGTCACTTCACTGAATGGCCATATATACGGAAAGCATACTTATATTGTTATTCATGTCATACGCCAATTGATTTAGGCCAAAAGTCGCATTTATAAGGAACGTGTTTCGTATAAATTGTCACTAACATCCGAAAGAGATCAGTATGTTGGACTGAGACTCACAAAGAACGGAATGAGTCCGTTCTCTCTGTCGGCGTCTATGGCGGACTGCAGAACGTCTCCTCGGAGACTCAGGTCATCGTTAGAAGGCAACAGTCGCATCTTAACAAGTCCGATCAGACTAGCTTTCTCCACTGACGAGTGAGCCTGGAATAGACACGTTCACTGACCTGAGGATACCACAGCAGCCTAGCCCCCATAACCCCCAAACCCACCAATCTTTGACCAGACCAACACAGAGCAAAACGGATCACTCAAAGCCCATTCTCAAAAGTTACTAACGATTAAGTGCATGGTGCCAACATAGCATTTCATATTCCCCACAATGTGCTCCCAGTCAGTTCGGTGTCATTATCATTGTTCTGGATGTGGACAGAACAACTTGGAAGTATTTTCATGTTTCTGTTGCCGCTTACCTGGTCCGAGCAGTACCCGACGAGGCGGGCGTTGACCTCCGACTCGTCCATGTCCGGGTTGACGGCTCTGACCCGTTTGATGGCTTGACTCCGGGCCGCCAACAGGGACACGAATGTCGCCTCGCTCGCGGTGGTCTGGCAACACACACAATACATACATACTGACTGACTCAGCCCACGACACATCAACTAAAGTCATGTGTTTCAACCAAAGATCAAATGGATCTTTCGTTCACATAGATACTGAAACCGACCTACACACTGATTTAACGCTAACCTGTATGACACCGCCACCCTTGGTCTGCTCGTTGCTATGGAGAAACTCTGAGGGTAGTCCAATGAGCTTACCCAACCAGTCCATGACAACGGTCTCCAACTCAGTACACGCCGGACTCGATGCCTGGAGTACAAATATTCAAACCCTAACACGATGTTTTTATTGTCTTACCGTGAAGACTCTAATAACTGAGCAATAAGGCTATGAGGAAAAGGCCACCAACGAACACCCATACATCTTTTACTGGAATTTCATCAATATGTGAAGACTTACCCATGTAAAACCCAGACAGCCTATGGCGTCCGCTAGCATGTCGCCGAGCAGCGAAGGATAGGAGTTCAGAGCCGGGAAGTAGGCGTGCATGTGGGGACTCTGCCAATGTGTCATCTGAACAAGAGAAAACATGCTTGTTTACTCTCAAAATGTGAATATGTTGCAAATTATGATTTATCCGCTAACCACAGGGACGCCGGTACCACGGGGGCAGGAATGTGATCATTCGACACTGTAATGAATGGTTCTGGACCAGTGACTTCTTTGAAATGAATACTGGACTAAGTGGACCATCTGACCAATACTCTATGATCCAATCATATATTGGCATGGCGTTGTGTCCGTCCTCGTTGTGTGTCGTCGTCCAAAATCGAATCTTTCGAGGTAGATATTTTTATACTTGTGTATTTTATGTCATTATTATTATCACATTATGACAAAAATGGCCAATTTTGGACTTTGATGGTTGATTTCCCAAAATCTGTTCAATAAGAATCATTCGAAACACCCGAAATGCAGGCCTGAAAGGCCAACCTTTGCCGAACATCCAGTTCGTGTCACTCTACTAAAATATATTCAGTAACTTTACCTCTAATTTCAGGTATGCATGACATTTTGAACTGTTTATCTTCCGTGTATAAGACGAAATGCCTTGAACTGCTTAACATGCACAGAATGTAGGCCCAATGGCCCAGAATGCACGAATTATTCCCTGGAGGTAAAACACTTGTCGATACAGCTTGTGTATGTATTATAAGAATCACGGAAGTATGCGGCACATCTTATGGTGACTCCTTTGACCTCATATGATATTGAGTGGTGAATCCCAAGGACACGTTCAAACTGAAATGTGCACGTTGACCTCTACATTAAAACTATTGCAGATTAATCTAGTGTGTTATCATACACTATAGTCATTATATGAGAGGCCTAACTCAGAACGTGTATCACTCAGTCAGTTTGAGTACTGTCGTGTTCACTCATCTGGGAACGGGTATCACTGTCTACTCTTATAGAAGTCGGAATGCTCAACAAACACCGTTCTTTGTGTGTGCAAATAGTTGTGTGTGTTTGTAACATCAATTAAACAGACATGGCAGTCATAGTATGTAGTAAATACATTTATATACGGCACTTTAAAAGTTTGTATTATAAGCACACCAGCAGTAATATATCGCAGAACTTGTGGTAGATAGAGCCTGGGTTTGTATTATGCACAAATGAAAATGATATTGTGGCAGATCTTTTGGTGCCCATGAACTTGATTTGACCTTGAATGGAATTTGTCGAAGTCACTTCTAACCGGAAACGTGTAGATAGGCTGCTGCAAACAAAACGCTTGTAGATAGAAATTAGGTTTGTATTATGAGCATACAGGCTGTCACATTTAGGTGGATCGTTTGGTGACCTTGAATTTGACCTTCAATGAACTTGGTCAAACCATCGATTTTAGTTGGGAGGAACGGTTTTCTGGCTCAACACTGTATATACATCTCTACATTTGGTATCGTCGATTATGATGTATACATTGGAGTAGTCTAGTAGATAAGTTAGGTATGGCAAGGTAGGATACTTAGTCTAGTCTTATGGGTACTAGGTAATATTTAATGAACATGCGAGCCTGCTAACCGACGTACTCCCTCTAATTGCTGTTGCTCGAATACCGTTGTCCATCGATAATTCAGCTGGTTTTCACTTTGTGAACACGCGCATAGGGTGTGGTTACCGTATACCCTTTCTTTCATTACAACATTTCATCATAATACAAACTGTGCCCTTCTGATCAGAGCTGCCCCCGCCCTCCGGCGCCCCTTCTAGCGACCCTAGCTAGCCGCTGCTTGAACTATCCATCAAATTTTACATTCATATATTGAAACGTTGTGAGTAAATTGAAAATGGCATTGAGTTCAGTTGGAGATACCACTTTAAATGAAAAAAAATCGTTGTGGTGTGCTCTTGTTAACGCATGTGTTGACCTATCGCCACGAATACATTGAGATTTTGTTGACGTCAATTGAAAACTTCAAAGATTTTGACATAGAAGCGCAACCCGGCAACCAGTTATTTCCGAAAAAAAAAACCACAAGATCACCCTAAAGGCACCCTCAGAGGCAAGCATTATGTTTCCATTATACGACTGATGGAATAAGTACATGTTTGCACAGTAACCATTGAAAACGATTTTTGAACTGCTGAATCTAAATCATAATCCCGTGAAATAGGTGCATGACAAGACGTCGAGAGGCGAAAGAATCAAATTGTAAAATACCACAGAATGATCCTCCTCGTGTTACAAGCAGCGTATGTATCTCAACCCCATGCCGAAAGTGTAGTAGTGCAGGACAGAATCCGAGAACACCCAGACCATAGAAACCAACATTACCACGTCCACAAAGCGAAACAAGCGATTAATCCATAATGTAGCCAAGTGAGATAACACCAGTTTAGGAACTTACCGCAACATATCCAGGAACAAGCATTGGAATGGAACATAGGATTTCAGAAAAAATATTCAGGATATTGCTCTGCGTATGGATGAGTTACATTGTATGAATCCAAGAAACATAACCAAGTGCATATAACCAAAAGATGTTATTTGGTCAATACAATTTGCTTGAACGGTCTCCATTAATGACTGTTGACCTTGTCGGAACCTGAGATACACAGTTTAGTTGAACAATTATACAACATCGCACAAGTGTTTGTGGGGAGGAACAGCATCTTCATATAAATTAGACGAGTATCGCTCCCGTCGGAGAAGTACTACACCAAACATTGTATCAGAGAGAGGGGCAATTAATCAAGATCGCCCTTTCAAAAGTGAGGGTGTTGAATTTTGACGCACGAGCCGCTTTGGAGACACAAGGAGACACGTGCTGTAGACAATGGTACTTGTCGAGGGAGCCAGCCAATCAGAGATGACCTTGGGTGTGCTCCCAAAGACACGACACTACTACACTCGCACATTAGACGCACTGGCAAAGTGCACATACAAAATGCTCGCGCTAATGTAAGTTGTTATAGTGGCCAATAGAGGCACGAACTCACACGGGTAAAATCTAGTCTGTGTGGGATTCGCTCCATGTCCTGACATATGTAACAGTAATATCCAACGAGCCACCAGAAACATTCAACCGTGTTCATTTAGAATCGAAGGTGAATCGAAAATGGGCATACACCAATAGTAATTAAATGCGTCTCAAGAAGAATATCGATGCCTTATTCAACTGTTCCATCTCAAATGTTTCAATAACGCTTACATCGGTTTTACAGATCTGGTGCTTGCCAATGTAAGTATCAATCTATTACCACCAATGTTTCAATCCATGTTTTCCTTGTCACATAATTGTATGACGTATACATGTTATAGTAACATACTAATGGTGTGTCACCTAAATTGTTCATACTTGCATATATTATCAAATGTGGGAACATCATAACAATTGTCACCGTCATGGTTCAGACATGCCTCATTTCTTCCGTTTTAGGCAGTATTTTTTTTTTATTATCCTGACGTCTTCAGAATCTATTCCTGGTCTGTATTTGTGTGTCGTGTGGAAGATCTTCTCTATCTGTTTGTGAACTGTTCTGTTCTCTCATCTCTTCTAATACTCCAATTGTCAATGATATACTTTGTATGGGACTTAGAGTATCGAACCTGCACTTGATTTGAGGCGGTTGTTGAATGGGTCATTGAACATGCCCCAGTTCGGACCACTTCAAAGTCTCCCGATCCGAAAGTATCCTTGCTGGGAATATAATGAACACTACTGGCAATATATGAATGGACAAAAGCACTGGTTTTATATTGTTTGCCATATTTTTGCATGTGTGAATAGAACAAGTGAGAAATAATGGTTGTTCATCGGATTTACGTCTTTGAATTCAGTTCTCAAACATGCATGGTATGAAGGAAAAGATTGGCTTTTGTTCCCTTTGTTCCTGTTGAATCCTGTTGGATTCTGTTCAAGTTTCACTCGCTCACGGAACTGTAGCTAACTGTCTGAGTGTGATATATTGTGACATGTGTATCCTCCTACATATCAAAATAATGGTATGAATTGATATGGGACTTCATCATTTTTTCGGGGCCTAGCTCGCATTACTGATATAGTGACATGGTAGTGTACATTGTGTGCCAGCACATATCGATGTAAACATGTATACCAGACACATATTGAGTTTATATGTAAATATGGACAGATGACGTCATAAAACCTCTACTCAAATTTTAACTATACTCAAGACGTTAATCATTCTTCCGAGGTGGTAATATCGATATACATGAAGAAGACGGTTTTGTGTTGTTAATATCAACAAATGTCATCGTGACAACGGCTGCGGTACGCAAATTAAACTTATGGTTGTGTCATTTGTGTCACGAGCGCTCTGTGTGTCCCTTTCACGTCGCTCGCAATCAATTTTGCTCGCATTTCATCACTTACAATTACCCGCTGGCCTTATTGTTTGCTATTGGTACTTTAATTTAATTGGTAAAACACATGATGAATAGTGACTGTTCGTTTAGGAACGGCTCGTCGTGTGTAATAATTCTATTGGGTGACACTTCTTGGGTATTCAGCCAGTCAGCCACGATAGAGGAGCGATGTCTCATCAAGACAGATTTCATAGTTGTAATCTGTTATATTTCTCCTTTTTTAGCAAAGTTAATTAATTTACTCGAGTTGTTGTATATGACATGGGTCATCCATTTACGCTTGCAAATGAAGTAATAAGCTATATTATGGTGACCATGTTTTAATTAGCGACATAAAGCTAGTTCGAGATGGTAGACAAAATCCACATAACATATGACAATGCCGAACCAATGATCAATATTTTTTTATCGTTTTTGCACTCCCCCCCCCCCCGTCTTTCAATGCAGGTTTTAATAAGAATATTTACTGTCAAAACAGCGCGATACTCGCTCTAGAGATGCTGGTTGCTGTGTGGCAGAGCACATGAGATTCGCACGTCATTCACATTTTCTGCGAGGCGAGACACTTGTGGAACACGGCCTAGTTATATTTGATTGTATCCTGCTCGAACAGAAATATGTTCACTACTGATTGTACGTGTTCCTTCGTAAAACCTCATCTGAACGCTACTGTGACATTGAATTCAAACTATGTCTCTGTTCCCTCATTGATAGTTCATTGATACATCGAGAAATGTCCAATGGGGCCCGATTTTTATCAACCTAAGAGGAGCCACACTGAAGGAAGTGAACTCTACACTGAAGGTCTCACCCCCGGCATGATGACACGCTCGACGTCCTTAAATATGTCGTCCCAGGCCTCTCCCTTCTCCGGGGCTGACTCCGGCACGAGGGGCCGCAGGTAACCAGGGGAAACCCCGGGAAACACGCGCCTCTCGCGGATCGTCTCCAGGTAGTCTGCGATGTAGTCCACCATCTCCTTCCCTGCAACAGCAACAGGCAGGATCAGATAGTCTGACCGTTACAGAACATGTTATTGTTGTAAAATATATACTGTTCGGCTGGAATTCATGTTTTGATTGTTATGTTTTCCTGACTAACGTGACTTGTGTACCCGTGGATATGATCTTTCGTATGCCATAAATAAAATGTTCCATGAGTAGTAGATATTATGTAAGGCTCGCAGTCATGTAAAATACAGTATGTAAGGCTCGCAGTTATGTAAAATACAGTATGTACGGCTTGCAGTCATGTTCAGTATGTAAGGCTTGCAGTCATGTTCAGTATGTAAGGCTTGCAGTCAGGCTTGCAGTCATGTACAGTATGTAAGGCTTGTAGTCAGGCTTGCAGTCATGTTCAGTATTCAAGGCTTGCAGTCATGTTCAGTATGTAAGGCTTGCAGTCATGTTCAGTATGTAAGGCTTGCAGTCAGGCTTGCAGTCATGTTCAGTATTCAAGGCTTGCAGTCATGTTCAGTATGCAAGGCTTGCAGTCATGTACAGTATGTAAGGCTTGCAGTCAGGCTTGCAGTCATGTACAGTATGTAAGGCTTGTAGTCATGTTCAGTATTCAAGGCTTGCAGTCATGTTCAGTATGCAAGGCTTGCAGTCATGTACAGTATGTAAGGCTTGCAGTCATGTACAGTATGTAAGGCTTGCAGTCAGGCTTGCAGTCATGTTCAGTATTCAAGGCTTGCAGTCATGTTCAGTATGCAAGGCTTGCAGTCATGTACAGTATGTAAGGCTTGCAGTCAGGCTTGCAGTCATGTACAGTATGTAAGGCTTGCAGTCAGGCTTGCAGTCATGTACAGTATGCAAGGCTTGCAGTCATGTACATTATGTAAGGCTTGCAGTCATGTACAGTATGTAAGGCTTGCATTCATGTACAGTATGTAAGGCTTGCAGTCATGTACAGTATGTAAGGCTTGTAGTCATGTTCAGTATTCAAGGCTTGCAGTCATGTTCAGTATGCAAGGCTTGCAGTCATGTACAGTATGTAAGGCTTGCAGTCATGTTCAGTATTCGAGGCTTGCAGTCATGTACAGTATGTAAGGCTTGCAGTCATGTTAAGTATTCGAGGCTTGCAGTCATGTTCAGTATGCAAGGCTTGCAGTCATGTACATTATGTAAGGCTTGCAGTATAATGTGTGCAGTACAATGTACAATGTGTGATGATCTTGAATCGTAACAAATACTAGAATAATCATGTTATTAGTCATTCTTCAATTCACCCTTTACATCGAGGCTTTCACTTGGACAATAAAATATACTATTTGTTTTAGCTTTAATTTGACGCGTAAATGATGTTATATACAACTTGTTCACGCACATCTTTTTGTATATCATCGTAAAAAAACCCGGAAACAATCGTAATTTACCTATTAACAATAAAATGTCAATCCGTGTTTTCTTTTATTTCCTGAATCACAACATCACACTAAAACGTCGGCCATTTGCCAGGTGAAGGCTTGTAGCCCTAAATAGAGTTAATCAACAAATCATCGCCTCCAAATTGAGTTTTCAGTTGATTTCTCGTCGGTTTGTGATTGTCGCCTAAAGGTGCTGCAATGTTGACAGGGGCCGGGTACCATGTCCAAGCGATGTGAGGTGGAAGAGGGGGTGGGGGGGATGAGGGGGTGTTCATTGTCATGGACCATCACGGACCAGGTCGTCTCACCCTGCCCCCCAACCGTGCTCTCTGGGCCGTTGGTTGTCACGGGACACGGTTCTGGCGACTTACCCTTTCCTGGATGTGGGAGGAATGGCTTTAGGGGATACATTTAATAGGACCCAGAACTGACCATAGACTGTGATGAGAGGGCGAGGAACATCTTCTCCACACACCTGTTGTCCGGATGGAGAGGTCAAATATATCAACATTCTACAAGCATCACCAATCCACTGGTGATTGCATTATTCATACAATACAAGTATATTATGATATAAATGTTTGATCTCAATATTTGCAGGCTTTTGTTTTCACGAAATTGTTAATCGCTTTTTACGTCTGTTAATTTGTTACTATTATGAATTCTCAAATGCGGGTCAGTGTTCATTGCCCTGTAGTGTGTTACAGTGACTAGCTAGTTTGACAACTGACAAAAGTGACTGACTGAACGTCTGTGTATCTGGCAACGTACAATTCCCGTATGGTGTCCGCCTCACCCCGCCCCAGCCCATCACACCCACCCCCGGCGTCTCGAGACTTTCTCCACTGTTTAATTAAATCACGACACTCGATAAGCTGTCGTTTGTCTTTCTGTTAAGTTTATTTTAATGTTTGTTGCAGTTTCTGACTGTCGATGGAGGCCCGGACTCCGGACGAGGACCCGACTGTTACTGTTGTTTGTCGGACTCTCCACCAGTTGTCCACCAACAAGTGTCCGTCCCATGCCGTCAGCGACAGGTCAAGACGCTCCCTGCGCTAGACACTCGTCAACAACCATAGAAATTGTGATCTCTCCCTCAGAAATTTATGCCCGTCGACACCGAAGACAAACTGCGGCCGACGCCAGGCCTCCCGGAGGCCAGGCTGGTTTATGGACGAATAAACAGGCGCCGCGTGAAACGAGCACCACTTCAGCATGCGCGGGAAAGGATTCGAATAAATCCACGCAAGATTTTCACCTTTGAAATAACAAGAAAAAATTATAGCATGAATGAATTGCTGGGTCTATTTGCACCAATCATTTATGGAGTTCATTGGACAAACAATGACAATGACCACGTTCTCCGTCTGAATGTGTCAAACATTAGATTACGCGCGACAAACTTTCTTATGATCATTATGGTCTTATGAACAGCACATAATTGGCGGGAACATAGATTCATACACACAGCGAGTCAATAAAAAATAACAAAAAAAGGGACAAACCGCTCAACTCGTCTCTCGGTAATGCATGGTTTGTTGGGTCGGCTGTTGGTCGTGGATTGAGCGGAAACCATCATGGCTTTCATAACATGTGTTTTCTTCATCACGTCTGTCGTGACCGGATACCATATTATTTACGAACGAATTAACAGAGAAATGATATCTGACCTTGAAATAAAGCTTATGGTTCTTATTGTTGAACGTGTGGGCCTATGTCTGAGAACTGAGTGTGGAAACCTATATATTGGTTGGTAAATGCACTCGAATATTGATTCCGGAAATGACGTCATCTCTAAAGGTCAATTGAGACAACACTATTTGATCCACTCTTTATCTGTAACAAAAACGAGTTACAGTTATCAAGTTATCATGTGCCGCTTAGTGGATATAAACAAGAGAGAGAACAGTGAAGATGTGATTGAAGATGAAGTCATTAGGATTCCCAAGCAACAGAGAACAGCCTGGAGAGTAAGACAATGTGAGCGATAGACCTCAAAATCCATGGCGTCACGTGTATCGTTGACGTATTTAGAATGACCCTGTAATCAGATACTAGTAGTGGATTGATAACAGTCATTGTCAGTTACCAAGGTACTGCATGTTTAATCAGCCAGTCCTCGCAGACGGTTATAAGCCTAGAAGACATAATTCTTGAGTTCTTCTGAGACATTGCACTAATTTATCCACGCGAATATCATAACTTTTGGATGTCTGTGGGTGCGTGGGTGGTCACGGAGGCTGGGGGACACGTCGTCGTTATGTGACGAACAGCGGGGGTTTACTCTGACACACGTGTCACCCAATATCTATTCAGGTTCGCGCGTCAAGACATCTTGATCAATATGATTAAGGAATACTTCCCTGAACCTGCATGTCCCGTCGCTTCTGAGCCAGAAGCAGCACTGGTGCGCTCCATATTTTATTGTCGCCAATCAGGAGTTGTCCCAATCAACAAAGCACAGCTAATAAGGACGACATCACAGCAGGGTGTTTATTGAGCGACGACACACCCCGTGAACCTGCCACAGAGCTCCCCACTCGCAGACCGGCTCTTCCCCCCTCCCCACCTCCACCCCCACATTCATACCCAGGCCATGACCAACATTTGGCCACTACACTACCCGTCCAACTGTACTCAATCCTTTCGTCAACAGTTTTCTGAAGATGCTCGACTCTGAAATAAAAAAACCTTCTGTCATCAAATCTTAGACGTTTCCACACATTGCGAGAGATTTGCTGTAGGGCTTGAGAGATTGGTCAGTGGCGGGGATCTGTATACACACCGGCAAAGTTCGTGAGACTGAAAGCAATCAGCTCGTGACCTGGCGGAGTACCATCCCCCACACGTGACCACACGTAACTAAGCAGCGCGTGTGGCGGGCTGATCCCATGGTAACCGACCACACAGCTCACCGGGGCTCCTCGTATTAACGAACCCAACCATCACAGATACCAACCATAGGTATCAAGATGTCGAAAAAAAAATGTATATTCCAGATCCATTTCAGTCTTTCATACACTTTGACCTTTTAACCTGTTTAACGCTATAATCACTTTTAGAATTGACAAAATTTATTCATTCTGCGATAGTTTTATTTTTTTTTATAGAATGAGAAATCGTACAAATTTGGGTCTGAAAATATGTATTACGTGCCTAAATTGAGTTTCCAAATCAAGATTTAAATTCGGGCCAGTCAATCTCGCATCATTTTTTCCTCAAAGCGGCCCGCCCTGTGGGCGAGTTCTATAATCTTCCCCAGAAATATTCTACCAAATTTCAGAGGTTGGTGTCAGAAATAGAAATATCTACCCCCAATGTTCCCTTTCAGCCGAAAATGGGATATCGGTATTCCGAGCAAATTCAGGGTGTCGTCATGTAGGTCAATTTTGGAACCAAATTAGGCTATTCTATGCACATATATTGAGTTCTAAGGATTGTACCACTCAAAATGAAAAATTGAGTTGTGTCATGGAAGTTCCACTGTGGAGCTAAGATTAACTTAATTGGGATAGATCGACAACGTTTTCAATTAATGACTTTATTTAGAGATCTGAAGTTTGGTAGAAAATTGCTGTTTGATGAATTAAATCAGGGTATCTTCCAGCGCAAAGATATCAGGATATCTTTCAATGTGACAGGTAAGAGATCAAGTTGGAAAAATCCGAATTAAGGCTGGAAGGTATTCAAGACATATATCACACGGCGAACATCCTACCTGCACATATGTAATTTTGTAGGTTATCTTTCAGCAGTGATACAAAAAAATCTTTGAATATTGCCATACATAAGCCTCATATCATGACATATAGACAAACACGTTATTGGTTTCGTTAGCCTGATCTTGTGTAAGAAC
This sequence comes from Terebella lapidaria, assembly GCA_949152475.1. Taxonomy (NCBI): domain Eukaryota; kingdom Metazoa; phylum Annelida; class Polychaeta; order Terebellida; family Terebellidae; genus Terebella; species Terebella lapidaria. The sequence continues at coordinate 51,721,775 of OX424557.1, read as the reverse complement.
GGGATTTGCTGACATAGCTCGGGAATAAAAAAGACGAATATTTGTGACTGTGGTATAGCAGTGGTTCGTGCTCCATTGGTCGTTCTGAGGCTGATGTTGCTGTCCTTGACATCAAGGGAATCTCTTAATCGTTTTGACAATTAGCCTAGCTATGATAGCCCCTTGAAGTTGTCTGTTCCCCCGACTGCTGAGCATCTACACTATTGACAGGTACAGACAAGTGTTTGAAGAACATCACATAACCTGATAATGGAAAGCTGCAACAGGACGTGTCAAACAGCCAGTGTTATCACTTGTAAATTACTACAACACTACTATAACCACGTCTACTCGCTACTCCACTGTTTTTTGTCAACCACTTAGACTTCACATCGCGAGAACAAGATCCTCTAAAAGTAAAATTTCTACGATAATACAATCACCCATTCCTGCCCAGAAGATTGTGAAACGGCAACTTTTAAAGCTTGTTCAATTCCATGTTTCCCTCGTTTTTTTCTCGTGCCCCGAAGACTCGCAAAAGGGAAGCGAAGTAACCGACTACAAGCCTAATTTGCCGTGTGACTCGGCTTCCTGCCAGGAAATGAAGGCGGCGGAAAGAAGTTGGCCGTGATTAATTTGAAGTGGATTGGCAGCGGAACACAGCTTGGCAATCGGACTGGAGAGAGAGCCTTTCTTACCCCGCTTACAAACCGACTCAATTCCATGTACAAGTCCGCTGTAAAGCCAGAGACAGGCTCCGTGTGAGCTAGGATCACGAGCTCCGGCCCCCAAACTTCGCCTTCCTCCCGGCCCCAGAAGCTCTCATTTCTCCGACACCAGCCCCCGGACTACACTGCTAAAGTCGCAGTTACTCCGTACTTGACAGTCTCCGGGCAGATATTCCGTCTTGAAAAGTATAACACAACTTTGTGTGTGTGGGCGTGTTGAGTCGCGAAGGATACAGAAAGCGTGACGTCATCTAAACCGTCAGAAAGGCTGAAGGATACTAGTGTTTGAAATTATTTACTTAAAAGTTTAAAGTTACTTTTGACAATGCATGAAAACCCTGTGTTGGCATTATTGCCATGTCCATGTGAATCTTCAGTTTCAGACGAATGAACAATTAACTTTAACTATAACTCTTGACATCGTGTTGATGGTTGCTCAATAGTTCTGTTCTGTGAGGTGGGATATTGTCGCGAATCGGTCAAGTGGGTTTTCTGGTTTACTCCTACTTTATTCACCACGCCAAGATACGAGACATAGGGAATGTTAATATACGCGTATTGTATGTTTTTCTGTGAATGTTGAGAAATTTTGATATAATTTATGTATGTCTACGAGACGATATATACGATCACTGAGAATGATAAGGATGTTTGACTCAAATTCGACAAAGACTGCCACAATTCAAGTCGCTTGGTAAATTTGGAATGCGATGAATATATCTATAACCACAGTTCTGGCCTGTCCTTCTAGCTAATCAACTTTTCGAGAAATCCACTTGTACCGTTTAGGGGAGACACGTTTCTTTAATAGAAACGACTGAATGACCCATGATGTACCATGTGTCACTATGACAACATCGACCGCCCGGCCACCCGGCCGTCTACATCCCTATGGTTATCTGGTAGTTTCATCATATTCAATCTCTTCTGGGTGCTTGGTGCCTTGCTGCTTACTTAGGTATATCAGCGTACTTTGAGGTATACATCGTTAATATATGATATATGCTGACCATAAACGCCATAACACTCAATAGAACGAACAGTGTTATACATCTATTGGTATGTGCCTAGGTAGTTATACTTCTTGCATTACTCGATCGTTTATAATGGATCTAAATTTTAAATAGGCAACACAAAACGTACATATCCACAAAATAAAGTATTCCTAAATTGAAATTCGTTTTTGTTTTCCAAATTCTATGATTAATCATTTACATACTGCACAGTTTGAGAAACATCATTCTGGCTTATAGAAATTTGCTTTGCTATCGTGACGGTAGAATTTCATTGTTTTGGAAGACGATACCAAAATGTTATGATCCACTTGTAAACAGTGGCTCTGTGTGTATTAGCTTAATGTCAAGGTAAGCATATATAGAATGTACAACAAAACCATTAAAATAAAACGTTTTATTGTATAAATACTCGAATACCAGCAGAAGCTTTTGAAATAATTTTTCAAGTCCAACTATATAATTATAACCGTTTATTTAACTGCAGGTACCGACGTACGTGATCACATTACACATTGTGTGAATGGGGTGAAGTGGGGGCGGGGGCGGAGGGTGAAATAAGTATTGTAATGTGCTCAATGTCGCGGCTGAAACACACATCTCTGATAATACAATATGAAATTCCATTTGAAGTTCACATCGTAACATCATTTCTGTTATGGTGCGAAATAATCATAACAGAAATAATGTTATTATTTCTGTTATGATCACAGAAATATTACTTATTTCGAATAATCTCTGGTCGTACTGTGACATTGATCACTTGCATTATATAGGTAGAGTTGAACTGCAAGATCATCTATTGAGGTATGTATTGGTGGATTCTGAACTGCTAAATATAGGTACATGACTATAATCCGAGTGACTGACCGTCGGAACTCAATCGCCCGTCCGAACTATCGACTTTGGATTGAGATAGTTACAGGCGCTGGTCAGCGAGCACCTGTCGATATCAGCAGGTGTCTGGACAGGGTGCAATGTCCACACACATCGGTCAGCCTTTCACGCTCTGTACGGCTCACTGGACACCAACCACTCCTCCAACAATATCTTCATCCTTCCGATATATTTCTGTATATACGGTAGCGCGGACTCAAAATTTCCCTATCAGATAAGTTGTTTATTTACTGTGTATATTTATGAATCTTCACTTGTTGAAGTTATTCAACGTTGACTGATTGCAATGTTTAAATGAGAGACATTTTCTGGATTTGTCCTTCGTGGCCTCGAGATATTCAGCAATAAGCAACTTCTCATTTTTAATTTTATAGGAGTTTATACAAATAATTTAATCGGCTTATAGATATTTAATGAAACTTGTTGATACAGCTAAAAATTTAACTGGGAATGAAATTTGATCTAAATCACACCGAAAAATATAAATTAAGACAAATAAAAAGATAGTTTGATTTGTGAAAAGTAGCTGTACATACCTCGCTTGCGGTACTCGTCAGCATCCATTACGGCACGGGTCAACAAAACTACAAGTTGTTGTTTTTTTGCATATATCCTCTCCGGTATGATCAACGACTTCTTGGGCAATCACTCTTGGTAAACTCCCTATTACTTTCGTTTAAAAAAATTTGTATTGAAAGTCTTTTTTCAGGAAAGAAAACTTTCGAAATTCAGCATTCCCAAGACGTCGTTATTATTATTGCAGTGTATAATAACTACTGTCGCGTGAGAATGACAATTAACTTGATCTTTTCGACTTGACTCCAGGCGGGTTCGAATGCTGCCATACTCTCTGCCTCTCTGGCTCTCGAGTCGTGTGTGTGCTGCAAGGGGTTGAGTCCGTGTCCGGTCGTGGAAGTGAGCTCGGATGGGGCGTCAGTCGCTTATCAGTGGCCCGTCACCTCGGAAGGGTGTCATCGCGCGGGGAGTTGGGATGGGGGTGGAGACCGGCATGCAGGTGTCGTATGATCTAGACCTGCGCTGTCAAGAACTTAAATCACAAAATGACGTCACTGAGTTAATGGTACCAGTTAATGTGGGGGAGGGTATCAATCTCATCAAAGGTCGTACATTGTGGAGTATTTCATTTTATTTAGTATCCCGTATCTCACGTCTGCTAACTACTTGAATGGAATGCGCAAACTCAGCTGAGTCTTCTGACTAAACCTTTTTTGACAGCATATTTGGTTTTTTCTTCTATCAGCTCAGAAATCGAACGTACAGAGACAGTTTTATTATGTTTTTGTACACGGTCAGCAATATGGAAATCAAAACCATTTTGATGGAACACCAGTGACGATTATATATATTTGAGATTTTGAATATGTAGGGAGAGTTGCGGTCGTACATATGGCTCCAAAATGTTGACAATGACTATTTCAGCAATAACTGACCGGTATGCAAATTAATACAAGCAGGTCTGATCCGACCATTGATCAGCGCACAGTTCCATATTAAAGCTTCGATATCGTCGTAGGTATTTTACTAGTATGTCTCTGAGATTCAAGTTTGCGTTTTCAAGATATCAGCATGTAAATGTATGTATTTGCAAATCAATTATATGGGTTTTGGAGGAAAATATTCGCGTGCAGAAATTTCGCCTTCCAAATAAAAACGCGAAAATCGCAAATATTAATGGACGCGAAATATTAAGAAGTGTACATATTCGACATGCTGTTTTGGATGCATCAGTTTACATCGATACAAATGGAATAATCTCCTCTGGAAAATGTTTTTTTAGTGTCGTGAAAAGCTCATTGTAGGCCCACCCTCTCGTGCTCGTGAAGTTTGCTACTCACTGTGCTCAGAGCTATCCGCCCTGTGTACATCATACCAGTCTACCTTTTATCACACACAGTTGGTTCCAAAACGGTGTATACATATTTATTGCATGAATTTTGTGTATTATTTGCAATTAATCCATTCCAGATTCAAGGTTAAATTATGCCCATAATATTTTCAGTTTCACAGACACGGGTAAAATATTCACATATTCGTCCGACATCATATTGTGTTCATTGAAGAGGCGTGAACGAAGCTGACCACTCCTTTATAATGTCACTCGTTCGAACAATTATTCGCGTCACTCATGCATTCGAAGTATAATGAGATATTATATAACATATACATACAGTATAAGTATTATACTCTATGGCCATCATATGTTATATACAGCAGTAGAGCCCCTGATTTTCTCTCTTCCACAACAAGACTTCTGGCTCGAAGAGATTGCGCGTACAATAATAGACAACTGTTTGCTAATTCATTAGAAATAACTTTCTAACTTTAAAGCTTGGTGTGCTTTAAAAAGCTTACAGCACGATACCCTCTGCATACTTCTGTGCACCTCTCTGGCTGCAGTAATTTCTGCAGTCCCATGAGATGATGTTCATTGGATCTGATGGGTCTGCTGGTAGACCAGTCTGTACTTTAAGACATTTTCCATTGCTGCTGCAGTTGGTGGTAGTATGTGTATTTCTAATGCAACAGTGCTCTGTGAGTTTTTCACAAAACTTATGGCATTTCAAGTTGTCAATCTCTTCGCCTTCAGCATTTCGATGATAAGGTGGTTCCTTGCTCGCCAGTTTCTTCTCCGATTCAAAGCTGCGAGAGTCGCATCGTTGTATGGAAAGGACACCAGGTGGTCGCATATAGTTGGCCCCAGGAACTCTCGACACTGTTTCATGGATCAGAGTGATTTCTCCTGTGCTGGCTTCTTTGGTTCTGATACCATGGATAGGTTACGTGCACCCATTTCAAGAATCAACAAGTCGGTGTCATTCCCTGTCAGTAATGTGACTCCTCGAGCTAAAAAAATGTTGTTTGAGTTATCAGTGTGTTTGCATCGTGGATTGCAATCAACTATTCATATGCTACTCAGCAGATGTACGAAGCGCTGTTTTTGCCCAATCTTGTGTGCATTCTCCTACCGTATCCAGCCTCTGAAATATCAACAATGGGTCCACTGCTAAAGTCTCATCTTTGTGGTCTATGGTTCGAGATGGTCTGGCTTTATCGCATTTTTCTCCCTCACTGACTTCCGAGACCATCAAATTCAGAATTTTCTGACTAATTTCTATTGTCATCACATACCAATGCTGAACTTTGGTGTTTTTAAATTGCTAGAGAATTATGTCTCTGAGATGTTCAATGAAGTCCCAAGTATCTTTGACATCTCTGCCATGCCTGGACTTTGTAGTGTCCTTGTGTTGATCATTAGCATCATACATGTATGGTTGCTGCTGAACTGACTGAATTGATGGTGAGACACGCTGGCATGGACATAACTCACAGAAAGCGGTGGGCCTGTTAACACCCCTGCATCGGTTCAGACCTCTTCACACCCCTTTTCAGGGGAACATACTATATTTAGCGGTCTTTGACGAATGTATACCAGGTATTCGACTCAGAAATATGAATCTGCTGTTGTTGTATTTGATAATTACAAACCAGATACAACAATCCGATATGCTACTCCTCTAACAGCAACAGGCCCTGTCGTGCTGATGAAGGAATAATCAACCAGTCGCAAAATGATGAGTTCCTGACCAATCCAGGCAACACGCAGCACTTCATACATTTCATGATAAGCAAAGCGCTGGCAGCACACATCATACAAGTTACATTCCAGATACACCGCTAGCTCAAACAGCTATTCATTAAGATGGAGAGGACACACTACTACTGGGTGATGACACTGACTTCTTAGTTCGTGGACACACATACTTCCTCGTGGTACCAAACCCCAAGAGGTCAGCACAGAAGAAAGGACTGTGTTTATGAAAAAGTGTCGAGATTTGCTGGGTTCAACTCCATGCGGCCATCTGCTGTTCATCCATACAATACATGGACACAAACTCGTGTCTCTTTGAAGAGATTGAGATCAAGAAACGAAAAAATAATTCACTACTCGGGACCAAGAGAAGGTAAAACAATTGCAGGAGAGAAAGCTCACAGACTTTGTGTTTACTATCAAGTAATTGAGTTGGAAGGCCCATATATTTAAAGAATGTATTATCAGCTTCTCATTCATACCCAATCATATTTTCTATTCTGATACCAACCCTCCTTTTCAGATTCGTTGCACACAGTGGTACAGTCATTAAAGCTTTCAAGTGAAAAGTTAAATCGTTCGTTCAACATTTTAAATTGTTCGCTCAATTTAATAAACCGTTCACTTGAACGAATGATTCAGTCAATTGAGTGAACGATTTGTCGAACCATGGGACACGGTATAATATATTGAACAAATTATTTATTATTTTGAGTAAACAACATATTGAATTGAACAAACTATTTATTACATTGAGCGAACGGTTTGTAAATTGAGTGAACGGTGTACGTATTCTCATGTCATGTGCTAGTAGAGGCGCTGTAGTTTCATCACGTATCACAACTGAACGAGATGTTACTACTTGTGCTGGTTGAGTCGGATGTTTGATTTGACCAGATTATTAGTCATCACTGCTAAAAGTACTATGAGGGTCTGTCAGACAAGTGTGTTAAATCATGACATCAGTGTACGTAGACCTACATGTGGAAATTGTGTGTGTTAAATGGAAATTTATATTAATGAAAATTAATGTACTGATTTCAAGTTTAAAATATGTTGAATCATTCATTTCATTAAGTTTCCATTTGCTCTTCAACAGATGTTTCGATTATTTGATTAGATAAGAACTCGAATATAATTGGTATTTTTACTCATTTTGCGTGACATCAAGGCGCCAGGATGATTCCAAAGCCGTTATTGGATCACCCCTATACCAGCAAAATCCTTTCAGTAAATCATTGTCACATGGTGTTTTCAGTTTCACAGATACGGGTAAAATATCCATCGATTCAAACCACAGCATATCATGTTCAATGAAGTGACTTGATTGAAGATGGCCACACTTTTTAATCTCACTATCTAATGTCGTTCGAACTTTTGGGGCGAAGCGCGTCACTCATTCATTCGAAGTACATGACAGTCCCAGTGTACCCATACAACTATAGATTAGTCTTCATTTTTTCTAACCCCCTCCCCCCCCCCCCTACTCCTCCCCCCTCTGTGTTATATACTGCACGACCAATAGATGATAGGTTATATGTGGTGGGCATGACCACCCTGTGAGTCCGCCGTGCCTCTGTGTTATATACTGCACGACCAATAGATGATAGGTTATATGTGGTGGGCATGACCACCCTGTGAGTCCGCCGTGCCTTTCTGGCTGCCTCACCTCTATGGAGCAGAATTGGGGCCAAAATTAATGACATGTTATATTTTGCTATATTCAATTTTACCTTGAGATTATAGAATGCTAAACTATCAATTAAAGACATGTAAACTTCAGATTGTAGAAAACACATACAACAATAGGCACATTCTCTGTTTGAAACTTTATCATTTAAACTTTAATGTTTAAACATTTCAAAAATAAACAACCCATATGTGTGAAGAAAGGAAAATAAAATGTATATTTCATTGTTCAATCCAGTAAAATACAAAGAAAACTTTATATAACTTGTTTTCTTCTTCCGTATTTCAACACCTTGCATGTATATAATTCAGGTTTTGTCATTTACCTATTGCTAATTCCACATTCACAAATCTATCTTTTGTATTTCCAAAGTTCGTGTTTGAAAGTTCATGTTTGAAAGTTCGTATTTGGAAGTCTTGAAGTATGTCACGAAGTATGTCATGAAGTATGTCGCGAAGTATGTTAGAGGAGTGTGAAACTAAATGCTCCCTTATGCTGCCTCCCTGCCGGCGCAAAAGCTCCTGGCTGGCGATGGATTGTCAATAGTGTCTGCACAGCCGACTTCGACAAAACTTTCATGTTGTACCCATCTACCAGCCGTTTTTACTCCGCCAAAAGATATTTAATGAAAAGAAAATTAACGGTGAGTTTTCCTTTTCACGTTTTCGAAGTACTCAATCAATTTATTTTGTTGAATTTAATCTCCGAAATGTGGTGTCTGGGCGATAATTAGGGCTTATAGGCTTGTAATCGGCGAAGGCGAAAACGAAGCGAACGTCCATCTTCACGGTGGCTAGGCGTTACGCGTTATTCGGGGAGTGCCGCGTAAAATCATGAGTATTACGCATTATTCATGAGGAAATGGCAGCCTCTGGTTAACTTCTAGCAGGAAATACATACAATTTCTCTAATTTTACCGTTTTGAAATGTCGGATTTGGTTTTGCACGGAATATTATTCATGATTGTTGTTGAGTAGCGATACCTTCGGCTGCACAATATCTGTCAATGTTGCTTCGACAGCCGCTCTCCTCGGTTTTGGGGTTGAAAAATGTTATATATCGGCATTATTGTGAAAAGAATGAGAGTTCTATAATATTGATATTATGGGCTTCACGTGTGCCTGTCTTGAAAATGTTTCACAATGGTCGCAAGCGCCACTAATCTAGGTTGAATGTGTCAATTGTTTATTTGCTATACTTCACGCGATTTGTGTGAGGGCATTACGCGTATGTGCATGAGTAAATATTTTGTTATGGTTGGGATATTTCTTTTTTAATGCGAATTTTTCTCCAGTTTTTACTGCTCAATTGATGGGATAAATTCAAGTTCAAGGGATATTGTTTTCACTTGGTGAGCTTTTGTGTAAAAGACACGAAAAGCTCTTAGTATTGTCAATTTCAGATTCATGAAGATTGGGAGGAACATATGGAGGATAACGATAAGTGAGAAGTATCATCATTGGAACATGTACAGCCTCAAATCATACTTAAAAATATTTGTGTATGCATTGCAACCTCGACCATCCCCGACAACACTCACATGTTTCCTCATGCTGTGACGCGTGTGTAGATTTCCACCCTCAGGCTGATACGCGTAAACCATAAAAAGCTTCTCATTTCATAAAATACTCGATAAAAACAACTGGTTGCATGATGTAACAATAAAGAAAGATTATCTGCGAGCATTCTATGATTTACCAACATGCACTTTGTTGGTTTCAATTGACAGCCGATGATATTTCACAAACAAGTCGCAAGCATGCGGGTGATGTCACGAACTGTGTGTCCATTTTCGTGGATATATGTTTGCTCATTGGGATGTTCCGTGGATACAGAATTTTAGGAAGTAAATGAACTTTTTCATGAACTCACCTCATTTGAAATGGGGACCTATGTCGTTTCCTGTGCAATTTCCTCACGAATAACGCGTAATACTCCCGATTTTACACGGCACTCCCTGAATAACGCGTAATGCCTAGCCACCATGATCTTGTGCCCATTATATGTTTAGATCCATTCTGTAGATTTTGAAAATAAAATACTACTATTTGTTTATCCATGTACTAGTTGTAACGTTTGACGCCCACAGCACACAGGGTGCACGCGGCGGGCGTCGTAATTACTAGAACCACAACCAGGTAACAGTCCGTCCAGACAAGTCCGGCCGATCATAGATCTACATCACATCATAACACATCATTATCAACATCATCACATACAACATATACATTAGTTGTGGTAATGTTGCCGAATGCAGAGCCTGAGATGCCATGGGAGCGGCACCACAGAACTCGCACACGTGGGCATGTTGCTCGCCGGCCTCGCCGACGGCACTGCCACAGGGGTGGAACCCTGGACAGCCCGACGGTCTGCCGGAGCCTGTGTCACACCATCCCAGGGCGAGAGACCGGTGATCACAGGGCCCCGAATCATCACGGTCTCCCTCCTGGGCCTCCTATGGGAATAGTCCCAAGGGCCCCCGCGGGCCTCAGCCAGTGAGTACGGACGTAGAGCTCATACCCGAGCCCTCCGTCGTCCTCTCGCCTTGCCAGCACTGAGACAACTCCACTGAACAAGACGGCTTCAGAGTATTTATAACCCCTAAAGGAACGAGACACGAGGGATGACGTAAGACCATTGTTACAGTACAATTAGAGGGCGTTGCTATGTAGCGCACATGCTTCGAATACGAAGCGGCCAAAACAAGAGTAGTGTTTACAAAGAATCTCCTGCCGTGATCTTTGGGTGAAATCGCCACATAGTAATAGCCTATAAATATACATTTGTACTGGATATTTTTTTTCCCACTTTTCAGGTGCAAGTGGGGGCGCCATTGGACGCATTAACTCTGCAATTGATGATTTTTGACAGGTGAATTACAAATTGTTAAAGTTTATCATCCAAGATATTCTGCATTTTTGTTATATAAATATAATAAAATGATCAAGTTATGACCTGATAGTTGCATACATGTGTATTGGACTTCAAAATGTTTCTTTCAAATTTTTGTTAGGTGATGACTGATGTTATGGCCTGAAGTCAAGATAATCGACTGACTGAAATCAGCATCAAGACTCAAGATCACAGGCGAACTGAAGGAGGCAAGGCTCCTGATCGAAGGCTGACTGAAAGGGGGTGACACTCAAGATGTTGTCTTCAACATCTTGAACTTTGAGCTGATAGTGTGATAAATAATGAGTTTGGTAGTAAAAATGTAAATGCATACCCGGTATGTACTTGGTATGATGAAGTATGTTTTGTTCATGTTCAGAAGCATTCCATATGTAGTATAGGATTTGATGCTCAATGATGGTTTCACAAAGTTTTAAAGTTGAAATTTTCCAAGAACATGTATACACATTGATCACATTCATAACAGACTAATATGTTTGTGATATATGCAGTAATATGTTGGAATGCTATGGTAGAGATAATATACCTGATTCAAACAATATATCTATTACAGACAATGTATTCAGTGCAGAAACACATTTAAATAGCTATTTTGGACTTCATGAATTTCCAAGCTGTGTTAGCAGCGTGCTTAGACATGTATGTGTGTCAGTCCTGCATGGTCTGTGAAATTTACATGTAGTTTGGTTCAGTTAATAACATAAGCACAGTAAGTTATCATTTTCTGATAAACAGTTTTTGACGAATATGTGGACAAGGCATTTATACATGTGCTAGTATTTGTAGGATGAACCTAATTTCATTCGTGTTCAGCTATTTACTGTACTTCAGTTCTGCTGGCCTCAGTTGTCTGAAACTTCCCTTGTATGATTCATTTGTGTAGGGGTTAGCTTGTTAATTGATAATATTGAAGTGTAACTGAATTTTGAAAATATATTCTATTTTTATAATGTACTGATATTATTGCTTGTCTTGTTGAGTCTAACTGTGGAATAAACATCTTTCCACGGTCCATCGCAAGGGTTCTTTGTCATGAATATTGTGGTAAACACACAATTTTTGGTGATTCTTTCTCATCACAAAACTTTTAGTATGTTCTTGCACATGATATTTTTCCCTGAATTATGATTTTTAAAAAAATAAACCAATCCCAACGAGTGACCATATTTATATGCCATCTTATCACCATTATGTGCATAGAATCCAGAATAAATATATTTCCGCGAAACTAAAAAAAACAACTCGTCGTGAACTTGCGGTTGTTGTTGTTGTTGTTGTTGATATACACTAAATTAGATGTCTCCAAAAGTTTTTCTTTCAAAAAGTATTGCAAAAATGAAATGAATAAAGGAATGAACATGACATGAATGGACATGACAAAATAGGAAGAAGCACACACGTAACTTGCATAACTTACAATGATATATTAATTTTTAAATATACTGTTTTGGATGTAGGAAATATATGCCTAGTTATCATGGTTATTCCCATTCACAAACACTCATCATCATCATGATGCATACCGATAGGCATTCAAGTTTTTCCCCGCGAGTGAACCGTCTTTGTGTGTGGGTGGCCTAGCGTGAGGGAGTATTTGGTTTCACATTAACAAAACTATCGCTTCACGCGCCCTCTGTTCCACATGCGAGAGTCATTTGTAGACTTTCCAACACGAACTTCAAAATGTCAAAATGCAGAAGATAGATTTCTGAATGCCGAATTGTCAATGGATGAATGACAGAACGTGAATCAGAAACATATAAACTATAGAACTACGTAAGGAGAAAACCACTTATATAAAGTGTTGTTTTTTTATTGTATTTTACTGAATCATAGACTATTAAAATATAAATTTTATTTTTCTTTCTTCACACATATGGTTTGTTGATTTTGACGAAAAGTTTAAATATTAGAGTTTTAAACAAATAATGTACCTATTGTAGTTCGTGCTTTCTACAATCTGAAGTTCACATGTGTACAATTGATAGTTTAGCTTTCTATAATCTCGAAATAAAAAGTGAATATAGCAAAATATGACATGACATTAATTTTGGCCCCAATTCTGCTCCATACACCTCGACTTCTGGCCGAAGTGATAGCGCCTACGATAATAGACAGCTCAGAGGACGCGGTTTTTGTGGCAGCTCGTTGCTTTCCGGACAGCAATACAGCTCAAATAGTGACCTAAACAAAAAATGTGTGTTAGTTTTGTGCTTGAACAGAATAACTCCATTCACCTGGGGGTGTTATCTATAATTACCTCGGGTCAGCTTCGGCTTGGAACTAGCTTGACCGTTTCTTGCGCTCTCCTAGTCAAAATCTGATTGAGAAACGAGGATAGATCCACTGTAGCCTTTGATATCAATGTGTGTTACTTCAGCAAATCATTTCAACAACTTCAGAAATCGAAGTTCACTGGAAAATTTTCACCACATTTCAAGCATATTCAATGCCGTTCCAGAACAAGGTTAAAGATCCGAAATCATTTCAGAGGGAATATTGAGAGATATTTTTATTCTTTCTGTGATTTACCGCTTATATCACATTATGATTTCAAGAGGAATTATAGCACATAATTTCTAATGATAATAGCAATTTCGCATAATTTCATATTATTCTATTAGGCTCCATGTAGACGCAAACAGATCCCGAATCGTTCATCGTTTTGACACGTGTTTGTTGGATCTGGCCTCTCAAATTCCACTACAAAACCACAATACTTTTTCGTAATAGCAGCATTCGTCAACATATCCTCCTTATTATTACATACTGGTAATATATCTGCATTTTTTTTCTTATGTACATGTATATAGGATATAACGTGTTCCTTAGAAAGGAAAGAATCAGACATTGTAAATCACATTTAATTTATTCGTCGCTTTGAAAACATTTCAATGAATACATAATATGACGAAAACGGACATATCATGGAGCATATTGATATTCAAAGTATATGTCATTCAATATATTGAAGAAATATTACATATCCGCTATAACGAGTGAACACTTCAATGCGAGAGTGTAATGAACGACCAACAGAGTGCTCAGACTTGGTAAAATGGCTAGAATTTCTACCACAGTCACATCACATCTACACAGAAAGAACAACATGAAATATAACTGGAGGTAGAAATTCTGAACTTGTTTCAAATTCATTCGACGAACACAAAACAATTGAACTACAAGGTTAAGATGGGTCCAATGGACATGCAGCTTACCGACACCGTATGAAACCCCCTTATGCTTTCTTGTATCCAAAAGCCATTTTATACAATCGCGGGATACATCCCCAATACATTATGTTTTATATTATGTCTCATTACATAGGGCGCATACCGATCGGAAGCGTTTATCTTCAAAGTGTGAATTTGCAATTCAAGGTCACCTGAGGTCAATTTCAAGGTCACAAGAATATCCACAATATACATGTATGGCTTCCTATCTCTTCAACACGTATGACTCCAGAAGTGTTATTATGTTATTTCCCTTTGCGGTCATTTGGATTCACATATTAGTTCGTTCGACCTACTTAAGCCATTACTATTGGAGGAGATAATATGTTACCCTTAAAATGTTTTACAGAAAATTTCTTTTACAGAAATAATCTTTAATGTTCGAAAAAAAATTTAAAATACGCCATTTTCGTCATGAAAAATGCCGTTCAATCCGAATCATGGAGTAAACGAAGAGGTGGGGAGGGGAACGTCCGGGGTATTGAAGTGATACATGTCCACGCAACGTTACGGGATATTCACCAGGTCAAAAACCATTACGTTGTCACTCGCAACATATTACGACAATGTATGACGAACACTAATTAACCACGACAACAGTTTATCGACCTTAGGGCCGTGAGGCTGAAAATTACATCCCGCATCTATCCAATGATATGTACAAGTTTAGGCAAGCAAAATTACACATACTAAAACGTCACACGTTCAATATCAGCCATACTCAATGCTATACACCTCCTGTCGTACAAAAATCGGCTATGTATGGTTCCATATCATGTCTTTATTTACCAAGACGTCTTCAGTATAATTACTAGACTAGGTACATGTATACATAAGTAAGTATTTGATCATCTTAGTATGAAGATAACACGTTCTCTCCATGTTCACGTTCATACAGTGGAGGTGCTAAGCTTAGTGCATGTGTGACCAAGCACATTGTCGTTGGTTTATATTGGAATGTATCTTGAAATTGTTCTCAGTTGAACTGTATTATGAATTCACCAGCCCAAGTCAATGGCAGTATACATAAGAAGCGTCGATGAGTCAGACCAGTTGCACCCCCAAGTGTACACGGTCAACAAATAATCTGACACTGACACGATCAGGCAATTACAGCAGTCAGCAAATACACTCGAGTAGTGATACAAAAACAGCGATGTCGGTGTATGTAACACGTTCATACAAAGTTCATAAATATAAGCATTTCATACAGCTCACACCAAGTGTCCGGTCAATACCTGACATAATATCATTACATCTAAACACCGAACAGGATCCGTGGGCTGTTTAATATTTACAATCAGACTAGATTCATGTATATACACAACATTGCAAATGCGTCGAATATTATGAATTAAAAATGATTCAGTTTGCCAGGACAGAATGTTCGCCATTAGTGTGGTTGAGGTCAGGTAGCTGGCTCCGTTATGGTGTTCTGTTCTGGTTCCAGGAGCAGATGAGTGTACATTGTAAAAACTAGCGTACCGCGGAGGTATTGGTGAAAGGTGTTCAGTATTAATCACTTTATATCGAATATCACCATGCGGCCATTATTACATAACCAGTGGGCACGACATAAACACAACATTATCAAACCGATACAATATTTAATTACAGAAGAAGTTACCATGACAACCCGCCGATTGATGCACAGACCAGGATGTAGCTTAGACTCTCCCAAACCATTCTACAACGAGGACTCTACTCTCAGCTGATTCAGATGCAAACTCTTCTACTGAACAAGGCTTTTGGAAATTGTTGTTTTTTTAAAACCGAAAATGCGAGTCTATATATAAGCGTCTCTGGAAGGGGGTACCCTTTCGTAATCCAAGAAATTGATTGCTCTCTCTGAAAAAGGTCAGCGTCCAAACGCCTCCAATAGTCTGAACTATTCGAATGCAAAAGGCAAGATTCAGAGTATTCATTGATAGTTCAATAGAATGTTCTAACCAACATCCCAAGCAATGAACACTTTACATAGGTGTCTATCTCTTACAACGAAATGTCATGGAAAGTACTAATTCTGATGAAACTAACATGATTATGGGAGATTATCATTCGATTGTTCGTTACTGATTGCCAGCGTTTGGCTCAAATTACAATATCTGTGAGTTTTCTTCATCATTGCAAAACTGGAACAAACAACCCCACTGGTGTATGTGACTCATTGGTTTATGTGGATGATACTCGCACAAAGAACCGAAAGGGATTATTTCACTTCAGACATGGTATAGAATGTATGAGTACAATTTCGCATTGTTCACTTTTTTAGGATGTGTTTAATCAGAAATACATAACGAGAGATATGTATTTCTGGTTTGATGCATGAAATCGATTTTTAGAAATCAAAGAACTTTTAGATTATCGTTAAGGGTCATATTTCCGAACTCGTCGCTATTTCTAGAAACAATTGCCAGGCGTCTTGATCAGCGACCATATCTTGTACCTACATCCTGGTCTACAAAAACATTCTTTTTTTCTGAACACAACATTCTGTTGAACATTGTCGACTGAAGTATCGTTGAGACACACTTGCTTGACTGTCAGTGGCACGCCATGATTCTGCCCCATATTGCCTTCTATTGTAGTGAGTTCCGTCAGTTGCGTCAGGTCCGGGTCCATTGTCTGTGCTATCATTCTAATCTTCAGGGGGCGTGTCGTACTTAGCTGGGTGATACACTTGTCGCCTGGAAACAGACAAACAATCTCCGACAATAAGCATTGTTAGCTTATAAAGTAAAGTTCGAATGAAAATATCTGTTGATTTTTGCCAATGACTCGCTATATTTTGCCCAGAACTGTAGCCACATATGAATTCGCTTTGATATGACAGTATATGTTTGGGTAAGCTTTGCTGTATTAGAGGGAGTGCGCTGTGCAGCATGGTGTTTTTTCCGCAGTTTGGTCACGTGATGTGTGAGGACTGACTTGTGTCTGACGATGACGACGACGATGACGAGGCAGGTGAGAGCCACGAGGGAGGAGATCATGATGATGGGAAGCAGGTGATACAGCGCCGAGTCCCGCACTGCCAGCTCTACGTATAGGAGACAACGGTACGTCACAGGTCAACGTGCAAACACAGCAGTTATAGATTCAAGTACGCAGGTGTAAATACCTGTTCGGCATCAAGATCAAATAATAGTTAAATAAGTATTGTGTTATTTCACCACCATGCGATAAACTCACCGAGTTGTTCATATTGCTCATCTGATATTGTCGGTGGGCTGGAATCACCGTTGTCTGCAATGAGACCAACAGACACCATATAAATGTCTGCAACACTGATACTCGTGTGACTTCTCAAACATACCTGAAATCATCATTACGACACAGAACGACAGAAATGTGTACTTGTACTGTATCTTCTATAATATGCATTTTTGACAGTGAGTTTAGACTTATTTATCATGATTTGTTTTATTGACCGATTCCATGTGGACAATTTGTCGATCAGTACATTGGAGAAAAATCATGGTCATAAACAATTATTCACATCTATAACTCAATGTGGCTCCAAGGTGTCATATCTTCATTTTGAATGAAGTTGTTTTGGAACGATTCCCATTTTCCATACAACTTGCAACTTGCACAATGCAACTTGCACAATTTGTCATGAACTGCGTTTTCTGTCGTAAGATTTGTACAAATCTTTCACTACAAACCCACAATTCTTCCGTACATATATATTCTACAACAGAAAAAAATTCATACATTACTATGCCGTCACCGGCATGTTCAGCTGAAAGCGAACGAGCATCTCTGAGCAATAACGCTTGAATTAGAGCTGAGAAGTGGTCTATAAATGTAACCTGTCATCAGATATAATGACAGGAAATCTGCCTGGCTCATTAGGCACATTGCAGGTTTTACCAATCACCCATATGCCAGGAAAAGCCGCCAAATAGTCACGTCCCATAGTGTGCGCATTCTGTGCACCTTTCAAATCTCTTGGAATATCCGAATTGGCTCTTCAGGAGAGAGAAGTTCGTCCATCATCAGGGATTTTCAGAGATGTAGTGGTGTATAGGCCTATATTCACTAACATCACATCACAATACACATCATCAAAACTCTGTCGTGATGTCATGTTCTGTGTTAATATGCGTACGTGCATATATTTTTTTGTCATATATGGTCTATATCAAATATACACTGTTCATAAGCCCAACTTCAGAGCGGTCACCAGGTCTACAATGGTACCCATTTGGGTCAGGCCACTTACAGCACTCAAGTCGCATCATGGCACCGCGTCCGTAGGTGGTCTGGTTGACGGGACAGCTGTGACAGGTGGACTGGGCCGGCAGAGGCTGGTAGCTTCCCACCTCACACAGCGTACACGTCTCCCGGTCCGTGTTATAGAACGACCCCGGGCTACACTCGACTGTAAGGCAACACGGCTCTCATATACCAATATTACAAGAGTTTTTTTTTAAATTACGACCGACAAAGTGACGGTGATTTTTATATTACTCAAAAGAAGCATCCCTAAACACAGTTTGATTTGTCCGGGCGCACCACACTTGAGTCCGATGAAGGACTGCATACTGCCAGGAGGACAGACAGCTGAGTTGACCGTGAGGGTGGTCCGGGGGTCGGTGTAGATCTGGCGGCCGTCCACCTTCACAAACAAATCCCCAGTCCGACTCTGGTTCAGCAGGGACTCCGTCAGTACAGCCAACTCCTCCGTGGTCCTGTTCAGTCGGTCTGCGTCAACAAAACAAACGGTTCGACTATAAATGAAGATTCTTCAATGAAGTTTCTCGCACTAGAACTTCTATTCTGAATGTGAAATCAAAGGTAGTAGAAAAAAAACAGCGTGCTATGTTTACCCGGGTATCCCATCCCGAATGTTGAGTCATCATCAGCATTATTCTGGCCATGGTAGACAAGTATTACTTTGATCTCAACACTCCCACCCTCTCCATACGTCGCCGTGGTCTCCAGAACCTGTCGATCGTTCACTGCTGTCCCAGACTCATCCTTCGACTCAGTGGTGCCCAACGCGAGCTCGCCCACCTCTGAGGATCGCCTGACTCTGTGGTGGCCGGCGACCTCACAGCGTCTGCGGTCGACCACGGTCCACTTCCAATCCCCAGTGTCTTCGGAGTCCTGGCGCCTGGAGCGCGACTGACTGCTGCAGCAACTGACGACGGGCTGCTGCAGCGAGCATGTGTTCTCACGCACACACTGCAGGTCCCAGGTCACCTCCCGTGCCTTTCTTTGAACCTCGGCCTGCAGCACGTCCGACACGTCCGGGCTGGACGGACAGGCCAGCTCCAGGCTCGAGCGGTACGCGTACATAACCTCGCGTGCCATGCTCACCTCTGGGTCAAAATTTCATTTCAGGTAACGGGTAACAGAAGCGATAAACATTATATTGCACGAAAATGATGTTATACCTAGTGGAAACAGTATACCAATCATGGAGTCCGAGGTCGTGCCACTTACTGGTGCAGGCTGGCAGGACACAGCGCGGGTTGTCTGGTGTCTCATGTGGCCAAAGGTAGGATGTGTTACTTCCACAAGTGTACACAGGGAACACAGGCCCGCTGAAGTCCAGGCCCTCTGGACAACTGATCGTGCATTCCCGATAGTCGTCATAATGATCACAGTGCAGCATGCCTCGGTAAGGACGCCGAAGACGTTTGCATGCTGACAGACAAACGGGAGGGAGCAGCTTATACAGCTTTTGTTTTTGAGAGTAAAAGGAAAAGAAAAAAAAGATACCACAACTTTAATACAGCCTTTTGTCGCAACTATATACGACTACCACCACCGGGTTAGTAGTACACATCACTCAGCGGGGTTAGCGAATAACCACTAATTGGTGGAGAATTCTGATTACGTTATGATCTGTGTACGCATGTCATGTCTCGCTATTATCGCATTGTGTTCGAGAATATCGATGATTTATAAACAAACCTGGGCAGTCATGGAGGTTGCAGACTTTCCTCTCGAGTTGCGGCCCCTGACAGGTCTCACCCGACTCGCTAGGTGGCGGGCTGTCACAGGCCCTGCTGCGTGATGTCTCGCCCCCCTGACAGGAGGCGCTACAGGGAGACCAGGCTGACCACTCTCCCCACCCACCGTCCACCGAATGCAGCTCGCACAGCTCGCCAAAATAGTGGGTACGGCACAGACAGGTGTAGTTGTACTCGCCGTCTGGTACACACGTCCCACCATGTCGACAGCTGTGTACGCTACAGTCGTACACTCTCTGCTCACACAGCGGGCCTACAGAGTACGGCATGATTGATTGATTGATTGATTGATTGATTGATTGATTGATTCATTCATTCATTCATTCATTCATCATTGATTGGTACAATGATCGAGCCAAACATTGACTCATTGACTTTGATACATTGATAGATCCACTGATTTATCTATTTATTGAGTGTTTGATTGATTCATTGGTTGATTGATACATTGATCGAAACAATGGTCGATACATTGTTCGATTGATTGATTACCTGCGTATCCGGGTTGGCAGTGGCAGGTGAAGGCGGAGATTCCGTCCTGGCAAACTCCGTGGTGCAGACATGGATTGGACAGGCACTCGTCTATAGCTGTGTGGTGGGTGGGTGGGGGCGGAACTGGAGAGTGAGCTCAAATACAGTAATGACAGCAACTCTTCTAATGTCACATGCGACACATTGCTCCTACGTATATGTCATTTGTCTTTTAGTTATTAGATTTTGCTCTTGTTAGTCATGAAGAGCTATTCGTTGGGTACAAATATGGTGATGGTAATAAACACTACCACAGTGACGATTAGAATTACACGGTAATCTCATTCCAAGTTACATCGAATCTTATTATAATCGTTAATCATCAATATATTGAAAGAACAATGCATGACATTCAAAAACTACAGTTTGGTGTGCGTTAAAATATTGCAAACACCACAACACATTTATATTGTAACATTTTGGCATTTAGGCAAAATCACATCACACAGGCGGAGTGCCAACTCGTCCGAATCCTGTTGACTTGAGAAGTGTATTGTGATAATCTCCTAAAAATTAAAGCTACTGCCTTCGAAGGTATAAAATTTTTTTTCAAAACTAAATTTTTGTGCAACATATCTAATGCAAGATAACAAAAGGTGTGTTCAATGATTTTGACAATTACAATTGTCTTTTCACTTGCTTTAATACACATTTTGTGCCGGTTTTGTATATAAACAATAGAAGTGTATCCATCAAACCCGAATGTAAACAAATGCCCAAATCGTGCTTGAAAGTCCACATCGAGTACATTTCCAGTTCGTATGTGCATATATAGTGTAGTTATGACAAGATAGTCAGTGATATACCATGATGTACGTGGAACTGTCAGTCCATCTTGCACTTCTTTGCATATAGTTTTCGAAAAATATTGACTGGATTCGAAGGCAGTTGCTTTAACAACAAAAGCTTCAATGAAGATTTGTGGTGTAACGTTGTTTACTCTATTACGTGACCATACAAACTTGATCTAGAACAGACAATTAGCGTCTTGAAAATTGTAATTTTCAGGTGACATGCCAGTGTCATTGTCGCCGATTCACAGTGACTGCTCGAAATGTGGTGATATACTGGCAACTCTATGCACGCTTCGCATCTCAATAAAATGTGTTGTTGTCTATAAATGTTATGTTATTTTCCTCTTCAAACACCTTTCTCTCCTGTAACTAACCCTTAATTAGTTTCAGGAGAAATTTCACCTGAAAAATGTTCTGGAGCATTAGTTTTCATGGGTTGACATGTTGCGTCCGTGAGATAACTAATCTAAACAGCTGCTAAACGGTGATACATCGTACATTGTAATTCTCTTCTGCTGATACTCCCGAGAAGCTGAATGGTACGTGATATAACTTGACCTACTTCATCTGGAGCTCAAACGCCAATTCATACAAACTTTCATACTTCCAGCTCGAAAACTTGGAAAATTGACAATTATGTCGATGTTGATTTAGCCCATCGTATGATTTCTGGGTCTGCACAGGTTTTTGTGCACTTGCTTGCTTATGTAGCTGTTTTTACATAGAATACACTCAAATGTGTCTTCTGGTCCAAATGTACAACAATACTTCCATTTCTCCCGGATGTAAACACGCCTGAATACCGGAATATGCCTAGGGTACAGAGACCACGTTTTGGGCTAAACTCTAATGTTGGGGAGATTGCCAACTTTCACCAATTTCTGCGATAGAAGTCTGAAAGTTGACTTCCAACTGAATGCCATGTTATAAATAGATACCATTTAGCGTCCGGACTACATTGTGTCATTGCGAACCGGTTTTTTTTTATTAATGTGGATGATGTTACTATGAGGATATCCTTCTGTTCACGGGGCATTGGTGAATCTGCTCGAGTCATTTCGTCCATTCTTGCTATATATGTAAACATTATGACAACTATCTATCACACATGTTACAATGGCGCAAACTTGATTATGTATGCTGGGGTATTAATATTTGATAAATATCCCGACCATTGGGTAAATAACTTAATTATAGCACATAACAATGGTTCATACACATGCATTGATAATACACGTTAAAATCCATGCAACAATACATGTTATACATGTATCAATTTGTTTGTTTGTTATTTTTTGTGCGGGTGAAGACAAATGATTCAACGTAGGAACAACACTCATGGTTGAATCCAGATGTACAACTTAGCCCGGAGTCTACTCTCAACATGACACTGTTATCTTTTGTTCAAATTTTGAATACACTCGAATGCAAATCTGCCAACTTTTGATGTGATGCTGTGAGTAGACGCCGTTGGTCACACAGCACTAATTTCTTACATCTACGAGAAGGCCAGTTCAATGAGATGATTACATGGAACACTGGACGACACAACCGACTTAATATGTACAGAATGCCTCGAGCATGCCAAAATTACAATACCTAATTAATTACTTAAGTAGATCGAACATACGTAATAGAAAATGAGTTAGGAAGATAACTTACGGTTTGGTGTCGTCCCTGGCCTTAGATCGCTAACCCCTACACATACCTACACATTGAGATATACTGCTGGCTCCGGGGGTGCGGGTGGAGGTTCCCGGGGGACAGTCCACACACAGCAGCTGAGCCTCGCGGTCCTGGTACTGGCCTCGCACACACTCCACACAGCGCTCGGCGGACAGGTCGTAGTGGGTACCCGCCCCGCACGGAACTATCACAGCATCGCACGACAAGCATAATACGAATCAACGATACAGTATCTGAAGGATGAATTTGATAATGTGACTGGATTTTCGTGCGATTATGTCAATAGCATGTTTTTGTGCTTACTTACCACATAATTTTATGTCCCTTTTGAATTTATATCCCGTATCACAGGTAGCTATTTCTGTATTGTATGCTAGACTATCGCGATTTTCTTGCACGTCTATATGCGTCACTTTACTACTAATACTGAAACTTCCATCCATCAGTTGCTTTTCAAAGGTGTCCAGCATCCCTAGCAACCGTCGCTTAGCATTGTGATATTCATCTGGCCAGTCGCCCGAAGTTTTAACCTCTGTCCCAAAGTGGAAAAACATATGCAATCTATACTGCGCAGTATTCCTTTTGCGCAGCGAGCGTCCACGCCAGCGGTCACTCGCCAGATGGCGCTTACGTGGCGATCTGGATCTGTCACTCGCCAGATGGCGCGCACGTATAGTTCTCTCAGTGTGACGCCGAAATCTCGTTTCGGACGACTGGAACGTATGTGGATCATCGCAGAGTGTGCTGAGCTCGTCCACGACACAGTTGCCGGGATTCCTGGCACACACCCCCGTGATCGGGCGGCGGATGGCTGCTAACACCGCCGACTGGAACTTGTTCTTGACCGAGTTGAGCACCAAGGGATCGCTACAGTCTGAACTCGTGTACAACACCTCTGACGGCAGTCTGATCTCAAACGGTCTCTTCGGCTCTGGACGAAACAAGTAGAAACATAATAAATACAAACAATTTTGATGCTCATCTGACAACATCGAATGCCAAAATCAGTGTAATGGATAAGTTATCGTATTGGTTATCGTTATCGTTTTAGGAAGATACAGTAACTTTGTATCAACACACATTTCGGACTGTCTGAGCTAGAGAATCACGACATTCACTACACGTAAACATAGTTTCCGTTGCGGTAAGACGGAACGTGAGACTATGAGTCACCGTCAGGATGATAGGACTCCAGACATCCAGGAGACAGACTTGGAGACACACTAAAGCTATACTGACCAGTTAACACAGCCGAACGATAAATCGCTAAACCAGTCCACTTTATTGGTGGCATCGAGGCGATATATCTTAGGCGTGTCCAGGGATGGGAAGTAGGAGATAAAACGATGATTTCGAAGTCATTCTTCGCTATTATGCCATCATTCGCTATTACCCCCTTCCTCGCGACATACCTTCCCTCTCTAATTCTTTCTCTCGGAAACTCTCTCATTCGACATTTGGAGGTGATCTAGGCGCCAGCTTGGGACCGTCCCGCCGCCGTCCCCGTGAACTGGACGACTGTCCAGGACGTGTCTGGCATCATTGTTGGACGATCGATGGAGTCGGATTCTCCACCAGATGACGGGGTACTCCATCATAAACACCTCGGCCTGGAGTCGGCCACCACCGGCCCGTCTCACTCCGGGCTACAAACAAACAGTCCAGGCAAAGACACGGGGGACGGCGGAATAAGCCCAAGTCAAAATGGAATGAGCTAGGGTCTTTTTTCCCGAACGATCGCCTCGACCATCCCAAATTAGATTATGTAACAAGTTCTCGGAAACCCGAAGCTGGATAGCTTTAAAACGAGGACAAAAAAAGCTCGCAGGGTCGGACCAAAAGAAAAGGAACCACAAGAATGACGCTGCGAAGTTTCATGTTTTTTTTATTATTATTATTATTATTATTTCAAGCAGAAGACGGAATCTGATCAGTGTTCTGGGAAGTATGGGAACATAAAGAGGAAAATAAGGTTTCGAACCATAAAGCCTAATTGCACCAACATGGAGTGATTGGATGTAGGAAAACAATAGATCTCCTTGTAATTTTATCTCCCCGGTGCATTGACCTTTTCAGGACATCGTCATAAAACACGGTGGTGGCGGTAAATTCTGTTCGAATCTCCTCGATGACTTTAATTATTGATGGCTTCCTGTGTTAGTACACGCGAAGATCTATCGAATCATATAACACCTGCATTACTGGTGGGCTATATTCCAGCATTATTAATGACTACACATTGTACTCACGGGCGCAGCTGGGCATATATTGTACTCACGGACGCAGCTGGGTACTCGGGCGAACGGCAGCCAGCGCCCGGAGCTGTCACAGTCGAATTTGGCCACGAGTCCCCGGAAGTCCCTGCTCAATGTGTACCCCGGGTCACAGTGAACTTTGCAAGATGTGTCATGGCTGGCAGTGCCGCCTCCGTGCACGCGGGAACACAATAGCTTTCCATTCTGCGGCTTGGTCAGCGTCTGGCAAGGGTTGGCTGCTCCAGGAGGGGGACAGATACATGTTCAAATGAAATACAATCTAACTATTGAGCTACATGTGCACTACACCTTACAATAGCAAACCCAGAACGGAATGGTAACTATAATGTAAAAGAATTGGTTGATTTTGAGTTTTTCACCTTTGATCTGTATAGTGAAGTGACAGGTGACTGTTGCCTTGTCGCCGAACTTTGGGTCGAAGGCGGTGCAGTTGACGCTATGGATGCCGAGGGTGAAGTTGTGCTTGTTGTTCTCGCCGAAGTGGGAGCAGGTGTAGGGCGCCTCGTGTCCGGAGGCCGTCCGGAACAGGATCCGAGGCTTCGGGATCTCCGTCACGGCATTGGATGTCGTCAGCACGCGGTCGGACGGACATATCTCGATCCGGGGCTGTTCGATCCCTGTAAGACGACGTCGTTACACACTGAGCACACACACGCCTAATGAATCGGTGAACGACCACTCCGGCCAGGGTTTAAGAAAATAGCAGCTTGTATTCGCGAATAATTATTCAAGGGGCTGGCCATGCTCGTTCTGCACGATACAAAGTCGAGTTTCATTTTATTCCACTGTGCGTCACAACATAGGGTCTATAACACCGACTTACGTTCGCAAGATGGTGTGTCGGTGGACCAGTAGGTGTCGCGATTGTTGGACTCGCAGAAGAGTTTATCTCCTCCGACGAGCTGGTATCCATGGTTACACGTGAAGGTACACAGACTCCCGTACGCATGGTTGACGGTAGAACAGAAACGCGACCCGTGAATGGGCGTCCCGGGGTCAGGACACGTCGTAACTATAGAAACACCAATGTGGATTGCTCTGGGATTGTTCCGACATAGTGAAAAACGGATCATGGTCACAATCTAAATTTGCATCGAAAGACCAAGCCATTTATATTGATTTATAAAATTCAATTCCCAGACAGGAGCTGTGATGAGATACGTACTCTGACAGAACGGAATGTCCCCCGACCAATGTCCTTCCTGTGTACACTCGATAGTACTGCTGCCGATGACTGTGTGCCCGTTGTAACAGGCGAGTGTACAGGCCGAGCCGTACACGTTACCGGCGTCACACGTCAGCCGACCCACGTGCGGATTCCGGTTGAACAGCCGGTCACACCGGATCACTGCGGACCATGCATATAGATATAAAAATAAAAAGTCTTATTTATAGCAAATGGTAATAATCATAATATTACTGGCACAGTCATGGTCATTCAAGCAACAGTCAGTGAATGACAGCATTTTTAACATTGCATCAGTGTCATGTCTTTTAAGTTAGTCTCAGAAGCGATTTTACAGGAAAACGACATATATGCCATGTTCGGGTCTATGACCAATTATTATCCAAAGTTAAACATTTACCAGTATATACCATGAACGACAAGTGTTAATTAGGTAATCTGTATTAAAACTTCACAGATTAATAGACTTGCGAACAAGGGTTATCAGTCTACAACCAACTCTTATCATTATTCAATAAACGATGTCAATACAACACACGACCCATAATCTGGTCTCTCGAGAAAAAAAACTTTCAATCAAAACAACATTTGGTTTTTTACAGTCAACACATGGCAGTTATCGGAAGTTGAAAGCCGGCAATAACATAAACAACGTGAAAATTCCAGTTCCGAGCGTGAAACTCTCATTTATAGGTAAACCAATAAGGGAATTTTACTTGAGACATTTCCATTCCTTGTTGACGAAATAAAAACATCTTTGGAAGTTGAATGAAACTTAATCCACAAAACATAAGGTTGCCGCAATGTAAAATGTTGAGCTACAAATCGCCCAATTAAATGGTCGTTTTGACCTTTTCAAGACAAATCAGAGCAATTCAAAGTCACAACTGATAACGCCACATGACTTACCATTTGAATATGCTAAAATATTGCTTTATTTTCCAATATTGTAAGAGCAATGATGCGGACAGCTTCTTCATAACAAATAAAAACAAATACTAATAGTAAAATTCCAAATTTCAGGCTGAGAATGGCACATGTATAGTAAATTTTTTTCACGGACCACGGACGAAGATGAGGGACGCCACATCCACATTTAACATATAAATCGCGTTCGGTTAAAGTCATAACCAGTGCCGCGTGTGGAAGAAGAAATGTCAATTTCGTGGATTAAAGGTGATATGCTCTATTGGTTGATGATTAATTCTGTATGCGACTACACGATTATATGTCTATTATCTGTGATTGAAGTGTCCGTTGTTAAAATTGGTTTTGTGCCATGATCATGACTCTGGAAGTAGTAACTGTGATCTGCTGGCCACGTGTTGTGAGAGTCATGACTCACCACTGACTGTGACGGAGAAGGTACAACTGTCTATCAGTCCCGCCTCGTCCACAACCTTGTACTCGATCCGGTGAGAGCCCTCCGAGAAGGTCTTGGTGACACCGGCAGATGCTCCGTAAATGGGAACCGTTTGGTAGACAGCCCTGTAAATCAACATCAAAGTGAAACCAAATTGTCTTTTTGTATTGCAATAAGCCTCTTGGTGGGCTATAAAGTAAGGGTAACGAGACATGTGCATAATGTTGTGCAAGGGGTTGCACCATGCAGTTTAGAAAAGAGGTAGTTTTTCTTGAGGATCAGATGAATATAAAGTGTGAATGACAGATGTGGCAATGGCCTAGTCGATGTGATGGCATAATATTCGTGGAGGTGAGTGGGCCGTTCAAATAAAGTGTAGCGTAAATGTATCATTATCTGTGAGATTACCGATGTAAGTTATTCCGTGGTTCTGGGATGCCACTTCTGAATGATTTTTAGCCTTGTAAACCATGATAAAACCGAGCAGGTTTTAGACTGATTTAGGTTTGCCCTTAAAGCGTAACAAGTATAATTTAGATATAATTTTAGAGAAAATAACTTATATTGAAGTAGTAGTCTCAATACATGAAATTCATGGCGGTCCAAATTAAGTAGAAATTGCAGTAAATGGTTGTAAAAGTCAAATCTAGCAAGTAGGAGTCTCTTTGAGTTGATATTCGTATCAAATAGAAGAATACTGAAAGTTACCAATCACATTCTAGCTTTTTTCTAACAAAAAAATCCAAACGTAACGATTATCGCATGACCCGCAATAGAAAAACCAAATAATTTTGTTATCCTAATCTTGATAACGCGGGTCTTTCAAGTGCAAGAAAATAGATATATATCACGCGATAAGCAAAACACAATCGAAGTGTGATTCGGGGTCTAATTACCGTTCAGCCAGAAAAAGGACATCTTTGGTTATATCAAAACATGAACGATATCGAGTTCAAATTAACAGATAGAGGAAGGACAAAACGAGACAAGTGTGCAGAGAGCAGACAGGAAGACACCATGGGTTATTGATTGCGTCTTGCAAGTGTCATTGGAGATTACAATTTTTGTCCCAGGGCCCGGGACGAGGGACAGGGGGCTACAACGGGATAAGTCCCTAGTCGGGATCGATACATAGGAGACGTCCTGGCGGCCACAACACCACAAACTGACACCCTCTTCCTCAACAGTCGCCAACACCGACCATATCCACAAACGGTACCATGTGATAACACTCCAGAGATAACAAGGACAATGCTCATGTTAGATCTGTACACATAGGTTCAACCGAGTGTCTAAAAATCTTGCATTGTTTTTGTTATCCAACGTGTTTTACATTGCATGGTATTTTGCTGCCTGTTATTGGGTAGTTTTTTTTTTTTTACATTATTGCATTGAGTTCATCATTGAAACAACACGTGGGTACATAGAAATCAACCAGAAAATTCGAGACACAAATTACATACATATGCCTCGTGTAATGTCGTCGTCACAACATGATAATGTCACTGACCTAACCTTATCGATGACGCATGTACAGGACGTATCTGGATTGTAGTGCCACTGCTAGACTCTAAACCCTATATAATCGGGATTGTGCTGTGGCCTACTCATTGTACGGGCTGGGATTGTGCTGCACTCACTGTACGGGCTGGGACTGTGTTGTACTCACTGTACGGGCTGGGATTGTGCTGCACTCACTGTACGGGCTGGGATTGTGCTGTACTCACTGTACGGGTTGGGATTGTGCTGTACTCACTGTACGGGAGGAGATTGTGCTGTACTCATTGTACAGGCTGGGATTGTGTTGTACTCACTGTACGGGCTGGGATTGTGTTGTACTCACTGTACGGGCTGGGATGGTGTTGTACTCACTGTACGGGCTGGGATTGTGCTGTACTCACTGTACGGGCTGGGACTGTGCTGTACTCACTGTACAGGCTGGGATTGTGTTATACTCACTGTACAGGCTGGGATTGTGTTGTACTCACTGTACGGGCTGGGACTGTGCTGTACTCACTGTACGGGCTGGGAATGTGCTGTACTCACTGTACGGGCTGGGAATGTGCTGTACTCACTGTACGGGCTGGGATTGTGTTGTACTCACTGTACGGGCTGGGAATGTGCTGTACTCACTGTACGGGCTGGGATTGTGCTGTACTCACTGTACGGGAGGAGATTGTGCTGTACTCACTGTACGGGCTGGGATTGTGCTGTACTCACTGTACGGGCTGGGATTGTGCTGTACTCACTGTACGGGCTGGGAATGTGCTGTACTCACTGTACGGGCTGGGAATGTGCTGTACTCACTGTACGGGCTGGGATTGTGTTATACTCACTGTACAGGCTGGGATTGTGCTGTACTCACTGTACGGGCTGGGAATGTGCTGTACTCACTGTACGGGCTGGGATTGTGTTATACTCACTGTACGGGCTGGGATTGTGCTGTACTCACTGTACGGGCTGGGAATGTGCTGTACTCACTGTACGGGCTGGGAATGTGCTGTACTCACTGTACGGGCTGGGAATGTGCTGTACTCACTGTACGGGCTGGGAATGTGCTGTACTCACTGTACGGGAGGAGATTGTGCTGTACTCACTGTACAGGCTGGGATTGTGTTGTACTCACTGTACAGGCTGGGACTGTGCTGTACTCACTGTACGGGCTGGGACTGTGCTGTACTCACTGTACGGGCTGGGAGTGTGCTGTACTCACTGTACGGGCTGGGAATGTGCTGTACTCACTGTACGGGCTGGGACTGTGCTGTACTCACTGTACGGGCTGGGATTGTGTTATACTCACTGTACAGGCTGGGATTGTGCTGTACTCACTGTACGGGCTGGGAATGTGCTGTACTCACTGTACGGGCTGGGACTGTGCTGTACTCACTGTACGGGCTGGGATTGTGTTATACTCACTGTACGGGCTGGGATTGTGCTGTACTCACTGTACAGGCTGGGAATGTGCTGTACTCACTGTACGGGCTGGGATTGTGCTGTACTCACTGTACGGGCTGGGATTGTGTTATACTCACTGTACGGGCTGGGATTGTGCTGTACTCACTGTACGGGCTGGGATTGTGCTGTACTCACTGTACGGGCTGGGAATGTGCTGTACTCACTGTACGGGCTGGGATTGTGTTATACTCACTGTACGGGCTGGGATTGTGCTGTACTCACTGTACGGGCTGGGATTGTGCTGTACTCACTGTACGGGCTGGGAATGTGCTGTACTCACTGTACGGGCTGGGAATGTGCTGTACTCACTGTACGGGCTGGGATTGTGTTGTACTCACTGTACGGGCTGGGATTGTGTTATACTCACTGTACGGGCTGGGATTGTGCTGTACTCACTGTACGGGCTGGGATTGTGTTATACTCACTGTACGGGCTGGGATTGTGCTGTACTCACTGTACGGGCTGGGATTGTGCTGTACTCACTGTACGGGCTGGGAATGTGCTGTACTCACTGTACGGGCTGGGAATGTGCTGTACTCACTGTACGGGCTGGGATTGTGTTGTACTCACTGTACGGGCTGGGAATGTGCTGTACTCACTGTACGGGCTGGGAATGTGCTGTACTCACTGTACAGGCTGGGATTGTGTTGTACTCACTGTACAGGCTGGGAATGTGCTGTACTCACTGTACGGGCTGGGATTGTGCTGTACTCACTGTACGGGCTGGGAATGTGTTGTACTCACTGTACGGGCTGGGATTGTGTTGTACTCACTGTACAGGCTGGGACTGTGCTGTACTCACTGTACGGGCTGGGACTGTGTTGTACTCACTGTACGGGCTGGGATTGTGCTGTACTCACTGTACGGGCTGGGACTGTGTTATACTCACTGTACGGGCTGGGAATGTGCTGTACTCACTGTACGGGCTGGGATTGTGCTGTACTAACTGTACGGACTGGGATTGTGCTGTACTCACTGTGCGGGCTGGGATTGTGCTGTACTCACTGTACAGGCTGGGATTGTGCTGTACTCACTGTACGGGCTGGGACTGTGTTTTACTCACTGTACAGGCTGGGACTGTGCTGTACTCTCTGTACGGGCTGGGACTGTGCTGTACTCACTGTACGGGCTGGGATTGTGCTGTACTCACTGTGCGGGCTGGGACTGTGCTGTACTCACTGTACGGGCTGGGATTGTGCTGTACTCACTGTGCGGGCTGGGACTGTGCTGTACTCACTGTACGGGCTGGGATTGTGCTGTACTCACTGTACGGGCTGGGATTGAGTTGTACTCACTGTACAGGCTGGGGTTGTGCTGTACTCACTGTGCGGGCTGGGACTGTGCTGTACTCACTGTACGGGCTGGGATTGTGCTGTACTCACTGTACGGGCTGGGATTGTGCTGTACTCACTGTACAGGCTGGGATTGAGTTGTACTCACTGTACAGGCTGGGATTGTGCTGTACTCACTGTACAGGCTGGGACTGTGCTGTACTCATTGTACGGGCTGGGATTGTGCACTGTACGGGCTGGGAATGTGCTGTACTCACTGTACGGGCTGGGATTGAGTTGTACTCACTGTACAGGCTGGGATTGTGCTGTACTCACTGTACAGGCTGGGACTGTGCTGTACTCATTGTACGGGCTGGGATTGTGCACTGTACGGGCTGGGAATGTGCTGTACTCACTGTACGGGCTGGGATTGAGTTGTACTCACTGTACAGGCTGGGATTGTGCTGTACTCACTGTACAGGCTGGGACTGTGCTGTACTCATTGTACGGGCTGGGATTGTGCACTGTACGGGCTGGGATTGTGCTGTACTCACTGTACAGGCTGGGATTGAGTTGTACTCACTGTACAGGCTGGGATTGTGCTGTACTCACTGTACGGGCTGGGACTGTGCTGTACTCACTGTACGGGCTGGGATTGTGCTGTACTCTCTGTACGGGCTGGGACTGTGCTGTACTCACTGTACGGGCTGGGATTGTGCTGTACTCACTGTACGGGCTGGGATTGTGCTGTACTCACTGTACGGGCTGGGAATGTGCTGTTCTCACTGTACGGGCTGGGAATGTGCTGTACTCACTGTACGGGCTGGGATTGAGTTGTACTCACTGTACGGGCTGGGATTGAGTTGTACTCACTGTACGGGCTGGGATTGTGCTGTACTCACTGTACGGGCTGGGGTTGTGTTGTACTCACTGTACGGGCTGGGATTGTGCTGTACTCACTGTACGGGCTGGGACTGTGCTGTACTCATTGTACGGGCTGGGATTGTGCACTGTACGGGCTGGGAATGTGCTGTACTCACTGTACGGGCTGGGATTGAGTTGTACTCACTGTACAGGCTGGGATTGTGCTGTACTCACTGTACGGGCTGGGATTGTGCTGTACTCACTGTACGGGCTGGGACTGTGCTGTACTCACTGTACGGGCTGGGACTGTGCTGTACTCACTGTACGGGCTGGGAATGTGTTGTACTCACTGTACGGGCTGGGATTGTGTTGTACTCACTGTACAGGCTGGGATTGTGCTGTACTCTCTGTACGGGCTGGGATTGTGCTGTACTCACTGTACGAGCTGGGACTGTGCTGTACTCACTGTACGGGCTGGGACTGTGCTGTACTCACTGTACGGGCTGGGACTGTGCTGTACTCACTGTACGAGCTGGGACTGTGTTGTACTCACTGTACGGGCTGGGATTGTGCTGTACTCACTGTACGGGCTGGGATTGTGTTATACTCACTGTACGGGCTGGGATTGTGTTGTACTCACTGTACGGGCTGGGATTGTGTTATACTCACTGTACGGGCTGGGATTGTGCT
Source organism: Terebella lapidaria (assembly GCA_949152475.1). NCBI lineage: Eukaryota > Metazoa > Annelida > Polychaeta > Terebellida > Terebellidae > Terebella > Terebella lapidaria. Next base: position 51,688,112 of record OX424557.1, on the reverse strand, counting down.
GTACTCACTGTACGGGCTGGGATTGTGTTATACTCACTGTACGGGCTGGGATTGTGCTGTACTCACTGTACGGGCTGGGATTGTGCTGTACTCACTGTACGGGCTGGGATTGTGCTGTACTCACTGTACGGGCTGGGATTGTGCTGTACTCACTGTACGGGCTGGGATTGTGTTGTACTCACTGTACGGGCTGGGATTGTGCTGTACTCACTGTACGGGCTGGGATTGTGCTGTACTCACTGTACGGGCTGGGATTGTGCTGTACTCACTGTACAGGCTGGGATTGTGCTGTACTCACTGTACAGGCTGGGATTGTGCTGTACTCACTGTACGGGCTGGGATTGTGTTGTACTCACTGTACGGGCTGGGATTGTGCTGTACTCACTGTACGGGCTGGGATTGTGTTGTACTCACTGTACGGGCTGGGATTGTGCTGTACTCACTGTACAGGCTGGGATTGTGCTGTACTCACTGTACAGGCTGGGATTGTGCTGTACTCACTGTACGGGCTGGGATTGTGCTGTACTCACTGTACGGGCTGGGATTGTGTTGTACTCACTGTACGGGCTGGGATTGTGCTGTACTCACTGTACGGGCTGGGATTGTGTTATACTCACTGTACAGGCTGGGATTGTGCTGTACTCACTGTACGGGCTGGGATTGTGCACTGTACGGGTTGGGATTGTGCTGTACTCACTGTACGGGCTGGGATTGTGCTGTACTCACTGTACGGGTTGGGACTGTGTTGTACTCACTGTACAGGCTGGGATTGTGCTGTACTCACTGTACGGGCTGGGATTGTGCTGTACTCACTGTACGGGCTGGGACTGTGTTGAATCACTGTACGGGCTGGGACTGTGTTGTACTCACTGTACGGGCTGGGAATGTGCTGTACTCACTGTACGGGCTGGGAATGTGCTGTACTCACTGTACGGGCTGGGAATGTGCTGTACTCACTGTACGGGCTGGGAATGCTGTACTCACTGTACGAGCTGGGACTGTGCTGTACTCACTGTACGGGCTGGGATTGTGCTGTACTCACTGTACGGGCTGGGACTGTGCTGTACTCACTGTACGGGCTGGGATTGTGCTGTACTCACTGTACGGGCTGGGATTGTGTTATACTCACTGTACGGGCTGGGACTGTGCTGTTCTCACTGTACAGGCTGGGACTGTGTTGTACTCACTGTACGGGCTGGGAATGTGTTTTACTCACTGTACAGGCTGGGACTGTGCTGCACTCACTGTACGGGCTGGGATTGTGCTGTACTCACTGTACGGGCTGGGATTGTGCTGTACTCACTGTACGGGCTGGGATTGTGCACTGTACGGGTTGGGATTGTGCTGTACTCACTGTACGGGCTGGGATTGTGCTGTACTCACTGTACGGGCTGGGATTGTGCTGTACTCACTGTACGGGCTGGGATTGTGCTGTACTCCCTGTACGGGCTGGGATTGTGCACTGTACGGGTTGGGATTGTGCTGTACTCACTGTACGGGCTGGGATTGTGCTGTACTCACTGTACGGGCTGGGATTGTGCTGTACTCACTGTACGGGCTGGGACTGTGCTGTACTCACTGTACGGGCTGGGATTGTGCTGTACTCACTGTGCGGGCTGGGACTGTGCTGTACTCACTGTACGGGCTGGGATTGTGTTGTACTCACTGTACGGGCTGGGATTGTGTTGTACTCACTGTACGGACTGGGATTTTGCTGTACTCACTGTACGGGCTGGGACTGTGTTGTACTCACTGTACGGGCTGGGACTGTGTTATACTCACTGTACGGGCTGGGATTGTGCTGTACTCACTGTACGGGCTGGGATTGTGCTGTACTCACTGTACGGGTTGGGACTGTGTTGTACTCACTGTACAGGCTGGGATTGTGCTGTACTCACTGTACGGGCTGGGATTGTGCTGTACTCACTGTACGCGCTGGGACTGTGTTGTACTCACTGTACGGGCTGGGACTGTGTTGTACTCACTGTACGGGCTGGGATTGTGCTGTACTCACTGTACAGGCTGGGATTGTGCTGTACTCACTGTACGGGCTGGGACTGTGTTGTACTCACTGTACGGGCTGGGAATGTGCTGTACTCACTGTACGGGCTGGGACTGTGCTGTACACACTGTACGGGCTGGGATTGTGCTGTACTCACTGTACGGGCTGGGACTGTGCTGTACTCACTGTACGGGCTGGGATTGTGCTGTACTCACTGTACGGGCTGGGATTGTGTTATACTCACTGTACGGGCTGGGATTGTGCTGTACTCACTGTACGGGCTGGGATTGTGCTGTACTCACTGTACGGGCTGGGATTGTGTTGTACTCACTGTACAGGCTGGGGTTGTGTTGTACTCACTGTACGGGCTGGGGTTGTGTTGTACTCACTGTACGGGCTGGGATTGTGCTGTACTCACTGTACGGGCTGGGACTGTGCTGTACTCACTGTACGGGCTGGGACTGTGCTGTACTCACTGTACGGGCTGGGATTGTGCTGTACTCACTGTGCGGGCTGGGACTGTGCTGTACTCACTGTACGGGCTGGGATTGTGTTATACTCACTGTACGGGCTGGGATTGTGTTGTACTCACTGTACGGGCTGGGACTGTGCTGTACTCACTGTACGGGCTGGGATTGTGCTGTACTCACTGTACGGGCTGGGATTGTGCTGCACTCATTGTACAGGCTGGGATTGTGCTGTACTCACTGTACGGGCTGGGATTGTGCTGTACTCACTGTACGGGCTGGGATTGTGCAGTACACACTGTACGGGCTGGGATTGTGCTGTACTCACTGTACGGGCTGGGATTGTGCTGTACTCACTGTACGGGCTGGGATTGTGTTGTACTCACTGTACGGGCTGGGATTGTGCTGTACTCACTGTACGGGCTGGGATTGTGCTGTACTCACTGTACGGGCTGGGATTGTGCTGTACTCACTGTACGGGCTGGGATTGTGCTGTACTCACTGTACGGGCTGGGATTGTGCACTGTACGGGCTGGGATTGTGCTGTACTCACTGTACGGGCTGGGATTGTGCTGCACTCACTGTACGGGCTGGGATTGTGCTGTACTCACTGTACGGGCTGGGATTGTGTTATACTCACTGTACAGGCTGGGATTGTGCTGTACTCACTGTACAGGCTGGGATTGTGCTGTACTCACTGTACGGGCTGGGATTGTGTTGTACTCACTGTACGGGCTGGGATTGTGCTGTACTCACTGTACGGGCTGGGATTGTGTTATACTCACTGTACAGGCTGGGATTGTGCTGTACTCACTGTACAGGCTGGGATTGTGTTATACTCACTGTACAGGCTGGGATTGTGTTATACTCACTGTACAGGCTGGGATTGTGTTGTACTCACTGTACGGGCTGGGATTGTGTTGTACTCACTGTACGGGCTGGGATTGTGCTGTACTCACTGTACGGGCTGGGATTGTGTTATACTCACTGTACAGGCTGGGATTGTGCTGTACTCACTGTACAGGCTGGGATTGTGCTGTACTCACTGTACGGGCTGGGACTGTGCTGTACTCACTGTACGGGCTGGGATTGTGCTGTACTCACTGTACGGGCTGGGAATGTGCTGTACTCACTGTACGGGCTGGGATTGTGCTGTACTCACTGTACGGGCTGGGATTGTGCTGTACTCACTGTACGGGCTGGGACTGTGTTGTACTCACTGTACGGGCTGGGACTGTGTTGTACTCACTGTACGGGCTGGGATTGTGCTGTACTCACTGTACGGGCTGGGAATGTGCTGTACTCACTGTACGGGCTGGGAATGTGCTGTACTCACTGTACGGGCTGGGATTGTGCTGTACTCACTGTACGGGCTGGGATTGTGTTATACTCACTGTACAGGCTGGGATTGTGCTGTACTCACTGTACAGGCTGGGATTGTGCTGTACTCACTGTACGGGCTGGGAATGTGCTGTACTCACTGTACGGGCTGGGATTGTGTTATACTCACTGTACGGGCTGGGATTGTGTTATACTCACTGTACAGGCTGGGATTGTGCTGTACTCACTGTACGGGCTGGGATTGTGCTGTACTCACTGTACGGGCTGGGATTGTGTTATACTCACTGTACAGGCTGGGATTGTGCTGTACTCACTGTACGGGCTGGGAATGTGCTGTACTCACTGTACGGGCTGGGAATGTGCTGTACTCACTGTACGGGCTGGGATTGTGCTGTACTCACTGTACGGGCTGGGATTGTGTTATACTCACTGTACAGGCTGGGATTGTGCTGTACTCACTGTACGGGCTGGGAATGTGCTGTACTCACTGTACGGGCTGGGATTGTGCTGTACTCACTGTACGGGCTGGGATTGTGCTGTACTCACTGTACGGGCTGGGAATGTGTTGTACTCACTGTACGGGCTGGGATTGTGCTGTACTCACTGTACGGGCTGGGAATGTGCTGTACTCACTGTACGGGCTGGGAATGTGCTGTACTCACTGTACGGGCTGGGATTGTGTTGTACTCACTGTACGGGCTGGGACTGTGCTGTACTCACTGTACGGGCTGGGAATGTGTTGTACTCACTGTACGGGCTGGGATTGTGCTGTACTCACTGTACGGGCTGGGAATGTGCTGTACTCACTGTACGGGCTGGGAATGTGCTGTACTCACTGTACGGGCTGGGAATGTGCTGTACTCACTGTACGGGCTGGGAATGTGCTGTACTCACTGTACGGGCTGGGATTGTGCTGTACTCACTGTACGGGCTGGGATTGTGTTATACTCACTGTACAGGCTGGGAATGTGCTGTACTCACTGTACGGGCTGGGATTGTGCTGTACTCACTGTACAGGCTGGGATTGTGCTGTACTCACTGTACGGGCTGGGAATGTGTTATACTCACTGTACAGGCTGGGATTGTGCTGTACTCACTGTACGGGCTGGGAATGTGTTGTACTCACTGTACGGGCTGGGAATGTGTTGTACTCACTGTACGGGCTGGGATTGTGCTGTACTCACTGTACGGGCTGGGATTGAGTTGTACTCACTGTACGGGCTGGGATTGTGCTGTACTCACTGTACGGGCTGGGATTGTGCTGTACTCACTGTACGGGCTGGGACTGTGCTGTACTCACTGTACAGGCTGGGATTGTGCTGTACTCACTGTACGGGCTGGGATTGAGTTGTACTCACTGTACGGGCTGGGATTGTGCTGTACTCACTGTACGGGCTGGGACTGTGCTGTACTCACTGTACGGGCTGGGATTGTGCACTGTACGGGCTGGGATTGTGTTGTACTCACTGTACGGGCTGGGACTGTGCTGTACTCACTGTACGGGCTGGGATTGTGCACTGTACGGGCTGGGATTGTGTTGTACTCACTGTACAGGCTGGGATTGTGCTGTACTCACTGTACGGGCTGGGATTGTGCTGTACTCACTGTACGGGCTGGGATTGTGCTGTACTCACTGTACAGGCTGGGATTGTGTTATACTCACTGTACGGGCTGGGATTGTGCTGTACTCACTGTACGGGCTGGGATTGTGCTGTACTCACTGTACAGGCTGGGATTGTGTTATACTCACTGTACGGGCTGGGATTGTGCTGTACTCACTGTACGGGCTGGGATTGTGCTGTACTCACTGTACAGGCTGGGATTGTGCTGTACTCACTGTACGGGCTGGGATTGTGCTGTACTCACTGTACAGGCTGGGATTGTGCTGTACTCACTGTACGGGCTGGGATTGTGCTGTACTCACTGTACAGGCTGGGATTGTGTTGTACTCACTGTACGGGCTGGGACTGTGTTTTACTCACTGTACGGGCTGGGATTGTGCTGTACTCACTGTACGGGCTGGGAATGTGTTTTACTCACTGTACGGGCTGGGATTGTGCTGTACTCACTGTACGGGCTGGGATTGTGCTGTACTCACTGTGCGGGCTGGGACTGTGCTGTACTCACTGTACGGGCTGGGAATGTGTTTTACTCACTGTACGGGCTGGGATTGTGCTGTACTCACTGTACGGGCTGGGACTGTGTTGTACTCACTGTACGGGCTGGGATTGTGCACTGTACGGGCTGGGAATGTGCTGTACTCACTGTACGGGCTGGGATTGAGTTGTACTCACTGTACAGGCTGGGATTGTGCTGTACTCTCTGTACGGGCTGGGACTGTGTTGTACTCACTGTACGAGCTGGGATTGTGATGTACTCACTGTACGGGCTGGGATGACTCTAGTCGGAAGTCTGTCTTGCTCCAGGACACTGTGGCCGATGTTGTACTGCGGTCGGCGGTCTTCACCACGTCTTGGGGGCACGTGATTCTCAACACAGCTGCTAATAACATGAAACAATTCTCAATTATTCGTGCAACCAATATAGGAGGCATAGGAGCAACACTATTGCGTAATAGCAAAAATACATAAGATCAAGGGTCTTATGTATTTCTGGTAATAGGCAGTATTAATTTTCTTATCAGCTGATTACTAGTATAGAATATTTAGGCTTCTAATATAGCTGAGCACTCTATATTTAATGAATTTCGCCGAAAATTCGTGTGTACGTTTTTTTTTAGATAGTCAGAAAACTGCTAACTGCAAACTGAAGACGAAGCGAACAATTGCGTGAATACATATCATTATAAACTGTCTAATATATGTTATTGACATGGAAAGAGATTTTCCGTTATGTTATGGCAAAATACACTACATGTGCAGAATGTTACGTCAATATCACAGTCGTACTGGTAACGTAACTATATATACATAAGTTACACTTCAAATGTCGAAGAAATCTGTTCAAAACAACTGATATATGCGGAAAATTGTGCATTTTGAGGAGATTACCTGGTGCCTTCCCAGGCGTGTATGACCCTCTCTCTAAATGAATAAGTATAATGTAGAAAAAAAATTGTGAATGGTGTCACACAAAAATGTTGCCCGATACACCATTTTAGTGTGAATATCGAGTACTACATCGATATCGTGTATTATTTTGCCATTATTAGATCAGTTCGTGAAATTTAAAGTATAACTGAAGAATCTTTAGAGGGTCAAATGTAAAGTTGATTCAGGACTGATCACAGAGATTTACATGATTGCAGCAAAACTTATTACTTATGTAAAGGAAGTGTTTTCTGTACACACGATCTCTTCTCGTTAAGAGTTTGTCACCAGCAAGACATTGTGGAAAAAAAGTATGTCAAATGCGACTTAATATATGAATCCGGTGTCATGTCGGTGACAGGACTTTTTGGCCTAGTGTGCATGACCTAGTGACAAAAATGTCCATTAACTCGATTGTCAGGGCGTTTCGAGACAACCTACAGTAGCTTGTAATATGCCGTATTGGCAGACATTATGTTTGAACTGGGACTTTAGAGTAATTAACAGAAGATCACAGCCGTCCCGGGTAGACCGGCAAAAGTTTTACACTCTTCTTCCCTCTTCCAACAGGCGCGGTCCTCAGAACAAATGCACGTCTCATCAAGAATGAAAAACTTACAACAAAGACTGGTTATTGTATTTGGAAGGTGTTATTACACGGGGTATCAGTGGAGACTTCAGCGCGGTGGACGTCGAGTTGTTAGCACTATGGAGAGATGTGTGTATCCGTCGATTTGTTTTTGTAGTGATGCTTGTCCTAGATGTCTAGATGTTGACAAAACTCTACTCAGATTGCTCTACTCCGGTTGCAAGGAGTCGGCGGTATCAGGGGTTTTACAGTGTCTCGTCAAGACTAGCTACATATACATGGACCGCGTGGTTTTATAATCGGCTTTTGGTTTCCCAGTTGAAAGTGATCAATAGATGCCCTATAGCAGCTGCACAAGTTCCAATGCACACACGAATGTGTCTAAATTTGACATTGAAAAACGTATTTTTAAAATAGTTTCGCACGGAACGGTTCCCATGCAGTGATGCGAAAGTATTAAAAATAGCAAAAAATATAGAAAAACACACCGTCCAATCACTTGAAACTCGTATATGTATGGTAAATTATAGAGATGAAACCCCAAATATTCAGTTTGATTATTTTGTTTTGCAAAGAACGACAATATATGGAACTTCGTGTATTTGTTTTTTTCGGTATGTTATGTTCACTCCACTGCAAGGTCATGCGAAAGTAGGTTGTAACGGTGCTATGTCATCATATATATGCTAGTCAAATAATTTGACACGAATTTCAGAAACAGATTTCACGTGTAGGAGGCTAACTCCCGAGGGTGACCCACAGCTATACTTAAGAACAAGTTCCAGTGAGGGACCCGCTCGGAGGGGTTAAAATGTGAAATTTCTTTGATTGTTTCAAAACTTTCAAACTTATATCAACATCACATTATGCATTTGAAAACAGAAAATTTGAAACATTCTCTACAATGTTGAATAATTTATTATGGGTAAATTTTAACCCAAAAATGGGTAATTTTAACCCCTATAAAATGGGTAATTTTTGGCAATTTTCACTAAAATCAACTTTTAAAAGGTCATAGTAGCAAGGTACCAGTATATAATGGTTTTATTCCTATTCATCTGAAGCTATTGTGGACATTTGGTGATAAAATAGATGTTCGCGTTAATTGGAAATTAATAGCAGCGACGTGTAATCGATTATATTGAGCCATTATTACAATCGCCTTCTCATTATTATAACCGATGAAAAAATAGCTTCGGCAGTTTCCGCAATCGTGACGTCAGTTGCGGCAAAATGGGCTTTGATGGCTGGCCAACAACGTAAAACACGTTATATGGTTGGCCAACTCGAAAATGGAAAACCACTTCAGAATGCATGAGTCTTTTTTTGAGATTCAGAAGAAAACACACTAAAGACAGCCAATACTGGACATCCTGCAGTTCAACAAAGCTCCGTTCCAGATGGATAAACAGTACTTATTCTAAATATCAAGACAAGATTTGCCATTGCCGCCATCTCACCCGTTCATTTGAATTGTCAAACATGCACCAAGAGAATCTATGCGACATGCAGTTTACATTGCTGGCTACATGTGCTTTCAGTTATGCCTCAACTGACGTCACCCACCACGTGACCCATCCTAACATCGTGATCAAAATCTTCGGCAATTTACGGAAGGAGTGCCTATTTGGTTCTATGTCTCGAAACCCATTGATTGTATTTGTAAAATGTATTGAAAACTATTTGTACATAATATACTAAATGAAAAGCACTTTCATCGGCATGATACTAGGTCTTTAATGAAGACGACGAAACATATTTTTTCTAAAATGTAGTTTGTTCATCAACGGATTGTAGTGCATGTTTTTTATATGAAAAATATGAAAAAAAAATATGGGGGTCACTGTGCTTATATTCTCGCTGGAGGCATCTATACAGTCCAAAATCAGCGAATTTTATCGACTTTCACTAGGATTCCCCCGAAAAAAAAACATGCACACCGGTTCGTGGATGAATGCACAAAATTTTAGAAAAGACTGTCTCGTCGTATTCGTTGCAAGACTATTCTGGTGAAAAATGGCCAAAAATGTCCTTTTTTGGAGGTATTTTCGAGGTAAAATTATTCATAATTCCACATTGAAAAGAATATTTCATCCAAATGTTCAAATGCACAATGTCATATAGATGGTTGTTTGAAAGTCAAGGAAATTACACATTTTAGCCCCGCTGAGTGGGCTCCTCACTAGAGATTTCCTTGATCCAATCGGATACTATCCTTGACCACCACGACCAGGGATGTCACATGTACCGACACGATCATTCATCCGACTGGTGACGGCTATATGTAAGCGGACTTGATTGTTGATCACGAAAACATTACATTTTATCCTTCATGAGTCATGTATTAATCGTTCAATATCAATTAAAATTTTTCCTTTCCATTCCGTATATTTTCATATGTTTTTCTCGTAAATATAACAACGGCATTCAATTCATGAGTGGCGATAACGATGTCAACGAACAGAAATTTGCGTCAACATTAGGATTTATAGTATGGGTCAACGTCTAGTAACGAGGTGTCATTCCGTCCATTCTCACTTTCCTACATTCTCCAGTCACAAATATTCTGGTAGGTCTATTAATAAATAATTTGTAAGCGGAATTAGTACATCTGTTGTCGATGAATAACTCAGGAAAAGCAAAATTATGTTGGAATGTGTAAAGCGTTAATTTAAGTAAATGAACATTAATGGTGCATTATTTGACATTTAAATCAATACATGTAAACAATATTTTGTTTGACGTGTCACCAGTAATTATTTTCAAGAATACCGTGAGTTCATTATCATCATTATTATCATCATTTCCAGCAGAAAATATACACATTAGTCGCATATTAAGAACTGATTGGAGTGCATATTTCTAAAACAATTTACACTCAATTTGTTTGGTACGACGGGTCAACAACAATTATTGAGAAAACGTATATACTTGTATGTCCACACATTGTTTTTGGATATCTCGATAAATCGAGTTCATAGCTGGCGTTGTATGTGTTTGCAAGCTTTTGAAAAATAAACTACCACAAAACACAATAGAGATTAAAGCATTATTGATTTTCTCCAACCAACAAGCTATTTCTACAGCTAGCTACTGCAGAATTTATTAGTAGCGACAGCTTCTTCGTGAATGTTATTTTTACAATCACAGATATTTACATGTATTCCATGAGCATGCAGGAAGGTATTAGCTAAGAAATGTCAGTAATACGTGTAGTAGTCATGCATTCGTGCAGTTTACTTACAACTGGTTTGTGCATTTTCAACGCCTATTAAAAACAAATAAAACATAATGTGAAAACAGCAAACACTTCAGCTAGAAAGAGAGTATCATGTATGCGATGAAAAAAAATGTAAATGAAAGGAATTGTGTATGTCCTCAAATATATTGGATATGAAATAACTGAACGATAACAAACAAGCTTAGTACACTGATAAGTGAATAAAGATACTGGGGTATTTTTGTTCCTGTCTGAAAGAGGAATATATATTAGAGAAAATAATGTATTACACCGATTCAGAAACGCAAATCTAATGTAATGTCCCACATAGTCAAGATTGGTAGATGCGTATTCATTTCAAGAATGTCGGCCCAGAGGGGTCAGATTATCACCATTTCTTAATGGCGCAATATATGCAACATTCGTTGACTTTAATTGCAAAGTTGTGTTCAACGCGCAAGTGTTTTGAGAGAGCGCATTAACCAGCCATATCGGTAACTCTTAGAAAGGGGGCACAACGCCAAAATGGTAAACAAGTGTCTGTTGTTCAGTTTGCGGACTTAATATGCACACCAACCAGTAAAACAGCCTGAAGATTAACAAACTCCGCTAAATACTGTCTCGGGCTGTTTCTACGAGCAAACATCGCGAGTCAGATACGGAAAAAAACAAATTTTTGTGTTGATACGCGAAATTTGCCATTAAAACAATATATTTTAAATTAGATGGAAATGTAAATCTCACAGTGTGTGGAAGGTTTTATAAGCGGCTGGGTGATCAATAAAGTAACCTATTTAAACGTATACCGTCAAACTCCGGATTTTAGTGTAGACATAGACTACACCAAATAGACACCGAAGGACGTTTGGAAGCTTATGAGCGGGTGATTAGGCCACACGTGAACACAAACTGACGTCCTTTAATATACATCGGTGACGGGGCACTAACTTTGTATTTATAGACGCCAAGGATCAGTGATCGACCATCCTTCAGGTGGCAAACCGTGCGAGCGTGCCAGTCGTTCTGTTATATGACCGTGGGTAATACCTCGAAATGATCTCTCATCTCCCAGACGAGATAAGGATACGTCCGGGAAAATATAGATAATTCTTACTTTGGCTGGATAGCTTTATTCTTTCCTTATCCAATTTGTTAAGATTTATACGGGTCGGGGAAAGTGTCGGAGGGGTGGTGGGTTCTAGTGGGCCAGACACGTCGGTATCTCGCGTTGATGGCTAGCTACAGAGGGATTCCCTTAGTCTAGTTTATGTTCTCTCCCGTACAGAGTTACAAACCGTAGACACGGACTGGGACGCTAGCAGCAGACGGCGGCGTGGACGTGAACAAACAGCTGTTTGCGCTGCTCGCACGGCGCGGCTCGGCCCGGAACAATCGCGTGCGCGGGCGGCACGAGCGGCACTTGTTAACAGGGGCAGAGTGGTGGCAGAGGTCGAGCCTGCTCTGACCCCGGGGCTGCTCACCTCTCAGGCCCTCGGGACCCCCACACACCTCTCACCGTCAACTACAGCCTTCTCTCGGCGTGCCAGCCTGGCCCTTTATTGCTCCCATCCTTCTCCTGCTATCGTCTACAGGTAACAAAACTCTAACATATTAATACTTCTGGCCACCACTGCGTGTGGAAGAGAACTTTGTTTTTGCAGTTTTTTTTCGAGGCGATCTTGCTCTCGACTCTAAGATGTGAACACCGGGGCACGACCAATTAGACTCGTATCCCCAGGCTGCTTCGACACCAGACCCCAGAGGTATTTTTCTTTCTATCCAGACCCGGGAAATCCTGCGTCTGGAGTGTGTATGCTGAAGGGATCCTTTCAAGTGTAATGATCACTTTGGGGATATTATTAGCTAAAACTTCTTGTTCAAGTGCACATAAATGTATCTAGAAAATTACCCGAAATATTGTGGTTAATTTCCTTCATCCGAAATCCACAAGGCGGGGGGGGGGGGTGTAAAACGATACAAGTTTTCTTATTGTAGTATTTAGCAAACTGTAGTTACAACTTTTTTTCACCAAAAAACGAAATGCATTTTATAAAAAAATATATACAATTTTTATGTACCGAGAATTTGGTTGCCCGTTAGGTTTTGAGTACTTGATTATACATCTGCTACCCTAGAGCTTATCTCGTATTCATATCAATTGATTTGGCCTTTTTGTGGAATCAATGATAACAAACAAAAGCTCGAGACTTATTCGGGTCTTTTGTTGCACAGTTTACTCGAGTGCAAATAATGAGACAAACTGAAAGCAGTAGAATGTCAAACAACATTTCTCGGCGGCTGGTTAGTTTCTTTGCTGGCCCTCGGGTATATTGTATTGCAAGCTCGTAACTGTGTTAATAGTTATGATTTGAACTTGAGTCTGCTTTAAAGACTTCGTTTGCAAAGATAAACATCTGAATTCGTCTTATATGTCACATGAAGCAATACACAGATAGTCGGTTGTTTATCTAGCATATGCGATAAAGTAGGCAATGATAGCATGACAACCTTGCCAATCTCAAGATTATTATCTGAAATTATTAGGCTTTGCTTGATACATGCAGAGTTATATTGTTTATCTCATAGTGTACCAAAGAATATCTGATTATTTTATTCGACATCCATGGTGATCAAAACATGTTTCCTCTGCGCTCTAGTTAATACCTCTGATATGGAACTTTCTGCAGTTTCCCGTAATAGCCTATGCATCCATTACAAAATACTGTACTATTATCATGTAACTACTTGTCTTGGGATATGACCCAACACACCACAACCAGATGGAATCCAGTACAGTGTACAATATGGTGGAGAGCCCAGCACGCCATAGCCAGTACAGTGTACAATATGGTGGAGAGCCCAGCACGCCATAGCCAGTACAGTGTACAATATGGTGGAGAGCCCAGCACGCCATAGCCAGTACAGTGTACGATATGTTGGAGAGCCCAGCACGCCATAGCCAGCACAGTGTACAATATGGTGGAGAGCCCAACACACCATAGCCAGTACAGTGTACAATATGGTGGAGAGTCCAGCACGCCATAGCCAGTACAGTGTACAATATGGTGGAGAGCCCAGCACGTCATAGCCAGTACAGTGTACAATATGGTGGAAAGCCCAGCACGCCATAGCCAGTACAGTGTACAATATGGTGGAGAGCCCAGCACGCCATAGCCAGTACAGTCAATATGGTGGAGAGCCCAGCACGCCATAGCCAGTACAGTGTACAATATGGTGGAGAGCCCAGCACGCCACAGCCAGTACAGTGTACAATACGGTGGAGAGTCCAGCACGCCATAGCCAGTACAGTGTACAATATGGTGGAGAGTCCAGCACGCCATAGCCAGTACAGTGTACAATATGGTGGAGAGCCCAGCACGCCATAGCCAGTACAGTGTACAATATGGTGGAGAGCCCAGCACGCCATAGCCAGTACAGTGTACAATATGGTGGAGAGCCCAGCACGCCATAGCCAGTACAGTCAATATGGTGGAGAGCCCAGCACGCCATAGCCAGTACAGTGTACAATATGGTGGAGAGCCCAGCACGCCATAGCCAGTACAGTGTACAATATGGTGGAGAGCCCAGCACGCCATAGCCAGTACAGTGCACAATATGGTGGAGAGCCCAGCACGCCATAGCCAGTACAGTGTACAATATGGTGGAGAGCCCAGCACACCATAGGCAGTACAGTGTACAATATGGTGGAGAGGCCAGCACGCCATAGCCAGTACAGTGTACAATATGGTGGAGAGTTCAGCACGCCATAGCCAGTACAGTGTACAATATGGTGGAGAGCCCAGCACGCCATAGCCAGTACAGTGTACAATATGGTGGAGAGTCCAGCACGCCATAGCCAGTACAGTGTACAATATGGTGGAGAGTCCAGCACGCCATAGCCAGTACAGTGTACAATATGGTGGACAGTCCAGCACGCCATAGCCAGTACAGTGTACAATATGGTGGAGAGCCCAGCACGCCATAGCCAGTACAGTGTACAATATGGTGGAGAGCCCAGCACGCCATAGCCAGTACAGTGTACAATATGGTGGAGAGCCCAGCACGCCATAGCCAGTACAGTGTACAATATGGTGGAGAGCCCAGCACGCCATAGCCAGTACAGTGTACAATATGGTGGAGAGCCCAGCACGCCATAGCCAGTACAGTGTAAAATATGGTGGAGAGCCCAGCACGCCATAGCCAGTACAGTGTACAATATGGTGGAGAGTCCAGCACGCTATAGCCAGTACAGTGTACAATATGGTGGAGAGCCCAGCACGCCATAGCCAGTACAGTGTACAATATGGTGGAGAGCCCAGCACGCCATAGCCAGTACAGTGTACAATATGGTGGAGAGCCCAGCACGCCATAGCCAGTACAGTGTACAATATGGTGGAGAGCCCAGCACGCCATAGCCAGTACAGTCAATATGGTGGAGAGCCCAGCACGCCATAGCCAGTACAGTGTACAATATGGTGGAGAGCCCAGCACGCCATAGCCAGTACAGTGTACAATATGGTGGAGAGCCCAGCACGCCATAGCCAGTACAGTGCACAATATGGTGGAGAGCCCAGCACGCCATAGCCAGTACAGTGTACAATATGGTGGAGAGCCCAGCACACCATAGGCAGTACAGTGTACAATATGGTGGAGAGGCCAGCACGCCATAGCCAGTACAGTGTACAATATGGTGGAGAGTTCAGCACGCCATAGCCAGTACAGTGTACAATATGGTGGAGAGCCCAGCACGCCATAGCCAGTACAGTGTACAATATGGTGGAGAGTCCAGCACGCCATAGCCAGTACAGTGTACAATATGGTGGAGAGTCCAGCACGCCATAGCCAGTACAGTGTACAATATGGTGGAGAGTCCAGCACGCCATAGCCAGTACAGTGTACAATATGGTGGAGAGCCCAGCACGCCATAGCCAGTACAGTGTACAATATGATGGAGAGCCCAGCACGCCATAGCCAGTACAGTGTACAATATGGTGGAGAGCCCAGCACGCCATAGGCAGTACAGTGTACAATATGGTGGAGAGGCCAGCACGCCATAGCCAGTACAGTGTACAATATGGTGGAGAGTTCAGCACGCCATAGCCAGTACAGTGTACAATATGGTGGAGAGCCCAGCACGCCATAGCCAGTACAGTGTACAAGATGGTGGAGAGTCCAGCACGCCATAGCCAGTACAGTGTACAATATGGTGGAGAGTCCAGCACGCCATAGCCAGTACAGTGTACAATATGGTGGAGAGTCCAGCACGCCATAGCCAGTACAGTGTACAATATGGTGGAGAGCCCAGCACGCCATAGCCAGTACAGTGTACAATATGGTGGAGAGCCCAGCACGCCATAGCCAGTACAGTGTACAATATGGTGGAGAGCCCAGCACGCCATAGCCAGTACAGTGTACAATATGGTGGAGAGCCCAGCACGCCATAGCCAGTACAGTGTACAATATGGTGGAGAGCCCAGCACGCCATAGCCAGTACAGTGTACAATATGGTGGAGAGCCCAGCACGCCATAGCCAGTACAGTGTACAATATGGTGGAGAGCGCAGCACGCCATAGCCAGTACAGTGTACAATATGGTGGAGAGTCCAGCTCGCTATAGCCAGTACAGTGTACAATATGGTGGAGAGCCCAGCACGCCATAGCCAGTACAGTGTACAATATGGTGGAGAGCCCAGCACGCCATAGCCAGTACAATGTACAATATGGTGGAGAGCCCAGCACGCCATAGCCAGTACAGTGTACAATATGGTGGAGAGCCCAGCACGCCATAGCCAGTACAGTGTACAATATGGTGGAGAGCCCAGCACGCCATAGCCAGTACAGTGTACAATATGGTGGAGAGTCCAGCACGCCATAGCCAGTACAGTGTACAATATGGTGGAGAGTCCAGCACGCCATAGCCAGTACAGTGTACAATATGGTGGAGAGCCCAGCACGCCATAGCCAGTACAGTGTACAATATGGTGGAGAGTCCAGCACGCCATAGCCAGTACAGTGTACAATATGGTGGAGAGTCCAGCACGCCATAGCCAGTACAGTGTACAATATGGTGGAGAGTCCAGCACGCCATAGCCAGTACAGTGTACAATATGGTGGAGAGTCCAGCACGCCATAGCCAGTACAGTGTATAATATGGTGGAGAGTCCAGCACGCCATAGCCAGTACAGTGTACAATATGGTGGAGAGTCCAGCACGCCATAGCCAGTACAGTGTACAATATGGTGGAGAGCCCAGCACGCCATAGCCAGTACAGTGTACAATATGGTGGAGAGTCCAGCACGCCATAGCCAGTACAGTGTACAATATGGTGGAGAGTCCAGCACGCCATAGCCAGTACAGTGTACAATATGGTGGAAAGTCCAGCACGCCATAGCCAACACAGTGTACAATATGGTGGAGAGTCCAGCACGCCATAGCCAGTACAGTGTACAATATGGTGGAGAGTCCAGCACGCCATAGCCAGTACAGTGTACAATATGGTGGAAAGTCCAGCACGCCATAGCCAACACAGTGTACAATACAGTGGAGAGTCCAGCACGCCATAGCCAGTACAGTGTACAATATGGTGGAAAGTCCAGCACGCCATAGCCAACACAGTGTACAATATGGTGGAGAGTCCAGCACACCATAGCCAGTACAGTGTACAATATGGTGGAGAGCCCAGCTAGCCATAGGCAGTACAGTGTACAATATGGTGGAGAGTCCTAAGACATTAATTAGCCTTTACTCGAGGCTTTGATCATCCTGATATTCCCCCCTCAGGTATTTCTTTATCAGTTGCTATTAACACCTGGTATATCTGAGGGAACAAGCTATTTCGCCCCTTAACTTTTTTAGTTTAATCAACAATTACAGAGGCATTCCGTAGCCAATTAGCACTTCACTTTGGCCAGCTGTCTTTGTGATCCGGGTTTGCCGCTCACGTCTCCCGGGCAGGACCACAGCGAGGCCGGACCAATAGAAGGCCTTTGGTGGAGGAATGACACGACTGTAGGAATAAACAATGCCACCTCAAGGTACGCACTCACTGACTTTTAGAATGGCCAGAAATTTATTTCTTTCCCAAGGAAAGAAGGTTGCCCCACCAATGGGGCGGTCAAAAACAGGTGTACATGGATCAGACAGATGCCGCGCGGGCGGGCGGGCGGTCTGGCGGAGAGGATGACGAGATGGGATACGACTGGTGTTATCTGTGTGTCTGCCTCAGTCTCTGTCTACTTTCCAGTCTGTTACATCCCGTCAGGAATACTCCGTGCAACATAAAACAGCGAACCAGCCAATTCACACAACAATGTGATCGATAAATCGTCCTGGAATGTGCATAGTTTCATTTAAAAATAGTGGGAGGCAGATATATTTCAAGTCCACGATAATATAACACAAATGAATCGTTCATTAGGCCTACAGTTAAATAGGGCCAACATTATATAGCCAACTCAAACATTTCCATATAGCTACGAGTACGGAGATACTCAGAGTGGAATTGTTTTCTAATACGGGCAGTTCAGAATGGCAGAAATAAGCAAACCATTGCATCTTGATTAGGACATCCAACTCAAATTGACCAGTTTCGCGGGCGCCGTTTCGTTCGGTCCGCACCTTGGCGACGTGACGGAGACGGCTGCCATCAATCACAGCTAGCGGACCATCCCCGGACCCGACTGCTTTGATTGAGTCCTTAGCCTGCTCTCCTCCGTCCCGGAATGATTAATGAAAACATTCACTTCCCCGAGACCCGAAGGAATGTCTGATAGGAGAAGGAAGAGCTTCAAAACAAACTAATTTCCACTTGTTTGATTAATTAAAGCTACTTATGGCACATCACGCGCTGACTGTCAGCGAAAGTGCTCTGCGTTAGGCGTTATCTCGGAGCCGCACTTGGCCGGGCCAAAACAGAGCATCACCGACATGTCCACGCGGCCGGGCCATAACAGACCATCATCGACATGTCTACGCGGCTTGCAGCAGATCTAACGTGAAAC
This sequence comes from Terebella lapidaria, assembly GCA_949152475.1. Classification (NCBI taxonomy): domain Eukaryota; kingdom Metazoa; phylum Annelida; class Polychaeta; order Terebellida; family Terebellidae; genus Terebella; species Terebella lapidaria. The sequence goes on along the minus strand of OX424557.1, from coordinate 51,669,444 downwards.
TTTGTCTTGAACTACACTTCATTATGTATGTGTACGTGAGGAGTCACGTAAAAATTAACCCCAAGGAATTGCGAAAAAAAAAAAAATATATATATATATATGATTCCCCACATTCGTTTATGGTGCCTTATTACTGAAGACTAAAATGCCAATTTTAACAACTCATTTTATAGATTACTGACAGTACAGCTGCATACACGAATATTGCAAGGTCCTTGTCCGTGTTCACACCCAGAGGGCCGAGAGCTGCCGTGCCATGGGTCACTGGAGCAGGGGTCTCTTCCCTGGGAACTCGGAGCCCATGCAGCCACCTTATCTACAGGCGCATCACTCCTGGTACAGAGACCAGCACGGCCAGAAAAATATCCCTTCGACGATTCCTCATACGCTTAATTCCCGACGGAAAATACAAAAACTGATCCGCAACACAAAAGGATCTCATCGAAATGACAAAGACTTATTGGGATGTGAGAACAAACTTAAGTAGGTCTCGTGCATAATGTTGCTGTGTGAACGCTTGTTATGTACGGCTCCTATTTTTGCGCCCTGCTGCGTCATTGCGCGTAAAGCAGCAATTGTTTTTGTTAACGACCAAAAAGACAAAAGGGACGATGTTGAACATGTTTGTCGGCATTCAGAAAAAGATAGGGCATACTTGTGGTTTTTCAGTGTTATGCATTGCATATGAATAAGTAGAATCGTGCGAGACTCGAATTTGCAGATGGCCGTTTTTAAAACTGACCCAACGAGGTGAGAGGGAAAAGCTATTTCTTCGATGTGAGTTCTATATTTTACTGATATGGAACCCAGCAGTCATTGGAATACAATTATCCAATACATCCTAATACCACTGAATCCGAGGAACAGCGTATAATGAAAACTTCCCATTGAAGGGGCATGATACATTAACCCCGACGCAACTCCTGAACTGCTGAAATATATCGTATCTGAATCACACGCAGACAAACAAAAATGTGCCGGCTGAAAGTCAATTGGAAAGGTGCTGAATAAAATAAGAAGTTGGTGCCAGGATGTTAGATAGTGAATAAGCCAAAATACGGCTGCAACTTGCATCATAAACGTCTAAACGGCTTCTGGAAGATGATCGAAATGCTGGAGAAACGCCAGTGGTTGCAGCACCGCCCGCTCTAAACAAACAGCACAGATAATTCATACCTACACCAGTTCGGTGTATGACTAGTGTGCCTGGTTTCACGAGATCAAAGCCGCCGGGAGAAGAACCCGAGCAGGCCACTGACGGAAATCTCCGCCGCTATAACGATATGTATCCCATAATACTTCCCGACCTGGAAGTCACCACCACTTCCGGCTACAACAGACATAAAACACGACTGAACAATGTCAATCCATGTCGTCGACAAAGTGTGACAGATATTGAAAGTGTCACAATGCTTATGGGTAATGTATATAACGAATTATGAATACAGGTGCTGTTCGATACCCCGTGATGTAGTAATTTGCAATTAATCACGACCCTTATATAATAGTTGCATAATGTAATGTTATATTGTACATGACAAAGTGTGCAGTTGTACTGTCCCAAACGAAATATTTGAAAGTATGAAATCCCCACGTTTCTCATCGAAACACAATAATATATGAGAAACATAGGTGCGTGATGCACTTTATTCCATTTTTGGAAAAAGAACAAAAATCATACACTACATGCACTTGTCTGCCATAGGTGCACTAGGTGATCACTATTCAGTTTCTACCAGACTTGCTCTACCCTCAGGAAACAGAGGCAGCTGTGGTTGCCATGACTTTCCAAATATTCCCTAGATTAGAGACCCACATCTCATGACAAGCAAGTACATGTGTATATATATCACACCAGACGTCATTGTAATCTAGCAGTTCAGTGCAACAAACACAAACTTGTGGTTAACCCGAGTGGTTTTCATCTTTCCACTAGTTCTACTTAATTTAGTAATGTTAATGTTCATGTATTGTTACTATTTTATCTTTCAGAACATTTCCTTTCCGATCTCTAATACTTGTTTCTGGTTCATATGGCCTGATGTATTTAATCATCTTACGGAACCTTGAACCAATATCCGTCTTTTCATATAGTGTGGTGTGGGAAAAACAACATATTTCAAAATCTGATAACTGTGGAAGTATTCAATAAGGCAAATTTCCCAGATCATTACACCTGTGATTGCTCCTAACATGAAGTATATGACGTCATAGTCTGGGAAATCGCTGCCATTCAGACAGAATCCTGGGAGCTCTGTGTATCCATCCACCCACAGACAGCCACACACCGCCTCCTTCCTTTACGAAACACCTGTTGCCAACAGTTGGGGCCGCTCCTGTATTTGTGTTCCATTCCCTCTACCACAGTGTTGTGTAAGGGATCAAACACTTGTACTCCAGGCATAAACATAATTAACATTGTCGGGAGAGAGTCGATCCCGACTGGACCTACAATACCTGGGCCCTACCGCGTCGTTCACTGTATTGTCTGGGGTTGTTGGGTTCGCAGGACAAAAAGGTAATTACATTGTCCGGTTTCCCCTGTCATTGCCAAGACCCTGAACCTACTGGAGCCAGAGTCGAGCCAATAACTTTACATACGAAGTGTGTATGCCTAGACACATGACATCGTCTACATCTTATAATGTGTCGTTTACCGCTGTACATCATCATTAACACCATCGGAGAACAGGGGACACGGTCCAAGACATGGGAGAAAACAACAACTTGGCTCTACTAGGCAAGGCGTGGCATATTGCTCGGCAACAATCATAGCTACATTCTTTGATATCTCGAGATGACAGGTGTATCTCCATTCGCAGATAACAAGAATGTTCCTCATATAAACCAAGACTTCGCTTAACCCGTTACCAAAGGCATACATTCATTATATCCTATCTCCCTGAGTACGAGATACCTTCGCTTCATTTTTTCTTCGCCTGATTTCATGTTGTTTTGCAGGAATAAATATAGTTGCTATTAGGGACTGGGCCCTGATGGGGGTTGGCACGGGGCAGCCATGATGCGTCCCCCCCCCCCCCACCCAGCCGATAAATAACCGCTTTCCTCCAGTGCCGACCTAGTCGGTGTTGACACTAGAAACTGACTCCCAGAGCCTACACCCACATATCATCATATCCAGGATTATTGTGGTTAAGTTGGCTATCTCTGCCGTAATATCTCGCCGTGCCTTATGGTTATAAGATGCTAGTGAGTGGGTGTGCAGTAGAATATTTGGACACCTGAATGAAGCACCTTCTCTGATTCATCTCATGATCCCCCGCCCCCCCCCCCCCCCCCCCCATTGCATTACAGAGGAACACTCCACAAAATTGTGCAATGTCAACATTTTTCGGGGAGTGTGGGATAATCCGAAAATACACGTCTTGCGTGATATCAGAGCTATATATACACTTGATGATGACACCTGAGTCCGCTTCTTCCCACCAAGTAACACCAATCAAGGTCAAACCCACTTGTGAATACTACATTTCTTGTTGAAATATATGGCCTAGAAGACTCTGTCCAAAAAGGTGTGCTGACGTGTGCAAGCGAGGACATGGGGACGAAGGTGCCACAAGGTCATTACCACCAACGAGTCCGGATCAGCTTCTCCGGACATGGCTGCCCTGTCCGTATTTCGCTTCCTTGTTGGGCCTGAACGCGAACAAAAAAACCCACACACGTAACATTGTTGACGTTTACGAGAGGCCCCGCGGCAAAAACCAACATTATCTCGTAGGAGGAGGACCAAGGAATAGGCCTGCTCGGGAACACTGGATACTGGCCGGTGATAAAAGTTGCCAGGGAACAGTCATTCGCGTCATGTTCCATCCGCTCTGATGTACGATTGAATGATCGAGAATTTCAGGAGAAAAGAACTCCAAGAAAATATGTATTTTTCATCCCTTACTTTTTAGTATTCCAAGCTCATCTCGGTGGATTTCCCTGGACGAAAATATGAAGGCAAATTGGTTTTATGCCCCCCGGTAACATGGTGATTGGCATTTATAAGATGTCCATTCCTCCAGTTCCATCGATACGATCTAAAATATCAAATTCATTTGCATCTAGCCACTAGCGACGACTTGCAACTTCAGTTTGTTACAACTCTGTGTCGATAAATCAAAATATACATCCCCGAAAGTATCAATTATATTAATAATGATTTAATGGAACATTCAAACGTGCCTCTAACGTTCCAGCAATATCCTAATTTAAAGGTCACAGGAAGTGATATATAAGACCTACATCTGGACGAGTATAAACCATTGATTAGGCGGCGTATACTGATATCTGATAGCGAGCTCGTGCAACTATTATAATGATATCACCGTCAGGGGGCGCCGAAAAGCAGCACGTGACCTTTGCTCGGACTGACCCGGCTGACAGACGAGGCGTTATGACTGGTCGTTTAGCATTCCGGGCGCCGCGGCATGAGACTGGCCAGGTGGTCGACTGGCCAGTGACCGCGGCGGTCTGCACGCGCTGCCAGCACGTGCTCTCCCCGCCGCCCTCAGATAGACAGCGTAATTGGTTCTTACACGTCAAACAGTCGGTGCATACAGCACCCACATACATCGCAAAAATCGTATGTATGGTCGTAGAAATACCAACTTCTCATCGCTTAAACGTTCATTGTATACATTTGACATCTTATTTTGCAACTAATTTAGGATTTGTATTTGCATTTTGTAATGCAGGATCTTGTAGCATACATACATCAATGTATTTCGTTTTTAGATGGAGTTCACATGCGAATTATTGCAAAAAAAGGTCTACTTACCCTTGCTCCGAATACAGCCATCTGAAAAATAAAATAAAACACGGCTTAATAATTTATTCATAGATATAGATACAAAAGCTTTCACATCAAAAGGAAGGGACTTTCCAAGAAAAACATGTTGCTACGTAGTCCTGTATAAACACAGCATTCAGTGGTGCAGGGTATTAGACAGGTGCTGTGACAAGTTGTTGATTGACCCTGGCGCAGTTTCAAGCTTGTAGGTCATTTCAGGGAATGGGAGCCTTGATGTCCCACAGATACTTTACAACCCGGCCCACGGTGACCGAGAAATTTATCATGCTGTGAGCTAAATTGGCTTTTATTGCCCCGTCGTCGAAGCTGGGGCCCTAAACAAAACCAATATCCCGACGTAGCTGACATAATAAAATTGTCCAGCGAGCCGCGATATATTGAAAACTAAAAGGTGTGGTAATTGTGTCCAAATTCGGGTTTTGTGCACGGTTCTCAGGACCACATTGTGGATGTCTAAATGTATCAAACATGTCTTTTTTTTATTCGACACAAGGCGTCCAATGAAGGTGTGACATGCCTGTCGCTTGTTGACGGTGTGTGGTCTAGACTACACGAAAATGACAAGGCGACAGATTCCACTCCACTCCAGCTCATACTATCAAGTCTGGCGACTTTGATGTGGACGCGAATCAAGGTCGTTAGGGTCGAAATAGAACTTTCTTGTAGTACTCTGAACCCCCTAAAGTTCGAGAAGCTCAGACCACTTAAAACGCTCGTCTCAACCACGAAAACAAACCTGATCTACTATAATTGGATGATGATTTGTGAGAACATGTCGCAGGCAAGTCGCACTATAGAAAGTGATATACAGTCGAGGATGACAGTGATGCTCTACTATGAATGGCAATATCGGCGAAATTAGTGTTCCCATATACAAGCCATGACATTTACAATATATAGGAATATGAGAGACAAAATAGACAGGTAAATGCGGTAATCAGGTACCTCCATTGGGAGCCCTTATTGATGATAATCCACTAATCTACAATAGTCGAGCTCTGGTATGTTCCGGTTACAACAGCGCCCCAGCAAATCAGGTCGAATGTTTTTTTAAACAAAAGTAACATAACACCAGATAACAGCATAAATATGTGAAACCATGACTCCTCGTGACTTGTAGCTGTTTACATGTTATTCCTGGACGAAATACACTTGGATAGGGCTATTCAACTTCACTTGTATCATGGTGACACTTGTCCATGCCATATGAACGTACTATTACAAACAAACCACTGAAAGTGATACCACATCAAGCACTTTTTACAATGTAATAGACAAAGCATGTATCTCACTGTAGTATTTCAAGTAATCTGCCAATGTCTCGCTATATCTGTTGTATACACTTATTTAGTCGGTATGTGTGGAGTAGGTGCATTTTAAGCAAAATTTGTGGAATGAAAGCAGTTGTTCCTCGAAGATCGGACCCCCAGAGAACTATTTACTTGTTTATTAGTGGCGCTGCAACAACTAGAGATCTGCTCCAGGAAATTTTGTCATAAAAGAAATGTCGACAGGCGAAATTGGACAGTGTGAGCTTTTTCGGGATAGGTTTGACGTTCACGAAAACTTAGACTGATTTGATTTACAAAAAGTATCGTTGTTTGACGACACAATCGTTTTCTGGCACGAGTTTACCAAATGTGTACTTTTTAACACATATGAGATGCCCGGATGCACATCTATGTACCACTGCACTTCCTTGGCAAACTGTCAGTTCTTGACAAAAATTGGTTGCAAAGATATTGCCCTCGTCGTGTCATAGCGAGATGAGAAAAAAAGAGAAAAATATTGTGACTAGGCTCCCATTGAGAGCAGGTTGACAAAGCCCACGGACGTCAAGGGTACTTATCGTAACATTGACTGCCTCGGAATGAATGAACATAGCGCCGCGCCGCGCGGCCAGACAACCGTCAGAACGTTTGTCGAGCATTGTGTTCCTGAGCTAAAACCTCGTCATTGCATAATAGTAACCCCCGGTAATTTTGACACCTTAGTGTAACACCCAATAAGAGCTAGCTAAGACCGCTGCACCCTTCTCATGACAACTCTTGCAGACCTGGTAGATGCAAGCAGACAGGCATCACGATATAACATCTCTATTCTGAGTGTCGTATATTTCTAGAGTCGCTCGAGATGTCACGCTGCTTCACATGTTTATTAGAGTCGGAACCAATTCACATGTGGTTGAGAGTTACTATGACATCAAGATTGGTTGTCAGCACGACAGCTCAACACGATAGTGGTTGCTAGGAAGGCCCTGGGAGTCCCAGTACACGAGAAGTGGCCATCGTCGGTTATTGGATGTGTACTCATGACATATCGGCAGCTTCTACTTACGTATACTATATAGATAATCTCCACCAGTGCTTTAAAATTGGTACTACTAGAATACTTAGATGCGGAGAAATTTATGGTTTTCATACATAGTCAAAGAAAATGCATTCCCGCGACAGACATTTTGATATAATAAAACAACAATTAGTATCGTTTCCTGCAGTCAGAATGAAGTCTAACCCAATGTACAATGAAAGGTAATACATAGAGTACTTGAGAAATATCTTCAGTCATTGGTAATATAATTTTGGATCATATATGAAGTAAGGGTTGTACCACAGTAAAGCCAGTACATCGTGTGTGACTGTGTATAGTCTTCACAAGACAAGTAACGTCAGATTGCTTTATAAAGATATCAAATTGGCTCATGGCTCCGCCTACTGAGTCTCGCGTTATTTTGCCTGACCTTCTCGGGCCTTTAGGTCATTTTTTCCGCAACCTGTTCGCCGTTGTTTTTGCAATTTTGTGTTTGTGTCTTTCGTTTGTGTGGTCTCAGCACTGCTGTGCCAGGCCTGTTTGACATTCATCACTTGGCGAAAGTGTCTGTTCTTTTTCTTCTCTTCCGTTTATATAAAGGTTCTACTGGAGAAGAGATGTTTTCAAAAAACTAACATTTGCGACCCAGTTGGCTGTATCGGTTGGTATCCGCCGAGCCAGTACGGGCCGCAGCAAACAGAGCATTGTTGCGACTATCAATATTATGCACATGGTCCCAGAAATAAACCCGGGGATCTGCACTCAATCCCGGGAGATTTATGCTAGTACAAATCAGGCAAATTTGTTTAGTGCAGATCAAAATGCAACGCTATTAACATTGTTGGTCTAGTGACATTTCATGTGATGTACATTTTTTTGAGTTCCTTTTTTACTCCAGAGTTGCATGCTTGTATTGTACTTTATATCACCAGCAATTTGCAGCATTTCCTAAATGGTACATGATCCTGACGGATTCTCTCAAAATGGATATCAAGTTTTCCGTGGAAACAACTAATTGACACAACTTTGTGATTCTATTGTAACGGGTTCCGGTGAACATAACGCTTGCACATGTGTCTATCACGAAGCCTTGAAATCTATTTTTTTGTTTGAGTATCACATTTACCACCAAACCGAAGTACATTCGAATGATAGTATGAGCCGCGGACGTGGAGCTTGGCGGATGTATGTCACGTCTATGTGACTCTTGTGATCTGTTGGCACTAAGATTTTGAAATTTCCAAGAAAAAGTCCCAAATTACCAGTACAAGCGTGTAAAAGGCCATTTGACGGTCCACTTGTGACTCTTGGTCACAATTGTCGTAAATAAACCAGTCAATTGCGTTTTGTGACCTTTTCTCTGTCATCAACCAGAACCAAATGTGTAATACAGAGCCATCAGTACATATACACCAATGCTGATTCCATACTCGGGGGGGGGGGTACGATAGACTCAACTTTTTAAAAAATATATGCCAAACTATATATATGAATTCATTAATCACGACTCTGGTACCACAACAAATGAAATATGATCCGTTAGAATTCAGTGTCATGTAACTGTATCCATGGTCACCACAGACATCCGTCGCCCACAGGAATTGGTGCCGCTATTCACAGAACTACTGTACAGCGTCACAGCTTTACTGTGCATTACATAACAGATAGTGCTGATATTCCAACATTAATTATTAATTAGACTGATCGTGGCTCTCGCGATCGCCAGAACCATAAGCACTAGATGACACTGAGTCCATGAAACATTCACACGACGAGTGAGGTACGGCCACAGTATTGGACCCAATATCGTAGGAATCATCAGATATCAACAACAGTCCATATATTCTTGCTGTATGCTATGGAATAGGGTCTCGAGCACTGCTTTTGGGGTAAAAGAAGAAGCTCTGAGAGCATTACCTACTGGCACAAGACGGCTGAATAAAGCAGAACCTGCATTTATAATACGTTTGCTTGCTCCTTCAAACGGTTCCCTTGCACAGTATCTTTTCCACCCGTGCCATTCTCTCTTGTTACTGAACTTCCTTATAGAACAACATACATAGTTTTAGTTTCTCGCCCGTGGTTTTTGCACGCGGCTGGAGATACCACAGACTTTGATGCCGTCTATGTATTGAAGAATGTGAGAAAGGTGGATATCTTGTCGGAGCAGTCTGCTGCTTATTCACAATGATTGTGGATACGGAGCTTGCTCGCGGTTTGCTATAGACCTATACAATTGCCATCAAAGAATAATGGGCCAGACAACCCACTCAAACGTGAGATTAATGATATTGTATCCATATTATGCACCAACGATTACAACATATGTTGATTTAGTTTAAGCACCATAGAGCATGTATACAGCTGTGCAATTAATTCAAGCAAAACACTTATCAAATATAAATTAGGAAATTACTAAAAATAAACAAAATAGTTTGTTCACTCACCTGTCGTGGTAATAAATACCAAGATAAACATTAGAAGAATCATGTGGAAGGTGGTTCATCGGTAGTCCCTTACACATAGGTACAGCACGGGGTAACTAGAATCATAAGCTCAATCCTGTTTCCAGCAGTACACGTGGTTATATGTCAGCTTATACAATGTATATCACAACAGTCGTGATATCGCTAGTTTGCCGTGTTGGCTTGTTTTATGCCGGTAATTCCGCGACGTTGCACGGTTTATTCCTGTAGCGGTCACCATGCGGAGTTGGGGGCAGTAGTGTCCGGCCAGTTACCGTCTCCTTGGTTACCCAGTACGGCTCCATCCTCCACCCCGTCCTGTTGGTCCGTCCCAGACCCGATCGACTGACGGTGGGACCCGAGGTGTCAGCACTTAGTGGCCGACTGTGCCACTTGGTTGCTGTTTGTCCGTCCGTCCGTCTGTCTACAAACATCTGCCTCTCTCGGGGCACCGCCAGCACCGTTCGGCGTCCATCGTCCCCGTCATTGGCAGCAACCCGTTGCCGACATCTCCTCCCAATATGGGGCGCTAAAACCTGCTTCTCTCTCCTCCAAAGCCCAAGGGCTATGTCCTTTTTATTACTCACTTTGGACGGAGGACTAACTCATCTCTGCCTCTCGCCGTGTCATTGGGCTGTTTGTACACAGTAATGATTCGCAGCTGTTTTGATCCCAGCTAGGTGTGATGTCTCAGCACGGAATCTCGTCCCCTTGCAATGGTCACCAGTAGTGGTACGAGGGTGGAATCCAGGGACTCAGAGAAGAATGTCGAGCTGCTGACGCCGCTGTCGTACGGTTGGTTGTCTCTCTGACCGCCTGCCTGCCTGCCTTCGATGTTCTCGTGGGGTGCTGTGAGCGAGTTTGGTCGTCCCCGGAGGCTCTCGTCAAGGTTCTAACCCTCGGAGGATTTTCGTCTCAGTCACCGCCTTTGTTGTCGCACCGTTCTCTTGTCCCCTTTGGCTCACCGACCATCTGACGACGACAGAGATTCTGCGAAAGGTGACTATAGGGCCGTTTGTTTGGTGAGCTTGACACCTTCTCTCGAACCAAAAAAAAAGCCGCCTCGCTGCCTCCTCTCCGCTCCAGTCTCTCCACTGTAGTCGCTTGTTGGCCCGGGGTTATTTCGTTCTTCGGGGCTTTTTCGCTCTCGGGCGCAGTGGGTTCCGACTAAACTCGAGAAGCAGTTGGAGCAAAGTGGCGTGTAATAATGTCGCACCCTAGATCAGGCATCCAAACAAGGGGGACAGCTACAAGTAGACGGGAATTAAATTAAAATGCAAATGAGGGCATGTAGCTAGCGCAAGGCTTGAGGGTGATGGAGGTTGCACCTCAAGGGGTGGGTGTCGGGGCCGAAGGGGGTGCCCGGGCCCTGGCTCTGGGGTCAGACAGTTCACCTCGAGGCCTCTATCCTTAGCGATCTCCCACCGGTCACAGTGTAGAGTCGGCGACACTCACTCAACAACCTGCTAAGTTCTCCTTGCTTCACACCTACAAAATCGGTCTCACTCTACGCACCACTTACGACACTGTAATAATATAAGAAAATATAAGTTCAGCTCAATATCACAGATAGGGGACCGGTGTTGGTATGACGTTAAGTGTCCGAGCACGTGTTCGAGGCGGTCCCGCAGATGTGCTGGTTATCTCAGCTGTCCAAGTGAAATTCACCCGTGTCGGGACCCATATCATAGCCGCCCGCCCTGCAACGCTAAAACAAGCCTGCAATGTTATTGTTATGTTCCTGGACAAGTGAACTCCGACGTAATGTGAAACCAGTGTTATTGGTTTGCTTTCATCGCCGACGCTTATAAAAGCACTTCGATAGCTTGTATTCGGAGTATAACTATCCGCCTCGACGCTCCGTTCCTCCGAAGTTATGTTCCAGCCAAAAGAATTGTAATAGTTGCAGTGAGTGCAGGCCGTGAGGGGCAGGTGACTCCGGACTTGTGCTCGAATTGCCCTTTCGGACCGTGGTCTCCGACTCTCGGACTTCAGTATAGACGCGTTCTGCGTGAACAGCGTGTAAGCGGATCAGACTACAAGTGAAATTGGAAGTTTGTGATAAGTTTTGACAGGATGACAGTGAATATTACACCAATATGTATACTTCGACCACGGAACCAGTCGATTGTGCAATTGCGACCTCTGCTACTCCTTAATATATCCCCGGAACAACTTCACAAATAACAAACACGAGCCGGAAAAAAGTTCCATCCAGACCTCTCGGAACATATATTTGATTTTAACTTCCTTTGTACCAAACGGTTTTCAACAGTTGAAGTCATTACGTATTCCACTTTTTAATGTTATTAATTAGAAATTGCCGATAGTTTTGTCCTTCGGGTACCGTTGCTTATATTGTAGTTACAGCGGAGATATTTTTGCCGTGGATAATGAGCATATGACTATTTAGCAGCACTCTAGCGCGCCTCTGACACGGGCCCGGGCTCGATCCGGCCGACGAAAGTTGCATCTGTAAGCAAATTTCCCTGGGCTGGGAACAGCTCAATGGGGGGCGGGGAGTCGGCCCGATGATGTCAGACATAGAACTGTTACTGCCGAGGACTACGTGAGTAGGGAATTCCCGAATGTCCTCGACTGGGGTTTTGTGATCCAGAGAACCACATAACCCGGTCCATATGCTGGGATACATGTATGATCCAGACTTGGTCACTTTGATGACTGTCCTGTTCGGTTATTCTTGTTGTCACAGCCAAGCCTACATGTTTGTATAGTTTGTATAGTACATCCACCTTTGATGAAAATGAATATTTCCTGACCCACATTTGGCACTATATAATAAGAACCAATTAGTGTTCCATGTACATGCATGATTCATCAAGCAATATGGTCTGTGGGTTTGTAAGTAAAGAATTTGATTGAAAAGATCACGTCCACCTTGCTCTGGAATTGCCAATATAGACAACATTAAATGTCAGCGTTGTTAATAAGGTTCGTTATAGAAATGTCGACGCAATGACTACAACATGATGAATTGTCGTAGACATATAATAGCGGTGGCATTGGACACATGTATTCGTTTTTGTGTTCTGATACTTGTTATCTATATAAATCCTTCTATTTACATATAATTTCAAAGTCATTTGCAATTAGATTACATATTTTGACCTGATATCTAGAAAGTATGGTATCGCATTGTCCTGAGAAAGAGCCGAGGTTTGCGTGGGCCTAAATGATGAATTAGACGGTACGACCAGGTCAGGTTGGCTAAGTGCTTTATCAGGGGCTTGGATAATGACGCTCGCTCGGAGAATTTTGCGTGTCTGGGTTGGAAGCGTTATCTGGCCGAGTTGGCAGTGGTAGCCTGATGAGTGGAAGGCTGTCTGCTCGTGAACATGTGCGAACACGTGCATTTACTTGCGAGAGGTTGTCCTCCGACCGCCCAGTCGGTCGTCTATCCTACCAACTTGTCGACGAAAACCTCGATAACGAAAATCTCAGGTCCTAAATGGCAGTACGGGTCTTTGTTAGCACCCTGTGTGGCATGCCCCGTTAATAAATGAGCCGGTTCGATGCTTTCTTCCTGGCGATTTTTGCCGGCTATTCTTTCGTTGAACACCTTTCTGTCGGACTACCTAATACTGTTGATGTCTCTGCGTTCTATGTATGTTTGACTGTTCCGTGATGGGGGAGCTCCTATCGGGATTAGTTCACGGGTGCAGACGGCCATCTGTGCAATCCTCCCTCAAACAAACGTCTGATGGTCCCTTCTGAAGGAAATGATGTATGTACAGATTCACCAGGTCTCTGCTCTGTTATGTATCGTCCCATATCGTTAATAGTGAGAAGCATATTCCCTGCGATTCCCTGCACAATATTACGCAATCGATTCCGAAATCCGGGATATAACATCCAAGTAAATGCACAACAAACACTAAAGACTGGCTAATTACATGTTAGTAAATAGCACGTGGAAATGAATCAGACCTGTATTATCTAACAACCATTCAGCTAGATATCAGCTTCGTTCTTTTCCCTCCCTTCCTTGTCAGTTTATAGATAGATAGGTAATTCATGCATTGAGTTGATGTTTGACTTGATAGATGAAATTGTGATTCATATCAAATAAAGTCATCAATATGTACATGTTTTGTTTGCTCCCACCCTGGTGTTTTTTTTTAAAGAAAAATTTATTTCAAACATGGAGCACACAGGAGATATCACATTTTGTGGGTCAGTCAGCTTCATATTTCTTAGGATGTCATTGACCAGAACATGGCAGACTGGGATACTTGTTTTTTTTTTTTACTTTTATACACCAGGAAACAAATGATCCACTTCAACGATTCAGTTGTTGAAGACAATTAAAGTTCTCCGGAGTTATGTTTGAATCTTGTCCCTTTCACAATGTATGGCGGGCAATGATTGTATCAAAGGCAGTGTGTACTTTGCGGTCAGCATGTCAAGAGCCTTGGATATCAGCCCAGATTCTCACAACCGCAAGTGACACAAACAAGCACTTGATATCCGACCAGTGGGTGGCTAATGAAAAAAAACTCGCACACCAATTAATGGCAAACCAGCAAGGCCTCTCATTTCAACAGGTGAACACGAATCGTTCACTTTTTTCGACGAATCAATTGTAAGAGGCATGTCGAATTACCGTGAAGGTGTCGTTAGAAGGACACAACAGGACCACCAGTGTGGCACAGCATTCAACCAGTGGGGGCTTTGGTATAAGCTTGCAACAAACTTCCCCAACTGGTGATGGTGTTAGGGAATGATTTTGGAACTACTGTTTGTAAACCTGAACACAACTCCGAGCTAACATTCAAGAATGGCATGTTTGGTCAGTGACTGGTCAGTCTGTCTATCGTGTAATGACATAAGTCTGTACATCTGTACAATGGCCATATTTGGTGAGAGGCGCCTGGTTTTTATCTGAACGTGGAGAAAGCGACGGTGTTAACAAGGACCGCCCTACGAATGAATCAAAACTCAACAGCTTTGATTAATGCATGGCTTTTGTAAAGTTCTCGAGAAATGATTTAGATCATTCTGACTGCATAGCGTAAATTGAGGCTATTACTTAGACTTTGATGATCGAAACAGTATGTTTCTGGTGTTCCTCCCCCCTCAGTACCGGGGACACCATCAGTGCATACATACCCCCTCATTAACCTATACGTGGTCATCGGCGAGTTGGGACGGTGGAAACACGACAAACCGTTGTGTCTTCCAGCAAAATATATGTACCTTGATAACAGGTACGTTATCGGTACAGGTTAGTATGACACAGATTCAGGATAACATCGATGACAATTTGTGCGAAGAAATAATTGTTGTGCTATGTCATTTTCGAATAAGGACTGGCAATTTTGCGCCCACATATTAAACGAAATACACTCAGTCACATCAGATGGATATCTTAACAAAAGACCCGGTGTGAGATGTTGGTATCTTTGGTCTATATCATAAACCACCACAACCCTCCCCTTATTATCACGGTCAGACAACTACTATACACTAGCTATTATTACTGTGTACAGCGCTGTATAATACATCGCTGTGCCGAGCCAATGGCTCGCGCCTGGCCGCGGAAATTGAAAATCTTGATCAAAGTATTTGAAGCATAATTATCGTGCAGTGCATTCCAAAAACTGTGCGGTCTGTTCCAGCTAGCGTGCAGCGACATCGCTGCAGTCTTAGTTGGGCGATTTCTACCGAAAATTCCAAACAAACTCACTATTTATTTCCACACGTATTTAGTGAAGTTTTTGTTGACATCTGCCGCCATATTCTGGGCTGTTCTGCATACGCATGTCAGAGGTCAACTGAATATTTGCATACTAGGTCGAGGTCACATTATCTGCGCATGTTCGTGCGCATGGGCAGCTAATGTGACCTCGACCTAGTATGTAAATATTTAGCTCACCTCTGACCTGCGCATGCGCACAATGGCTTATGGCGCTCTGAGATATCAACGGAAGCTCGATAAATGTGTCCTGAAATAAATGGACATTTACATTATGTTTTTTCATAGAAATCGCCCAACTAAGACTGCAGCGATGTCGCTGCACGCTAGCTGGAACAGACCGCACAGTTTTTGGAATGCACTGCACGATAATTACCTATGCTTCAAATACTTCAATTTTCGCGGCCAGGCGCGAGCCATTGGCTCGGCAGAGCGATGTATTATACAGCGCTGTACACAGTAATAGCTATTACTACTATACATTATATCAAGACAGAGTAATACCATTTATACCACTATAAATCTGTCATCCCACTTTGAGGTATACTTAGACTATATAGGGAGCATTTCGTGCAGCACCTGTGGCACTTTTTATATTTCCCTCAATCTACATGGCAAACAAGTGTGTACCTCACCTTTGTATATACCTAAAATGACCCCAAGGCCTTTTCCACTCAAACCTGCCATCGTATTGGACTCAACTGCAAGTATCATCCTTTTACCACCTAAAACGATTTTGATGATGCCAATGGGTAACTTGAGATATGGCACGTTTGGAATCAAAACAAAATCCAAGATGCAAAGCTACACTTGTGTCCACAGCGGCATACAAAGTTTAAAATGTAGCTGTACCAATGTTCACCTGATGTAATAGACAACTGCCCGGCAACCTAATCAGCCGATTCGAGGAGAAAAAAACTCACGAAATATGTGTATGACAAGAACGTGAGTAAACCAATCACAAATCAAAAGGCCACTGAGTTGATAGTATCATCGGAGACAGATTCAAAATCCACCAGCAGTGAGACCAGTTTAGTGGTATAACTATCAATCTATTTACAACCAAAAACCAATAAGGCCAGAATTTGATTCAGTCGACCACTTGATCATTTGAGCCCACAACGGAATTTGGAATACAGAGGCATTGAAATACAGCATAAGTCTTCGCCTGAACCTAATTGGATACATTAAAAAAGATTATATTTTCCTAAGCAATATATGGTTCTTGTTTAAGCCCAGCCTGGAAGCTGGAATTGCGAAAAACAGAATAAATATTTTTGCCTGAGTATATAAATTGCATACATGTATATATTGAAATTATTAATGTTTCCATGAAATTACATGGTCTGGCAATAAAACGGCTGAGTTGTGATCAAACTCCACGTTGGTGCTAAAGGACAACATTAAGGACGGTTTAGAGATGTATTCAGAGAACGTATCGTGTATTGTGTGTCTGCTTTACGACTATTGCTAATTTGCTACCCATTGTTTGTGGATATGATACACCCCTCATAAAGAGATGACGACATTGCGCGATGTGTCACGCTGATGTTCCGCCTCCGTACGTTGTGAGAAATAATATCGTGTCAGACTCTAGAAATAACCCACTATATTTCATAGCATTACTCATATACCCGGTAACAATCAATTTTAAGAATGAGCAAATTTATCAACAGGAATAGATGGACACGTGCACAACAAACTGTAGCCTACATGTTAAACGACTCGTTTCCAAAGGGTGTCTGATTTATGAATCGCATACTTGAGGTTATATCTTATTTATGATCAATACATTTGAGGTAATGATTGACATCAGCTACATACTTTTAGATACACCAAACTGTGTATCACCTTTGACGTGATATCTGACATGAGAGCCATGCATTTGAGGTAATATCTGACATAGGATCCATACTTTAAGGTAACATCTGACATAAGATCCATGCATTTGAGATAATATCTGATATAGGATCCATATTTTTAGGCAACATCTGACATAAGATCATTGCATTTGAGATAATACATGACATAAGATCCTTGCATTTGAGATAATACATGACATAAGATCCATGCATTCGAGATAATATCTGACATAAGATCCATACTTTTAGGTAACATCTGACATAAGATCCTTGCATTTGTGATAATATATGACATACGATCCATACATTTGAGGTGTAAACTGACTTTTAACATTTGAGATAAGATCCATTCTGTTGTGGTGACGTCTGACTCAGTATCCATACTTTGACATATGAGATAAGAATCATACTGTTGAGGTAACATTTGACATAAGATCCATGCAATTGAGGCAACATTGAGGCAACATCAGGTCCATGCATTGGAAGTCATGCAAAGCTTTGCAGCTCGAAATTTCGGATTTCAGTCCATATGTACAACATTATTATTATTGATGTCAATGTAATCATTTTTTTCCAAGACCGATCTATTTCCGTATATTGTAATGTACACATCCAGTATGATTACTCAGTATGATGATTGTTTAAAGATGTGTATAAATAAATGGTATGTCTGGTTTCTCTAATTGTCGAATGTCAATGCCTTATTGTCTCGACATGTATTTTGTTCACATTCGCATAACAGCTTGTGTAGCTTGTATATTACACTGATTTTGTATATCTATATTATACGAAAATATGCGATGTAAAATAAGTAAACATTCACAATCTACTTAAGTCATACCAAACACATTTGGTTTCTTAAAGTGATTCAGATTGGTCTGAATCATGCATGCAGGAATACCCTGGATGTTATATATTTTTCAACACATGTACACTTGAATTAGGACAATTCGAATTCTATGTACACACATCCGTAGTTCGCCGGAAAAGTCTCTTAGTTTGTTATGTATGCGTTCAGAAAAGAAGTATGACTATATTATGTATGTAAAAGTGTTTTCTCTGGTAAAAGAAATCCAACTTCAGTGAAGAGTTAGAAGTTTGTAAGTGATGTAATAAAATGAATATACAAAATGCTTCAAAACAAGAACCCCGTCTTTCAAAAGACCTACATGTGTTCAAAACAAAATATAAACAACTATATATGTAGTGTCTGGCTCTGTATGAAGTCTGGGTGGCCTTGGGTGAATATATTTCGTCGAGCTTTGTTTCTATTCCAAAAATGTCGTATTTTAGGTTTGCTATTGTCATCATAAAAATATAGTTCTGTTGGTTAAATAGATTGGCACGAACATTTGCACTAATGAAAAAAATATTTTCATTACTTGTAGAAATTCCTGAAAGATGGGAATCATAATGATTAGATCCTGGACATATATGCAACAAGGAGTTCAGAATAAAGTCCTGGTGTCATCAATACTGATACAATTGCTGCATAACACTTGCTCTGCATTATTAGTATAACATGTTAATCCCGATACAACATACGTATGTTATATTATTATCATCAACATTACAGCCTGGTAGTGTTTCAGAAGAAATAGTAATCAGCGGGATGATTCGTGGTAGAGTGACGCCGATTTGAAGCCTAACCGGTGACGCCTTCTGTTCATCTCTAACAAATCAGTAGTCTCTTAGCTAATTCCATCCAGTGTACAGTAGAAACACCTTTATTTTTTACACACTGTATGTCCCTGTGTGACTTTGGCTTTAAATATGTAGTCAGACTTTATATCTATCCCAAAATGTTCTATGTAGAATTGTTATTTTATCATCAACATCTGGTTGTGTGGTGGTTTACACGTTGATACTTACATCCAGCAATGAATGTGATCAGTAATGAATGTGATCAATTCAGACATAGGATCCCCAAACACTCACATATAAGTGATCAGAAATAAGTAGCGTGCTCTGGACCTCAAAATAAGCGAGCAATGGAACATTCAACTAACTCAGGTACAAATTAGTTTACGGGTCTGCATACATGCTTGATCTCTGAATTCTCGTGAAGGAGACTGTGTACATCAGCTTGAGCTTCGATATTGTTGCTCTCCGAAAATCATAATGCGCGAAATGCAAACCGCTTTACACCGATTTGCAGAACTGAATACATTCATAGCGTCCCCAAGCGATCTGATTTTGATGCAGAACTTTCCGTTGGCCGTGACATGTAGTGCATGTACAAAGTAGTAGACCAAGAAGTGAAAAGTACCAGTGTCCCGATGAACTCGATGTCCTCCAATGGCCAATGGTCATTGTAAAAAAGGATTGAAACCATTTTAAACAATTGAATGAAATGTCGGAATGAATGGGTTCCCTATAATAAATATATATGAATACTTTACTTTGCTGCAACAAAAGAAAACCCGTGTGTTCCAGAAAGAGCGATTGAGTACAGAAAATCAGTACTGCATTTCATATAAGATATCGTGAAGGAAACTTCACCATTCTGTACTTTCCAGTGACATTATCGGTTCTCAAATCTTGGATTGGATAGACGTGGAATCAATACCCAGTATTAAGTATTCCGAGCAAACAAAACAGGGTCCGTTATCCAATCTCATAGTCCGGGGACAGAAAGTTATATCAGGCATACGAAGTGAGAGAAAACAAAAATGACAGGGAAACTCATGAACCCCCCAAAATGGCCATTAGGAGGTGAAATCAGGTGTTCCGGAAAGAGTGAGCATTTCCTGCCCCACTAGTGGCACCCGTCATGAATTCCCCAAAATTAACATGAAAATAGATCTAGTTTCATGGCAGACATGGATTTGCTGTATTTATCCACCAGATCATGATGACGTCCATAGAATTTCTTAAACGCAGCTATAAGTCTTGGTAAAACATATCCTTGTCGCAGCAGTTTAGAGACTAGCTGGGCACTTCGATAGACAAAGTCCTCATATTTGCAACTAGCTCTGGAATAGCGTATAAGTTGAGAAACAAACACACCATATGCCGGTGACATAGGAATGTTGCTGCTCAGAAAAGGGAAATTGACTATGGAAAATTTGAAATCATCACGTTTGTCATATAATCTAGTTGACAGGTTAGAATCATTATCAATCTCCAACCTCAGGTCTAGATAGTTGGAAAAATTAGCGGAGTCTGTAGTATCTTTAATTTCAAGTTCCTTAGGATATATGACATCCAAATAATCACCAAACTTGGGATTATTTAGCGACAATACATCATCTATGTGTCGGAAAGTGAAATTAAAATTACATGTTAGTTTCTTAGAACCTCCTCGTTGTAAATGTTGGATAAAATCTGATTCATATGAGTATAAAAACAGGTCTGCCAATAATGGTGCACAGTTTGTACCCATGGGAATACCAATAGCTTGTTGAAATATTCGACCACCAAATTCCACAAAAATATTATCAATCAGAAAATTAACCATATTTACCACATCTATTTCAGTATATTTGTATGGGGCATCAGAGTCGCCTTTAACAAAATAAGCGGTATTATATTTAACTACAATATAGTGGTACCGACGTTGTCCCTTTTTAGAGAAAAATGAATTATTGATTAGTTTTTTGAGCTGAGACTTCAGTTCAGAATGAGGTATAGTTGTATACAAAGTGGAGAAATCAAATGTTTTGATAGACGTTACTTTTGAAAGTGTGTGAGGATGTAGATATTCCAATAAAGATTTGGAATTTTTTAATATCCACATTTGGTTTATACCACTTCTAGAATAGATGGTTTCAGAGTACTTTTGGAGACCCTGTTTAATTTTAGACACTATAACAGTTAATATTTTAGAAAGGATATTTTTAGATTGGATATTTCTTCATTTTCACTCAGTACTTTTGTGAAATTCGGTTATGGTATATTTCAGCAAACAATTAGTATTGCAATGGGAACATCTGTGTTATTGGCAAACCTATTCAGATGTTCAATTAAATCAGATTTCGTCTAGCTCTCGCAAAGAATCGAATGAATAATGTAACATCTGTCTTCAATATAATTTCCTGATGTACATAATTTATTGTCACTGAAGTATCCCATGCATGTTCACCAATCACCAACCTTGGATAGAATCTTCACCAATCACTAACCTTGATAGATAAGAAAATTAGAATATATATATATGGCATCCTATTACTCACCGAACTCGGGATTATTCAGTAACATCGAAACTTGAAATTAGAGTTACTTGAATGTTTGTGTCTTAGATGTTCATCGTTGCAGTTGTTGGATGAATCTGATTCATAGGA
Source organism: Terebella lapidaria (assembly GCA_949152475.1). NCBI lineage: Eukaryota > Metazoa > Annelida > Polychaeta > Terebellida > Terebellidae > Terebella > Terebella lapidaria. Next base: position 51,647,989 of record OX424557.1, on the reverse strand, counting down.
GTATAAAAACATATCACCAATAATGGTGCACGGTTTGTACCCATTGGAATACCAATAGTTCGTTGAAATCGTCGGTCACCAAATATCACAATCAACTCGGTAGATGTTTGTGATCGGGAAAGTATATATACGTATTTCGTGGGGTTTGTTTTGGATTTTTTAAAATCGTTTAATCGGGTGCTTGACAGTTGCATACATATTTCATCAAGTATACTGTAGAAATAACTGAATTGTACACACTGTCTGTTGCAGGTGAGGCCGCGCCGTGTGTCTTTGGAATAAATATTTGAACTGGCTTTGTTCTTATTTCAAGTGTGAGTGAGCATGTAGATATTTCATGAATTCCATATATTCCAGCAGGTAGATATTTTTTTGATATCCATATTGGTTTAAACTTTTAGATTATATGGTTTCACAGTATTTTTTTTTTTGGTATGCTATGTACAACAAATAAACATGTACATTTCCATCCTTGACCTATAAAGGCTGGCAAATAAACACGACAACGATATGATTTATATGACAAATGATGGTTCATCTATCCACGATATTACAAGCATGAAGACCGGTTGCATTTCGCCCCTGAGCCCTGTAGATGATAATTTTTTAAATGAGAAAATGTAAACCGTTCTCTCAATTTACAAACCGTTCGCTCAAAATAATAAACCGTTTGTTCAATTGGCCCAAGTATCATGCACTGCGCCTTCCTCTATATTCAATAAGGATTAAAAGGGTGACAGACGGATTAAATGGCATTCATTTAGTGGACGAGTAGTATTAAGACGCAGTGTATGATACTTGGACCGTTCAATTTAATATATCGTTCACTCAATGTAATAATCATTCGTTCAATATATTATATCGTTTCCATGGTTCGACATATTGAGTGAATGATTTGTCAAACCGTGGGAAAGGTAAAAAAAACTTCAAAGATCAAAATAGTAAATTTGGTGAATAAAGTTGTGGTTGAACACTAAGCATTCTCTGGTAACCTTTCCTAGCCCTTCCGCTACTTTTTTTTTGTTCCGGACATCTCTCACGACATTGGAACCAACATTTTACCTCAAAGTAAATTTCAATTCACAATATTTTTACGATAGATATAATGACAAAACTAGCTGAGTGAGATTTTCAGGAAATACGGGAAACATCGAGTTGGAACTGGCGGAAGAATACAAGAGAGCACGAGACTGGAGGTCGAGTGCTCTATTTGATGTTCTTCCGCCAGTTCAAACGAAGTCTCACCGCGTGTTGGAAAACACACGAAACTGGTTTTGTTTCTATCACATGCTATGAATCTATGATTCAGAAATATTTGAAAAACCAACCCCCTGTAAATTAAAGTGAAACTGTAGCGAAGATTGTAAGAACTTCCTACAATCTTTGATTGTACCCAAGGACCCCTTCTATTGAGTAGGAGACCCGTGAACATGTGTTTTGCTAGGGAACACTATAAACAGTATAAACGTTACTAAGAATGGATCGGGTGATGTGTCATTGTGACGTCATAGAACACTCGTGCTTTCATTGTTATTTCAAATCAAAATGCATCTAGACAGGTGCATGTGAATATGTGAAATGTGAAGCAAACATGAGAAAAGAATAGTGCAAATTTGGTGTTCCCGACAAGGGTCATCACACTCTCAGAAATCACCAGCTGATCACTGTGTGTTCCTACGTTTGTAGTTTAGGAAAAATTCATAGCATGTTATAAAAAGTGGTCATCTAGTGATCTATTAAGACAGTTGAGGCTCTATTGTCGATCTCAGTATCGTAACTGTTCTTGTCATATCAAGTGTTTATTTGGTGTGGGGGAGAAAATCTACCAACCCAGTAGCTTACGGGCCTCCGGTTAGTTTTGTATTTTGGATGGCTCCCCTTTTTGGGTCTGTAAGTCTCCTGCTGTCACGGTGTGATTTTGGGGACCAACAAACACACACATTTTGTTAAATTTTGTTCATTATGCATTTATTAACATATTAGAGTTGGAGAGTCGCCATTGGTGGCGAAATTCTTCAACAGATACTCGTTTGTTTACATACTAATATTGTTAATACTATCACATGATCTCGTATACTAATCCACAAACAACACATTTTCGTCTGATCCTTGAGCGATATCATACTTTCTGCAAATGATTCTGTGTGGCGTTATGTCTGACAATGTATATGAATGATACCTAACATGGTCATATTAGTCAATAAATTACGATTTAGAAAACAAAACGCGTATTCATAATTGTATTACAATGGTCACTAAAACGAGGGATGTCAAAAACAAATCACAGAGTTAAACCTAAATGTAAGAATGGAACGCCTGGCTGAGTAATTTAAACCCCTCGTTATAATTGGTATAATAATGGTATTGGTTTATTATTATGTGTTATTTCTCTGAGCTAAATTTATGGTTTTCAAAATAACTATCAAAGGAAACGCTTTTGTCATATATTTATCAACAGTTACAATGATACCGGTAAGTATTATTCAGTTTTATGATACAAAATAAACATAACATTGAGTTATTCATATTGATAAAAAATAAACAGATCATAAAGTGAAAACTTCTAATGGATGTTCATATACAGTATTGGTAGACAGATGATTTGATGAAAACGAAATTTGATTCGTGACCGATTATAGCCTGTTAGCTATATTGAGCGGGATTTTCTAAACATTACTTTACTTTGAGGACGCGTGTGTTGAAATCCATACATGTTACACGTATGATTACCTAACATCGGCCGTAATAATGTAACACTACTGTTGATTCAAATAACACATTGTCGATTGTATTTTTAGAGTCCACCCTGATTGCACCTGTTTTGATGTATGGCTTTCAGCAGATTGAAGCAACTCTCAAGCACAGGACGTGATGCAAATCACAAAATGATTAATCTATCAATAATAGATCATTGGAACACATTTGGTCTTCAGAATAATGGATAGCAATTAATTTGCGCACGTATTCCTCACACCTTGTAACGGAGCCCTTTATAGGACATAAACATAGGACAAACTGAGGAACGATTCAATATTATAGAGTGAACGATTTGCCAAACCGTGGGAACAATATACTATATTGAGCAAAGAGCCAATTATGTTTTGACCGAAAGTTTTGTAAATTAAGTGAACAGTATACTTTATTCTCATGTCATGTCATATTAAGGGCCCTATGTGATGAAAACAAAAAAAATTAGCCCAAAGGCTAAGAAGGTTACCGGACAATATATATTTTAGATATTAGCCCTTTGTCCCATGACCTTGAAAATAAGGTCATTGGTCAATCAAAGGTCAGGAGAATGTTCAGTATATATCATTTCCAGTATGTCCACAATTGATTCCTAAGCTGTAAAATCGATAACAAATGAGATATTAGTCATTTTGTCCTGTGACCTTGAAATTTAGGTCAAAGGTCAAATTCAAGGTCACGAGAATAATCTGTATATATAATTTCCTATATGTTCATGGTTGATTCCTAAGCTGTAAAGTCAATAATAAGCGAGATATTGGCCATTTTGTCCTGAGACCTTGAAAATTAAGTCAAAGGTCAAATTCAAGGTCATGACAATATTCAGAATATATCATTTCCTATATGTTCATAATTGATTCCAAAGCTGTAAAGTCGATAATAAACGAGATATTGGCCATTTTGTCCTGTGACCTTGAAAATTAGGTCAAAGGTCAAATTCAAGGTCATGACAATATTCATAATATATCATTTTCTATAAGTTCACGATTGATTTCTAAGCTGTAAAGTCGATAATGAGCGAGATATCAGCCATTTTGTCCTGTGGCCTTGAAAATGAGGTCAAAGATCAAATGCAAGGTCACGAGAATATTCAGCATATATCATTTCCTATATGTCCACAATTGATTCCTAGTTTCTAATCTCAATATTGAGTAAGATATTAGGCATAATGTGTCCCATCATAAAGCATGGGAGAATTTAATATGGGAAAGTCCCATTTGGGCCGAGTTTGGGCCAAAATGACCCACTTCGAGTGATTCAAGGGTAACGAAACTTATACACGTCACAGGGGCATATATAAGGAGTGTTATGCATCAATAAGAAAAAAAGTTACTGAACAGATTTTGAGAAAACGACTGTCAAATTCCAAAATTGGCAATTTTTCGTGAAAAATGACCGCCATTTTGAAAAAAAATAACGAAAAACTAAAAAATACCTCCCTCTCAAAATAATTTTAGGTATTTTTGTTCAAAATTTCAGAGAGATTCGACTTTAAACTTTAAAGTTAAAAATGTAGACAGACGACGACGGACGATGGACGCAACGCCATGCCAATAGGTTATCGGACCAAAGGTCCGGTAACCTAACAAAAAAATTTCCACGGAGCAAGTACTTCTTGCGATAATAAAGATTTGTGCATATTCGACGACGTGGCGTGATATCAACACTTTACCATCCGTTGACCGACATTGAAAAATTATGTATCCGATAAGAACAATTTATAACTGAAAACAACAAATCATCCCAAATCTCCACTATACCAAACACTTTCTGTGTATGCAAATGAACTACAAACACGTGATATTTGAGTTATTTGTAAAAGTTTAGGTTATGATGTTACTAACGTTAGTAATGAGAGATGGTTTCAAATTCATAATTAAACCTCACACCCATTGCAGTTGTTTACAGCATTACTAATAGTGGGCCTTTTCAGCAGTCTCGTTGAAAAATGCAAGGATTGCCATCTATGTGTACTCAGGTTCTCATTCACAGTGTTCCCTGTGCAGCTGAATACTCTCTCCCGAGGCTATGCACCAGCGAAGCAGGCACTGCCGGGTATTTTCCTGCAAGCTTGCTCACATGAATGAATGAATTTTTCTTTTCAATGTTACTAGCGTTAATGGTGAGATTTTTCAGTCACCACATTTGGATATAATATTGTTTTTGCTTCCACCAATTTGAGATTCATGGAGGTTTGCTGTGGAAAATATACAAGTCAATATTAGTCAACTTTTGAAACACCCCACCAAATTCATCAGTGCGTTTACATACCATATCTAACGATATAATCCAGTCATCAATATCTGAGTTTTGGGGGTTGGGTCTGGGCGTACTGAAGGTGAAATGGCAGCCATTGTTACATGTATTTGGCGAATTGACACCCGTGCTGCATCATAAAAGCGAACATCGTGGAAACCACGACATGGTCGGCTTTACAATGTGAAAAAAGTGACCATGTCGGTCTTTTAACGTGAAATATCCGATCATGTCGCTCTTGTCATGGATGGTGCTTCCGGTGTGATAAAAGCGACATGCCTGCAGCTATGTTGTCCAGTTCGTGAGTCGAGGTGGATCACTGGGACTTGATTCAAGACTGGATTGTTTTTTTTTTACCACATCAGCTCGAGTTTGTGCAGTGTTGCACTTCCCTCAGTGGACACACTCATAAATAGTTGCTTTAATAATTGAAAAACTTTTTCGACCATACTTTGTTCCTCACGAGAAGAATGCGGTGTCACACACTTCCGGTGATATGCTGGTCAAAACACCAATTGCACGGATTTGATTGCACGGATTCACATTGTAAGTAGCAATCTGTTTCCACCAATACATCCAGATATCGATGATGCTAATGACAAACGTAATATACAACATTTTGCAACAGAAACAAAGCCCGACAAAATAGTTTATCCAACGACATACTGGTGTCATCAGGGGCAGACAGTGTGTTAAATGTAATTATTTCTACTATAGACCTGGTGGAATTAGTATACAACTGCCCAACAACCTATGAAAATAATTTATGAATCTAAAACAAACCCCATGGAATAGATATGTGACAAGTACATAAGTATCTGTTCACAAACCAAAAGGCTACTGAGTTGATGGTTCTTTGTTCCTAGGTCAATTTATCATAACATTTTTTCACCAATGCAGATGATTTGTGTGCTTCCGGGCCAAGTCCATATTAACTTCAGTTTCTATGATACATACATGTTTCGAAAACAGAATGAGTCATCAATTTAGTCTCACGTAATTGGGGTTGATATTATTCATACCGAAAACAAACAAACTACATACACAATGCCTAATATAACCCATAGCAACATGGTTCACACAGATCTTGACTTGATACTCCATGGCACAAATATCTCCGAAAGTATAATAATGTGAGATATGATGATCTGCTACACGAGTTTGTACGATGCTCCATGAATGTCGAATCGCGGCTTTATGATTAGCTGTTCGAAATGTGTTTATCGTCCTTGCGTATTTTCCATGAGAAAAAATAAATAGGAAGAAAATTAAGACCAAAAAAAAAGATACATGTATAGAATGAAAGGTTAACTTCTATTTGACCAAGGAATCCAAGTGATCATTGTGCGAACCAAATTCATTGCGAACCTTAATGACAACATATTTGTTGAGTATAGTGGTGATACTTTGCAGCAAACAGTAGACATCTGCATTCCTCTATTTTTCAGGAAATTGATTTCATCTGCTGAACAGTCATAAAATGAGGAGGTATGCGACATATTATTCGATGAAGTCATATCAATGAATAACCCTTAATTTGATGAATAGCCACATCAGATAGTGCCACACGAGTGGCTATGCTTTGCGGAAATGTCGGTGTGTTCACACCGGGTTTCCATGTAGTGCAGAAGATACTCAACTTCTTGGGTTGTGGATTTGAGTGTTTGTCGGCATTCATTTGTGCTTATATGACCCAAAATGTTATTTGTATCACAATAGTCGCTGAAATTAGAAGAGAATACTTGGTTTCAGCGCATGCTTGTCGCTGAATTAGTAACGGTAGTGTGCAGTGACTGACTGGTCAGTGAACTTCCTTCCTCGGCTAATTCCAGTGTCTGTTCCCCAAATCATTTGTTGTGGTAATTGTTTGTCAAGTCAACTGTAAACCTGACCCAACAATGTCAACCTGACAGCTATACAAGTGGTTAAATTCTTGGATTAGCACGAACAATACAGTGTACACATCAATAGTCATGAAAATGCTCCTGATGGGCTATTGTTGTATGTCACATACATATACAATAACAGATACAATACTGATCTCATTGTGCCATCAATGATGTATAAATATTCATGGAATATCGCTGTTCAGACCATAACGCATTATCATATATTTCCCAGAATATTTAGACATGAATACTAAGTATTGCCATAATAACCTGCTACTTTGTCAGTCCACCCCTGGCTATGGACCAATGATTCCAGAACAGCTATAGGAATCACATGTATTATAATCGAATAATGTTATCTTGTTATTGATATCCGGGACAACTAGGCATTCACTAAGATCAAATAGTGACAACGAACTGTGTGTGTCGTATGTTCATTGCTTGATTGATTTCTCTGATCTGTTGTACAGTACACCACATGGTGCTGAATGGAACGGTACAGCACATCACATGGTGCCGAGTGGAACGGTACAGTACACCACATGGTGCCGAGTGGGTCGGTACAGTACACCACATGGTTCCGAGTGGAACGGTATAGTACACCACATGGTGCTGAGTGGAACGGTACAGTACACCACATGGTGCCGAGTGGAACGGTACAATACACCACATGGTGCCGATTTGAACGGTACAGTTCACCACATGGTGCCGATTTGAACGGTACAGTACACCACATAGTGCTGAATGGAATGGTACAGTACATCACATGGTGCCGAGTGGAACGGTACAGTTCACCACATGGTGCTGAGTGGAACGGTACAGTACACCACATGGTGTTGAGTGGAACGGTACAGTACACCACATGGTGCCGAGTGGAACGGTACAGTACACCAAATGGTGCTGAGTGGAACGGTACAGTACACCACATGGTGCTGAGCGGAACGGTACAGTACACCACATGGTGCTGAGTGGAACGGTACAGTACACCACATGGTGCCGAGTGGAACGGTACAGTACACCACATGGTGCTGAGTGGAACGGTACAGTACACCACATGGTGCTGAGTGGAACGGTACAGTACACCACATGGTGCTGAGTGGAACGGTACAGTACACCACATGGTGCTGAGTGGAGCGGTACAGTACACCACATGGTGCCGAGTGGAACGGTACAGTACACCACATGGTGCTGAGTGGAATGGTTCAGTTCACCACATGGTGCTGAGTCGAACGGCACAGTACACCACATGGTGCTGAGTGGAACGGTACAGTACATCACATGGTGCTGAGTGGAACGGTACAGTTCACCACATGGTGCCGAGTGGAACGGTACAGTACACCACATGGTGCTGAGTCCAACGGTACAGTACACCACATGGTGCTGAGTGGAACGGTACAGTACACCACATGTTGCCAAGTGGAACGGTACAGTACACCACATGGTGCCGAGTGGAACGGTACAGTTCACCACATTGTGCAGAGTGGAACGGTACAGTACACCACATGGTGCTGAGTGGAACGGTACAGTACACCACATGGTGCTGAGAGGAACGGTACAGTACACCATATGGTGCCAAGTGGAAAGGTACAGTACACCACATGGTGCTGAGTGGAACGGTACAGTACACCACATGGTGCCGAGTGGAACGGTACAGTACACCACATGGTGCTGAGTGGAATGGTACAGTACACCACATGGTGCTGAGTGGAACGGTACAGTACACCACATGGTACCGAGTGGAATGGTACAGTACACCACATGGTGCTGATTCGAACGGTACAGTACATCACATAGTGCCAAGTGGAAAGGTACAGTATACCACATGGTGCTGAGTGGAACGGTACAGTATACCACATGGTGCTGAATGGAACGGTACAGTATACCACATGGTACCGAGTGGAACGGTACAGTACACCACATGGTGCCGAGTGGAACGGTACAGTACACCACATGGTGCTGAGTGGAACGGTACAGTTCACCAAATGGTGCTGAGTGGAACAGTACAGTACACCACATGGTGCTGAGTGGAACGGTACAGTACACCACATGGTGCTGAGTGGAATGGTTCAGTTCACCACATGGTGCCGAGTGGAACGGTACAGTACACCACATGGTGCCGAGTGGAACGGTACAGTACACCACATGGTGCAGAGTGGAACGGTACAATACACCACATGGTGCTGAGTGGAACGGTACAGTTCACCACATGGTGCTGAGTGGAACGGTACAGTACACCACATGGTGCTGAGTGGAATGGTACAGTTCACCACATGGTGCCGAGTGGAACGGTACAGTACACCACATGGTGCTGAGTCCAACGGTACAGTACACCACATGGTGCTGAGTGGAATGGTACAGTACACCACATGTTGCCAAGTGGAACGGTACAGTACACCACATGGTGCCGAGTGGAACGGTACAGTTCACCACATTGTGCAGAGTGGAACGGTACAGTACACCACATGGTGCTGAGTGGAACGGTACAGTACACCACATGGTGCTGAGAGGAACGGTACAGTACACCATATGGTGCCAAGTGGAAAGGTACAGTACACCACATGGTGCTGAGTGGAACGGTACAGTACACCACATGGTGCCGAGTGGAACGGTACAGTACACCACATGGTGCTGAGTGGAATGGTACAGTACACCACATGGTGCTGAGTGGAACGGTAGAGTACACCACATGGTACCGAGTGGAATGGTACAGTACACCACATGGTGCCGATTCGAACGGTACAGTACATCACATAGTGCCAAGTGGAAAGGTACAGTATACCACATGGTGCTGAGTGGAACGGTACAGTATACCACATGGTGCTGAATGGAACGGTACAGTATACCACATGGTACCGAGTGGAACGGTACAGTACACCACATGGTGCCGAGTGGAACGGTACAGTACACCACATGGTGCCGAGTGGAACGGTACAGTACACCACATGTTGCCGAGTGGAACGGTACAGTACACCACATGGTGCGGAGTGAACAGTACAGTACACCACATGGTGCTGAGTGGAACGGTACAGTACACCACATGGTGCCGAGTGGAACGGTACAGTACGCCACATGGTGCCGAGTGGAACGGTACAGTACGCCACATGGTGCCGAGTGGAACGGTACAGTACACCACATGGTGCCGAGTGGAACGGTACAGTACACCACATGGTGCCGAGTGGAACGGTACAGTACACCACATGGTGCTGAGTGGAACGGTACAGTACACCACATGGTGCCGAGTGGAACGGTACAGTACACCACATGGTGCCGAGTGGAACGGTACAGTTCACCACATGGTGCCGAGTGGAACGGTACAGTACACCACATGGTGCCGAGTGGAACGGTACAGTTCACCACATGGTGCCGAGTGGAACGGTACAGTTCACCACATGGTGCCGAGTGGAACGGTACAGTACACCACATGGTGCCGAGTGGAACGGTACAGTACACCACATGGTGCCGAGTGGAACGGTACAGTTCACCACATGGTGCCGAGTGGAACGGTACAGTTTACCACATGGTGCCGAGTGGAACGGTACAGTTCACCACATGGTGCCGAGTGGAACGGTACAGTACACCACATGGTGCCGAGTGGAACGGTACAGTACACCACATGGTGCCGAGTGGAACGGTAAAGTACACCACATGGTGCGGAGTGGAACGGTACAGTTCACCACATGGTGCCGAGTGGAACGGTACAGTACACCACATGGTGCCGAGTGGAACGGTACAGTTCACCACATGGTGCCGAGTGGAACGGTACAGTACACCACATGGTGCCGAGTGGAACGGTACAGTTCACCACATGGTGCCGAGTGGAACGGTACAGTTCACCACATGGTGCCGAGTGGAACGGTACAGTTCACCACATGGTGCCGAGTGGAACGGTACAGTACACCACATGGTGCCGAGTGGAACGGTACAGTACACCACATGGTGCCGAGTGGAACGGTACAGTACACCACATGGTGCTGAGTGGAACGGTACAGTACACCACATGGTGCTGAGTGGAACGGTACAGTACACCACATGGTGCCGAGTGGAACGGTACAGTTCACCACATGGTGCCGAGTGGAACGGTACAGTACACCACATGGTGCTGAGTGGAACGGTACAGTACACCACATGGTGCCGAGTGGAACGGTACAGTACACCACATGGTGCCGAGTGGAACGGTACAGTACACCACATGGTGCCGATGTATATGGGACGTTATCTTCTTTGCTATGTGACATTCACAATGTATCAATGTACAGGCATCACAGGCATTAAACACTGCCTGGTTATTGTCTTCCTCAATACCGATCAGAAATGAATTCTTCATGAGTTGTGACCATGGATTCTTGGTACACTAAATCCCATTATCTCGAACAGTTTTATGGTGAGCAGTATGAAAGCCACACATCCCCATATAGAACGTTCTTTTGACATCCGCATTACAATGGAATATTTTATCGCTCTTTATCATGTTTTGGCCCCAATATTAGCAGTTGATTGGATGGAGACAATCCGATGCAAGTTCAATTCGCAATATTTCCTCGTAGCATCGGTAACACGGCAAATCAGATAAACAAATCAGCACAGGTCGGTAAGTGAACCGATAGTCCGAGTAACTTTACGTTTACGTTTATCGCTTCCTGTTTTGATTCAATAATCAAGCCGTGTGCATTGGGATCTAACGAGTATGTCGTTGGCCATGATATATGACCATGGAAAAAAACAACAAATATATTTACAAAATCTTGGGAGCTTTGAACATGATGAATGAATTTGAAGGCACAACAAAACCTCGGTGATTTAGGAGTAGGAGATAGGCCTACTATTGGTGCCAATATGACTATCTCAGATCTGGTGCTCCAAGAGAGAGAAAGAGCATAATCCTGCCTCGCATGACGAATCGAGTCAGAAACATATTGGTATCTAGTGAAACATTACTTGTGTGCATATTGAACACAATAACTTCTTGCTATGCCACATGAATAACTATCAAAGCACAAGCAATCTTGAATTAATGATTCTTTGTTGGATGCAGTGCTCCTCTATATACATATACCAGTCGTGACTCCACAGCCTTGGGCGTTTGGGTACAATGATTACTTGTGCTCTGTTATTCTCACACTACTGCCACATGCAATTTATTGTACATGAATATAGTATTTGTTTCCAGGAGCACCCGGGAAGGACTCGGAAGTATTAAATGTTCAGCAAATGACATTGTGGATGTGATCGGAGAAGCACTTAGGCCACCTCGACAGCGTGTTTCATCATTGAACAGCTCACAGCCTATCATCGACCAGGCAAACACTGGCCAATCTCAGTGTTTGGGATATCATCATTATGGATTGGCAAGCATATTTGATATGCGACAGAGACGCACTTGGTTGAAAATGATTATCACAAACGTTCGTGTCGTGCGTTCCTTAGGACTATGTATGTAAGAGACGTTCTATCGCCTGTTAGTTGATTGGGAAAAAACAAGACAGTATCAATCTGATACACGACTAAGCCCAGGACATCCTGCGACATGGCACAGTACAGCACCGTGTCAGTAACGACAGAGAACGGGACCTCATGTGACGGAGTCGAGTTCTCATACAGTGTCATGGTCGAGAGTGTTGCTATCGTCATTATGGCGATCTGGATGTTACTAATTTGCGGCGGAAACGGCTTCATCCTGTTGGCCTTTGTACGATCGAAGCGACTACGAACCATCACAAATTTCTACATTGCCATGTTAGCGATCTCCGACTTTGGACTCGGTTGTATGCTACCGTATATACTCGCCGGCTTCCTCGATAGCTCCTTCTTGCTCCAGGACATCAAGGCATGTGCTTTTTACTTCGTGGGATCACATTTTTTCGGCACAGCTTCCGTTTGGGGCCTAGGTGCTTTGACCTTTGACCGATACCTGGCTATCACATCACCTCTGCGCTATTCTAGTGTCATGACCCGGAAACGTTATGTGGTTTCCGGTTTAATTCTGTGGGGAATCCCCGTCATGCTGTCACTAATGATCCCGATGATATGGCACCACGATTTCAAAGGATGTCCGGATTGCCGACTCGAGATCATCATGGAAGCTGACTACTTCCGCTACATTCTCATTCCTGGCTTCATGCTCGTGTCTGTTGCCATGGTGATCATGTACGGACATATATTCTGGATCGCCAGGAAACAAATGTCGACCATTATGGCACAAGAACAGACTCTTTCACACAATAATAAATCGAACCCGCAGAAAACGTTTCAAAAGCAATGGAAATTGGTAAAATCCGGACTGATAGTGTTCGCGGCTTTTTACGTATGCTGGCTGCCCTACATGTTCACAATGGGCATGATCATGTACCAGAGTGATCCAGACGAGGCGGATCTCTCGGTCATCCGTCTCTTCACGTCTTTCCTGGGAGTTCTCAACTCATCGCTCAATCCCTTCATCTATACGTACAGACTACCTGCCTTCAAATACGAATTCAAGCGCCTGTTCTGCAAAGCCCGACAGCTCAGAGAGGACGAGTCAATTAACTCTATCGTCCCCATGGACCGCACGACGGTGGTCGCTCAACACCAGTAAAGTGATTGTTTATATTATACCATGATGACTGTGTGAAAAAAAAATACTTTATAGTGTGCGGTTGCTATATATCTAGAAGGAAACCCAGAGAGAGATTTTGTATAACCAAGCGTTCGTAGGCCTACTGTCGTCTACAGTTTGCAAAGATTCCTGTACACCTGTAAATACGCTGACATACATTTTCCAAATAAATTCGACAAATCTCATTCGGCAAACATCGTGGTGACTACAAAATCATGTTGCATGGCTTGGCAGCCACATACTGGTATTACGTCTTGATGGGCCGCAATTTATCTTCTCGGGTGGCCAAAAAGACTTCAAACCAATAAGTGTGGATATAAAGGCTCAGGAAACCGATGAATAACTTCCAACGAGAACCGAAGCTTCAAAAATACTCACTGTTTTTTCTAACAATTGGAATGTTTTCAACACTGCCATTAAATCCAATAACTAATGATCATGTGATCCTTGTTCTCATCATTTTTTTTTTTTTTGCGAAGCGATATGTCATTTTTTCGTTATGAAGCGAAGATATGATACTGAGATGAGATGAGCACACACCGAAATCTTCTGTGAGGACCCATCAGTAAAGTTTAAGGAAATAATAACAGGATAGCACTCAAATAAGGATTGAATACGAAGCAGAGTTCATCCGCATGAAAAATAAATGCTAGACTCTTGCACATTTAGAAGTACAATTTTTGTCATCGAAACATATTTTTCACCCTTGAATGGAACAAAGATATTGCCTATTTGTCTTAGTTTTGATTCACATTTCCTCACACAGTGCGGGATATCCTCTGGTTCATATTTCGCGGAACTTAATGCAAAATTTATTTCCTTGTCAATACTACGCATCACCCATATATGACATATTTATGGTGAGAGTGATGCGGATCGTGCCATTATACACGCCATGCACTAGTATATCCGACATTTCCTGTCAACATAGCGGTTTATCGATTCTCTGTGGATACAACGAAATAAAAATGATTGCTGTAGCCTACTTTCAATAAATCACGTGTCTTGTCATATGTTACGTGTAAAATAGGCAGAATCTTCGCATGTAAACTCTCCTTATGACACAATTTACGACGGTGTCGTCCAGAATTGGCCACCTCTGGATATTTCCAGACGACAAAGACCAAAGAGATCTGCCGCCTGGTGTGATTGGGAACAAGTCGATCCCAGCAAGTCTTTTCTATATACACGTTTGCAACTTGAAATTCTTGATCTGAGTATGCTGAATTAGAGGTGGTAAATATGGTTAATTTTCTGATTGATAATATTTTTGTGGAATTTGGTGGTCGAATATTTCAACAAACAATTGGTATTCCCATGGGTACAAACTGTGCACCATTATTGGCAGACCTGTTTTTATACTCATATGAATCAGATTTTATCTAACATTTACAACGAGGAGGTTCTAAGAAACTAACATGTAATTTTTAGTTCACTTTCCGACACATAGACGATGTATTGTCGCTAAATAATCCCAAGTTTGGTGATTATTTGGATGTCATATATCCTAAGGAACTTGAAATTAAGGATACTACAGACTCGGCTAATTTTTCCAACTATCTAGACCTGAGGTTGGAGATTGATAAGGATTCTAACCTGTCAACTAGATTATATGACAAACGTGATTATTTCAATTTTTCCATAGTCAGTTTCCCTTTTCTAAGCAGTCACCAGCATATGGTGTGTTTGTTTCCCAACTTATACGCTATTCCAGAGCTTTGTTTATCGAAGTGCCCAGCTAATATGCTTTACCAAGACTTATAGCTGCGTTTATGAAATTCTATGGACGTCATCATGATCTGGTTGATAAATACACCAAATCCATGTCTGCCATGCAACTAGATCTATTTTCATGTTAATTTTGGGGAATTCATGACGGGTGCCACTAGTTGGCAGGAAATGCTCACTCTTTCCGGAACACCTGATTTCACCTCCTAATGGCCATTTTGGGGGGTTCATGAGTTTTCCTGTCATTTTTGTTTTCTCTCACTTAGTATGCATGATATGACTTTCTGTCCTCGGACTATGAGATTGGATAACGGACCCTGTTTTGTTTGTTCGGAATACTTAAAGGTATCATCTCGGGGTTCCAAATTCGAGGTATCTGGGATTGTTGATGCCATCACTCATGAATATGCATACTGACATGCCAGCATTCAAAGAATTTATATTGATCGGAACATTTATCATCGATATATCAATATATATTCAGAGATTTCCCTCCGCACTCACTTAGACATACATGAAAGGGATTTCAGTTGTGACGTAATAAGGTACCGCATGCTATATGCGGTCAGTCTCGTGAGCGGTCCATAGCCAGGAAAATTTACGTCATTTTACGTATTTCCAAGAAGCGATGGTTTTACCAGAGGTCTGGTTTTACCAAAGTTTACATGTAAACCCAGGATTTTTGTACACTAACAGCTCTCACACTCACAGTTTCGGTGTACAGTTACACCTGTAGAAGGAATTATTGTAGCTAGAACTTGTAGAATGCGTTATGTTGGAGATGCCGGTGACAACTGACAACGTAACAAAGGTTTGTTTACATAAGGAAACCCCTATACGTCATCAGTACCTTATTACATCACACATATGACGTCACATTTAAACGTTTTCGGAACGGCAAAATGAGTTTCCTGCAATTTTCACAGATTTATTGGTGCGGTGTTTTTTTTCATTCATATGCCTAAATATCATATGAGTATATTCAATAAATATCACATGACTTGTGATTAGTATTATTTATCTGTTACATGACATGTCTATGTATATCTTTCGGGCGTAGGTGGTTCTCTGTTTTCCTGGGGAGGGGGTGATTCTCCAGCTGTTGCCGTCACGGTGGGAAATATAGGGTGAGATGATCCCTTTAATACTGGGAATTGATTCTACGTCGATCTCAGAAGGAAGTCCAATAATATCGCGGGGGTTGGTGCAAAACTATCGTGTTAAAGTGCCATTTTAACCCAAAATGGCAATATCACTCATGAATAATGGCTACCTAGTATGTCAAGCATATTATGTCAATATATCTTGGATGGGTTTGAAATATTAATTGACAAACTTTACCTGTGTTTTAGTATCGTGAATTAATAAGTTATGTTAGTGCAAAACTACTGTAAGTGCACTTATGATAGTAAAACGACACCACTGTGTTACCGAACATAAACTTGCAGGGTTTGCATTGACTTCGGTCCGTACTTTCACTCTAAGCTTGTATGTCTGTACGGAGCTTCCACTAAACGTCATTACCATGACGACACTTATTATGACATGAGCATGGCTGATATTTACACTCTGGTAATACACTGGGTGCGTTTCATTTGTAAGTATCACAAATCTGATCCCAGATCACAAACCTGATCCTGCAAAAAAATGGTACGGATCAGGATCAGGATCCCAAACATTTGGAATCAGAAAAATCACCATGGAAAACTGATTTCTCCGATCTCAAATTCTGATCCAATGTAGTCATGTGTGAAATATTGTATCCTGGAAGATGGATATAATATATAAAATATTTAAAAATTGTATTTTAATAAAATTATTGCCCAGCAATAATGGTTGATCTGATTTTGGAATCAAAGTTGTTTTTCAGTGTGTGGATCATAAATCTGATCCTGTTCGGGATCACGTTTGTGATCTGTACACATGAAACGCACCCACTCTATATGAAAGTCATAGCCTATGATATAGGTTGATTATAATTCCATTATCATATCACCATGGCAAAATCCTGGTATGTTAATTCGAGGCACATGCGATAATACATTGACAACAGTAATCAGATTGAAATTTATGTATCAACCTATCACCGCTAACATTTCAAATAAGATTTTAATCTGTTTGAAACCTGACGACACAGATCATGACAGATCTATACCAAGGTTTTCTGATCTGGATACATTTAGTTCCAAGGATAGAGGATGGGTCGAGAATGGCAGGTTCATTCCGGGGATCCCCGATTGTAAGCTCCTCTTTGGATAAGCACCTGGGCTAATACAAGGGGAGTACTACTCTTGTATAGGCCCATGGGCTTAAAAACTGAATAAAATTTCGTCTCGCATCAGAACTGGGCCCATAATTGGGGAAAACGTTGTTGACGTTTTGTTTTTCGTTGCCTAGGGCTACTAGTACGTATACACGTGACCAGCTGGATTTTATCCCGTACATGCATGCATAGGCATGTATATGTGTACCTTTTTTTCGTCATGCGTGCATTTAATATGACAATGAATACCAGTGATTATACACTGGAATAAATGTTCGTGTAAATATAGTTAGTATGCATATAAGAAATGCTTTCCCGTCTAATCCCGTCCCGTAAATTCAAGAGTGCAAAAAGTCGTGAAAAGATTATTCCCCAAATATAAGCCCGTGGGCCAATATATGGAGTTTAATTTCATTCAACTTAACATCCTTTCACCAATCAAAAGGCCAGGTCTTAAATACGGGGATCCCCCGTACCACCAGAACAATCCAGCAGTTTTAAGGGTTCCGGATATCAGTGTACATGTAACGTTCTGGTGTCATTTGCTTTCACGTACCTCACTGAGTGAAGGAAACTTGGCCTGTGGGCTAGCAATTCAGCGAGATTAGGCGAATGACTCCATGCCGGATATCACTACCAGTAATGAAGGCAGTGGGTCCGAGTCTGAATACGACAGTGATGATGGCTCAGAAATATGCTCTAGTGGTTCAGAGTACCAGTACACAGAAGCCGAAAAGCGCATGATGTACTCACATAATGAAAGTGACTCTGGTCAGGACTCCTCCTGGGGAGGATCCTTTGGCCCTATTGCTAGGACCTCTGGCCCCGTGGTTGGGCTTCCCATACGTGGGTCCCTTGGCCCTGTTGCTCGGACCCCTGGCCCTGTGTTCGGGCTGCCCATGGGTGAGTCCTTTGGCCCTGTTTCTGGAACTCCTGGGCCTGTGATTGGGCGTCCCACGGGTATGACGCTTGGCCCTGTTGCTAGGACCCCTGGCCCTTTGCTCCAACCTACAACAAGAGCCAGATCATACCAGATGACGAGCTCATCGGATAACCAACTTCAAGTTGTACCACAACTGGAACAGCGAGACAGAAAGCGACAACAGAATGAGTCACTGTGGAAGAGAAACATTGCAAAAAGGCAGTACAACCAACGAATCATATCAAATCATAACCATGTCCCATCAGCGATGAAGCAGATAGTGATACGACCAATTCTGAAAAAGTCCAATCTCCACAGAGAAGGGCTCCGCAACTACCGACCCGTCTCCAATCCCACATACATGTCCAAGAACTGAAGAAGGTCATCGCATCTAGGTATCGTAGACATCATTCCACGGAGACTGCCCTGCTGAAGGTGCAATTCGGTATTGTCTGTGCCGTGGACCAAGGATTTCTGGCCGTTCTACTGATGTTAGACATGTCGGCTGCCTTTGACACCATTCACCAGGGTGCCCTTGTTCATCGTCTGGAACAAACATTCGGCATCACGGGCAAGGCACTTGGTTGGCTGGAATCCTACTTTCAAGATCGCAGTCAGCGTATGTTGATTGGTGATGCCTCATCACTGGAGCAACAGTTGAGCACGGATGTCCCCCAGTGGTCCATACTCGGACCGAAGATGTACTGCATGTATAGGTACCCGGTCGGTGACATCATCAAACAACACGGTCTGATACATCACTGTTATGCAGACGACACGCAGATTTATAATAATAATAATAATAATAATAATAATAATAATAATCTTGAGGAAAATGATGAAGTTAAAAGAGCACGACGGGTGAAGGATGACTGTGGCGTGAATTGCAAATTCAAATGCTGTCAAAAAAATTTCCCCTGAGGACAAGAAAACCATTCTCACAGCCACTGGCGCACAGCAGATTTTACAAGACATACAGAATTTATTGCCATGTGTGTGTCGAACAGAACCCCCCAAAAATCTTGATCATCTGCGGAATCCAAGGAACAAAATCAGAGCTTGATTTGGACCTTCCAGCTCAACAGCCAACTCCAACGCGTGTGTTAGGTTTTCTTTCTCCATACACTCGATGTATCAGATCAAGTTGTCTTCACAACGGTAAAGAAATTAGATGAGAGTGGAACACCAGCCGTGGACAAACGGGGGACACATCCCAAAACCTGAAAACATATACCAAGAAACACATGTGACCACATCAGGCAGCACATAGACACCTTACCCAGAATTAAAAGCCATTGGAAAGTGACATTAAGAAGCAATACCTTCAGCCAGGGCTAAACATGAAGCAGGTGTATAGACCATACACTGAAAAAATACGCAAAAGCAAGTGCACAAATGAGAGGAAACCTGGCAATCTACAAAACATATGACAGACAAGGGACAATGCAGATCTCAGCAACAACTATAGAAAGACCATGCAAAGACCAACTCAACATTTGCAGCCTGCTGCTTTGTAAACACTGATGACACACGAAACCAATGAGTCACAAACATATTACAAACGGAAACTTTCTGCATCAACTCAGTAGCCTTCTGGCTTGTGGTTAGGTACTTATGTACTTGTCATATATCTATTCCATGGGGTTTGTTTCAGATTCCTAAACTATTTTCATAGGTTGTTGGGCAGTTGTATACAAGTTCCATCAGGTGTACAGTAGAAACAACTATATTTAACACACTGTCTGCCCCTGATGACGCCAGTGTGTCTTTGGATAAACTAGTTGGTCGGGCTTTGTTTCTGTTGCAAAATATAGTATTTTACGTTTGTAATTGGCATCATCAGAATCTGGCTATTGATGGTAATAGATCGATACTCACATTCATACCACTGAGTCGGTGTCACTGCTGGCGGACGTTAAATCTGTCCCCGAGGATACCATCACCTCAGTAGCCGTCAGGCTTGTGATTGGGTACTTTTGTACTTGTCATATATCTATTCCATGGGGTTTGTTTCAGATTTCTAAATTGTTTTCATAGGTTGTTGGGCAGTTGTATACTTATTCCTTCAGGTGTACATTAGGAACAACTATATTTAACACACTGTCTGCCCCTGATGACGCCAGTGTGTCTTTGGATAAACTATTTGGTCAGGCTTTGTTTCAATTGTAAAATATTTCACGTTTGTTTTTGGCATCATCAAAATCTGACTATTGGTGGTAATATATTGATACTTACATTGACACATCATACGCGAGAACATCCCTGGAAACTACAGACATATGTCTAACAATGCTGAATCGCTGCATAAAATTATTTTTTTCATATAACAGTGTTTTGGTGTTCGTATTCTCCCTCTGGATCAGCGAGACAATGGAATATTTTCTGACGTCAAACTATGATCTAGATATCCAAAAATTAAATGAGTTAGAAGTTAGACCAGGGTCGGTGTTTTGACTCCAGGATAAAAATTTTTTCACCGATTTGCAGATGTATAGAATCGAAACTAACCCGGATACCAATTCCGACAGTAATCATCCATCATATTTACATAGCTATTAACACATTTATAAACGTCAGCTGCCATTTCTCATGTCAAAACTTATGTTGTATTATATTTTTTTCGCATTTGTAGGTTTAACCAAAACCCCCCCAAAAAAAGAAACGCAAAAATTTAACTTTTTTTCATATTTGTGGGTGGAGGTTTTTTTCACATTTGTGGGTGAAGATTTTCTCATTTGTGTATGATTTAAACATTTTACTTTCACATTTGTGGGTTTTTACATTTGTGGGTTCAACAGACTATACAGCTCACTTTCTCGGCATAGGAGAGAAAAAGTTCATTTGTGTCAAATGCACAGAAACATGTATGCCCTGAATCCGGCAGGTGGAAATAGATCGATACTTACATTCAACCTGACTGTATATGACCTGGGGTCTGGTGAAGACCATTGTTATGTCTGGCATGAAGGCATAAATGCGAGGGGATCATCTGAAATAGGATCATGCATATTGCAGTTCCTGACAGCCTCGTCTGCTTTGCATTTAACCAGTGTTAGTCTTATGTGTTTTTTATATGTAGTGTAACGGTTTTGGGGCGTACCCAAAAGTTTCCCCTAGGTAATTCTGTTAGTGTTTTGTGATATTATGGTTAAATAACCGTTTATCAAAATGTATATGTGTTTAAACGTTCATACGGTTCCGTATTGTTAATGTTTAAAAGGTTTTCCGTCTCGGAACTTGGTATATTTGTGATGTTGGTAAAGCCGGAGACGGAGCCGGAACCGGAGACGGAACCGGAGACGGAGTCGGAACAATGGAGTACAAAAACGTAATGACGTTATTTCCGGAAGGTCATGTGATCAGCCTCGTTTTCGGTTTAAAAGGTGACGTGTCAGCCACTGATTGGTCCTAGAGTGTTTTTAGAAATCCGGAAAATATCAGTGTTTTGGCGGACTATGACGTCACAATAGGTTGGTCACGTGACATGGGTCTCAGGTCTATAAAAGCCCCCGCTTCACAGCGGACGGCGGAGTTGGTGTCCTGACGTCGACCTGTGCAGACCCCTTCTCCCATAGCAGAGTACTCCCTTGTTCCGGATAGAGTCATCCAGATGATAGCAGTTAAGTCTTCTGACTGTGCACTTGGAGAATAAACATGAAAACTTCAACCGAGTTGTTTTTCCGTGTTCGTTAGGGAACTGGAATTTATAATAAAGTTAGTTCACCGGAAAAGAAAGTAATACGGAAAGAAGGGAGATAAGACCACAGTCGGTTAAGACCAAGTTGTAACGACGTCTTAGGGTGATCCAAGAACCCAGATCACCAAGGAAGGAGACGGAGACGGAGGTGGTATTCAACGGAGCAACTACGGAGGCGGTATCGGACGGAGCAGTTGCAGAGACGGGAACGACGAAGCAGTTGCAGAGGCGGTACCGGACGACGGAGTTGCAGAGGCAGTACCTGACGGAGCGGTTGCGGTAACCGGAAGTGAGAACACTTCCGAGATACTCCATTTCAGGTGCAGTCGCAGGGTGCGGTGAGGCGGAGCCAACCGGAGCAGTTTGCAGTGAGGCGGAACCTGGCAGAGCGGTTGCAGTATTCGGAAACGGCAACGTTCCCGGATTCTTATTCCAGGTGCAGTCGCAGTTGCAGTAAGGCGGAAAACGACGGAGCTGTTGCAGTAAAGCGGTATCCCGACGGAGCAGTTGCAGTACCCGGAGACGGAAACGCCTCCGGATTCTTACGTTACAGGTGCAGTTGCAGATTAGCAGTCGGACAACGGTTAAGAGGTCCATTCCAGACCACGCTACCAACCTTAGAGACTTCTAGCCGGAGTTCAACCGTACAGCAGTAGCAGTTTCTCGGAGTTTTACCGTTTCAGCTCCGGTTAAATAACAACTCACCCACCTCCCAAGAAAACCGGTTAATCAAGACGTCACAGAAGGGTGCAAACCCGTTACAGTATAAATGTTTCAATCTTATATCTGTATTCTATATTGTAATACGCACTGAGGTGTACCCACCCGATATGAGCATGAGATAAGAATAAATTTATTGTTATTGTTATTTGGAAAAAAAACGTTGTACAATACTCTGATAACTGTGGAGGACAAAACCGGAACAAGTATTTTGTCACCATGCTGCTACGCTCTGGTCCACCTGAATTTTGAGAGAACTCCGCACAAATTCCTCGTTAAGAGTCAAAATGAGAACGACACCATCCATGCTACCATAGAAAGTGCTACACGTCACTTGGCTGTCTACCCTCCAACACAGTGGGCAGCAGTCATACGCACTACAAGGCGCAAGCAACCGTTCGTCTTAAAGGAACTTGGTGTGAAGGATTTCATTGAATTTAAGGCGCTGTCGACGGTTTTCAGAAATTTTGATATCGATCAGAATGGCAAGAAATTATCTTGGACCAGCATATCCAAGGATACACTGCTCGAACAACAACCGACCATCCTACAAGTCCATCAGAATTATAGTGCTGACATCGTGGAGTTGGACCTGATGCGACTGACCAACAAAAATATCACAAAGTCTAAATACGATGATCTCATGTCGATGTGCAATTCGGGAATCATTCCAGAGACTGTACAAAAAGTGTACATATGCCATTTTACGCTAACCTCGACGAGACAGATGATGAAACTGATTAGGAACATATGACTCACTAGTGTCATCAGACTCACAAGTTACTGCTATATATGCTGAATACTGACACAATAGAAACTTGTTAGTTATACATTTATCTCTGTAGAGCAAAGCAATATTGGCATTCACTGCCTAAGTGTACTGTCTTCCATGACATATTGAATTGGCCCAGTGATATATGTACAACTCACTGAATGTGACGTTCACATACATATGATGAAATGATGACTATGCTCAATGTATATAGCCTACGATTCTATTGTCATTTCAACCATGTTAACTATTGTAAAAACTACATTCACATTATTGCAGATTGAGGTAATTACCATAAGCTAACTGTTATCATGGTTGGTAATTTTATTGACATTTCTACAGCTCTGTGAGCTAATGCAGAACAGCTATTTAAACATTTAGCTACATGTCATGTATCAGATATGTGCACATTACCGACTTGTACATGCAGATATCATAACAATGAATAGAATAGAGCTTAAATTCAGGTAGCAAACCCATAGACGTTCAATGCTGAGTGCAGTTGTACACTCATAAATTAGATATAGATAGATGTATGTAGATGTAGATATTTATGCTATACAAATGATATGGTACATGTACGTTTGTCATGTTTATATACGTGTTCATGTATGGTATATGCATTATTCGCTTCATGATTTTTTTTCAAGCCATATATGTGTAGAGTTTGAACTTTGAACATCAACATAATAGTATGCAGTCAATAGTTATAAATGTTTCAAGTTGCATCAGCCTATGTGTTATGAAATATCTATCTTGTTAAATTGCTATTACATAGATTGTGTCATGGCTGATGCACCTACATGTATCTGTACTTTTGAAGTGGATGATAGTGAAGTACACATGGAATATCGGTGACATAAAATTGAAGCTTGCACATTGTACATGATGTTCATGTTGATCATGTTCTGCAGTATAACTATCACTTAAAGATAATTCGGACAGGGCCCACAGGCGCCACCCAGCGAACGATATTACGGCTATATCAAAACGTCATGACGTCAGAAAGTGGCATAAAATGATCACGTATAGTAATCACTAATCTAACAAACTGCGGAAGCCCGGTCTAATGTAGGCTATGCCGTAAAGTAAATATACAGATTTCTAAGTGAATAATTCCGCGTGGTGTAGGCCTAGTCACGGTAATGAGGAGCACGGTGACGGTAGTCGCCGTAGTCATTTGAGCATGTTAACGACGTCACCATAATCACTTAAGCAATACACAATCCACGTCTGGAGCGAAACCAGAGTCTATAAGTTTTGTCGTGTACATTTTTGATTGCCACTATTCTGCTGAGCTGTATGAATCTAAAGTTTGATAAATAATACCCTGAAAAAAAATAACAGTGCATTCATGAGCAGGTGACTCGGAGTGAACATGTAGGAGCACGGTGACGCTGGTGTGAGAGCCCGTGAGTTTGTCGTTGGCCAATCTATGCAAGTAACGCTCGCATTCAAACAATATTGTCCTGACAAACTAGGCCCATGAGTATAAACTGTAGGCTTTTACCTATGGGTATAAACTGAAGGCTTATACCGAAGCGAACCTCATAGTGAGAGCACCAGGCGGCATGTTAGGCTATCCGTTTCGAGATGAGTGCCGTGATGATTTGCGGCCCTTGAGATTGGGTAGTGTGCTTGCCACGGAGTTCAGCTAGTAATATATACTAGCAATGTAATAATATATATAATGGAAGTCGATATCGTCCTCCTCCGGGACATCGATTACTCACCATGATTGCGAAAAAACGTAAAGACGTATTCCTGGCGGTCACAAGAAATTTCCCGCCAAAATGGGGCTAATTGGTTCATTTTTCACCAATAAATTGTCAATATCTCAGAAATTAATTCGGTGACCTATATTTTTTATTTTCTCTACACGTGTATTTTTCAAAGATGTAAATCATATAAAAAAATCAGTGAAATCTGACGACTGGATTTTTTTCTATTGCATTAATACTGATCAAAATTTGCATTTTCCCATTCACTCCCATTATAAAATTAATAGAGAACACATGTTTAAAACGCTATCATAACTCGAAAACTAGTTCGGTGACATATATATTTTTTTCCACCTACTATCCCAGTACTACTTCATGCATAAACTGACGAAGTTTGAAAAATTTCTGACGAAATGTTTGTTTTGTCCGAATTATCTTTAACCTATCGCCGAACAAATTTGTCCTAGTCTTTTTACGTCATTTTCAACACATTCTGCCAAACGTTATTATTGATCAAAGAGAAGTTTGACGACGTAGTATTAGCAACTCGGACAATTTTTAGGGGCTCTGGCGCAAGATCAATTAATTATTACGGGCAGTTGCTCTTAAAAATAGTTTGGTGAGATTTTACCACTCACAAAAATTCATGTACCTCTGTATTTATCAATGCTGAATAATTCATGGATAATGTGTACATTAATGGTTCTAATCTCACAAACTGAAACTTTAAACTTTATTTATTTTACAACAAGAATTAATAAAAGGAATCAGAATGTAATCATCCTTTTAATTCATCTTCCATTTCGCACGTTCTATCATGTTCTATCTTTAACAATATATGTACACTCATAAATTAGATATAGATAGATGTATGTAGATGTAGATATTTATGCTATACAAATGATATGGTACATGTACGTTTGTCATGTTTATATACGTGTTCATGTATGGTATATGCATTATTCGCTTCATGATTTTTTTTCAAGCCATATATGTGTAGAGTTTGAACTTTGAACATCAACATAATAGTATGCAGTCAATAGTTATAAATGTTTCAAGTTGCATCAGCCTATGTGTTATGAAATATCTATCTTGTTAAATTGCTATTACATAGATTGTGTCATGGCTGATGCACCTACATGTATCTGTACTTTTGAAGTGGATGATAGTGAAGTACACATGGAATATCGGTGACATAAAATTGAAGCTTGCACATTGTACATGATGTTCATGTTGATCATGTTCTGCAGTATAACTATCACTTAACCTATCGCCGAACAAATTTGTCCTAGTCTTTTTACGTCATTTTCAACACATTCTGCCAAACGTTATTATTGATCAAAGAGAAGTTTGACGACGTAGTATTAGCAACTCGGACAATTTTTAGGGGCTCTGGCGCAAGATCAATTAATTATTACGGGCAGTTGCTCTTAAAAATAGTTTGGTGAGATTTTACCACTCACAAAAATTCATGTACCTCTGTATTTATCAATGCTGAATAATTCATGGATAATGTGTACATTAATGGTTCTAATCTCACAAACTGAAACTTTAAACTTTATTTATTTTACAACTAGAATTAATAAAAGGAATCAGAATGTAATCATCCTTTTAATTCATCTTTCATTTCGCACGTTCTATCATGTTCTATCTTTAACAATATATTTATCATTGCCAACACATGATCGTATGTCCATGATGCATATGGAATATGTCGAGTTACGGTAGTTTGGCATTAACAGATGTTCAGATTTTGAGAACTTTTTCAGTGTATCTACGTACAATAAACATGGAAACAATACCCAAGTATATAGTATCTGAGCAAACACACCGAGTCCACTTTCCAATCTCAAAGTCCAGTGTCACGCAAAATCGAGAAAATTTGAATGGAATTTCTTGAACCCCCAAAACCTACGTGAACAACTGTACAATAGGCGTGGTGCAGTCAACCATGAACTCAAATGGAATCTGTGAAGTGGCAGAAAAACATTGTAAAAGTACATGAACATATATATCCGGTTTAAAGTGCGACAAGAAAACCATTAAGGTCGACAGGTAATATATATAACCAACTGATAAACGAACCAAATTGTAACATACACCCCCACTTAGGGCGAAATACCATTTCGAACAACCACACAATTTGGTTACTGAAGCACTATTCATTATACATACGACTCATATAGTCTGCACCAACATTCTGGACTCCTTAGGTAGCCCAATAGGTATCAATTAAGGTTGCAAACACAGGGCCCACCTCATAATTCTCCCATTAGACAGTTTGCACCTGTTTAAGTAAACGTGTGGCTGGTGATCAGTGGGCAAAGTAAATTTCTTGCCATACAAATATACCTGGAAACGTTTAAGCGCCCACACCAAAGCCAGACACTCCTCCATCGTCGAGTACGAACATTCTCTGGGTAACAGCTTAGAGCTGCCGTAGCCTACCGGCATCAACTTATCATCATGATATGGCATCAGAACTGCACCTACAGCTCTGTCTGATGCGTCTGTCTGAAAATATAACCTCTTAGTACAATCAGGCAGTTTAAGAATTGGATCATTAGTCAGCAAATTCTTAAAGAGTTACAAATGCTTTCTCCGCAGCCTCCGACCACACAACATTATTAGGTAGACCTTTCTTTGTCATATCAGTTAAAGGTGATGCAATGGCGGAAAAGTATATTTTGCCCTATTGCGCTTCCACCCGGGAGTTCGATGGACCAGTCAATCTTGACTTCGCCCTCAGCATAACAATCAATGATACAGTAACGATGATCACGTAGTATTGTTTGTTGCAGCCGGATCCATACATTCATCACGCCACGCCAGACCGATAATGAAGCTTTATGCATTTGTCAAATATACACAGAGGGAAAGAACATCTACCAGAAGGATTCCGGGAATTGCGTGTGTTACAATATACAACATCAGGCAATTGCTCTGGCCGTAACAACTGAAGTCGTGCTATAGAACTTGGGATAATATAGACAGTGTGGAGACAATGACGTCCATGCAATCCAATAGTTCTACCGGTACAAAAGTGAAATGTTGATATACATACACGTCGGATGTTAATTTCCAGGCATTTAGCTGGTTACCATCCGAGACAATGAACACATCAGAGAGTTACTCTGGACCGTGTGACGACACTAGTGGACTGACCATCGTCGTCTATCTCATCATTTGTATGCTGATCGTATTGATGGTGATCGTCTGTGGCGGAAATGGCATCATATTGATCGCCTTCATCCGATCCAGACACCTGAAAACCATGACTAACTTCTACATCATACAACTGGCCATTGCTGACTTTGGAGTGGGCTGTATCATGCCGTTTCACGTGGCTATATTCTTCGATGGCACGATAGTCTCTGAGAACCTGCAGGTTTGTCTGTTGCGCTACACGTCCATAATGTTTTTCGGAGCGTCGTCGATGTGCGCTCTCGCGGCGCTGACACACGATCGGTACCTGGCCGTCACGCGGCCGTTACGTTACCAGGAGACCAACACGTGGCACATGTACACGCGCTCGGCACTGCTCATCTGGCTGATTCCTCTTCTCGGCAACATTCTCGTGCCCGCTGTGTGGAACAACGGGCTAGACCCCACGTGTCCCTCGTGTGACTTTGGTACAGTGCTGACCAGGAACTACCTGCGAGTGATGGTCGTGCCCTCGTTCGTTCTCTTGTGTACAGTGGTTGGTGCCTTGTACGCCAAGGTCCTGCATATTGCTAGGCAGCAGGCCCGGAAGATCGAAGACACGACCCCTGGTGTGCAGTCGGACAAGTCTCAGAAAAACTCCAGGAACCAAATGAAGCTACTCAAGGCCGGTCTTATCATCTATGTAACGTTCTATGCTTGCTGGTTCCCGTTTTTCGTCACTGTCGCCATTCAGGTGTACACTGGAGATTTTACAAGCCCCTTGCTGCTCAACGCTCGACTGATCGCTACATTTCTATCTGTAGCCAATTCAGCCGTCAATCCTGTGATCTACGCCTTTCGTGTTCCAGCTTTCAAACACGAAATACGCCGAATGTTTTGTGTGAACACTGTCAGGAAACAAGCATGGGGCGGTTCGGATGTCCTTTCAAGTGCAGCGTACTAATAATGGAACAGGTCGCCTTCTACGAAATGCTGTGTATGCTCATACGAAACCCAAAAAGGAACCTCTGGAACTTCCTATTCCGACCTTAGGGCACAGAGCATCACAGACCTGAGACTTCTATGTGACTATCAGTTCCATTCCACTATAACATCCACTTAGCAATTGCTTGTTGCAATAGGATTTGGATGGATGCGTGAACTGAGTCCAGGTATTGTTGAGAGCAGCTACATCTCGCGGCCAAGGATTTATAATTGCCTGAGAATCATTGTACACAAATTCAGTGCCTGTCATTTTACTGTCTGTTCTTGCTGATCGTCTTCTGCTAATTGGTGGCATCACGTGGCATGGAATCCTCATTACTTTACCAGCAATATTCGGTATTATGTTTGAATATTTTTTTACTGTTATGTGGTATAACTAGATATTAGATCCACCATACATGTACCTCAATAACCAATGAAGTTTCATGTATTTGACTTTCAATTGTATGCAGGGGAAAAAAAACGAAAGCGAGTGATTCTCATTTCTGCAATTTTGATGATGTAGCCTTTCGTCACTAAACATCCCCAAATATGTTACCTAGTTCGTCCAGTTACAAGTAAAATGATAACGATAAGTATTATCATTGAGTTTAATGACTTTTTTTCAAAACGAACATTTGTGTTCACGGACGCGGAACTAGTGGGCAAATCACTGTCTGCTGGCATCGTACATATTCTTGATTATATCTAGAGGTGATCTAGAAACATCAAATTCGCTCGTGCAATATTCATCAGCACTCGTTGAATATTCCATTCACATGAAACAAGTGCACACACAACCCTTGTTTACAAGTAAAACGCACGACTCGATGCAGATATCTACGGAATAATCTGAGGCATTTTTGGAATGCGCATGTTTTGTATACAGGTATACGGTAATTATTTTTCGAACCTGCCGGATTCAGGGCATACATGTTTCTGTGCATTTGACACAGATGGACTTTTTCTCTCCTATGCCGAGAAAGTGAGCTGTATAGTCTGTTGAACCCACAAATGTGAAAACCCACAAATGTGAAAGTAAAATGTTTAAATCATACACAAATGAGAAAATCTTCACCCACAAATGTGAAAAAAATCTCCACCCACAAATATGAAAAAAAAAGTTAAATTTTTGCGTTTCTTTTTTTTTGGTTTTGGTTAAACCTACAAATGTGAAAAAAATATAATACAACATAAGTTTTGACATGAGAAATGGCATCTGACGTTATAAATGTGTTTATAAATGTGTTAATAGCTATGTAAATATGATGGATGATTACTGTCGGAATTGGTATCCGGGTTAGTTTCGATTCTATACATCTGCAAATCGGTGAAAAAAAATTTATCCTGGAGTCAAAACACCGACCCTGGTCTAACTTCTAACTCATTTAATTTTTGGATATCTAGATCATAGTTCAACGTCAGAAAATATTCCATTGTCTCGCTGATCCAGAGGGAGAATCCGAACACCAAAACACTGTTATATGAAAAAAATAATTTTATGCAGCGATTCAGCATTGTTAGACATATTTCTGTAGTTTCCAGGGATGTTCTCGCGTATGATGTGTCAATGTAAGTATCAATATATTACCACCAATAGTCAGATTTTGATGATGCGAATAACAAACGTGAAATATTTTACAATTGAAACAAAGCCTGACCAAATAGTTTATCCAAAGACACAATGGCGTCATCAGGGACAGGCAGTGTGTTAAATATAGTTGTTTCTACTGTACACCTGATGGAATAAGTATACAACTGCCCAACAACCTATGAAAACAATTTAGAAATCTGAAACAAACTCCATGGAATAGATACATGATAAGTACCCAATCACAAGCCAGACGGCTACTGAGTTGATGGTATCCTCGGGGACAGATTTAATGCAATCTAAGCGTTAGAGTTGGTGCAGCTACGACCTAAGACGAGGATATCATTAACTCAGTAGACGTTTGATTGAGTACTTATGTACTTACCATACACCTATATCGTGGCGTCAGTTTTGGATATCAAAACTGTTTGATCGGTTGTTGGGCAGTTGATTACTAATTCCAGCATGTGTGAAATAGAATCAGATATATGTTACAAACTGTCTGCCCCTTATGACGCCATCTTTTGGATTCAAATGTTTGATCAAACGTGGTTTCTATGCCAAAGTGTTTTAAGTTTTGTTTATTATCATCATCATCATCATCATCATCACAATCCTGTATCTGTGTTGGAGATACATAGATTTATATATTTATACAGCAATATTTTTTTGGCTTGATAGCGACGTCTTCTGGCCGGTTGGTTACGTGCAATAATAGATATATATATATATTATACCTATTCCATGGTGTTGAATTGTTTCGGATTTCTGAATCATTTTCAATAAGTTGTTGGACAGTTGAATACTAATTTCGTCAGGTGTGCAGTAGAAACAATTACATTTCACACAATCTCTGCCCCTGATGACGCCAGTGTGTCTTTGGATAAATTATTTGGTCGTGTTTATTTTGATTACAAAGTGTTGTATATTAGGTTTGCTATTTTTATCATCAAAATCTGGGTGAGGCATTCCCTAGAGTTGTTGCTTGGCGGAATTTGGCAACTATATTGGTACTTAAACGCGTTAGTAACTTCAGGTCACTGTCTTCATCGTCACGTAATTCACAGAGCATACCCAGGATCGGAATGGTGTTTATTTCTTACAATTTTTGTTACATAAACCCCAGTCCCACTGTCCCGGTTTAACGCCAAAATAAATAATGAATTCAAAATAATAGCGCGTTATGGCGTAACTCAATGTCTACGCAGAAGTGCAAAAAAGAAGCTCATTTTCTGACCTGGGGTATGATAGAAATAAAGACAATGCTGAAAATATTTTATTGGGTCCGTCGAAAATGGGTTAAAGGCCTAATTTGGGGTCAGGAACTAAAATTCCGCGTACTTACCCATGAGACAAGTCAATATTTGTGAAATCTGTGAAATCGAACAATTCTTTAATGAGTTTTCAAGGCACAATCAGCATGATCAGGATGCCAACGAAGAAGCGAAATTCGCTGAATATTAATCGTTAAACAAAAAGCTTTTAATCTGGGTCATGAGGACCAAGTCATGGTGGACCTATACTCGGATTTTTCTAACTCGTTTACTCTGTTTTTCGCTAAATTTTTGTGATGCTTAGCGCTCTCGTTTTATAACTTGGCATACTTCACCTGGAATCAAACGGCAATTTTCTACCAAATTTCAGACAGCTATCGCAAAAATTGAAAAAGCTGGCAATCTACCCCAATGTTAAATTTAGCCCTATTATTTAATTTCTGGGCCCCCACACAATTTTGTGCATTTGCTCGGTTTTGTAGGGGAGTAATGTTTCAAGATCAACATGTTTGTGTAGAGTACACCCCAGTGTATCTCCTGGTTCAAAGTTACAAAAATATTTCGAATTCTGATGGATGTAAACAGGACCAATTCCTCGAATATGCTCAGATTCTTGAGATCCCGTTTTAGGCTGAAATTTAGCATTGAGGTAGATTGCCAACTTGTTTTCAATTTTCGCGATAACTGTCTGAAATTTGGTAGAAAATTGCCATTTGACTCCTAGGTGAAGTATGCCAAGTTATAGAACGATAGCATTCACCATCACGAAAATATTAGCGAAAATACAGTGTAAACGAGTTGGAAAATTCGAGTATAGTCACGTAAAAAATCTCACGGGGATATTTACTCATTTACAGTTTACAGTCAGGTTTTCCACCAAAAACAAAACGAGGAATATTTCAAGAGGGAGGTATTTTTTTATTTTAACTTTTTCTTCAAAATGGCGGCCATTTTCAACGAAAAACGGCCAATTTCCGAATTTTTCTCAAAAACGGAAAACTTAATATTGGAAAGCATTTGAAATTAGAGACCTTGAACTGACCTTTGACCTCATTTTCAAGGTCAAAGCACAAAATGACTAATAATTCAATAATTATCGACTTCACAGATGGAATCAATTGTGGACATATAGGAAATGGTATATGCCAAATATTCTGATGACCTTGAATTTAGAAAAAACGGCTAATATCTCGATTATTATCGACTTTACAGGTTTCGAATAAACTGTGTACACAAAGGAAATGATGTATGCCCATTATTTTGATGACCTTGAATTTGACCGTAGACCTCATTTTCAAGGTTAAACCACAAAATGGCTAATCTCTCGCTTATTACCGACTTTACAGCTTAGAAATCAATTGTATATATAGGAAATGATGTATGCTGAATATTCTCATGACCTTGAACTTGGACGTTTACCTCATTTTGAAGGTCAGGCTAAGATCTCGCTGATTATCGGCTTAGGAATCAATGTGAACATATAGGAAATGGTATATGCTGTATATTGTCATGATCTTGAATATGACAGTTGACCTCGTTTTCAAGGTCAAAGAACAAAATGGCTAGTATCTCTCTTATCATTGAATTTACAGTTTAGCAATCAATTGTGGACATAAATGATAGATAATACCAATGATGCAATAAATTATCAAAAATTTGTTATGTTGTCGTTCCATCTAAGTATCGGTCATGAACTCTTATCTTCAAGTGATTTGTTTATACTCAACATCCGATGTCTGATTTATTAATTTTGTAGTAGGTACACCTTGCGGTTGTCCGTTGTCAACAATATTGCGGAAAATGCAGAAAATACATTACTTTTTATATGTTCATAAAATCTTAACACTATTCCTCTGTCCAGATTTACCCAGATTATTATGCCGAGTTTTTACCAGAGTTTTGTGTCTAGAAAATAAACATGGAACCAATACCCAAGTACAATGTAGTCCTATCAAACAAATCCGCGTCCGTTATCCAATCTCAAAGTCCAGTGTCAGGCAAAATCATGAACTTCCATTATGTGCCATAAGGAGGTGAAATCAGGAAAGGGTGAGCATTTCCTGACCCACCTGTGGCACCCGTCAATGACGTCATGTATTCCAAAACATTAACACGTAAAAAGATCTAAAGAGTTGGAAAATTAGAGGAGTCTGTAGTATCTTGAATTTCAAGTTCCTTGGGAATAAATTCATTCATTTATGTGCGTCGTCACGGTATGTGTGAGGAGTAACTAAATTTTTTCCAGTACCATTCTGTGATGTTTTCATGTCACTAATTAGTGTAATTGGAGATTTCTGGGCAGTGTACAGTAATTCGCTCAACCAATCAGCGAGCGTTCACCTCACTTAGGCAATTTAAAGGGGAACTGTTGTTAAACATCGCCTCATATATTTTTTAGGCCAGACTTCTGGACGAGTGTATATTCACCTGAAAGAACGCAGTGCTGGGATATAATGACCCGGTTTTCAAGGCAGTATCTTGTTGGCGTTCTTCTCAGGAGCTGGGGAATCAAAGGGGTTTTGCATGGGCATCAGTACCCATAATTTTGGGTATTTTCACCCCGGGTCCATTCAAGGCAGAATAGCGAAAAATCCCATGTGTCGTCAAATATATTCATGCTTACCACGCGATGCCCAATACGTTGAGGGATAAAACTAACATAGTGGTTAGGCTGGGATTTTTTTTTAGGAAGGTGTTATGGACCGTCAAAGTAAGGTCATTTAACATTGAGTTGAATGGCCAATATAATTAATATACAGTAGCCTTCTGGAGTACCCTTCGCACGATTTATGGAGCGCCTGAGACGAAATTCAAGTCGCATTTAAAAAACATAACAATCTCATCGTAACTTGTTATATGTTTTCCAAAACTGTCCTCTATTTGGTTCATTCATTTTTGTCATACATTTTACCTCAACAGTCACACCAAAGTATTGCTTAATGTCTGTGACTCCGTTGTTAGAGAACTCCCAGCCGGTAAATTGCCGTCTGTGATGGCTGGGAAATGAGTCCGCAAATTTGTTTTGATAACGTGCGTAACCTTGATAAAGCGCTACATAAGAACCGGTTATTATTAATTACCAAACGCGCAAATCACGTCCAAGGTGGCGCAAATCACGTCCAAGTCACATCCAAGATGGTGAAACCTGATACAAATGAATCGCCCGCAGGCGATCCCAAAAAGTTGACA
This sequence comes from Terebella lapidaria, assembly GCA_949152475.1. Classification (NCBI taxonomy): domain Eukaryota; kingdom Metazoa; phylum Annelida; class Polychaeta; order Terebellida; family Terebellidae; genus Terebella; species Terebella lapidaria. Next base: position 51,612,499 of record OX424557.1, on the reverse strand, counting down.
AGATATCATAAGGGATATGATGTCAGAGATGTGAAAAAAATATATTGTAATCCTAAAGACTGATCATGGGGTCATAACGTTTCGAATGGTGCCATGTCAGAGCTGGTAAAATGACAGTTTGGCATACCATTTCAATTTTGTGACGGGTCGGCGAGGCACATTTTCCGAAATCAAGTTCTAACGTTGTTTAGCCAATTCAAACCATTTCCCTTTTCTCATCTTTGACTTTTAACTCAGCAAATGTTGGCCACTTTCTCTTTTATGAGACGGCAAGTATTCCATAAAATTCTGTTGACACATTCGTTCGGGAAGTCATATATGCTTATTCCAGTGGTGACCTTGATTTAGACATTGTGTGACCTCAAGGTTTCAAAAAGGCCATTATATTTGTTCATTTGTGAACTGTCGGCCATTTTCGCAATATCTATTCAGTGAATCTCTTCAAACTGATAAGTATCAGTATCAAGTATCAACCTGTTACCATCAATACAACTAGATTTTGATGATGCCAATAGCCAACATAAAAATACATCTTGCAATAGAAAAACAAAGCCCGATCAAATAGTTTATCCAAGACACACCCGCGTCATCAGTATTCCCAGTCATATATGCTGCATGGTTTCATTGGTGACTTAGAATTTTCAGTGACTTAAAATGTCAAAACGGCCATTCGGCACTTCACTTTCTTTCTCTTGCAGAATAATGCACGGCAAACATACATGACAGACTCTTCAGCATGACAAACTGTTCTTGAAGACCCGAGCGCAAATCACCCTTGAGCTTTGCTATACTCAAAGAATGTGACTTTAATCTGACTTTATCTTCACTAGTTTACTAGTATCACTAGCCTTGTTCAGTCGAATACGAAATCTCAGATGTCACTGACGATTTCATCATCATTATGAGATCATTAAGTGTAATTTCCAGTGTAAATGTAAGTATTGTACTATCTTGAAACAAAAAGTGGTGTGTGAGCGTGATCATCGAAGGAAATTACTGAAGCATAGTCTAATATATGTGTCACATTTTGTTGTCGTAACTCAGGGACCTTGACAATGTGACTTTCACTTCTGATTGAATTTGATGATACCCCATGTTACCATAAAAGTTCCAGTGCTACAGAGATGCCAGAAGGAAACTAGTCCTCACATCAAACATGTGTATATTTGGAAAGGGAGGTTTGTGGCAAGGAAGATTCGATTACCACCGATACACCTTTGATGATTTTGATGATGACAATAGCAAACCTAAAATACTTGTACAATATGTTTGGAATGAAAACATTGAAAAAATAACCTTCGAAAAAATTTATCCTATTGTATATAAAATATATTTTGTTTATATTTCGTTAAATAACGTGTAATTCCGTTTGCCCCTAGAAATCGGTGCTACCTAACGAGAATTACGTGTCGCTTACGATTTGTTATGTTCATCAAATATGTAGTTAAAGTGTGATCATTTCATCGTTCTATGTCGTAAATTTCACATCGATCACGTCTTTAATTTTCCGTACGACAATTACACGGCTTATTACTGCACAATGGGCAGGGATAATCGCACCCAATTCACACAGATCCCAAGGTTCTACCTTCGCACGTCCACAGCGTATGAGAAAGATTATTCCATTGATAGTAGTTATTTCGCGTGCTCAACACCGTAGCGGAAACCCTGCGCAGATCGCCTGAGCAAACATATTTATCCTCTTTAGAAAACCAATAGCTGGCCGAACTATTATTATTTAACGCTGCCCAGTGATAACGAACACCGATGGAGATCATCTTACGTACACGCATGCGGCACCCCTGAAGGCATGTGCCACGTTTCCTTGGATATATACCATAGAAAATGACAAACCGTCGGATCGCTCGCTGCAGGTAATACAGAGATCTTTCGAGAGAGGATAATTGTTAAAATTTCGAAAGGACATTCAAGGATTTGATAAACTATTGGTAAAATTGCGTGGGCAGCATTCCTTCCACACTTCTACATCTCTATTGACATCTACTGGTTGCGTGGATTTGTTTGAATATTTCCTCACATGAAGAGTAACAATTGCACAGCATTGTTGACAACACATAGATATGAACACTTCGTCAGTCCCGGGAGACGGGGACCCGACCTGTTCGTATGACCCCGAGGCTCTGACCCTGGACAAGATCCTCAGTGTGGCCATGATGGTGCTCCTCACGGTTGTCATCTGCGGTGGGAACAGTCTCATCTTCGTGGCTTTCGCTCGCTCCTCCAAACTCAAGACGATGACAAACTTCTACATCATCCAGCTAGCGATCACGGACTTTGCCCTCGGACTTGTGATGCCTTTCCACATCGTCACCTTCGTCCGCGGTGATCTGGTTGCCTCGAGCGAGTCTTTATGTCTGTTCCGGTACATCTCCTTCATCTTCCTCTGCTCTGTGTCGACGTGCGGCCTTGCGGGTTTGACCTACGACCGGTACTTCGCCATCACGGACCCGCTGCGTTACCACCAGTCAATGACGACGAGGCGATACGTCGTGTCCGGTCTGGTTATCTGGCTGATCCCAGTATCAGGCGCCGTTATCATACCCATCGTGTGGCATTACGATCTGGACCCAGTCTGTCCCGAGTGTCAGCTCTTCAGCATTCTGCCAAAAGGCTACTTCAGATGGCTCCTGTGTCCGGCATTCCTTGTTGTGTCCGTGGTCATGGTAACCATGTACATTCGGATCTTCGGCATTGCCAGGCAACAAATGCGCAGCATCCTGGCTGAAAACATCCCACGGTCCTTGGACGGAAACCACATGGCTCGCCAGCAGATGAAACTCGTCAGAGCAGGTGTGGTCGTGTTCGCCGCGTTCTACGTCTGCTGGCTGCCATTTTTCCTGGTCGTGGTCCTGGAGATCGTCTCAGACGAGTTCTCAAGTCCCGCAGTGAACACCGCCAGGACCCTGCTGTCGTTCGTCAGCGCCTGTAACTCGGCAGTCAACCCCATCATCTACGGCTACCGCCTGCCACTCTTCAAACACGAGCTGCGGCGGATGTTCTGCCAGAAAGTGACCCCTACTGAAACCTGGACCGACACGTCCTCCAGTGTAATGTGAATCCTGTGTATCGTTAGGAAACTGGTTGCCAGGAAAATGGCGATCAATGAAAATATGTGTGCACTTTTTTTACAAATTAGTTTTTGAGATTTGCCTATGAAAAACATTGGACTGAACATCTATTTCGTGCTTTTCCGAATGAACAGTAAATCTAAAAATTTGCAATGCGCAACAATGAAAAACTACCAATACAATTTGCAATTTCAAAAACTATTCACAGTTTAACAAATCAAGTAAATCATTTAGATTATCACACTCATGACAATGTACGCTGAAAAGGTTTGTGACTATTCGTTTATAATCTTCATTTATTTCTGGTTTATCATTAGGCAAATCACGATAATAAATATACCAGACATATTGAATTGAATCATATCACATATATATACATATTAACATCACGCCATTTAGTTATATTTTTCACACAACACCAAACGTTGTCACTACATTTCACTGATTGGCGAATTTTGCAGAAATATGTGAAAATAATTCAAGGGAAGACTGGAGCCGGTCAATTCGAAAATGTTTTATCAAATTCTGTTTCTTATTCATTTTTTTTGGCCTGATTGAAATAATTTTGGCATAATTATGGACGTATCGTAAAAATCTTTCGGTAATGAACTGTGAGAAATGATCGCGTAATTACAGACTGATTGGTAATTATACACAAGAATCAATGCTACTGAACGAATGTCCCGAACGGTTCGTGTTCTCACAAATAATTATTTATTATTCACACTAGAAATTATCTGAAGTTAAGGCACACGGAAACTGTTTCCTCTGGAAAATTAATGATTATTAAGATGGAGGCAACTTTACGTTTGACTATTCCATCTACATGTTACAGAGGAACAGGTGACGTGAAGATCACAATAAGCGACAGGACAATGATTTTCATATACATATGATGGAAACATGTTCAGACTTGATTACATTAAGATTCTCAGTGTTTCTATCCATTCATCATGACCGGGAAAAAAAGAAAACCGTGTAGATGAGGACATAGACCTCAAGGATGGCGTACTTTGTGGACACACTCACTTTCATCAAGAACTATGGATTATGTCGGTCGAACAAGTTTAATAAACGATATCCTGTTTAGAGATCAAACAATTTTACTTCACAAATCGACCAAGGAAGACGGCGTGTTATGGATGATGAACAACCTAATTAAATTAATACAATAAAAGCCATTGGTGCCAATTGAAAACACGAAATTTTGCATCGTGTTACGAATAATGATATATTATATACAACATGGCTCAGTGTCACACCACGTGTTTTTCTTTCCGGCGACCGCTCAAAGCTAGTCTCAAATTTGTGTATGAGACTGGCATTTGAGACCGGCTGTTCCGCGCTCCACCCGGTGTGTTTTATTTACATTCGATGGATCACCACGTGGTCGTGTGTTGCTATACTAGAATAACGTGTTTGTCTTGTCTGTGAATCTGTGCTGTTCTGTTTGCCTCCCTGTGCAAACACGCAGATAGGGCCTGTACGTCACGTGCCGTCTCGATATGATTGTGGTGACCAACAAACATGCACCTATTGTGTTTTCTGAGTAATTTGAGTTCTAAATGGAGTGTTACTCATATTAAACAAAAAGTGTATACTGGGTGTATGTTTTTTGGTCACCAGAATCACACCGTGACGGCACGTGAGTTTAATATAGGTCCTATAGTAGACGCCCCACTCCAACAAAAATGCGTGACTGAGCAATTCTAAGTCGAGAAAGTCAGGGTGACTTCAATGCCGGGGGACCGCTCCCTCACCGGCGAAGTTTCTATTGTGTGTGCTTGTTACATAGGGCTTTAGAGAGTGGAGAGTGTTGATGGCTCAGCCTGCAGCCATGCAGTGAATTCACTACCCGATATCCTGACATGAACAGTGATGACATCGTAGCGAATGAACTCGGTTCCTTCTTCCAACAGAAGATACTTGATATCAGAGAACATCTGGATGATTGCTCCGGCGAGGTTGGACAGTTTCCATCTCCACTTCCAAGTGAGAATGGACTTTCACAGTTTGCAGAATGTACATGTGACGAAGTGCATCGCCTGCTTCACAAATCACCAGACAAGCAATGTTTGAACTATCCTATGCCGACACACCTGGTGAAGAAGTGTTCGGATGTTTTGTGCAATGTGTTAGCACATGTGATCAACACTTCGATGACCACTGGTGTGTTCCCCAAAATCTGGAAAGAGGTGATTATAACGCCTTTGCTATAAAGAAGACTGGTGTACCGGGATATCTGAATTGAAAAACTATCGGCCTGTCAGCGGTCTACAGCGGTTCTAAACTTGCTGAGAAGGTAACTCTAGCTAGACTAAATGAACACATATGTGTGAAAACTGTCCACTCCCCGAAAGACAAATCTGACTATCGGCCTGTCAGCGGTCTACAGCGGTTCTAAACTTGCTGAGAAGGTAACTCTAGCTAGACTAAATGAACACATATGTGTGAAAACTGTCCACTCCCCGAAAGACAAATCTGCCTATCGGTCTGAACATAGTTGTGAAACTGCCCTGTTGAAAATAACTGATATTCTCGATAGCTTAGACAGCAAAAATGTTGTGCTCCTAGTACTTCTGGATTTGTCGGCAGCCTTCGACACCGTGGATAGTCGAAGGCTGCTTGACACACTGCACAAGGATTTGTCATCGACAGGAGATGCCTTGGATTGGTATGAGTCGTACCTCCACGGTCGTACACAGAGGATTAAGGTCAACAATGTACTGTCAGAAACATTCCAGGTCCCGTATGGCGTACCCCAGGGCTCCTGCAGTGGACCAGTACTTTTCTCTGTATACTGCAGACAACTGATGGCGGTCGCCGCTGGCCATCTTCCTGAAGTCCATAGCTATGCCGATGACCACCAGCTATATCTAAGCTTTCGGCCCGGCTTCGAGGATTTTGCTGTACAATCCATGGAGTCATGTATCCAAGACGTCAGAAAGTGGATGTACCAAAACAAGTTGAAAATAAACGAAACTAAGACAGAAGTTCTATTAATCGGATCTGATCAGCAGTTAACAAAAACTGACCTGACCAGTATCTCTGTCGGCGAAAACGTTGTCAATCTTTCAACACATGCCAAAAATCTCGGTGTTTGGTTAGACAATAACTTGAATCTAAACAAACAAATCAACGCGGTATGCAGTAGTGCATATCACAGTTTATACAACATCAGGCAGATTCGAAAATATCTCACTCAATCTGCAACAAAAACACTTGTTCATGCTGTAATATCAAGTCGTTTAGAGTTTTGTAATTTTCTGTATACAAACCTCCCAGAGTGTAAAATGACTAAACTTCAACGAGTCCAGAACACGGCAGCCAGACTTGTGTGTAATATGTCCAGGTTCAGTCATATGATGCCAGTGTTAAAAACACTTCATTGGTTACCTGTCAAATATAGGTGTCAATACAAAGTTCTTGTACTCGTTTACAAATGTGTACATGGTAATGCACCCACTTGTTTGTGTGATATGGTCAGTCAAAACGTATGTGACCGGTACTGCCTGCGTTCAAATGACAGTATTCACTTAGCTGTTCCTCGAACACGCACCAAAATGTATGGTCCAGTCTCTGTACGAATAGCCGCTAATGTAAATATTTTCAAGACACAGCTGAAAACATGGTTCTTCTCATCAATACAGAAATTTGTGTAGTTGGCGTACATTTGTATATATTCATATGTTTCATTGTCCATGTTCTATGTGTAATGCGCAGTCGAAATCGTTTGACGATAAGTGGCGCAATATATGAAAATAAATTGTATGTATGTATGTATGTATGCACAAATTGGACTGCATTCGAATCTTGAAATTCCGGATTTTTGTGGAAGATATAAGCACATTTTGAAGTGTTTCGGGATATAGACTAGTTTGTCATCAACGCCCCCCCCCCCCCCCCTCCCCTAGACTATGCCTACAGATGACAAAGTAACACCAGCTTTAAGGTAATATGCTTCAGTGTTGGCTTGTAGCGTGTTTAAGGGCGTCCACTAGCTATACTCGTGACTAAATTGGTCATTAATATGTACCCCGTGACGATCTCATGCGTACGTACAAACGGATATTGGGGCCTCGTCGCAGTCACATAAATGGGCAGCAGCAATTGGTTCTGGCTAGTAATTGACGTGACATATTTTCCAAGACCTATTGTCAGTCGTATTTGTGTCCAGTCAGACAAACGCCACAATAAGCTACTCACGTCAGTCTGACGTTAGTTTATTGGAATTAACTATTTATAAACATCTCTGTTATTCGGCCTATCATAGACGACTACTTAATAATTTATTATGTTGTCAACCATGGTACGGAATCAATATCTACCACGCTTCAGGTCACTGGTTCTTTCTGTGCACATGCCGTGATGGTGATCTGAGAATAGCAAAGTTTGACTTTAATGACATAATTGTTCTATAGTACAATTTAATATATTTTAGAATGTGAAAAAGCTAGCTGTTGTAGCCTGAAAAGTTAATTTCAAACATTTATATAAATGGCCGGTTTCTGGCTTATCGTGTGAATTTCCTGAGAGTAATCCAATGACTCAAACCAAAGAAAAATCGAAGAGAAAGTGAACCATCTGTACGAACTTTGAAACTACCGGAAACGATGATTTTACAAATTAAGGCCATGTGTATATATGTTTGCAAAAAATATTCATAGCAGTTAGTTTTGGGGGTATGTAGGCCTACTAAATTTACTGCGAGGTCACTGGGGCGTGTTTTGGGATCTGTTGGTTCATGCCCTACATGGTCAACTGATTTAAAATAAATTCCACCAACACTTTATGACATTTTGAGTCACATCTCATTGAGGTGTCATACATAGAGCGAGGAAATACGAAAATATTTACATTATGTGTGGTATCTCACAACACTAATGTGCGTGCAAGATGCGATGCACATCACAAACAATATCTAAACGAACAATGGCCTCGACCTATTATCCTATTTGAAGAGACGTGTGCACGGTCGATCAGTGTGAATAAGCGACCTCCCATGGATACTCTGGCTAATGCCTCCACTACTAACAAAGCCTTCTGTTGCTCTGTCCAGGAAAGTGAGTATGATAATGTAGCTACTAACTGCTATTGTACTTTAGGGGTTTTAGGCACCTGTCAACAGTACTAGACTATTTCACCAAACCACAGTTGTTATGTAGCCGTTTCGTGGAAGGGAGTCATACCTTGAGTATCTAGAATAATTGATCAACTTGAAAGATGGACGTAACTGCCAATGGGACAATATCTAACGGCACAGACGATGACTGTACCTACAACCCTGACGACTGGTCCATGTTCTTGACTACTAGTGTAGTTCTCATGGTCCTATTGACGATCTTCATCTGCGGTGGGAACAGTCTCATCTTCGTGGCTTTCGCTCGCTCCTCCAAACTCAAGACGATGACAAACTTCTACATCATCCAGCTAGCCATCACGGACTTTGCACTCGGACTCGTGATGCCTTTCCACATCGTCACCTTCGTCCGTCCTATGGTCGTCGTGAACAGCCTAGGGATTTGCCTCTTCCGCTACATCAGCTTCACTTTCTTCTGCTCGGTGTCTGTATGTGGTCTGGCGGCCTTGACCTACGATCGGTACTTTGCCATCATGGACCCGCTTCATTACCAGGACTCGACCAGCACCAGGCGCTACGTGGTCTCCACAATGGTGATCTGGCTGTTGTCATTCATGGGGACTGCCCTCGTGCCTATCATCTGGCACAATGACTTCGATCCCAGCTGTCCCGAGTGCCAGCTCTTGAATGTCATCCCAAGGGACTTCTTCCGCATCCTCGTCCTGCCAGGCTTCCTGCTGGTGACAGTGGTGCTCGTGGGCCTATACTCACGGATATTCAGCATTGCTCGATACCAGATACACAGTATACAAGCCATGGTCGTGGTACCAGTGAGTGGGAACCGAGGACAGACCAGCGATCAACAACGAGTCATTCGCCAGATGAAGCTGGTCAAGGCCGGGTTGGTCGTGTTCGCAGCTTTCTACATATGCTGGCTGCCTTTTCTCACAGTGGTGGCGCTACAGGTTTACTCGGACCGCTTCACTGGTCCCGCATTGAACTCCGTGCGGACTCTGACATCGTTCGTCAGCGCCTGTAACTCGGCAGTCAATCCCGTCATCTACGCATACCGCCTACCGCTCTTCAAACACGAGCTGCGGCGGATGTTCGGTCTGCGGCAGCATCTGACATCCTCCAAAGATATGAATCCCACACAGACTAGCTTAGTTTCTACTCACATGTAGGCATATGTCACTTACGTCATTTGTAACATCAGATCTGAACATTGCAGACTATGCACTGAATTCTTTCTGCTGTGTGTAGTGAGTTCTGAGTAATGCTTAATGTGTTGAGTGTGTTATCATTGTACTAATTACTGTGTTCTTACTACATACATGTTACCCATCATGTACACATCTGTACACCAAAGTGCATTCACTCAATCATTCACTTCACTCAACTCAAGTTTATTAAACGAAGCCTCGTAGAGGCACATGATTGTACCAGCATTATCCCCATATAACCTGATGTTGTTGATCATATTGTTCAAGCATGTTGAGTATCACATTGTCCACGTAACAAAAATGGGATTATTTTTAAGTTTGGGTGAAAACAGACCCACGGAGGGTAGGTATGAGTGGGCCCGGTCCTGCTATCATTTGTTAAATATAGTAATCTCAATAAAAGGATCACAACACTTTCAAAATTAATATTTCTGTTTGTGTCATGAGGTTTTACATTTTAATCTGGTGAATAAACGCAAATACTGTGAGAGCTGTGCGATATTTGTTGATTTACCGTAATACATACGCATACAGTAGCGCAACAAAAATATTGAGCTAAATTTCTGATGTCGACAGAACATTTACGAAAGGATGCCAACTTTCAAAATTTACGATATAAAAGTGATAAAATGTGATGGCAAATAATTTTTTACACCGAAATAGACGCATAAACTATCAAGTTGATTCAAAACATTGGGCAACCATATTTCTCAATTATTTTCATAAGTTGTTGGGCAGTTGTATACTAATTCCATCATGTGTACAGTAGAAACAACTACATTTACCACACTGTCTGCCCGTAATGACGCCAGTGTGTCTTTTGATAAAGTATTTGGTCGGGCTTTGTTTCTGCTGCAAAATGTTGTATGTTACGTTTGATATTGGAATCATCAAAATTTGGCTGTATCAGTGGTAATAGATTGATACTTACATTAAAACCATTGAATGTCTGTGCTCGGATATGCATCTAAAGATATGTTCTTCTTTGTTTATTATATGGAGAATAATGAGCAATTTAATCCAATAAATTAAGGTTATTAATCACATAAACTTTCACATCCCAACATATTCCCGCTGGCCACAAAAATAATTCTCCCCACTGTAGGTTACTTGTGACATAGTTCCATAGTCAATTTCCCTTTTCTAAGCAGCAACATTCCTATATCACCGGCATATGGTGTGTTTGTTTCTCAACTTATACGCTATTCCAGAGCTAGTTGCAAATATGAGGACTTTGTCTATCGAAGTGCCCAGCTAGTCTCTAAACTGCTACGACAAGGATATGTTTTACCAAGACTTATCGCTGCGTTTAAGAAATTCTATGGACGTCATCATGATCTGGTTGATAAATACAGCAAATCCATGTCTGCCATGCAACTAGATCTGTTTTCATGTTAATTTTGGGGAATTCATGACGGGTGCCACTAGTGGGGCAGGAAATGCTCACTCTTTCCGGAACACCTGATTTCACCTCCTGATGGCCATTTACGGGGGTTCATGAGTTTCCCTGTCATTTTTGTTTTCTCTCACTTCGTATGCCTGATATGACTTTCTGTCCCCGGACTATGAGATTGGATAACGGACCCTGTTTTGTTTGCTCGGAATACTTGATACTGGGTATTGATTCCACGTCTATTTGTGATGAATACCTTGAGAGTTACATTATGATAGTTACATGTAGCTGCAACAAAAATAACACTGTTCTAAGATACATTATGACAATCTAATAGGTTAAGTTCTTTGCATCATTACTTTAATTCTTTTACCAAAACAGTATATGGATTTACAATTTTCAATATCATGAGGCAAATCAAGGTCACAGGACATAATGACTAATATCTCTCTTATTACTGAATTAACAGCTTAGTAAGCAATTGTGAACATATAGAAAATCATATATGCTGAACTCTCATGACTTTATATTTGACCGTGACCTTTTTTTCAAGGCCACCGGACAAAATAGCTATTATATATTGTCCGGTAACCTATTTTAGCCCTTGGGTTAATTTTTATTGAGTTTAATAGGTGCCAAAATGGTCCAAAGCTTGTTGTAATTTTGTTGTAAAGTATTCACTAGCTACGTCCGCATTCAGATGATGAAGCACAGTCCAATCAGTGTTCATCAAGTGTTGTTTCATTTGGTTATAATATGCTCATTCATAGGACGATATGTACAATACTTGTTGTACAACAAGCACCAACATGGTCCGACATGGTCCTGCCTGTGACATGGTGAGAAAATACAATTTAATGTGTAAAATGGGTTTATAAGATCTTTTTATAAGATCTTTTATAATATCTGATAAGATCTGCACCATGTGCGTTGGTTTCTTACCCCCAGAATCAAATATTTTTTTTATTTCTTAAATGTGTTACTGTTGATGTTTATGCATATACTTATTTGGTCCAAATAAATTACCTGCCTATACCACCGCCAGTGCTTTAGCAATGTAAGACACAGCCAGAGCTGATGCCCTGGTCAATTCTCGAAGAAGGATATTGTGTCTTTCTAGAAAGCAATACCCAAACAGAATGATAACAAAGTAGCTCTCGCATGGCCAATAAACTATTGCTAATATGTGGAAGAACATAATGAAACTTTACTGAGCGGTATTCACAACCAGACACACAATCTAGTATAGTAAATATTTTGTCGAAGTGTCACTGGTCAACAGTTGTAACAGTTGAGGGCAAGCATTGAAGCCACAAAACCATGCTAATTCTGTGACCATGACCTGTTACTGTAAAACGACTAACTTTGTCGGATGATCCGCCAAATCAACTAGATATATATTTTAAAAATATATGTGGTTTTGAAACCGCCAAATATGTGGTTTTGAAACTGCCAAATAACGTGGGGCTCACGATAGTTAAATTTTATAGTCTTTTTCAGTATTTTGTGAACATTTTATACTTGCAAGTTTCAATCTTTATGTTATGTTATAACGTCACTGAATTTTACAAGTGTTCTCTGGAAGTAAAAAAAAATGTATTGTCCACAGGCTTTAATCAATTAACACGAAAACCATGTAGCAAATTTAGAGTAGCATACAATAACATATTTCGTCCACTGCTGGGCTATGCAGAAGTGCAAGTCATGTTTGTATCACATAACAGCAACATTCTTGATGCCCTATGCAGGTAAAAATGTTCACAAGGTCAACTGATTCAAAACAAATTCTACTAACATTTTATGACATTTTGAGTCACATATATCTCAGAGAGGTGCCATACAAATGGCGAGGGGTACGATAATATGTGCATATATTTGTGGCACCTCACAAAGAATGACGCGCGTGCAAGATGCGATCCACACCACACACAATATATCTAAACGGACAGAGGCCACCGACGTATTATCCTATTTGAACAGACGTGTGCAGGGTCGATCAGTGTGAATAAGTGACCTCCCATGGTACTCTGGATAATGCTTCCACTACTAACAAAGCTTTCTGTTGCCCTGACGAGGAGAGCGTGAGTACGATAATGTAGCTACTAGTTGCTATTGTCCTCTAGGGGTTTTGGGGACTTGTCAACAGTACTAGACTACAAGTATTTCACCTAACCACAGTTGTTATGTAGACGTTTCGTGGAAGGGAGTCATACCTTGAGTATCTAAAATAATTAATCACTTTGAAAGATGGACGTAACTGCCAATGGGACAATATCTAATGGCACAGACGATGACTGTACCTACAACCCTAACGACTGGTCCATGTTCTTGACTACTAGTGTAGTTCTCATGGTCCTATTGACGATCTTCATCTGCGGTGGGAACAGTCTCATCTTCGTGGCTTTCGCTCGCTCCTCCAAACTCAAGACGATGACAAACTTCTACATCATCCAGCTAGCCATCACGGACTTTGCACTCGGACTCGTGATGCCTTTCCACATCGTCACCTTCGTCCGTCCTATGGTCGTCGTGAACAGCCTAGGGATTTGCCTCTTCCGCTACATCAGCTTCACGTTCTTCTGCTCGGTGTCTGTATGTGGTCTGGCGGCCTTGACCTACGATCGGTACCTCGCCATCACGGACCCGCTTCATTACCACGACTCGACCAGCACCAGGCGCTACGTGGTCTCCACAATGGTGATCTGGCTGCTGCCGTTTATGGGGACTGTCCTCGTGCCTTCCCTCTGGCACAATGACTTCGATCCCAGCTGTCCCGAGTGCCAGCTCTTGAATGTCATCCCGCGGGACTTCTATCGCATCCTCGTCCTGCCAGGCTTCCTGCTGGTGACAGTGGTGCTCGTGGGTCTGTACTCACGGATATTTAGCATTGCTCGATACCAGATGCACAGTATACAAGCCATGGTCGTGGTACCAGTGAGTGGGAACCGAGGACAGACCAGCGATAAACAACGAGTCATGCGCCAGATGAAGCTGGTCAAGGCCGGGTTGGTCGTGTTCGCAGCTTTCTACATATGCTGGCTGCCCTTTTTCACAGTGGTGGCGCTACAGGTTTACTCGGACCGCTTCACTGGTCCCACCGTGAACTCCGTGCGGACTCTGACATCGTTCGTCAGCGCCTGTAACTCGGCAGTCAATCCCGTCATCTACGCATACCGCCTACCGCTCTTCAAACACGAGCTGCGGCGGATGTTCGGTCTGCGGCAGCACCGGACATCCCCCAAAGATCTGGATCCCACACAGACTAGCTTATTTTCTTCTCACATGTAGGTATATCACTTGGTAGGGTAGATTCAGGTAGACCGGTAGACCTGAGGACTAAAAGTCTCTTGCTAACCTACAGTTAACTGTTAACCCGTATTATTATTTATATATCACACCAAAGGAAGGTAGTCAACAAAATGATCAGTTGATACAGGATATGATTCTAATCTTTATTTGTTTTAAATAGTTGTTGAACATTGGTGTTGGTGTACCGGTGAATATGATGTGTTAGGTTGACCGGTCACCTACTTCAGATAAACCGGTACACAGTGAATAATATATAAATAAAAACGGGTCCATACTTGAAAAAAGGAGATGTACGTTTCCGTTATTGAAGGCTGCTTCTTAACAATATGCAAACGGGTTTTAATATTGAACTACAAAAATATTTCGATTCTACCACGAATACCAATTCTACCACAAGTACAGTACTACAAACATTTTTTCAAACATCGACTAAAAACAAAATTCATTCCTAATACAAGTGTCAAAGTTTTTATTTGGAAGAGGAAATATCGCGAGCAACTCGAAACAACTCAAGCACATATGAGAGGATTTCTTGTTTTGCATCCACTGATCTGGTATCACGTCATAGATTACTCTCAGTCACCATCTCACTGACTTTTCATCGAATATTTTCATAGGTTCTTGGGATTTCTCAACAATTCCCTAAATATTGCACTCCACCGTCACTCTTTCTCCAATCATCTATGTACATTACCTCTCTACCACACACCTACACAACATATTATTTGATGCATTAGCCATTAGAAATATTTCGATTGCCATAGTTATCATTAATCATATTTAAATTATACATGATAAAATGGTCTTTCTGTTGAGAGAACAGATGTATATAGGTCTACTGGAAGTGAGAATATAAGTTAATTTTATTTATAAACGAAATTTTTGGCTGGATGTTGAGGACAGGTGCACCCGAAGATAATATAATATCGATAATATTGGGGTGTGCCTATATTCGAATATATAGGCGTATGGGCTATTTATTTTACAACCTCACTGGAAAATATGCAATATCTCGCCTACATGCATATCAATACGGTAGTGTACCGGTCGCCCTAATCCACCCTGTACCACTCTTGCTGAGCATGTTCAGGTCGACCGGTAATATCACTTACTATCGCTCCCCGTTGGATATACCACAAGGCATTTTCATGAAAAGATTATATGTTTTGTTTAGTATTTGAACATAACATATATCTTTCATTGAAGTACATCGTTTTCAAATCACATGCTTAAGTAAGTTTTACTACATATCTGTCCGTTATCCTCTCTCGCGGTTCAACCCTGCCACATTCAGAGAATTAAAAATGAATGACAGGAACAAACCTGCGCCAGACACTCTGATCATTTTTGGCATTCTTTTAGTTATAAACATTTGGATGGGAGCATGCCGATTAATTATCAATACGAACAAAAGCTTGCATGTACCGGTCGACCTGAATGTACCGGTCTACCTGAATCTACCCTATGTAACACGCACTGGCGTGTAGACTTAACGTGTAGGCATCACTTATAGTCGCGTACAAATACATCGAGAGAGGAGTCGGCAGCACATCAGATCTGCTGTGTGTCTACACAGCTTGATGTGTTGCATCTGTTTCTATTGTACTAATGACTGTACTCTTACTACATATACATTACCCACTGTGTACATAGTTGTAGACCTTAGTGCATTCATTCAATCAATCTACTAAACGAAGCCTGGTAGAGGCACAAGATTGTACAAGCATTATTCACATCATTACGTGATGTTATTCAGCATAATACATGGGATAATGCCAAACTGAAAGAATTTAGTGCACAAGATTGAGAGTATCACTCCCATTGCTTGCATAGCTGTTCACCCCCATGGTATTATTATTACACCCAATAAACCTGCATGACTGTGCAAGAATTTGAAGGATTAGTCTTTCATTACGCATTAGTTACACTGTTGACATAGGCACGGGGTTCTGTCGATGCCAATAAATATACCCACCTCAAATGGGAGATTAACTCGTGCAGCGAAATCTTAAAGATATAGTGCACCATCGCACAGGTTATAAAGATAGTCCTCTTTTCTAAAAATCCGTTTTGAATATGCGGCAATGCGTTTAGGAATACTCAAGTTGGAAACAGCTCATTCCCATTCCTGCTTATAATTGTATGGATTGATTTGCGAGATATATGTATGTATATTGGACGCTTGTGTATAGTCCATCGATAGGCTACTTTCATCCAAAATACATTCAACGGTGAATACCCATTCACAATTACCATATAAATGAGACAAGATCGACAGAGCTAACCTGTACATTTTCTATGAAAGTTTCTCTCTCATGTCATTCACGAGTCTTGAGGCTTGTGTTTGGCAAACGTTTGCTGATTTGAGTTCTTTACGTATATATTATACAATAAAGTGAATGTCTCAGAACGTTCCGTGGAATTGAACGCGCTATATTGATATGATGCACAAAAATTTGATGCATCAAATTTGATGTAGCTAATTGGTAATCCGCTCTTGTGCACCGACCGCTGCAGCGAGTGGTACATTATGTATGTTGCATGCTTTTACCGACAAATTTGCTACATCCGCTAAATTTGCTTGTGAAAATTCGGTAAATACTACATATTCATGGCCATCATCACAAAAGTTTCGGTTCGTGATCTATATATCATATCGCACTACTATCCTGAAAGTTTCAACACGAGGCATGTTAATGAATGGAAGATCTACCTTGGTATCTATCTGTAATGTACGGTGGCTGCTTATTTCTGCCACAATTAGATTAATTTCTGTAAAAAAAAATTCAGATATAAATATTTTAATTACACAAAGAGCAAACGTTTCCTTCGCGAAGCAAACGTTTCCTACACGAAGTAAATAGTTTCCTACGCCGAGCAAATGTTTCCTTCACGAAGCAAACGTTTTCTCCACGAAGTAAATAGTTTGCTTTGCAAAGCAAATGTTTCCTTCGCGGAGCAAACGTTTCCTACACAAAGCAAATAGTTCCTTACACAGAGCAAATGTTTCCTTCGCGAAGCAAACGTTTCTTCACGAAGCAAATAGTTTGCTTTGCGTAGCAAACGTTTCCTTCGCGAAGCAAACGTTTCATACACAAAGTAAATAGGCCCTACTTTGCTTTGCGTAGCAAATGTTTCTTCCACGAAGCAAACGTTTTCTACACAAAGCAAATAGTTTACTACGTGGAGCAAATGGTTCCTTCGCGTAGCAAACGTTTTCTACACGAAGCAAATGGTTTGCTCCACGAAGGAAATGTTTCCTTTGTGAAGCAAATGTTCTCTACACGAAGCAAAAAATTTGCTTCGTGTAGAATACGTTTACTTCGCGTAGGAAACGTTTGCTACGCAAAGCAAACTATTTGCTTCGTGAAGAAAACACTTGCTTCGCGAAGGAAACATTTGCTCTGTGTAGGGAACTATTTGCTTCGTGTAGGAAACGTTTGCTTCGCGAAGGAAACATTTGCTTTGCAAAGCAAACTATTTACTTCGTGAAGAAAACGTTTGCTTCGTGAATGAAACATTTGCTCTGCGTATGAAACTATTTACTTCGTGTAGGAAACGTTTGCTTCGCGTGGGAAACATTTGCTTTGCAAAGCACACTATTTGCTTCGTGAAGAAAACGTTTGCTTCGCGAAGGAAACATTTGCTTTGCAAAGCAAACTATTTACTTCGTGAAGAAAACGTTTGCTTCATGAAGGAAACATTTGCTCTGCGTAGGAAACTATTTACTTTGTGTAGGAAACGTTTGCTTCATGAAGGAAACATTTGCTCTGTGTGTAATTGAAATATTTATATCTGAATTTTTTTTTAATTAAATTAATCTAATTGTGGCAGAAATAAGCCACCATAGTAATGTTCAACTCTCTGTATTCACTACGTATTGGAACAAACTATAATTTTGTTGCCACAGTCTTCAGTACCCAGGATTGCTGCCGCCATGTGCAAAGTTTGAGACAAATTGGTGTTTTTATGGGGAAGTTATAAATACAAACTTCAATCAGTAGAAAATTGAAGATATTAATCCCATATCCTAGGCGATAAATTTAATGAAACCCTCACAAGCAGTAAAACATGTAGTCAGATTTACATACTAGTAGGACCTGGTTGTAATGAAAATGTTAAAGACCTCGATACTGTTATTGCGTATGGCTTAGTTTGGGCAAACCCCGACATGGTCCTGCCTGTGACATGGTGAGAACATCACGTTTAATGTGGGTTTTATGATTTATTTCTGGGAGTACACGGGTACCATGTGCATTGGTTTCTTACCCCCAAGACCAAATATTTCTTATTTGTCAAGTGTGTTTACTGTTGATGTATATTAGTATATACAGTATACACTTATATAATTAAAATAAACTGTCTTCCTATACCACCGCCAGTGCCTAGCAAAGGAATTCATAGCCAGAGCTGATGCCTTGGCCATTTCTCTAAGCAACATGGATATTGATTCTGTAGCGTTGTGACGTGGTGACTACACAGTAGTGACACCACGGTTATAGCGTGAACGTGCTGGCAGGTTAATAAGACAATTCGGTGACACTCAAGGGCGCCTGCAGGATTTATTTATGTATACGCACTCATTGAGACTACGGGAAGGCGGTCACTTGATGAGTTTTCAGTCCTAGTCCCATGAATATAGCAAGGACGGTTATCATAATTTTTTCGCATATCCCTACTGTGATGCTAGGCCAGGTACGTTCATACAAAGATGGATAATCAACTAACTATTGATGCTCTATCGTGTGTCCGCATAACTCATGTATGTGCAAGAGAAATGTGAATTTCTTGTCTGTTGGCCCTAAGTCAACACTCACATGTGTATGTTTATATAGCCTTGCCAATGCCATGAACTTATGAACAGACAATAGAATACATGAAGTGGTAATCATCATCAGGGGCGTATATTGTTTTATAATGAATATTATTATAATGAATATTGATCGTGTACTGTAAGCTTGATGGAAATAGTATAAAACAAATCCCATTAGATAGGGACTAAAGTCAAGTTTAACACAAAACCTCATATGATTTTTGGCCGTAACATTGTTTAAGATGGTGGGATCAATTTGAAATTTTGTTTATTTCCATTTGGCAGAAAACCCTATTTTTCACCAAATTTCAGACGTCTATCTTGAAAATTGCAAAAGTTGGCAATCTACTTCAGTGTTAAATTTCACATCAAACATGAAATTTGCGAGTTTCAACAGAATTTGGCATGTTGTTCGATGTTCACATTGCCCAATACTTGGAAAGAATGATATTTTATTAATACACCTGTATGATTCTTCTGACTCAAAAACATCCCTCATATTATATTTTTTAACGGAATAAAGATCATAAAATCCCAAACTTTAAATTTGCTTGAATTCCTGAAATCTGATTTGTGTCGAGCATTTCACATTGGGGTAGATTTCCAACTTCAGTTTTCAAAATAGAAGTATGAAATTTGCTGGAATGAATATAGTTTCGAGCCAAATGGAAACATATAAAATTTTAAATTGATCCGACCATCCTAAACGAAGTTATCGACAAAAATCATATGAAATTTTGTGTTGGACTTGAGTATAGTATATGAAATACATAAACACCGGTAATCAAGTGCAAAGTGAATGTTCGAGGTTTGTATTTGCCCATGCTACCTCGACATTTGTATCGTAAATTCATCAAACTTCAATTTAATGCAAAACTGCACAAAACATTGTCAAGTTCCAAATACGATGAGCTGCAAGATACAGTTTATATTCATAAGCATAATTATTATGTGCATGTGTGGTCTAGCTTAGTAGAATTATGTACTAAGTTCACGTAAGCCAGACGTTTTAAACCAATAATGGAACAAAACAGTGGTTTACTGAACTGGGCTTTTTTGTGTATGTAAATAATTAATTTACCCAAAATTGTTCTGAATTCAGTATGTTTAATATTAAAACACGCTTGAGTCGCAAGTATGATGAAAATATTTATCTTTTTTTCTTGCATTTACGTATTTTTTTCACAAAAATGTTTCTTTGTATCAAGTAAAATAAATACTCAAAGTAATACCTGAAGTATTAAAATCTTCATCTGAGATGATGTCAGGCTCATCAAATTTCAAATTCCTGCATGTGTAGACTGATTTGGTGAATTTGGGGCATTAGGAATAAACAACCATAATATTACATCAACACTTCCAAGTAATGAATATAGCTTTAAGTTCACCAGATATTTCAAATGTTACATATAGAGTCGTGGTACGCCTATGTATATTTTATTTGGATTTGAAATACATTCAATTTAAGTATTCACATTCACTTGGTAAACAATTACGATATTTTCACCTGATTCATATCTTAGTTACGATATTTTTTTTCTGAACATTTACTATACGCACGTGCGTATAGTGCGTATGCCTGCAGGCGCCTATGGTGACACTCAAGTAATGGGGTATACCTCTTTATCGTGGGGTCGCCGAACCCTACAATGGTGCCTGACCTTTCAAACTACAGTGGTTTGTCTCGGCGTCGGTCCTGGGTCGGCTCCCACTGTTGACTCACATCACATGTAAATATCGGGTTCCTGGTCCCTGACCGCAGACGGGTATAGCATTTGTCTGGGGCACCCATATGGGTGATTAACTTGACCAGGGTGATGTGGCTCAACAGTTGGATACTGCTGACCTCGGGGACCTCGGGAACATCCGCTAAATTTGCTTGTGACAATTCGTTAAATACTACATACTAGTATTCATGGCCATCATCACAAAAGTTTCAGTTCGTGATCTATATATCATATCGCACTACTATCCTGAAAGTTTCAACACGAGGCATGTTAATGAATGGAAGATCTACCTTGTTATCTATCTGTAATGTTCAACTCTCTGTATTCACTACGTATTGGAACAAACTATAATTTTGTTGCCACAGTCTTCAGTGGCCAGGATTGCTGCCGCCATGTGCAAAGTTTGAGACAAATTGGTGTTTTTATGGGGAAGTTATAAATACAAACTTCAATCAGTAGAAAATTGAAGATATTAATCCCATATCCTAGGCGATAAATTTAATGAAACCCTCACAAGCAGTAAAACATGTAGTCAGATTTACATACTAGTAGGACCTGGTTGTAATGAAAATGTTAAAGACCTCGATACTGTTATTGCGTATGGCTTAGTTTGGGCAAACCCCGACATGGTCCTGCCTGTGACATGGTGAGAACATCACGTTTAATGTGGGTTTTATGATTTATTTCTGGGAGTACACGGGTACCATGTGCATTGGTTTCTTACCCCCAAGACCAAATATTTCTTATTTGTCAAGTGTGTTTACTGTTGATGTATATTAGTATATAAAGTATACACTTATATAATTAAAATAAACTGTCTTCCTATACCACCGCCAGTGCCTAGCAAAGGAATTCATAGCCAGAGCTGATGCCTTGGCCATTTCTCTAAGCAACATGGATATTGATTCTGTAGCGTTGTGACGTGGTGACTACACAGTAGTGACACCACGGTTATAGCGTGAACGTGCTGGCAGGTTAATAAGACAATTCGGTGACACTCAAGTAATGGGGTATACCTCTTTATCGTGGGGTCGCCGAACCCTACATTGGTGCCTGACCTTTCGAACTACAGTGGTTTGTCTCGGCGTCGGTCCTTGGTCGGCTCCCACTGTTGACTCACATCACATGTAAATATCGGGTTCCTGGTCCCTGACCGCAGACGGGTATAGCACTTGTCTGGGGCACCCATATGGGTGATTAACTTGACCGGGGTGATGTGGCTCAACAGTTGGATACAGCTGACCTCGGGGACGAGGTCTCTCCGAAAGGGGAAAGCACTGTAGCGTTGTGACGTGGTGACTTCACAGTAGTGACACCATGGTTATAGCGTGAACGTGCTGGCAGGTTTATAAGACATTCGCTGACACTCCAGTAATGGGGTATACCTCTTTATCGTGGGGTCGCCGAAACCTACATTTCTTTCTAGAAAACAATATCCAAATAAAATAACAACAAAGTAGCTCTCATATGACCAATAAACTTTTGCTAATATGTGCGAAGAAGACTATGAAACTTTACTGATCGGTTTTCACAACCCAGTGTGGTAAATATTTTAACGAAATGTGGCTGGTCAACAGTTGTAACAATCGAGGGTGTCGTGGCAAGCATTAAAGCCACAAAACCATACTAGTTCTGTGACCATGACCTGTTATTTTGTGAACATTTTATACTTGCAAGTTTCGATATTTCGTACAATTTTACAAGTGTTCTTCTGAATTAAAACAATTGTATTGTCCACAGGTGGGAATCTAGTACACCAATGTAGCCTGTAGCAAACTTAGAGTAGCATACAACAACATATTTCATCGACTACTGCACTATGCAAAACATAGTCATGATTGTGTCACATTTTTTATGGACTACGCAGGTAAAAATGTTCACAGTTTCATGAATCTATTAGTATTCACATTGTCACAAAATGATGTTCACGAAATTGTTGCTGATTTTTTGACCAGAAATTGGGAGTTTCCTGGGAACATTGAACCAGTTCCCTATACTTATCCAAGTGTTGTTCAAAAAGAACAGTAACGCTTGTAGCTAACTGTGGTTTAATGTTCACAAGCTTTCGTTGTAGTCGATACAACTTCATCAGGTGAAATGAAAAGCAACAAGACCTATTGCACAAGAAATTAACATGGATTATAACAATACATGTGTGAAATCTGTGTGTGGGCGAGTTACACTGAGAGTAGGTGGATATTATCCTAAGCCTGGGGAGGCTTGACTAGAAAGTTTGTCCATAGTGTGAAAGAAAACCACGATCCCTGTTGAGACCCTGGCTGACACTGTTGAATTTAGTTATCATTTTCTGTTCTGCAATTTCTCTGTCGAGTCTGGTCCTTCCACTGACATGTTGTAGGACACGGATTTGAAGGTTCCTGATGTTATGCCCAGAACTGTTGAAGTGTTCACTGACTGGTTTATGGATATTGTTGTTGTTTATATCACTACGGTGGCCATTCATACGTTTTCTAACGGTTTGGCCTGTTTCACCAACATTTCACTGACTGGTTTATGGATATTGTTGTTGTTTATATCACTACGGTGGCCATTCATACGTTTTCTAACGGTTTGGCCTGTTTCACCAACATGTGGGTTTTATGTATAGTATAGTATAGTTCCCTATACTGTAAAAGTACTAATTTTCGCGCGGTACTTATTTCGCGTATTTCGCGGTAAGGGTAGATCCGCGAAATTAAATACCTCGCTAAAATAAGTCTCCCGCGAAAATTAATTTTGAGGTTTGTGGCCGTCCATAGCACAATAAGCTGTTGCTAATCATAACGCGCAGAATTACATTAGTTACAGTGCCCAGATACCGGTCGCTAGCGTCTGCATGGCACGTGCTTGAACTTGGTGCCGATGACATCTGCACCAAGTTCAAGCTTTTGCAGACTAAGCATGACTTGTTTGACGTTTGTGTTTAAAATTTCAAATAAAATCTGATTTGATTTCCTGTGACTTTCCATTTCTCACACCAATTGCATTGATATACTGTGATGTCCATCAACTGCAAATTCTTTACGCAATTACTGGCAATCACTGAACCGCGAAATTAAATTCCCGCGAAATTGCCTGGGGGTAAAAACCGCGAAATTTAATACCCGCGAAAAAAAGTGTTTTTACATTATGTATGTCCAAACATGTAACTTGGACCCATATCTGTTATTCCTCTGTGTTTTGTTTTGATGTATGTTTTATTGACGTGAGCCTCGAGCCTGAAATAAAGGTTTTCAGTGTAATTACACATCAAAAATGTGATTACAATCCATAAGCACATCAACAATACCATAACTCGGACAGTTGACAATCAGCCTAGATACTCTCCAGCCCGAGCAAACTCTCCAGACTGTTGTAGCTTTCTCTGACGCCGTATATCCCAGGCAATCATATACAAACGGGTTCTTGTCTATCACAGTGGTGTAAAACTCGTGGTAACAGTCCGACAGGTCGTCCTCGAAGCTGTCAAGGAATTTGCAGTGAAACTGAAGACAACACAGAACAAGATCATCACCTACAAACAACATAGCAACATGGCCATACAGCTACTGGCAAAATCTCAAACACGATGTGTGGTCAATATAGAGGAACTGATTGAGTCCAATACCAGTACTGGTGATTACATGGCAAAGACTGATGTTCAAAAGTATGCAGTTCCTGGTGAAAGATGTCAACGATGCTTCACTTCCAACTGACACTAACAACATGCTGAATCAACACAACAATGCTCTTGTTCACCCTCTAGTCGATATTCCAAAGGCAATACTATCACTATATTCCTCATCATCGAAAACATGAGTATAGACACCCAAATTTTCTCTCTATCTGCCATAGAAGCTGAATTTTAGCCACAAAACAGGATTTTATGAATTTTGAATGTCGTATAGATAAGGGCGTTCTCAGTCAGTCTATGGACATCCAATATTTTTAGTTTGGAGCAGTCAAACTGAAATGCTGACAGAAGTGATTGACAATCAACCTCAAAATTCCACATGATTTTCACACGCAATCAGATTTGCCATTTAAATAAGTGATAATCGAAGGTTGTGGTAGTAGCTAATTTGAATTCTGAATTAAATGAATGAAGGAAATGTGACAAGGACTGAGCAATATCATTATGGATGGTGCAGGGGGTCTATCTAGCCCGAGGGCCATGAACTAGGAGTTTCCCCATACGTGAAGGAAAAAGTTTTAATGCCAAAGTCCAAAATTACATGACTTTCATAAAGAAGCGATCACCATTTTAAGAGAAATGCGAAAAGAAAAAAATATCTCGATCTTGAATAATTCTTATGGAGACGGATGACGATGGACGCAACGCCATCCAATCAAACAGGAATATGTTTGGGTTATTGCGAAACATTTGGTGCTGTTGTTGCGTGTCGAATAATACGTTTATTCAGTAAAATGTTAACAAATAAACCGTGATATTATTACATATAAATAGAGCTATTTACATAATATAACTGATCGTACATGATCTAACAATCATTCACTCAACATCCAAATAGAATCATGAACAATTTATTATCACTAAATGGCAAACAAGAACGATTCAAACAAGTTTTACAACAGGTATAATTTGTGCATTTTGCCATTGCGACTGCAACAAAGTGGGTAGAGGACGCATTCACTGATATCCATGATCGCCTGTCGCCTGTGAGGAATTTTACCACTTGCGAGACCCTGAGAGCGCTACCAGTCGAGGTGGGCCCTGGTATAACCGGGACTGCCTGCAAGACTCCGAGGGCTGCCAGTCGGTAATCCCTGCTCTCGAGCCTCAAGGGCATTAAGCGCTTCGTGAGAGTTGTCCACGAACTTCTGTCAGAAACAGAGACAAATCACTACTGAAGTCCAGTAATGTGTACGACAAGTTCATATGCGGGGAGTAAGAAGGAACTCCTGAGTACAAAGCAAAGCAAAAAGTGGTTACCCACTATTTGCGTGGATTGTGGGAAGTCAGGCTTGTAACATCTTCATATTGGGAGAAGGACATCATACGAAATAGTAACCCTTTATTCAAGAACTCGCTATAAGATACAGTACAGTACTCGAGGTCAAGATGCTATTTGTAGTAAGTTAGTAACCCTTGATTCAAGCAATCGCGAGATATAGGACGATACAAACCATTAACCCTTTACTCATGTAGTACGGTCTCGACACGCCATCATTCCGGGTACAATCTTCGCAGAAACACATGAAGATCGTGTCTATGGCCATCTGAGAAATAATTGACCACATTACTGTTGAGAAGATTGCTCAAACTTTTCTAAACGTGCGCCACTGAAATATTGAACAATGATGATGAACGGTCTTTTGATGGTATGGGAACAGGGATTTGGATTAGAATGGTGATCACAACATATGTGCAGCTACATACACCGTAGATGGTCATGAAGCAGTGTGCTATAGCAAAGGAGAACACTCCGGCTGCTGCCGACGGCACAAACGTGTAACAAAGACTCTTCCCAGCCTGCAAAACACAGAGTACTGTCAAACGAGAACGCTGAAAACTCACTCATTGCCATTCACCATGGAAAATACACTATGTATTTTGGTGATAACTAGGGTCAGGCTCGAGTTTGTCGTACTTTTTTTTATATTAAGTCTAAAATTCGGTGGGGAAAATAGGTACAAGATGTAAATTTGTGTGGTTTTGTACGACACCAAAATGTCGGCAGATCTTCTACTGAACCTTGATTTAGGAGTATGACTGTCAAAGGAATTCCTCTTGTAGTAATGTATCAACAAATACCAATTCACTATGAGATAAATAAAATGTAAATTAATATATTTCACAAATCGATCCGTACAAATCTTGGACATCCTTGACCTCTAGATAACAGAGACTAGCCGAGTATGTATTTACCGTGAAGAACTCGAGGCCTATGACGACGACAATGGCACACACGCCACACTTGCCCAGGAACAGACAGAAAGTCCCCACCGAGTTTATCGCTCCGACCCGCAGCACATTGGACACGATCACACTGAAGGCCTTCTGCGCAGACCGACAGAAATTCGTCCCGTAGATCGCTACGAATATTGATCAGACATATATAATTTATTCATCGTGCGAAATATGGCACTAACAGAAACACAAAAATTAGAAAATTCAAACACGCAAAACAAGTGAACCAACTATCAGCATGGTACATTGATCAAAAAATAAATTGCTGTAAGGAAATTATAAATTTTACATCACCGTAAACTTGAAAATATAAACTTAACGTCACCTGTTGCAACAAGCACCCATAAAGTGATATCAACATAAACTAGATTTCTAACAAGTTACCTATCATGATGTATGCGTTTTTGTTGATATATTTCATGATCTTCTCAATACACCACAAACAGCAGTGCAGACATTTCATCACAAACTTAGCGGCTTTGTTGCTGCCGCCCTTTATCCTGGAGCAGAAAGATATAAGCTATTTTAACGTGTCTTTCTGGAAATATCTGTACAATAACATCCCTCAGAACACTTCTTGCAATACAGCATATTATGTTATAAATCGTATTCAGTAATTGTATATTATTTTGAAACTAATCCGGAAGTCAACTGACTGTCTCTGAACCACAAACAACACAATTCTGAGGAGTTGTATGACAGCAATAATGAAAGATCCCAGGGCAACCGATCCCATGTGGTACAAAATCAGCCGCTTGGTGGCAGCACCGATCGGACAACCCATGTGCTGCTTGGACCTGTCGCCGTGGAAACCACCGGAGTCAGGCACACAGCGGTGTAATAGATTGAGTGATAGCAATCAAAACCTCAACAACTTCCTTGAAACTTACCAAACTATCATTTGGTTAAGATGCGAAAGATCGATGTTACCATAGTTACCTTGTGAAGTACCACTTGGCCACAGCTCCAGCAATCACCAGCTGTTCCCCCGCGTACATAAACTGTATGACCCACAGGATCCCCAGCAAATAGTACCACTTCATGTACTGAAAAACAGCACACCGGTTGATGCAAAAACTCTACTTGTCTCATTTAACGTAGTCCGCTACAAGCAGTGTGGTAACGAAGAGTTAAAATTTAAGTCATTTCTTGAATATTGTCTCTCCAAAATGACATATTTTATAGAGTAAATGAACAGCATCCTAATACTGGAAAGAAAACAGGGGGTCACCGTGCTCGTTTCTTCTACATATTCGATCGAAATCACACACATTTACCTAAAATGACATAAATTATGACATTTTTGCACAGTTTTCCGTCCAAATTCACATCTTGCATCGTGTTTTCCATGCGAACGGATACGGTGACCCCCTATTTTCTTTTCAGTTTCACGATGCTGAACAGTTACTCTATAAAATATATCATTTTGAATCTCTCGATTATGTCGACACAGTTATTTATTTTAAAAAAACTCTTTGACCACCTCCCCTCACTGTTTGGAGCGGACTACCTTAACTGAAGTTGATATGATCTTTTTTATGATGGGTGTCTTATCGAACATACGGTGCGTGTACATTGGATTCCGATTATGGAATGGTTTCGGCAGAATATAACTCAGGGCATACTAGTAGCCGTGAATGACCATGGTGAAAAACTTTCTCCGTGTTTCCCCGAACTTACATAGAACCAGGTCTCTGTCTCGTAT
This sequence comes from Terebella lapidaria, assembly GCA_949152475.1. Classification (NCBI taxonomy): domain Eukaryota; kingdom Metazoa; phylum Annelida; class Polychaeta; order Terebellida; family Terebellidae; genus Terebella; species Terebella lapidaria. The sequence goes on along the minus strand of OX424557.1, from coordinate 51,584,249 downwards.
GTCACGTGTTCGTTCTCGTCCACCACAGGGTGACCTGACTCAAAGAAACAACAACATGTGCACTCGTGAGTCATCGAACTCATGAAAACACACAGCTCCGTAAATAGAATTATATCTCATTAGTTTGTCTGTTACTTGGCCTCACCAGCTGTCATCACATAAAGGTACACGAAAGTCAGGCCGCCTGTGAATACCAGGATCGCGAGCAAAGTCTGCAAGAAGTTACACGAAGACACCCATTGTCGACACCCGAGAGTCTTTCAATTGGTGAACACTTGTATTTATATCACGAAATAACTGTTAGAAATTGTGGAGAATCCGACTCACCCAAAGTGGCTGAAGTAATAGGAGTGGCATTTTGGCGACGGCCTTGCCAGCTTCTCTAAACAGCTGAACGACCTGAAAGAAACAGCTCGGTTACTTTGTTAGTCTAATGGGGGTAGTTATCTGGTTGTGATTGACAATGTGATTTGGTGATCGATTTTGTATGTGAACAATGCACAACAAACCAGTTTGATTCTTTTCCTCATGACAAGCAGAATCAGGCAGATAATCAACTGAAAATGAACAGCACATACAGTTGTCATATATTCATCTCGAGCTGGTTCTGTTTTCTTCAAATTCACTCACGACACTCCTGGTTTCATACCATACCGCTACAACTGACACAACACAGGCAGCGATCAGCCATTTCTTGACAAGGTATGTGTCCTCGTCAGAAGGGGAATCCATCTCGTTCAGGGCTGTGTACAGCATGTACCACTGGTACCTGTGAAAGACGCTCATTATTTGCCCCATTGTATAAGTGTACTGTATATCCAATGCGTGGAATTAGGTTGTATGTATTGTTTAGGAATTGTGATGTCCAGTTGTGTGCCGCACTGACCAGCACCAGCCGGTCCCACCCAGACAGGCAAGTGCGCAGCCGATCACAAGGGTCCAGATCACGATGGCGGCGACAAACCGCATTAGCAGCGTCATTGTGAACGCAACTCCTGCAACAACAAGAAAATGCAGCAAACTGCGGAAAACGACATTAGAGCTTGAGCACATCATCAGCACCACGACAGCTGAATGTATCTTACACAACGTTACCCCTCCCCCCCCCCCCCCCCATCCCCAAAGAAAAAAAGAAGCCATAATTTTATCCCCTACATGATTCCAATTCATTTCCGTGTACCAGGATGAAAAACATGGCCTACTTCATTCATATTACTAATAAGTAAACATTTATTTTAAAATCGATCAATGGAACAGATACGCCTGAACCTCATTAAAATATCCTCAAAACATTGGAAATTATGAGGAATATCTGCATCTGATATCATCAGATATAACATAAGACATGCCTTTACTGGGCAAATTAAAATACCAGTTAAGACTTCGCAATCCAACACAGAACAGAACACCAGCTTAATTGTCATTTTATAAAATACGTCAAATTACGGTAAATGTAGCCGTGGCATCGCAGACGAATTGTTGTGTTTACTTCATAACGCCAAAAATGTCCACACGCAGATGCCCACATGCATGTATGCATGCACGAATTGCTGAACATAAATTGTGTTCCAAAATACGCGTGATTGTGGTAAAATTTGCTTTGCATTCTGGGAACGTCAATTTCCATCGGTTCCGCCATTTTGGGACGTTTTTAGATAATTTGAACATTTTACGTAATTTTCTCAAACCTAGCACATCGATTCATGCCTGATATATCTGTGGAATAGTCAAAGTTTCCCATCAATTCGAGAGATTTTATGTCAAGGACGAAGAAAATCCTCATTTGAGGTAGGTATCTAAACGTTTACATGCCAAAATGTGCGTCGATAGGTTCGCGTGAAACCTCCATAAAAAAGTCAGCACATAGACATGTAGAGGGTTGGGGGCGAAGCCCCCAACGCTCTAATGTCAACAAGTACAGTGTTATTTCTTCGTGGGAATTTTCATTTTAACCTTTGTCACGTCAGTTACCGAACAATCATGAGGCTTTTATTATTATGGATACATCTGCAAAGAGCATGGAACCACAACACCATTACGAGACTGGAAGGCATTCAGAGTAGAAGGTAACTGTACGAACCGACTGAGATGGCGGTCAGGTAAAGAATCTCCTTCCATGACTTCTCCAGGTCATAAGCGACGTTCTGCAGTCCAGCAGTAACACCAAAACATAAACAAGGGAAGGGATCAATGACCAAAGATAATGTATATGGGCGTGTATAGAACGTCGCTTGTCTGTACGCTGGTCACTGACCGTGAAGAAGTCCTGAGAGTTGTCACACTGCGCCTGGATGCTGCCGATAGAGGCTGTGACGTCAGCAAGACCAGAAACCGAGTCCAAGAGAGTCGAGCCGAGGTCCACAGCTATCATCGGCACGCAGAAACTCCACAGCGGCATCCTGTAACATCGGCACACACAAACTCAACAGTGACACCCTGTGACATCGGCACACACAAACTTAACAGCGGCACCCTGTAACATCAGCACACACAAACTCAACAGCGACACCCTGTAACATCGGCACAAACAAACTCAACAGCGGCACCCTGTAACATCAGCACACACAAACTCAACAGCGGCACCCTGTAACATCGGCACACACAAACTCAACAGCGACACCCTGTAACATCAGCACACACAAACTCAACAGCGGCACCCTGTAACATCGGCACACACAAACTCAACAGTGACACCCTGTATAACATCGGCACACACAAACTCAACAGTGACACCCTGTATAACATCGGCACACACAAACTCAACAGCGGCACCCTGAAACATCGGCACACACAAACTCAACACCAGCACCCTGTAACATCGGCACACACAAACTCAACAGCGGCACCCTGAAACATCGGCACACACAAACTCAACAGCGGCACCCTGTAACATCGGCACACACAAACTGATCAGCAGCACCCTCTAACATCGGCACACACAAACTCAACAGCGGCACCCTGAAACATCAGCACACACAAACTCAACAGCGACACCCTCTAACATCGGCACATACAAACTCAACAGCGGCATCCTGTAACATCGGCACACAGAACCTCAACAGTGACACCCTGTAACTTCGGCACACACAAACTCAACAGCGGCAACCTGTAACATCGGCACACACAAACTCAACAGCGACACCCTGTAACATCGGCACACACAAACTCAACAGCGACACCCTGTAACATCGGCCCACAGAACCTCAACAGTGACACCCTGTAACATCGGCACACACAAACTCAACAGCGGCACCCTGTAACATCGGCACACACAAACTCAACACCGGCACCCTGTAACATCGGCAAACACAAACTCAACAGCGGCACCCTGTAACATCGCCACACACAAACTCAACAGTGACACCCTGTAACATCGGCACACACAAACTCAACAGCGACACCCTGTAACATCGGCACACACTAACTTAACAGCGACACCCTGTAACATCGGCACACACAAACTCAACAGCGACAGCGGCACCCTGTAACATCGGCACACACAAACTCAACAGCGACACCCTGTAACATCGGCACACACAAACTCAACAGCGACAGCGGCACCCTGTAACATCGGCACACACAAACTCAACAGCGGCATCCTGTAACATCAGCACACACAAACTCAACAGTGACACCCTGTAACATCGGCACACACAAACTCAACAGTGACACCCTGTAACATCGGCACACACAAACTCAACAGCGGCACCCTGTATAACATCGGCACACAGAAACTCAACAGCAGCATCCTGTAACATCGGCAAACACAAACTCAACAGTGACACCCTGTAACATCGGCACACACAAACTCAACAGCGGCACCCTGTAACATCGGCACACACAAACTCAACAGCGGCACCCTGTAACATCGGCACACACAAACTCAACAGCGGCAACCTGTAACATCGGCACACACAAACTCAACAGCGACACCCTGTAACATCGGCACACACAAACTCAACAGCGGCACCCTGTAACATCAGCACACACAAACTCAACAGCGGCACCCTGTAACATCGGCACACACAAACTCAACAGCGGCACCCTGTAACATCAGCACACACAAACTCAACAGCAGCATCCTGTAACATCGGCACACACAAACTCAACAGCGGCACCCTGTAACATCGGCACACACAAACTCAACAGCGGCACCCTGTAACATCGGCACACACAAACTCAACAGCGACACCCTGTAACATCGGCACACACAAACTCAACAGCGACACCCTGTAACATCGGCACACACAAACTCAACAGCGACACCCTGTAACATCGGCACACACAAACTCAACAGCGGCACCCTGTAACATCGGCACACACAAACTCAACAGCGACACCCTGTAACATCGGCACACACAAACTCAACAGCGGCATCCTGTAACATCGGCACACACAATCTCAACAACGGCACCCTGTAACATCGGCACACACAAACTCAACAGTGACACCCTGTAACATCGGCACTCAGAAACTCAACAGCGGCACCCTGTAACATCGGCAAACACAAACTCAACAGCGGCACCCTGTAACATCAGCACACACAAACTCAACAGCGACACCCTGTAACATCAGCACACACAAACTTAACAGTGACACCCTGTAACATCGGCACACACAAACTCAACAGCGGCACCCTGTAACATCGGCACACACAAACTCCACAGCGGCATCCTGTAACATCGGCACACACAAACTCAACAGCGGCACCCTGTAACATCAGCACACACAAACTCAACAGCGGCACCCTGTAACATCAGCACACACAAACTTAACAGCGGCACCCTGTAACATCAGCACACACAAACTCAACAGCGGCACCCTGTAACATCAGCACACACAAACTTAACAGCGGCACCCTGTAACATCAGCACACACAAACTGAACAGCGGCACCCTGTAACATCGGCACACACAAACTCCACAGCGGCATCCTGTAACATCGGCACACACAAACTCAACAGCGGCACCCTGTAACATCAGCACACACAAACTCAACAGCGGCACCCTGTAACATCAGCACACACAAACTTAACAGCGGCACCCTGTAACATCAGCACACACAAACTCAACAGCGGCACCCTGTAACATCAGCACACACAAACTTAACAGCGGCACCCTGTAACATCAGCACACACAAACTGAACAGCGGCACCCTGTAACATCGGCACACACTAACTCAACAGCGGCACCCTGTGACATCGGCATACGGAAACTCAACAGCGACAGCGGCACCCTGTAACATCAGCACACACAAACTCAACAGCGGCACCCTGTAACATCAGCACACACAAACTGAACAGCGGCACCCTGTAACATCGGCACACACAAACTCAACAGTGACACCCTGTAACATCGGCACAAAATAACTCAACAACCACACCCTCTAGCTTATTTATAAGTCATATGTACATTACAAATCACCAGTTTAATGCAAGTCTAGACACATTGCGCTCTGTAACAGCAGCACAGACTAATTCAAAAACCGTAACCATTCTTTCGTACTATGATGGATAACGATTGACCTCCTCATATCGAGGAAGATGTTTTTCATCAGGTCCTGTTGTATGCATACATAGTGTATTGTATACGTACGTGGGTTCGATTGGGAGATCGGGGCACAAGTCCCCAGGGCTGCTGCCGTTGAAGTAGTTGGCCGGGGTGATGTTGTAGTGACAGAGGTTGCTGTCGGTGACGGTGTGGAAGTCCCTCAGATCGTCCAGATCCTCTAGCGTCTCGTTGGGACAGGCCTTGACGCACACCCTGGTAGAGATAACTCCGAGGTCGGACAACAGCAGCGCCGCCGGGTTAAAATAAAACTGGTACCTGGCGCGGGAAACCCGAGAGAAAGGGAGGAGGAAGTAGAAAGGTGTCGCTCGTAACTTGATTCTAGGTGGTTACTGCAATTTGGTATTAAGCTGCAGGCATCACTATATGAGCGTGTACAGTGTTGAGTGTCCCTCACTTCAACCCTGTCGTGTCGTGTCCTGAGAGAGAGGCGTTCTCTATGGGCTGGTTCTTGCGGTTACAAGTGTTACCCCAGCTGTCCGAGCCGTATATCAGTCTGAACGGGTCTCCGGTCTCAAAGGCCACGTAGCCAACATAACCCTGTAATCACGGAAACACATCTAACTATTAAATTTTCCCGGACGTTAGAACCATACTACTATACTACTACCCTGTCAACCATCACTTTCACCAACAGAAATCCCTACTAGAATAGATCACTGATTACAACATGGAAATAACAACATTTTTCAGTTTGGATGCCACTAATTATGGCTTTTAAGGTGGTCCGCTCCAAACAGTGAGGGGAGGGGGTCAAAGAGTTTTTAAAATATATAACTGTATCAACATAATCTAGAGCTTCAAAATGATATATTTTATAGAGTAAATGTTCAGCATCGTGAAACTGAAAAGAAAATAGGGGGTCACCGTATCCGTTCGCATGGAAAACACGATGCAAGATGTGAATATTGACAAAAAATGTGCAAAAATGTCATAATTTATGTAGGTTTAGGAAAATGTGTGTGATTTTGATCGAATATGTAGAAGAAACGAGCACGGTGACCCCCCAATTTTCTTGTCAGTATTAGAGTGCTGATCATTTACTCTATGAAATATGTCATTTTGAATAGATAATATTCAAGGAATGACTTTTAAATTTTGACTCTTCTTTACCTCTCTGTTTGTAGCGGACTACGTTAAAACATGCAAAATAAACATAATTTATAGTTTACTTTCATCAACAGCTATCAACAAAATTACACTTTCATGCACTCGAAGCAATATTAAGGTACCTCAAAGTCTACAAGGTAAGAGTGGCTCACCATTCCAGTGAGAAAAGCCAAGAAGAAGAGGAGGAAAGGTACATCTGTACATGATCTTTTGGTGAGAGGTCCGTCCAACTCCTTCTCCGTGCCACTGGCCTACAAGTCAAGGACAGAGTCGTGACGCCTTTGTAACACATCAGAATCCGGGGAAAACTGGTTCCATACCAAATATACTGTAAACCCATTTCTGAAATATTGACTCTTCGCTGACCATTTAAGTTCGTGTTTTGTTCCTTTTCACGTAATTTTCAATGCAATTTCCAAAGTTTGCATTTATTAAAGTTCGCGAGTTTGTTCAAAGTGCGAAATCCGCCAAATTGAATGTATATTCTTGAGGTTACAGTGGGCAGTGTATGACCTGTATGGCCATTTGTATGACATTTTTTTCATATTATTGAATGTGCACTGAATACAATGTTGATAGTGTATTCATTGAATTGTTTTATTCCAAACTAGACGTCAAGGCCTGAAGATGCCTTGGGGCATTTCGTGTGAGTTCTATTCCTAGCTAACATATACCTAAGAGACCGTGTCTAGAACCATGATGACTCTGAAACTGTCCGTGGTCAAAGTTTAAGTGACATACCCCGCCCTTAGGCATCTTTGCGTTTCGCTCTACGACGCACCGTTTCCGAGATACGGCAAACAGGAAGTGCTGAATCGGTGAAAAAAAATTCGACACCAGAAGTCGTCTCGACCCAAGATACCCTCTAGACTAGTTAGTCTAGTGCCAGGAGGCCGAAATTAAGCTCCGTTTCGCTGTAGGACGCACCGTTTCCGAGATACAGCCGAACAGAAAGTGCCGAGTCGGTGAAAAAAAAAATTGACACCAAAAGACGTCTCGGCCCAAGATACTCCCTAGACAAGTTTGTCTAATACCAGAAGGCCGGAATTGAGCTCCGTTTCGCTCTACAACTCACCGTTTCCGAGATACGGCCAAACAGGAAATGCCGAGTCGGCAAAAAGAAAGTTCAACACCAGGGGTCGTCTCGACCGAAAATAGCCCCAGACTAGTTTGTCTAGTGCCAGAAGGCCGGAATTGAGCTCCGTTTCGCTCTACGACTCACCGTTTCCGAGATACGGCCAAACAGGAAGTGCCGAGTCGGCGAAGAAAAATTCGACACCAGGGGTCATCTCGACCCAAGATACCATCTAGACTAGTTTGTCTAGTGCCAGGGGCCGAAATTGAGCTTCGTTTCGCTCTACGACGCACCGTTTCCAAGATACGGTCAAACAGGAAGTGCCGAGTCGGCGAAAATAAATTCGACACCAGGGGTCGTCTCGACCCAAAATACCCCCAAGCCTAGTTTGTCTAGTGCCAGAAGGCCGGAATTGAGCTCCGTTTCGCTCTACGACGCACCGTTTCCGAGATACGGCCAAACAGGAAGTGCCAAGTCGGCGAAAATAAATTCGACACCAGGGGTCGTCTCGACCCAAAATACCCTCTAGACTAGTTTGTCTAGTGCCAGAAGGCCGGAATTGAGCTCCGTTTCGCTCTACGACGCACCGTTCCCGAGATACGGCCAAACAGGAATTTCTGAGTCGGCGAAAAAAAATTGACACCAGGTGTCGTCTCGACCCAAAATACCCACTAGACTAGTTTGTCTAGTGCCAGAAGGCCGGAATTGAGCTCCGTTTCGCTCTATGACACACCGTTTTCGAGATACGGCCAAACAAGATGTTCCGAGTCTGTGGAAAAAAAATTGACACCGGGGGTCGTCTCAACCCAAGATACCCTCTAGACTAGTTTGTCTAGTGCCAGGAGGCCGAAATTGAGCTCCGTTTCGCTCTACGACGCACCGTTTCCGAGATACGGCCGAACAGGAAGTGCCGAGTCGGCAAAAAAAAAATCGACACCAGGGGTCGTTTCGACCCAAGATACCCCATAGACTAGTTTGTCTAGTGCCAGGAGGCCGAAATTGAGCTCCGTTTCGCTCTACGACGCACCGTTTCCAAGAAACGGCCAAACAGGAAGTTCCGAGTCGGCGGAAACAAAATTGACACCAGGTGTCGTCTCAACCCAAAATACCCACTAGACTAGTTTGTCTAGTGCCAGAAGGCCAGAATTCAGCTCCGTTTCGCTCTACGACGCACCGTTTCCGAGATACGGCCAAACAGGAAGTGCCGGGTCGGCGAAAATAAATTCGACACCAAGGGTCGCCTCGACCCATAATACCCACTAGACTAGTTTGTCTAGTACCAGAAGGCCGGAATTGAGCTCCGTTTCGCTCTAATATGCACCGTTTCCGAGATACGGCCAAACAGGAAGTGCCGAGTCGGCGAAAATAAATTCGACACCAGGGGTCGTCTCGACCCATAATACCCCCTAGACTAGTTTGTCTAGTGCCAGGAGGCCAAAATTGAGCTCCGTTTCGCTCTACGACGCACCGTTTCCGAGATACAGCTAAACAGGAAGTTCCGAGTCGGCGAAGAAGAAATTGACACCAGGTGTCGTCTAGACCCAAAATACCCACTAGACTAGTAGGTCTAGTGCCAGAAGGCCGGAATTCAGCTCCGTTTCGCTCTACGACGCACCGTTTCCCAGATACGGCCGAACAGGAAGTGCCGAGTCGGCGAAAATAAATTCGACACCAGGGGTCGTCTCGACCCAAAATACCCCCTAGACTAGTTTGTCTAGTGCCAGAACGCCGGAATTGAGCTCCGTTTCGCTCTACGACGCACCGTTCCCGAGATACGGCCAAACAGGAATTTCTGAGTTGGCGAAAAAAAATTGACACCAGGTGTCGTCTCGACCCAAAATACCCACTAGACTAGTTTGTCTAGTGCCAGAAGGCCGGAATTGAGCTCCGTTTCGCTCTATGACACACCGTTTCCGAGATACGGCCAAACAAGATGTTCCGAGTCGGTGAAAAAAAAATTGACACCGGGGGTCGTCTCAACCCAAGATACCCTCTAGACTAGTTTGTCTAGTGCCAGGAGGCCGAAATTGAGCTCCGTTTCGCTCTACGACGCACCGTTTCCGAGATACGGCCAAACAGGAAGTTCCGAGTCGGCGAAAAAAAAATTGACACCAGGTGTCGTCTCGACCCAAAATACCCACTAGACTAGTTTGTCTAGTGCCAGAAGGCCGGAATTCAGCTCCGTTTCGCTCTACGACGCACCGTTTCCGAGATACGGCCAAACAGGAAGTGCCGAGTCGGCGAAAATAAATTCGAATCCAGGGGTCGTCTCGACCCATGATACCCGCTAGACTAGTTTGTCTAGTACCAGAAGGCCAGAATTCTGCTCTGTTTCGCTCTACGACGCACCGTTTCCGAGATACGGCCAAACAGGAAGTGCCGGGTCGGCGAAAATAAATTCGACACCAGGGGTCGCCTCAACCCATAATACCCACTAGACTAGTTTGTCTAGTACCAGAAGGACGGAATTGAGCTCCGTTTCGCTCTAATATGCACCGTTTCCGAGATACGGCCAAACAGGAAGTGCCGAGTCGGCGAAAATAAATTCGACACCAGGGGTCGTCTCGACCCATAATACCCCCTAGATTAGTTTGTCTAGTGCCAGGAGGCCAAAATTGAGCTCCGTTTCGCTCTACGACGCACCGTTTCCGAGATACGGCTAAACAGGAAGTTCCGAGTCGGCGAAGAAGAAATTGACACCAGGTGTCGTCTAGACCCAAAATACCCACTAGACTAGTAGGTCTAGTGCCAGAAGGCCGGAATTCAGCTCCGTTTCGCTCTACGACGCACCGTTTCCCAGATACGGCCGAACAGGAAGTGCCGAGTCGGCGAAAATAAATTCGACACCAGGGGTCGTCTCGACCCATAATACCCTCTAGACTAGTTAGTCTAGTGCCAGGAGGCCGAAATTGAGCTCCATTTCGCTCTGCGACGCACCGTTTCCGAGATACGGCCAAACAGGAAGTTCCGAGTCGGCGAAAAAAAAATTGACACCAGGTGTCGTCTCGACCCAAAATACCCACTAGACTAGTTTGTCTAGTGCCAGAAGGCCGGAATTCAGCTCCGTTTCGCTCTACGACGCACCGTTTCCGAGATACGGCCAAACAGGAAGTGCCGAGTCGGCGAAAATAAATTCGAATCCAGGGGTCGTCTCGACCCATAATACCCACTAGACTAGTTTGTCTAGTACCAGAAGGCCGGAATTGAGCTCCGTTTCGCTCTAATACGCACCGTTTCCGAGATACGGCCAAACAGGAAGTGCCGAGTCGGCGAAAATAAATTCGACACCAGGGGTCGTCTCGACCCAAAATACCCCCTAGACTAGTTTATCTAGTGCAAGAAGGCCGGAATTGAGCTCCGTTTCGCTCTACGACGCACCGTTTCCGAGATACGGCCGAACAGGAAGCTCCGAGTCGGTGAAAAAAAAATTGACACCAGGGGTCGTCTTAACCCAAGATACCCTCTAGACTAGTTTGTCTAGTGCCAGGAAGCAGAAATTGAGCTCCGTTTCGCTCTACGACGCACCGTTTCCGAGATACAGCCGAACAGGAAGTGCCGAGTCGGCAAAAAAAAATTCGACACCAGGGGTCGTTTCGACCCAAGATACCCCCTAGACTAGTTTGTCCAGTGCCAAGAGGCCGAAATTGAGCTCCGTTTCGGTCTACGACGCACCGTTTCCGAGATATGCATGAAAGCCTCAAGGATGAATCAGCAAAAATTCTTCCGAGCTCTAGGTCAGAGGTCGTTCGACGGATTGATCCCAAAATCAATAGGGTTCTTCCCTGGTGGTATATAAACTCCCATGCATAGAATACTTGCCATTGCATGAATACTTTTTGAGTTATCGATCGGAAACCAAGTCTCAAAATAAACCTTGATTTCATCCTCACGGACCTCACGGACCCCGGAGCCGCCTCCAAAACAATAGGGGTCTTCCATGTGATATTTCTGACCAGTGGTGTAAATTTGGACAAGATCCGTTCAGGCGTTCCCGAGTTATTGATCGGAAACCAAAACGGCGGAAAGTAAAAAAAAAAGAAGAAAAAAAACAAAAAACAAACAAAACCATAAGGGCATTTCGGGCCGAAATGCCCTAATAATAAATACCTAGTCATGAGTAGTGCAGCTATATTTATAAAATATACTTCCTCCAGCAAATTGTTATTTCTTACGTTCAAATAGCGGTTAAAGTGCTTAGTAATGCATAAATGTTAGTCTGATGTATTTATTTGGCTTCCTCAGCCCTTAAAACCTAAGAAAGGACACCAAGCTCACCCTTCTAGCATGTCTAGGAGCAGACAAAAAACCAAAAAGAAAGTTTTTGATCGCACGTGGTGGCCATCTTGGAAAAAGTCATATTTTTCATAGTTTTGACCCTTTTTGAGAGGGTTACCCGGTCTAATATTTTCCCAGACATAAAAATCTACAGAATGACAACAAAAAACATATGCCCAGTTTGGCGACGAAATTTTTTTTCCAGAATGGCCCGCCGACTAGTAGCGAACATTAACGGGTTTACAGTAATCGGCGTGATTCAACTTTTACTGTTGAAATATCAGGAAGTTAACTTAAAAATTGAAGAAATTATCGCGAAAATAAAGTAGGTAAAAGTTGGATGACGCCGGTGACCGGTCCCTGAGGTGTAGTGGTCAAGCTACAGGACTCAAAGCCGGGAGGTCTTGAGCTCAGAATGATGCTGTGCGCTTAATGGTTATAGGCCAGCGGTACAGTCCCCAAATTTTGTAATTTAATCAACCAGCTGTACACAAAGCTGAAACAGGTCTTAAATGAAAGATATGAATCTCTAGAACATATTTAGCCCGGTTGTAGTAACTTTTTCTTGTGCGGTCTGTGAAATTTTCGCATTTGATGACCCTACCATTAAATTTTCAAAGAATATTTTTCTCAGTCCAGTAATGCAGCAGATATGCAATATAGTCAGGAAACTTATACAAACAAATGTTAATATCGATCCATATGCATTGTTTTTGGGAACAGACTCAAAACAGAACATATACTTTCAACATCTGGCGAAAGCGAAGGTGGGAACCTAGTATGGCGGCCATTTTGAACAAATCCAAGATGGCCGCCATTCAAGGCTCCTTTTCGTGATATATTGTAAAGCTATTAGCTTAGGTAATCCGCATAGTAAGTCACCTATTGAACCATATTGAATTTAACATTTTTATAACGGTACTGTACCAGTCTGGACATATATATAGATAACAGGTGTGTTATTGCAGGAGAAATTGTGTTATATACGTCAAATAGGAACAGCAAATCCGCCATTATCGAAAATCCTATTTTGTGCTATATTTTTGTGAATATTTGGTCTATGAAGGTGGAAATGGTATGCAACCCTATGTTCTCCGGGTCAAAGAATCCGGAAATCACAAAATTGAATGGGTAAGATGCATATTTCCAGTCAAATATGTACATTGTTAACATTTTTGGTAAATAAAAACCCTGCCAATAAATATGACCATGAAGGCATGGAATATATTGACTTCAAGTACCCGGTATTGCCGCATTCGTGATTCATTTTTGCGCAAAGGCACTCCTCAGTCCAAGGCAGATTGCTTCTGGTACATGTATAGGTGTTGGTACAGGGTTCACTGCCACGACATGAACACACAAGTTCCAGCAAGATTTCAGCTGATGTAGGGCCTTCGAAGAATTAGGAATAAAGGATTCCTCCCTGCCGACACCACCCATTCCCCTCTGGTGATGGTATATCTGGTCTGACGTCACTAGCTGTCATCCAAATGCGGCATCGGTGTGCAACTTGCCTGACATGTTCCCTGAATGAAGCCTCAGTAGGTGGCAACTTCTGGACAGATACATTCTTTGCTGTCAGCTTTACCCGAAGAAAATTCGAGTCATTATAAGCATTACTGTGTTTCTTTGCTGGGTCGTACATGAGGCTGACCAACGGCCTTGATACTCCTACAGCAACCTCAATGTCGTCTGTCATGAGAAGGGTCAGGTCGGGAGGACTCTCACATCTCTATAATGTTGTCAGGGCTTTCCATGCATTCTTCTTCCCATGGCCATAGAACGATGACACTGAATTGCACCTAGTAAGAGCATGGACACCTGGAAAGCTTGCAGCAATTTCATCTGGCAGTTTCTGGCAAAATTAATATACTGGAATGACCGAGCATCCTGCGGAGCTTCTCTTCTCCATCCAGAGATGTTGTACACTCTGCAACTGCTTGAAGTGACGCACGGCCAACACAAGAACATCTGTGTCTGTTGCTTTGATGGTGACAGTTGTGTCTGTATTGTCAGCGAGGCCTTCCAGAATGTGACCTAATTTTGACTTGGTTGTTTTCTGAAGGGCTCCATCCTCATGAAAGAGAGACGTTGGGACAGATGCGACAGGCTAAGTGAGGATTCCTTTCATGGTCAGATCTGGGCGAGCTTGAGTCAGCTGAAGAGCTCGATGGAACACCATCTCTGGTCTGACGGAGAGCAATGTCTTCTCGCCCGATACTTTCATTGGGGTTTTCTTTTTTAGAGACGTGAGAGTTTTCAACCATGACTGTCGAATTGGGTCATACATGCTCTTTTCGCCATCAGTAGAGGGGAGGCATTGACGAAATCGTTACAGGTGCGACACATGCGGGGTTCCATCCCCCGTGGCGGACCGCGGCGAGCCGGCCTTCCAGTTAACACAACGGGATGATCCTGTATCTGAGTGGTGTCCGCATGTCTGGGCTCACTGGGCGGGCTGTTACCTGGTTAAAGTTCTGAAGATAGAGTAGGCATTGCGCCCTCAGTGACTTTCGGTGAGCGGACTATCCGTGAGGATCTGAGGATAGTGGGTGCACGTCCGCAATGACCTGTGGTGAGAGGACTATCCTCGAGGATCCCGTATAGCGGACGACGTTAAAACTTTACAAATATAACAGTTAATACTATAGGAAGAACTTAGGTATAGAACATTATGCTGAACCTGAAATAAATCTCTGTGCTCTTTTGTGCTCTGACTTTGAAACTGAGGTCAGAGGTCAAATTCAAGGTCACGAGAATATTCAGCATATATCATTTCCTATATGTCCACAATTGATTCCTAGTCTCTAATCTCAATATTAAGTGAGATATTAGGCATAATGTGTCTCATTATAAAGCATAGGAGAATTTAAAGTGATGTTGGCAGGAAAACTATTTTTTCCAAATCAATTACATATATGCCTGTGGTCTCAGAAAAATAGGTTACAAAACAAACTTTGCTTGATCAAATGGATAAATCAAGCATATGACAGTACTAGCAGCCGCTTTTTTTTGTTTTGTGCGCCACTCAGAGTTACCTCTGACCTTACCTAGTTCACGCTCGATTGGCTTGAACATATACGAGGAAGCTGGAATCGCACTGTGTCACGGTATACAGAGCACCGAGAATGGCGGTATTGTAAACAAACTCAAAATATCTCCACCAGAAACTCGCAACGAAATCTATTAGAAAGGGGCGTCTGTTTGGGCATACAAGTGCAGATATATAACTGTTATGTTTTCTTCGTTCGATCAGAAAGATATGGAAAAATCCATAACTTACTGCCAATATCACTTTAACATGGGAAAGTCCCATTTGGGCCGAGTTTGGGCCAAAATGGCCCACTTTGAGCGATTCAAGCGCAACGAAATTTATAGACATCATAGGAGTACATATGAGGAGTGTTATGTATCAAAAAGAAAAAAAGTTACTGAACAGATTTTGAGAAAATGGCCACCAAAGTCCAAAATCAAGCATTTTTCGTCGAAAATGGCCGCCATTTTGAAAAAAATGTGAAAATAAAAAAACTAAAAAATACCTCCTTCTTGAATTATTTTTAAGTATTTTTGTGCAAAATTTCAGAAAAAATTCGCCCGTAAACACAAAAGATAAAAATGTGGACGACGACGAGGACGATGGACGACGACGGACGACGGACGCAACGCCATGCCAATAGGTTATCGGACCATAGGTACGGCAAGGATCCTTGGGTACGGTAACCTAAAAACCGAGAAAACGAAGTGGAGGGAGGGTGGGAAAGCTCGGAAAGGACATCGTTAAAAAAAAAAGATATCTCGTATATACGACATATTATCTCGTATATACGACTTATGTATATCTCGTATATATACGACATATTACCTAGTATATACGAATTGTCTGTCTCTCGTATATATGTTATTATAATCTCATACATACGACTTGTATATCTCGTATATACGACATAATTATCTTGTATATACGACTTATGACTTTTTGGCGTACCTTGCAACTTTAATTTACATCGCTGGCATCTACCGTATTGGCGCGCATATAAGGACATGTCCTTATATGTGAGCATGTCCTTATATCAGGACATAAAAACATGTTTTAATATGTGAATTTTTTTTTTGAAATTAAGGCCTAAACATCTGACCCACATGTAAGAACATTTTGCATGTCGCTGATCACACGATGTGAAAAATTATGAAACCCATATATTCAGTGAAACACGTGTAGCACGTACCTATACCATGTGCGACGTATCAATCTTGAACATATAGTCTTGTGTTCTTGAAATTAAATCGTTTACATGTCAAAATGTATGTGTTATAAACCTACAGGGCACGTAAGTGAAAACGCTATGTTCTCGAAATAAGCCTCGACCAGGATTTTCTGGTCTCAACCTATTATCGCCCACTTTTTGCCTAGCTCCTTTTCCACATAAATCAAATATCACTGTAAGAAAAATATATGCAATTAACGATATTAACCATATTCGATGACTCTCGACCATAATTGGCCACGATATTGTCAGTAAGACAGGAAAACAAAGCACAGTAGATGTACGGCCGTTAGCTTCATACCGCTTATAAAATAGAATAATGCGCGCTTATATGCATGTTTGGTCTTAAAAGGTAGCAAATCGTTAGTTTTTCATCACATGGTAAAACACAAAATTTACTGATTTGATATAACGTTAATTATCAACTTATTAGCGATCGCTCCATTATGAAGGATAGGACGATAGGACCAAAAAGGCTTGACGATAGGACCAAAAGGCTTGCACACCGAATATTTTCATGCGTTTCGAACGATATTCGAAACTCACTTACGCTCAAACGGACATAAATAATTGCGCCAGAATTTATTTATGCCCTCATTTTTCAGTTTATAGAAGTGTATATAGTGTCCTTATATGTGAATGAACGGGGTGTTCTTATGTCTGGATATAAGGAAGTGTCCTTATAAGACAACACGTTTTGAATTTTTGATATATTGTGAAAACAATCCACATATAAGGAGATGTCCTAATATGCGCTTCATTACGGTATGGAAAACCACTGATGAAATGCGAATTGACAATTCATTGATAATTATGTCGTATATACGAGATATGTAAGTCGTATATACGAGATATTCAAGTCGTATATACGAGATAATATGTCGTACATACGACATATACACAAGTCATATATACGAGATAATATGTCGTACATACGACATATACACAAGTCGTATATACGACATATACACTCGTATACGTATACGAGATATTATGTCGTATATACGAGATATTATTTTTTTTCACCATGTCCTCTCAGAGCTTCCGTAGGAAAAGATGTGTGAACGCCACAACAGCAAATCGCGCAATGCGAAGGTCGGCAAAGGAGAAAAATTTAAAAACCAAAAAGGCCATTAACGGGAGGGCCGATGGACGCCCCGGGGAAGCTGGCAGGTCCTTGGAGTCCCTGAGGACATACAACTGGCTCCAGAGATCTGGTGCCAGGTACGCGCTGGTCCGGAGTTCTTTAAATAAAATTAATTCTGAATAAAATGCTGATAAAGTAGTTGAATAGAATTATTATTGATGTTGGAACGATGACCATTACCTCTCTTGTTGAGCTGTCTTTTGGTTTCTCCAATATATACGAGACCACATATAGTGCACTCAATTCCATATATGTTATTGCTAGTCTTGCAATTGATGTTTTCAAGAATGACGTAGCAAGAATGACGTAGTTGTCGACGTATTCGACCGATATGACGACGTTAACTCAGTGAAAATGGATGAGAGAATGAGACGTATCACTGCAGCTTGTAGATCAAAAACATATTAAGTGATTCATGGACGTCTCGTACCGCAGTGGACAAAGTTTATGGCATTGTCGTCTAACAAGACCGGCTTGACCGAATTCCTCTGCAAATACATCAGCCAGCATGTCCCAACATTCAAGGAGCGAAATCAAATCAAATCAAATTTATTTGGCTTATAACTATAATACAACACACTTACAACACCGAAAATAGCCGGGTCACCACATAGCTTGGTAAAGCTGTCTTCCTGTGGTGCCCTGAAAAAAAACGAAATTGAGATGAGAAAAATCTCAACTTACTCTTACAGGGTGCGACTCGGTGTCATCGTTCTATGGCCGTGGGAAGAAGAATGCATGGAAAGCCCTGACAGCATTATAGAGATGTGAGAGTCCTCTCGACCTGACCCTTCTCATGACAGACGGCATTGAGGTTGCTGTTGGAGTATCAAGGCCGTTGGTCAGCCTCATGTACGACCCAGCAAAGAAACACAGTAATGCTCATAACGACTTGAATTTTCTTCGGGAAAAGCTGACAGCAAAGAATGTACCTGTCCAGAAGTTGCCACCTACTGGGGCTTCATTCAGGGAACATGTCAGGCAAGCTGCACACCGATGCCGTATTTGGATGACAGCTAGTGACGTCAGACCAGATATACCATCACCAGAGGGGAATGGGTGGTGTCGGCAGGGAGGAATCCTTTATTCCTAATTCTTCGAAGGCCCTACATCAGCTGAAATCTTGCTGGAACTTGTGTGTTCATGTCGTGGCAGTGAACCCTGTACCAACAACTGCGCATGTACATGTGCCAGCAGCAATCTGCCTTGGACTGGGGAGTGCCTTTGCGCAAAACTGAATCACGAATGCGGCAATACCGGGATGCACGTATTTCATGCCTTCATGGTCATATTTATTGGCAGAGAACGGGTTATTATTTACCAAAAACGTTAACAATGTACATATTTGACTGGAAATATGCATCTTATCCATTCAATTTTGTGATTTCCGGATTCTTTGACCCGGAGAACATAGGGTTGCATACCATTTCCACCTTCATAGACCAAATATTGGTATTACCTAAGCTAATAGCTTTACAGTATATCACGAAAAGGAGCCTTGAATGGCGGCCATCTTGGATTTGTTCAAAATGGCCGCCATGTTGGGTTCCCACCTTCGCTTTCGCCAGATATTGAAAGTATATGTTCTGTTATGTGTCTGTTCCAAACATAATGCATATTGACTGATATTAACATTTGTTTGGATAAGTTTACTGACTATATTGCATATCTGCTGCATTACTGTACTGGGAAAAAAAATCTTTAAAAATTTAATGGTAGGGTCATCAAATGCGAAAATTTTATAGACCGCACAACAAAAAGTTACTACAACAGGGCTAAACATGTTCTAGAGATTCATATCTTTCATTTAAGACCTGTTTCAGCTTTGTGTACAGCTGGTTGATTAAACTCCTTAAGGTGGTATGAGTGAGTACGCTGTGCGCATAATAACGCGCATGTTCAATCAAGCGTGACAACGATGTTCTAGTACGGCAATGCCCTGCGTGCTTGCTTTTTCGATCACTTTGGACGCCTTTGGTGGTCAAACTCCAGTAATATCATGATAAAATTGTTGGCTCTATGTTTTAGGCCTAATAATTGTGTGGTTGCATCCATGTTGTACTGTTTTAAATTACACATTGAATTTGTGCAATGTAATGATAATTGACCAATGTAGTTCCCGGCTTGTTCCGTACGCATGCTATATCTTGAACTGGAATGAAAATTTGAGCAAACATGGTAAAATATGACAGGCAGAGTACTAATACCTGAATACACCATGAAATGATATCGAAAATTCGATCATGTTGCTATGGGCATAAACGTGTATTTGAAGCATGCTAAATTTGCTTATAATGATTTACATGCTAATCAATAAACTACATAGTGCTGAGCATATTTTACAGGTTTCTTCTATGTCTTGGCAACAGCATCATCGGTCATAGAAAAGTGGTTGCTACCCTCTGTATAGATTGATTCGGGTACTGATTCGGAATATAGATCTATTGGCCATTGATGTCACGAAAAGGAAGCTTACATTCTTCGCCAATATCACCGTGTGGTTTGGTAATTGATATTCATGGTTATAGTATTACAGTACCAACATCGGTTGTCATAGCAACCTCCATTGTACTGGTAAATATGCATCCTAAATTGTTAACTGTTTTATACTCTGTAGACCCAACCTTGAAATTAATCGTGAGAAATTGTTTGCTTCCAAACATTCAAAAACACAGATTCAACGCACATGGATACATGGGTTAAAACACATGATCACCGGATGTATTGGCTCCAACAACCACAATTTTCCCCCGTGACCCCTATTTTTTTCTTCATAATCAGAATCTTTGTGTTTCTGGCTACAAAATACACCAAATCTGGCCATTTCTTGAAAAAATTAGCAGTGGTAGAAGAAAAAAACTGGATATGACGTCTCTGATTAGCAATGTAAATGGGCAGAAAACAATGAGAAAAACACCTGATCACCAGATATATCTTGACACCAAACACCTCAATTTTCCCCCATGACCACTATTTTGTCTTGATAATCAGATTCATAGTGCTTTTTTGTACAACATATGCAAAATCGGAATTTTTTTAAAAACAAATTAGTCTTAATAGACGACAAAAATAAAATTGACACTTATGCGATCAACCACTGACAACAATGTCAATCTTCCGGCAACTGTGAGATCTGACATAAGTTGTTGAATGTAGATTATTTTACAGGGGAGCCCCGGTACATATGGTTCTTATTTTTTTGAATGAACACATGTAACCTTACTTTTCCAAAACCACAATTATTTGGGATGTCTTGAAATTTTTGTTTACTCACTAATACCACCTTAAATAGAGCCCATTTACAGGTTCCACCGCTGGCCTATAAGTAGGACTAATTTTCTTATCCTGCGGGAATTTTTTTTCCGGAGTCAAATGTAGGATATTCTAACATGGTGACATCACAGCGCTCTTAGCATTTCAGTCATTTCAAAAGGTGTTATATCAGTTGATATACGGCCCTAGGGCCTATATCAGATTAACGTTTCCAGGAGCAACGGCGTACGAAAAACGTCACGACCGCAACATACTCATGTAGCCATGGTAGCCATGTAGCCATGTTTGTTTGCTCACAATCATTTACCATGTTAGAATAGAAATAATGCATAGATTTGTCGTAATTGTCTGCAATAAACTTCTCGGGACACAGGTGATATAGCCCTCGACGCCTTCGGCGTCTCGGGACCATATCACCTCGCCCTCGAAGTTTATTGTGCGACAATTACTCCAAATCTATACATTATTCCTTAAATACAGTCCTACCGGTATATAGGGCTAGTCCACAGGTGCTATGTACACAGGGCCTGGGTAAGACCAGGATAGCTTCATCAGTTCGTGGTCTGGTGGGACAGCGGGACACTCCCATCATGCCAGGTCCATGAACGGTACCGTACTAATACTATGATAGGGAGCGTGCGGCATACTAGTATATCCTCGCCAAGCAGTCCAGAACCGAAATGGAACTCCACAGTTGTATAGCACACTTGTATAGTAGGCCTACACCATATCTGTACAAAAATGGGCTCAACCAATGACGCCGATTTTAGACATCAAATGAAATTTCAAATTGATCCGACGAGGCTAAACTCAGGGATCGACATTAATTAACACTGACCCGTTTGCCCCACGCCATATTTTGAGCCCGTGGGGCCAGTATGGGCCACCAGATTCCCTATATGGCATGGGCCAGTATAAAATATTGCATTCTCTGAGTTCGTACTTCACAATGTTTCAGTTCCTTTGAAGCGTTTCTATGGTGCTCCTCTGTAAGAATACATCAGTGCATTGATTGTAAGTGAACCTTGAAAGTGGGATCAGTAGTCATACTAGTGAATAGAATAATGATGGGGTGATACTGACTCCATGCTATTGGGCCACTGGTGTGACTGTCATATGCCTGAAGTCGATCCCTGTAAAAAAAATTAGATTCTGGCTTTCACTGTCCCGCCAAGCCCAAGTTTAAGTTATGGCCAAAAATGAAATTTGCAGGTTTTGATTGAACTTGACTTTACCTACAACTGTCGAACTGAGTGGAGAACCTACAGCGTGGCATGATGGCATGATGCATTTTTATAAGAATGATTGTATCATGTGCATAGACAAGTTCAAGAGGGAGCAACGTCAGCGACTCAACTAAAAGCTACAGTGTGGACTACAGTGTAGTCATCAGTTCATCGGCTCAGTGATAACTCATCAGTGCTCATGGCCAGTGTCAGCAGAGAGTGTAGATTAGAGAGGTGTCACTCTGCAAATTTCCATTGTCTACACTGTACCATTTTGTCTCATGGAGCCCTGTAATCCTGGCGGCGGGAGGGGGTGTTGTAGTTCGTCGCCCAAAGAGACGATTGAGAGTTACGTCATTTCGTTTTGCCAGCATATTTCATTCATAAATTCATGTCGTAGTAATAGTAGTAAACACTTTCATTCATAAACCCCCTCCACACGCCAGGATCGCCACCAGTTCAAAATACAAAATGGTGCCAGTGGAGTGACACCTCTCTAATCTACACTCACTGGTGTCAGTGTGGCTGAGAACTTGCGCAGTTGAGTCTGACCACTGTTGACATGTTGACGGTTCACCTGGATGTCCATGACCTGACCAGACTGGCTGCAGCCCATTATCCGCACCTACTGCGTCTCTCACAAAGTTTCGTTGGGCCTACTGTACCACAAGCCTTGTAAATTTCATGGACTTAAATATATAACTTTTTGGTGGTGACCATAGAAATCGAGAAATCCTCGATTTCTATGGTGGTGACGTAAGCGTGGTGATCGTGACGTCACATAACATAGCTCAATGTCTACCTTTGTTTCAAATGCGGTTGCCATATCTCATTGATCGTGCAAATAAAACTTTGATTGATTGATTGATTGATTGATTGATTGATTGATTGGTTGATTGATTGATTGATTGATTGATTGACAGTATAAGTATCCTGAGGTCCGCGTCGTTCATGTTGACATATAACAGGTTGAAAATTTCTATTCTGAGCAGTGAATTCTTTCAAATCATGGTGGTTTTCAAAATACTCATAACGCGCCCATATATTACACATTTTACGTTTCGAACAGAGCCTATCGAATGAAACGTACACTAACATATAACCTTGACCTTTGATAAAGTAGTCCTCACTTACGTCATTTGTAAACCATGTATAACTACGCACAATTTGTTACACTAAAAGCTTTTATCTGCATGATTTCTAACACGTCAAAGAACCTCAAAATATGTCAGTTATGAGATATTAATGAAATAAAATTTGTCTTGATTCAGTATGCATACATTTGTAAAGAACTATTTTACGGAAGTGGGCGGAGCACACACGTCAACCATTACCGTACTCATAGGAATTCCCAAAACAAGCTGGTGACATTTTACTTTCTTCACAATTCAATTTTTAACCACAAAATGTCTACAAGAACGGAGAGAGACAAGTCCAAGAGCCAGCAAGAAAGGCATCAAATGATTCTGTCTCAGTTACTAAAGGATGAAGACAATAAATACTGTGTGGATTGTGATGCGAAAGGTGACTGACAGGATTTTTCACTTTTTTCACTGATTACGAGCCATCCGTCCTAAATTTACCGAATCCCAAATTCTTACTCAGTATTATCAGAACTTAGAAGCTCGTTTTGTGGAAAATAAATCACTGGAACAAAGATTGGATATCAGGGTCTCGATTGACGATTGAACTTGTTAGTTTCATTTATATTACAAGGCCTGAAAGGCTTTGGCGAATTTGGGAATGCGGCGAATTTAGGACGGATGGCTTGTAGTAAATTCAGTTAAATGTATTCCCATACTGTATATGAAATACCGTATATGGCATACCGTATTCCCGGCATACAGGCGCATTCGCCTATAAATGAAGGTGTGCCATACCTCGTATAAAGGCGCATGCGCTTATGTACGAGGTATATTATATTTTTGGACTACCTGGGCCCCGGCCACAAACCAGGTGCGGCCGCTATGCAAACGTATAGATATAGCGCAGCCTACCGACGGTCACACCTCGGCTGCGCTACTGTAAAACGACTAATTTTGGCGGCTATTAAATTTGGCGGTTTTGAGCCCCACGTCATTTGGCGGAGATTTAATTTGGCGGTTTCAAAACCACATATATTTCTTATCATATATCTAATTCATTTGGCGGACAATCTAATTTGGCGGTTTCTCCCCTACCGCCAAATCCAAATAAATCATTCGCCAAATTAGTCGTTTTACAGTATTTGTGGACTGGCTGCGGCGGGATGCCGGCGCCAAACGTCGTAAATGGTTGATTGATTAACTGTTTGTTTTAACATCGAATGTGACATGAAGATCTAATTGAAATTATCAATTGATAACACAAAGCTTTTTCAAAGATGAACATTTATTATTGCCGTGAATATTAATGCCCAAAAGTCTCAAGTAACGTAAAACGACAACTAAATCTACAATAGATATGAAGAAATTTTGCCACTTTTAGATAATCAACTACAGTATAGGATTCCATAATCGATCATCGAAATCGGTTTGACAAACCAACTGACTTTCAAAAATAATTGATCATCGGCCCATCACTACGCGAAAATAAATACACGCGAATACACGGTTATTCAATCGGGGAAGGGGGGGAGCGACCATTCACAACAGTCACGAACTTAAATCCACGTGAACATGTTGAGATATTGAAAACGCGAACATTGATACACGCGAAATTTTATACGATTACAGTATACAAATATTGGATGTTGAGGAGCCCAATATACAGTTTACGGGATTAAGAAATGTCATTTTGGCCGAGGCGTCAGCCGAGGTCAATATGACATTTCTGAAGATGTTGGTAAAGTATAATCATTATTTGAATTCAGGGATGGGGTCAAATACAGATTGTCAAATACAAATACAAATACTCAAAGCCAAATTCAAATACAAATACACACTCACAGAGCCGTCCAAATACGAATACAAATACATTTCTTCAAATACAAATGCAAATATTTATTTCTTAGTCATCCGTCGTTTTTTAGTTGTATTTTGGACACATTCAGTGGGCTTTTTTGCCGCTGTCATAAATTTCCCCTTCAGATCATTATCATTGGTTATCTAATTTACACCTACACAAGAAAATATAAGTTACGCCACAAAAAAAATCACTTCTGTGTATTTGACTGTATTTGATTCCAAATACATCAAATACAGTCCTCAAATTCAAATACAAATACGCCAGTACTGAAATTGCCAAATACAAATACGAGATTTAGTGTATTTCAAATACAAATACAAATGCAAATACGTATTTGACCCCATCCCTGTTTGAATTTGTGTTGAGACCTGCTGTATAATCTAATCTATAATTTTTTAAAATTGGCTTTCCCAACAGGTCCTCGGTGGGCTTCATGGAATCTGGGTATATTCTTGTGTATTCGATGTGCTGGCATACACAGAAATCTTGGTGTGCACATTTCCAAAGTAAAGTCCGTCAACCTCGATACCTGGACCTCTGAACAAATTGCTGTATGTAATTTCCTTGGCTGAATCACATTCAATTTACCCCTATATAATATGTAGATGTAATTGTAAACCTATACTGAGCGGGGTAAACAATAGTTGGTTGTTGATTACTGCAGATGGTACAAGAAATGGGAAACAGCCGAGCACGAGCAGTGTATGAAGCTAACTTACCAGACAACTTCCGACGGCCACAGACAGATTCGTATCCTTGACAGAGTCAACAAAACTTCTTCTGAATCTGAAAATTTATTTATTGTTGTTAACGTTGCAGCATAGAAATCAAAGACATTGAGAAAGTAAAATATCTGACAAAGGTTGGGGTATACTCTCACAAGTTATGGTATCACCCTGGTCAAGGTTCATTGAACTGAAATCCATTACTTATCACGTGATAACGATCCCTTAACTGTTGCTCAGTGGTCTGGAAGCTTTCATCAGAGCCAAGTATGAGCTAAAGAAGTACATCGCCCAGGAGTGGATCCCACCACAGCCAAAACTACACGTGAGTCTACTTGCAGTACATCCGCCCTTCAACATGTCCAATGTAAAGTAGTGCACAGATTGTTCAAATGATAGCTTCTCTAACTGTACGAATTGTCATATCATCGAAAGTTGTCACATGAAGAAATTGGCTCTCCAAAACAAGAGCGAAAGGTGAGCAATGCCGTGTGTGTGGGTGTTGGAGTCCCTCGTGTGTATATTATGTGAATTTGGTGATTTGGGTTGAATAGGCATGTAAGATGATTGATGATGGTGGAAATGGTTTGATGATTAAAATTAAATTGTACACAGTGGATATGGTATGGACTTTAAATGTGATATAAATAATTAAAATCGTGCAATTGTGTGGTACTATGTAGTAAAATGTTTGTATACACGATCCTAAGAACACCATGATATATTTCATAACTTATTCAAATCTGACATTCACATAATATAGAATTAATTGAGTCATCGCAATTCATGGCTTGATCGAGACTTGCTGATTGGTTGATTTCTTGGTATCAAATCAATATGCGCTACTTAGAAAGTAAAAGTCATCATCATGAACATAACATTACGATTTATCGAGAACAATTTGTGGATTTTGTATTCATTCTAGGCACAAGTTGACGATTCATCAAAGAAAGAAAAGAAGAAAACACGGCCAAAACAGAATCCTGCAGTACAATTGAACAATGTCCCAGTGAGTACTGGAACTGAGTAATGGGGAAAGACAGCGATGGACTGTCTATCTTCAGTATACAGCAAGTGCAATGCACATCGGTTATAACATATTTCTCCAATTCATTCTCCTGTTGGTAGCGATGAGGTAAAGTTCAATACCTGTTCTCTCGCCGTCATTTAGGCTCCCAACAAATCGACAACTACACACAAGACCGAGAGTAAACCGACGGCGCCAGTCATCGCGAGTAAAGCCTCACCACCGGCAGCCTCCGTGGATCTCCTTGGACTGGGTACGACATCATCGTAACCATCAATTTGTCACATGGCCACACGCTGTTGAACCTTGCTATGACATGTAATGGGAATGATTCCTTGTTACTCGACAGACACCCCAGCTGTTCCGAGCAGTAACCACGCCCCCTCCACAGACCCATTTGGTGATTTCATCAGTGTGGCACCGTCAGCCAACGGTGAAGTGGCGCAGGCTAAGCCAGGCGAGTCCAGCTCCAGTAACGACCTCCAGGACATGGGACTGTTCTCGGATCCCGCCGCAGCTCCCGCTGACAAACAGAAGCAGACAAAAGAGAACATCATGGCCTTGTTTGGGTCCAACACTGCCGGGGGAGGCTCACAGATGTTCAACGTTCCAGGTGTGTTGTGAAGCCAGCACTGGTCAAGGTCCTGAAAAGTTCCAATGTCAGATGTAAATAATACTGCTACAGCTATAGTATTTATATGGTGTTACTGATGAATATTTCGTCTGGTGTTTCACTCTTGTAGGAGGTGTGTACATGCAGCAGCAGCCCGCAGCCCAGCAGCAGATGTGGGCTGGGACGGCACAGAATGGCATGATGCCCACCAGTCAGGCTAACATGGCAATGCCTGCCAACATGGGCATGATGGGCGTACAGCAGGGTGGCAACATGATGGCAGGAGGGGTGCCACAGGTATGGATGACACCTTGTTCTAAAGTGTGGCTCGTAGTCATAGTTATGCCTTCTCCAGTCTAACATTACTAGTTGTTACGCATGTTTGCTGAATTCTGAGTCTAATCGAAATAGAAAGTCCTGTATAACTGAGCTGCCTGGTAAAAATTACGCTGATTTAACCAAATGTTGATAAACTGCTGTAGTGGGCATCTAGCAGATTCATGGAAATGCGATCACATTTGTAAAGCAAACTCATTCACTTTAGCATGTTTAGCTTCTCGATCAGTTCCACTGCATGTTATGTAGATTTAGTCAGCTTTTCCTGTCCCACTGACACACATGCCTTCAGTCTGACCATACTAACCTGGTGGAACCTCGCACCGACGCACAAGTCACCCTCTACCAGCAGCCTGCTTACACCTCACAGCCTAACACAGCACTGCCAGACATCACACAGGATCAGACCCCGGAGCGACAGCGGCAAGCAAAACTGCATCAGCAGCAGGCACAGTTACAGCAAGCACAACAACATCAAGCACAACAACATCAAGCACAACAACATCAAGCACAGCAACATCAAGCACAGCAACAGGCCCTGATGCAACAACAGCAAGCACAACAACAGGCCCTGATCCAACAACAGCAAGCACAACAACAGGCTCAGATGCACCATACTCAGATGATGCAAGCACAGAAGCAGCACCAGGTTTTGGAACAGACCAGTGTCGCAAACAATCCTTTCTTACAGGTTGTACTTCCTATTACCCTTACTCTGGTGCCGGGATAGAGTGTTATAACAAGACAATATCAATTGCTATTGGGTGTTCAGTTTTGCTTTATTTCGTTGGCTTTCCATCCAGTCGGAGTCATTTGTCAAGAGACTGAATTATTTGTCTGGAACAAAGTGCCAATATTTTGACCATCAGTGTGTTCTCGATATTGCTGGATGTTAGTATGCAGTACATAGTATGGTCTTCTGACGTCAGGTGTTTTGTCTTTTGGTCAATATTTAATTACCCCAAGTTAAGGAAATTTTTGCACATATAAAACTCATTTCAGAATCCACGGTTGTGAATCATGCTGTGATTGTGTGCATGCTACTAGCCTGCTATGTATATAATATGTAAGATTTGATGGAATACATTCTTCTTGGGAATATTGATAGTGTTGTGCCAATTAATCTATATATATATATATTATATAGATATATAGATCATCAGTAAATGAAGATGATCAATTATGAAAATTGGTTTTGATTCCCAGCACTAAATATAGACTATTTTATCTTATTCGTTTTACTTGAATTTAAGAACTAGTTTTCATGAAAGTTATTTCGATTGTTCTGTGACTTGAGAACCTAATTCCAAGGTATTGTTGTCAATAGTATTAGCATCCTGATCTTTGTACAAAATAACTTTAATGTATGTGAAGAAATGTATGGTAGATATGTAACCCAGAGCTTTGGTACAGTTTCCTTTAACCGTATTGCTAGCAATTGACCTATCTTTCCCTGCCTCTAGTCAGTTATGTGCTGTTATGACGTCCTGTCTCCTGTTTACAACTGTAGAGTGAACAGAACCTGATGGCTGTAGACCCAGTAACCCAAATCCAGAGTGACTTCTACCATCATCGGACAGGACACATCCCGTACACACAGGTCCTAAGTGTCTCCTAGTCCGGTGTTGCGGTGTCGGGACAGGCTTGCTAGACTTAGCTTTATCATGAGATTTTGTCTGCTTCCAGGCTCAGTCCTGGTTCTGGGTGTGCTGTGATCGTGGACTCGCTGGTGGTGATCATGTAATTCAATTGTTCGTGACAATAGAACAGGTTACCTTGGGGTGTTGCCATGCAGCTTGTAACATACCAGTATTCCTGGTGTTCAATGTGATTGCAGATTTATGCTTATGGGAAACAAATTTGAGTTATGCATGATTTGCAATGGTATTCATGATGCTGATAAGCAAGTTTGCTTTTCCATATTTTTTCTTATTTTTCATATTATATAATTACATAATATATTCCTGTACATTGCAGTGGGTAGCTGAATGTTCAGTTACATTTGCGTTGACACATGCTTTTCAGTTTATTATAATATACAAGCCGTCTGGTGTTGGTCAATAAAATAAAAATAATGTACAGTTAAATTTGTAGAGCTTATTAACCTGTTGACAATATTTCAGTTAATTTTGTACATAGAGGTCTGAGGCTATTTAATGATACATGTATAATATACTTGTACATTGACTGAACAGGGTGCTGGGCTGATGTATGACCCTGCCTGGAGTAACCATAGCAACCAGGCTGTCTATGGGTGTCAGGCACAAAACATGGTATGAACATGTTTAGGAAATAAGACTGCTGTTGTATGGAAAGGGTGACGGCTCCTGAAATGTGATTATGTATAATACTTCTTGTATCTTCACCTTGCCTATAGTCATGTTCATCTTCCTTACATAAGTGCTGCACAGAGGGTTTAATGATTTCATCACCCATCTGCTCTCTTCCTGTTGTTGGAGCTCAACTTAGATTTCGATGTATATATCACAAGCAATGTCCTACATTGCCCCTACAAGATTTTTGATGAGTTTTTCTGTAGAAATCCAGAATATGCAGAATTATGTCATACTGGTAAAATGTCGTGAAAGATTTTATTTTCACACCTCTTTTAACTTTTATATCTGCGTGAAAAAAATGTGTCAAAACAGAGACCATAGCCTCCACATGATCAATATTGTCTTATTCTGCCTACTAGTATTTTGTCATGATCAGAAGCTTATACCAGAGAGGGTAGAACAGAGAGGTTTCACTCTGCAAATTTCCATTGTCTACCATTTTCTTTCATGGAGCACTGTAATCCTGGTGGCTGGGTGCGATGTTGTAGTTCGTCGTCCTCAGGGACGATTGTGGGTTACGTCATTTTGTTTTGTTATGATATTCTCTCATTCATAAATTCATGTGATAGTAATAGTAGTGAACAGATTCATTCATAAACCTACACCATCCGCCAGGAGTGCCACCAGTTCTAAATACAAAATGGTTCCGGTGAAGTGAAACCTCTCTGTTCTATACTCTCTGCTTATACTCATCATGAATAAACCCATAATATATGTGTTTCTATTAATATGTGTCGAAACAATTGTACTTCCAGCACAGTTTTCTGTTTGATATCAATCCAGAATATGATAGTTATTATGGTTATTGGTTCATGGTGGTTTCTGGGGGTTTTTTTTCCGTATTTTTGTGGAATATCCGACCACAATGTTTTGCAAAATGTTACAATAACCAGTCGCCTGTACCATCTCCATCTTGTTCATGTCACACTGAAGATTATGAACGAATTGTTGCCTATCACATTGAATTTTGCGCGTACTATCTGGAATGCATATTTAAATACAGTAATAGTTTAAGATTTAGTACTTTTCTTCAATTCAAATTCAGAAGTTCGTGAAGAAATAGAAAAATTGTGAATATTGTTCTATTTATTTGTACTGCTAAGAAGGTGTTTGACAACATATATATTTGCAAATTTTAACATACGTTTGAGCCATAAACTTCTCCTGTTCTGCTCAGATGCCAAACATGATGGGTCAGATGGGCGTAGGACAGCAAGCTGCGATGATGCAACAGACTGCAATGATGCAGAACATGTACAATACCAACAGCGGCATGTACAACATGCCACAACAGTTGCAGCAGGTCAGTACAAAACAAACCATGGCATGTACAACACCAACAGCGGCATGTACAACATGCCACAACAGGTCAGTACAAAACAAACCATGGCATGTACAACACTAACAGTGGCATGTACAACTTACCACAACATGTCAGTACAAAACAAACCATGGCATGTACAACATGCCACAACAGGTCAGTACAAAACAAACCATGCCATGTACAACACTAACAGTGGCATGTACAACTTACCACAACAATCATGTCCGTACAAAACAAACCATGGCATGTACAACATTAACAGTGGCATATACAACATGCCACAACATGTCAGTACAAAACAAACCATGGCATGTACAACACTAACAGCGGCATGTACAACATGCCACAACAGGTCAGTACAAAACAAACCATGGCATGTACAACATTAACAGTGGCATATACAACATGCCACAACAGGTCAGTACAAAACAAACCATGACATGTACAACACTAACAGCGGCATGTACAACATGCCACAACAGGTCAGTACAAAACAAACCATGGCATGTACAACACTAACAGTGGCATGTACAACATGCCACAACATGTCAGTACAAAACAAGCCATGGCATGTACAACACTAACAGCGGCATGTACAACTTACCACAACATGTCAGTACAAAACAAGCCATGGCATGTACAACATGCCACAACAGGTCAGTACAAAACAAGCCATGGCGTGTACAACACCACAACAGGCACCACAAAACAAGCTATGGCATGTACAACACTAACAGCGGCATGTACAACTTGCCACAACAGGCAGCACAAAACAAGCTATGACATGTACAACACTAACAGCGGCATGTACAACTTGCCACAACAGGTCAGTACAAAACAAGCCATGCCATGTACAACACTGATAGCGGCATGTACAACTTGCCACAACAGGTCAGCACAAAACAAGCCATGGCATGTACAACACTGATAGCGGCATGTACAACTTGCCACAACAGGTCAGCACAAAACAAGCCATGGCATGTACAACACTAACAGCGGCATATACAACATGCCACAACATGTCAGTACAAAACAAGCCATGCCATGTACAACACTAACAGTGGCATATACAACATGCCACAACAGGTCAGTACAAAACAAACCATGGCATGTACAACATTAACAGCGGCATGTACAAAATGCCACAACAGGTCAGCACAAAACAAGCCATGGCATGTACAACACTAACAGCGGCATATACAACATGCCACAACATGTCAGTACAAAACAAGCCATGCCATGTACAACACTAACAGTGGCATATACAACATGCCACAACAGGTCAGTACAAAACAAACCATGGCATGTACAACATTAACAGCGGCATGTACAAAATGCCACAACAGGTCAGTACAAAACAAGCCATGGCATGTACAACACTAACAGTGGCATGTACAACATGCCACAATATGTCAGTACAAAACAAACCATGGCATGTACAACACTAATAGTGGCATGTACAACTTACCACAACATGTCAGTACAAAACAAACCATGGCGTGTTCAACATGCCACAACAGGTCAGTACAAAACAAACCAGATCTTGTACAACACAAACAGTGACATCAGTCTCCTTTTGAAAACAATTCCAGAAAGGTTGAGGCCATACTACATGTCCTGCTGAACTTGACGTTTGCTGTTACAGGTCCAGA
The DNA here is from genome assembly GCA_949152475.1 of Terebella lapidaria. Lineage (NCBI taxonomy): Eukaryota > Metazoa > Annelida > Polychaeta > Terebellida > Terebellidae > Terebella > Terebella lapidaria. The sequence continues at coordinate 51,551,352 of OX424557.1, read as the reverse complement.
ACCAGATGGGTTCGATGAGTCTCGGAGGCGCGGGGATGCAGCAGCCCGGGATGGTCGCAGCAGGCGGTGGAAGCGGCGGTGGTGGTTCCTGGACGGGACAGAACAGTGGTCAAACCCTTCACAACAACCTCTGGCAATGATAGCCACACTGCCATGCGCTAGGCTTTTCAATGTCTATTTATTCATTATATAATTAAGTCCTCACAGAATTGACTGTCAACGTTTCATTGTAATTTTACTGGTAAAGTTCAGGAGCTGGGGATCCTGAATATCCAGAATTCCAATATATTTACGTAAATCTGTGAATGATATTCAAGGGTTTTGTGGTTTAGTGAGAACAAATTGTTGATCTAGGATGCACAACAATCGCTCTTATGTGAGTGAAATAGTATTGTGGGTGGGGGACCAGGGCCTGAGATATCAGGACTAAAATGTTACTAAAAACCAACTTGTACTTTATCCTACATTTTGTCACAAGATAACTTCTCGTCTCTCATTGCTGTATCCTCCTCAGATATGACGGGATAGCACAGGTTTTATAGTGTTTTATTGTGAATTAATCAGTGATTGCTGTCAGCATTTTCCATTGCTAGTGAAGCATACTGTCAGCTCTGTATTACAAATATAAGTTGAAACTCCCTTTTATGTTATCAGGTGTGATCCTCATTTAAAGGTTACAGTTTGCGACGATGGGATATGTATGTGGTTATATACAGGATGTGACTCGAGGGTCACTGTGATGTGCTCATGGTAGGGTGGTAGTATGCATAAATCTTTTACAATTGCTTTTAATTAGGGAAATATTTTCATGCAATTGAATATTAACAGCTATTTGTTGTAGGCTTTGTTCAGCTGATTGATATCTTGAATCATTGGGTGAATTTGCTGCATTCTTTCCTCAGTAAATGTACATGTATATTTAGGTTTGTGATTTCACTGTTGAGTGCTGACTGTACCAGCCTGTTGTAGGAGAAGGCTGCAGTGTTGGGATGCCTCTTATGCATTTGTTCACTGTTTGCGTGCAAAACAAAATATATTCACATCTAGTCCTCAATATATTGTATATGTAAGTTCATTATGTGTGAAATTGAAAAAACGTACACTCGATATACTTGTAACAAGAGCAATACACAAGGATTGAATCAGTATTGATGTGATTGTCATGGTTACATGTATGTATGTGTACAGACCACCTGTTTGTCTCGTGATACCAATTTTTGTTTGGCTCTTTCGAGCCCCTGTCTTAGCTGGGGATAAATTGATTTTATGTTTGATTCATATCCAGAGCACATTTTTAGCTGACATAAATAGTTTTTCATGCCTTCCTTACATTTAGAATATATCATTGATATGTTATGCCTGTGTATGTGCTTGTTGTTATATTGTCTATTGACTGTATGTCCGTGCAAGTTATGTGAGAGGATGTGTTCAAAGGTGTGTTTGGTAATATGTTTTATAAATATGGTCGTGATGGTGCGAGTATGTGAAACAAATCTTAGGCTGTTTCTCCCAGCGGTTTTGACATCAAGTGTGTGTTTTGGCACCCTTTTGGGAATATTTCTCTTGAGTGAGATAGGCACATATATATATGCAGATATATGCTTAGTGCTGGATAACAGGGAGAACATAGGCCTCAGGCTCTAACATTCCACTGAAGCCTAGTCATACCGTTCTGGAAATCCATGTACCTAACATCTCAACTTCTTTTAGTGCCTGTCGAAATGGTGATCTGTTGATTTGACAGTTTAATTAAGCAGTGTTTTTAGTTGCGCAAGTGACACCTGTCCTTTAAGGTAGTCCACTACAAACAGTGAGGGGAGGGGGTCAACGAGTTTTTTTTAGAATAAATAACTATCAACATAATCTAGAGCTTCAAAATGACATATTTTATAAAGTAAGTGATCAGCATCCTAAAACTCAAAAGAAAATAGGAGGTCACCGTGTCCGTTCGCATGGAAAACACGATTTAAGATGTCAATATGGACCAAAAAATGTGCGAAAATGCCATAATTTATGTCGTTTTAGGTAAATGTTTGTGATTTTGATCGAATACATGTATGTCGAAGAAACGAGCACGGTGACCCCCTATTTTCTCTTCAGTACTAGGATGCTGATCAATTACTCTATAAAAATAGGTCATTCTGATGAGATAATAGTCAAGAAATGACTTAAAATTTGGCTCTTCAATACCTCACTGTTTGTAGCGGACTACGTTAAACTTCACACCATTTTGTCTTCGCATTATCGTGACATAATGTGCTGCATACTTTTATTTCAGGTATTTATGTGCATATTTAATCCCCCTGATTTCTTTCATTATCAAATTCCTGGTCCTGTTTTGGTGGATTAACTTTGTGTTCTGTTCAAGAAAATGTCAAGATCTTTGCGTCTTGCTCAGTATCTGAGATATCATATCACATAATCACTTCTGATCATTTAGTGAGGTACTATTGACTAAGTATGTAAATAAAGCTTGGTGTATTGTTCTACATGTTGGAATGTCCATTGCGTACAAACATACATAATTTAGCAAAATGTATAAACTATGTGCATATATGTGATCGTGTGTTTGTGATAGAAGTTTGTGAATATTTAAATATAATGTCCCTGTATATACGATATTGAATAAATACATTCTAACAACAAATGCTATAGGTCTCCTACAACTGCAAATGTACGTGCACAATACATCTAAGCCATGCCATTTCTGAGGTTCACAAGTTAAGTCCTGAATCTACATACCGGTACAATCATGTCGCGCCCTTCATGCCGAAGTGTGCACTTGAATATTGGTTACCATTTTCACTTGGGCTAGAAATTGTCAAAGTCGTCCCAACAGAAATGAAATTCTCCATTTCAATATGCCAATGGACAAATTAACAATTCCATTCCTAGCAATAGAACTGTAAATTATAATCTGTTTTCATTCATGAATTTGTTTCTTCAAACATCTAGTAATGAATTTGTGAATGTACAGTAATTCAGGTCTTGTAATTGAAAATCTCGTGTAATCGGATGCTTACACGAAATTGACCTTGAACTATGTATAGGATATTCTAATTTGTTACGTTCATTTAAACTGCCGTCACATCTTTTTGACAATGTAAGCATTTCAAGCTAGGAATAACTAGCTCATAGACCGGTTTTTAAAATTCATATATACCCCGGTACCTTGAATGACTGGCAATCGGATTTAATACCCTGCAAGATTTTGCTTTATCAAAGGATAACACACCATTCTAGCAGTTTATTTACAATGCATACATATACCACAAACTACAAAACTAAGTAATTGAAGTTCCAACTGATGTTTGTTGCGCATTCAAACTTTCTTTCACTTGTCGTATTTTCTCTTGCTTGAAAACTATTTTGTTGGACTTCTTCTCTTCTCGTCTGAGCTGCAACATCAGAGGTAATATGTGTCAACAATTCTCCAATACAAAAGTAAACACAATTGATGCTCATAAACGACATATACAAAAGTGTTTATATGAAATTCTGTTGAATATCGGATGAAGCCATACCCGACGTTCCTCCTTGATCGCGTTTTTACGCTGTTTCCGTTCCTCCGTTGTCTCGGCCCGTGATCGGTAGGTGTTTGCTCGGTCGCCGGCGTGGACCTGTGTCTGTTCCTTCTCTAGCTGCTTCAGACTGAACCCTCGCTCCAGCAGCGTCTCCGCAGGTAACTGGGCTCGCTTCGTCAGCTTGATTGGCTATACAACAAGTCATTGTCATCTCAGGACTTGAATGAATATCAAGGCTAGTTTACAACAAATAACTTCCATTGATTATGCAACTGAATGAAGGTTACCTTTTTGGGCTCCGATATCAATCTCGGATGATTGTACAATGTTGAGTGTGTACCTGTGGGAACAACAGTTGATTAATGACACTCAACACAAAAAGGGTAGCATGCTATTACTCCATCCCTTGGTAATAAACTACACATACTGAGGATTGATTCACAGTCCCATTTCTCCGGTTGTTCTATCGTCATTTTGACCAGATCTTTATCGTCATCACTGGAGCTGTCATCATCTGAAGGACAGTCTCCCGGACCAACCATCTCTCGGCCTGACACAATCGCATCCTTCAGCTTCCTTTAGCGAAACAATGTGTGGAAATCATAGGTGTTCATAATGTACAGGCCTAATTGTATCATATAGAATGAACAAGCTCCGAGCTTATGTGGCTCCAACTATTAATTATTGAACATATGCCATTCAACTATTCATGACTCAAACACCTTATCAAACCGACACATTTTCTGCATAAAGATTCAAGAATGAGTGACACCAGTAGATCAACACACGTTTGTTGCTGCTGTTTTTCAAACTCTTCCATGGCGACGTTGAGTAGCTGACTGTCCTGCTTCAGATAACCATCAATATCCTCGTGGTCCAACGCTCCTATCTCTCCATCATCATACTGCTCGTAGACCTGTATCAGGGATGTTCTGAGTTAATGTAGCTGGTGAAGGTTTTACAAACTTTCGTGGAAAGGTTGCTTATTTCCAAATGATGCACAAGGGAATATAAAATTGATATATAATTTTTAGCTTACCGGCCCTTTGGGCCGATAAGCTATTATCGTGGGTTTTCGTCCGTCGTCCGTCCGTCGTCCATCTGGGTCTGTAACTTTTTTTGGCATGATGAATTTCCCCATAAATTTGTCAGAACATACCTTAGGCCAATATCTAAAAAGGTTTTTTTATTTTTTTTGATTGAATCGTTTTTGCCGATTTGGCGGCCATTTTTGACGAAAAATTGCTAATTTTGGACTTTGGTGGCCATTTTCTCAAAAACTGTCTGATCAGTTTTCAGATTTTTTGTTTCAAAACATTCCTCTCATGTACCTCTATGACATGTATAAGTTTCGTTGCCCTTGAATCGCCGGTCTGCGTGTGGCGGCCATTTTGATTTTTTGACGGGTCGGCGAAAAAAAAATTTTTTGTCCCAAATCAAGTCACTATTCGTTTTGAGCCATTTCCAGCAAAAAAAAAAAAAAAAATTTTTTTTGACCATTGAAAATTTTTTTGGACTTAGAAAATTTCACCCACCCAATTTTTCCTTTATAATGGGAGCTATGCAGAGTAATCTCATAGAACACTTCAAGATAGAGCCTAAGTATTGGCACATTCAAATGGGAAATCATATATTGCGGTTTGAGTGGTGACCTTGAATTTGACCTTCAATGACCTTGAAAGGTCAAAACGACCTTTTTTGTCGAAAAACAATGAATTTTGCCTTTGGTGGTCATTTTCTCGAAATCTATTCAGACAGTTTTCCTCAAAATCATGTATAAGATTCTCCTTATGTACCTTTGTGATGTGTATAAATTTTGTAGCCTTTGAAATGACAGTCTGCGTGTGGCGGCCATTTTGTTTTTTTGACGAGTCGGCCAAAAAAATTTTTTTGTCCCAAATCGAGTCACTATTCGTTTTGAGCCATTCCAGCAATGGCCATTGAAAATTGTTTCGGACTTACAAAAATTCACCCCTGGTTTCCTTCCTAATGGGAGCTATGAAGAGATACTTACTTGTGATACTTACTTGTGATGGGTTTTGAGGCAAAGCTCTAGGTGGCCATGGATGGCCGCCTCTGTGGGCTGACTTTGTTTTTAGTGTCCTCCCCTTCCCAAACTGACAAGTGTGGGGCAGTGAGCTGGGTCATGTCTACAAGGCTGTTAGTGAGAGCTCTCCTCTGAGCTGTGTAGCCTTGGATCTGGGGCTCGTCAGGTACTGTCTTCAGAAATTTATCCAGAGCTCTCTTGAACTTTTCTGTTGAGCAGTTTGTCAAATTTCTGATGTCTTTCGGAAGTGTGTTGAACAGTCGGGGCCCTCTGATGGCAAGGGAGTCATGTCTAATTCTTTGGACTTTCCGAGCAGCTTTGTTGGAAACGAGAGGGACAACACAGGACCGACCTCGTCTGCAGTGGTATGTCGTCACTATACCCCCTTGGTCAACATCAGCAATGTTCGGCACATGGTCCTCCATGATACGCCAAACATAAATGATGGTGTACCGATCTCTTCTCCTCTCCAGGAGAGTACAGCCTCAACTGCTTCAGCTGTTCCCAATATGTTAGGTGGGACATGTCTTGAATCCTACGCAGATAGGACCGCTGAACGCGTTCTAATGCCTGGACTTGTCCTTTTTGTGATGGTGACCACAGTTGACTACAGTAGTCCAGCTTTGGTAAAACCATCGACTTGTAAAGGGTCAGCATAGGGAGTTTTTCTCTCGTATGGAATGTTCTCAGGATCCACCCACAAAGTCGATCAGCAGTGTCGACGACTTTTGTTATCTGTCGACTGAAGGTTGCATCTTTGGCCATGATGATGCCAAGATCTCTGACAGAGTCCTTTTCTGCAATCTCTCCTGAGTTAGCCTCGTATTTAGTGGTGGATATTATGTGCTGGTTATTGCCATAACGTAGGCACTCAAACTTGCCCGAGTTAAACTCCATGTTGTTCTGTTCTGCCCAGTTGTATATGGACTGTAGGTCTTGCTGTAGTTTACGTGAGTCCTCTTCCGTGTCGATGCCATGTCCGATTCTTGTGTCATCAGCGAAGCTGGACACAAATGACGAGGCAACTGCATTGTCGATATCACCGATCAGGATGAGGGACAGCAATGGGCCTAACATAGACCCCTGTGGGACACCCGACTGAACATCATCCGAGTCAGATTTAGTTCCATTTACAATCACGGTTTGATGTCTACCAGTAAGGAAGGAGTGCATCCACCTTCCTAACTCACCACTTATTCCAAGTGACTTCATTTTATTCGGGGTTATCAGGATGTCCACTTTATCGAATGCCTTGGCAAAATCCAGATAAATCACATCTACGTTTTTTCCCTCTTCTAGCTGTTGTGTTACATGATCAAAGTGGGATATTAGTTGGCTTAGACAAGACCGTCCTGCTCTGAATCCATGCTGGTTGCAGTTTAATAGGTCATTCTCCTCCAAATAGGCAATTGTATATTTCCGAATCACTTTTTCAAACACTTTAATCAGGTGCGAAGTTAGTGCCACTGGTCTGTAGTTCTTGGCAAGTCCACGGCTTCCTCCTTTATGGATTGGCACCACATGAACAGTTTTGAAACTGCATGGTACACAACCTAGTTGCAGAGAACGCTTCCAGATCATGGAAAGTGGCTTGACAAGGGCTGTGGCACACTTCTTCAAAAGAATTGCCGGGAAACCATCAGGTCCGGCTGCTGCTGTTGGAGACAATTCCTCAATTGCCTGAAGCAGGTCATCACTGTTGAAGTGGATCTGATTTAGATGGCAAGGTTGATCATCCTCTTTGGTGAAAATATCCTCTGGGTTCTTCATAACTTCCATTGGGGTACTAAACACCGATCGGTACTGTTTGGCCAGTATCTGCGCCATCTCTTTGTTGTCTGTGGTGATAACATTGTTGATGTCAACCAAAGGTCCGATTCCAACTCTTGTCTTGCTGAATTTCTTAGCATAGCTGTAAAAATATTTGCTGTTGGTTTTTATGGCTGACACTGCTTTATTTTCCATTTCTCTTCGTTGGAAGTCATACGACTTTTTTAGCAGTTTTTCAATGTTCTTTGCTTTTTCCTGCAGTTTGCTCTTCTTTCGTTCATTTCTAGTTTTGTTGAGTTGTGTTTTGATTCGCCTCCGTGTCCGCATGAGATTTCTTCTGTCCCGGGGGATCTTGTTCATGGAGACTTTGATGCCCTTGGGTTTGCATGACGGGACATTGCTTGATGCCAGTTCGTAACAGACTTCTATGAATTTTCTGGAAATGGATGTAGGGTCGAGGGATCGAAATTCAGCGATCCAGTTGTGGTCGTTGAGCTCCTTCTCCAGACTAGTCCAGTTTACGGATTCACTGTAGAAGTTGAGCTTGCTGAATTCTGACAGCAAGTTCTCGCTTTCACTTGGTTGGGTTTCACCATCAGAACAGTCATGATAGTAGGTCATACATTCTAGGACATAGTGGTCTGAGAATATTGTCTCGATAGCCTGAATGCTGTGGATGATGTCTGGGTTGTTGGTGAAAATCAAGTCCAATATGTTTCCAGCTCTGTGGGTGGCTTCGTCCACTTCTTGGAGGAGAAAGAAATCACGAGTTAACTCCTTTAACTCCTTCATCATGGTTTGTTCACTTGTGGGTGCTCCAGGCAGAGGCTCCCCTGTCAACCATTTTATGTGTGGCAGGTTGAAGTCCCCAACAAGAAGAACATCGGGTGTCGGTGATGAGAAACTGTTGAGGGTTTCCCTGATTTTGCTCAACATTTCACTGAAATCCTTGATTGTTGATTGTTGACTGGTGTTGGCTCCATCCGGTGACCTGTATATACACAGTATTATCAAGTTTGTTTTCACTATGTGCAGTCCGATGGCTTCAATGAAGCCATTTGTGAACTGTAGGATGGGCTGTTTCTATTGCCAGGTCATCCCTTACATAGATGGCTGCACCACCACTGTCTCTGCCTTTTGAACGAATTCTCAGACGATCTTGACGAAAGAGAGTGTATCCCTCCACTTCCAATTCAGCATCACAGTGCTTATTTAACCAAGTCTCTGTTAGAGCCATAAAGATTTGTCCATGTTCATGCAATAGATCATTGATGTATGGCACCTTACTGGGGACTGTTCGAGGCGCCAGTCCCCGAATGTTCAGGAGAGAAAAGTGTGTCACTGTTGACTGTTTGACCCCCTCATAAAGGCGGACGGTGCTGTCGCCTGGGTCATCACTGGGTTTGTGTTGAACCAGTTCGGGTACCTCAACCCTGGATTCCAATGGGTGTATCGCTCCCACATCGGGTTGTTCTGTGGCGACAACTGGTTCTCCATTTGCTGTGGATTCAATTGAGAGATCTTTCTGTCCATTTCCAGTAGTATTTCCTGTTTCAGAGTGCGAAGTGCCTCTAAAAAAGCAGCTGAGTCCTGGGATGCTGGAACTGGGGAAGTCGCTCTGGGTGGTTGCACAGTTTGTGCTCCTTCTGGTTGCCGCTTGGTACCAGTAACAGTCAGGTTTCAGGCACTCCCCTCTTCTCAGAGATTGTGGGCACATCTTTGGGTGAAAGTAGTCACATTTGTTATGGCTAAGACAACATCCCCGAGGGGCTTTGTTTCCATACTTCAGTAGCTTCTTGCACAGCTTCGGATGTTCGAAGGAGCAGCCTTTACCTGAACTGCCATGTCTACATGTGCCATTTCTGTAGAATCGGCAAACACGTTTGCTCACCTGTTGTGACTGAGAGTGCCGAGTCATTTGCAGGTCAGACTGAGTTTGAGACCTGAGTATGTCAACATCATCCTCATCATCATCAGGCTTTGTCAATTCGGTAGATGAAATCGCTCCGGTGTCACCTGATTTCGGTCGCGGTTCATCACGTGTGAAATCACCATTTTGTTTTTCGTCTGGGTGAGTTTTTTTCAGGGTCTGTTCATCTGTGTGTGGGATGGTGTGAACAGCACAAGCCGAACACAAGTAGAAGATTCCAGGGAGACAGGCTGGGTTTATTGTGTTGGTGACCTCAGAGGGAGTCACTGAAGTCCAGTCTTCTGTGCCTGGATAGAGTTTCTGTGCCACACATTTGTTGTGACATCCCTGTCCACATATCTGGCATGAAAGCAGAGGTGTTTCCTGGATCTTCACGCAGTACATCTCATCACATAGGTTACACTTGTCAGGAAACAGATTTTGTATCCTGCAGATGAGTTTGTTTACACCTTGAGGTTTGGTGTACTGGTCTTGGTCCGGTAATCCTAGGTAGCTTTGGTTATTTTAGTAAATTCTGTCTTATGTTGTGTTTAGTGTTGTGGCGTGGATTATATGCTCTGAGGCAATCTCTCACTTCCTTGCTTGGGGCCTTGGCACAAAGCTCAGCAAGAATATCCTCTTGAGCCTCAAAACTAATCTCTCCAGTCCACATGTCTGCAGCTTACTTGGTTTAGGTGTTGGGCATAATCCCATAGAACACTTCAAGATAGAGCCTAAGTATTGGCACATTCAAATGGGAAATCATATATTGCGGTTTGAGTGGTGACCTTGAATTTGACCTTCAATGACCTTGAAAGGTCAAAACGACCTTTTTTGTCGATAAAACGATGAATTTTGCTTTTGGTGGTCATTTTATCATGTTTATCGAAATCTATTCAGACAGTTTTCCTCAAAATCATGTATAAGATTATCCTTATGTACGTTTGTGATGTGTATAAGTTTTGTTGCCTTTGAATCGACTGTCTGTGGAAATTTGTCATTAACGAAAAAAAATCTTTCAAGATGTAACTTGATTTCGTATTATAGTCCATACAGAAAATGTGTTTCTATCAACATTTACGAAGATGTTTTAACATATTGATTTTAATATCAGTGTAACAATTTATATGTATTCAGTGTTCTACGCAATTCACATGATGGCCGGTAAGCTACAGCACCCTTGGTGCTATGTTTTAATATAAAATTATTGAATTATTCCTCATATAATTGCTACACAACTGGATTGTTATAACAACAATAACTTGATTAATATGCCGGGGCCATACAGTTCTGTGTACCTTCTCGAAACGGTCATCAAGCAGTGTCAGCCCGGCACTGCGCTGTATCACAGAAGATGTCATGGAGTAGTTGGTGAAGCGAGACTTGGTGTCCATGTCACCGAAGCTCCTGTCCCCGAGACTGCCGACCTCTGACCCCTCATCTTCACTCTCTCCAGCTCCCGTCGACGACACATCAGACCCATCATCGTCGTCTTCATCATCCAGGACCTCGACTTCAGGTCGATAGCTGTATGGCCTGAACGTCTCGGCATCATCTTCATCCTCCAGCCTGTGTCTACAGTATGCATGTCATACCTGTCTGAGTATATGTGTAGTGTTTATGCTATAAATCAAACAAAATTCTGGGACAATACCTGTCATCTGGTTCATAATCTCCTTCGAAACCGGCATCAAATCCTTCACCGGGTGCATTTGCTTGAACGATAAAGTCATCATCCAATTGGTTATCTGGATCGGTAAAGTCAAAATCTTCGTCCATGGCTGCAACGATGTCTGGATCCATGTCCAGCCGAGGTCCTGTAAATCACATTTGCTTCGTTTCACATGTGCCACAACATCAAACCTGATATATTGGAATAAACTTGTAATTACATCAGCAGTCTTCAGCTTTCAACAGCAGGAGATTTACCTGAGATAGGAGCGGCTTTGTTCAATAACCCAACATCAGTTTCAGTTTCTGATGCAAACACACTTGAAGGAAGTGTGATCCCCGACCTATCCTGGGGGTTCATGCCAACCTAAGCACATGAAAACCTATACATTGTCAACATGACTTTTTGTGTGTTCTGCAGAAAAATATTGAAACCCCTATTAAAGATCAAAGTAGCATTTAATCCCTTCACTGCGTATAGCCCGAGAAGGTCTCGGGCACTAACGTTAATTCCAGTGTGCGTATAGCCCGAGAAGGTCTCGGGCTCTGAACAATGTGTGATAAGTCAGCGCAGGGTGTCAATATCGTTACGATATTTCACACAAGTTTGGTAAGCATGCACGGACACTGTAAGATAATGCAACGAGCATCGTTTGGCCAGTCATCTCAAAGTTATGTATGTCTTTAGATGGGCTTCTGCAGAAGAGATGAGAACCGGCACGTATTTTGTGTAAATGGCAATTTTGATTTATATGCACACATGACAATAGATGTCATTTACAATATTTATGTGCTGTTCAATTGGACAGTTATGATGACAACACGCTGCTCAACAACCGTGAACTCTTCAAATAATAGCTTTTACATAATATATCTGATCAGGTCAATGGAATAGAGACATAAGTTTGTGTCTTAAGGGAATAATTTAGTGTTCCGTGAAAATCATGCTTTGTTTAAATTTGACCAATATTGCCTTGGTAACCTGTTATGTAGCGAACAGATTTCTTCGGTGTTGCAGTGGTATTAACGAAAATAAAATTTAGTATCAAATATATATAGAACTAGACGTCAAGGCCTAAAGATGCCTTGGAGGCATTTCGGTGTGATGATTAATTTATAATATATACTAGATATCGACGAAAATGAAAAATGTCGACTTCGCAAAAAAATTTACAGTTAAAATATTACCCCTTAGACATGTTTGTCTAGGGCGACGAGTCCGAAAAAAAAGTCCGTTTCGCTCTACGACTCACCATTTCCGAGATATCGACGAAAACGAAAAATGCCAACTCGGCAAAAAAATTTTTTAGTCAAGGTCAAAGTTCATCCATAATACATATAAGATAAATGTTGTCTAGAGCGACGAGTCCGAAAATAACGTCCGTTTCGCTCTATGACGCACCGTTTCCGAGATATCGACGAAAACGAAAAATGCCGACACGGCAAAAAAATTTCGAGTCAAGGTCAAAGTTCATCCATATTATAAGACATGTTTGTCTAGGGCGACGAGTCCATAAATAACATCCGTTTCGCTCTACGAAGCATCGTTTCCGAGATATCGACGAAAACGAGAAATGCCGACTCGGCAAAAAAATTTCGGGTCAAGGTCAAAGTTCATCCATAATACCCCTTAGACATGTTTGTCTAGGGCGACGAGTCCGAAATTAACGTCCGTTTCGCTCTACGACACACCGTTCCCGAGATATCAACAAAAACGAGAAATGCCGACTCGGCAAACAAATTTCGGGTCGAGGTCAAAGTTCATCCATAATATCCCTTAGACATGTTTGTCTAGGGCGACGAGTCGGAAAATAACGTCCGTTTCGCTCTACGACGCACCGTTTCCGAGATATCGACGAAAACGAAAAATGCCGACTCGGCAAAAACATTTCGGGTCAAGGTCAAAGTTCATCCATAATACCCCTTAGACATGTTTGTCTAGGGCGACGAGTCCGAAAATAACGTCCGTTTCGCTCTACGACACACCGTTTCCGAGATATGCAGGATGCCTCAAGGATGACTCAGCAAAAAATTATTTCGACCTCTAGGTCAAAGGTCGTTTGACGTATCGATCCCAAAATCAATAGGGTTCTTCCCTGTTGATATATAAACCTCCGTGCAAAATTCTGCAACTATTGCCTGAATATTTTTCGAGTTATCGTCCGGAAACCAAGTTTCAAAATCAGCCTCGATTTCATCCTCAAGGACCTCACGGACCTCGGAGCCGGATCAAAAAAAAATAATACACCCTAGAGTATTTGTCTAGGGCAACGAGTCCGAAAATAACGTCCGTTTCGCTCTACGATGCACGGTTTCTGAGATATGCAGGAAGCCTCAAGGATGAATCAGCAAAAAATCATTTCGACCTCTAGGTCAAAGGTCGTTTGACGGATCGATCCCAAAATCAATAGGGTTCTTCCCTGGTGGCATATGAACCTCCATGCAGAGTTCTGCAACCATTGCGTAAATATTTTTCCAGTTATCGTCCAGAAACCAAGTCTCAAAATTAGCCTTGATTTCATCCGCACGGACCTCACGGACCTCGGATCCGGCTCCGGCTTCTTCCACATATCATTTCTGACTTGTGGTGAAAATTTGACGAGGATCCGTCAAGGCAATCTAAAGTTATCGTCCGGAAACCAAAAGTGGCGGAAGAAAAAAAAAAAAAAAATTCTGCTAAAACCATAAAGGCATTTCTGCCGAAATGCCTTAATTCACAATAATATTCCCACTCTTTGTTGAAATATTCATAATATCTGAGAGTATAACATATTGTGCCATTTTTCCTCCGCACAGGCGATTTCACTGAGCCCCGCAGCAAACGGGTTAACATATACACCACCGAAACATTTTATCTGCTATAATATATGCTTTTATTCACAACCAAGATTTTTACGACAATTTAAATTTGATTTATCATTGGTAGCCTATATTTGGATATGTTCTCTATATTCTGATTTTTCTAACTCGTTTACACCGTTTTTTGCCTTTGTTTCAGTCAAATTACTTTAAGCGAACTATTTACAGTAAACTCCCGTTATTTCAAAGTCGGATATATCGAAGTACCCTCATATAACGAAGCAGGTTAGTGGTCCTGCCCAGTCTCCATTCAATTACATTACAAACGACGCCGGATATAAAGAAATGGATATATCGAAATTTCGCTTATATCAAACACATGCGCTGGTCTCAATCCCATCAAATGCATTGAAATTGCTACGGTTAAAGCGAAGTCATCGAAGCTGGTCAATTTCACGCCCGGCTGGCTGTTGACAATCGCCCCTCAGAAAGAAATCGTGGCCAAATACATTGACTACTGGTGCATTGCAAGCTGTGATTTTAGTTGTCAGCTGTCTGCACGTGTTACTGGTCGATTGCAATCAGGCAGGCTAAGATGTTCACGATGTAGTTACAGTCTTGTTTTCACACGATGCCGAGCAGATTTTGTCATATTGAATAGATTATGTACCAATAGTATGTTAATCACGTTTTACAGGGCGCACAATGGGCTATGAATAGAGCAAATTATGAAATTTATAAATAGTCGTCATGGCTACCAAACGGAAACATGTATTCATTGAACCACAAACTATTCATATAAACTAATTATTTGTGTTCTTGTTTTGAGAGAAACCACATGGAGAAATGAATGAGAAACAACATTTAAATATGTAACTTCTTTTATTACAAACTTCTTTTATAACGAAGTACTCACATGGGTCCCATCGACTTTGTTATAACGGGAGTTTACTGTAACTGAATAATACATGTCTATGATGCAAACGGCAATAGATTTTCACAAACGTGGCTTCCAAAACGCTGCATGTTCCTTTCAAAACACAAAATTTCTATTTTAGCGAGGATTTTCACTCTTGTAGGGCGCTGCCAAATTGCCATGTTCATTACGTCATCCAAGTGGACAAGTTCAAGTTAGGTACTATGGGGGACGTGCGCTGCAGTTTTTGTACCAATTACATGCTGGGACGGTCCCATTCCTAACCCGCGCTCCCTGCATAAATCATCCGAATAGAATCTTCCGTCACGCGTTCAAAATAAACAATGTCTGTTGACATGCAGACGAGAAGTTTTCAGGAGGAATTTATCATTGCAGTAGATTACTAACTTTATTAGTTCCATGGGTAGAAGTCTGAAAGTTTGCCGGAAATTGCCGTTTGGTCCCCAGGTGAGCTATGCTAAGTTATAAGACGATACGATTCAGCATCGCAAAAATATCAGCAAAAAACGGTGTAAACGAGTTAGAAAAATCAAAGTATACCAGTACTCTAGTCATATTACATTGTAGTATTTCCAGCACATTCATACCTGCACAATGGGAGCTGCAGGTTCACTACTGACTAGACGGAAGGATTCTGTTGGTTCAACATTGTACAACTCGTCCACGTCCCGAAGATGTTGGAGGTAGTCGTAGTCATCATCATAGAACACTCCATACTTTCTCTCCTCCTCCTTTCGGGCAGTTTTTTCCTGGCAAAATATTACAAACAAATATGACGAAAAAATGTTCAGCTGTGTCAAGCCAGAGCCAAAGTCAATGTTTTGTGGTCTCGACATAAAATTGGAAATCTGCTGAGAGGTGCGGGCTGTGAACGGGTTAATTTAAATTTAAACTTCAAAACTTCAAATTTGAAATATATTTTACAACAATCGATGAACAAGAACATCCTTATATCAACATCATTTGTTGGCTCAGATCTTGGGAGTGAGTGTGGCCATTATGGTTGGAGGAAACCAGAGAACCTGATGAACACCCACTTGCCTGATTTGGCGACCACATACCATCTCACATATGACCTGACTCAACTGAGCTAACCAGGCAAGCTGAATCATTGTCAGGGTTCACAACAAAATCTCCACAAACCTGGTCTTCGTATTTCAAAAACATCCGCTGCCCTTCAATCGCTGGATACAATTTCCAACTACAAAACCTGTATCATTGTAACTACTTGCAGATTATTAGTCAGCCAAATCAAAGTAACTGGACCAACTGACCGGTTCACTACCGCCCCCGACAGGTAGAAGAACACGCTGAGGAGCATCCTCGTCTGCCTGCAGCGGATCCTTCTGGCTCCTGTGCACTAGATGGAAGCTCACGGCATTCTTCTTGTCAATAAACTTCTTCTTCTTTCCAGGCTGAAAACAAAGAAATATGACTCATAAGATTAGAGCGATGTAAGCCAAGGATATTTGTATCGGTGTGTAGGTAAAGTATTGTACAACTTTAAAATAGGCTTCCAATCCAATTATATATTGTGTTGGTTTCATTTCAAATGCGAGTACGAATCTTCTACAAGATCTGCAAGCTTCTGCAAGCTCATAGTAATGTAAAAGTACAAGTTTGAAATGTCACACCGACAAAACACAAACAAAATGGGATTTGTTATCATGGCATTCAATAAGACAGCGATTTTTAGATCTAAAGTTGAGATGTATGCTTCGCCCGGATCTATATATTTGTACTAATTTCCCAAATTTTAATTGTAAATTTGCCGTTTATTGTTATTACTCACCTCTAAACTACTACATGCTCCTTTTCGATCCTTTGGATCGTTCTGGATAGAAATTCGCGTACTGAAAGCAAGGCACGATCGTCTGCCTGCATGACTCGAGCGCTCCTTTTGCCGCCAAAACCGCCGCGCATATGCGCGCGCAGCTGCGCAGAAGCTTCACTTTTCTGTCCAAAAAACGACAAAAGGAAGCCCCTAGCACACAACTGGCGGGGATGGATGGGAGGGCCTTTACTGTAGTAGTTTAGAGGTGAGTAATAACAATAAACGGCAAATTTACAATTAAAATTTGGGAAGTTTATTTTATACATCACCAATCTAAACTACTACATGCTCCTTAGAATCAAAGGATAGGCGGTGGAGCAGTAGTGCTAGAGAGTCATGAAAACAGACGATAGTCTTGATTTCAAGCGAATCGCTAAAATGCTACATTTTCGATATATCTTTAGTAATATAATAAAGATACTCACCTAGCGGTGCGATCGCTTGCCTCCGACATGCACGAATTTCTTCTTCACCCATCGGTGGAAAACGGAACTCTACTTGAGACCGTAACAAAAAGAAACTCAAACACAAACACAAAGTGTTGCTTATATACACGTGCACATTAAAACCAAGACTTTTCTGTCCAGCTGGTTCAAACAACAGCTTGCGCTACGACCAGCGGACCCAGTCTAAATCTGGACGACTGGTCCTGAAGTTCGGCAGCATTGGACAGATAGAACCCGATGAATGTCGTAGAATTAGTCCACATTCCAGCCCTCACGATATATTCCAACGGAATATTCGACCTGGCCGCCAAAGACATCGAGATGTGTCGGATTTGGTGGGACGATATTTTGTAAGTGACTCGATCGTCAGCACCTGATTCCGCATAGACAGTCCTCACTACAACCTTCACCCATCGGGATAGTGTAGCTGTGGAGATATCCGTAGCCCTGTTAGGCTGATAGGAAATAAATAATCGCTTGCGATCTTTCCTGATCGATCTGGTACGATCGATGTAGATTTTCAGCGCTCTAACCGGACACAATAGAGCGTCCGGCTCATTCCGTCCTACGTAACCGCCCAGTGACGGAATTACGATAGGGGAGAACGCTTTCCCTCCCTCAACTGCAGCACGTGTTTTAGGCATAAAATCACGTACTGGGTATAAGGAAACGGACCCATCCGCGCCAAATGCGACTCGCGATACGTCGATCGCCGCGACATCTGAGCGTCTTCGACCACTTGCTAGCATAACTAGCAGGAAAGTCTTAAGAGTTAACCTCTGCAAGGAAACTTCCTTGAGAGGCTCCCAAGGTGCTTTAGTAAGACAATATAGCACAAAAGCCATGTCCCAATCCGGTAGAGTAGGAACTCCACGTGGCCTTTGCGTCCTAAAGGACGCCAAGAGATCAGCAAGGATACGATTATTAGTTAAATCGATCCCCCTAGCACGGAATACAGGGCCCAGCATGGACCTGTATCCCTCGATCGTAGTAGGCTTCAAATTAAGCCTATCAAAGAGATAGCAGAGAAAGTCTAGCACTGCATTCAGAGGGGCAGAGAGCGGATCAATGCGCCTTCCGTTACACCAACGTACGAATACTCTCCATTTAGCCTCATACGTTTTAGAGGAGGATCTCCTATTCTTTCTCGCGAGATGTACGGACACCTGCTGAGAAAACCCTGCCTCCTGGAAGGATCGCTCGATAGCCTCCAGACGTGTAATTTGAGCACGTGGACGGAATCGTGAAATATATCCCGCCCCGGTTGCTTCAGCAACCTGTCCTCGATCGGGAGAACCCGTGGTACATCGATCAGGAGGGACAGTAGCAGGGGGAACCACGCCTGCATCGGCCAGCATGGCGCCACCAACAGAATCTCGCACCGAGACCTGGCTACTTTGTGCAGCACTTCTGTTAGGAACCGAGTTGGCGGGTACGCATACCCGAACATCCCGTCCCACGACTGAGACATCGCGTCCACAGCCAGTGCCTCGCTCTCTGGCAGAGGTGAGAAGTAGACCGGGAGCTTGTGATTCCGAGAGGTTGCGAACAGGTCTATGTTCGGTGTCCCGAACGCCTGACAAACGCGCCGAAACACCCCCGGATGTAGACTCCACTCCGTGCCTATGATCTTGTCCGGTCTCGACAGAGCGTCCGCTAGGACATTCCTGTGACCCGGCAGGTGCCTCGCCCTGATAAACAGACGGTACTTGAAGGCAAACCTGATCAGACACTCGGCCTCCAAACAAAGCTGACTCGACCGAGTTCCACCTTGTTTGTTTATGTGCGCCACTACTGTGCTGTTGTCTGTGAAGACCAACCACTTCGTCCCTGGGGGACTCTGAGGCCCCCAGATCTCGAACGCACGTCTCACCGCTCGCAGCTCTAGGACATTGATGTGCAACGCCCTCTCGCTCGTGTTCCACACAGCAGAGAGTTCGTGCTCGTCCATATGAGCTCCCCAAGCCAATTCTGACGCATCGGTGAAGAAGGTCCGATCGGGCAGATACTCCGCGAGTGGCATCCCTCGGAAAAGATTCCGATGGTCCCGCCACCAATGCATTGCTTCCCGAGCACGATCGTCCACCGATACGACTTGGTCTAGTCGATCGGTGAGGATCCGCCATTGCAACGCTAGACACCATTGAATGGGTCTGAGGAAGCACCTGCCGAACGGCACCTGTTTCTCCATCGACGCCAACAGACCGATGATGGACAGAAACTGTCGAGCTGTGATCGACGACTGCGTCAGCGCGACCTCCATCGCCGCAATCGCCTTGAGAACTCTCTTCCGCGGAGGAAGAGCTACTCCTCGCTCTAGATCGTAATCTACCCCGACATACTCGAACCTCTGTGTCGGGGACAGATGAGACTTCGCCCAATTGGGGATCCAGCCGAGGCTGGTCGCCAACCTGAGGACGAACCCGGATTGCTCTATAGCCTGAGACGGGGAGTCGGCTATGATTAACCAATCGTCGATATAATGGTGGAATTGAATTCCAACCGATCGAAACCTGGCTGCCATCGTCCTTACGATACGGGTGAACACGTAAGGGGCGGTGGCTACTCCAAAGGGAAGTACCCTGAACTGATACACCGAACCTTCGAAGGCGAACTTGAGGTATCGCCGATCGGCTGGGTGTATTGGCACATGTAAGTACGCGTCCTTGACGTCGATACTGACTGCCCACTTCCCCTTGGACAGAGCTTTCTGGACGGAAAGCGCCGACTCCATCTTGAACCTGGGTATGATCAGGAATTTGTTGAGGTTTGACAGATCGAAAACGGGACGCCACCCGCCTGTCTTTTTCGGCACCAGGAAGATGAGAGAATAGAATCCTCTCTCGTCCTTGACCACCTCGATCGCACGTTTCTCTAGCAACTGCTGCACCTCGTGCTGCAGAAGCTGAAACTTTTCCCGATCGCCGGGCACAGGGAAGAACCACGCTTTGGGTCTGATCGGTGGTTTTCCAGCCTCCCATCTGAAGGTGAGACCGAACTTCACCCATGCCACGACTGAATTGTCTGACGACGCCAGATCGCTCCAGTTCTGGACGAACTGAGCCAGGCGTCCCCCGACTGGACCAGGTTGTGGAAGATCGAATTCCGATAGAACTGAACCTTCCACAGAGCCTACGCTTTCCCGCAACGAGTCACTTCTTACCAGAAGCTTTCCCTTTGCCCTTGAAGCGTCCACCCCCTTTGCCTCCGCGCTTGCCATCCCCCTGGGGAGGGGGAGGCTGCGCCCCACGAAAGGGCGGCTGCGTAGAAGCGGGTGCATGTGGTGCCTGAGGTTGGGCAGGCTTCTGACCCTTGGTCTTCTTGCCTGTCCCAGACCCCGCCGACTTCCCAAGCAAAGCCTTGGCCATAGCCTCATCCCGGAGATGTTCCCGCATGACGGAAATATCCGATCGAGAGAGGTTGGCGTAGGTATAGCCTGAGAACAGCGGCCTCCCACGTAGCTCAGCGACGTCCGTAGCGGACACGTCAAGCAGACGGAGATCGGCATCACGCATGGTGAGATCCAATTGTGCGCCCAGGTGCGCACTATCACGCTCAGCAGCATGGACCACTCCGGCCAAGACGCCGAGTGCTGCATGAATGTTGGCGCGACTCCCCTCCTCCAGATCCGCCTCGTCCACAAACTCCTGAACCAAAGTGGTCAGGTGATCTGTCAACGAGAGCTGCCCCATCAATTGATGAGACAGCGTCTGCCAGTGAGAAAGGCGAGCCTTTTTCACATAAGCTGACCAGACCGTACCCTGCTTCCGGGAAAGCAGGTGAAGGTTAGGGTCTTCGACCGGGACGGAAGTCTGATGTCCACCCTCGGACTCTACAGTCCGATAGGTGTCGATCGACTCAGGTCGAACACGGCTGGTCGGGAATGTCGACTCCGTACGAGCCACATCCTTCTTAGCCATAACTCCCTTGTTGATCTTGTCGAAGGACTTGACCAACGCGGGAGCCACAGGGAGCCGGATCGGCCGACGAACTGGCGCCGACGCGAACCTACCGGTTCCCCGTGAGGGCCCTGGAGCATCGATCGGCAAGTCCATTCGCCTTGCGACCGACTCCAAAGCCCACCGGAAGTTAGAACCCCCGGCCTGATCGGAAGTCTCATCCTCCGAGGAGGACGACTCCTGATCAGCTTCCACTCGACCCCCCCGATCGTTGGACCTCACAGGTCCGATCGAAGACCTCGATGACCCCAAGGGTACATCAAAGGACGGGCGAGGGAATGCCTGCTCAGCGATCGCGCCCGTCCGGCGACTTACATCCGCGTACACAGGACTTGAGTGGCCCTGAGGAACGACCCCAGCACCACCCGCCCGATCGTGCCCTGATCAAGGACCAGGAGCACGACCGCCAAGTGAAGACTCCCGATCGCACGAACGATCGAGAGCCTCACCCCCAAACAAGGGGAACTCTCCCCCCTCGAACCTCGAGACCGAGGACCCGAATGAGCCATCCAAGCTGCCCCGCCGATCGAAGCCCGAAGCCTGATCGTCGCCCACCGAGAGGTCGGACGAAGCCTGAGCCACATCGAAAATCGATGTGGTCTCAGCACCACGGCGCTTAGAGGAAGCACGCTTCCTCTTCTTGGAAGGCCCCGGGGAAGAGACTACGGACCCCTCCACCTCGATCGGCCCCGACTGAGGGACGACGAAGGTGGAGTGCGGTTCCTTGGCTGCTTTCGCCTTGGCAAGAACTGAAACCTTCTTCTTAGAAGATTTCGACTTCTTGCCAGCAGGGGGAGCAAGCTCTCCCTGCGACGAAGGGGCAGCCGAAGAACCGGCCGGGACTCCCTGTCCAAGCAGGGAAGAGAGACCCGGCAGGAGGGGACCCTGAAGGGACGATAACGACTGTGCAAAGAAAGATTGCACAGCCGCGTTGACCATGTCCTGTGTTAGCCCCAGGGGCTGGCTAACACCGGACGCAATCTGTGCCGTCACAGGCGGAGTCTCCACCTCCATGGGCGACTGGCGGACTTGCGGAGCCGAAGCTTCCGCAAGCCTCAAAGCATCCCGACGAGCCAACGAGGCTTCGGAATACTTTGCAGTCGCCTGCACGAAGGAAGAGGGACGCCAGAAACGACACAGATCACACCTCAAATCCTCCATAGATACCGGGCCATGGTCTAAACAGTCGAAACACACACTGTGTTTCTCCCCTCCTCGGAGGGTATTGACCAGACACTTCGGGCATGGACGTTCGTCCATGGCACCGGTACCAAGGGAGGATTGTGAAGTCATGATCACACAAGGGAACTAACCACACACAGTAACAGGGCGGGCAAAATATGCAAACCTGAGACCGCGCTGAAAAAAGAACCCTAAGAGGACTACGAATATATAAACTACAGTATACGTTACACAATATATACAGTAGAAAATTAACATAGAACTATTGATAGATGTAAACAACAAGTACACTATCAAGTACGACGGATGGACGATAATAGGGTGAACTGGCTATACAAATCGCTGACGATCTAGCAAGTAACAAACTATCGACCGATACTTATCCAAATAGACACAAAACGATGTCTATGAACGTGGCAGGTGAAATTCCGTAAGAATATATCGCAAAAGTCTAGTTTGCAGACTAAATTCTACGAATTCACCGGGAACCAAAATCCAAAGCTGCCAAGCAAAAATGGCGGTGGACAGAAAAGTGAAGCTTCTGCGCAGCTGCGCGCGCATATGCGCGGCGGTTTTGGCGGCAAAAGGAGCGCTCGAGTCATGCAGGCAGACGATCGTGCCTTGCTTTCAGTACGCGAATTTCTATCCAGAACGATCCAAAGGATCGAAAAGGAGCATGTAGTAGTTTAGATTGGTGATGTATAAAATAAACTTGAACTGATTCCGTTTGGCTTTTGATTGATTGATTGATTTATTTGGTATAAAACAAGGTACATTGAATACATCAAATAACAGTTGTAAAAAACAATGATAAAAGTGTAGAGCATTGTACCGGTGTTATACCGAGGATTACTCAAAAAAGTCCAATAAGGGACTTGTTTCCATTGAGGTCCTCATGAAAAAAATAAAAAAATGATCCAAAAAAATGACCAGAGTGTACAATTTTGTAAATAGTATAAATGATGACAAAATTACATGGTAAAACTATAAAGAGTGTAAAACTTGGCAGATTTGAAACATTCGTTAAAAATTGCAAATAAATATATAATCAACGGTAATAAATAAAGTCGTTCTCTGAGGTAGATCTTAATGTTTCAAATAAAAACGACTTGCAGGAATGTTTAAAACTATTGAAAGCACTAACAATTTGAAGGTCATGACTAAGATTATTCCAATCAACAATGGCAGTATATAAAAAGCTACATTTACCAACAACAGAACGGACACGCGGTAAAACAAGCGAGGAACTGCTAGATCTTGTGGCATGGGAATGAACTGACCTGACATGCATGATGTTATTGCACAGGTAGGAAGGTGCCTCACCGGAAACAATCTTTTTAACATGTAGTATTTTTTTGTACTTGACTCTATACTCTACAGGAAGCCACTGGAGCATTGCAAAGTGGTTGACTGATACATGTGTTCTTGCATCCAGATTAAGCAGAAGTCTTATCACTTTGTTTTGACAAATTTGAAGTTTCCCTTTTAACAGCTTAGACAAACCTGAGTACCATGTACAAGAGCCATAATCAAGGTGACATTGAATCAAAGAAGATGCAACAAGTTTGGCAGTTGATAAGTCCAGGAATTTTCTAATGCGAGACATGAACTTTACACGAGCATTGACCTTTTTTATTAGCTTGATTGCCATGCAACTGCTTGACATATTCTGATCAAGCTCGATGCCAAGATATTTTACAGTGGATTTAGCCTGTATGGGAACACCGTTACACATTACGTTCATACTTGACTGTTCTTTTAAACGGTAATTGCTGCCAAATAACACTGATTCAGTTTTTCCGAGATGTAATGACAACTTGTTATCTACAAGCCACTGTCGAAGTGAATTTAATTCAGATTCCAATACTTGTTCGATTTCCTGTACATTTTTTGCGGAAGTTAAGATGGTGGAGTCGTCAGCGTATAACAAAAGTTTGCTATTTACAGCTCCTTTCATGTCATTGACATATATTAAAAACAACAGTGGCCCCAAAATAGAACCTTGCGGAATTCCGCATGTGATGGAACACTCTTGTGATAATATACCGTTTATATCCACCACTTGTTTTCTGCTGCTTAGATATGACTCGAACCAATTTGTACACCTTTGGCTCAAGCCCAACGCTTCCAATTTACCTAACAATAATTCATGGTTGACAGTGTCGAAGGCTTTCTGTAAGTCTAATATAATCATACCACAGTAGTTTCCTTTGTCAATCTCTGAACGTATGAAATCAGTCAGGTGTATCAGACAACTTTCAGTGGAATAATTATTTCTGAAACCTGACTGCAACTCATAGAGAAGATTATTGTTTTGCAGATATTCATACACTTGATCATATACGATTCTTTCCAAGATTTTTGACATTACACCTAAAACTGACACAGGCCTATAGTTACCGGCTTCAGTTTTGCATGATTTTTTGTACAAAGGGACCACACGTGCCATTTTGAAATCATCAGGTACAACTTGCTGACTGATTGACAAATTAACAATGTGTGTAATTGCTGGAGCTATGTGTTCAGCTGCGTCCCTTAGAAACATAGCAGGCATGGAGTCTAACCCTGTAGCTTTGTTTTTGTTTACACTTTTCAAAGCATTACACACCACAGACTCAGTAACTCCGCAAAGGTCGAAACTGTTCTGTCTGACACCTTTTGAGCTGTAGAAAGTAGTAACATAAGACAAACCAAATAAGCCACTTGCCTGAGGCAATTTTGAAACCAGATTATGTGCCACAGTTGTAAAGAAGTCGTTAAACCTGTTGGCAACTTCCAGTTTGTCGTATGTTATACTGCCATTGATTTCTAAACCTATGTTAGTTGTTTTACCTTTCACAGCTTTTCCAGTGGCACCAAGATACTTCAGCGTTTTCCAGAGTTGTTTTGGACAACACTTGTTGTCGCTAATCTGATTTTTTATGTAATCCTGCTTAGCCTGCTTTATTAACCTTTGGGTTTTGTTGCGTACCTTTTTGTACCGATCATACATGGTGACATTGTTAGATATTTTGAATTCTTTCAACAATTGGTCCCTTTCATATATAGAATTTATGATTTCAGAATTAAGCCATGGTTCTGACCTCTGTTTGATTCTAACACAACGTGTTGGAGCAACGGAGTCAATTACTGTAACGAACATTGACTTGAAATTTGCCCATGCTTTGTTTACATCTTGTGTGTTCAACACCATTGACCAGTCAAGTTTGACCAATCTACTTCTGTAATCATCCACACAATAATGTTTAAGTGACCTAATAATAACAGTCATATGTTCTTTGACATGGTATTTGCTGGCCTTACGAGTACAATATATGATATTGTGATCACTCAAACCACATGTTACAACGCCACTTTCGGATATCTTGTGTTCATCAGAAACCAAAATGAGATCAATAATTGACCTACTAGTTGCTGAAATTCGTGTTGGTTCATTGATGATTTGTTTCAAAGCCATAGAATGACAAAAATTATGAAGGGCTTTACACAGATAGCTACCAGAATTGGTACTCATAACATTTGTGTTGAAGTCACCTAGGATCACACATTCATTCAACTGAATAACATCATTATTGGCAAAAGCTTTATCAAAGATACTATAAAAGTTCTGTTGATCGGGCGGCCTATAGACCGTACCGACGACGATCGGCTTGGTCTTTGGTAGTCGGAGCTCGACCCATGTAGCCTCGATATCTGGATGGATAAGATCGTCGCGTGTGTTAAAGGCCAGGTCATCGCGAACATACATTGCGACGCCTCCTCCATGACGGTCCCTGTCATTTCGCGTGATGGAGTACCTCTCAATATGGATCTCACTGTCCGAAATGGAGTTGTCAAGCCATGTTTCGGACAGACATAGCACAGCAGCTCTTGAGTCAGTGGCTACTTTTCGAATTTCATCGATTTTGGGATACAGGCTGCGGACGTTCAGGTGTAACATATGCAACCCTCGTTTCTGAGCAAATGTTCTGAATGGATTACATAGCTCATCTGCATGGTGACCACCATCAAGGGATGTGACGTGGGAAGGTAGGGAATCTAGTCTCAGGTTATCTGATTCAGACGCATCAATGGAATCACTGGTATTGATGATGACTTCAGGATCAGGTAGGGCGTCCCCCACACAACTGACACATGTGTAGGAGATCTCGGTGTTGGATTCGTACAAGTCTTTACTCACATCTGAACAGCGTAGATGGGTCCAGTTACTGCAGATGGCACATTCGATGGCACGACTGTTGGATCGTACACCTCTCTGGCAAACTCTACATGGGAACTTGGGAGGTCCTGGGTTCGGGTTGACGTCTCCAGAAAGTAGCAGAGACACGACTGCTAGGTATTTCACACTGTTCACTTCAGTTTTCACTCGTTGTTTCGCCTTCCGCCATCTTGTTGTTGGTGTTGCTATGGACGATAATAGGTGATCTGACACCACTTGGAGTCCAAAACTGTTTTTGATGTTCGAATATCCAGATATTTTACACAAATCTGTGATGGAAATGTTCTCAAGTTTGTTTGTTGTCATAATCCGTGCATAGTGATCATTTATGCTCCTATAAAGAAGCAAAATTATCGTCAGCTCTAGAAAAATTTTGTACACCGTCGCCATTTTTTTTTAGGACTTCGCACTAAAAGTTCCCAAGGCCGCAAATGTGGTCAGTCCATCTGCCCAGGCCAGTGAATGTTTGGACGAGCTGGTATTATAGAAGCTAAATTAGAGGGTGACCGCCGAGACGATTCACCGCCAGTGAAAACGAGACGGTTCACCTCCTAATTCACCGCTGGTGAAGAAAACCGTCTGCGGCAATCAGTCAATTGCAATCGATGTCATATTATTGTTCGAAGACGTACGGCTGTAGTGTTGTTAGGGGTAGCTTTGATTACAATGATGATAAGAGGAGCAGTAAGCGATTGGAGGCATGGTTCTCGATCACCCAGGCCATCTGGAGAAAAGTTCAGGAATTTGGTCTCCAGACTTCGTACCACAAGAAGCAATCCACATACAAATTTCGCCGAAGACTGATGGCACTTCCCTTTCTTCCTGAGACCTACGTACGAAGTCCGTTCCAGAAGATCCAGGAACTCAAAATGGCACAACCATTCCAGCGGCTCATGACCTACATCCAGGAACAGTGGATTGACAACAATAACTTTCCAGTTGCTTCATGGAGTGTATCCATGCGTCCTATCTGTACAAACAATGATGTTGAGGGCTGGCACGCACGCTTAAACAGCCGTAGACAGTACCAGTCATCCCTGACATGTACTTGCTGATCTAGCTTCTACACGATGAGTCCCCAAATGTTCAGATTCAGATGAACTTTCAGTCACACGGTGATGTTCTGCGCTACCAGGGACCAACTTACAAGCGGCACCAGGCATGAATCATGGCTTTGTGGGATGCGTTAAACGCTGGCGACCTGTCTGCTAATAATTTGCTGAAAACATGTTAAGCACTGAATGGACCACAGTTATACCATCAATCGAGCCTCTGATATTCAATCTTTTTACCAGCAGTTTGTTTTTCATAAAAAGAGTTTCTGAGCTCAGAAAATATTGAGTTGGCGATTTTTGGGATGCGGCGAATTTAGGATAGGGCTAATACGAGTAGAGATTTTCGTAACCGAGTACTCGGCAGTGTGTAACCGGTTACTAACCGGTTACTCGTTATATTGTAATACCACTGGTGACTCAAGTTTGCAAAGATTTTATTGTAGTAGTCATATACATAAACATGCTTATCATGGGTCTGAAATCACCTATACTATTGCCGGGACATCAAAAATTCGAAATAAGCACACGTCTGATCGTCTGGCAGCAAACGCAACAGACTATTACATTAAATGTTGCATGTAAATGTTGCATTAAATGTTGCATGCAAACATAACCACGAAAGTTGACAAAACAATTGAACTTGCACATGCTGAACCGATGTAGGGGCATAAATTACAATGACGGCGACACGCCCAGTAATGGGAACAAAAGGCTTAGAATCACTGGAGAATGTACTGTTTTTTTATCAATTCTTGAATTCACGAGTAACCGGTAAGCCAATTCCTAACCGGTTAGAAGCCTTTTTGTAACCGTCAACTAGATGGTTACCAAGCGATAAGGCCGCCAAAGCGATCAGGCCGCATACTATCATACCCGTATGCACGAGTGTCATAACACTCGTCATCCATTACTTAACCTGTAGTTTGATAGTTTCCAAAGGCGGCCTGATCACTTTGGCGGCCTTATCACCTGGACCCTAGTTCCTGGCAGTCACTCCGTACGGTCCGATGCGGTGATGTCCCTCCCTCCGTTCCTGATCCATCAATGATAGCGGCCCGAAGCAAGTGCGAACAAGTTTTGCTCGCACTCTATAATCCCGTCAATATTGCTTATTTCATTAAATTTTCAACATGGATTTATTATTAAGATACATCTCTTCTTCCAAAATATATCTGTGTTTGGCGCCTGCTCAGTAGCAAAGCATAAATAAACCCCACTAATCGACAGCCCCCAACTTTTTTCTCCCCAAAACGTCAAGTTTTCTATGGAAACACCACGAAGACATGCTGGTGTCACAAGCTGGTATTTGCGGCGCATACTAGTAGCCTATCAGTCAATCAATGAAATCTAATTTATTTCAGAAAATTTCAGAGACGGGAAAACGATGCCTGGGATGGACGATGACTAGGTATTTATTTTGAAAAGTACACAAATACAATTTATTATCCAATTACACCCTTTTGGTAGGATAAATACATGTAAAATTGCAGACATCAGGAAACGTGCCATGCAGTTTAAGCAGGTCTATTCTACATTCTTTGGTTGTACTACATTTGTATCCCAAGGACACACATCTTGGCCTATATTTGAGGTGTGTATCTAGATTTCAAAAATATGTGAATTTCACCTCTTTCAGTAATAAATGCTTTTGAAATTCGACAAAATACTTCTACCGTCTTAGCGATATACTAAAGTCAAGTTCATGTATCATTGAAACACGGTTTTTGGCCGTAGTTTTGTGTTGGATCACTGGATCAACTTGAGTTGACATTGTGTGTGTCTTGAATGGATATCATGCCGCAACTTTTCAGAAAATTTCAAAAGTCTCTATATCGAAAAATGAAAACGTTGGCAATCTACCCACAATGTTGAATTTCTGTCCGAAATGGGATCAAATAAAGTCAGGGCTGGTATCATCTTTATGCCCGTACAGAATGAACCTATTTCGCTCTTTGGAGTCGCAAGGCAATAGTCTGTGTATAATAAGTAAACTTATCATATGTCAGAAGTAGATCTATAGTCAAGACAAATAACGTAATTAGTGCTATTTTTCAGTAATTTAAATTACTGTCAACAAACTACCTAAACATACACCACTGGACACCAATCAATAGCTGTGCCTACAGTATTCTTTCTTTAACAAACTTTGGCCTACCTGACCACGAAATTCCACACTGCCCGGGTAGCTCCCAGTTCAAGAAATCATCTGTTTGAAAGGTCAACAAAACACATGGTTGCTTGGTAGATATGCTATGTATGCCGTTTTCCCCCCACAAATTTACGTTTTTACACGGATGCACTTGGACATCTGAGCTGGCATGTGAATCTGATCAGTGACAGTGAGTGAATAAAGCTGAATTTGCTGTTTATTCTTTGGTGGGGATCTTACCATTTGAAACACACTAAAATGTCCATTAGCATCAACTGGCATATCAGTATATGATAACGTGTTATTGCGCAATATGGGGTTTCATACCCTCTGGTCAAACCTCCAAGAAGCTCAAATAGGCTACTTCTCAAAGACTCGGGCATAAAACCCCATATTGTGCAATAAACCTAAAATGTATATTTTCAAGCATATATAACTCAAACAAAAAGCGTGTTTCACTGATTTATGACTCGACTTGTACATTATTCGAGAATATTTTTTTCAAGAAACTACTAAGATGACACCTTCTGTATGATTTAACGATCATCAAATAAGCAATGAGTTGAATATATTAATTTATATAGCGCATCTATTTGATACATTCTAGGGCACTTAACACACATGAGGAAAGTGTATAATGGGCTGTATACTATTACAATATGACAACAGATAATGGTACTAAAGTACAAAAATGTATAAAATTGTTGTAAAACCATGAAATTAAAAAGCACCAAAATGTTTATAAAAGCTGTTTTCAGAAAGTTGCTGTACTGTTAGCTCGTCTGGTGGTACTGACGAAGTGACGAGTTTATTCCAAAACATTGGCCCGGAGACAGAGAAACTTTGTGAAGCAAATGTGGAGCATGCAGTCCGAGGAACAGACAGTTTGAGGTCACATGATCATCTCATAGAACACTTGGGTTCTCGGATAACCAGCACTTGTAAGCGAGTGTCAGCAGCATAGGGAGCCAGTGATGTGTCTCAACATGTGTTGAGTCAACCCGAGGCTCTGGAAAAAGTTTTCCAGTGGATTTCTGTTGGGATTGCCAGTGTCTTCATAATGAATGTTGAAATCACCACAAATGGTCAGATTGCAATATTGCGCTTGTATCTGACATAGAAATTCTAATAATTCTGTTAACAATGAGCTTTCAGTGACTGAATGTCTCCGGCTGTACTAGTTGTTTATCTGTGTATCAGCTAATATTTTTTCCCTGACCAGTCATGCACTGTGTTCACTTCACACGACTTGTATTTAATAACAAATCGTGATGTAGAGTCCACATGCACTAAATGGGGGAGGGTGGTTCTACAGCTAGAACACTTCATTTATTTTCTAGAAAAATAGCCTATTACCCAAAGTGAAATGTTTTGCTTATGTGTCTGCCACTTCTATTACCGATAAAATGACAATACAAGTATACAATATACAGACTTCGCCATGTCTTGACATCCACTTATAAATACGAATTGTTAGGCCTATATGACATGTATTTTTATGCTGTATTATTTCTTTGGAAGTAGGCCTAATAGTGGAATAAATTTTACCACACCACACCTGACACATATAGGACCGCTAGACAACATATAAGTTTATATCAAATCAGGAGGTATGTGAATATAAATAAATCCTATCTAAATAGGAATCCTATATAAATCCTATATATTTATAAGGATGCAACACGCGAAAAAAAAACTTGACTAGTTATGCTGTTGGGCAATCAAATTAAATTAAACTATTGGGTTTTTTATTCTATTTTTCGATATCACTTTGGCCTAGACTATTAATAGCCTAATTCAAGATGGCGTATTAGGATATTTGCACAGACAATACATTATTATCAATGAAAGGCAAGAATTATGGCATTGCTAAAATCATTTAGCTCTGAACATTGTGAAATCACAACGTCCACTACAATCGAACGGTTCAAATGGAGCAAGTGACATTCCGCATGTCTTCAGAGTTTTTCCATAGAATATTGTAGGTTTGGGAAGAAAAAAGTTGGGGGCTGTCGATTAGGTGGGGTTTTCTTGGGTTTTCTCGTCAACCAGACACCACACGCATATATTTTGGATAGAAGATGTATTTCTTAATAAATCCGTGTTGAAAATGTTACGAAATAGGCCATATTGACGCGATTATAGAGTGCGAGCAAAACTTGTTCGCACTTGCTTCGGGCCGCTATCATTGATGGATCAGGCATGACAACACCAATGATATTGCGTCATATCCGTTACAGTCAGAGAATTCCCTATTTTGAGAACGGGGGATGCCCTTGATCCCCCGCTGAATGGTGGTGGATATTTTGCTATGGCTGGTTGTTGACCCAGGCTGGTTGGCATTGCACACGAAGAGTTTCAAGACGACAGCACGCACAGAACGGCTCTGATGGCGAACGATATATATGGGTTGTCAGGCATGAAAATGAGTCGTTTCAAGGGGGTACCCTCAGAATTCGAGCTGTAGCAAAAAATCCAATTTATCAACATATATTTTCCTTACTATAGTGAGATCAGGAAATAAATTGGCTAGCTTTGTATATAAGCTGCTAAGGTTTATCTTGTTCTGGGACGGAGCTATGGAGACTTGAATTTGGGCTTTTTATCATTGTTTTGTATGGCCGAAGGAATTAGTGAAATCTGTCCTGAAGGAAATACATGTATTCTATAATTTCTACTCTAGATTGAAGTTTACGCTAATGTTGCATTCTCTTATAATGGTTTTGGTGCAAAAAGATTAAAATTGGCTTTTCCTCTGTGTTTTTGATGTATTTTTTACATAAACCGTGAATTTGGTGAAAATGCGTGATTTTGCAAAACAAAGAGGGGCCTCCCAAGAAATTGCTCCCCATGGCATGCATATATATGGCTTATTTGTGCCTAAGAGATGCTGTTCCCAATGTGCAGAACAAGAAAATCTCTCAGAATATATGTGTTATTGATATAAACACCGTTTTTGAGAAAAAAATGCATATTTGAATTTTCGGCCGAACTAACAGAATTCCAGTTTAGCAGCTCAACTCCCGATGTTATGTTACTAAATCCCATAAAAGGTAATTATATATCATATTTTTGAAGATTTTATACCAGATTGGCGATGATTTGCTTATTTTTGCTTGTGTAGCTGACCCTTTTATGTCATTTCGGTCCAATATTTGGGATTTAATTAATATTTGTAATTCCATGTGGCGCACATAATTCGTGGTTCTTTACAACAAAACTGCATCCTGGTTCTTAAGTACCTCAACCACTGTAGTATATGATAACATCAGTACCTGACACCAAAATTTGTACCATCCACAATGAAATAACGTATTGATGGGCCAATTCCTTTTTTACGTTTTTACAATGAAACGAAGTCAGTTATTGGCCCATAAATCCAAAGTGATATAACTTGCACCCTTGAAACTTTGTACACATGTTATCTAGATCATAATCTATCACAATTTATTATCAGATGGTAGTGACACCAGGATCACCTACTATTCAGGCATGACAACACCAATGATATTGCGTCATATCCGTTACAGTCAGAGAATTCCCTATTTTGAGAACGGGGGATGCCCTTGATCCCCCGCTGAATGGTGGTGGATATTTTGCTATGGCTGGTTGTTGACCCAGGCTGGTTGGCATTGCACACGAAGAGTTTCAAGACGACAGCACGCACAGAACGGCTCTGATGGCGAACGATATATATGGGTTGTCAGGCATGGAAATGAGTCGTTTCAAGGGGGTACCCTCAGAATTCGAGCTGTAGCAAAAAATCCAATTTATCAACATATATTTTCCTTACTATAGTGAGATCAGGAAATAAATTGGCTAGCTTTGTATATAAGCTGCTAAGGTTTATCTTGTTCTGGGACGGAGCTATGGAGACTTGAATTTGGGCTTTTTATCATTGTTTTGTATGGCCGAAGGAATTAGTGAAATCTGTCCATCAGGAACGGAGGGAGGGACATCACCGCATCGGACCGTACGGAGTGACTGCCAGGAACTACCTGGACCCCATCTAGGTTAGTCTACCACCAAAAACTCATAAAACCATCAATTGCCTGCGGACTTTTATGGTACATGCGTGTTTTAACCCCTTCAGTGTTATATCGCAGGTAAAATTTAACATATTCTGCCTTCGAACCATATTTCTTAAGTTTACTTATTGGCAACAAAATATATGACAGAGCTAACCATGCTGTGTTGTTTTCGTGATTGCTGAACTTCCGGTTTGAAGTTTGTCAAATAAACACCGACTATTTTCTGTTGATTGATTGATTGATTGATTTTATTCGGTAAATAATGTAAAACATAACAGAAATACATGTATATGAAAGACATTAAAAACCAGGATAACACATGAAAGTGAAAACACTTATTTCCAATGTGGTCCTAGAAAATATCACATGACCCTCATAGTACAGTATAATAACGAAAAGAAAAATAAGGAAACTGGTAAATAGGTGTAGAAGGTGTAGAAAAAAAACTAACAATTGTATAATTCGAAAATGATGTAAAAGATTACATTTAAACTAAATATATGCCAAAAGGGGCAACCAAAAAAATATTAAAAATAAATAAAAGTGTTGCATTCCTGGTTGACAATTTGACTAAAAAGATGTGACTTAACAGATTTCTTAAAATTGACTAGATTGTTTGTTGACTGTATATGGCTTGGAAGTATATTCCAAGCCTTAATACCGATATACATGAATGATGTAGCACCAAAAGGACCAGTGTGAGGTATTTTCAGAGCAGTAGCACTTGACCTGGTGTTTATAGAGTGAGAATTTTAAATCAAGCTGAATTGGTCTGAAAGAAAGTTTGGGGCTGTACCATGGAGAATTTTGAAAACTAGATTCAGCTTGAGTTGGGTATTACGCGCTTCAACTGGCAACATATTTACCTGCTTGAATTCATCAGCCCCTATATGGGTTCTGGCCGGTGCACCTAATATGAAACGTATTAGTTTATTCTGGGAGACTTGTAAGCGCTGTTTGCACCTCCTAGTCAACCCAGAGTACCATGACGTACATGCGTAGTCATAGTGACATTGAATTAGGGCCGATATTAGCAATTTCTTAGTTTCTCTGCTAACAGAGTTAGCTTGCCGACAGCCTGAGCGACGCGGAGCTGGCTTGCCGATAGAGAAACTTTAGTGTGGCGATTTTGCCCTAAGCACGCGGCAGGTGATTGTAAACATACATGCCATTTATGTGGCCTTTTCGTTCTTGGCCTTGTTTTGACACGCTCCGTTCGAGCGTGCGTTGCCACGGCAACGCATTGTAATTTACGCTCCAGTAAACTATAACAATGGTTTGATTATACCTCGCGTGGGTCCTACAGCTTGTGGTGTACTATATATACACTGGAAGCTACTCGATCGAGGAGATTGTCCGAGAGAGAGTGACTAGGACACACGCAGGGCTCACCATGAGCTTTGCGTTCCCTGGTCGCGAGTAGTGGGCTCTTAGAGCCCTGGGGATGATTTCCATGGGGAGGCCCGGGCTGGGAGAGACAAGTTGCTGACTCGGGGGCGCAAGCCCTGTGGATCGCCAGTTCTCTCCCTTCCCGGGACGTGTGACATAGGCTCTGGCCAGCATGTCGGACTGTACGGGGTTCCGTCCCCGAGGCAGACCGCGGCTCGCCAGGCCCCTCCAGTTAACACCGTGGTGATGAACCAGTTTCTGAACTACTCCCGTAGGCCTGGGAGTGTCGGTGGGCTGTTACCTGGTTACCGTTAATGATAGAGTGGTTACCGTGTCCGCAGTGACCTCCAGTGAGCGGCACCGCCGCAAGGATCCGGAATAGCGGATGCGCGTCCGCAAGGACTCGCGGTGAGAGGACTATCCTCGAGGATCCCGAAGAGCGGACGATAGTCAATAACTTTACATTTAGTTTGGCATTGAACTTCTTTACTATCTTGTCCACTATGCCCTCTCCATCCAGAGACTGGTCTAAAGTAAGGCCCAGGTACTTGACTTGTGTACAGCAGGTCAGTTCCTTACCATCACAGAGCACCTTAATGGATTTTGTTTTGCTGAGTTTTCTCTTCGAAGCAAAGAGGATAGACTCGGTTTTGCCTAAATGGAGTGACAGTTTATTATCAATCAGCCATTCTCTGATTGATTCCAACTCCTCAGAAAGTCTATGTTGAATCACCTCGGGACTCTTTCCGGCCACAATAAGAGCAGAGTCATCGGCATACAGATGCAGTTTGCAACCTACAGATGAGGTAATGTCATTGACATAGATCAGAAAAAGTAAAGGGCCCAATATCTGTTATTGCTCTAACACTAAATTCATGCAAATAGAGTTCATGGTTACGTGCACAGGATTATGGGATCTCACTACAATTGCAATAGAATTCCACACATCGCCATACATTGGCTAACAGAAAATAGGTAGCTGATTGTATGATGATAACTATTAGAGAATCAATCGATATCACATTAAAATATATGACTAATTCATGGCAAGATCATGTGAGATCAAGTTCAAGGTCACCAAGAGATGCACAATGTATGACCTACTATATACTAACAAGGGCCACTGGCCTCAAAGGAAGAGCTTCGAAAATGTTTGCACAGAACTATTTAAAAACCCTTGAATATTGTATTCGATTTGGTACATATATGTTGTGGCCATATTGTAACTCTACTGGGCAGAATCTATACCTTGTTGGGCCAATAAATTTGTCATGTAACTATTTTCTTGTCATGTAACTATTTTTATTGTGGTCAATAATAGACTTAACTAGTAAAACTAATGATAACCTATTCGGTTAGTCATGACTGGATAGAACTTTTTAGGGCCCGAGTGAGTCAGAAATTTCCGAACCGGGTACCTGTGTCGTCTGACCCGACCCGTCCAAATATATAGCAAAATTTGAATGATACTCACTGAAGCAATTTGTAACACGTAAACGCCAGACATTGATCTTTGACACATATTATTTGTTTCGTCAGTAACTACCGGTATTTTCAAGTTTGAGAAAGATCACGATGTCATGACCTCATAAAACTATCGTTTTTTTTCCTGATGATTTCCTTGTCATTCTTGTGATTTTACTAGTGTTTATCACAAATATTCAAAACTATATCTTTATTTGTTCTCAAATACGAGTAACAAAATTCCGATCCAGGTATAATTGTATGACCCGCCCCGAATTTGGGTACCTGTCGACTCGTCTGGGCCCCAGAACCTTTACATTGTTGAACCCAATAATAAATGTTTCTTGTAATAATTGTTTTTATTGTGGCCAATAAGACTTAATCAATAAAACTAATGTTACTTATTCCGTTACAGCCATGAAATCTCTACAAGTCAGAAGCTTTACCTTGTTGAACACGTTTAAAAATCACCCGACTATTTTTGGGACCAATGTGTAAGATTTTCAAGGTTCTGATTATGTTTTTCTGATTTAGGAGGCACAATGTTTTTTGAGCTTTAGTCTTAGATTTAAATTTCTTTATGGATTTTTTTTCAGTGTTTTGATTTGTACTGCAGAGACATTTCAGTATGTCTGCATTTCCAATAATTCATGACATGCATATGGAGCGTTTTTAGGGTCAATATTCATTGTCATGCATTGTAGATTTTCTTGTTGTGAATGATTGTTTCAATCGCAAAATTCTTTATTCCACATTACTATTTCTAAACTTTCTGTGTAGAATTCACATATTCTTACTGCATAGTTCTAATTTCCATCCCCTTGCTGCTCATTTCCAAGTTCTGACTGGTACTTTCTCAAGTCTTGATTCATCATGCCATATTCTAACATCTTTGTTCATGCAAACTATCAAAAAACAAATCGCATCTGGCACAATGCATATGGAACTTAGCACATTTCATTTAGAATAAAGCACATCGCACGAAGAACAAAGCAAAACGAATGAAGCATTTCATGTGCCAAAATTACTAATGCACTATTATGACAACAGACGGCGCTGCGGGTCGAGTGGCCACATTGTGAATGAGAAACTGAACACTCCTGGATGAGGGAAAGACCTTGGTTTGATGGACCGCTGGTTCGTACTGAATTTTAGCTTACCGTCCCATGGCCCGATAAGTTATTGGCGTGGTTTTTCGTCCGTCGTCCGTCCGGGAAAACTTCCGGGGTTTAGGGGCTTGAAAAAGATGAAAATAGCCCTAAACCCTTTTTATGAGCAGACGTGTATATAGGGGAATAATTTGGGGATACGGGGCTCACACGGGTGAGGAAATTTAACATGGTGAAAGCCCTTTAACCTAAAAAGTTGGTACGTTCGTCCGTCGTCCGTCCTGCAAATAACTTTTTTTTGCCTTGATGAATTTACTAAAACATTCCTGAAATTTACTGAAACATTCCGTCTTTTTTTTTAATCGTTTTTGTCGATTTGGCTGCCATTTTTTATGAAAAGTGGCTAAATTTGGACTTTGATGGCCTTTTTCTCGAAAACTGTCTGATCAGTTTGAGATTTTTGTTTCAAGACATTTCCCTCATGTACATCAATAGCAAGTTTCATTGCCCTTGTATCGCCGGTCTGCGTGTGACAGACATTTTGATTTTTTGACATGTCAGCGAAAAAAAATGTTATTGTCCCAAATCGAGCCACTATTTGTTCTAAGCCATTTCCAGCAAAAAAAGGAGTTTGCGGGGGTAAACTCCTAGAACTTTTCAAGATAGAGCCTAAGTATTGGCACATTCAAATGGGAAATCATATATTGCGGTTTGAATGATGACCTTGAATTTGACCATGAATGACTTTGGAAGGTCGAAACCTTATTTTGTCACAAGAAATGATGATTTTTGTCTTTGGCTGCCATTTTCTCAAAAACTATTGACAATTTTCCTCAAAATGCATAAGATTCTCCCTATGTACCTTTGTGATGTGTATAAGTTTTGTTGCCTTTGAATCGACGGTATGTGAATATAGGTCATTAACGGAAGAAACCTTTCAAGATGTAACTTGATTTCGTATTATATTCCACACAGGAAATATGTCTTTGGCAACATTTACGAACATGTTTTGACAATAGGTTTGAAGATCAGTTTAACAATTTATATTTGGGAAAATCAATACCTTGTGTAATTCTCATGATCTTTCGGTAAGCTGCAGCACCCTTGGTGCTACATTGTCTTTTTATGTGGCAAACAGGTAAATACGATCTATAAGTTAAATCCAATACGACTACCGTAGCGTAGTGCTAGTGTATCTACTGTACTGTCACGAGTTGGACTCGGGCCAAATTAACGGCATGAAGGAATTATGATCGGAGAGATCATAATATTTAGACTTGAATTTTTTTTTTTCATATCTCAATTATCACTGTCCGGCTCAAGTTATGACTATTTTTGTGTGTTAATTTCAGGCCTATGTCATGATAATATCTGCACCTAATTAGCAACAGTGTATTATATTATAATGAGTATTCATGACGTCACATCGAAATTTGATTTTAATGAGCATAAAAATCTTAATAATAGGCTCATATTAATCATCTCTCACTATTCTTTCATTTACAGGGCAGGGCGTGGGAATTCATTCGGGGCCTGTGCTCAGCTGCATGAGTGTGGCGCCTGTTGGTCGCGCCGAAAATTCACGTGTCCAATGAAAGGAGTTCTTAGTTTCTCATACATCATGTGGCTACGCGCGGCCAGCGCCTCCTCTCGTCATAATGTTGCAGTAGTAATTTTGTCCACAACAATTACTACTGCATCATTATGACGACAGGCGGCGCTAACCGCCGAGTGCTTCTTCCGTTGTGCGTTGTTCATCATGCGATATGCTATATTCTAAATGCAATGTGCTAAGTTCCATATGCATTGTGCCAGATGCGATTTGTTTTTGATAGTTTGCATGGACAAAGGTGTTAGAATTTGACATGATGAATTAAGCATTGAGAAAGTATCAGTAAGAACTTGGAAGTCAGCAGCAAGGATATGGAAGTTAGAA
This sequence comes from Terebella lapidaria, assembly GCA_949152475.1. Lineage (NCBI taxonomy): Eukaryota > Metazoa > Annelida > Polychaeta > Terebellida > Terebellidae > Terebella > Terebella lapidaria. The sequence goes on along the minus strand of OX424557.1, from coordinate 51,511,922 downwards.
CTATGCAGTAAGAATATATGTAAATTCGACACAGAAAGTTTAGAAATAATAATGTGGAATGAAGAATTTCGCGGTTGATACAATCATTCACAACAAGAAAATCTACAATGCATGTCAATGAATATTGACCCTAAAAACGCTCCATACATGCATGAAAGCTTTTTTCATCAATGCGATCATGTTTCTCCTTGCCCAAATGTTGGTTTGAAGATCAGCGTACATGTTGTGTCAGTGTGCAGTGTGTAGTGTCAGCTGCCAAATACTGAAGTAGCCCAGGCACACCCCCACCCCGAATCGCCGCTCGTGAGACTGCTATCAAAATCAGCACTGACAATTCTCGTCGGCAATATGAAACTATCATAAACATGATAAAAGTGCTAGATCTAGATCTAGTATCCATTTGTTTCTGCTTATTTTAGGAGGAAACTAAGTTTTTTCCCGTGTAAAAGCTCCGCAAATCTGCCAAGTTTTGTTTGTTTGCTTCCGACTGTTCCTTTTAGTCAAATCTCGTTGAAATCTCGCTTCACTTCAATGGCATTTTTAATTAAATTCCCCCATAAACAAACTTTCGGTGGTGATATTTTTATGAAGTATTACCAGTGAAGTAGGAAAGAGTCATAGAAAAGACCAATTATTTGGGTCGTAACAAGTATTTCCACAAATACCGCACTCAGTTGGACGATCTCTTGGCGGCTGGCATTTTGACCTTGATCCTGCAGCAATTTTTTGGGGGCAGTACGCTAATTGGCGGGACTCGCTCACGTGATCATTTGCATATCATTATATCCACGTGTATTTCATAAACATGTGGGTGTGTCCGCCAAGACAGCTTCCCGATTGGACAATTCAGTGACTCTCTGGCCGGCGGGCCGACTGCCGTGACTGCTTATCGGGGCCACACGAGAATTGAATTTGCCCACTTTAATATGGAATACCACCACTAACACATAATTATTATGTTGCCGTATCAACTTGTTTTTCATTGTTGCAATACCATACTGTATCTATATATTGTGCGGAATGTATATCCAAAACTTTGAGTGCATATGATTGCAAGAAAGCACTGTTCCAGTGGAGATCAAAACGGGAGTGGTGATGGGTATGAAACGGTGACATACAAAAAAAAAAAACGGTCGGAACACACGTCTCCTGGGATTATTATCGCTAATAACTTATTACATTAACCATGATTAGGTACACGGGCGTCATTTTCCTCCCAACGGGCCCCGGGCCCTCCCAATTAGCCACAGTTGAATAGCCTGTTGTGGTTCCAAGTGGCACTTTCAAGAATGTAAACAAAAGAAAAAATCCAAAAATCCAAAAAAAACCAACATCATAGAGGAAGAGCCCTGCTCTTCCTAATAAACAAACTTAATCAGGCCCGTAGGCAGGGGGGTTACGGGGATTACACGTAAGCCCCCCTGAAAAGTAGCCCTAAAAACTGATGTCAATATTGTAATATCATAATGTGATATATGAATAAGAGATGAGAATAAATGGACCATGTTTAGCACTACAAGTGTGATTGTGTGATAAGTGATCTGTTAGGTTACCGTACCTATGGTCCGATAACCTATTGGCATGGCGTTGTGTCCCGTCGTCCGTCGTCGGCGTCAGCGTCGTCCGTCCACATTTTTATCTTTAAAGTTTACAGGTGAATCTCTCTGAAATTTTGCACAAAAATGCCTAAAAATATTTCGAAAAGGAGGTATTTTTTGTTTTTTGCATTTTTTTCAAAATGGCGGCCATTTTCGACGAAAAACAGCTGATTTCTGACTTTGGCGGCCATTTTCTCAAAAACTGTTCAGACAGTTCAGATTTTTGTTTCAAAAGATTGCCCTCATATACCTCTGTGATGTGTATAAGTGTGGTTGCTCCATTTTCATTTTCTCGACTGATCCCAAATGGGACTTTCTCATGTTAAATTCTCCTATGCTTTATAATGGGGCACATTTTCCAAATATCTCACTTAATATTAAAATTAGAGATTATGAATTAATTGTGGACATATAGGAAATGATATATGCTGAATATTCTCATGACCTTGAATTTGACCTTTGACCTCATTTTCAAGGTCACAGGACAAAATGGCTAATATTCGCTTATTATCGACTTTACATCTTAGGAATCCATTGTGAACATATAGGAAATGATATATTCTGAATATTGTCGTAACCTTGAATTTGACCGTTGACCTAATTTTCAAGGTCAGAGCACAAAATGACTAATATCTCGCTTACCGGTATTATCGATTTTAAGCTTAGGAATCAATTGTGAACATATAGGAAACGATATATACAGATTATTCTCTTGACCTTGAATTTGACCTTTGACCTAAATTTCAAGGTCATAGGACAAAATGACTAATATCTCGCTTATTATCGACTTTAGAGCTTAGGAATCAATTGTGAAGATATAGAAAATGATAGATGCTGAATATTTTGGTGACCTGAATTTGACCTTTGACCTCATTTTCAAGGTCAGAGAACAAAATGGCTAATATCTCACTTATTATCTATTTTACACCTTAGGGATCAATTGTGGACATATAGGAAATGATGTATGATGAATATTCTCGTGACCTTGAATTTGACCTCTGACTCACTTTCAAGGTCGAGAGCACAAAATGGCTAATATCTCACTTATTATCGATTTTACAGCTTAGGAATCAGTTGTGGACATACTATAAACATGATAAAAGATATATGCTGGATATTCTCGTGACCTTGAATTGACCAACAACCTTACTTTTGAGGTCATGGGACAAAAGGCTAATATCTGAAATATATATTGTCCGGTAACCTTTCTTAACCTTTCTTTTCAAGTATGTGTATCTGATTCCAAATATTTGACATACACATGTTGATAAACATGTATTATGGAAAAGAAAATTAACTCTGAAGTATACTCAGAAGTGTTCTGTGAGCAAACAAATTCAAACAATTTTCTCGGGGGGCTTACGCCCTGCTTAAAGCAACTGCCTTCGGACCCAGTCAATAATTTTTTAACAGGCGATTTTCACATAAATACAGGAAATGGATCCATCAAACGCAGATGTATACAAAGCATGGAAGTGCAAGATAGACTGACAATTCCATGTATATCATGGTATATCACAGATTATTTTTCATATTACACTATATATGCACATACAAACTGGAAAATGTACTCGATGTGGACCTTTGAGTGATGCACTTCGTTTGTTTATTTACAAAACTGTTGCAAATTGGGTTTTAAAACGGATGAAAAGACAACTCGGGCGGACTGTAATCGTCAAAATCATTGAGCACACCTTTTGTTATATTGCATTGGTTGTGTTTCACAAAACATGGAAAGCTCATGCAGTCCCTCGAAGTTGTGCTCCAAAATACACACACTAAGTATTTAATCAAAAGAATGAAAATTATAATTTCGGACACAGAATACAATGTATTCATAAATATCTCAACAAATGAGCCAGTTATGAATTTTGGAAATATCGCCATATGACAAAAATAGGACTTTAAAAATTTTTTATGATTTTTTTGTGACCAACATACTTGGTAAAAAATTTAAGATTACAAGCATAAGTTCCCCTGTTCATTACTACAAAACACAACATAAACAATAATATCTGATGTATACAACATCACATGCATTGTGTCAAAAAGATATTGAGAACAAAACTTTATGAACTGCAAAGCCCAAAATCAATGTCTGCAAATTACTGATTCAGTTCTCGAGTAGTAACGTGAATTTGGAATGACATGTGTAGGAATGTAAGCAAGAAATCAGCACCACACAATTTAACACTAATTTGTGTTGGCAAAATTGTCCTCTATCTCTGTAGTTTGATGTATCACTCATCAATGCCATGGTCGATTTCTGACATGACACGAAGCACTATTTCCTCCTGCCAAGGCAGAGCTGCAACCTGTACATTGACTGGTAAACCTTCTGATCCCACCATGCCCTGCAAAATAGGAACATATCATAGTTCAAGACAATCACAATGCCAGTGCTGGAACAATTCTTGATCTCAGCATAACATGGAACAGTTGTAACACTAGAAACCTTTTTGACCACTCTATGCCAGGGATTGGGTGTAGCATAGTCAGCCAACTTGGCAATGTCCTCCTTCGTAACCTTGGTAACGGGCAAACTTCCCGCAGGAAAGTTTAACACATTGTACAGCATTGTGTAACTTGTGACTCCTGAAATTGCATTGGATTCACTCATTCAAACTCTGTGATGAAAGTTATGACTCAGAGATGTTTTTCTGTGGATAAGTCTGAACTACCTGTTGCCATGGCGGAGTGTCCAAAAGGCAGGGCCGGGGAGCCCAGACCGGGACTGAGGACTGCATCAAAACCTTTCTGCTGCCACTCGGCAATCACAGCATCCCTGAAGTTCTGTACAACAACAATACCTATTTCAAATTTTAATCTTCCATCGATTTCAAAAAATCATTGCATATAATAATTTTTCAATGTGGAAATGGTATTAGGAGAGCTAGTTGCACACAACTCACTCAACTCACATTTGATTCTTTAACCAGTGACCACCAGGCAGAAACATTTCTGTGGGTATAGACAAAACATATCCAACGTTCCATTGGATTTTAGACAATGGAAGATTTTAATGATGCCCATAATCAAAATAATTTATTGTGGTACATACTTCTGTCCTCGAATGAACTGCAGTAACCTGGCCATTTTAGGGTACTGGAAATAAAGCAGCTCATGCATCTTTCTGGAACCTCAATAGGTGACATACGAACGTACAAAAAGGTATTTATCAGATTTTTTAACAAGTGATATTCAAGCCACAACTGGACGTACCAAAGGTCGGACAAGATAGTAGAGGATTATTTTGATGAAATCAGGTAGAGCCAGACCTAGCGTCACAGCGATGAAGCTGCTGTCCGTAACATCTCCACGTCTGAAATCATTGTCCACCACTTTATATCCAGACCTGTGGAAAATAATGGGATTAATAAACTGTACTATTGTTTCCATGTTACCTACAACAGCTCCAGAATTTCAGCTCCTGCATCTCCAAAGAGAGCTTTGCCCCAGATTGCTGTGGCTATCGTGGAAAGGTCTGGATAGTGCCACAACACAACCTGGATAAGTCAATATAACATATTGTTATTGTACACTGATATTGTTTTATTATCACGTATTATAATATTAGTTATGTGTCACTGCAACAAAACTACATGTATGATAAATTCAGACCCGACACCCAAGCATATGATTCACAAGAGTTGATAGGGGTGATATGACATATGATTCACAAGTGTTGATAGGGGTGATATGACATATGATTCACAAGTGTTGATAGAGGTGATATGACATATGATTCACAAGTGTTGATAGGGGTGATATGACATATGGTTCAGAAGTGTTGATATGGGTGATATCACATAGGATTCTTGAGTGCTTATTAGGTGATATGGCATACTATCTGTACTTTTATACTGGAAATATTTGATTGATATTATGTTTGGCCAAAACACAATTCTTCGGCTGGAAAACATCATGTCTGTTTTGCGAGAAAGGACATAAAAAATATTCACTATATCATTACCTCATGACCTAGCTTCTCCAGTACTTGTTTGGCCTCTAATACACCTCTTTCCATGGCAGGCACAGCACGGAAATACCCATCATACAGGAAGTAACCAATATGCATTGGCTTTCGATTCTCAAACATCTTGAAACACATATACAACAACACTTATTTATGAGGTTGGTTTACCATGATTATTGTAATGATAATTATACTGTTGATTTCTCTGAAGGTTGAGTATAGTAAGTTGTGGAAACGTTTCAATATACTGTGATGTTTTCAAAAGTACCTCATTTCTAAAAGGGATGGTTGGAACTGTAGGGTCCAGTCTAAACATTTCAGGCACCAAAAGAGCTTTCATGGCTGTGACCAGCCCATCCACATCCCTTGCAAGAGGTCCATATGATGAAAGAACTGAAATAATAATGTGGTAAAGCCATGATATAGTGATCATATGTTGCTATGAATGATACTGAACATCTCACTTACACCTACTTTTCCAGGGGCAGATCAAGAAATTAGAAGCAGGGGACAGGGAAGAACCCAAAGCGTGCAGAGTGAGCCCATTCCCACAGGGGGACTGGGCCCCATTCAATCGCCCCGTACGCCAGAGCCTTTTCCATGTAATGTGGTTTCGTCTTAGCATGCTGCCCCGCACATCCAACCCCAACCCCCCCCTGAATCCACCCATGTTCCCTACAGACAGTACACAACAAAGCTCACCACAAGTCTGGCCCTGCTGAAGTGGAGTCATTCCTTTGCCACTTTTAAACAAAAACAATCAGAAGATGAACATCCAGTTGTAGATATTTTCTATGTATCACAATTCTCAACGCATTACATGTAAGTTAACGCATTAAAGTTAAAGAACATGAATTCATATCTAAATCACTTGTACCACACAAGTGCAAATTGTGGATGGAAAATTCTCTACATTATAACAAACCTAATTCGGTTGAAGGTAGGTTTGAGGCCATATACACCACACATACTGGATGGAATCCTAATACTGCCGCCTATATCACTGCCAAAGCCGAGAATGGAGCCACCCCCTGCCAACAGAGCAGCCTCACCCCCTGAGGATCCTCCGACCCCACGTGTCTTGTCATGGGGATTAGTTGTCGCACCATGGATGGGATTCGTGGTCTCAAAACTGAAAGATCGTAAACATACCACAGTGATGCAATTATCTGAGACAAATGAATATGCCACAAGTATTATTATGATAAATAATGACATTCGTAAACTTACCTAATCATAGTCTGTGGTACATTGGTCTTTACAAAAGGGATTGCACCTTGATGTTTCAAAACCTGAAGTGTGAAATACCTAAATCAAGTCAAATAAAGGATGCTATGTATGAAATTATGTATAGCATATATGTATACTACATGTAAAGTTCGGCGACCCCACGATAAAGAGGTATACCCCATTACTGGAGTGTCAGCGAATGTCTTATAAACCTGTCGGCACGTTCGCACCATAACTGTGGTGTTACTACTAATGTAGACACCACGTCATAACGCTACATACATAACTGTAATTACCTTCACAATGACAGCATCTTCTTTGAAAGGACAATCAACCAAACATGCAATTCCAATGTCTCCGTCGTAGCCCTGCACAATTTAAACACTTTGGCATTTAAACTACAGTTCCACACACGCTATAGAACTGCTTAGAACTTTGCACTTTTCCTTAATATGATCAAGTGATCTTTACCTTGATACCATAATTATCTTTAAGACTAACAGGAACACCAAACAGGTCCCCACGCTTCTCAGAGTCTGAATTCAGATCATTTGCCTGTTGCTACAAGAGAATAAAGCAAAAAAGTATACAGTTCACCTCTCACTTGTCTGTAAATATGTTATTTTTGCGAAGAAAATAATGTCACCATAAGACAGCATCCTACTTACCTTGGCTTCATTGATAGGTTCAACAACACAGTTTGTTTTATCATTCACTTGCAGAGCCTGCACAACATAAAACCAACCATTTGAAGTGATCTGTGTTCAACTGATGCATTTACCTTAATGATGCACAACTAGTTTAATTGATGTTACAACTATAGTTACCTTTGATTGATACGCTTCAAGAACTTGGGATGGCAAAAGATTTCCTCTTCGCAGCTCATCAATCAGTGTGTCTAACCGCATCTGTGTTATCTCAGAGACCATTTCCTGATTCAGCTGTTGGCATTGATTCATTGAATAATAATCACTAAATAGACCCTGCTTCACAGCTGAACCTGTATTTTTGATCGATATTTTAACATAGATTGGAATACACTGGTCAGAGATAAACCAGAACAATGTAAGATCATATTAGATATAAACCACTACATGTATGTAGGTGCATTTAACCACCGTTTACAAATGCATAACCAGATATTAAACGGAGGGGGAGCACATGTCAAATGGATAACAAACCAGAACACTCACTTTCTTGGATGTGATGTCGTCCTTTAACTTTTGAATAGATTTTGTGCAATCGCCATGTCGACGTTTCCTCTTAGCTGCCATTTTGCGCTTGAACAGGACTGATTTGAGTAAAGATCCAAGAAGACCCGTGCTGATAATTACCAGCCCCGCTGCCAACACAGGGCTGTTCTGCAGGTGAGTGGACACCATACCTGGCACACTGTGCAACCAGGTTACTAACAAGTTCTCCTCCATATCGCGCAAATTACTTAACAAACGTGATATATTGTGAATCGAAACAATTTCAACCGTTGTCAATGCATATCACCGCTGATTATTACTTGCCATGTGATTCACTAAATAAACTGATCGAGGAACTGGACCCAAACAACACAGGCCAAAGGTCCATGAATAAAACTCGGTCAAGTCAAGAACCCGGTAACTTGTTCTCGTTGTATGTATACATATTCCTCCTGTGTCAGAAGAACCGTAGTGTGTCATCCACTACGTGTGCAGGTGTAGGTTAAGATCCGACCATAAAATCCTTTAAAATTCTTAAAAGCTGTTTGAGTTCATAGGTATAAATCAGCTGATGTGCCCGGGCACTGGCCTTTGCTTGGCTTACTGGGGGTGGTAGATTCTAAAATGGTACGTTCAATGACACTTCTAGGATAGCAAGGTTTTTGGGGGTTAGACGTTCATGGAGATATGAGGATCCAAGATGACGAAGGTCAGCTGCTTAGGCTTCATTTGGACCGATGTCGTCCGGGAGGAGTGTCGATCAGTAGGCTCGGGAGCCACTCTGCCCTGACTGTTTCCAGGTTGGGGCACTCGAAGAGGAAGTGTTAACGGGTCTCGGGAAGCTGGTTACACAAGAGAGAGGTGGGTCATTCGATGGTCTTGGAAAAGCGCCCAACCACTGACTGGAGCGGGTACTTGCCTACTAGGAGTCTGGCTTTCACTGTCGCACGTTACGTCAAATGGGTCGTCCGAGCACGAGGTCCACACGGGATGGATTTTTCCAGTGGTGCAGTGGGTGATGTTCAGGTATTTCAACGAGCTCGATCTTGTTACCGGCATCTTCATGTAGGAGCCGTGTCCAGTGGGAGGCCACTGCCCGCTTCACCAGGGCTTTCCACTGTTGTTTCGGGGGTGGGTGTTTCATGACCTCATAGGCAGAAGGCATGCAGTTGGTACTTCTGTAGGATCCTCCGGAGTGCCGTGGTCCAGCTCGCCGATCGAGTCAAGGTCCTCCAACGCCAGCTGGTGGAGATGAGTTCGTGCTCAACGGCATCAGTGTCCTGGCGACGTTCCCCAAGAGCATCAGGATCTTTTTGTCAAGGTGCCTTCCGGTAACAGCCCTCATTGAAAAGGTGTTCAGGTCCAGGGTTCAAGAATGCAATGGAAGTTGGGGGGTGGGGGGGTTGCATAGAGAGAGAGGATTTGGTTTGAATTTCAGTTTCGCACGTTGTAAGATATCTTTAGACACCAGCTCAGCATAATGACAGCAATCAGTCTGAATCAGGTATATTCAAACCGTATTTAACTAGACGTCAAGGCCTGCCTTGGAATCATTTCGGTGTTAAAATTACCTTATAATATGTTTAACATGTTTGCCCCCGGCTCTACCGCGCACCGTTTACAGGATATCGACGAAAATGAAAAATGTCGACTCAGCATGAAAAATTGAGGTCAAGGTCAAAGTTTATCCATAATACCCCGGCCTTAGACATGTTTGTCTAGTGCAACGAGTCCGAAAATAACTAACTTCCTTTCGCTCTACGACGCACCATTTCCAATATATTGAAAATAGTAATGCCGACTCAGCAAAAAAAATTGAGGTCAAAGTTCATCTCTAATACTCCTTAGGTCTATGTCTAGGGTGACGAGTGGGAAAATAACAGCCGTTTTGCTCTAGGACGCGCGGTTTCCGAGATATGCAGGAAGCCTCAAGGATGAGTCAGCAAAAAATTCTTTCGAGCTCTGGTCAAAGGTAAAGGCATTTCTTCTGAAATGCCTTATTCAATCCAGTTCATTTCAACATCAGCACATCTAGCCTATAGCCTACAGATATTAAGGGGGATGCAGGGAAACTTATATTTGTTATGAGGCTTGTGAATACAAACGGACAAATAATATGACATTACAAAACACGTCTTACTCTATAGGACAAACTTCTTCCTAGGATAAACTATCTCTAAGTAGCTGGGACAAAGGCGGGAACAGTCTAACATGTGCTTTGTGGCGGGAAATACTTATACAAAGTGAAGGTTGCGTGGATGTGTCGAGTCTGTAACGTGTCCTGATTGGTGTGTATGCTATTTGAGGGTGTCTGTGATTTGCATATTAATGGTTTTAAATGCGGTGCATGTCGAGTCGTGCATGGAAATGTGTCATGTAAGCATGGCCGTTTAGTAAGTGGCCCAAAGAATAGCCCGATTCCCCGAGTGGACGGGGCACGAATACATGTGATATCACCGTACTAGGGATAGAGCCTGAGTTTCCGTGAAGCCTGACTTTTGTTGTGGTCTGGAGGATATCCTGTGCTGCCGTCCACGATGCCAAATCTTGTGGGCCAATATGTTGTGGTCAACCACGCCGAAGGCTTTTCTGAATTCTAGAGAATTCGCTGCCCCGGTTGGTGACATCTTCTTGTTAAACCCAAACTGAAGGGGCGACTGCTGAAATCTGTCCTCATTCTCTGTTCAGCATGATATGGTCGGAGGTCGCATTTAAGGTCAAATTAAAATGCCGACTCAGAAGAAAAAAAATTGAGGTCAAGATTAAAGTTCATCCCTAATACCCCTTAGACATGTTTATTTAGTCCGAAAATAGCCTTCGTTTCGCTCTACGACGCACCGTTTCCGAGATATCAATAAAAATGAAAAATACCGACCTTGAGGTCAAGGTCAACAAGCCCATCTCTAATACTCCTCAGAAATGTTTGTCCAGGGCGACGAGTCCGAAAATAACGGCCGTTTTGCTCTACAACGCACGGTTTCCGAGGTATGCAGGAAGCTTCAAGAATGAATCAGCAAAAAATTATTTCGAGAAATGCCTTAATTCAATTCAGTTCATTTCAACATCAGCACTTCTAGCCTAGCTGTAGCCTACAAATGTTGACAGGGGACTGCAGAGAAATATACCTATAGATTTGCTATGAGGCTTGTGAATACAAACGGACCAGGAATGCAATTACAAAAGACGTCTTATTCCTAGGACAAACTTATTCCATGCCATGGTTGGTGACATCCTTTTGGTAAACCCACACTGCAGGAGCGACTACTGGAATCTGTCCTCATTTTCTGTTCAGCATGACATGATCAAGGGTCGCCTTACATCATGACGGGTATAATCGTAATGCTGCGATAGTTATCACTTGATATCATTGATAACCTTAACTTTATAGTATTTCCCCTTCTTGTTCACTGGAGTGGAGAAGGGATGATGCAGGGATAGTACCTGGTACAATGTTGAAAATTGCGGTCAAGCGCTCTGTTGTTGGTTCTATTGCCGCCTTGAGGTGTTCAGCCTTGAGTCTGCCATCTTCCCACTGTTTAGACATAGAACTGTCTTTGGGTTTGTTCGTATCTGGAACTCATGGTTATCAATTGTTTGACGAGGAGGTCACTTTGTATCAGGTCGTAAGGGGAATTATTACTGTAATCGTCGTCAGCTAAAAGTGTTGGTCCAGGCCTGGACTGCTTCGTCCATGGGTGTCAAGAGGTTACCATCGTTAACATCGAACAGAGGGACTGGATTTTTATTTTCGGATCAATTTGTGTTGTGGAACAGCTTGACATTGCATGAGTTCTGATTTGTGGCAGCTTCTGATATTTCCTCATAAATCCGGACCTGGTGTTTAGCATTAGCCTGTCGCAGGAATTGACATAATGCTCCTTTCTTCACAGCCTCAGCGCGTGATATCTTTCCGTCTCAGGGCTGTTTGTTGGGTTTCTTACGCTGGCAGGGGGACTACATTGCCCTGCCCGTAGCTTATCTAGGGAGACATCGGTGATTGTTTCGCCCATGCTCCAGGAAACTTTATATCTTTGTCATCCATAGCTGGTAAGAGATCTTCGACGATAGTGTTGAAGGTAGGCTGGTAGTAGCTTTTGAATGTCCAGCTCTAGGCCACATAACACCATCATTCAAGTTTTCAACCGTTCAGCGAGCGTTCACCTCAATTGAGTAAACTCCCATGTGTCGTCTCGTAGGCTATATTCATGCGTATCACGCAATGTCCAATGCGTTAATTGATAAAATTATATGGTGATTTTGCCCGAATATTAGGACAGATTTCGGTCTACTTTCGTCTCTGCTTTAGTACGTTAGACCGCTTCACATTCGAATCTTGCGTTACCAAAATTATCTTTTATCGACCAGTTTCCGTAGATATCCCATATCTATGCCAGTATCACTGTATTTATTATATGACGTTTTTTCCCTCACGCTCGTGCGCTGGCGTTAGCATTATAAATATTGCCAGCAACCGGGGATCTGGAAGTCTTGCTTTCTGCTTTCAAAAGAGCATGACATTTTTTATTTTGTTGGTCGGTATTGAAGACCTTGACGAAAACCGGAAGTATTTTTGCTTGTAAAAATATATTTTTAAGTTTTCTTCCGAAATTCGCGAAACTACAAAATGTCGTGAATTTCTGGTGATATACATCAAGGATTTCGGTCAATCATACAGAACACTTTACAACAATGCCTGCGAGTGGACAGAGAGCATTTGCACAGAAGTTGAATAAGTACGTAGACTGTAAATAAGCCTACGAGTATGAGCGTACGACTACAGGTCGGCGCCTATCACGGCGGCGTCCTATTACTGCGGATTTGTGGTTAAAAAATATTTGTTTACACCACGCATGAATGGTTCATGGGAGTGTCAATATCCGATGGGCATTGATATCCCGGGGAGGCCACTCTATGATCTGAGGTAGATCTACTCCCATGCTCGAAAATGACTCAATTTAACCCCCTTCCGAAGGATTTTCCATGAAACAAAACACCCCATATCAAAGATTTTAATTAAATAATAACCTCCTTATTACGACAAATGGATATTAATGGTATAAAGTGAACATAATTTCCAACACACCCATGTATCTTTATGTCATGTTTATTGTAACTTTCATTGCCACAATTTACTTAGTTTAAATAGTCAAATTGTTAAGTGCTCAATATTCTCGGGAATTTTTGGTTCCGGATATTAAATTCTGCTTGAACATTACAAATGAAATCATCAACATTCAGGTACACCATATCACGATTTCTTTTTTAATTTTGACCCCCATATCGCGATCCTTTTCCCTTTTCCTCAAGCATGAAAAAGACCCCCCTTTTCTGCGATTTCTTGGTCAAGCATGGGAGTACTTCATATCACAGAGTAGCCTCCCCGGGATTGATATGCCCATCATGTTTTTTCCTCAGTGATTTTGACGTGTTTTTTCCTCAGTGGTTTTGACGCGTTTCTTTATTACAAGGGGAAAAGATATGAAAAACTATATTGTTGAGTCCAAATGTTTTGTTCATGAATAGGATGTTGTTTTCTTGTGCTTTTTTGAGAATTACTGCCACACTCCAGTTGAAGTGAGAAAAGTGCACATATGCACTCCAGATACTCAACACCGACTACATAAAACAATCCACCCAGTTACATATGGCACATTTCGTGCTATCAAACTTCTGGGTTTTATCAATGCAACACAGCATTTCTCAAGAGATTGATAATAATAAATAAAAAATATTCATGGAGCATATATCCACATGTAATATATAAACTTCGTTTCAAATACGCATATATGAAAAGAAATATTTCAAATGGTTCATGCATAGACTCTCTGAGCAATAAGTTGGTTTTCCGTGCTTGCTGCTATTTTTTTTCCAGGTTTCAGAGAGTAAATTATTTGTTAGTGTTTTGTATGACTGACAATGTTATCCCCAGACATTTGCCACCTGCAGTATTGGTACATGTATCACGTATTGGGTGAGACTTGTGACATGTACATTTGCTTGCGAGCTTGCGTGGTTTCCAAGCAAATATGATCAGGTTGTTTCATTTATCAGATGATACTGTATATTTATCTCATCTCGGTACTATTTTGACTCGTTAAAGTCAGATTCAGCACCTGATATAATAACCACATGTGATCTATAAACATGATAAAGTAGATCGATGAATAAACTTGAATTTTTTGTTCTTGCTTATATTTCGCCTCCAAAAACAACAAACAAATTCAAATAAGAATAATTTTGCAATGTGGGCATGTATCTTGATTCAATATGGCACGTAGCACCATGCAAGACACTTTGTGCCTAATCCGCGGTAATAGGACGAATGCATCGTTTTTTTTGTGTGGTTGGTGTGCTCTCCCATTCACACTGCGGCAAGGGATAGGCAAACTCAATGGAACGTTTCATTGTGCAACCGCTAGATCTACTCTACTACTAGGGCTGCATGAACAATAGTTTGGACAATCCAAGATGCAGGCTCTTATTGGTTTTAAAATGGTGACATTGTGCAGATAGCATGGCTGGCCATATCATGATATACATGATATAGGTCCTGCTTATTTCACATATTATGATTTTAGTGTGTATCATGATATACTAGTAGGTCCCTCTTATTTCGGACATTATGATTTTAGTATGTGCCTCCATCTACCCCCACCACCAACATCCAGGATTCTCCAAGATATAGAATTTGACTGAAAACATTTTTCATAAATATAATGGTGTTACTATTGTAACTGGATAAGCCTTGTCATGATGTAGTGGGACCTATTTCACGAGAATGCCGCATGGCGTTGATTGGTCATTCCCACATTTGTCCAGAGCCCCAGAAGGGCAATTTATCATACATGGGCTCTGCCATTACACCTGAACTACATTTTTTCAGCTTCAGGAATATAAATTGAACCTTTTATTACCTGCCTACAGCGAACAAAAAATTTACAAAACTAGTTGAATTTCTGCAGGAGAGGTGCAGCTGAAGTGAGGAAGCAGGTGTCTTCAGCATGTATCACAGATTTGCCAAAGAGCATCAGTGGACTCAACCTAGCTCTCCTTGCTCAACAAACGGTCAGTTCATTCTTCAAAAATGATACATGTTCAGAGCCATCATGACGGTTATTTATCAGTATCACCAGAAATACATAAGACAGATCACATGTACCAAACCAAACGATATACAATGTCGCTTCTTCTCACCCCAATCACCCGTGTCACTGGCAGGTACCCTTGAATGATGTTGTGGAGCCACCAGACTTTGAAGACTTCCTCATGCAGCACAGAGGTGCAATCGAACGGGACCCCATGAACCAGCTCCTGGAATTTCCTGTAGACGACCTGCAGGTGAAACGCCTGCGTCGCACTGTCAGAACCATAGCCCCAGTCATCCCAGAGAGAGGGTAAGCTTTAAGTCAATTGACCTCAATTGCTCACTGGTGGTGTTTCTGAAATGCAATTAGAATTGATCGAATGTTGCCTGGTTTGATATATTTTTTACACTCCAGAGCGGAGATGGGCTCGAGAGTGAAGGGGATAGTCAAGTGTTACACCAATGATTACACTACAGTGAACCGACGGTAATGTACTACATCAGACCTTTCAGTTATCTCCACATAGGAGCAAGTTGATAATTTCATCATCAGAAACTCTTATGGGGAGTGAAGAAGAGCTGTTTTTGATGAATTGTGTAATCGTTATTGCTATGGCAATATTTACCTCTGTTTTCTTATCACTGCAGATACAAGACATTTGCCATACAGCACTGGGTTGACACAGAACGACAGAATGCGTTAGGTTCACAGCGACAGGAATATGAGGTCGATTATCATGATACCAATGAGTCTGATAAGGTTGGTGTATGGAGGACCACACATGAGTCTTTCAACATTGCAATGCGCACATTAAATCACATACTCATTTGTCAGTAGTGTGCTGCAACCAGTTCTTCATCATTGACGTAAGATGCTCCATAGCAATTCATCTCCATGCTAAATCACCACTTTAACTCACAAACCTCTTCTGGTTTTTTCATATAACGGGTTTCCATAATTGTTTCGATGGATAGGACTCTCTGGATCAGCAGCCAACAATTAACATGAGTGACACGCCACGTGGTAGTTGGGCCAGCAGCATCTTTGACTTGAAGAACTCGCAAGCTGACACACTACTGCCACACCTGCTCGACAACATTCCCGCTGACGACATAGACCAGCGTAACACCAGCCACCGGCAGCAGGACCGCCAGCCCACCATCTTCCACCTGTACCCCATGCAGCATGAGGTAAAATGCTTTTCGGGTCGTGACCTGTGAAAAATATATGTTGCTGGATACTGGTGATGCCCAGACAAGCCTTGGAGATATGTGTGTTGATAAAATCGATGTGATGATTTCTGTAATTCCTCTATCTACTAGGAGGATCAGATTGAGAAGAGAGATGTTGCACAGATCCCCGCCGAACATTTTGGTCATCGTATCGTCATCATGTGCAAACAACTCAAGTAAGGCAGTCAATCATTTCTGGACACGCATTCCTCATCCTTCAGGATACTCTCAGATACACACTCATAACTTGTTTTCGCAGATTGGACATGGAGATAGAGCCAATGTTTGCAAGCATTGCGCTGTATGATGCCAAAGAGAGGAAGAAAATCTCGGAGAACTTCTATGTCGATATGATGCAGGACCCGATAAAGAAGATGCTCTCCGTTCATATCCCACACCAGGACATCTCAACCCTCAGCAGATCATGCATATTTAGTATCAGCTACCCCTCTCCTGATATCTTCATTGTGGTGAAGGTCAGTGGGCAAACATTCACTCATTTCAGGATAATATCGTATTGGTCCTAATAGTAGCACGGCGAGCCAAAGCAAGACCTCATGCAGCGCGCAAATATGAGGACAAACTCGAGGTCAAATTTAAGGAAATCATTGAATAATATACCCATAGCCTTTAATCCTCCTAATTATGATTCAAATAACATGAATATGTGGATTGGAACACTCAAAGAGTTTATTAGAAAGATATGAAGTGAATTACAAGGTTTCAAAAATCGGGCATGTTTGGGGAAAATTGGTGCCACTGTTAGGACCAATACGGTAGATCATTTTGAACTATGCATGTACTATGCGAGTACATTGTCTAATAATGTACTGATAAGTCCCATAGCATACTGTACAATGTTCCTTGTATTTCTAGCTGGAGAAAGTGCTGCAGCAAGGTGACATTTCTGATGTGGCTGAACCTTACATGAGTGATAAGGACAAGGTGAGTAAGGCATTTTTTTTATGATGAAACATTGCAAGACGCGATTATTTCAACGACTGTCCAACATATCTGATTGCCTGCATAAATTTAAGATGTGGACTGTGGCATTTAATTAATAAATTTTGCTGAGGTCAAACCTGGTAATTTCATTCAGAACAAGGAACGGGCCAAGCAGAATGCAGCTGTATTTTGTGATCGACTGGGCAAGTACCGGATGCCGTTTGCATGGACTGCCATACAGCTGATGAATGTATTAAACGGGACACAAGATGGAGAGAAGGACTCGCGATCCGACAGTTTGGGTAATTTGGCAATTGGCATGTTTATTTACCTGGTTACAAAATCAAGAAAACTTGAGGTGACTGGTGATAACTTGATGAAACATGTGCCGTACCATTGATACATCCAGACCGGAGAGGGAGTACACTTGGTCTTGGACCGCAGTATGACAGCTTCCGCAAGAGGAATAAAGAGGACAGCTTCACACGACATGGCTCACTGGAGCGCCCCAAGTCAATGACGGACAAAAGATCGAGCTGGTCGTCAGAAGAGATTGGGGCTGCCATCGACAGCTTCAAGCCCATCATAGTCACTGTCAGCAGCTTCTTCAAACAGGTGACTGCAGCTCTGGCAGCATCAATTAGCTGGAATCAGTGCTGTTTTGTAGAATTATCTTTTGAGACTCTTCAATGAACATTGAGTTTTGTTGCTCAACAGGAGTCTGACAAGCTGACAGATGAAGATTTATTCAAATTCCTGTTGGAGCTGAAAAAACCACTTCCAAGTCAGAAGAAATTCAAGTGTTTACCAGGTATGGTAGTATCTTAGATTACAAAATTCAAGTTTTCTTTGTAATAATGCCCATCAATGAAATTACTCAATGACTATTATGGTAAGCATCGTGTCCATCACATTATGTTGTTGGCAACTTGTTGCAGGCACCCTGAAGTTGGACATTTCCCCATGTCCAAGCACATCACAGTATTGCCTCACCCCTGAACTATACAAGATCGATCCATACCCTGATGAGAAAGGAAGACCGATGAAAGAAATTCTGGAATTCCCTGTCAGAGATATCTACGAACCGTTCACTACGTACAGGTTGGTTATGGTGGATGTCATACATGAAAAAGTCACAGCAGACAGAACACATTACTGTGAGATGACCATGTGATTTTGAGCTTTACAACCATGCCATTCCCCCTAGGAACCTGCTGTTTGTGTATCCTGAGTCCCTGAACTTCAGCAGTAGACAGGGTTCAGCTCGCAATATTGTGGTGAAAGTCAACCTCATGGATGGAGAGAGTGAACACACTTCGGGAAGCGATCATGCTTTGCCGGTACTGGCCTTTCGTCACAAAATTAGATCAATTCTTCGGTGTTGAATTTTCGTTGAAATTGTGCCCTTGCCAAATTTCAATCAAAATCTTTGGTTTGGTTTGTAGCTGATATTTGGAAAGTCAAGTTGTCCAGAGTTCAGCAAGGAGGCTTACACCACTGTCACTTACCATAGCAGGTAAACACAACTGTTACTTCCTCGTTTATATTTGCCTTATTAACTGTCACATGCATGGTGACCAGTGGATTAGCAGGAAGGACAAATACATGTAGTTAGAGCCCATCCTTGTTGTTAGGAGCTTACTGTGAACTCATCAATGATGTTCAACCTTTCACATACAAGTGAATCTTGACAGCACAAGATAATTGACTATGATACATTTTTCTTCAAGGTCCCCAGACTTTTACGAGGAGGTGAAGATCAAGCTGCCCGCACTGCTGACGGATGACCATCATCTGCTCTTCACCTTCTACCATATCAGCTGCCAGACCAAGTCCAAAGACCGGGATTTCTCTGGCCCCGTGGAGACCCCAATAGGTTACACGTGGCTGCCCCTGAAGCAGGATGGGCGCCTAGTGACTGGCGAATTCTCACTGCCTGTCTCTCAGGAGAAACTGCCCAGACGCTACTCAGTGCTGTCTCCAGAAGTCAACAGCCACTACATCAAGTGGGTTGACAACCACAAGGGACTCTTCAATGTCGAGATCAAAGCTGCTTCCTCTGTACACACACTGGTAAGTGGTACAGAGGTATTCTTGTTCTCAATACATGCTGAGGTGATGACTGCATTCAGCTATGTGTTTCAATCCGTGTTATGTATGTCTTAAACCTCGAAGGACGTGAAGCTGGACCACTTCCTGTCTATGGTTCACGCTGCCCAGGAGAACAAAATTCCACCTGCCATTGGTGAGGTCAACTTTGAGTCTGAGCTGAAAAAGTCCATCAATGAGCTGATAGACGCCAAACCTGGGCCACTGGTCCGCTTCCTGCCTCACATCCTCGACAAACTGTTTGAACTCATGGTCCAACCGCCCACCATCGCAGGGCAGCTTGGTCAGTGATCAGTTACTGCCATAACCAAGTTCTAAATCTGGCAAGTATATCAAAGATTTCTAAAACCAATTGAAATTCACACTTATGTTTTCATTGTTGCAGTGAATATTGGCCAGTGTACGTTTGAAGCGATTGCAAACATAGTGCGGCGTGTTAAGCAGACTGTTGAACAGCGCAATGACCAGCACGGTCGTAACCCGCTGCTGATGGGTTACATCGAGTACTCATGCTCTCTTCCCTGTCCTGACACAACACATTACGGTAGGAATAGAAATACTCCCTTGATCAAATCCCTTTACCTTCTAGACTTCTATTTGTAGATTCTATAACAATCAGGTTCACCAAAACTTTTGATGTGTAAATATGTTCCTGAAAATGAACGTAGTTTTCATTCTTTTATGCTCAAATTTTTTTCCTTTTGCAACTTTTGGTTCTGTGTGTACAATTTTTGATTTATTATCTTGTGTATACTGAGAATAAGAGTGAACTAGAACTGTATATATCTTGGTAAATATCAATGTATGTTTTTAGGAAGAGCAGGGCTCTTCCTCTATGATGTTGTTTTTTTTTGGATTTTTGAATTTTTTCTTTTGTTTACATTCTTGAAAGTGCCACTTGGAACCACAACAGGCTATTCAACTGTGGCTAATTGGGAGGGCCCGGGGCCCGTTGGGAGGAAAATGACGCCCGTGTACCTAATCATGGTTAATGTAATAAGTTATTAGCGATAATAATCCCAGGAGACGTGTGTTCCGACCGTTGTTTTTTTTTTGTATGTCACCGTTTCATACCCATCACCACTCCCGTTTTGATCTCCACTGGAACAGTGCTTTCTTGCAATCATATGCACTCAAAGTTTTGGATATACATTCCGCACAATATATAGATACAGTATGGTATTGCAACAATGAAAGACAAGTTGATACGGCAACATAATAATTATGTGTTAGTGGTGGTATTCCATATTCCAGTGGGCAAATTCAATTCTCGTGTGGCCCCGATAAGCAGTCACGGCAGTCGGCACGCCAGCCAGAGAGTCACTGAATTGTCCAATCGGGAAGCTGTCTTGGCGGACACACCCACATGTTTATGAAATACACGTGGATATAATGATATGCAAATGATCACGTGAGCGAGTCCCGCCAATTAGCGTACTGCCCCAAAAAATTACTGCAGGGTCAAGGTCAAAATGCCAGCCGCCAAGAGATCGTCAAACCATAGAACTCCCAACTGAGTGCGGTATTTGTGGAAATACTTGTTACGACCCAAATAAATGGTCTTTTCTATGACTCTTTCCTACTTCACTGGTAATACTTCATAAAAATATCACCACCGAAAGCTTGTTTATGGGGGAATTTAATTAAAAATGCCATTGAAGTGAAGCGAGATTTCAACGAGATTTGACTAAAAGGAACAGTCGGAAACAAACAAACAAAACTTGGCAGATTTGCGGAGCTTTTACACGGGAAAAAACTTAGTTTCCTCCTAAAATAAGCAGAAACAAATGGATACTAGATCTAGCACTTTTATCATGTTTATGATAGTTTCATATTGCCGACGAGAATTGTCAGTGCTGATTTTGATAGCAGTCACACGAGCGGCGATTCGGGGTGGGGGGTGTGCCTGGGCTACTTCAGTATTTGGCAGCTGACACTACACACTGCACACTGACACAACATGTACGCTGATCTTCAAACCAACATTTGGGCAAGGAGAAACATGATCGCATTGATGAAAAAAGCTTTCATACATGTCATGAATTATTGGAAATGCAGACAAGTTACTGAAATGTCTCTGCAGTACAAATCAAAACACTGAAAAAAAATCCATAAAGAAATTTAAATCTAAGACTAAAGCTCAAAAAACATTGTGCCTCCTAAATCAGAAAAACATAATCAGAACCTTGAAAATCTTACACATTGGTCCCAAAAATAGTCGGGTGATTTTTAAACGTGTTCAACAAGGTAAAGCTTCTGACTTGTAGAGATTTCATGGCTGTAACGGAATAAGTAACATTAGTTTTATTGATTAAGTCTTATTGGCCACAATAAAAATAATTATTACAAGAAACATTTATTATTGGGTTCAACAATGTAAAGGTTCTGGGGCCCAGACGAGTCGACAGGTACCCAAATTCGGGGCGGGTCATACAATTACCTGGATCGGAATTTTGTTACTCGTATTTGAGAACAAATAAAGATATAGTTTTGAATATTTGTGATAAACACTAGTAAAATCACAAGAATGACAAGGAAATCATCAGGAAAAAAAACGATAGTTTTATGAGGTCATGACATTGTGATCTTTCTCAAACTTGAAAATACTGGTAATTACTGACGAAACAAATAATATGTGTCAAAGATCAATGTCTGGCGTTTACGTGT
The DNA here is from genome assembly GCA_949152475.1 of Terebella lapidaria. Lineage (NCBI taxonomy): Eukaryota > Metazoa > Annelida > Polychaeta > Terebellida > Terebellidae > Terebella > Terebella lapidaria. The sequence continues at coordinate 51,489,887 of OX424557.1, read as the reverse complement.
TACAAATTGCTTCAGTGAGTATCATTCAAATTTTGCTATATATTTGGACGGGTCGGGTCAGACGACACAGGTACCCGGTTCGGAAATTTCCGACTCACTCGGGCCCTAAAAAGTTCTATCCAGTCATGACTAACCGAATAGGTTATCATTAGTTTTACTAGTTAAGTCTATTATTGACCACAATAAAAATAGTTACATGACAAGAAAATAGTTACATGACAAATTTTTTGGCCCAACAAGGTATAGATTCTGCCCAGTAAAGTTACAATATGGCCACAACATATATGTACCAAATCAAATACAATATTCAAGGGTTTTTAAATAGTTCTGTGCAAACATTTTCGAAGCTCTTCCTTTGAGGCCAGTGGCCCTTGTTATAATTTATAGATCAATGTCATATACATGTACAAGTATACATGACTGCATATGTGAATACCGTACATGTATATACTTGAATGTTTTGCGGCTTTGGTTATGATACTGTGACTGAACGTATCTTTTTCTGAACCCTTCTATCACACACTCTCATCTCTGCCCAAACTTGCACCCATATCACCCTCCCACCCCCTCTCAATGTTAAGCTGGTGGCATGTCGCCCACCTATGGCACCCTGGGACGACCTGTGTCACTGCCTGTCAACAGAATGCCTCATCACCGCAGCAGCAGCGACCCCGACATTCCTGGGTCACCCGACGGAGAGGTCGCTGGTCTGATGGGTAGGTCTATAGGTCACTGGCCTGATGGTAGGTCTATGGGTCGCCGGTCCGGTGATTGTCAGCATATTCTGTATTAGCAGCTGGTTGCACATGATCGTGTAAGGTGTTGGCATCAACATAATCATGCCATCTCTGACCGTTCCAATGATGTATCTTTCTTTGCACCCTTTGTCTAATTGACCTATCCCAAATCCAGTTTGTCCGAGTCTTTTTACGTCATTTTCGACGTTTTCTGCAAAACGTATATATTGGCCAAAGAGAAGTTTTCTGACGTATTTTGTGAAACTCGGACAACTTGAGGGGGCTTTTATAATAGGTCCATTAGCCCTGCCCTGAAATAGTTTGTTGCCTGTAACATGGAAATGTAAATATGATTTTGTACTTAATATTTGTTATTTTTTTCTGTTTACATGTACATAATAGCATCTGCACTTTTTACATGGTTAAAAATTCCCTTTATATGTTTGATGTTATTTGTGTGATACAAGCTTGAACTAGTGGAGAATACTACTTGTCCATGTATCATGTGTATTACCATGTGGTAACTTCCGTGTGACCCATGTGTTGTCAGGGGGGAGAACAAGCAGTTTCCGACAACAGGACATGGGCTACTACCAGACCATGACCTCCAGCCAGCATAAAAAGGTAAAAAGGACAGGCAGCACTTACATTAGTGACTTCCAAATCGTAATAAATCAATTGTGTGCAATTTTGCAATGATGATTCAAGTGTCTCCCGTTTGTTTGGTATTGCATTATCATATATTCCCTGACAGTTTGCTCATGATGAACTGGCCTACCAGTGGGCTGTGTCTATAGGAAGTACTAAGGAGCTCGCTTTCAGCAATGCGTGGTTCTTCTTTGAAATCATGGTAAGGGAGACATTCCAGTGCATACTAATGTATTAAGACGAACACTCTTCTGTGTAAAACACATGGCACATCTTTGTGGGTATTCTTTCCAGATAAAGAGTATGAGTGAGTACTTGGCACGTGTTGACCAGCAGTTCAGCTCTCGCAAGGGCCGATTTCCCACTCGATTCATGGAAGACCTGCTGTCGCTCGTGAAAGGAATCATCAAAGATATTGTTGAGAGATACCACAAGGTAAAGTGCTCAGTTGCTGCACAGGCCACACATATCTTGACACTCATGCAGGTTAACTGTGGAAATCAGTGCTGGTGTTTTGTTTTCGCAGGACTTCTTTGTCATCCGAAGTCTGAACACCAGCTTTGCCTTCTTTGTGAATGACTGTTTGTCCATCTTGGATCGTGGCTTTGTGTTTGAGATCATCAAGCTCTACTGCAAAGCTGTGAGTAGATGTTGGTCAGATTTGAGTATTGATCCATTTCAATTATACTTCTGTTTGTTTGATTAAATATCATTGCTGTTGACAGTTGTGCGAGAAGATCAATCACGTCGGGGACGGCACGCCGGCGATCATGCTGAAGATCGAGTTTCTGCGGATCGTGTGCAGCCACGAGCACTATGTGACATTGAATCTGCCATTTGGTACGCCGCTGACACCCTCAGCTCCGTCGAGTCCCTCCCCCAGCATCTCCAGCACCGCCTCCCAGAGCTCCTTCATCTCCACCAACACAATGATCGACAAGGGTCTCTTCATGGAGCTGACTAACGAGTTCCGACACCAACACTTCCTCGCCGGTCTTGTTCTCTCCGAACTGTCCACGGTGCTCGAAACTCCGTGAGTGGCGAGAAAAATGTCATGTACTCGTCAGAATTAGCATGTACAGTGGTCCCCCTCAGATAAGACCTACCTTTCTGCCACAAAATTAAGGTCTTATCTGAGGGGATGTCTTAATAGAGGGGTTCATTTACATGTTAACGTTATCCTAGCGATACAAGAAAAAGGTCTTTACAGAGGGGAAGTCTTTATTGAGGGGGGTCTTATCTGAGGGGGACCACTGTAATCACCAGCAGATAATGACGAGTATTCTGCTTGTTTTGCATTCCAATAAATATTCTCTTTGGTTTCCATCCAGGAATTCTAACCTGCACTACAAGGTGATCAACTTCGTGCGTAACTTGATCGCTTCCCACGATGCCGATCCACGGTACAGAGACCCTGATGTGAAGGCTCGGGTGGCGACCCTGTACTTGCCGCTGGTGGACATAGTGCTCAAGTCACTTTCACAGCTATTTGATCCTGACGCCGCGGCCAGGCAAAAACAGGGCCAAGCTGATTCCGGGGACGATAGTGCCCTGGACTTCAGTGTAGCAATGGCGATATCAGGCTCATCTGTGTATGGGACCCCAGCCACTGCTGCGGAGAGCTACAGTGAGGCCAATACTAAGGTATATATAAAAGGCTAATATAAAAGGACTTCATCTTCTGTGATATTTCATTTGCTAATTAATGATTTATTGTAATGATTGATTATTATAATGTCTTACCTGCACAATTTCGTTTTGTTTTGTTGAACTGCCTATAATCAACCATTTTCCATACATGTACAGAACACGAGTACACCCCTGAGTCCAGAGACGACACGAAACCTGCTGATCTGTTTGCTCTGGGTGCTGAAGAGCGCTGACCACCGCATTCTGTGGAACTGGTGTAACGACATCTCCTCGGACAAGTTGGATCAGCTGCTGGAAGTCCTACAGCTCTGCATCTCTAACTTTGAGTACAAGGTCAGCCCACTGCTCCACCTTACTGTAAATGGGAATAGGTGTGAGATGGGATCTCACAATAAATTCTCTAAAAATGTATGCAAAGATTTATCGACCATGTAAACTGTTGTTTATAATTTCATTTTCAAAATAATATTTGTGGTTGGCTCACTTGCATTTTGTTTCACTTGTTTCATGACGGTAAATGTTCACTTTGTCCAGAGGACTTTAGTGCTTAAAAATTTGTCTCCATTATAATGGTTTAATCACAGATTTACTTAAGTGTTTGTCTTGTTCCTGTATTAACTTTTATCTTCGACACTGCTTTGCAGTTTACTCACACTTTCTTTCCAAAACTCAAGGAAACTGGTGCAGATCTTGTCTGTGGCAAACGGACGAAACTTACTGAAGTTAATAATTTGCACTTTCAATATTTCTTCATAAGCATTTCATATTGACAGGTTTCTGGAATCTTGCTGTTGGACAAAATGCTTACTTTAATAATCATGTTCTTCCTGTGTATATATAACATGTATACGTAAAAACACTCTGGTTTTAACATTTCAGCTTTTGTATCACACGTTATCCACGTTATCCATTCTTTTATATTGAGTTTGAGATATGAGATTTTATATTGAGTTTGAGGTATGAGATGGATTAAATGACAAAATACAAGGTTCAATAGAATCATGGACTGAAGTGCGATATACTTTATGGGCCATCTTTCCACATTTGAAGTAGTGATAATTAATGAGATTTTAATATCGGGTACATGTAACATTAACCATGTTAACCAGGAAGCTTAACTTTAGTTAATCTGTCATTGCACAATAACCAGCTTCATAATTAATAGCAATAATGTTTATGATAATCACACTTTTGAATAATTTCTGAACATGCTTATTGATAGATTACGGTATTATGAGTGTTGACGTTACTTAAAGCTGCTGCCTTCGAATGTATGCAATATTTTTTTCAAAAACAATTTTTTGTTAAGGCCTAAAAAAATAAATGCTGTGTTTAGGGTCAAGTGCTCAAAAAAAATTAGAGTAGGTAGGTAGGGATTTTTTTTTATTTTATGAAATATTTTTATTTTTTAACATCCGAAGATGGACATGCCTAAAGGCAGAAAAGAGGGACCATGTTTATAAAATATTATTACAAACAGTTCCAAATATGCTATGTCTAATGCAAAAAAAAATATGAAGAAGATATATTGAATGAAACAACGACTTCAATGAAATAAATTGAAGTTAATCTGGGAATCAATGGGAACGACTTGGCCATTATAGCTGATCTACATGTAGGTCCACAACCACAGTGAACTGGCTGTTCTGGATTTATGCACCTCCCGTGGAAGCAGCGCTAAACTGCTAAACCCTCCCTCAGACTAGTCAAGACTCGAAGAGTCTACAGTGTAGTGGTGTATCCAATGCCACTGCCACTGCAGTGTGCCCTCCCACCCCCCCCCCCCCCCCCACCCACCCACTTGTTGATGACTATTCCAGTCGAGCTGTATAAAAAAAACCACACACATGTTCATGATGTTCCAATTAGTACTCTGCCGGCAGATGAGAAATTTATGTTTTGTATACATTTGACTTGCCACCAAATTAAATTAACCGTGAAATGCCAGAACAGGTGGCTGCCAGGCTGATGCAGATCAGTCAGTTTCCCACCGGGGAGGCCACTATCATAGATGGGGAGTCAACTTTCCCATTTCTTGAAAAACATTTTATGCATGATATTCCAACATGATACTAGTATGTTACTACAGGTGTTTGTGACTATTGATTGCTTTTGTCAGTAATCAGTATCAGGGGAAAGCTGTGTTCATGTTCACACACGTGTACTGGGAAACACTGGACAAGGCACCAGACAGTAATTGAGTGGGTGTGACACCCCCAGAGAAACTTCTCTAATTTTACGACTTGTGATGGAGCTGATTGTTGACATTGGGTTAAACATGCCAAAATTGTTTCGCTCCCGATAGTGACAGGCTGCAAAATTCTCCTTGAGTGATCCAGTTAGATGTATTCATGAAAAAAAAAATAAATAAAAAGTTTAGAGTCGGGTGCTATCAGCTAGAGTCGGTCAGACGACCCTAAACACAGCATTTTTTTTTTTAGGCCTAAACACATCCAATGCAATATAGCAAAAGGTGTGCTCAATGATTTTGACGATTACAGTCCGTCCGAGTTGTCTTTCCATCCGTGTTAGTGCCCATTTTGTACCGGTTTTGTAAATAAACAAACGAAGTGTATCCATCAAACCCGAATGTAAACAAATGCTCAAATCGTGCTTAAAAGTCCATATCGAGTACATTTTCCAGTTCGTATGTGCAGTTATAGTGTAGTTGTGAGAAAATAATCAGTGATATACCATGATGTGCGTGGAATTGTCAGTCTATCTCGCACTTCTATGCTTTGTTTACATCTGCGTGTGATGAATACAGTTCCTGTATTTACGCGATAACTGCCTGTTCAAATGAGCAAAATTTCCCTGAGAACTGGTTATTTTCATTACATTTGATGTGAGTATGTTTCATTCGGTTAGTTTAGCATGTTTAGCATGGAATATAGTTTTCAAAAAATTATGACTGGTTTCGAAGGCAGCTGCTTTAACTACCACAAAATTGTACCAATAAATTTTGAAGTAAATATTCTCATTCCTGTAGCAAATATTTACAAATTTTGGTCTGCTATGATATGGCTGCATAATCAAGAGTTGCCACTCATTCTGTTCAAAATTTATCTTGATCAGTTGACAATTACAACCTGGTGTTGTGTTATTGTCATTAACAGAACTAATTGGCAAGCCTTTCTTTGCAATTTGAATTATTAGTCACAACCAAGTTTTGACTCAAAATGACCGGTTGGTTTTAACATTCTAAAATCTCTGTAGAGTTGACAACTCACACAAAGTCTGCTAGGTCTATGTGACACTCATGGTTGACACTTATCATGACGCCACCCCGTGTTGTAGCCGTACTCGAGTGCATGGCAGAGCAAGCATGGCCCAGTATGGGGTGTCCGGACATGTGGCGACACAGCGGAGACAATAGACGGCGGCAGGTGTCTGTGGGACCTGTACTCCGGCTGCCTCCCAACCGTCAATGACAGCTCATCGATGCATGCGTACAGGGGGGCCACCTCCACGCCCCTTCGAGACCACAGCAACCAGGCAAGTTTGCCAGTCACTACCCCCCAGTCACAGGCTGGTCATAGCTGCACACTGTCTGTGCTTCAGTGTGTTTCATTGACAGTCATGCTTTTGCTGTTCAGTACTTTAACCATTCACATACATGTGATCGAATGATGTAGTGTTTATCAAATACATCAGGGGCTGTAATATTTCAAGGCTAGAGTTCCAGGACGCGACTGATCACCAGAGTGATGGATGTGACTAGGGCCGACAACACAATCCTCTATATTGACATGTATTATGTTATTGTTCCACCGTCCATATTGCTAGTACATGACACTGTTATACCGTATTGGTCCTAATAGTGGCACGTGCCCTAATAGTAGAGCTCCCCCCCTCTTTTCCCAAAAAATGCTCGATTTTTGTAACCTAGTGACTCAATTCATATCTTTCTAATAAACTCTTGGAGTGTTCCAATTCACATATTTATGTTATTTGAAGCATAATAAAGTGGACTGAAGGCTATAGGTGTATTATTCTGTGAGTTTCTTAAATTTGACCTCGAGTTTGACCTCATTTTGGAGCATGCTGGAGCAGGTCTTGCTTTGGCTCGCCGTGCTACTATTAGGACCAATACCGTATATACACTTGTTACTTTCAGATAATGCTCAATGATGTGCTTCTCAACCCTGTTGTCAAGATTATTGTACTGCTCTAACAAAGTTCTGCAGTTACTATGGACTTACGCTCCTCGTTCTGCTGAAATTTTCTTGTGAGCACTAAAGGTTGTACTCCGGGAATGATGGGGCATCAGGGGGATGCCGGTACACACGTGCATTCATCAGTAACTGGAGAGCGACTAGTTGCTACATGTCTAATGATCGTGTCCACCTCGCATGCTGCAGGGTAAGCGGGTCATCCGGCAGTACTCGATGCAGACGATGAAGAAGAGCGTAGATATGAAGAGCAAGCTTGAGGAGGCAATCCTCGGCACTGGTAGCGCTCGCAGTGAGATGATGATGAGACGGCGAGCCACACCCTCCGTCCCCACACCAGGTATGCTACTCCAACCCCCAACCACCCTCATCCCCAAGCCATGTATACTTGGGCCCGCAATTTGATGTACAACACCATGCAGATCATAGTTTTCTCTTGCATTATGCACTGATATGTTTTGTTTATGACATTTGCTACTTTTTATGCTGAGTTCAGAGTACTGTGTGAGAGAGGTGTTCCACTGCGGTTGTTGTTTCGGTTTCAGACAAGAACAACCCACCGTCCCCAGACACCACTCGCCTCAGGTGGAGGAAAGATCAGACGCAGTGGAAACAGTCCATTGAGGGGTCAGTGTCACCATGGAAACTATAATGTTGATGACTCATTGATTGATGAGTATTGTTTACAATGTCTTGCAATGCAACAACAAAAAATATTGTGTTTGTCAGATATTGGAATTCAAGTACATTTTAGAAGTTTAATGACAAACTGTTATACTTCCAGTGGCCGAGGCGAGTTGGAAATTGATGCCACAACTGAAGGTCATTTGGCTTCTGAGGCAACTATGACTGTTCTAGACACACTGGAAATCATCATTCAGGTATTTATTGCCATTCCAATTTGTGGTAGGGTCTTTTTCTATGATATTCATCATCGTATAGTATTTAGTGATTCAGTATACTCTCACAATTATGATGACTAGTCCCTCATTGACACTGTCCACACTGGCCCATTACAGATGCAGGCCCAGGACAATCAGCAGGGAACGCTGGCCGCAGTGCTCAGGATTCTGTTACACATCCTGGCCCTTAATCAGAGTGCGGCCGCTCTACAGCACGTCTTCGCCACCCAACGCGCACTCGTCTCCAAGGTCAGCAAGCTTGTGACAATGTACGATAAAGGTCACTCATGCATCTTTATCAAGATTGCCTTGTACATGTATTGAGGTTCCTGACATTTTTTCCAGTTTCCAGAGCTTCTGTTCGAGGAAGAGACAGAGCAGTGTGCCGACCTGTGTCTGAGACTGCTGCGACACTGTAGCTCCCCGCTCCCCTCCACTCGGTCCCAGGCCAGCGCCTCCCTCTACCTACTCATGCGCCAAAACTTTGAGATCGGAAATGTTCGTTTATCTTCTCAAAATCTTGACATAATTCTGGAAATAGTCATGACCGGTGCCTTTACTGATAACAAAATCATGGATAGGATATCCACTCGTTACTCTTGCTTGTAGAACTTTGCGCGAGTGAAGATGCAGGTGACGATGTCGTTGAGTTCTCTGGTCGGCCAGAACCAGAACTTCAACGAGGAACACCTGCGAAAATCATTGAAAACAATCCTCACTTATGCCGAAACCGATGTAGAACTGCTGGAAACAACCTTCCCTGAACAGGTATGCTGCCAAGTTTGTTCTTTGGAATGCTGGTCCTAGTGATAAGATTGTTGAAGTTTTTGTCAATAATCTGTGGTCAGGGTCGGAGGTAGAAATTTTGAAAAACTATAAAATTCTCTGGTTTCCCTTGTTACAGGTGCGAGAGTTGGTGTTTAACTTGCACATGATCCTGTCAGACACTGTCAAGATGAAGGAGTTCCAGGAGGATCCTGAAATGCTGCTGGATCTGATGTATCGTATAGCCAAGGGTTACCAGAACTCACCGGACCTGAGACTCACATGGCTCCAGAATATGGCTGCCAAACACAGCGAGGTGAGCTTGGAGCAGAGCACACAATGAAGTGTTCATTCCTCAGTTGACAGTGAGTGAGGTAGATTGCATTAATGGGCCAATCACTGTTATTTATAGAAAGGAAACCACGCAGAGGCAGCTCAGTGTCTGGTACATTCTGCTGGACTTGTGGCGGAGTACCTCAACATGCTGGAGGACAGACAACACCTCCCTGTCGGCTGTGTCAACTTCCAGGTAAGGGCCCTACTGAAAACGAGCATGGCAAAGATGATGTAGGTTTGAGGTGAGTTGGGGGGGGGGGGGGGGGGGGGGGAAGGAAGAAGGTTTGGAGGAGAATCAACACATTACACTGCTTGTTTGTATGGGAAGGTGGGGATGGAATCTGTTCGTGTCAGAAATGTGTGATGGTGATAACTAGTTACCATTCTCCCTTGTATCAAAACGTTTGTGTTGCAGCACATCTCCGGTAACGTTTTGGAAGAGAGTGCGGTGTCGGATGACGTTGTCTCGCCGGATGAGGAGGGGATATGTACTGGAAAGTACTTCAGCGAGTCGGGGCTGATCGGTCTTCTGGAGCAGGCGGTCAGCTCTTTCGACATGGTGTGTATTTAGTGAACTGTAGAATTCTGGAGCAGGCAGTCAGCTCTTTTGACATGGTATACTTAATGAATTGTAGATTTTTTGAGTAGGCAGTCAGCTCCTTCGACATGATGTGTACTTAGTGAGCTGTAGACTTCTGGAAAATGTAGTCAGCTCCTTCGACATAGTGTGTATTTAGTGGAATGTAGACTTTTGGAGCAGGCAGTCAGCTCCTTCGGTGTGTACTTTGTAAACTGTAGACTTCTGGAGCAGGCAGTCAGGTCCTTCGGTGTGTACTTTGTGAAATGTAGACTTCTGGAGCATGCAGTCAGCTCCTCTGGTGTGTACTTTGTGAACTGTAGACTTCTGGAGCAGGCAGTCAGCTCCTCTGGTGTGTACTTTGTGAACTGTAGACTTCTGGAGCAGGCAGTCAGCTCCTTCGGTGTGTACTTTGTAAATTGTAGACTTCTGGAGCAGGCAGTCAGGTCCTTCGGTGTGTACTTTGTGAACTGTAGATTTCTGGAGCAGGCAGTCAGCTCCTCTGGTGTGTACTTTGTGAACTGTAGACTTCTGGAGCAGGCAGTCAGCTCCTTCGGTGTGTACTTTGTGAACTGTAGACTTCTGGAGCAGGCAGTCAGCTCCTTCGGTATGTACTTTGTGAACTGTAGGCTTCTGGAGCAGGCAGTCAGCTCCTCCAGTGTGTACTTTGTGAACTGTAGACTTCTGGAGCAGGCAGTCAGGTTCTCCGGTGTGTACTTTGTGAACTGTAGACTTCTGGAGCATGCAGTCAGCTCCTCTGGTGTGTACTTTGTGAACTGTAGACTTCTGGAGCAGGCAGTCAGCTCCTTCAGTGTGTACTTTGTGAACTGTAGACTTCTGGAGCATGCAGTCAACTTCTTCGGTGTGTACTTTGTGAACTGTAGGCTTCTGGAGCAGGCAGTCAGCTCCTTCAGTGTGTACTTTGTGAACTGTAGGCTTCTGGAGCAGGCAGTCAGCTCCTCTGGTGTGTACTTTGTGAACTGTAGACTTCTGGAGCAGGCAGTCAGCTTCTTCAGTGTGTACTTTGTGAACTGTAGGCTTCTGGAGCAGGCAGTCAGCTCCTCTGGTGTGTACTTTGTGAACTGTAGACTTCTGGAGCATGCAGTCAGCTCCTCTGGTGTGTACTTTGTGAACTGTAGACTTCTGGAGCAGGCAGTCAGCTCCTTCAGTGTGTACTTTGTGAACTGTAGGCTTCTGGAGCAGGCAGTCAGCTCCTTCGGTGTGTACTTTGTGAAATGTAGACTTCTGGAGCATGCAGTCAGCTCCTCTGGTGTGTACTTTGTGAACTGTAGACTTCTGGAGCAGGCAGTCAGCTCCTCTGGTGTGTACTTTGTGAACTGTAGACTTCTGGAGCAGGCAGTCAGCTCCTTCGGTGTGTACTTTGTAAACTGTAGACTTCTGGAGCAGGCAGTCAGGTCCTTCGGTGTGTACTTTGTGAACTGTAGATTTCTGGAGCAGGCAGTCAGCTCCTCTGGTGTGTACTTTGTGAACTGTAGACTTCTGGAGCAGGCAGTCAGCTCCTTCGGTGTGTACTTTGTGAACTGTAGACTTCTGGAGCATGCAGTCAGCTCCTTCGGTATGTACTTTGTGAACTGTAGGCTTCTGGAGCAGGCAGTCAGCTCCTCCGGTGTGTACTTTGTGAACTGTAGACTTCTGGAGCAGGCAGTCAGGTTCTCCGGTGTGTACTTTGTGAACTGTAGACTTCTGGAGCATGCAGTCAGCTCCTCTGGTGTGTACTTTGTGAACTGTAGACTTCTGGAGCAGGCAGTCAGCTCCTTCAGTGTGTACTTTGTGAACTGTAGACTTCTGGAGCATGCAGTCAACTTCTTCGGTGTGTACTTTGTGAACTGTAGGCTTCTGGAGCAGGCAGTCAGCTCCTTCAGTGTGTACTTTGTGAACTGTAGGCTTCTGGAGCAGGCAGTCAGCTCCTCTGGTGTGTACTTTGTGAACTGTAGACTTCTGGAGCAGGCAGTCAGCTTCTTCAGTGTGTACTTTGTGAACTGTAGGCTTCTGGAGCAGGCAGTCAGCTCCTCTGGTGTGTACTTTGTGAACTGTAGACTTCTGGAGCATGCAGTCAGCTCCTCTGGTGTGTACTTTGTGAACTGTAGACTTCTGGAGCAGGCAGTCAGCTCCTTCAGTGTGTACTTTGTGAACTGTAGGCTTCTGGAGCAGGCAGTCAGCTCCTTCGGTGTGTACTTTGTGAACTGTAGACTTCTGCAGCATGTAGTCATCAGTTTTAGTGAACTGTAGATTTCTGAGCAGGTGATGGTATCCTTAGCAAGATTGAACCACAAATACTGCACAACCACAACTTGAAAGGATGTGTCTTTTTTCTACAGGCTGGTCTTTATGAGGCCATGAACAATGTTTACAAGGTTTTGATACCCATCTACGAGGCAAACCGGAACATCAAAAAACTCGCGTCTAGTCATGAAAAACTTTACCATGCTTTTGTCAACATTAACAGACAAGTATGTACATGTATTGCTGATATGCTGTTTGGCCTAATTCTTTCTGTTGACAATTTACATGACATATAACTGGATTGTACCACAGGACTGGTTACTACTCTTGTTTTAATCTGCCCCTATCAGGAAGGGAAACGGGTGTTCGGGACCTACTTCCGAGTGGGATTCTATGGCACCAAGTTTGGAGACATCGATGGAGAGGAGTATGTATACAAAGAGCCTGCAATCACAAAACTGCCAGAAATCTCTCACCGACTCGAGGTTTGTATGACTCTGTTCACATGAAACACATGAGTGAGTTTAACATCCATTGTACATTGGAACGAATGCTAACTTTTCAAATTATATAATATTGTGTTTGCAGTCATTCTACACTGAAAAGTTGGGAGAGGGTACAGTGCATACCATCAAGGATAGCAACACTGTAGAGAGAGATAAACTGGACCCAGATAAGGTATATGGAAGAATCAAGTCACCAGTGGTTAAACCACAGCAGTATTTGCCATTTCTTACTTGATATGCCATCAAACAATCCTCATTGTGAACTCTGTTCGCAGGCGTACATCCAGATCACTTACCTGGAGCCGTACTTCCATCTGTATGAGCTCAGGGACAGAATCAGCTTCTTCGATAAAAACTACAACATACGTAAGTATTGCTTCACATCAAAATCACGCAACTTGAAAATCATGAAAACAATTTTAATCAACAGCTCTTGTTGGCATTCAGCATGATTAGGGTTTAGTGCTTGGGTCTAAGATTTGAAAGAACATTACATCTATAACGCATTCTGCTGCCTCCAACAGGGCGTTTCATGTACGCGACCCCGTTCACGCTGGACGGCCGAGCACACGGGGAGCTGAAAGATCAGTACAAGAGGAAGACTATTTTGACCACTTCACACGCCTTCCCCTACGTCAAAACCAGATTACCCGTCATCCAAAGAGAGCCGGTGTGTCATCAATGCTGTTTGATGCATGCATACATATTATAACCTATATATAGCTATCATTTGTTGCCAATGCTGACATCAGTGGTTACATAGATGTCAATAATAGTTACATAGATGTTTACAAACGAAACATAACGACTATTGAAAGGCGAGTGTGAGATAGTGAGTTGGCAGCTCTCTGTGTTTTGTGGCTTCTGCTTGTGATTTGTGAGGCAATTACAATGTTGAATGATTAATGGTTTCTTGCAGTTGATTCTATCACCGATTGAGGTCGCGATTGAAGACATCCAGAAGAAGACGAAGGAGCTGGCTCTAGCGCTGAAGCAGGAGCCTCCAGATGCCAAGATGCTGCAGATGGTGCTACAGGGCTGTATTGGAACTACTGTCAATCAGGTACCAGAATTCTCTCGACCGGATCCTGTGGACAGGATGTCAGATCAGTGATACAAGCTTTTTGTTTGGACAGATATGCACTGAATGAACTTCACTTTCAATGAGATTTTCAACATATTTAGCCAGTGATGTTGACAATGTCTGCAATGTGCCAATTTCAGGGGCCTCTGGAAATCGCCAGTGTTTTTCTGAGTCCCATTGTAACTGGTGAGGAAACTCCGTCAAAACACCACAACAAGCTGAGAGTCTGCTTCAAGGACTTCCTGAAAAAGTAATTTGATCAGTCTTGGAACCTGATCATTACATGTAGCTAACTGACCATGGTTATAAGATCAAAAGATTTGTGTAACTTCTGTCTGCTTGAGGACCCTGATATCTGAGAGTAAGTTATCTCTGACACTCCCTAACCCACTCTGCCCTGTGCGTGTAGATGCAGTGATGCCCTGCAGAGGAACAAGAGTCTGATATGTGACGACCAGAAAGAATACCAGCTGGAGTTACAGCGTAACTACCACCGGCTCCGTGATAAGCTCGCCCCTCTCGTATCCTCCAACTTCTCCACCGGCACACTCAAAAAGAAACACAAGAGGTAACATTTTCTGGAAAATCTCTTATAGGATATGTGATACCCGGTAGTTATAGGGTACATGATGGTAGAAGCTATGTTGATTGGCTGACAAATAATGAAATAATATTTCCATTTCAGAGACAAGGATCATCGTAAATCTCAGAAGTACTGAGGAGAGCTACTGTACAACTTCCAGTTTGCCAAATCCAGAGCTGTTTGAATGTGAATGTGCCACAGTGCTACTGATATTGTGTTCATACCACAATGTAATGTGTACAGTTCTTGTTGTGAGTGTAGGTATACGCAATAAATATTTATGCTAGGTATACATGAAACCGATGTCATTGACATACATTATATGATATACTTTGGTGTTTTCCAGTGTTATGCATTTATGGGGTATTTCAGTCTTGTGTATTTATTATTGTGTACATGTATATGTGCTTTGATACAAAATTTAATTTGTGGTTCTGAAGAAAGCCCCACAATGTGTTTTTCAAACATATATCAGGCAGTATTGTTGAAATTAATTACAATGAGTGCACTTGTTTTCTACAGAGTATGTGCCTAATACCGATATGTCTGACTAGTTATATGTCTTCTTTAAATTATTCAAAAATTCAGCTGCAGAATCTACTGCGTCTTATAGTCGCGTGTGTCGTATACTAGAGTATATACGGTAATAGCTGAATGTTGTGGTCAAACTCTTTTCACTCATACCGTTTTGGTTCTAATAGTAGGACAGTGAATCGGATCAAGAACTCGTGCAGCAGCGCGTGGAAAATTGTAGTCAAACTTAAATCAAATATTCTTGGGGAAATGAGGGGGTGCTCTACTATCAGGGTGTGTGCCACTATTTGGACCAATACCATATACTATGTATACAAAATGTACCAGTCTATAATATACAAGAATGCATGGCTGTAGTCATGGTGAAAACAAGACTTTTGTCATTCTTGTGATTACATGTGCTTCCAAATGTATCTGATAGTTGTTATATTCCTGTAACTTATTTTCAAGAATCATATTTGCTGCCCACTGACTCTATCATACCTTTGTAGTGAAATGATTGAAAGTTGAAAAAGAGATTGTCAATGATAGTAATCCAATAACTCGAATATGACATTTGAAAGAATTTTGGTGCTATTATTGTGATAAGTTTTCAGTTGAACAAAAGCCGGAACTTATGACAAGAGTGACTGTATCATTCTGAACATGAAATAAATATGCTTCTTTATGCATACAATGTTCATCTACTTCATGTATCATGTGATATTAAAGATCAAATGATTTTTAGGTTATCAGATCATAGGCGTTGTGTTGCGTCCGTCGGCGGCATCTGTGTACACTTTTAGCTTACTGGCCCATATGGCTTCTAAAGGGTTCGATAGTGACTTGATTTTGGACAGAAAAGAATTTCCCGCTGACCCATCCAAAAAATATAAAAAAATTATAAAGATTGCCAGGTGCAGACCAGCGATGCAAGGCCAATAAAACTTATACACGTCGCAAAGGTACATCATAGATCATAACGCGATTGCCTTTTGAAGTTAGAACTTTGTTGTTTCTATGATGGAGTCGTCGTCTGTTAGGAGATGTTCCAAGTGTGGACACTTTTTGGTTCCTCTGGATGTCGACCCACACGATCGTTGTCCTTCCTGCAGGCCGTTTGTTTGCTGTTCGTCTCGGCGATGCAAGATTTGTGAATCTTGGCCTGAGGATAAATTCGACATGATCGATCAACATAGGATTGATAGAGAGAAGAAGCGGTCTCGTTCTGCTGATCGGCGATCAGTAGAGTCTTCCTCCTCCTCTCGTCTCGATTTCCTGGAACAGACAGTCGGAAATCTTCAGACGTCGATTGACTTCATGTCAGCGATGTTATCGTCTCTGGTTGGAAGAGGAGTTGCTACCCCGGCTACCCCCACAGTGGATGAAGTGCCGGACCTGCTAATCTCTTGTGACCCGTTCGTCGACGGCAACCCCCCTCGCAACAGTCCTGCCGAGCCTTCGTGTTCCTGGGGTTTAACGTCTCTCGGCCCGATCTTCTCTGAGGCAGCTGACGCGCCGACGGTGGATTCCCGTTCTCAGGCTGCCGGGACCGGCGAGTCGGTCTCGGGTGATCAGTCTGGTGAAGGCAGGGGCCCCGTTAGTCGCGCTAAGTCTGGCCCCCCTACACCACCGTGCAGCTCTCCGACGGCCCTGTCGATGTTGTAGTAGTGGACAAGTCTCTTGCTGGTAGCCCGGGCCGTGTTCGGCACCGTGACGCCTCTACTGCCCAGGCTTCTTCTCCGGCCGCTGCAATGCCTCGTGGGTGTTCACCCGACCTTGACCGTGATCAGCAGCCAGCGGTGGCCAGCCCGCGGGTCTCTCAGCCCAGTGTTCTACCCCGTGACCAGCCACCGGCCGACCGTCTGCAGACCGCTGTTCGTCTGCTTCCAGCTCTGATTCTCACCGTGGGTCATCAGCCACTGCTGCTAGTGTTCTTCCGGCGGTGAGCCGCCTGGCCCCTCCTGACCGTCGTCACCGTCCAGCTCGACCTGTGGACCAGCACCGTTCCGGGGACTGGGACCGTCCTTCCTCCAGCCGTACTGATCGTTTCCGTGATTGGGTGTATGATCAACGTCGTGATTATGACTTTGACCGTTACTACCATGAAGAGTTGGATCGTTATTACCGTTCCGACCGTAACGGTAATAAGGGTTCGCGCTCGGACTACGGCCGTGAGCGGCAGCCAAAGCGTTCTTCTTCGGACCACGTCCCTAGGTCTGAACGGGAGCAGCACTCGTCTGTGTCTACCCCCGTCTCTGTCTCTCTGCCTCCCCCCCTCCAGTCTCTCTGCCTCCCCCCCTCCCCCCCCCCCCCCCCAGCGAATCAGGCCCCAGACGAGCCTCCAGCCAAGAAACCGAGGGTTGCTAGTCCAGCTAGGTCGGCGGATACCTCGGCTACGGCCTCTACCTCCAAGTCTTCTACCTCCAAGTCGGATGATGACACTTTCTCCCAGGTGCGTCTTTGGGTCCAGGAGGCCTTCTCCGACTTGATCAAGTTGCCAGCGGCGAAGGAGACCAGCTTTACTTCTGTGGGAGATCGAGTTCTACACTCCCGTCAGCAGCCTGAGCCGGACGTGCGTTTTCCTTGGTCCGAGGGTGTCTCGTCCGTGCGCGCTCTGGTGGAGGATAAGATCGCCCCTGTGAACATACAGCCCCTACGAGCCGGGAAGTTTGCCTCGTGTTTTCAAGGACAGCTGAAGCACTATCAGACCTCGGATACCGGTAGCACTCTGGAGGCAGCGCCGGTGAACGAGGATCTCTCGGTCATCGCCCCTGGGCTCAAGTCCTCGAGTGTTACCGCTACTTTGTCAGACTCGGATCTCAAGATTTGGGAGTCCTACCCCTGCCGGGTTCAGCTGGTGGCTAACTCCCTCGACTGGCTCTCGGGTCTTCTCAGCTACCAGGTCGATCGTCTGGCACCCAGTTCGACTCCAGCGGACACTGACCTCGACTCTGACGCCACTGTCCAGGTACCGGTCGCGGAGCTTCTCTGGATGAAGAGGACTCTTTCCTCCATGAACAAGTGCGTGGGCCAGATCACGAAGGAATCTCATGTGGAGTGGGCTAATGTGGTTCTGAGGCGCCGGGATGCTTACCTCAAGAGGTCTACTTCTAAGTCTACTTCTAACCTAGTCAAACTGGTCGAGCGTCAGGAGAAGAAGACGGCGGCGTCTTCCTCCTCCTCCTTCAAGATCCCGAAGATCAAGCCGGCGGAGTCCAAGCAGCAGCAGTCTTCTCAGTTTTCCAAGGGCGGCAAGTTCGACAAGAATAAGAAGTCGAACTCTTCTCGTGGAGGGCGCGGCGGCAGTGGATCCTCGTCTCTTTTCTGCCAAGCCTCAGCCCCACTCCTGATGTGTCCCAGACGCTTCCATTGAACCAAGCTTTGGATGTATCCCCCGTGGGAGCGCGTCTTCAGGCCTTTTGGCCAGCCTGGGATACAGAATTCGGGGACTCTCTAGTAACTGCCACACTGCATCATGGGTACCGGATTCCCTTCAGTCAGGCGCCGCCCCTCTCCCCTCTCCCGATCGCGTTCGCATCCTACGCTCCAGGGTCGGAGAAGTTTGCGGTCTTGGACGCCCTTGTGTCCGAGATGCTCTCCAGGCTTCTACAGTCGTCTGTTCGTCGTCCCCAAGCTCACGGGCGGCTGGCGACCGATTATCGACCTCAGTCCTCTGAACAAGTTCGTTTCCAAGAAGAGTTTCTCCATGGAATGCCCACGGACTGTCCTCCTGTCTCTCCACAGCGGGGACTGGATGACTTCCATAGATCTGAAGGATGCGTATTTTCACATCCCGATTCATCCCTCATCAAGGCCTTACCTACATTTTCAGTGAGGCAACGTGGTGTACCAATTCCGCGCTCTGTGTTTCGGCCTCTCTACCGCCCCGTTCCTGTTCACCCGGGTCTTTCAGCCAGTGTCGGCCTGGGCTCATCGCAGGGGCATTCGCCTCACGAGGTATCTGGACGATTGGCTGATTACGGCCGCGGATCAGCAAACGGTGGCTTCTCACACAGAGATGATTGTTCAGCTTTGTCAGCGGGTCGGCCTCGTGATCAATTTCAAGAAGTCCGACTTGGTGCCCGCCCAGCGTGTTACCTACCTCGGGATGGACATCGACATGCAGTCCTTCCTGACCCGTCTGACGGCGGATCGTATTCAGCGTTTGAACGGTGTTCTACGGTGTTTCTCCATCGGGGTTCCTGTCGCGGCGGTAGTCTTCCTACGTCTCCTGGGTCATATGGTATCGCTAGAGAAGATCATCCCTGGTGCACGGCTGCGCATGAGGACGATCCAGTTTCATCTCAGGGATCACTGGGATTCTGAGCAGGACCTGTCGACTCTGGTTCCGGTGGTCTCAGCGCTTCAGCCAGATTTCCTTTGGTGGTCCGATCCTGTCAATCTGCTGCGGGGTCATCCTATTCACGAGCTGGAGCCTGATTTTCTCATGTTTTCCGATGCTTCTCGCCTTGGTTGGGGTGCTCACCTCGGCGAAAGTCAAGTCTCTGGTCGGCAGCCAATCTTCGCCATCACATCAATTGGCTAGAACTCAGGGCGGTTTGGTTGGGCCTGCGCCATTTTCAACAGACGGTTGCCGGGTCCACAGTTCTGGCCATGACCGACAACACAACGGTCGTCGGCTATATCAAAAACCAGGGGGGAACATGGTCAAGGGAGCTAAGCAACTTGACTCAAAAGATTTTAGAGGGGGCAGAGTCGCAGGATGTCAGTCTTCTGGCCCGTCACATCCCGGGCTCCCTGAACACCATCGTCGACGCCCTCTCTCGGAGGGGACCGGTCTCCTCGAACTGGTCTCTGAACCCCCAGGTTTGCAGTCACCTGTGGCGTCTTTGGGGTCAACCTCATTTGGACCTGTTCGCCACGTTCCAGAACAATCGTCTGCCTCTCTATGTGTCTCCATTCCCGGACCCTCATGCCTGGGCGGTCGATGCTCTCGCTCAGGATTGGTCCACCCTTTGGGCGTACGCTTTTCCACCGTTCTCCCTGATTCCCGTGGTTCTGCAGAGGATTCGATCAAGCACGGCTCAGATCATCCTGGTGGCTCCCAATTGGCCGGCCAAGCCCTGGTTCCCAGAGCTTCTGGATCTTGTGGTGGATCGTCCGCGGTCGTTGCCGCTGATCCTCAGTCTTCTTCGTCAGGGACATCAGTTTCACGAACATCTCGACGTCCTGCATTTTCACGCGTGGAGATTATCCGGCGTTCTTTCGGAAAGGTTGGTTTTTCGAAGAACGCTGCCAGACGGATGTCCAGAACAGTTCAGTCATCCTCCGAGCGTCTGTATCAAGCCAAGTGGAAAGTCTTCTCTTCTTGGTGTAGTCGACGGCAAGTTGATCCACGCCGTCCCCCTCTCCCTACGGTAGCGGACTTTTTTGTCTGGTTGAGAGACAAGCGCAAGCACGCTCTTACTACTGTTAAGGGGTATCGTGCTGCCTTGACTAATGTGCTGGCTTCTCACGGATTGGATATTTCATTGTCACGGGAGATTTCTGCCCTGTTCAAATCCTTCGCTCAGGATTTGCCCCCGGTCTCCCGTGCACTGAAGTGGGACTTGTCTTTGGTCCTTTCTAGTCTTAATGAACCTCCATACGAGCCTCTCGAGGAAGCGGAGCTTCGTTTTCTCGTGCATAAGACAGTGTTCCTGTTGGCCCTTGCTTCCGCGAAGCGGGTCAGTGAGCTTCAGGGACTGTCTGCGGAGGTATTGCACCCGGAAGATTGGTCTTCCGTTACCCTTCAGTACCATCTGGGGTTTCTTGCCAAGACCGAAACTCCTTCTGCCCTGTCGGCTGGGATGCGAACGTTCTCCGTCCCTGCCTTGTCTCAATTGGCGACTGACTGTGGGGATCTGTCCCTATGTCCGGTGCGTGCTCTACGTATATACCTGAAGAGGACTAGGCCTTCACGACCAAGCGACTCACGTCTTTTCCTCCCGTTTTTGGCGTCGCGAGGGCAAGTCTCCAAGAATACGATTTCGCTTTGGATCAAGGCTGTCGTCACCTGTGCCTATCGTCAGGATCGCCGCGACCTCCATCAGCTTTACGGTCGTACGGCTCACGAGGTCCGCGCCATCTCCACGTCATAGTCTTTCGCCCACAACATGTCTCTTCCTGATCTCATGAAAGCAGCCACTTGGAGGTCGCATTCTACGTTCTCCTCGTTCTACCTGCGTGATGTGTCTCTCCTCGCTGATGATCTGTATCATCTGGGTCCCATCGTCGCCGCTCAAGTCATCGTGCAGCCCACTGCTTCGTCTGCTAAGAGTCCGGGGGGGGGAGCGCCGTGTCAACACCTAGCTACGGCTCATCGCCTAACAAGGGACTCGTCGTCGGGTATGTAATCTCAGATTCCTCTGGATTACAATGTATCTCTCAGTATACTATTAACTTCCGAGCTACTCTGTGGTTAATTAGTATCATAATTACTATAGGAAAGGAGCAGGTTACTTTTCTTTATACAGTAATTATTGTCACTGGTATTATGCATAGTTCTCATCCTTCTACTTTCAGGGGATGATCTTGTGCAAGGCGTACTTTCTCTCTGAGGGGCCTGCCACCGGCAGGCCGTTTCCCATAGTCAGAGGTAAGTATCGCTTTAATAGCATAACAAATCAAAAGTTTTAAATTAACTTTTATTTTTATACTATGCATACTTACCTCTGACGCTGGATGGTCCCTCCCTCCTCCCCACTGATTATATTCTTCTCTTTTCAGAAGATAAACCTTCAGTGATCAAGCTTTGCAACTCAACAAAAGTGAATTGGAAGGCAGTGGACCGGCACGATCATGCTACCACACGGAGGGTGAACTGCTCAGGTAACTACCATTACTAGCGCAGGGTCTAAACGGACTTCGTTTTAGCTTTTTCACCCATATTTCATGTGTGGTTGGCGAATGAGGGCTCGCCAATTACATGACCCCATAGTCAGAGGTAATATGCATAGTATATAAATAAAAGTTGATTTAAAACTTTTGATATCTCGCTTATTATATATCGACTTTACACCTTGGGAATCAGTTGTGGAAATATAGGGAATGATATATGCTGAATACTCGGATGACCTTGGATTTGACCTTTGACCTCATTTTCAAAGTCACAGGACAAAATGGCTAATATCTCGCTTATTATCGACTTTACAGCTTAGGAATCAATTGTGCACATTTAGGAAATGATATATGCTGATTATTGTCATGACTTTGAATTTGACCTTTGGACTTATTTTCAAGATCGGAGCACAAAATGGCTAGTATCTCACTTATTATCGACTTTACAACTTGGGAATAAATTGTGGACATATAGGAAATGATGTATGCTAAATATCCTTGTGACCTTCAAGTTGGCCAATGACCTTATTTTCAAGGTCACGGGACAAAGGGGTTACTGTCCAAAGTATAAAACATATATTGTGCAGTAACTTTCCTTAGTCTTTAGGCTTTTTTTTCAATATCACGGGACAAAATGGCTAGAATCTAAATATAAAACTTGTATTTTCCGGTAACCTTTCTTAACCTTTGGCCTAATTTTTCATGTTTGGGATAGGTATGTCTGCCTGTATGTCTATGATTGCTACTTAAACTCTAGTGTATTTATGAGGTCGGTGAGAGGAGCCATGCGCTGGTTTTTACAGAACCTGAATATTTTTTTTCTTCTCAAAATCAATCTTATGTCAAATTTATATATTTTGAAATTCGTTAGCTATTTTAAGGAGTATTCTTTGCGGCAAACAGGAGGTTGCTTTCATTAGGTATGTTTAGATATTTCTTTTCTGATTTCAATATTCATGGCATTTTGGTAACTAGGAACAACTGCTGCTATATGGAACATACCTAAGTAACTTTGCAACCAATTCTGAGAACTGATTGCTGGGATATCTCCTGCCAAACAAAATGCATCGAACTGGCACAGATTGCCACTTGTGTGGTTGGAAATAGATCTAGTTATTGAATTCATTTTAAAAATAGCATTTTCTTTCTTTAAAATTTTTATGCCCGTCTTGAGATATTGAAGTGCTGTGAAACCTATTTAACACCACTCAATCATTTGTCAAAAAAATATATCCTTACTTGATTTGATGCTTGAACTGTAGTCGAAATTCAGCTGGAGACCTCGTCCAGAGGCCGTTTCGTGCATTTACCACTAGGTGCACAAGGTGCAGAAGCGAGTGGAACAAGTTTCTACGGGTACGACCCGGGTCGTGTTCGTTTCTGAATTTTGTTTTTATTTCTGTTTTAGCGTCAGTCGCAACCAAAACAACTTGTGGAATTTCAAGAAAATTCACTGTTTTGTTTCACTGTTCTAGACATTATAGCATTCATTGAATTCGAGATAAACTCGGAGACATGGTTCGAAGTAAGACGTGTTTGTTATTTTTTGTGCCTAATTGAAATAGATCTAGCATATTACTATATTCGTGGGCGATAATAGGATATATTGGGTCAGGCTCAACTGTATGTCAAACAATAGGCTTACTACACTATCTGACTATACCAGTATACGAGCTCAGATGGGAAACCAACTGAAAAGGCCTGAAAAAACACCATTGGCGAATTTGGAATGTGGCGTATTTAGGACAGATGGCTCGTCCATGAGGTCCGTGAGAGACGCCATGTCATGTGCTGGTTTTTACAGAACCTGAATATTTTTTTTTTTGTTCTCAAAATATCAATCCTTATCTTATGTCAAATTTATATATTTTGAAGCTCGTTCGCTCTACATATTATGGGGGCTACTTTGGTCATTCCTCTACTTTTTACAGGTAGGGGACCAAATGTCGAACAGTACCAAATGTCGAACACAGTTCTAAAATTCCTCACTCAATCAAATTAAAACTCACTGCACATGAGTGTGCAATTGTCAGATATAAACAAATCTTACTATGAAATTTTATTTAAATCGGATGTTCTTTGAGCACTGATAAATTTAGGAACTGTGTTTTGTGTTTGGTACTGTTCGACATTTGGTCCCCTACCTGTATGGAATTCCCATTACGAAGCATGAACTGCGTATTGTGAGCTGTAAGCTGGTATGGAAGAGAAACGAGAAATGATTATTTTATATATATGGCTTATTGAGAAATGTATATATGCCTACCATATATTCCAGTTGCATTTTGTTGCACACAGGTCGCAGTTTGTGACATGAGCTTGCAGTTTAATTGTAACATTAGCTCTCAGTTGGCAGTTTGTAGCTCGCAGGTCAGAGTTTATAGCTCACATATCAGTGTATAGCTCACAGATCACAGTGTGCAGCTCGCAGTTCGCATTGGGAATTCCATGACTTTTTGTTTAAATTGGTCATTTCTCTAAGTTTGTTTTTTAATAAGCAAATTTATATGGAGGCACACTTTTTCGGGTGCATATCAATACATTTTTGTGTTTCAGTAACTGAAGATCTGATCAGAAAACGTGCAGAACACAATGAATGTGTCATTTCAACACTTCAAGAATTATCACTCCACCAACAAGATATAGAGCGGTATGTAATATGCTAAAAATAAAGGCATAAACTTTACATTATATTGTAGTACATGTATGCAATTCTTTCTGCTCATTCTGTTGCATTAAAAAATAGCAGAGTATGCATTTATAAGCAATGCGATTTTTTAAAGTGTGTGTTGTACACAGTCAAATCCCGGTCTACTCTTTTTATTCAAATAGTTTCTTTTTTCTTCTCAGAATAGAGTACCTTGACAAGTGGTGCAGAGAACTAAAAATACTGTATTTGCAAAGCAATTTGATCCCAAAAATAGGTGAGCCTTGATGAAATATAATAAAATGTATTATGGTATTTGTTATGCTTGAAGTGATAACTTTGATTGTTGGATGCATATATTAGGCAGCACTTATTCACCAAACGGCACTTATTATAATTTACACGGGTCCGTTAGTATCCTGTGCAGGAAATGAAAAATACCTGGTCAGTTCCCCCCACAAGCAGAGGTCCACCGCCTCTCGGCTCTCTTGGTTTTGGTGGGCACTCATCGATAATGACTTCAACATCTTCAAAGTTTAAAGTTTTCCAGCACAATCAAGATGGAGAAACATGCGAGGAAGTGCATCAAGTGTGACCATTTCTTGTTCCTCACCAATGTGGAATTGTGGATCCACACATTAATTGTGTTACTTGTCATTTCTTCGTCTGCTTTAATTGTATGAACACATGTGTGAACATTGGCCGGACAAGAGATTCGATTCAACCGATAGCAGATCATTCCTCTTCAACTCGAGTTGATTCTCTGGAGAAGCAGATGAACAACTTGCAGATGTTGATAAAGCAGATGTCTGCACTTCTCCAGTCTCTAACGGGAAAAAGATCCCACACCCACGGTGGATGAACATCCTGAAATTGAGGTGGTTTCGAAGGATGTCTGATTGGTGGGGGTGGGGGGGGGGGGGTGAATCAGTCCTGTTCCAGCCCTTTTTAGCCCAGCTGTTCCTCATGGAGCCTGTCTTCTCTGGAGCTGCTCATTGCCGAAGACAAGGTTCTGCAGAGTTTTCTGTGGCGGATTCCTGCTCACAAACCCGGAACCGAAGTCTGCCGAGACCACATGCTTTGAGGTGCGCTCCAAGACCGGTCTGACCCACTTCACTACCGACCAGCCTTCGAGTGCAGTCTAGCTTTCTTCAATCAGCCAAGAGGTCAATGTGATGGTGGTCACGAACACCGAGCAACACCATAATGTCACGAAAGCCACTGGTGACCAACACCAGGACCAGGACCGCACCGACCATACTGAACTCACGGACCATACTAGGCAGTGGAGTTCCTTCTTCGGCGTTCAAATGGGTTGATCGTCCATTGCAGCCTTCCCGAAGGATACAAGCCTTCGACCATTTTATGGACATGCTGCCCAGGTCGACCGTCCATCGGACTTGACCTGCCTCCCTCCTCCGCAGCGGGTGGACTGGACTGTATTCATAGGTCTCAATCGACCTTCCTATGGAGGCTTCACATTTTTGCCCATGTTTGTCTCTGGGTACAGAAGCCATTTCCGGACCTGATTCCTTTAATATCCAGAGGTGAAGGAGCATCATGGTGTTCCACGAGCATCTGGGACTGTAATACTGTAAAACGACTAATTTTGGCGGCTATTAAATTTGGCGGTTTTGAGCCCCATGTCATTTGGCGGAGATTTTATTTCGTGGTTTCAAAACCACACATATTTCTTATCATATATCTAGTTAATTTGGCGGACAATTTAATTTGGCAGTTTTTCCCCTACCGCCAAATCTGCCAAATAAGTCGTCCGCCAAAATTAGTCGTTTTACAGTATCTCCGTGCATATTGTTCGTCATTCTGTCAGACCATGAGGCTTTTCAATGAAGGTTTCCAAGCGTATGTCCAGAACTGTTCACTCTACCTCAGAGTGACTCTACCAGGCTAAGTGATGAGTCCCTTCTGGTATTACTGCAGCAGATCGATTCACGCCATCCACCTCTGCTTGCAGTAGCAGGCACTATTTAGAGTTACCGTGCAGCTATCACTAATATCCTTCCACCCTATGGTCTCCTAATTAAAAGGAGATTTTGGCTCTGTTCAAGTCTTCCTCCCAGGATTGACCATCAGTTACTTGGCTTCAGAAGTGGGATCTTTCTCTCATTTTGGCAAGTCTGAACGAATCTCTTATAAATGAGCCTCTGGGAAAGGCAGACTTGCATTACTGCTGACTGATCTTTCATCACTCTCCAATACTAGTATGCCATAGAGTTTCTTGCTTAGACCAAATCCCTTTGTTCTCTGGAGGCAGGGACACAAATTTAGTTCACCTGCATTTCGTGAACAGTTTGGCAAATTAGTGCTGCGAATCTGTGCACCCCACAATCAGAGGTGAGTACTATGTATGCATTGTATGAAAAAACATGGCTTATAGTGTCTGATATTTCTAGTATTTTGTGGCATTTATTCTATTCCACTCTGTATGGATTTATTTCAGAAAATGTTGGTCGACTTAAGAAACTTGAATACATCAATCTTGCTCTGAACAACATCGAAAGGATAGAAAATCTAGAAGGTACGGCGGCGGTATGGCGGTCTATTATTTCAGTGAAAATCATTAATTTTGCAAGTCTCGATATAGAATGAATAATGAAGCATTTTATGAATAGCATATGTAATCATTGTGATATTGACCAGTTCATTTTCACATTTGTAGGATGCGAGTCTTTGAAAAAGTTGGATCTGACTGTGAACTTTGTCGGGGAACTTACAAGTATAGAGTCACTCAAACATCTCATTCACCTTCGAGAATTGTGAGTGTGTTCTTCATGTTGTTATGTTAGAAAGCATGGCTGTGAATGACAATGTGAGAAAAACTGATGGATCTAGATCTATTTTAAAATTTTGCCCCAATTAATGTACTATATATGTGTGACATATCCAGTACAAATGTATTTTGTCCTTAACACCCTGAAACGTTGCAAAACATTGATATTACAGATTTCTTACCGGCAATCCATGTACTGAATATATTGGTTATCGACCATATGTCATTTCAACTCTACCACAACTCAAGGTCTGTCTACAATTCCAATCTGGCTCCTAATATGCAAGTTTGAGCAAAGTTTTGTGTTAAATAAATTAATGTGTTAAATAAATTAATTTCACAACACTTTGAAAGTATGCAGAAGTGCATTTCATCTTATAAGTGTGCATGTATTGTGTCTATATTTGTAGTACCTCGATGGTGTTGAGATTGAAAAATCAGAAAGGATTGTGGCCTTGCAGGTACGTTAGTTTATCAGTGGGCATCCTGTGTGTCAACTTCAATTCTTTACCTCCAAGTGAAGTCTGAAGGCTCAATGCAAATGGTTGATGCAAAAAAATAAGAAACCATTCTAAATAAAATTGTATTTTCCAGTCATTACCAGAATTCCGAGATGACATTCTCAAACAGCAAAGACAGTATGCAATTAAACGGGTACGTGTGTTGCTGTTAAAGGTTTAGTAATATACCTATTTAGTCGAATATTTTCTTGACTTAATATGATGACACTTAATAACCATTACCAATATATTGGATGCAGGAGAAGCAGAAGTTGGCAGAGCAGAGGGAAGGAGGAAGCGGGGAGCGTAAGGATGATCGCTGGTACACAGATATCGACACAGAAAGGTATGCCGTGCCTTTGTGAGCTTCATGGATAGAGTAGAAACTTACTCCACAATGACTTGCCTTGTTTAAGGTAGTCCGCTCCAAACAGTGAGGGGAGGGGATCAAAGAGTTTTTTAAAATAAATAACTGTGTCAACATAATCTAGAGCTTCAAAATGATATATTTTATAGAGTTGCTGTTCAGCATCCTGAAACTGAAAACAAAATAGGGGGTCACCGTATCCGTTCGCATGGAAAACACGATGCAAGATGTGAATATGAACGAAAAAATTTGCAAAAATGCCATAATTTATGTCATTTTAGGTAAGTTTATTTTATACATCACCAATCTAAACTACTACATGCTCCTTTTCGATCCTTTGGATCGTTCTGGATAGAAATTCGCGTACTGAAAGCAAGGCACGATCGTCTGCCTGCATGACTCGAGCGCTCCTTTTGCCGCCAAAACCGCCGCGCATATGCGCGCGCAGCTGCGCAGAAGCTTCACTTTTCTGTCCACCGCCATTTTTGCTTGGCAGCTTTGGATTTTGGTTCCCGGTGAATTCGTAGAATTTAGTCTGCAAACTAGACTTTTGCGATATATTCTTACGGAATTTCACCTGCCACGTTCATAGACATCGTTTTGTGTCTATTTGGATAAGTATCGGTCGATAGTTTGTTACTTGCTAGATCGTCAGCGATTTGTTTAGCCAGTTCACCCTATTATCGTCCATCCGTCGTACTTGATAGTGTACTTGTTGTTTACATCTATCAATAGTTCTACGTTAATTTTCTACTGTATATATTGTGTATACGTATACTGTAGTTTATATATTCGTAGTCCTCTTAGGGTTCTTTTTTTTCAGCGCGGTCTCAGGTTTGCATATTTTGCCCGCCCTGTTACTGTGTGTGGTTAGTTCCCTTGTGTGATCATGACTTCACAATCCTCCCTTGGTACCGGTGCCATGGACGAACGTCCATGCCCGAAGTGTCTGGTCAATACCCTCCGAGGAGGGGAGAAACACAGTGTGTGTTTCGACTGTTTAGACCATGGCCCGGTATCTATGGAGGATTTGAGGTGTGATCTGTGTCGTTTCTGGCGTCCCTCTTCCTTCGTGCAGGCGACTGCAAAGTATTCCGAAGCCTCGTTGGCTTGTCGGGATGCTTTGAGGCTTGCGGAAGCTTCGGCTCCGCAAGTCCGCCAGTCGCCCATGGAGGTGGAGACTCCGCCTGTGACGGCACAGATTGCGTCCGGTGTTAGCCAGCCCCTGGGGCTAACACAGGACATGGTCAACGCGGCTGTGCAATCTTTCTTTGCACAGTCGTTATCGTCCCTTCAGGGTCCCCTCCTGCCGGGTCTCTCTTCCCTGCTTGGACAGGGAGTCCCGGCCGGTTCTTCGGCTGCCCCTTCGTCGCAGGGAGAGCTTGCTCCCCCTGCTGGCAAGAAGTCGAAATCTTCTAAGAAGAAGGTTTCAGTTCTTGCCAAGGCGAAAGCAGCCAAGGAACCGCACTCCACCTTCGTCGTCCCTCAGTCGGGGCCGATCGAGGTGGAGGGGTCCGTAGTCTCTTCCCCGGGGCCTTCCAAGAAGAGGAAGCGTGCTTCCTCTAAGCGCCGTGGTGCTGAGACCACATCGATTTTCGATGTGGCTCAGGCTTCGTCCGACCTCTCGGTGGGCGACGATCAGGCTTCGGGCTTCGATCGGCGGGGCAGCTTGGATGGCTCATTCGGGTCCTCGGTCTCGAGGTTCGAGGGGGGAGAGTTCCCTTTGTTTGGGGGTGAGGCTCTCGATCGTTCGTGCGATCGGGAGTCTTCACTTGGCGGTCGTGCTCCTGGTCCTCGATCAGGGCACGATCGGGCGGGTGGTGCTGGGGTCGTTCCTCAGGGCCACTCAAGTCCTGTGTACGCGGATGTAAGTCGCCGGACGGGCGCGATCGCTGAGCAGGCATTCCCTCGCCCGTCCTTTGATGTACCCTTGGGGTCATCGAGGTCTTCGATCGGACCTGTGAGGTCCAACGATCGGGGGGGTCGAGTGGAAGCTGATCAGGAGTCGTCCTCCTCGGAGGATGAGACTTCCGATCAGGCCGGGGGTTCTAACTTCCGGTGGGCTTTGGAGTCGGTCGCAAGGCGAATGGACTTGCCGATCGATGCTCCAGGGCCCTCACGGGGAACCGGTAGGTTCGCGTCGGCGCCAGTTCGTCGGCCGATCCGGCTCCCTGTGGCTCCCGCGTTGGTCAAGTCTTTCGACAAGATCAACAAGGGAGTTACGGCTAAGAAGGATGTGGCTCGTACGGAGTCGACATTCCCGACTAGCCGTGTTCGACCTGAGTCGATCGACACCTATCGGACTGTAGAGTCCGAGGGTGGACATCAGACTTCCGTCCCGGTCGAAGACCCTAACCTTCACCTGCTTTCCCGGAAGCAGGGTACGGTCTGGTCAGCTTATGTGAAAAAGGCTCGCCTTTCTCACTGGCAGACGCTGTCTCATCAATTGATGGGGCAGCTCTCGTTGACAGATCACCTGACCACCTTGGTTCAGGAGTTTGTGGACGAGGCGGATCTGGAGGAGGGGAGTCGCGCCAACATACATGCAGCACTCGGCGTCTTGGCCGGAGTGGTCCATGCTGCTGAGCGTGACAGTGCGCACCTGGGCGCACAATTGGATCTCACCATGCGTGATGCTGATCTCCGTCTGCTTTACGTGTCCGCTACGGACGTCGCTGAGCTACGTGGGAGGCCGCTTTTTTCAGGCTATACCTATGTGATGGGGATGTCTCTGCCCAATTTGCGACAGAGCCATCTAGTTTCAACTTTGCTGCCCTCTGGCGAATGTTTCCGGTTGGTTTGTTGTCCCGTTGTCACTTCCATTTTGTGTTTTGATGCGGCAACATCACTCCAGCGTAATGCTGCATTGATTTGTTTAGTTGGCCGTTTTTGTATCACGATCATTCGGTAGGTTTGAATGTTTTCACAGCATTCATGCTTGATCCATTTCCTATGTTCCATTCTGATCTCTTTGGTAGTATCTTGGAGTTAAAGCTCTTGTTTTTCACTTGTCTGTTTTCCCGCCATTTTCTCGATACTATGGTAAACAAAGCATTTAAATATGGCGTCCCATAGGCGTCAAAACTAATTAAATCACCAGACAGCTACAGATAAAGTACAGTGAATAAACACATAACCGATTGTAAATAACCAGAATAGTTTTATTATCTCATGTTCAATAATCATCATTTCATTTCAGAATATCACTTCGTTCATTTATCATGACTCAGGAGTTCACCTCCAGCTTGCGCTCTTAACACTGGGGTAAGGTATCATTTTGCACATTGAGCTTCTACAGCAAATGGTGTTTCATTGAGTTTGACAATTCGCATAATTGTCTGATTAGCATTTCGAAGGTTCAAACTGCCTTTTGGCACATTTCATTATCATTGATTATTTATTTATTGTTGGAACAGTTGCGAAATTGCTTGCATTCAACATGTATCCATGCCCGTTCCTACATGTCACTCATTTCCGTATTTTATATATTTTAGGGTGAATTTGACCGACGTAATAAATTCGGCACATCAAACTCCTGTCTCGTTATCTTAAACGAACAACCCCGCAACACCTACGCCAACCTCTCTCGATCGGATATTTCCGTCATGCGGGAACATCTCCGGGATGAGGCTATGGCCAAGGCTTTGCTTGGGAAGTCGGCGGGGTCTGGGACAGGCAAGAAGACCAAGGGTCAGAAGCCTGCCCAACCTCAGGCACCACATGCACCCGCTTCTACGCAGCCGCCCTTCGTGGGGCGCAGCCTCCCCCTCCCCAGGGGGATGGCAAGCGCGGAGGCAAAGGGGGTGGACGCTTCAAGGGCAAAGGGAAAGCTTCTGGTAAGAAGTGACTCGTTGCGGGAAAGCGTAGGCTCTGTGGAAGGTTCAGTTCTTTCGGAATTCGATCTTCCACAACCTGGTACAGTCGGGGGACGCCTGGCTCAGTTCGTCCAGAACTGGAGCGATCTGGCGTCGTCAGACAATTCAGTCGTGGCATGGGTGAAGTTCGGTCTCACCTTCAGATGGGAGGCTGGAAAACCACCGATCAGACCCAAAGCGTGGTTCTTCCCTGTGCCCGGCGATCGGGAAAAGTTTCAGCTTCTGCAGCACGAGGTGCAGCAGTTGCTAGAGAAACGTGCGATCGAGGTGGTCAAGGACGAGAGAGGATTCTATTCTCTCATCTTCCTAGTGCCGAAAAAGACAGGCGGGTGGCGTCCCGTTTTCGATCTGTCAAACCTCAACAAATTCCTGATCATACCCAGGTTCAAGATGGAGTCGGCGCTTTCCGTCCAGAAAGCTCTGTCCAAGGGGAAGTGGGCAGTCAGTATCGACGTCAAAGACGCGTACTTACATGTGCCAATACACCCAGCCGATCGGCGATACCTCAAGTTCGCCTTCGAAGGTTCGGTGTATCAGTTCAGGGTACTTCCTTTTGGAGTAGCCACCGCCCCTTACGTGTTCACCCGTATCGTAAGGACGATGGCAGCCAGGTTTCGATCGGTTGGAATTCAATTCCACCATTATATCGACGATTGGTTAATCATAGCCGACTCCCCGTCTCAGGCTATAGAGCAATCCGGGTTCGTCCTCAGGTTGGCGACCAGCCTCGGCTGGATCCCCAATTGGGCGAAGTCTCATCTGTCCCCGACACAGAGGTTCGAGTATGTCGGGGTAGATTACGATCTAGAGCGAGGAGTAGCTCTTCCTCCGCGGAAGAGAGTTCTCAAGGCGATTGCGGCGATGGAGGTCGCGCTGACGCAGTCGTCGATCACAGCTCGACAGTTTCTGTCCATCATCGGTCTGTTGGCGTCGATGGAGAAACAGGTGCCGTTCGGCAGGTGCTTCCTCAGACCCATTCAATGGTGTCTAGCGTTGCAATGGCGGATACTCACCGATCGACTAGACCAAGTCGTATCGGTGGACGATCGTGCTCGGGAAGCAATGCATTGGTGGCGGGACCATCGGAATCTTTTCCGAGGGATGCCACTCGCGGAGTATCTGCCCGATCGGACCTTCTTCACCGATGCGTCAGAATTGGCTTGGGGAGCTCATATGGACGAGCACGAACTCTCTGCTGTGTGGAACACGAGCGAGAGGGCGTTGCACATCAATGTCCTAGAGCTGCGAGCGGTGAGACGTGCGTTCGAGATCTGGGGGCCTCAGAGTCCCCCAGGGACGAAGTGGTTGGTCTTCACAGACAACAGCACAGTAGTAGCGCACATAAACAAACAAGGTGGAACTCGGTCGAGTCAGCTTTGTTTGGAGGCCGAGTGTCTGATCAGGTTTGCCTTCAAGTACCGTCTGTTTATCAGGGCGAGGCACCTGCCGGGTCACAGGAATGTCCTAGCGGACGCTCTGTCGAGACCGGACAAGATCATAGGCACGGAGTGGAGTCTGCATCCGGGGGTGTTTCGGCGCGTTTGTCAGGCGTTCGGGACACCGAACATAGACCTGTTCGCAACCTCTCGGAATCACAAGCTCCCGGTCTACTTCTCACCTCTGCCAGAGAGCGAGGCACTGGCTGTGGACGCGATGTCTCAGTCGTGGGACGGGATGTTCGGGTATGCGTACCCGCCAACTCGATTCCTAACAGAAGTGCTGCACAAAGTAGCCAGGTCTCAGTGCGAGATTCTGTTGGTGGCGCCATGCTGGCCGATGCAGGCGTGGTTCCCCCTGCTACTGTCCCTCCTGATCGATGTACCACGGGTTCTCCCGATCGAGGACAGGTTGCTGAAGCAACCGGGGCGGGATATATTTCACGATTCCGTCCACGTGCTCAAATTACACGTCTGGAGGCTATCGAGCGATCCTTCCAGGAGGCAGGATTTTCTCAGCAGGTGTCCGTACATCTCGCGAGAAAGAATAGGAGATCCTCCTCTAAAACGTATGAGGCTAAATGGAGAGTATTCGTACGTTGGTGTAACGGAAGGCGCATTGATCCGCTCTCTGCCCCTCTGAATGCAGTGCTAGACTTTCTCTGCTATCTCTTTGATAGGCTTAATTTGAAGCCTACTACGATCGAGGGATACAGGTCCATGCTGGGCCCTGTATTCCGTGCTAGGGGGATCGATTTAACTAATAATCGTATCCTTGCTGATCTCTTGGCGTCCTTTAGGACGCAAAGGCCACGTGGAGTTCCTACTCTACCGGATTGGGACATGGCTTTTGTGCTATATTGTCTTACTAAAGCACCTTGGGAGCCTCTCAAGGAAGTTTCCTTGCAGAGGTTAACTCTTAAGACTTTCCTGCTAGTTATGCTAGCAAGTGGTCGAAGACGCTCAGATGTCGCGGCGATCGACGTATCGCGAGTCGCATTTGGCGCGGATGGGTCCGTTTCCTTATACCCAGTACGTGATTTTATGCCTAAAACACGTGCTGCAGTTGAGGGCGGGAAAGCGTTCTCCCCTATCGTAATTCCGTCACTGGGCGGTTACGTAGGACGGAATGAGCCGGACGCTCTATTGTGTCCGGTAAGAGCGCTGAAAATCTACATCGATCGTACCAGATCGATCAGGAAAGATCGCAAGCGATTATTTATTTCCTATCAGCCTAACAGGGCTACGGATATCTCCACAGCTACACTATCCCGATGGGTGAAGGTTGTAGTGAGGACTGTCTATGCGGAATCAGGTGCTGACGATCGAGTCACTTACAAAATATCGTCCCACCAAATCCGACACATCTCGATGTCTTTGGCGGCCAGGTCGAATATTCCGTTGGAATATATCGTGAGGGCTGGAATGTGGACTAATTCTACGACATTCATCGGGTTCTATCTGTCCAATGCTGCCGAACTTCAGGACCAGTCGTCCAGATTTAGACTGGGTCCGCTGGTCGTAGCGCAAGCTGTTGTTTGAACCAGCTGGACAGAAAAGTCTTGGTTTTAACGTGCACGTGTATATAAGCAACGCTTTGTGTTTGTGTTTGAATTCTTTATGTTACGGTCTCAAGTAGAGTTCCGTTTTCCACCGATGGGTGAAGAAGAAATTCGTGCATGTCGGAGGCAAGCGATCGCACCGCTAGGTGAATATCTTTATTATTACTAAAGATATATTGAAAATGTAGCATTTTAGCGATTCGCTTGAAATCAAGACTATCGTCTGTTTTCATGACTCTCTAGCACTACTGCTCCACCGCCTATCCTTTGATTCTAAGGAGCATGTAGTAGTTTAGATTGGTGATGTATAAAATAAACTTCCCAAATTTTAATTGTAAATTTGCCGTTTATTGTTATTACTCACCTCTAAACTACTACAGTAAAGGCCCTCCCATCCATCCCCGCCAGTTATGTGCTAGGGGCTTCCTTTTGTCGTTTGTTGGACAGAAAAGTGAAGCTTCTGCGCAGCTGCGCGCGCATATGCGCGGCGGTTTTGGCGGCAAAAGGAGCGCTCGAGTCATGCAGGCAGACGATCGTGCCTTGCTTTCAGTACGCGAATTTCTATCCAGAACGATCCAAAGGATCGAAAAGGAGCATGTAGTAGTTTAGAGGTGAGTAATAACAATAAACGGCAAATTTACAATTAAAATTTGGGAAATTTGTGTGATTTCGATCGAATATATAGAAGAAACGAGCACGGTGACCCCCTTTTTTCTTTTCAGTATTAGGATGCTGATCATTTACTCTATAAAATAATGTCATTTCGAAGAGATAATATTCAAGAAATGACTTTTAAATTTTGACTTTTCGTTACCTCACTGTTTGTAGCGGACTACGTTAATACCTGATCAGCATGATACACTATGGCGATATAAGTCCAGACACATATGAATATTTAATGTTTCAGAGATCAGTCTCTTCAGATACAAGAAATCAAAGAAGAAAAGACTGAAGAAGAGAAGGAGAAAGAGTGAGTTTATGACTTTTTATATTGACAATCCAGTGCTTACAGAGATATCAAAGCTTTTCAGTAAAACTTTGTATTCTGCACAAATTACGTACATGATTGTTTGTAGATTTTGGGATGAAAAAGTGCCGTTCACCCCAGAGTCCAGAATAAAGGTTCATGAACACATGAAGGAAGTCAAAAGGAAAGAAGAAGCAAAGAGGTATGACCAAACGAAGTAACGAAGTAATAAAGTTGGGGGAAAAAATTTCAAAAATTTGCTGAGGATGTTTTTTTTCAAGAAATGTTTTTCAAGTAAAAATGCAAATATTTGGGTGCATATACATTCTAACCTTTATGAATCATTGAAATGTCAAATTTGAGCTGCTGACTTTCCCCTGTATTCATATATGCATAGTTGTGATGTTTTCCCACCCACCTATCACTATTAAATGGCCGTATTTTTAGTGCTGGTCGCACAGGACCCGATCCCCCTAAGCGTGAGCGTCGCCTGCAGGGACCAGACGGCCGTATGTTCAACATCAATGAGGCCAAGTAGGTTTGGCTCAGATTTGAAAAAAAGCTTTTTCAAATGCCCCCAAGAGCATATGATTTTCTATCACTCTATTATTAGGCATCCCGATTGAAAATCGGGAGGCCTTTTTTTCAATTCACTTGAGCGTTCATTGCAATGATTTACTTTGCAGAGTTGACTTCGAACTAACAGAAAATGACAATGAAGTTCAGTTGGATGTGACCATTTTCAAGTACGTGTATTCTCTGTATTTACATTAGGTCTGTTGCTTATATGTACTGCATTTACATGAAATCCATGTATCAAATAGTTGCTATATTCAACAGCTAGTCATGAGTCGGTCACAAGTTCTCATAATATGCATAAATAAGCAGTAAATTCAAGATGAGATTTTATCGCCCAGACATATGGACACATCACTGTGTGACGTTGATGTACAGCCGACCTACGTGCGTGTTGTGATCAAGGACAAGGTAACTGCTGACACCAAGATTCTCTATAAATATCCGCATCAGAAGTTCAGTTTGGACGTGTTACCTAACAGTATGATTTATGCTGCGATATTTCTATCAGGTTCTACAGCTCGTGCTACCGGAGGAGGTCAAGCCAGACTCGAGTTCTGCCAAGCGTTCTCAAGCAACAGGTCATCTCCTCATCACCATGCCTAAGGTACAGACTTCTATCACAGGTGTCACACTCTTCCATCTACTCCTGATTAATTAGTAGTTAGGGCATTTCGGTAATTGGGGTGAACTTGGTTCTCAGTCAAAGACATTTTGATGAGTCAGCATTTTTCTCGGCCATATCTCGGAAATGGTGGGTCATAGAGCAAAGCAGGCATTTTTTTAGGACTTGTCGCCTTAGACATTTGTATCTTTGGAGTATGTTGGGTGTACATATACTTTCCCCTTGACAGAAACTTTTTTGCCAAGTTTTTCATATCTCGGAAACGGTGGGTCATAGAGAAAATTAGCCCAAAGGCTAAGATAGGTTACCGGACAATTTTGGTTTGGCCATGGCAGCATTAGCAGGTAACAGACCTTTAGATTTACCAATCAAGGTTCGCAGTGTAAACATATGACCTTGGGATTCACCAATCAAGATCATCCGTATGAACTTCGATGTTACCATTACATGTATGTGTGCGGCATTTGATATTCTATATGTTGGGTGGAATCGTTTAGGCCGCTCAGGTCAATTTACACATTCCAAGTCAGACATTTGGCACTCAAGGTCATCTGATGTCAAGTTCAAGGTCATCATTAGTTGTGCCATATATGTCTTCCTATATGTTCATAATGCAAACATGAGCTCTATCTGCAAGCATTTCATCTATAGAGGCAAATCTGGGCATTTTTCGACCCCAAAATGGCTGTTTTGACCTTTCAAGGTCATCGAAGGTCAAATTCAAGGTCACCACACAAGTCGCCATATATGACTTCCCATTTGAAAGTGCCAATTTCTAAGCTCTATCTTCAAGCGTTCTATGAGTACAGTCCTGACAGCTCCCATTATGAAGGAAAAAAGTGCCGAAAGTCCAAAAAATTTTTCAAAGGGTGAAAAAATGTTTTTGCCTAGAAATGGCCCAAAATGGATAGTAGTGCGATTTGGGGCGGAAAATTTTTTTTTCGCCGACTCGTCAAAAATTCAAAATGGCCGCCACACAAAGATCGGCGATTCAACGGCAACAAAACTTATACACGTCACAGAAGTAAATAAGAGGAATCTTTTTAAGCAAAAATCTCAAAACTGATCAGACAGTTTTTGAGAAAATACAGACCAGGTGCAAATTTGAGCATTTTTCGACTCAAAAATGGCTGTTTTGACCTTTCAAGGTCATCCAAGGTCAAATTCAAGGTCACCACACCAGTCGCCATATATGACTTCCCATTTGAAAGTGCCAATTTCTAAGCTCTATCTTCAAGCGTTCTATGAGTACAGTCCGGACAGCTCCCATTATGAAGGAAAAAAGTGCCAAAAATTTTCGAAGTCCAAAATTTTTTTCAAAGGGTGAAAATTTTTTTTTGCCCTAGAAATGGCCCAAAAGGATAGTAATGCGATTTGGGGCGAAAATTTTTTTTTTCGCCGACCCGCCAAAAATTCAAAATGGCCGCCACACGGAAACCGGCGAATTTAGGGCAACGAAACTTATACATATCACAGAGGTATATGAGGGGAATGTTTTGAAACCAAAAACTCAAAACTGATCAAAAAAAAACTCAAAACTGACAGTTTTGGAGAAAATGGCCGTCAAAGTCCAAAATTGAGCGTTTTTCGACAAAAACGGCCGCCATTTTGAAAAAAATGCGAAAATCAAAAAACAAAAAAATACCTCCTTCTCAAAATATTTTTAGGCATTTTTGTGCAAAATTTCAGAAAGATTCGATCGCTAACTTTAAAGATAAAAATGTTAACGCCGGACCGACAGACGGACGGACGGACGGACGGACGACGGACGCAACGCCATGCCTATAGGTTATCGGACCAAAGGTCCGGTAACCTAAAAATGAAAATTATTTTTGTGCGTTTTGGCCCTTAACCAGAATATTTTCGGCAAGTCATTTGCATTTTTGTGGCCACATCTATCCTTGTGGCTAACATCTATCCTTGCTTCATTCCTAAATGCCCCAAGGCATCTGTAGGCCTTAACGTCTATAGGTAGTTGTTACTAAAATTTGGTACCGATATATCTAAATACTGCCAAAATATTTTATTTTATTTACAGTCAATGAAACAAGAAAATAAAAGTTTACTACACTCCAATAAGTACCTAACAATCCCAACATGTCACTTGTGACATCATAGCCAGCCTATTCTCTGTGCACAGGTCAATCAGGTGGTGAGACCTGCGAGGGTACCAGGGCCCAAGGAAGTCACTCAACCGAGTGGAAAAAAATCGGAACAATCTAACGGGTAAATAGTCACAAATTTGATTTGTACTAAACTAAGAACTCTGTCCAAAAGACATATTGACGAGACAGTGATTGGTTGTTTACAGATACGAGAGGCTAGAGGCGGACCCCAGCGTTGCCAGTACGGTGGATTACGGCAATATTGTGACGGACACAGCTCTAGCCCCCAAACTCCCCCTTCTGGGTGCTAGACCGCGGGAGCGGCAGCAGCCTGTCGAGAGACAGAACAGTGAGGGTTTTGAGGATGACCCAGATGTACCACCGCTCATGTAGTTCACTGGGAATTTTAGCAGTTCGTGTATATTGTCATGTTGTGTATCATCATATCATTGAGTTACTTGTATAGTCCCTGTTCAGTGTGAGAGATTAAACTGTCTGTCACTGAGATCTGAGATTCTCCATTGAATTCAACACAAACATGCAAAAAATTCATTATATAATATAATAATCCAAAATTATTTACTCCATCAAAATAATGAATCAAAGAACCAGTGTACAATACATTCATGATGTATGACAAGATTTGTTCTAACAGTGAGATTTCATATGTCAGCAAATAAACCAATATACAAACACTTTGTTTACAGATAAACTGTTACTGCACAAATACGGAGCAGTCATTATCTGTTGCACACATCAGCTAAACACATCAGAGTTACAATTAAATTATTGCCAATAATTACTTTTAATGGAACGAAAAGTAAAGCATTTCACACGAAACAGCAAATTATCATACTGTTTTGACACAACATAATGATCTAGACAACCAGAGATAACAAAACCTCGTCCGCTCGATTCGGTGAAGGTACTCTTGTATAACCCCATTACTCGATATATTCAGAAAAGTTAAGTACAAGGTCATCTTTAAGGTCAACTTCGCCCTCGGGCACTTTGAAAGACCATGGGTCATAGGTGTAAATACAAATAAGATTGGACTAACCAAGGGTATCCTTCTATCTTCATTAGTTACCGAGATCGTATTACCTACTTGATTTGTACTAGGTTAATATTGACCTGGATTTGTTACCACTGTGAGCTAAAAAGCCTTGCCTGTGTTTATTACAGGGTTACTACCAGGTTTCTGTATGTATTATTCACGCTGCAATCCACTTGTATGGCTTGAAATATGCCATTTCATAATGGGACTGATCTCATTTCCATAGAAACGTTCATTACATCATGACGGTTGATCGGATTGGACTAAAAATTGAGTTAGCATTAGAGACCATTCCACCATCGTATCCAAGCATCATTGAAAATTTAGAGAAAATTACCGTTTTCATGAAAAGATCTAGAGAAGTTACGTCAAGGGCAAATCATGGTCATAAAGATGGGCCCCTCGATTCCTACTTGTACAAGATCAATCAAGCATGAAGTTTTATGCGTGAAGTTGAGTAACAATTAAATATTTCCTTTTTTTTTTATTTGCACCTTTTCAAAATTGTGTTATATGCCTATATCTTACCTCCAAAACACATTACGGGGTTATGGCTTATTAGCCTTACTGACATAGGAGTTCTCCATAGAGAGAACCCCATTTGGAAAAGGGGCTAGACAATGAATTGTCCAAGCCACTAACCCACGTGACCGGATGGTGACGCCATTCTCGTCTCCTATGGCTGCTCTACCACATTGGATTTGCCTTGCTGACATAACTTTGCGAATATTTTAGTTTTCATCGTCTTACGAACACTTTCTTTGCATGCCTTTTTGGATATTTCTTTTCCTCACTCTTTTGGCGTGCTTCGCGTGGATAGTTTCCGCTCCTCGGACTTCGTTTTGTGTTTGGAGCGCGGACTCCCCTCTTGCCGTGATGCGCCGCTGTGCTCAGTGCGGGCAGCAGCTTCCGTCGTGGGAAGTACACTCAGAGTGTATTGCGTGCCAGGACCCGGTGCATACGGATCAACTTACGTGCGGTTTGTGTGCGGACCGTTCGCGGGAGGAGTGGGGGCAGGTTCTTGGAGCTGTTCTCGCACGGAGAGACAAGTTGTCCCGTCAAGTGTCTCCAGCCCCGTCCTCTTCATCTTCCGCGTCGTCGGCCAAGCGTCGCCGCCGTCAGGAAAGGAAGACTTCTGCCCTGCTGGGCAAGCTGGATCGTACCCTGGTTTGCCTAGAAGCTAAGTTTTCTTCCCCTTCCTCTTTGTTTTGTTCCGCGGGTGATCTGCTGGTGGGAGAGTCGCACTCGACCCACGGTGGCACGCCCCGGGAGTCAATTCACTGTGTATTTCATGTACCGTCAGCGGGGATCCTGTTTGCGCGTGTCACCTCCGCTGTTATCGGCGAACAGGTTCCTGCAGCTGCGCCCGCGCCTTTTCTGGCCAGTTCTCCCGCGTTTTTCGGTTCCCGGCCCTCGGGGTCCGGACCCCGTACGGGGTCCGGCCCCCGGACTTCGGTCCAGGGGCTTTGTGTGGCCCGTCGTAGCGGTGCTCTGGTTAGTGTGATGGCGCGGAGTCCGGACCCCGTACGGGGTCCGGACCCCGACCCTTCGGGTATTCTGCGCTTGGCACAGCCTCAGTCGCAGAGGCCGGCCCCCGTGCTTCGGGGGCCGGGCCCCGTGTCACGGGGGCCGGGCTCCGTCCGACGGGGCCCGGACCCCGTGCCACGGGGTCCGGGCCCCGGGGTGCGGATCCGGCACTCGACTCTCAGTGCTGCTTCTGCCCTGCCGTTGCCCGCTCGGGGCTCGGCCCCCGTCCTACGGGGTCCGAGCCTTGAGTGCATGCTGTTGACAGCTGCTTCTATAGAGAAATCTACCGCTTCTTTCTCTTTGCAGAGTTCATCGGCGTTGACTGCCTCTTCGGCCTCTCTCACCGTGACGACTAGCTCGGCGGCCCAGCCTTCCTTGCCAGGTCCTTCTTCGGTGGTCTCCCGGCCCCCCTCTCCGTCTGGAGTTCCCCCAGCGGCCCCAGCGATGGATGTGGCTAGCCTTGTTACGGCTGTTTTGGCAGCCCTGGACGCCCGCGCGGGTGTGTCCCTTCCCCCCACGTCAGATGCCTTACGGCGTACTCAGGCCTTGGAGCCTCCCCAGCAGTTGCCTGCGGAGATCTTCGGGGAGGAGTCTGATGAGGACTCTGGGGAGGAGTCGCTTGCGTGCGGGCAGGATGTGCCTACTCCTTCGGCGCCACTGGCTCCAGTTTC
Source organism: Terebella lapidaria (assembly GCA_949152475.1). Classification (NCBI taxonomy): domain Eukaryota; kingdom Metazoa; phylum Annelida; class Polychaeta; order Terebellida; family Terebellidae; genus Terebella; species Terebella lapidaria. The sequence continues at coordinate 51,447,621 of OX424557.1, read as the reverse complement.
CAGGAAGCGCCCAGCTTCCGTCGTGGCTTCCGTGGCTCCCAGCGACAAGCGCTCTCGTCTTGACGCCGAGCCGGCCGACAGTGAGGAGGGAGAGGAGGACCTTTCCTTTGATCACAAGCTCGGCCTCGTGCGTTCGACCTTGGAGCCCACCCTCTTTCCAGCTGAGCCGAATCCAACAGTGTCTAAGCGTCCGACGTCGCTGCTGGCATCCCAGCGCTCCCCGGAACGTCAGCCTCGACGGGGTCTCCCTATCCCGGACGGGCTCCGCGAGGAGTTTTCCCGGCGCCGCTGTGAGACACTGGACCAGGGGAAAACAGAGTTGGGGAAGTTTCCCCGTCGGCCTCCTTTCCACAAGAAGGACTACCTCCCGTCCAACCCGGACTACCTGGATAAGCCAGCGGTATTCCCCGAGGCAGCGGCCCAGTACCTTGGCGACAAGGCTCGCCCCGTGACCCTTCAGCCGGAGACCTTACTCTCCCTGAACCACGCCGTCCGCGCCGCCACCTGTGTGTCCTCCCTGGAGGACTGGTTCCGTACTGCGGCTTACCGCCAACTACAGTCTGCCTTGACAGCGCTGGAAGACCTGGAATCCCCACCGTCTCAGCTAGTGTCCCTGGGGGACCACCTCCGTTCGGCGTCCCAACTCCTGGAGTCTTGTGACTTGGCGTCAGCCCACCGGATGGAGCAGTCCACGTACGTGGAGTGGGTCCTCCAATTACTGAGGAGAGACGATTTCCTAGCCCAAGCTAGGTTCAAGCTTCCCCCGGCCTTGGTGACGGAGCTTCGCTGTGCCCCGCTCGTAGATCCAGAGGCAGGGGCTGCTCTTACCTCTCCTCCACCTCTCTTCGCCGGCCTAGAGTCGAAGCTGCCTGCAGCCCGTGAGCTGGCCCGTCAGGAGGAGTCGGTCTCGACCAGTAAGCGTCTCACGGAGACGATCGCCAAGCGTCTGGCCTCCCCTCTTCAGTCGTACGCCCCCTCTTCCTCCAAGCCTCCACCGACCAAGTCCAAGGAGAAGAAGGAGAAGAAGCCCTTTCAGAGGGCCCCTGCCGGCAGTAAAGCGACCAAGAAGTCGAAGCACAAGGGCAAGCCCAAGCCAGCAGGGGAGAAGAAGTCCTCCGCCCCCGCAGCAGGTGAGTACTTCACAGAATCAGCTCCCTGCGATGGACCCTGCGATACCTCGGGCTGTCCCACCCTCGTTCCAAAATTCAAGCGAGCCTGTGGGCGCCCGTCTAACAAATTATTGGCAAGAGTGGCAGACACTCGGAGCCAGCCCGTGGATCGTGTCGGTCCTTCGCAGGGGCTTTCGCATCCAGTTCAGTCAGCGTCCTGCACTGGCTACCGAGCCTATTTCCTTTTCACTTCCCGGAGCTCACGCCAAACGGTTAGCACTCTCGCTCAAGATCGCCGATATGCTGGCCAAAAACGCGCTCGAAAAAGTAGGAATTTCCTCCAGGTTACTACAGTATCCTGTTCTTGACTCCCAAGAGCTCAGGCGGGTGGCGCCCCGTGATCGACCTGTCCGCTCTAAACCGCCATGTCAAGACCCCCAAGTTCGCCATGGAGACGGCGGAATCGATCCGCTTGTCCCTTCCAAAGAACTCTTGGGTCGTCTCCCTGGATCTGAAGGACGCGTTCTTTCACATCCCGATTCATCCGGTCTCCCGCAAATATCTGCGCTTCGTGCACCGGGGCACCGTGTATCAGTTCCGTGCCCTGCCATTCGGACTGTCCCCGGCTCCATGGATCTTCACAATGGTGGTGAAAGAGTTACAGATACTCGCCCACAAGGAGGGCATCCTCCTCTACCAGTACCTAGACGACTGGATTGTCTATCACCAGTCTCCCGAGGTTCTGACTCGGCACTTACAGTGGGTCCTGGACTTGTGCAAACGCATGGGTTTGCTGGTCAATCTCCAGAAATCAGAGCTAACGCCGGCCCAGGACTTCGTGTTTGTCGGGTACCGGTACAAGACACAGCTGGGTATGGTTTTTCCCACGGAGGAGCGGCTGTCAAAGATACGGTCCTTACTCCGCAGATTCTTGGACGAGCCCAGTCAGTCAGCACAGGTCTGGCAGTCGATGCTCGGGTTGCTGGCAGCAACCGAGAAGTTAGTCCCTTACGGTCGACTCCACATGCGGGAGTTACAGATCGACCTTCGCTCCCAGTGGATCGCAGCCACGGATTGCCCTCAGCAACCGGTCGTCCTTTCTCCAGCAGGGAAGGCGTCCATACTGTGGTGGATGTCCGCTACCAACCTCACTCGGGGCTCACCCTTCCGTCAGCCTCCTCCCTCCAAGCATCTATTTACGGATGCCTCTACGGAGGGCTGGGGGGCACACCTGGACTTCAAGGAAGTGTCTGGGGTGTGGACAGAGCCCGAGAGCTCGTGGCACATCAACCGCTTAGAGTTGGAGGCGGTTTCCCTGGCCCTGGCCCACTGGGAGGAGGAGTGTGCTGGTCGTGCTGTCCTGGTGTCCACAGACAACTCCACTGTCGTGGCATACATAAACAAACAGGGGAGTACAAAGTCCGTTACCCTGTGTCGGCAGGCCACGACGCTTCTTCTGTGGTGCCGGTCTCGGAACATTCACTTGCGTGCACGTCACATCCCGGGCCGGTTGAATGTGTTGGCGGACCAGCTGTCACGCAGGGGGCAGATCCAGCCAACAGAGTGGTCTCTCCATCCTCAGGTGTTCAGTTCCCTGTGCCTCAGGTGGGACCGCCCTACAGTGGATCTCTTCGCGACCAGGTGGAACAACAAGCTTCCAGTGTTTGTCTCTCCGCTTCCGGACCCCCTTGCGATGTCCATCGACGCGTTGTCCACGGATTGGGACGGCCTGTTCGGGTATGCATACCCTCCGGCGATTCTGCTGCCCAAGGTTTTGGCCAAGATCAGGTCCCACACATGCCGTATTCTCCTGGTCGCTCCATACCAGCCACAGCGGCCTTGGTTCCCAGAACTTCTGGGCCTGTTGGTAGATCAACCAGTGGCCCTACCCCCTCGGGACGACCTTCTCAAACAGCCCCGGGCGCAGCTGTTTCACAGCCGACCCGCGAGCCTGAACCTCCACGCGTGGCTTCTGTCCAGCGATCCCTTCGCGCAAAGGGATTTTCTTCAGAAGTGTCCAGTAGGATCGCCCGCCCTAATAGAAACTCATCCTTGGGAGTCTATGAGTCTAAATGGCGAGTCTTCGCTGCTTGGTGCGATGGCAGGCAGGTTGATCCATTCAACGCCTCTGCTCAGACAGTAGCTGATTTTCTCTTGGAGAAATTCCAAGCGGGTGCGGCCCCTTCGACATTAGCGGGTTATAGGACCGCTCTAGCCAAGACTATTTTGCCTCACACTGGCATCAATCTCGGCGAGGATCAAGATCTGAGCGCCTTGCTCAATAACTTTAAAGTTGAACGTCCGCTTACCCGTAACTCAGTTCCGGAGTGGGATCTATCCCTGGTTTTGAACCGTTTGGCGTCTGCTCCCTTTGAACCTATGTCTTCCGCCCCCCTAAAGTTCCTTACTTGGAAGACAGTCTTCCTGCTGGCTCTGGCTTCTGGACGTCGCAGGAGCGAAATCCACGCCTTGGATTTCTCAAAAGTTAGATGGCGAGAGGATGGCCTCCAGGTCTCCTTGCAGGTCATCCCTTCTTTCCTGGCGAAAACCCAGCTGGCGTCGTCTCCCCCGCTGGCCTTCACGATTCCGGCTTTGTCGGCGTCTGTAGGCCCGAATCTCGAGGAAGACTGTCTCCTGTGCCCATTGCGGGCTTTGCGCTTGTACCTTAAGCGGACAAAAGGTCTCCGGGCTGGCAAGCGACTGTTGTTCATTTCACATCAGTTGAAATTCCAACGGGACATACGTTCCGCTACCATCTCATCCTGGATTCAAAAATGTATCCGCACCTGTTACGATTTGGCCGAGCAGGACTCCGCCTGTTCGTTCAAGGTACGCGCCCATGATGTTCGGGCCATGGCGGCCTCTCTTGCATATATGGGACGGGTTCCACTTGATCAGGTCATGCAAGCATGTTCATGGCAATCCCATAACACCTTTACGTCTTTCTACCTTAGAGACCTGACGTGGACGGGGAGTGAGGGCTACCACCTCGGGCCCGTGGTAGCTGCTCGGAGCGTCGTCACCCCTTGAGGATGACGTGGCCCATCTTGTACATACGTTCCTCTTGTACATATGTTGAAGTTCCGTGTTGCGAGTTCCGGTTCCGATTACCGTTAAATTGGTCTCCTATGTCAGTACGGTCGTACTCCTTAGTTCGGTATGCATTGTGACTCAGTTGCGTCAGCAAGGCATATCCTCATGTACATACGTTACGTCACTTATGACCGGAAGCCAGTCACTCGACACTCGGAGGTAAGTGGTTTTTTCTACTTACCCTATTGTTAAACCATAAATGTTTGGTGACCCTGAGGACACCCTCCTTTGGTTCCTCCAATCATTCAGGGGAAAAGCCCACCCTGTCCCTCACTGAGGCCCTAGGGTTGAGCTTTTGGTTATGTCAGAGTTCTTTTTGGAGCACCCCGCCTCCAATCTTTATTCTGATTTTACCCGTAATGTGTTTTGGAGGTAAGATATAGGCATATAACTGGCTGTTTTATGTTAATAAAACTAGTGTTATATACTATACTTACCTCCAAAACACATTCAGAGTGCCCACCCGGCCGGCCCCGCGTACTCCTTCTGGTTGGTTCCTAGAATCGACGAGAATGACGTCACCATCCGGTCACGTGGGTTAGTGGCTTGGACAATTCATTGTCTAGCCCCTTTTCCAAATGGGGTTCTCTCTATGGAGAACTCCTATGTCAGTAAGGCTAATAAGCCATAACCCCGTAATGTGTTTTGGAGGTAAGTATAGTATATAACACTAGTTTTATTAACATAAAACAGCCAATTTACATGCAGTCAAGTGCTGGCAGCCAAATTAAAATTTATCAACAGGAAGTTCAACATGTTCAATGGCAAGGCATTGGCCTAGCACATTTTCTTATCAAATATTGTGTGACAGCAACATTCATTAGGCATCCCGATTGAAAATCGGGAGGCCTTATGTTTTTGTCTGTTTTTTTTTTTTTTCTTTTTTTTTTTTTTTTTCTTTTTTTTTTTCTTCCGCCGTTCGGTTTCCGGATCATAACTCTTGAACGCCTTGATCTATCTTTCCGAAATTTTCACAGCTCATCCGAAATACTTTGCTCCTAACCCCTATTGTTTTTCGTCGAGATCCGAAATCCAAGATGGCCGCTGGCGGCCATTTTGGAAAAAAAAATCGGGCGATTCCTGTCAATGTCATAATTTGATTCAGGCAATTTCCAGGAGAAAAAAAATTTTTGGGTGTATTTTTTTTTGGACTTAGAATTTTTCCCTCACCTGCCCCCATGCAGATGTAATACTGTGACTGAGCCATGCTACTGTATTCACTGACTGCAGCCTGCATGTCCAGCATGAGGCTAGGCTCTGCCCTCTCAGCCAGTGCAGTATATGAGAGCCCTGCTCAGTAATGCCTGTGATAAGGCAATACCCCCCCCCCCCCCCTCTCCCTCCCCCACCTCCACTGTCAGCCAGTCTAATCTGCATATGAATGTAGCAATGTATCAGTGACTTGTATGCACTGCCCCTCTTCCCCCCCCCCCCCTCTCCTGTCCCCTCACCCCAGTTTACTATACTAACACCAACAAGTTGGAACAATGCCCTCCTTCCCTTTCTAAAGAAAACAATAGGTGGTTATATAATGATGACCCAAACTGAAGATAACAGCTTTGAAGGTCTGCCTGGGCCTTGGTTGCCGGTCAATTGTTCATTGTATTCAGTTAAAACAGCACTGTGTTTATCTGGATGAAACTACATGCATTGTTTTGTTTTCTAGCTGTATTTCACATGCAGTGACCAAATTATCATTGTTTTACTTAGTCAGAACCCAGAATAATTTCCTTTTTGCTTGTATTATGAATGTCTGTCATGTCTGTACATTTAATACCTATTGAGATTAAAACAAATATCTGATGGACATTTGTCTAGTGAGCAACTGCTATAATTTGAACTCTCACTCCCACCTGTGTTCAATAATCCTGGTATATGTATTATAATAACAGTCAAGTTTCACCATTAGAAAAGAAAAGAAAAATTGGGGGATGCCACAAAGCCTATAGGCTTTTATGTCTAGTTCGAATAGTGGTCCCAATTCGTGCATGAAAATTGAATTGTGTGAATTTTTTATGCTACATTTTCATGAAAATTTATTGAAGTAGAGATTTAATAGTAACTTACGATTTTTTTTTTTTTTTTTGTTTCACATTGATATAGTATCGAGTGAAATTCAGGCACTCGAAAGACAACATGGCTGGTCATAATTGTACTTGTATGTAGTATTGGCACCTTGGGATGTTACCATGGTTACTTGCTGGAGCAACATGGTTACCATCTACAGGACTGGCAGGACTGTCAGTACAAGGCTCAACAACTGACAACACAAGCATAGCTACAGAAATAGAACAAACAGTGGTACAGATTCTGTATGACACATGCTGGTTGTTACAGCATATTAATCAATATTTTGAGAATAAAAACACTCGTACAATGTTCAAAGTGTCAACAAATACCAAAGAACAGAGTATACTGTCCTCAGTACCTCTCAGATGTTACCTGATTAGATAACTCAAATTTCATTGATTGCTGTTTGTGTTGGCCAGTAATTGACACTGTGGCGCTAATATAATTTAAACTTATATAAATTTGTTCTCAATGTCAACATCATGTTCATCTCGGTTTAAGCTCATATTACAGTGAGGCTAAATGGTAAACACTGAATAAAAGTAACTTGTCTGACATCTGCACATCAAGTGTCATCAACAAAATATTGTTTGTGGCATGCAACATGATAATCCTCACTTGAATTGAATTTTTGGGTTTGGAAAGAACAGACAGCATTTTTCAGCAGCAAGGCTTTTGTACACTAACTGCCATGGAACATGGAATTTCTGTTCGACTGAATCACAAGGAAACACCTAGGAAAGAGTTAGTTCCAAAATATTGAGTTATGTTTAAATATCGATGACAAACTAAACATTATCGACCAGGCTCATAAATTATTCTTCACACAGAACTTTCCCAAACATAAATTGTGGACTTTTTCTGATTGAACTACAGGAGTTGTCAAAAACACTGAGCACTTGCATGTACACTATACTCGGATTTTTCTAACTCGTTTACACTGTTTTTCACTAATATTTTTGTGATGCTAAATTCTATCGTTCTATAACTTGGCATACTTCATCTGGGAGTCAAACGGCAATATTCTACCAAATTTCAGACAGCTATCGCGAAAATTGAAAATGTTGGCAATCTACCCCAATGTTAAATTTAGCCATATTATTTAATTTCTGGGCCCGCACACAATTTTGTGTATTTGCTCGGTTTTGTAGCGGAGCAATGTTTCAAAATCAATATGTTTGTGTAGAATACACCCCAGTGTATCTTCTGGTTCAAAGTTACAAGAATATTTTGAATCCTGATGGATGTAAACAGGACCAATTCCTCGAATATGCTCAGATTCTCGAGATCCCGTTTTGGGCTGAAATTTAGCATTGAGGTAGATTGCCAACTTTTTCAATTTTCGCGATAGCTATCTGAACTTTGGTAGAAAATTGCCGTTTGACTCCCAGATGAAGTATGCCAAGTTATATAACGATAGCGTTTAGCATCACAAAAATATTAGTGAAAAACAGTGTAAACGAGTTAGAAAAATCAGAGTATAGATGACAGAAGCTCTTGAGACATTTGACATGAGACACCTGACGAGGATATGGCTGATCAGGTTTGCCGTGTACAGCTTGGGTCAGGGCTGGACAGGCACACCTAACCAGCCGTGTCCCAGGCTGTACGCGGCACACCTGACCAGCCGTGTCCCAGGCTGTAAATGGTGGAACTGACCAGCTGTGTCCCAGGCTGTACACGGCAGACATGACCAGCCGTGTCTCGGGCTGTACACGGCAGACCTGACCAGCCGTGTCCCTAGCTGTACACGGCAGACCTGACCAGCCGTGTCCCAGGCTGTACACGGCAGACCTGACCAGCCGTGTCCCAGGCTGTATGCGGCACACCTGACCAGCCGTGTCCCAAGCTGTACACGGCAGACCTGACCAGCCGTGTCCCAGGCTGTACACGGCAGACCTGACCAGCCGTGTCCCAGGCTGTACACGGCACACCTGACCAGCCGTGTCCCAGGCTGTACACGGCAGACCTGACCAGCCGTGTCCCAAGCTGTACACGGCAGAACTGACCAGCCGTGTCCCAGGCTGTACACGGCAGACCTGACCAGCCGTGTCCCAAGCTGTACACAGCACACCTGACCAGCCGTGTCCCAGGCTGTACACAGCACACCTGACCAGCCGTGTCCCAGGCTGTATGCGGCAGACCTGACCAGCCGTGTCTCAGGCTGTACACAGCACACCTGATCAGCCGTGTCCCAGGCTGTGCACGGCAGACCTGACCAGCTGTGTCCCAAGCTGTACACGGCAGACCTGACCAGCCGTGTCCCAGGCTGTACGCGGCACACCTGACCAGCCGTGTCCCAGGCTGTATGCGGCAGACCTGACCAGCCGTGTCTCAGGCTGTACACGGCACACCTGACCAGCCGTGTCCCAAGCTGTACACGGCAGACCTGACCAGCCGTGTCCCAGGCTGTACACGGCAGACCTGACCAGCCGTGTCCCAGGCTGTACGCGGCACACCTGACCAGCCGTGTCCCAGGCTGTACACGGCAGACATGACCAGCCGTGTCTCAGGCTGTACGCGGCACACCTGACCAGCCGTGTCCCAGGCTGAACACGGCAGACATGACCAGCCGTGTCCCAGGCTGTACACGGCAGACATGACCAGCCGTGTCCCAGGCTGTATGCGGCAGACCTGACCAGCCGTGTCCCAGGCTGTACACGGCAGACATGACCAGCCGTGTCCCAGGCTGTATGCGGCAGACATGACCAGCCGTGTCCCAGGCTGTACACAGCACACCTGACCAGCCGTGTCCCAGGCTGTACGCGGCACACCTGACCAGCCATGTCCCAGGCTGTATGCGGCAGACCTGACCAGCCGTGTCCCAGGCTGTACACAGTGGCCCTCCACACCCTGTGGAATGCTACATATCCTGCAGTTGGCAAGACCAGCGATACTACATGTACACCGTAACCACGACACATTTTGGCGGGAATAGAATGCAGAAGACCTTGTGACCGCTTCTGTGGAAAGACTCGCTGTGAAATCATGCTAGCAGGTAGATTCACAAACATGCTCCTGCTATACAAACTAAACTACTGAAAGTTCCTAACCTCTGTACTCACACAATTAACCTATCGCAGAACCAGTTTGTCCGAGTCTTTGTACGTCATTTTCGACGCATTCTGCAAAACGTCATTATTGGCCAAAGAAAAGTTTGTTGACGTAAAATGTGCAACTCGGACAACTTTTAGGGGCTTTGTCGATAGGTCAATTATACTCGGATTTTTATAACTCGTTTACACTGTTTTTCGCTAATATTTTTGGGATGCTAAACGCTATCGTTCTATAACTTGGCATACTTCATCTGGGAGTCAAACGGCAACTTTCCACCACATTTCAGACAGCTATTGCGAAAATTGAAAAAGTTGGCAATCTACCCCAATGTTAAATTTAGCCATATTATTCAACTGGGCCTGCACACAATCTTGTGTATTTGCTCGGTTTTGTAGCGGAGCAATGTTTCAAATCAATATGTTTGTGTAGAATACACCCCAGTGTATCTTCTGGTTCAAAGTTACAAGAATATTTTGAATCCTGATGGATGTAAACAGGACCAATTCCTCGAATATGCTCAGATTCTCGAGATCCCGTTTTGGGCTAAAATTTAACATTGAGGTAGTGTAAACGAGTTAGAAAAATCCGAGTACATGTATAGTGATTTAATTAGAATTCACATACATTTACAGACATTCATGCTATCTTCCACAGAATTGAATGGTATATAGGATCATACATGAACTGACAACACTCTAAAATCGAAAATGTAAGTTGTCATATTTTCAACTTGTCAGTCAGAAAGGACAAAATTATAAGAATAATTTACTCCAGCACCAGTTGCCAATCCACTGGATGAACATTAGCATCAACAGGATTCAAAACCATCTTCACCATAGCATCTACCACCCACATTAGGGCTTACACGATTAGAAAAATGTGTATTCGATTAATCCTGTGTTTGTAATCGTATCGAATCTGATTCATCTATATTGGTGTAAAATGACTAATTTTGGCAGACGATTTATTTGGCGGTAGAGGGAAAACTGCCAAATTAAATCGGCCGCCAAATTAACTAGATATATGTTAAGAAATACTTGAAACCACCAAATTGAATCTCTGCCAAATAACCTGGGGCTCACAACCGCCAAATTTGATAGCCGCCAAAATTGTTTCGGATATAAATTGATTCACGATGGCAACCAAGCTAATACTTTGCAGTTCACAAACACACTTCATTTTGAAACTCTTCAAGTGGCTTTATATGTGTACTTCCAGTAAAATCTAAGGAGGTTTTGATGTTGATGTGACTTTTCTTTGCAATAAACTAGGCATTTGTAAACTAGGTGTTTTCATAAAAGGGGTAGATACAGAGAAACGATTACCGATTTTCAAATTCTGTAATCAATCACACACTGTAATCGTGTCGTTATAGGTAAATCAGTCATAAAATGAGTCATAAAAAAAACACAAGCTGATCAATAATGACCACAAAACTCACACAAACGCCACGAACATCAAGCAGACATACACAACAACAATGAACAAATAAATACAGGCCATCACATATCACACAACAAGTATCAACTAGATCGAAGGATCAAATTTAGACCAACCTGAACAAAATTTACCTAGATATATTTGATTTCATTTTGGCCTAATATTGTTACACTGAGTGGCATCTTTGCAGATGCAGTAAAAATTACAAAACTACGAATACTAAGAAACAGCACAAAATTACTTTTTATATAAACATTATAGCAGTAGAAACATTCATTAGAAACTGAATACCACAGAATGGCTGGGAATAGTTGGCAAGTTTATATTTTGAACAGCCAAACAACTATGTTTGTTCAGCCTGTGACAAGAAAACTTGAAGCCAAGTAGTTCCTTGAGAACTCAACTTCCAGGATCTCCCCTGAATCTGAGCTTGTCAACAAATGTATCGATGGAAATGTTGTATGAGCAATAGAAGATCTCGGTTCATCAGATGATTGGTTCCAGACTGATTTGACAGAAAGTAGTCCTTTTTGAAGAACTTTAACAGCAGGCAGCCACATACATGTACCAACACGAACCAACAACAGCTGTCAACACATCTGAATTGTCACACATCCATGACATGCCCTTGCCTGTCGTGTGTTACGGACAATCGACCAGGTATTGTTTGTTGGATCAAAACTCTCCACAATGCGACTGGGTTTGGAATCGACTAGGCCGCCAGTCACGAATATTTTCCCCTGTATGACTGTCGCACCGCAGTGTACATGTGAATAGTGCATATCAGCAAGCCGACGGAATGTTCGCTTCTCCGGATTCAGAGAAATCAGCTTCTTGGAATCTTCCCATAAAATGTAGAATACGCCTTGGATGACAAGAATTTGTGCGTACTGTATACACTCGGGCAGAATGAATTGTTCTCCAGTGTGAGTGACTTTATTGACGGTACACCTGTAGCTCTCCATGGTGTGTACCTTCATACCCTCCTGCGTACCCCCAATCTCCACAAGCATGTCATTATATGGCACAACTAGCGACTGTCGTCTAGGGAATGGGGACGCCCCCACCACAGACCACTGCTCAGGGCCAGGGTCAAAGCACTCAATGTCCTCCACGGCCATCATCTTGCAGTTCCCCGCTAGACTGACTCCGCCCACGACATACAGTCGGTCGTCCCACACCGTAGAAGTGTGGTGTGCCCGTGGGGTCAGCATGCATGGAGCTTCAACCCATCGCCGCTTGGCTGACTCAAACTTCCAGACATCAGCCAGGATGTGGCCCTCTTTAATACCACCGCAGATGTAGATGTCATTGTGCAGTGCCGCTGCGCTGAACCATGTCGCAGCTGTTGGCATGTCTGGCAGGGGGTTCCACTTGTGCTTGAGCGGGTCGTACATCTCCATGGACTGCATCATGTAGTTGATGTTGTCCAAGCCGCCGACTAGTACCATCACTTCTTTGGCGACAGTGGATGGGCGTGGAGTGAAAGTCTCCGCCTGCATGCTGCGGCGACGCTGGCCGTGCTTCTCCGTCTTCGTCTCATGAAACTTCTTAGCGTCCTCTACATACTTCAAGCACTTCTTGCAGTTTTCAATCAGTGAATGTTTTTCTACAGATTCCTCCAAGTATTGGACATCAATTGTGGCGAAGCGAATGTGTGCCATCAAGGAACACACATGATTTTCACGTTCTTCGATACTGAAGTTTACCCATTTGAGAGCTGCCTCAAAGACAGACTCCTCGGTACGGACGTCAATCAAATCACTGGACAGATAACTGATCAAGCGAGGCAGTATGAGGTCTGTGAACTCATCATACTCGACAACTGCGCTGAAGTTGTCCAGTGTGAACTGGTGCGCCTCTGTCTCCAGCTGAGGGCAAGAATGCAGGTGTGCGAAGTCCTCGATACCAAGACAGTTTGATGGGTGCAGGTGCTGCGCGAGGAACTGGCAGCATGCGTCGACAATGTCAGGATACTCGAAGAACCGACCTGCTGCCAACATGTCCTGGGCATTGTCCACCGTGATTTCCAGGCGGCCAGTGTATGCATACTCAATCACACGCCGTATCGTCCATGGTGACACTTCATTGAATACTATCCGGGCATCTCGCCCTTCCCGAAAGTCACTGGAAAACAGGGCTTTGAAGTATGGACTACTGACTGCCAGGACATTACGGTGGCATGGGTATTCCTCGTGGCCAACACATAAAGTGGCATCTGTGAAGCAAGATTCATTCCGCAGACTATTTAATTTTTGCAGCACTTCCAGACCATGGTTCTGATTATTAAGCAAGAAGCTCTGATCCTCAAACGGTTCACTGCCTCTCCGGTTAGGATCCATTGTGCCGCCTATTATGATAGTTAGCCTCACATCAGACCTGTGCTAGGTGCATACCTGCAACAAGCAAAATAAAATATAAGTATAGTTATGAGGAACTTCTTGGAGGTGAGAAAAAAATCACTAATTAGCTTGAAACTGATATGGAGTGAGATCAACAAAAATTTAGGTAAGATAAAAGATGTTTGGAAGAAATTAGACAGGTTATTTCATGCATGATCATATACATGTACAAATGTACATGAAAACACCAATATTTCCAGTTGATGTAGCTTAATAGCTTATATAGTCGAGTCAATTCAGTGAGACAATGCGACTGTAACTATTGCTGGGATGGTAAATTCTGATTACAATATAGATATTTGCAATGATTCCATTCACCTTATATATCTATCAGTTTATTGTTATCGTTGATCACCACTGCAACATTTTGTCAAATATTGACCTTATGAATCTTACTACATCTCATAATCATAGCAACAAGGGTGCTGTAGCTTACTAGCATGAGAATTGCACAGAGTATTGATTTTCCAAAATATAAATTGTTACACTGATCTTCAACTCTATTGTCAAAACAGGTTCGTAAATGTTGCCGAAAAACACATTTTCTGTATTGACTATAATACGAAATCAAGTTACCCGGGTACATCTTGAAAATTTTTTTATTAATGACATATATTCACATACCGTTGATTCAATGGCAACAAAACCTACACATCACAAAGGTACATAGGGAGAATCTTATGCATTTTGAGGGAAATTATCTGAATAGATTTTGAGAAAATGGCCATCAAACACAAAAACCGTTTTGACCTTCCAAGGTCATTGAAGGTCAAATTCAAGGTCACCATTCAAACCGCAATATATGATTTCCAATTGGAATGTGCCAATACTTAGACTCTATCTTGAAATGTTTTAGGAGTTTACTCTGCAAAGCTCCCATTATAATGGAAAAATTGCATGAAATTCCAAACAATTTTTCAAAGGCCCAAAAAAAAATTTTTTTTGCTGCAAATTGCTCAAAATGAATATAGTGACTTGATTTGGGACAAAAAAATGTTTTCGCCGACCCGTCAAAAAACCAAAATGGACGCCACATGCAGACCGGCATTCAAAGGCAACAAAATAATACACATCATAGAGGTACATGAGGGGAATGTTTTAAAACAAAAATCTCAAAACTGATCAGTTTTTGAGAAAATGACCATCAAATTCCAAAATTGGCCATTTTTCAGCAAAAATGGCCACCAAATCGGCAAAAATGATTGAATAAAAAAAATAAAAAAAAACTTCTCAGGGTATTATTAGCCCAATGTTTTGGTAAATTTTCAGAAAAATTCATCAAGGCAAAAAGAAGTTATTTGCCGGACGGACGACGGACGAAAAACCATGACAATAGTGCGAGACACGTTTATCCTGGAACTGTACTCCAGCATAGGAGACCAGTCACAGAGTGCGAAAACATATGCAAATTAATGGCATTCTTTCAAGTGTGATTATGATTTATCTCAGCACAAGGCACCAATCCAGGCCGAGCCTTCATATGCACTTTCTTGCACGAACACAATTTAAAAATATAGAGCGCATGACACAGTTTTCGTCAGGTGGTCTTCATAGGTTGATTTCAATGTTTTAACAAAACTAAAACATGTTAAAAGTGTCATTTGCATCAAAACAATCATCGTCATCTGCAGTATATCCGAGGAATAATGAATGGGGCAAAATATGGAGCGGTAACAGTGTAATCACTAATCAGTATTATTGGCAACTTTGATGAATGCTTTTCATTACAATCTATTTATATCCCCAAGAAGCCATGGTTCTTTTAATTATAATTCCTGCAATTTATTTTCAACAGTAAGAGGCTCGGCCCATGTTTGTACAAATCTTGTATGCTGTGCTGCCACCTGACGAATACTTAGCCGACGTTGCTCCCTCTTAAACTTGTCTATATAGGGTTACCAGTTCAAGGTTGTTAACCCCCATATATATAGACAAGTTCAAGAAGGAGCAACGTCGGCTAACGAATACTGTGAGTACTTTATGTTCGTTTCAGGCCACATGGTCCAGTGACATGGATTTTTTTGTTCTAAACTCCCAAGGTTATCGACGTCATATTGAATAAATAGAGGATCTTAAATGAGTGCCGATTTGATATCAAATTTATTAAATGAGCCAAAGAACATTTGTTTTTTACGAGCCTTGGCGAGCAAAAACAACAGTTCTTGGGGAGTTTAAAAAATTTGATATCAAATGGGCACGAATTTAAAATTCTATTATCACATGAAACACTATACGGTCTTTTTACGGCATATCTACTGGTATTATATATGATTTCACAGTGTTTGCTGCAGTTTTTGTGCCTTGGTCCATGCAGGTTTTCCAATGCACGTTGTGCGTAATAACGTCATAGCCCCATGGTTACATTCCGCTCTACACATGTTAAATATGAAATATATGCAATGGCTTTATGCTCCTGTTAACACGGTTTCATGTGATAAAATATATTAATATTATGTGAAGGCATGTTGAATGTTTACCATGCACAAATCATTAAAACTTATTTATTCTTTGAAGTCGTTGTTTTACTGATTGCCTTGCTTAACATGACGAAAACTGTGGTGATCGGTCTAACCAACGGTCAAGAAATCTATTGTTTTCATGACACCTGCAGGGAATGATTTTTCCCGGACCCTGGTGTTATCATGTGAAGTCACAACAGAGTGCGAGAATAGCATAACCTGACAGTGATAACCGGACCACTGGACCAGTGACCGATCACTGGTCCGGTTACGATAGATCTAGTGAAATATTATCGGAATCATAATGCTGTTTCAGACTTAGTACATTTATTGAGCGTTTTATGTAAGTACAATTAGCAATACTATATTAAAAGTGACACAAACCAATGACTATTTGTTTTGTGTTAAATCCGCCAGTCCATATTGCATTATTAGAGACGGAAATACTTCCTGTGACGTCAATCAACCCAGACCCAGAGGGAGATCTCGTTTTCACATTACATCACTACGGAAAGCCGGTGGGGACATGGGAATTGGGTTCAAAGTAGATCTACGCGCCCCTGATACGAAAAAACACAAAATCACACCTCTAACAATATACTGTGTACTGACAACATTCCTACCAATAAAATTGCTGGGCTCTGCTCATTAAAGGATCTTTCGGCATTTTGAATTTCGCGCACAATTACTCTGCCGGCCAGGAACAGCATTCATTCAAAGATAAGTCGCGGGACGTCACATCAGTGTAAGTATCAATCTACCGTAATGGCCCGAAATACCGCCGGTTCTCGTTTACCCGCCGGTCTCGTTCAAGCGCCGGGGGTATGTCTTCAAAAGCATTAATAAGCGCCGGTCTCGAAATAGCGCCGGTTCAAATAACCGCCGGGTGTAAGTCTATGTACCGGTGCACGTAGCACACAAGAGTCCCACGGTGATTGCAATTGATTACACATGTGTGAAACAACACAACTGACACTTACTTACCGATATGAGATTTTCATTATGGCAATAGAACACCAATTAGGTGATGCAATTGAGCAGCTGCATGTATATATAATTGTACTGACTAACTTAATGATATCCATTCCCCAAGACCCAGCATTACATTACATTTATATCAGCATAATATAAATAACCATTACCATATATCTTTATTGGTTGCATGTATTGTGACGCCATGCGACATCTACTACGCACATAACGTATGCAGTAGGTCTGTATGAACCGGTCATGTAACACACCGATATCATAATAAATCCAAACTCTCTGAAAAGCTGACTGATTTACAGAATATCGGCAGGTACCAGCACCGGTAGATTTTCTATTGAATTTGCAAGCTTCATCACGATGTATTCCACTATAATTTATAAGTTTATCTACCGTGTATCTGCTGTCCATAGCCATTGGACTAACACCGTCCTCGATGAAACCGCCCGTCATTATGCCCTCAACTCCCATTCCCCCATTCGAGCCGTGCACCGCGCGCTGGATATCACTAAATACAGTGAAGAAAATCGGTGCGTTCACGCGCACAAGCTTTCAAAATATATCGTTTTTGCTCATTGTATTATTAAGCGCCGGTCTCGTTTACCCGCCGGTCTCGTATTAGCGCTGGGGCTGAAACATGTATAGCACTATTAAGCGCCGGGGCAGTATTTCGGGCCATTACGGTATTACTAGTACCACCAATACAGCCAAATTTTGATGATTCCAATAACAAACGTAAAATACAATATTTTGCAATAGAAACAAAGCCTGACCAAATACTTTATCAAAAGACACACTGGCGTCATCAGGAGCAGACAGTGTGGTAAATGTAGGCCTAGTTGTTTCTACTATAGGCCTACACCTGATGGAATTAGTATACAACTGCCCAACAACCTATGAAAAAAATTTACAAATCCGAAACAAACCCCATGGAATAGATATATGACAAGTACATAAGTACCTAATCACAAGGTACTTAGGTAATCACAAGGTTACCTAATCACAAGGTACGAGGTACAAGGTACCTATCAGCAGGCAGATGTGTACTGCTGGGCCTGGCTCATAGGATCATTTGTGGCCTGTTTACCGACTGATGTGTGTCTCGCTTATGCAGGGGAATAAAATGTTTGGTGTCCCAAGAGTTGTAGTAGGCTCTACTTTGGTCTGATACTAGTAATCATGATAATTAATGCAACATGGAAGAGGATACTCACTGGACCTGTCTCCCTCCCCTAAATATACAAGAGACCACTTGTAAATATGTACTAGCAGAGTGAAGGCGGGAGAGGGGATTGTTTGGAATAGGGTGGGGAAAGGGATAGCGCTATTGGCCGGTTTGATTTTTCAGGGTAGGGCCATGAATCATATTGACAAGTACATAAGTACCTAATCACAAGGTACTTAGGTAATCACAAGGTTACCTAATCACAAGGTACGAGGTACAAGGTACCTATCAGCAGGCAGATGTGTACTGCTGGGCCTGGCTCATAGGATCATTTGTGGCCTGTTTACCGACTGATGTGTGTCTCGCTTATGCAGGGGAATAAAATGTTTGGTGTCCCAAGAGTTGTAGTAGGCCCTACTTTGGTCTGATACTGGTAATCATGATAATTAATGCAACATGGAAGAGGATACTCACTGGACCTGTCTCCCTCCCCTAAATATACAAGAGACCACTTGTAAACATGTACTAGCAGAGTGAAGGCGGGAGAGGGGATTGTTTGGAATGGGGTGGGGAAAGGGATAGCGCTATTGGCCGATTTGATTTTTCAGGGTAGGGCCATGAATCATATTGCCAAACTTTACCAACTAAAAAAAAAGGATTGATCATATCATGTCATGACGGTGATGATGGAATAGCCAATATTTATATTCTTTCATTTAGTGTCTTATATGTCATTCAGGCTCATCCCACGGCCCATTTGCATCTATCTTCATTTTTAAAAAAACCTCTAATTTTTAACCTCGTTTACACCGGTTTTTTCTTCATATTATTGTGACGCTAAATGGCATCCTATTGTAACTTGACACACTTCACCTGGAAGTCACACCTCAATTACCTTCCAAATGTCAGGCTTCTCTTCCAAAAATTGAAAGAATAAATTGGTGATCTACCCCCATATTAAATTTTAGCCCCAAACGGCATCTCATGATGCTGAGCATATATATTCCAGGACTTTGTCGTGGTTACACAAAATAGTGCCCGAAACTAGAAATTCCATGATTGGGCTAAAATTGACACTGCAGATGATTGCCAACTTTTAAACTATTTGTGATATATTAGAAGTTTGAAACTTAGCAGAAAAATGCTGTTTGACTCCCAGATTTAGTAAGATGTAGGGGCGTATGCCAAGTTATAGGCCTACAATCACAATAATATGAGTACAAACGTTGAAACGAGTTTTACAAATTAAATAATAGGACTATATCTATGTAGATGTTACTGTACACATACAAGGAAAGTTATTCCTTATCATAGGCCTACCGGGCTAAGATTTTCATGTCTATTGATCACATTGGTGTGCTTGATCATTTAATTTTCATTTGTGTTTATGAATGCTTGCAGGAATTTTCTTGGCATAAAACCAATATGTTGTTCCATTTGTGTCGCCAACATTCATGTCTGTTGGATGCACTATCAGTTGAATCCGGATCCACGTCGGACAGTATAGTTAACGGGAACAACACGTACAGTGCCTATGTCAATTTTATCCTCAGATATTTCTAAAGAAAAATCCTCCAAATCACTATAAATCCAGCTGCGGCTGCACAGAGCTGGCGGTGATTTGGGGTCAAATCAGTGAACAAAGTCCTGATTTACTCTTAATGGCGCAGTTCTTGGGGCAATATTTTTTTATGTATAGTGTAAAGTTCAACAACCCCACAATAAAAAAATATACCCCATCACGGAGTGTCAGCGAATGTCTTATAAACCTGTCCGCACGTTCGCGCCATAACTGTGGTGCCACTACTAATGTAGCCACCACGTCATAACGCTATAATATAAATAGGAGCTGTTATAACTGAAATTCAATTAAATGTACGTTATGGTGATTTTTGGTGTCAGTAGGGCCCACCACTTTAGGCCAGCAAAAGCCGATGTGGGCATGATAATTGGGAAATGGGTTTTGGTAATTGATTTAGCTACTGACTTTTTTTTTATTAAACTATAATTTAACAAGAACTTCCTCATGACGATAGTTTATCAAGACTTTAGTGTGGCTTAAACCCAATTCCCATGTCCCCATCGGCTTTCCGTACAAAGAAAGCGCGTGTTCGTTGCCTGGTTACCCATTATCTATTTAGTTTGAAAGTGCGGCGGGCATTTTTAGGTTACCGAACCTTTGGTCCGATAACCTATTGCCATGGTGTTGCGTCCGTCGTCGTCGTCCGTCGTCCGTCGTCGTCCGTCGTCCGTCAACATTGATATCTTTAAAGTTTACGATCGAATCTGCCTGAAATTTTGCACAAAAATGCCTACAAATATTTCGAGAGGGAGGTATTTTTTAGTTTTTTGATTTTCGCATTTTTTTCAAAATGGCGGCCATTTTTGTCGAAAAATGGCCAATTTTGAACTTTGGCAGCCATTTTCTCAAAAACTGTCTGATCAGTTTTGAGATTTTTGTTTCAAAAAATTCCCCTGTACCTTTATGATATGTATGTAAAGTTATTGACTATCGTCCGCTCTTCGGGATCCTCGAGGATAATCCTCTCACCGCGAGTCCTTGCGGACGCACATCCGCTATTCCGGATCCTTGCGGCGGCGCCGCTCACCGGAGGTCACTGCGGACACGGTAACCACTCTAGCATTCACGGTAACCAGGTAACAGCCCACCCGACACGCCCAGGCCTACGGACACCGTTCATAAACTGGTTCATCACCACGGTGTTAACTGGAGGGGACTGGCGAGCCGCGGTCTGCCTCGGGGACGGAACCCCGTACAGTCCGACGAACTGGCCAGAGCCTATGTCACACCGTCCCGGGAAGGGAGAGAACTGGCGATCCACAGGGCTTGCGCCCCCGAGTCAGCAACTTGTCTCTCCCAGCCCGGGCTCCCCTATGGAAATCGAGTGCAGCCTGTCACCCGACCTTGGACAATCTCCTCGACCGAGTCGCTTCCAGTGTATATATAATACACCAGAAACTAGAGGCTGCACGCGAAGCGTTATCAAACCATTGTTATAGTTTACTGGATAACGTAAATACAATGCGTCGCCGTAGCAACGCCCGCTCGAACGGAGCGTGTCAAAACAAGGCCAAGACAGAAAAGGCCACATAAATGGCATGTAGTTTTACAATCACCTGCCGCGATCTTAGGGCAAAATCGCCACATGTATAAGTTTTGTTGCCTTTGAATCGCCGGTCTCCGTGTGGCGGCCATTTTGAATTTTTGACGAGTCGGCGAAAAAAAATTGTTCACCCTTTGAAAAAATTTTCGGCACTTTTTTCGTTCATAATGGGAGCTGTCTTGACTGTACTCATAGAATGTTTGAAGATAGAGCTTAGAAATTGGCACTTTCAAATGGGAAGTCATCTATGGCGACTTGTGTGGTGACATTGAATTTGACCTTGGATGACCTTGAAAGGTCAAAACAGCGATTTTTGGGTAAAAAAATGCTCAAATTTGCACCTGGTCTGTATTTTCTCAAAAACTGTCTGATCAGTTTCGAGATTTTTGTTTAAAAACATTCCTCTCATATACCTCTGTGACGTGTATAAGTTTTGTTGCTCTTTAATAGCCGATTTCCGTGTGGTGGCCATTTTGAATTTTTGACGAGTCGGCGAAAAAAAAACTTTTCGCCCCAAATCGCATTACTATCCATTTTGGGCCATTTCTAGGCAAAAATTTTTTTTCACCTTTTGAAAAAAATTTTGGACTTACAACATTTTCGGCACTTTTTTCCTTCATAATGGGAGCTGTCAGGACTGGACTCATAGAACGCTTGAAGATAGAGCTTAGAAATTGGCACTTTCAAATGAGAACTGGTGTGGTGACCTTGAATTTGACCTTGGATGAACTTGAAAGGTCAAAACAGCCGTTTTGGGGTCAATGAATGCCCAGATTTGCCTCTATAGATGAAATGCTTGCAGATAGAGCTCATGTTTGCATTATGAACATATAGGAAGACATATATGGCACAACTAATGATGACCTTGAACTTGACGTCAGATGACCTTGAGTGCCAAATGTCTGACTTGGAATGTGTGAATTGACCTGAGCGGCCTGAACGATTCCACCCAGATATAACTTTGTATTATGAACATATAGAATATCAAATGCCGCACACATACATGTAATCGTGACATCGAAGTTCATTCGGATGACCTTGATTGGTAAATCTCAAGGTCTGTTACCTGCCAATGCTGCCATGGCCAAACCAAAATTGTCCGGTAACCTGTCGACCTTTGGGCTAATTTTTATTTTTTGCGTGCGTCCCTGGTTCGCCAGCCTGTTGTTCACCGAGGTGGGTCGTGGGAGCTGGCACATGTTGTATTTAATTGCTGTAATTCATTATTATTTTATTTCATTCTATTTTTAGCTTACCAGCCCATATATAATGGGTGATTTAGGCAATTCAGCTATCAGGACATAATGTAGGCTACTAACTCGTTCAGCCAATCAGCGAGCGTTCACCTCAACTAACTTAGGTAATTTTAAGGGAAACTATTGTGTAACATCACCTCATATATTTTTTATGCCAGATTTCTGGACGAGTGTATAAAAAGAACTCACTGCTGGGAAATAATAACCCGGTTTTCAAGGCAGTACCTTGTTATCGTTCTTCTTAGAAGCTGGGAAAGCAAAGGGGTTTTGCGTGGTCATTAGCACCTACAATTTTGAGTATTTTCACCCCGTGTCCTTTCAAAGCAGAACAGCAATATATCACATGTGTCGTCGAATATATCCATGCCTATCACTCGAGGTCCAATACGTCAATTGATAAATCTAGCATATTGGTTAGGCTCGATTTTTTAGGAAGGTGCTCAAAGTAAGATAATTTAACCTTGAGTTGAATGGCCAATATAATACTGTAACGGATTTGGGGTGTTCCCAATCATTCCCCAAGGTATTTCGTACATTATTTCGTGATATTACGGTTGAATAAGAGTTCCTGAATATGTTTATGTGTTTAACAGTTCATACGGTTTCATATTTGAGGTTTTAGATAATTGTTCCGGCTTAGAACTTAGAATAATTTTTAGACGGTTGAGACGGAACTGCCGGACACCCTCACGGTTGAGCCGGAACCCCCGGAGTACAAAAAGTCAAACTCCCTAATTTCCAAAAGTTCACGTGATCAGCCTCATTTTCGGTGTAAAAGGTGACGTGGCAGCCACTGATTGGTTCTAGCATGTTTTTAGAAATTCCGGAAAAATCAGTGTTTTGTCCGGGTCTGAGTCTATAAAAGCCCTCGTCCCGGCGAGGGTCAGTAGAGTTGGTGTCCTGACGTCGACCTGTTCAGACCCATCTCTCAGAGCAGAGTACTCCAGAGCTCCGGCTTAGGTCATGCAGATGATTACAATTCATGTCTTCCGACTGTACACTTAGAAAATAAACTTGAAAACATCATCCGAGTCATTTTTTCGTGTTCCTGAAGAAACTTGATAAAGTAACGGTAACCGGTAAAGAGAGAAATACAGAGAAAAGATATACAAGTTAGCAGTCAGTTAAGATAAAGCTGATAACGTCTGAGGGTGATCCAGAACCCAGATCGTCAGAAAAGAAGACGGAGACGGAATCAACAGAGCAGTTGAAAAAACAAAATCAACGGAGCAGTTGCAGAGACGTTACCTGACGGAGCAGTTGCAGAGAAGGTACCTGACGGAGCAGTTGCAGTACCGGCGGTGGGATCATCTGCAGTATGACTACCAGGCGGGGCAGATTGGCGGAACAGCAGCTGAAGGCAGCCATGTCAGACACAGAGCAGCCGGTGGGAGCAGAAGGAGCTGAGCAGTTGCAGTTGCTGGTTGCGGATAAAGAAGCAGTTCGGCCTGCAGAGCAGAGACCGGTGCAGCCGGAGGAGCTTCCCCGAGAGCAGAAAGCAGTTGCAGAGGAGCATCCACGAGTTTTCCTTGAGCGGTGCAGCCTGCGAAGCAGATTGCGGAATCGGAAATTAATTTTCCAGATCAGGCAGGTGACCAAGAGCAGGAAGCAGAGCCGGAGGGGGATGAAAATCTGGTCGATAATCTGACCAGACTCCTTGCAACGCAGATGGAGGTATTCCAGCAGTATTTGGCGGTGACGGGAAAGCAGAGTCAGGCGGAGACAGTGCAGAGATCTGCACAAGACCAGGAGTGGCTAGGCTGATGACCTACGACGGGTCCGACCCTTGGCCGGAGTACGAGGCACATCACTTGAAGTATGCCTGTTACTATCGGTGGACGGAGGAGGAGGAGGTGCTGAACCTGTGCGTTAGCCTGAGGAGTAACGCCCGCAGTATATTGCTAGACCTATCCACTGAGCAGCGGCGGAGTTTCAACACGGTTGTTGCAGCGCTGAAACAGCAGTTCTGTCCGGGAGAAAAGACTTTTGTTTTCCAGGCGGAGTTGCAGACCCGGAAGCTGCTGCCGGAGGAGGAGCTGTCGGAGCTGGCTAGGGATATCCGCAGTAAAACTCGATTGGCATACCCCAGGACAGATCCGGTGACGATGGAAGTGCTGATGAAGATGGACTTCTGTAATAGCCTCACCAATAAGGACATGCGGTTGTCGGTGCTTAAAAGTCACCCAGAGACGCTGACGCAAGCCTTAGCGTTTTTAACGGAGTACGAAAGCATAATGAAGACAGACAGTAGCTGAACGGCTTAGCAGCATCGGGCGAGGCAGTTAAATGTGGAACCGGAATGAAGCCAGCCGCTGGGAGAGCTGAGAAGCAGGCAGAGCAGACGCAGCAGCAGCTGTTGGACTTGATAGCTCAGGTCAAAGCAGAAACAGGCAGTCAGCGAGCAGAAACAGCAGCGTGGGCCAAGAGCAGATTTGGAGTGTTTCAACTGCGGCAAAAAGGGGCATTTCGCCCGGGATTGCAGACTCCTGAGACAGCAGCAGCAACGGCGGCAGCCACCGCAGCAGCAGCCACAGCAGCAGCAGCCACAGCAGCAGCAGCAGGAAAACTAGAACGGGTCTCAGGAAAGGGGACAACCGAGACCCGGAAAAGAGGACACCCGCATATCCGGCAGGTGATCCTAGGGCCCGGTCCCAGGGGAGAGGTGGCATGTGTGTGGCAGGAAAAATTTATGGAGAACCAGTAACGCTGATAGTCGATACCAGCAGCACCGTCACATGCTTAATCATCGAACCTGGGAACGGATCCTTAAACCGGGAGTGAAGCTGAAGCGGTCTCCAGTTCGTCTTTCCATGGTGGACGGTAGCAGTATCCGGACATATGGGCGGAAAGAACTTCCACTCAACATCACCGGGGCAGCGGAAAACCTGACGTTCAAGATAACGGATTGTGAGGATGAGGGAATACTCGGAATGGATTTTATCCGTTCCTGAGTATCCGGAATCAACTTCGGATGACCATGCAGTCAGGAGGTGTTCCTCACTATGTTCAAGCAGTCGAGAGAGCTGTTTCCGATCAACGCTGTTGCAGACTACCAAATTCCGGCGGAAACGGAGCAGCTGATAATAGGGCAGGCAGATGGTGTCCGTGATGCAGAAGTAGTCCTGGAGATGACTCAAGAACCTACGGAGAGCAGACCCTGGCTGATCGGGAGAACCGTGTCCCGCATAAAAAAAAGCACAGTTCCTGTTCGGGTGATCAACGTACTTCCGGAGCCAGTAACCATCAAGCGGGGAGCCCAGTTGGCGATGATGACTACCCTGGCAGCAGGCTGTAGTATTGTCCCGATGGTAGAGCGGAGCAGAAAGGTGCAGATCACTCCGGAATCGGAGGCTGGGCGGAACTGGAGCGGTTATGACAAGCTGAGGCAGTTAGCTGAGCAGACCCAAGATGCAGTGCCGAGTCACTTCCGCGAGAATGTGACAGATCTCCTGTTCTGGAATATGCAGACTTCCAGCAACGATGCTGGTGAGCTGGGGTAGACTCATGTAGTGCAGCATCAGATAAACACAGGACGGTATTCCTTGGGGTAGGACCAGCCGTGAGCCTCCCGGAGGTGCCGCCGCAAATCACAGGCCCGTTTGCAATACATAGCGCAAAGACAGCAGTAGTACTTCTGCATTGGACAGGCATGTTGCCACTTGCTTCTTGCGTCCGCAAAGGTCCGGTCACACTTTCTGCAATACCACCATGCCTCTATCTTCCAGGTGCCCAATCCGGTCCCGTTAGGGCTGCAGTCCAGCCCCAATAAGCTCGACATCTGGAATGCCGGGAAACACAGTCACCGGTCGATTAAGCAGCCGACCAGACGGATCCCTCCAGACAAAAGGGAGCTGGTGAGCAGCCTAATCCAGGACGTGAAAGACAAGGATGTCATCGAAGATAGCAGTAGCCCTTGGGCTTCTCTGATTGTGCTGGTCAAAAAGAAAGACGGAACTACCCAGTTCTCTGTGGATTATTGGCGGTTAAACACAGTTACGGAGAAGGATGCCTACCCATTGTCGAGGATCGATGACACGATTGCAGCCTGTGCAGACGCCAAGTGGTTTTCCACTCTTGACCTGACCAGTGGATATTGGCATGTCGGTATGGACGATGACGCCAAAATGAAATCAGCATTCTGTGTGCCCGGTGGCTTATACCAATTCAAGGTCATGAGCTTTGGATTGTGCAATGCTGCGGGCACATTCGAGCGGTTAATGGAGAAGGTACTGGGCGGTCTCTCCTGGAAAACATGCCTTATTTATTTAGATGATGTCATCATTTATAGCAAGACCCTGGATGATCACATCCGTGACATTCAGGAAGTCTTCCACAAGCTGAGGGAGGCAGGCCTGAAGATCAAGCCGTCCAAGTGCAGATTCTTCCAGCCGGAAGTGTCCTTTCTCGGGATATTGTCGGAAGGGATGGAATCCGGACAGATCCAGCCAAGACATAGGCAGTGCGGAAGTGGCGGACACCCACCAACCTGACGGAGCTGCGCAGTTTCCTGGGGCTGTGTTCTTATTACAGGAAATTTGTGCTCAAGTTTTCGGACATAGCGGCACCACTGAACCGGCTGACGAAAAAGGGAGTACAGTTCCAGTGGCAGTCAGAACAGGAGCAGGCGTTTGCGGAGCTGAAAATCTGACTGGTGGCGGCACCGATTCCCGGTTACCCGAGAGAGCAGGGCAGATACATGCTGGATACGGACGCAAGCGATTCCGGATTAGGAGCAGTGCTGTCGCAGAAGCAGGATAATCAGGAGCAAGTCATCACCTACCTGAGTCGCAGCCTAACCAAAGAGGAGCGGCGGTATTGTGTGACCCAGAAGGAGCTGTTGGCGGTCGCATATGCAGTGCAGAAAAATAAGCAGTACTTGATGGGATGACACTTCTTGCTGAGAACGGATCATGGCAGTCTTACCTGGTTGAGGAACTTCAAGGAGCCTCAGGGTCAGGTCGCTCGTTGGATCGAGATCCTGAGTGAGTTCCACTTTGATATAGAGCACCGTACAGGCCAAATCCACAATAATGCAGACACGCTGTCCAGGTCTCCGTGCAGTCAATGCGGTAAAATCGATTGGAAGCTGGCTAAGATTGATGCTTGGAACTTCGTGGAGATTGTCCGGCAGACCTGAAGCAGAGAGATTCCACAGCCCAGGCCAAGGAAGGGGGGTCGTCGGAGGCGGTCACGGAAATCCTCTGGTGGAGCAAACCTGGCAGGGACGACGGAATCCTCCGAAAGGATGGAGCCAAAGGCGGCTGCGGTGGCGGAAAAGGTTGTTCCACAAAAAGCGGTTGCAGTTGCGGAGAAAGCTGATGCGGATAAAACTGTTGCTGAACAGAATAAGCAGATGAGTAATATGGAAGCAGATGCAGTGCTGGAACAGAAGTATCAACCAGCTGATCTCCGAAAGATGCAGCAAGCAGAACCATGGTACCCGGTGGTAGCAGCCCTGATCGACGGAAACGGTATGGCCGATACTGTAAACTTCTCTAGCCTGAGTTCTGAGGAAAAAGTGCTGTTCGGAATGCGGAAAACCTTGGTGAGAGCAGACGGAGTCGTCTACAAGAGGTGGAAAACAGCAGAGGGGACAGATCGCATGCAGTTGATTACCCCAAAGGAGCTGAGATGGGAAATTTTCAGTCTGGCACATCAGAGCCAGACAGACGGACATCTGGGAAGCAGGCGGATGGCGGCTAGTATCCAATCGCGGTACTTCTGGCCAGGCATGATGCGGGACATCAAGCAGTGTATCCTGAGCTGTGACGAGTGTGCATCGAGAAGTATGCAGAATTTGAGGAAATCTCTAATGCAGAAGTACCGGGTAGGAGCACCAATGGAAAGGGTCGCCATGGATGTCATGGGTCCGTTGCCAAAGTCAACCCGAGGGAACCAGTACATCTTGGTAGTAGGAGACTACTTTACCAAGTGGGTCGAGGCATACCCCATGCCGAACCAGGAAGCAGTTACGATTGCGGACAACTTCATCAACCAGTTTGCAGACCCGGTATGGCATTCCGACGGTATGGCAGATCGACAGAAGCGGTGAAACATCACTCCAAATAGGAAGGGCCCTCCTTCTGGACCAGAATGTATGCTGTTTCCAGAGTCGGCAAGCAGTTATACCAGTGAGTAGATATGCAGTTGGCAGAGCAGTGCAGATGGTGGAAATGCCCAACTTGCAGTCAAGATGTTCGCCTGGCAGGCAGATTCTACTGGCTGAGACTCTATTCAACCCTCTGATGGCAGAGATACTTCAAAGTTGCAGTTACTTCACCAGAAGAGGTGGTTGGAGCGAGCCGGAAGAATATGGAATTTGCCAGTTGAGCGGGAGCCAGACACCTCCCGGTTAACGGTTGAGTCTTTGGCTACTTGTGACATCACTCCTGTAGCAGCCAATCAACATAGAGCTTTTCCAGTCACGTGACTAGAAAAAGTATAAAAGGGCCCTGAAAACGGGCTCTGAAATCAGTTGGAGAGCAGACCTCGAGCAGTGCACGTCGGTGTTGAAGTTTGACGGAATCGAATCAACTAGCAGACTTTTCCAGCAGAGCAGATTAGCAGAGAAAAAAACAAGTGTTATCCAGAATTTCGGAGTAGCTGAGCAGACAAAGACTTCTGTTTCCCGGCATTCCGGATGTCGAGCTTTGGGCACCTGGAAGATAGAGGCATGGCGGTATTGCAGAAAGTGTGACCGGAACTTTGCGGACGCAAGAAGCAACATGCCTGTGCAATGCAGAAGTACTACTGCTGTCTTTGCGCTATGTATTGCAAACGGGCCTGTGATTTGCGGCGACACCTCCGGGAGGCTCACGGCTGGTCCTACCCCATGGAATACCGTCCTCCTCAGAATGAATGGACGCTGAACCGAGTCGGAATGTTTGACTCAGCCCGGCAGGCCCGATTCGACCGGTATAAGGACCTCTCTCCAAGACGACCTCTGGCTCCTATCCCGACAATCAGGCAGCTCGAACACAGAATGGACTAGGATGCCAGATCGGCCATTCCCAGTAGGCAGCCGGAGCTGGTGAAGGTTCCTGAGTGGGTGCCGGACCGACGGGGGTGTCTCCGGGCAGCGACAGTTTCTCCACCGGAAGACTGGGAGCAGGAGATCTTAGCAGAGCAGTGCGGTCAGGCGCAGCCGGAGAACCAGGAGGACTGGGATGCAGAGATACGTGTCTGGGAGTATCGTCCTCCATCTCCCATCCTTCCTACGGACCACCTGGACACGGAGTCGGAAGCATTCGACTATTGCACAGCGGATGAGTGCGACCCGTGAAAGAGCAGAGGCAGTCGGCAGAGGCGGACAGCGGTGGCAGTGACGAAGGCGAAATAGCAGTAGCAGATAGCAGTAGTGGATAGCAGTAGCAGAAAGCGGTGGCGGACAACAGTAGCGGATAGCAGTAGCAGAAAGCGGTGGTGGACAACAGTAGCTGATAGCGGTGGCGGAAATATGTTATTCAAGACTTTGGTGTTCTCCGAGAAGCAGACTTTATGGAATGTGTTTGGAGTAGCAGTCGGTTGCGGAACTGTTGGATTGGCAGCCGGACGGGGCAATGCAGGCAGTCGCCACCAGAGGGAGTAGCAGTTTGCTGAGCAGCCAATCATCATGCAGAGATTTGTGTCACGTGACAATTTTGGACTATAAAAGGGTCCGGTTGCAGTCTCCACTGACCAGAAAGCAGTTTGCTGTGGCTGAGTCAACATCGACCCAGAGCAGAGAAACACTATGCCAAAAGTAAAGACAACACCCCGCAAGCCCCGCTTGCACAAGTGTGAGGAATGCAGACAAGAATTCAAGAACAAGCACACGATGCTACACCACATCAAGGAACAACACATGAGTGAAGTCACCATCTTTTCCTGTCCGCAGTGTAAGCAGTGGAGCAGACAGAAGGAAGGGATATAGAAACATCTGCGGGCTCGTCATAGCGTTGAAGCAAGTCCAGAACATCTCCAGATTGGCAGAGAGGAGTTCGAGGAGAAGGCCTTGAGGCCCAAAGCTACTCCACGGAAAACGAAGAAAGCGCCAACTAAGAAGTACTCGCAGATATCAGACACGGAGTCGGAGTCAGGCTGCTCCGTTTTGTCCCAGACCCGGTACCGTTATGGTACCCAGTCGGTTGCCACGCTGGCAGCTGACGTTTCGTCTACGGAGGCGGAAAGCAGTTCGGACGAGGAGCCGGAGCTGAAAATTTTGGCAGAAGAGAACATGCAGGAACTGGATGAACCGGAGCCAGTAGGACCCCCAGTTACCCGGAGCTCCTCCCGGAATTCCTCACGGAAAGTCAGTCTGGAGCCATCCCACAGAACTGGAGCAGACCGTGAATGGAACAGGAAGCGGAGCCGTAGCCGCAGCCGCTCCACGGAGCGATCCGACCGACATCATCGCAAAGAACACAGAAAGGAGAGTCCGGAGCACACGAAGGACCGTGGCGGAGAGCGAGGCCGAGCAGAGAAGCGGCATACACCCCCTAAGTCTTCCGGCAGCAGCGGCAAGGGGAAGAACAAGGGAGTGACTACAAGTTCCGATTGTTGGAAGAGGGTTCCAGCGGAGTGGCGCTGGAGGTCAAAGTGGCAGATATTGCGGATTTACAGGGCAGAGATGGGGGAAGTCGGCTTTCGGAGTCCGGTTCCGAAATCAACTCGCAGTGGCAGAGCTGTGAGCAGTGTTATTATCAGACCCGGTAGCGGAGCAGAAAGCAGAGCTGGTAGCAGAGCAGGTAGCGGCATGGAGAGCAAAGCTGGCAGTGAGACGGAGGCCCGATTTTCCACGGAGAAGACGTTGCCGTCAACCATCCAAGCAGTAGCCAGAGGCAGAGCAAGAACCGCAGTCCGTGACAACAGTGTAGAGTCTTCCGCTTCCGCTTCTGACCAAAGCCATGCAGACATGCAGAGAGCCCGGAGGAGCATCCTGATGGACCAAGCCAGGGCTGCTCCCGGAATCCTTTCCCCTGTGGAGACCCGACCTCGTCAGTCCTCCAGTGAGCGTTCCGGAAGGAGCCAGACCAGAGCTCTGACACAGAGTCCACCCCACCTCCCTCAACCATGTCCATCACACTGTTTTCCGGTGAACATCGGAGGAAGAAGTGCATCTGTCTTTGCACCTGAAGTCCCGGAGCTTGCCAGATACTACGCTGTACGTTGGGGCCCAGAACAGTGGGGCCCGCGGAAATGACTCCGGCATCTACGTAGAGATCATGGAGCAGAGACCGTTTGGCTTGTCCAGACGCGTCAAATCATCCGAATCCACGACTGGTCTGTCCGGGATGAGCGGCTCCAGAACGAGTTCTACGTACCACCCCAGTGGAGTCTTCACGATCCTGACCTTCTTCCGGTTGATTCTCGCGGAACAAGCTACGCACGACTGTTGGTTCCGCAAACGTTTCCGCCTCGTCCGCCGTCGGGGAGCAGCTTGCGCAGTGACTCCAGTAGGCAGTAGACGTCGCAAGTCGCAAGGAGAAGAAAGAAGAACCATTTCCCAGTGATCCTAGTATAGTTAAGCGTTAAAAGGGAAACTGAGCAAGCAAGATATCCGGGTACAGTGACAGTGAAAAATAGTTAAGAAATACCGGTACCCGGATCACGGATACAGTGTTTGTTACACGGACTAATTTAACGGTTTAAAAACTTGAATATATGTGTTAAATGTTATCCGGCTGTTCGGGACGAACAGAGTTTAAGGAAGGCAGAGTGTAACGGATTTGGGGTGTTCCCAACCGTTCCCCAAGGTATTTCATACATTATTTCGTGATATTACGGTTGAATAAGAGTTCCTGAATATGTTTATGTGTTTAACAGTTCATACGGTTTCATATTTGAGGTATTAGAGAGGTGTTCCGGCTTAGAACTTAGAATAATTTTTAGACGGTTGAGAGGGAACTGCCGGACAACCTCACGGTTGAGCTGGAGCCCCCGGAGTACAAAAACGTCAAACTACGTAGTTTCCAAAAGGTCACGGGATCAGCATAATTTCCGTTTTAGAAGGTGACGTGGCAGCCACTGATTGGTTCTAGCATGTTTTTAGAAATTCCAGAAAAATCAGTGTTTTGTCGGTCTGTGACGTCACAATCAGTTGGTCACGTGACACCGGATCTGAGTCTATAAAAGCCCTCGTCCCGGCGAGGGTCAGTAGAGTTGGTGTCCTGACGTCGACCTGTTCAGACCAATCTCTCAGAGCAGAGTACTCCAGAGCTCCGGCTTAGGTCATGCAGATGATTACAATTCATGTCCGACTGTTCCGACTGTACACTTAGAAAATAAACTTGAAAACATCATCCGAGTCATTTTTCCGTGTTCCTGAAGAAACTTGAAGAATGATAAAGTAACGGTAACCGGTAAAGAGAGAAATACGGAGAAAAGATATACAAGTTAGCAGTCGGTTAAGTTAAAGCTGATAACGTCTGAGGGTGATCCAGAACCCAGATCATCAGAGAAGACGGAGACGGAATCAACGGAGCAGTTGAAGAGGCGGAATTAACGGAGCAGTTGCAGAGACGGTACTGACGGAGCAGTTGCGGAGACGGAAACGACGGAGCAGTTGCAGAGACGGTACCTGACGGAGCAGTTGCAGTACCGGAAGCGAAAATGCAACCGGAATCTACATTTCAGGTGGAGTTGCAGATTGTAGTCGGAAACGGTTGGAGGTCCATTCCAGACCACGCCTACCAATCCTCAGAGACTTCTAGCCGTATTAACTGTGTAGCAGCAGTCCCGAATTTTCCGTCAGCTCCGATTAACCCCCAGATCCGTTACAATACTATGTAGCCATCAATTGTCATGGTTTTTCGCCCGGCTTCCGTCGCCCATATGTCCGTCATCCCTCTAGCAAATAATTTTTTCTCGATTTGATTAATTTTTTTTAAAAATGTACCGGTACTGTGGCGATTTCGCCCGAAGATCACGGCAAGAGATTCTTTGTAAACAATACTCTTGTTTCTGGCCGCTTCGTGTTCGAAGCACGTGCGTTGCATAGCAAACGCCCTCTAATCCTCTCGTCCGATTGTACTGTAATGGTCTTACGTCACTTCCCTCGTTTCTCGTACTTTGGAGTTATAAATACTCTGAAGCCGCGTTGTTAAATGGAGTTGTCTCAGAGCTGAGCAATTAGGCAAGAGGACGACGGAGGGCTCGGCCATGAGCTCTACGTTCTCACTCACCGGCTAAGGCCCGCAAAGGCCCTGGGGACAATTCTCATAGGGGGCCCAGGAGGGGAATGATTCGGGGCTCGTCCCTGTGATCTCAGGTCCCTCGCCCTGGGATGGTGTGACACAGGCTCTGGCAGACCGTCGGGCTGTATGGGAGTTCCGTTCCCCAAAACCTTACAAACCTGAGCACTATCCACAATCCTTTTTACACATTCATGTTGGATGTGACCTTCAGATTTGTGGTCATGATACACTCCTAAGCTCTATCTACATGATACAGGCTAATTTACACATTTCTGGTCAGACGTAAGTTCAGGGTCACCAAATGTGCACTAGAAAGGACTTCATATATGCTCATAACACAAAGCTAATCTATATAGGCCTATCTTCAAGTGTTGTGTGTGCTTCAATAACCTTCGAGTTCTCACTCGCTCTCCTATTCTCTACACCCATCCCAAGACTACATCCTAATGTGCAGTCAATGATCAGGAATAACTCAGATGAGTTTCTGCACCACGTTATTGAACAGAAATACGATGTATGTGCCGTAACCGAAACATGGCTGCTACAGGATGATGATCCATGTAGGTCATCCCTTAAAAAGTGGAGGCTATCGTTTCCTCGATGTATTTCGCTCAGACTGGCATTGGACCTATGCATCAAACGTCACCTTAAAGTCAATAAACTGAACTCTGGCTGTAATCAGTCATTTGAGTTCTTTGCATGGCATTCCACTGATTGGACCTATGCATCAAACGTCACCTTAAAGTCAATAAACTGAACTCTGGCTGTAATCAGTCATTTGAGTTCTTTGCATGGCATTCCACTGATCTGACGCTCTCACGCTCTTACTCGAATACCCATCCTATACTCTGATTTTTCTAACTTGTTTACACTGGTTTTTGACGATATCTTTGCAGTGCTAAATCGTATCGTTCTATAACTTAGCATACCTTACCTGGGAGTCGAACGGCAATTTTCTACCAAATTTCAGACTTCTATCGCAATAATTGAAGAAGTTGGCAATCTACCCCAATGTTAAATATTAGCCAAAAACGGGATCTCGAGAATCTGAGCATATTCGAGGATTTGATCATGTTTACATCCATCAGGAATCGATATAATGTTGTAATTTTAGACCAGAAGACACATTGGGGTGCATACTACACAGACATGTTGATTTCAAAAGATTGCACTAGGCCCTACTACAAAACCGAGCAAATGCACAAAATACTGGGCGGACCCATAAATCAAATGATGGGGCTAAATTTAACATTGGTGTAGATTGCTAACTCTTTCAATTTTCGTGATAGAAGTATGAAATTCGGTAAATAATTGCCGTTTGACTCCCAAGTGAAGTATGCCAAGTAATAGAACGATAGCATTTAGCATCGCAAAAATATCAGCAAAAAACAGTGTAAACGAGTCAGAAAAATCAGAGTATATGTCTATGTCAGACTTCATTGAAGAATTTTTGGACTATGCTAGAAAAATATTAACGTCAAAACAGCAAGTTATCTTCATCGGTGACTTCAACGTACACGTAAATAACGCAAGTGACACAAACGTTAGGATATTCCTTGATCTACTTGATACTGTTGGGCTCATCCAGCAGTTACTGTGTACAGCGCTGTATGGACTCAATACATCGCTGTGCCGACTCGACTGTCTGTGGCTGGCCGGGGAAAGTGAGAAATTTGATCAAAGTATTTGAGGCATAATTATCGTGCAGTGCATTCCAAAAACTGTGCGGACTGTTCCAGCTAGCGTGCAGCGACATCGCTGTAGTCTTAGTTGGGCGATTTCTATGAAAAAATACAATGCAAATGTCCATTTATTTCAGCACACATTTATCGAGTTTCCGTTGATATCTCAGGTCGCCATAATATCGACAGACTAAAGCAAAAATGGCCTAAGTCATTTTTTTCGCAAAATGAGATTTTTGTTCCATAGTGTTCATTTCGCCATTCTGCATCAATAAAAATGAAAACATGTGCGGAGAAATGCATGGAAATTATTTATAATTAACGTTAATTATTTGGCCTAACTCGTTATGACTTAGGCCAATTTCCCACATTTGACTTAGGCCATTTTCTCACAACTGCAGTCTGTCTGCAGAGACTTAGGCCATTTGGTAAATTTGAGTTAGGCCATTTTGCATAGTGTCATGTTTGATTCAGGCTGTTTGTCATGTATTCATGGCGCGGGTATTTAGTATATATATACTAAGCTACATCATACTTAGCCTTAAGATACCGTGTAGCATCAATTGTTTTTCTCTTATTCAAAACTTAACATCACTACAGGACATTTCATATCACTGCAATCAGTCGGGACAGCCAACGGACACCAACAAAATGCACAACTTTATTTTGTGCACTCACAAAATTTTGCCCTATGTCGCCTCGACAGCGGGGTCGTTTGGTCTGTCCTAGTCAAGCCTATACTACATCATGCTTATTAGGCCTAATTAACGTAATAAACAGCGAATATTTAACTTTCCATTGGCAAGTGTGATTAGGTCAGTGGGCCCTGGCCCAGGTAGTACTATATCATAAATATTACACCGATATATGCACACATCCCATTTATAAAATGTGCGAGAAGCACATCCCCAGCCTATACCATCATCTATTGAAATATCTGTGTCCTACGATTATCCTACGAGTATCTACAATGGCTGATTTCATGCCATAATCAGTTCTTCCCTGAATAGTTTTCGTCGCGAATTTAAATGTGGCGACTGAAATCATTAAATCCGCGACCAAAACGTTTTCGCTGCAGCGAAAATATTCTCGCCGCGACCCAAACATCCTCGCCGCAGCGAAGATAGTTGATGTCGCAACTGAAACATTTTGGTTGCAACGAAGACCATTGTTGCCACGACCAAAACAAACTCGCCGCAGTGAAAATCGTTTTTGCCGCGACCGATACATTTCTGCTGCAGCGAGAACAGTTACCACCGCGGCGATAATTACACTAACTGTGAATATTCGCTGCGGCGATAATTGCAATAATAAATAGGCCTAGTTTGTTCTCTTCGAGTTGATGGTAAAAAAGACTGTGTAGCAAGTATGGCCATTCTCGCCGCGGCAATAATCATTTTCGCTGCAGCGAGAATGTTTTAGTCGCGGCTATAAGTATTAAAGTTGCGGCGAGAACAATTTCGCTGCAGCAAAAATGATTATGGTCGCGGCGATAATGTTCTTGCCTCAGCTAAAAGTATTTAATTCGCAGCGAGAATATTATTTAATGATTATGGTCGCGATTTAAATGGTTTTAGTCGTGACAATTAAATTCGCGACGAAAACTGTTCAAGGAAAACGCATTATGGCATAAATCAGCCACCGCGCGCGTAAGTATCTATGTCCTGCTCGTCGAAGTAAATAGGGTCCAATGTTACACATCATCAGGCCCGGTCACACTGCCCAAACGCATGAATTACGTATGAAGTTCGTTTTATTTTAGTCTTACGCGATACATCTGTCATCTGCGTATTTCATCATTTTTTTCTGACGTGGAACGTCAGTGGTTGTATGTGGATGTATGCCCGATCATCGTTTTACGCGATTCCGGGTTTTGAGCAGCTCAAAAATCAATTCGTGTAAGACTTTTCGCAGTTTTAAGCTGTTTTTATGTTATTTTTGCGTACGTTGCGTAGTTCTTACGTGGACAATGCACGAAATATGCGTAGAATATTAGTGATTGTTCGCGAAAATGTTGCCGCTATCGCGTTCATCGATGGCTTTCACTGAAGAATAACAGACATCACGCGTGTTCCGCACTAGTGTGACGAATATCGTTCACGGGCCGATATCAGGCCGGAGACAGGAGTTGTACCTTGATGTCGTACGTGTGAATAAAAAGCCGGCAGTTCAGTTCAACTGTTTATTCGGATGATAATATCCGATGTCGCAGGTATTCACAGGCCTACACTCACACCTATGTCCAGGTGATATATAATCCCGTCACGTATATATATATTCTACAATTTAGTCCGTATATAATATCACAGTTTATCGTCTTCTTGCAATATATTGTCACTCACTATGCAAACACGGCCAAGCCCATCTTCTAGATCAGATTCTGGACAAGTGCCCGGGGCCGAGGGACATGTGGGTGGATTTTCCCGCCTAGAGCATACGGGGTCGTGTGATTGGCTGTGTATGTGCTTATCTCATCGAGAATGGGGACACCCGAAAACGAGTTTCAAGTTCCGAGTTCCAAGTTCCAAGTTCCGAGTTCCAAATTCCAAATTCCAAGTTCCGCATTTAAAGTCCCAAGAAAGTGCAGTTATCGTTTTTATATTTCTGCATCGGGTCTCTTCAACTCAAATCACTTTCTTGTGCCACCTTTCAATATCACAAAGTCGAAAATTAACCTTCCAAGCTGATGCCTGGTACGCGCGGACGTCAGAGTGCCACGCGGGTATGATTTGAAATTTCGGATAGTTTAATTGCGGATTTGGGTATGTTTTTCATTCAATTCTATTTAGTTCAAATGTATTTTTATATCATTTCTATATTTTACATTCACAAAATTAAATATAAATGATGGGAAAATTGAAAACAAAGGGGAATGAAAATAATTCTTATTTCATTATGACAGAATAAATTCGGATCTTGTCAATTTCTTTCATTAAATAATTGTTCAGGTATCACCAACGAACTATGCTGTGGATGACTGAACAAATATTTAATAGAAGAAGTTGATATTCATCATTTATTCGAACGTGTAACATATAGTGGTGCTGCGCCTTCGAACTGACGCCATGATCCCTCGTCTCTGCAACTTTTAGACTCAATGTTCAAAGAACTCCTGAAAAGCGTGGCCTGTGTAGAAATACCGTAAAACTTCTAATAGACACCGGGTTTCTAATAGACGCCGGGTTCTAATAGACGCCGGGGGTTCAGGTATACTGAAATTAATAGACGCCGGGTTCTAATAGACGCCGGGTCTACGTACATTGTGTAACATAGCAACGTATATATACTAATATCGACAACATCAACGCGGCCCAGTCGGGAATTTCCAGCTATTAACATCTAAACTGTCGTCCGATTTGTCATATCGTAACACAGGCCTCGCCAATTCCAATAAACGCCGGATCCAGACAACGACTGAAATCAATAAACGCCGGGTTCTAATAGGCGCCGGGTCTATAGAGTGAAACTTTTACGGTACTGACTGAACACCGACGACACATTTTTCTTAGAACTTTAAACGCGGAACTTAGAACTTGTAACTCGGAACTTGGAACTCAGAACTCGGAACTTGGAACTTGGAACTCGTTTTCGGGTGTCCCTCGAGGATGTGGGTTTTTCCATGTTCATGTCCTGACATGTTTGGTCTCGTGATCTGAGTGCAGGTGTCTGTACTTTTCCATGTACCGAAGTATATGCATGTATGTCGGTGCAGGCGGTGTCGAGTGCGCGTGAGCTTATATTGATCGGGGCGGTGGTTGTGTGTGGTTTTACATGTATGTATTGACCGTGTATTGATTGTGTAGTGGCCGTGTATTGTGTGCTAAGTCATGTAGCGAGTGGGTGTTTTCATGGAAATGTGGTGCGCGTAGGGACGGGCCGTTACAGTCACTAAATATTCTACACTAGTGACACGTATATTTCACTTGAAATCACTGACAAATCTTTTTTGCACTGAAGTGCATGCTTTATTAGTGATTTGTACGTGACATTTCCGTAGTTCTTGCGCAGTTCATTGGTGATTTTTCATCACGTAAATCAGCAAAAATGGTCAAATTCTCCACTAACAGTCACGCACAACCAAATCTTAACCAAATTTTCACGTGATTCATGCGTTTTCGACTGTCTGACCGGGCCTTAGAGGAGCTTGTGAGTGGCAGTAAATTTTTTTTATCTAGAATAGGCCTATAGCTATTCTTCTGAAAAATTATTTACTCACTCTTGAAACTGGGAATTGAATATACGAAACATCAAATTAAAAGAAAGATTTGAATGTCCCTGATAAGCTTCCCTACACATCAACTGTCCGGCCTCCAATGCATGCATCTAGAACATTTTTGATGCGTCTTAAAAAATTTCGATGCGTCTAAAACTTTTTCCGATCTGTATGAAATATTTCCGACAAATCGGAAAGTGCTGCATTTTATAATTTCGTCTTAAAGCTTCTGTTCGGGAGCAAAACTCAAAATTCTGGCAGATAGAAGCCATTGTGGACACTTGCAATACTTTCACGTTTTGTCTGCAGAGGCAGCAAAATGCTGGCCTCGAAAAATATTCCAATGACTCGGGGCCAGATGCTCCTGCAAACGTCATTGAAGAAGTCCAAAAGCAAAAGGTAGTGTAGGCCTACATCTGAATCCACATGAGTTTATCTTTCAAATTGTACATGTGGAGTGAGTTTCGTTTGACCATGCTCAATCGATATTCAATTGATTTCACAGGCTCCGGTTCAGCCGAACACACCCGATCCACTCCTCCTCGACACGTACTCCCCTCGCCGCACTCTCAGATCAGCGTCTGATACCACGTCACTGATCAGTCACCCTGTCAACAAGCTAGTTGGTGGCTGAGCATTCAGGCACGTGCCACTGTCACTGTGGAATCGACTTCCGGCCAACATCCGAGAACTGTCATCAAACTCATTCTTTAAGAAAATTTTGAAAACAGTTTACTCTAAACTGTACCACAACTAGATTATACATTTGTTATAATGATTCATATAATACTTTTACTCCCATGTTTTCAATATTTTATACAACATTGTATTAACCCTTTTATGTACAGTGCTTAGAGCCTCCGGGATTGGGCTCTTTTACAAGACACGGTGAAATTGTTTTTTCCATGTAACACCACGGTATAAGTGTCACCATGTTGTGAATCACCCATATAAGATAAGTGTCATATAATGAAGTGCAATATACAGAACACACATTCATGACATGACATGACGAGTGGCAACTGGTTCAGGCAACAGTTGAAATGACTGACTATATAATTTACTATACATAAGTATCAATGCACTATATCATGATGTACATGATATATACATGATATATAATTAGAGATGTTCCACGATTGTGTATTTGACAATGAGATTTTGTCATATTCCTTAAATAAATGAGAATAAATAAATAAGAAAGAATAAAAAACAGAAAATTAATGAAAAAATGCCCCCTTCTTGAATTATTTTAAATTTTTAGAAAGATGGAACCATACACTTTAGAGATAAAAATTGTGGACGGACGGATGGCTAGACGGACGAC
Source organism: Terebella lapidaria (assembly GCA_949152475.1). Taxonomy (NCBI): domain Eukaryota; kingdom Metazoa; phylum Annelida; class Polychaeta; order Terebellida; family Terebellidae; genus Terebella; species Terebella lapidaria. The sequence goes on along the minus strand of OX424557.1, from coordinate 51,407,062 downwards.
GGACGCCACATGACGGCAATAAGTTATCGGACCATAGGTTCGGTAACCTAAAAATAACAATTGTTGGTTAGCTTTGATGTTTAATAAACCTGTTACAAGATAATTCGTTCTCAGTTTGTGTACTTTCAATTCATATTGCACCAAATATTCACTTGCAAACAGCAAAACGCATATGGCCTAAGTAACAAGCAGTTGTATAAAATGGCCTAAGTCACGAAAGACAAAATGGCCTAAGTCAGTCGATTTAGTCCGAATGTGGCCTAAGTCACTTTATTCCTAAATATTTGAAGATAATGATTATAGGGTCAGATGCGTGCTTAAAGGTCATGCCAAGAAAGATGATAGCGGAAGTTTTTGCTGGTGGGATTAAAAACTACATGCAAAGACAGTTTTTTGTTTCTCCTGAAAAATCGCCTTTTTTGACTTAGGCCATTTTTGCTTTAGTGTGTCGATATGCCATTGTGCGCATGTGCAGGTCAGAGGTCAGCTAAATATTTGCATACTAGGTCGAGGTCACATCGTCTGCCCATGCGCACGAACATGCGCAGATAATGTGACCTCGACCTAGTATGCAAATATTCAGTTGACCAGATGTCGCTGCACGCTAGCTGGAACAGTCCGCACAGTTTTTGGAATGCACTGCACGATATTATGCCTCAAATACTTTGATCAAATTTCTCACTTTCCCCGGCCAGCCGCAGACAGTCGAGTCGGCACAGCGATGTATTGAGTCCATACAGCGCTGTACACAGTAAATCCAGCAGGTGAACGTTCCCGCTCACCTATCTGGCAACACTTGGGTTTGATCATTTCACGACAGTTTGATCCGCTCTGTATGTGCAGTCCTGAGGAAACTGTCATCTCAAAATTCCTGTTCCATGTACGCGGGAAACCCGAAAATTCCTTCGATTAAATCGTATCGATCCAAGTTCGTTCAAGAATGATCCCCACAATGTCGTCAAAGACTCCGTCAATGCCATTGACTGTCAAACACTTGCTCATCTGCACGACGATGTGTAAAGTCCCCGCATTTTGATGAGTAAAATTATTGATAATAATCAGAGTAATTATTATGAATATTGTTACCACCTGGAAGTTTCATATTTACAGCAAATATGTTGATTGTGTGTCGTGATTTATGTTTCATAATTATTTTTGTACATTCCTAAGTTTTGACCATCAGGTATTGTTGTCACAGGCGTTATCGGGGTGCATGTGTTATTGAATAATTTAGATGTTGTTGTTAGAACAAAGATGCTGTGTTTTGACCAATTGGTTCACCTTTGGTAGAAGTTCAAGATAGTTCTATCACCGGGCTTTGACCCCAATAGCTATGGCAACGAAATTGTCTTTTATCCACGTGTCCCAGGTTTTACGCAGGTATATTTCGTCATCTTGTTTTGGTATTGCTGATTCATTTTATTGCAATGTAAACATCACCGGGTTAGACAAAGTTCTCCAGGTCTGTAGCTGGCCAGACATTGTCAGCTAATGTATTGACTATCAGAAGGATTCTGCTTACTACGCAGTTTCCGAATGATGTCATGGTTTCATTGTCCTTTGTCTTGTGGGATATATAAACTCCACGCATTTTGTCCAGAGAAGCAGAAGAATTCGGATTACACATAGAGAAACGAAATATTGGAAGTTGTTAACGGACACGTAGGGCTTGTGCCCGCCGTGCCGGCACCTGTTGTGACGATGCCTGATTTGGCTATGGCGCATATATGTACATGAATTGTAGATTAGTTTGGATATATTTGTGTAACTGAATGATTTCATTTCATTGATTGTGGATGAATAAAACTAATGATTGAATCGAGGACTTCACGAGGTTGCTATCCACCAGATTCAATGAGCAAGAACTTGGAGTGCGTATGAACTGGAGCAAATTTGTGAAGCTAGCCCAGCGCACACGACCCAATTTGAAAGGGCTACACTTTACAGATGGTCTTCGAACTATCCTTGATAAACATGCTCCAGTTGTTGAGAAATGCGTCACAGCACGCAAGTTCCTCCTATGGTTTGATGATAGAGATAACGAACTCAAAAGGTCCATGCGCTCCGCAGAGAGACGTTTCCATAGATGACAAAAGACAGCTGATAGTGTCAAGTTCTTGGATTGTAGATGTCATGAGTACAGATGTCATTTTCGTCAGAGTAAGCGTGAGTACGTGAAAACAGAAATTGAGTCTGCCGGAAAAGACCGTCGTAACATGTATGGTGTCATTAATGGTTTAATCGGCCGTAAAAAGGATAATCTTCCCCTGCCACGTTCAAATGACTCGGTTTTTTTGACAAACGACTTCCTCAACTTTTTCATGTCCGAAATAAATCAAATCAGAGACGACCTGGTTGACTACTAGTATACATTGTTCCAACTGGATACAAGCTGCTCTCTCGATCTCAGCACCTTTCAGTCTGTAGACTCCTCTTGTATTCTGGATATCGATCATTAAGTCTTCCAAACCAACTACATGTGCTGCTGACCCAGTGCCAACCAAACTGTCTCAGTCAATCTGGATATTCGCCTAACGTTCATCACTCGATTGATCAACTCGTCCCTTCAAAACTCAAGTCACTGAGTCATGAGTCAAACTCGAGTCATCATCACACCTCTCTTGAAAAGGCAAGGCTTGGAAAAACTACAGGCCAATCAGCAATCTCACCTTCAGCTCGTGGAGCGAGCATGTCTCCACCAGTTTAGATCATATATCGAATCGAACCACCTGTTACCGTCTTTTCACTCAGCATACCTTAGTGGTTATAGCACAGAGACACCTCTAGCAAAGTTTGCTCATGACATCTTGTGGAACATGGAGAGGCAGCGAGTATCTGCTCTGATGTGCATAGATCTGTCGGCGGCCTTCGACAATGTCCATGACGGGGTGCTGCTGACGATCTTAAAGCAGAAATGCGGAGTCAGTGGTGATGTGGCATTAGTAGAAGGCACCTCAGAGCCGGTTAGTTTGCCATGCTCCGTCCCGCAGGACAGCATCTGCGGCCCACTCCTCTTCTCCATGTACGCAAGCACTCTTGAGCAACATATGAGTGCCTTCAGTCTGTCTGTGCTTGGTTACGCTGACGACCATCCCCTTCAATCCAATCACAGTGTGTTCAGACAATGTTGGCAGGAGTGAGGGAACGCGATGATATTGCGAGGGAACGCAATATTATTGCAAGGGAACGCAATAATATTGCGAGGGAACGCAATAACAATGTGCTGAAAATATTTCTTCCATGTCCTCTCAGAGGCTCCGTAAGTTTCAACCACCAGGGGCATGGCTATTCGAGGAGATCATTTGAATATGAAGTGGGTCCACTAGGAAGAGGCAACCGCACACTATCGGCTGCCTCACCACAAGGCCTGGTCTGGAACCCCCGAGTACGGGAAACTATGTGTGGATGCGGTGGTGACCAACAACGCTACTGATGACAATATGCCACTAGCGGTAACCGATTAGCCCAGCCTCTGCCGGGAGACTCCAACGTGGTCTTCAGACAAGTTTTGTGAGTTATAGCTGCTGTCCACCACCAGTGAGGCTGACGACGAATTATGTTCATGAATTATCGGAATTTGTACGTGGCCACACAGTTGCCGCTAGATTCTTGATCCCAGTGCATGCCGTAAGGTGTGGATACAGTGCTTGTTCCTCCCAGTACCAATATGGGAAGAACACCCTGCACTCTTGATGAGCTCTAGGTTCAGAAGTTTTTAGCATAAGGTGTGACGTGTTGGACCAAGAGCTGACTCTCCATGGCTCTTGGTTGACACCAGGTGGTTAATGGTGGGTACTGGAAGCACAAATGTACCTGTCTGGGGTGCTACGGGTGTCCCCATTAGCATAGACAACCAAAAGCAAGTACCCCATTGAGGTACCCTCGACAGGAATAGCTGTCGAGGAGTTATAGAAATGGATTTACTTCATGGAACGGCCCGCCCCCGACGTGGTCGTTTCAAATGAAGAAGTCCTGGACAGCTAGAGTGCTGTATTAGCTGGACGAATAACCAAATTACTGGCGAGCCAAATCGCCCAGTATTTGGCTCTGGATGACTTTAGTCATATACCATGAAACAAGACATCCCAATCTTGGTGGTATATCCTATGGTCGAACTCATGATGATAGCCAGCAGCCTGACCACAAAAATCTGAATGCCGACATAACGTACATTTATGGTATGTGTCCAGTGGAGGAGCTTATCCAAGCATCAATTCTGATTCTCCAGATCTCAGCAGTTCGCCGGTTCATTCTTGCAATGTGCATGACTCCCTGGCTCTGGCTGGCGAATCCTCTGCTAAGGGTAGGGATGGGTCACCCGGAAATACGAATGTTACCCAAGATCACATCATCATCGCAGTAAGCTGGCTGATCTGACAGGGCTGACAGGGCTCCATCATGCACCAACAGTGCTTGAATCTTGCAAAAAACAGTGACTACCGTAGTCAAACCCATTGACAGCCCATCGGCCAGTCATGTGGTGATGATTAAGAAGGACCACAACACAAGTTCAACGACTTAACCCAGAAGGACTCTCATCCTCTCCAACAAAACGAGGACACCTTCGATACCCTGGCTGGATCACACTATTTTATGTGTTCTGGATTTAGCCTTAGGGTATTGGCAAGTGCAGATGTCGGAAAAAGATAGTGCCAAAACCACTTTCATCACTGGAAGCGTTGCATGACCAACAAAAATGACGTCGTAGTGTAGGTTCATAATCATATGAAACTCGCAGAAATTGCGTGACCCTTGATGGCATTGCCTGAGAAGGGGGTTGAGCACTCTTGGAGAGCATGAACAAGAACAACCATTCACGGGGCTCTGGGCCTCTCTGCTCTCCCACAGTGCTTAGTCATCATCGGCCTAAAATGGGGTTGAGCACTTTTGGGAACATGAACAAGAACAATCATTCATGGGGTTCCGGGCCTCTCTCTGCTCTCACCTGGTGCTAAGTCACCATCAGCCTGAGAAGGGGGTTGAGCACTCTTGGGAGCATGACCAAGAACAATCATTCATGGGGCTCTGGACCTCTCTCTGCTCTCTCCTAGTGCTTAGTCACCATCAGCCTGAGAAGGGGGTTGAGCACTCTTGGGAGCATGACCAAGAACAATCCTTCACAGGGCTCTGGGCTTCTCTGCTCTCTCATGGTGCTTAATCACCATCGGCCTGAGAAAGGGGTCGAACACTCTTGGGAGCATGACCAAGAACAATCATTCATGGGGCTCTGGGCCTCTCTCTGCTCTACTCTGGTGCTTAGTCACCATCGGCCTGAGAAGGGGGTCGAGCACTCTTGGGAGCATGACCAAGAACAATCATTCATGGGGCTCTGGGCCTCTCTCTGCTCTACTCTGGTGCTTAGTCACCATCGGCCTGAGAAGGGGGTCGAGCACTCTTAACCCAGAAGGACTCTCAAGGGTTATGAACAAGAACAATCATTCATGGGGTTCCGGGCCTCTCTGCTCTCTACTGGTGCTTAATCACCATCGGCCTGAGAAAGGGGTCGAACACTCTTGGGAACATGAACAAGAACGAGCATTCACGGGGCTCTGGGCTTCTCTGCTCTCTCCTGGTGCTTAATCACCATCAGCCTGAGAAGGGGGTTGAGCACTCTTGGGGGCATGAACAAGAACAATCCTTCACAGGGCTCTGGGCTTCTCTGCTCTCTCATGGTGCTTAATCACCATCGGCCTGAGAAAGGGGTCGAACACTCTTGGGAACATGAACAAGAACGAGCATTCACGGGGCTCTGGGCTTCTCTGCTCTCTCATGGTGCTTAATCACCATCGGCCCGACAAGGGGTTTGAGCACTCTTGGGAGCATGAACAAGACTAATCATTCACGGGGTTCTGGACCTCTCTCTGCTCTACTCTGGTGCTTAGTCTCCATCGGCCTGAGAAGGGGTTTGAGCACTCTTGGGGGCATGAACAAGATCGGTCCAGTGTTTTAGAGGACTGGATCCCCAGCAGTTATACCTGCTAGCCACTCCTGACTTCAACAGTCACTTACTATCCCACAAACCTCTCTGGCTACGTCCGGATAGCTCAGTGATTTTGGTTCCCTGGTAGCTACTCGTAAAGGGCTAGGAGCTGAGACCAAGAAACACACTTGGATGAGGCTGATCAGCTTTACAGACGGCTGAAGGAGAATTGGTATCAGTACTGGTTCCAGTCAGCCAGAGTACATTCTCTTCTCCTTCCCTATTCAGGGTTTGCTGAAGACACAGTGAAGAAAGAAATTCTATACAAAGCCAAATTATGCAAGATACTATTATTTTACTTATAGGTATTGAATGAAGTGAAAGACAGATATACATATAAAACTTTATTTAATCAATTTCACTCACTATTCTATATTTTTATCTGTACAAACAGGTAGATGGGGATCCCAAATGATATTCAATTATATCCCTGGAAATCAATGTACAATAATTATGTTAACATATGAATTGAGTTTTATTTTCACAATGAATTGCATTCCATATGCCGTTTACAACAAGTTTGAGTGAGTTCTTTAAAGGAACAAATAATAACTCATAAATAATCAATCATCATACAAACAGTAGAATAGCAGTCAGCATACCAGTGACAAAATTAGCAAATAACAATATCAGTGCAAATGAAGATTTTATTTTCCAAGGCATAGTCACTTGGCATAATTTTTGTTTTTTAAATATACAGTATCAAACATTGACACTGTACCCAGAAGCAAACTGGACAGAAATCACATTTACAACTTATCATATACAAAATACAATGTACATGCAACACATACATGACACAAATGAGGTAATAGCTATATATTATATAGTTATATATTAGGGCCAATATGGGTATTTAGAAATTATTGTTTTTCTATGAAAACCTACTGGTATAATATGTACATTTCACAAGCATCAATGACAAATCAGTGAACAACATTAGCCACCGAGGGCTACTTCTGCTAGCAGTTACAGGCCGTACCCATATACAATATGTACAAAACAGCTTCCAAACATGCTCTGGCCACAAATAAATTTATGAAAACTCAAGGTATTACTAGCACTTTGATGGGCAGCTTAGCATCAATCATACAATAAAAACAAAAAACAGTATAATATTAGCAAATACAACTGTACAAATTTGGTAATCAACCTGATGACTCAATTTTGATTTGACACTCGACAAACGGAGACCCACATTTATCTCAGAAGCCTCATGTTCAGTACCAGTTTGTACAGAAAATACCATACCTGCATATTTTACCAACCACAAGATTTGTGAAAAAACGTGAACCAGTTAATGAAATTCAACTTTTAGAGACCAGCTCACACAAAGAAATTTTTTATTCAAAATTTGTCCTGACTTAATCCTTCTTTCAAAACTGTATATATCCAGCCTGACTGGTCAAACATGGTATGCTGCTGTCTCTATCTGTATCACCGGGTCTGCATATTTTAGAGCCTAAACACTTTGTCAGGCTTTTATGTCTCTGTGCATACAACATATTGCAATGTAAATAAAGATCAACAACATAGAAAATCTAACAACATTTCACTAAACTTACCAACAACTTTCCACCTTGAGAGTTACTAACAAACTAGACGCTTCCGGTCGCCTACGACCGCTTGGGTGTATCCCCCGTAGCCCTATCATCTCTGTTGCCCCAAATATATCACTGTCAAGTGTGAAAAACTAGAGCAAGGGCTAAAAAAGATTACCAGAGAAATGTTAAATCTCAAGTCACAACTGTTTTCTTTTCCCCACCAAAACTGCTGCACTGATCTTCCGAGGTTATTGAAGGTCGATTTTCAAAATCACCACTGAAATCTCTTTATATGAATTTCCATTCGACATGTTTGATAAAATAACGAAAATACAGATAGATCAATCTTTTCACCTATTTATATTTCAACTCAGAATATTTTACAAACTTGGTTCCAAGTTGAAATTCAAAGTAAAATTTGACCAAAAATGCATTTCAAGATGACGAAATTGGAGCCAGATTGAACTTCTCACCATAAGTTATATTTCGACTCATAATACATGTATGTGCCAAACATGGTTCCAAGTCGAAATTCAAAGTAAAAGTTAATCAAAACTGCATTTCAAGATGACAAAATTGGAGCCAGATCAAACTTTTCGTCATGAGTTATATTTTAACTCATAATACCTGCCCAACTTGATTTCAAGTTGAAATTCAAACTAAAAGTTGACCAAAACTGCATTTCAAGATGACGAAATTGGAGCCAGATCAAACTTTTCGCCATGAGTTATATTTCAACTCATGGTATGTGCCAAACTTGGTATTAAGTTGAAATTCAATGTAAAAGTTGACCAAAACTGCATTTCAAGATGACGAAATTGGAGCCAGATCGAACTTTTCGTCATCAGTTATATTCTCATAATATGTGCCAAGCTTGGTTTCAAGTTGAAATTCAAGCTAAAAGTTTACCAAAACTGCATTTCAAGATGAAGAAATTGGAGCCAGATCGAACTTTTTATCGTAAGTTATATTTTAACTCATAATATGTGCCAAACTTGGTTTCAAGTTGAAATTCAAACTAAAAATTGACCAAAACTGCATTTCAAAATGACGAAAATGACGACACCCAGAAATTTCTACCGGACAAATGTCTACTGGACAGAATCTTTACCTTGTTGAGCCCAACAATAAATATTTCTTGTCTTAACTATTTTTATTGTGGTCGATAATAGACTAAACTAGTAAAAATAATGTTAACTTATTCAGTACACCCATGAAATCTGTACTGGACATACTTTCACCTTATTGAGCTTAATAATAAATATTTCTCATCTTAACTATTTTTATTGTGGTCAATAATAGACTTAACTATTTTTATTGTGGTCAATAATAGACTTAACTAGTGAAAATAATGTTAACTTATTCGGTTACACCAATGAAATTTGTACTGGACAAAACATTTACCTTGTTGAGGTTAATAATAAATATTTCTTGTCTTAACTATTTTTATTGTGGTCAATAATAGACTTAACTATTAAAAATAATGTTAACTTATTCAGTTACACCCATGAAATCTGTACTGGACAAAACCTTTACCTTGTTGAGCTTAATAATAAACGTTTCTTGTCTTAACTATTTTTATTGTGGACAATAATAGACTTAACTAGTAAAACTAATGTTAACTTATTCAGTAATATGGTCCTGTTTTCACTGAAAACTTCAGTTCTCCATTCTGAACAAGAAACCAGTGTCATTACCTTCCATTGTACAGGCTATTGGAATGATCATACATGTCAAAATTAATAATTCAAAATTCTGTAATAAGTTAGGCTGTTAACATATTAATATTTATATGATCATTCTAAAAAACGATTGGTTTCGTGTGACAGCCCTTCCCAACAACACCTCCAAATATTATCGAGATTTGTCAAAAATTGCCATCTGTAGAGCGTTCACAAGCCATGTGTCTCAAACAGGCTGTTTTCAATGCAAAATGTGTCCCCGAACGATAAATTCAGTTGCCACGGCAACCAAAATCGATTGGTGTCGGGATCTTACCATAATATATGTGCCTGCAAAAAATAATGGTGATCGGGTGAGAATTGCGGCCTGTAGCGCGTTCACAAGCCATGTGTCTCAAACAGGCTGTTTTCAATGCAAAATCTGTCCCCAAATGACCAATTCAGTTGCCACGGCAACCAAAATCGATTGGTGTCGGGATCTTACCATTATATATGTGCCTGCAAAAAATAATGGTGATCGGGTGAGAATTGCGGCCTGTAGCGCGTTCACAAGAAAATCTCTGCGGACGCGGACGATGAAGCCAAATCCATAGTATCCGCCAAACTTTGTTCGGGGGATACAATAACAAATGCTCCAACACTGGAACTGACATATCACGCAAAATATACAACTAGACGAGTGCTGGAAACATTTTGTTTTGGCTCAGCACTCACCAACACTGAAATATAGCAGATGACGGCCATCTGACACTAACTCGCTGTCATTGTTTGTTTACAATTCCTTTTGCACAGATTTGAGAACATTGAGTGGTCTGTTATACAAGTTTATCATTATTTCAACTAGACGAATCTCTGATGACCATACATGGGTATATCCCCTCAATGCCACATCCCTCATCTAATACATACCGGTACATACATTAGGTCATTCTGTTTTAACAAAAAAACGTCAGTTTTGTACCCAAAACATGAATTCAGTGTCATTTGCTTTAGAATTACCTACAGATGATTCAAATGATCACAAATGTCAAAATGATGTATTTCACATTGTTGTAATAAGCTTGTCAACTTACAACCGTTTATTCTGGAAAAATAATAGGTATTTTTATCAACATTTCAACGATTTAGTGTCAGTATTAACAATGTGTAAACGACAGGATTGTGAACAATAAACAATGAGGTGATGTACACATATCTCACCGAAGCCCGCGAACTTCGTTCTGCGTGATTGAATGATTGTTCAGATTTTTGATTTATTTGATTTAACAACTGTTTACAGTACATGACATTTATAGTGTACACATGTATATATGTAGATAAAAAACCAATACACCCACAATAAATCGAGCAGTTTTCTACAAACTAAAACTACTACTACACACAATATTTTAAAAAACACAATTTGGGAGGGTGGGAGGGAAATGGGGAATTTTTGTTGTTTGCTGGACGACTGCGGCCACGCGACTGACCAACAAAGGGCTAACCGATCCGCCCGCCAATATAGAACTCTCGAGGAGTGCGTACAATGAGCTATACATGAAAATGAGCTAAACAAAGTGGAGAAACATGAATAGGATATGAGCTCCACAGGAGAAAAACAAACTGGTATACAATGATTTTGTAGTAAACAACCCTAAGATACACGACTAGGCCAAGAAAATACAATTTCAAATTTATCTCCAATAAAACAATTTATTAGGCCATAAATTTGTATAATTGACAAACTAGAAGTAGATATTTGACAAAGACTGAATAAAAATGTATTTGGAGACAACTCGATTTATTTGATTTAACAACTGTTTACAGTACATGACATTTATAGTGTACACATGTATATATGTAGATAAAAAACCAATACACCCCATATCCCATAGTGATTTAGGGAATTTTGTAGTTTGTAGATAAGATATTGGCGAACTTATCCATAGCTTGTGACCGTGTTGCAACTGTGGTATCAAGGTACCTCTGATACGAATCAGACTTCCAATCCCCGAGATGTTTAATTATTTCGACTGGGATGCCGATTTGCAAGGCGAACGAGGCCCCTCCCCGCCTAAAACTGTGTCCGGAGTAGTGAGCGGAATCATAACCAATACTTGACAAAACTGATCGGAGATCACGAACAAAGCGGTTGTAGCTGACGGATTGAAAACCAGCTGGGGACGAATACCCAAACAATGGAGTTTCTGAGGGCATGACTGGTGAAAATTGGAACATGTGTTTTAATGAAGTAACGGGGCAAAGAGGGTGGCCCGGCAATGATGGTAGAGGAAGAACAAGACGACGTTCTTTGAACTGAATAGTTTTTGTAGACGTGATTGTAAGATGAACCTGACCCTGAGGATTGATCACCACATCTTGTCTAGTAAGGTAATGGTTTGACTGAGAATGCTTAAAAAGATTACTCTTGCGAAGGAAAGTGAAAAACGCCGTGAGACATGCCGACCAGAAAACCGACCAATACGGAGATTGTCTGTCAATATGATGATATATCCTAAGCAAAATGTGTGGGGTCACAGGTAGTGCCTGTTTCACTGATATGCCTTTACAGCGTTTTATTCCTTTCAACAAACTTGTCAGAATATAATTGTCCTCAAGAGGATTAGGTAGACATGATTCTAGATGGAGCAGCTTCACAATATTCAGGTAAGCGCCAATAGACTGTGCAGACACTTTATCAGCCAAGTGAGCCGTATAGCGCAACAAATTTTCTTGCTGAACCGGAACAGGAGGGATAGATATGCGATCACAAAATGATATGTACGATTTGAGGTAGGATGCGTACGACCGTTTAGTTGATTCAGCCAATGCCATTTGTCTATAATACTTGATTTTGCTATCCAGATGAGCACAGAATGCATCCCGAGAACCTACGAGAGAAAATGACACAAAGTTTTAGACGACATATGAGAGTGTAGCAAGGGAACAATTTGAAACATATATAATCCACTGTTGACACCCCAGTCTAGGAAGAAAGCACGTTTATGATTTTGGTGTGACAAACGAGAAATGAAATCAGCCATAACATTATCCCTACCAGGTATCCAACTAGCCGAAATGTCGAAATTATACATGACAGAGTACAAATGGAGCTCCATAAGCCATGGCATGAGCCACCTACTTCTACACGAGCCTTTTGAAATAATTGCACGAGCCGTAACATTGTCCGTAATGAATACGACTTTTGAATCTGCCCAGCAATGGGCCCACTTTCTGGCGGCAAAAACGGAAGATATGGCTTCTTTGTCGTTGATGTGCCATCTGTTCATACCTGGATAGTCCAATTGCCAATTTACATATCCCCAGTCAGTTCCATACACAAAACCCGAACCAGAGTTACATGCATCGAGATAAACAAAATGGACTTTTGAATGACATAAAATTCGTTTTCCAGGAAAGGTATGTAATGCAGATAACCACCAATTTACAGCTGCTTTGAATTCCGACGTTAGTCGAGCCTTATGGAACGGCATGCGCAGTGGGGTCATTAAGTTGAAAATTTCGCGCAGATAACATCTACCTGGCTTAACAACCTGGGACGCCCAATTAAGCTTTCCAGCCAATGCTTGTAACTGTTTTAGGGATGCGCGCTTTCTCGATAAAAACTCGAGCAGTAATGACTTGAGTTCACTAGTTTTCTCCTTAGGAAGTTCGAGAGTCATCTGAAGCGTGTCAATATCAACACCCAAAAATGTGATTCTATGAGTTGGACCATACACTTTATTCCACGCGATACTGAACCCTAGACTTCTAAGCAACGTGACCAAAGTATTCAGACCCTTACGGCAAGTATCAAAATCTGGTGCAACCAACAAGAAATCATCTAAGTAACCAACCACGTCGAACCCTTTCTTGTGCATGAACCGTGTTACTGCCTGTGATAATCGATGGAAAATACCTGGGGCTTTACTCGCTCCCATCATCAATCTTGTATCGACAACGAATGATTTACACTTATCCCCTTGAAATTTCCACGACAAACCACACATATGATACTGCGAGGGATGGATACCAACAGACCTATACGCAGATTTCAAATCAACCTTGCAACAATAATATCCAGGGGCAATAAAATTTATAGCATCCTTTATGCTCTTGTATTTAAACTGATCCTGATCATGTACATAACTGTTCAACCCTAAACCAGATGGTCTACTCGCATCATGAATAAGCCGGACAGAACCATCAGACTTTTCTATGGCAGCCAGTGGGCTAACAATAGTGGGAGCAAAATCTGTTCGTACATATCTACCAAAATCGATTTCTGAGCGAATCTGGTCTTCAACCTTAGAACTATGCTTTTTATCTGATGCAGAAGGATGATTTCTAGCATGGGCCGAGTTGGCTTCTACAGAATCAACAATCATGAAACCATTACGAATACCGTCCATAAGAAATATTTTATCTGGATCATTTACCAGCTCCTTTTCCCACACATCACACACCAAATCCGAAATTTTGCCGCAGTTCACACTATCCACTACACAGCGAACTTTGTTTTCAATCTCTGTGGCAGTTTTTTCAGGCACGGGAGGGGAGGTTACCTATTCATATTTATGTTGAGTTTGAGGGTGGTTACCCCCGCACACCAGGCACTTATGGTTGTACCTACACTTATCACCATACATACACTTAGAGTGGTTGTACAATTTACATGCACTGGTTGGACTGTCCCGTGCCTTAGCTTCACCACGATTCTCACGTTTTTGACCCCCGTATTTGGCACCGTTTCTTGGGGTTAAGTGGACTGAAATCAAGTGAGGGACGTCACTACCCCATGGAAACTTATACACAGCCTGCATCTGTCTGTACTCTCGATCATACAAAATAACCGATTGCCACATATACCTTTGTGCGAGGTTAGCAATTTTTACGGTGTAAGATAGATAATGAGCCGTCTGATTTGTTGCTAGTTTACCCTCCACAAGAAGTTTAGCCAATATACGCGAACTAGCCGCTGTCCACTGCATGGGTGTTACATGTTCTATTCTGAGTTTTTTGGGGCCTGACCTGATAACAATTTCAGAACCATTATCTGAGGACACAATTTGTTCCGAGTGGTCACACATAGTTTGTGGAACAAAATCCACAATGTCGAAATAATCACTTTTCCTATGATCTGACAGATATATCAAAGGATTCAAATCTCCTCGACTATACATTTCCGTACCACACAACTTATCAGTAGGCTGGACATTTAGACTGGTGAGAAGACTTGCATTTGGCACCCCTGACAGATCGGGAGGTCGTATACCTAGTGCATGGTGTTCAGCTGCAGCTTGTGTAGGAAGCCCCACAGCCATCGCTTGATCCAAGCGTGTATCGGCAAGGCTGGAAGTGTGCGTCGTGGCGTTGTCCCTGGACGTCCCGGGCGGCGTGGGCGGTGGAGCGGTTGTGTCGTCACGTGCGTCGTCCCTTCGTCTCGGTGTAGATTGCGGTCCCGCGGCAATTCTGGTGAGCAAGCGCTCTAGTAAGCGTCTTTGTGCCAACAGTTTGATTTTCAGTGACGGAATGTCGCTAACCTGTAGCACACTCAATGTATCGTTGTCGACGAAGCCCTGGTTCTCCAGCAAAACACAAGTGTCGGCATTGAGACCATGTGACTTCAACCAGCCTTTGAATACTTCGCCGTCGCCTGCCGTACCGTCTGTATCGTCCGTCATCTCCGCGACACCTCCGGATTCAAATGAATAAAAACGGCAGTAATCTATTCATAGGTAAAAGAAAATTTAAAAGTAAAAAGTGATGCAAAATTCACTTAGCTTTTGCGACCCCAAATGGGGAATTTTTGTTGTTTGCTGGACGACTGCGGCCACGCGACTGACCAACAAAGGGCTAACCGATCCGCCCGCCAATATAGAACTCTCGAGGAGTGCGTACAATGAGCTATACATGAAAATGAGCTAAACAAAGTGGAGAAACATGAATAGGATATGAGCTCCACAGGAGAAAAACAAACTGGTATACAATGATTTTGTAGTAAACAACCCTAAGATACACGACTAGGCCAAGAAAATACAATTTCAAATTTATCTCCAATAAAACAATTTATTAGGCCAGTCATTTTGGCTGCACTCGGACATTTATGAACTTTGGCCAAGCATAAACCAGATGATATTATTGGTATCTATATTGTAGAAAATTATAAGTTTTAAGTTACTCTTTCCCAACAAGCCTGTGCAATATCATCGACACTCATTGAAATTTCCCATGTGCTTATAATGCAAACTTATGCTCTATCTACACGTATTTCATCTGTAGACAAATTTGGACAATTTTGAAACCCAAAAATGGCTGTTTTGACCTTTCAAGGTCATCCAAGGTCAAATTCAAGGTCACCACACAAATCGCCATAAATGACTTCCCATTTGAAAGTGCCAATCTGTAAGCTCTATCTTCAAGCGTTTTATGAGTACGGTTCTGGCAGCTCCCATTATGAAGGAAAAAATTGCCGAAAATTTTCCCAAGTCCAAAATTTTGTTGAAAGGGTGAAAATTTTTTTTTGCCTAGAAATGGCCCAAAATCGATAGTAATGCGATTTGGGGCAATAAATTTTTCTCCTCGACCTGTCAAAAATTCAAAATGGCCACCACACAAAGACCGTCGATTCAAGGGCAACAAAACTTATACACGTCACAAAATGGCCGCCAAAGTTCAAACCTCTCCCAAATTTTCAGAAAGATTGGACTGTAAACTTTCAAGATAAAAATGTGGATGGACGGACAGCGGATGTAACGTGACGGCAATTGGTTATCGGGCCATAGGTCCGGTAACCTAAAAATTATGGAAAATTGTTAAAATCTATGTGGACACAGACAAGGGTGTGGTCCGACGGACGCAAATTCATAGTGTAGAACTATACTACCGGAGGTAAAACATATTATTTCCTCATGGCTGTGTAACCCCAGTATTATTTTCGAAATACCATTTTATGTCTAACATAATGGTATGGTACTGTTCATGATACTTATATATATCTCGACCATATGCATGGATCAGAAATGACAATACATTCATGTGAGAACTCTCAGAGCTCCTATTTAGAATGATATAAATAACTACAATGAAAAACTCCTACTTTTTCACCGGGATAAATTCCTGCACCCACACAAGTCTGCGTGAGACAAACTCTTTGCTCTACTAGTAATTCACATTTTTTCACCACTCAACACCCCCCAATATAACCATAAAGTGCAATCAAGCAATACATCAGACAATTGCTGTTGTTCATCTTCAAGAAATAAATATTATATTTTGCCATTTTACTTCCGAATCCTATCTCTCGACATGAATGACTCCGTAAAATTTCAACCCAATAAGGAATTTCAACACAGGAGCAACGAGAAACATGTTTGTGATAATAATCCAGCACTTGTCTCAGTGGACTGATGCAACCATCTGAGCCTGGTGTCAGACCAGTGTCTCAAGGTTGTAACATCAAGTTTGTGGTCTGGCATAGAAGTACACATAACAAACTGGGTTTACCCTTTGAAAGATACACAAAACAGATGATTATCAAGTAGGCTAAGTGTAAAAAAACAAAACATACCGTGGTAAACTACACGCCTAACTGTACATATTAAGTAATATCATTTAAATGGCCAGGAATTATAGGATACATCCTCGTGTTTGCTTTTGGGCATATATCCAGTCCAAGCGACGTGGAGCTTGGACTGGCATATATGGACATGTACCATGCATAACATGACACACATTTGTATAGCTTCTCAAACCAGAATATCCTTCAAAATTAATTTGATGGGGAATAAAATATCAAATAAAAACAAGATGCATATTTGCATGGAACATGCAGATTAAATTAGGCAGAATCTGATCATTATTCTCGGAGGATTCACTATCCAATAACATGATGAACAACACCATAGAATTGACATTTTCTTGATGAAATAATACAAAGTTTGCGGGAATGTGCAGATTAATTTGATTGTGATGCATATTCTTTGGTTTGAAAAGATTATATTTAAAATGTAAACAATAATCTGGTACATGCCAGAAGAGTCAAATAACTGTTACCATGTGATCCTCCTGTTTAGTCAGAAAAACAAACTATTACACAATAAATAATGTATGTGACACTTGGAATTCAAAGAATAAATTCCAAACATTCATGAAGGTGTGAGAGCTCATCAGATTAGATAGTTAAAATGCCAATTCACTCCACTTGAACAAATCACAAGTTCACTTGAAACACTGCTGCAACATTAATGCCCACATATTAACTTGACCACACCCTGTGAAATCAAAGGAAATGAGAATGCACAAAAAATCAACCTTTGATGAATGATATTTTGATGATTAAGAAATCCATTTCCAACACATGTAGCAGAAACCAAGTTATCCACGAATTTTACAAATAACAACTGCCACATTACCATATAGTGACATCCCTGATAGTCACATAAATAACTGGCCACACACACTCCAAGGATGGCATTTCAGCTATTGTACTGAACACGTTTCAGTTCTGTTTGACATGATTGTCAACCTGAATACACAGCTAGATAATGTGTTTTTGTTGTCAGGTGGTGCCATGTATTTCATGGTCAGGTTTTATTGTGGATGCTGACTCGTCTGGCGCAGTATAGTCGCCGCCTCCCTGAGTGAGTCAGGTTCATGTATCTTTAGGTACAAACTCTTCCAACTGAGGTAGTCAAGAAATTTATCTCTCATATTTTCTTAATTGTTTCTTCTATATATTGAAAACGAATCATCTGGACCTATTCTGAATGTATTGCATACTGTATCCACCAAACCTACCCAAAACTCATTTCACTCCAATTAACATGAATAACGCACAGTCGGCTGCCTGATGCCGACATCTCTGAATGTATAACGACTCTCAGAAGGTAATGATGTAGGCAGGACTGTTCAATACCAGAGGTGGACAATATTCATTGTCCCATGTGATAGAAATATACCTGCACAAAAATTAACCTGATTCAGTTTGCTAAATATAGTAGATGCATGTTAAAAACAACAAACAAAAGTTTCTACATGTAGACAATCATGATTTTCACACATGTGAAACAGTTTTTCCCAGTCCCTTGCATTCCCCCCCCCCCCCCCCACCTCCCTCTCCCCGAACTGAGAAAAGAAACAAAACAAAATAAACAAACAAGGAATTCTTAAACACTGAATTCCGGAGATACAAATAATTTATACAAACATCACTTAACTTAAATGCCCTGAATTTTATGACAGACGACATCTGATGCATGTTGTCACTTTGGTTGAGTCTGTATTTTTTAATGCAAAAATAAAAATCTTTTTCAAAAGAGAGGTCTGACAAATAATTTATGGAAAGTGAAAGTGACAATCAGCACAATGGACTCTTCACACTAGTATTCACATCGAATACATTATGTTGTTTTGATTGGCACCAGCTGATCAACTGTGAACTCCAGAAATCTACTAATATTTTCTTAGTGAGCTAATTCAATATACTGGTACTTTCACATCCAAAAATTTCTTTTTATAAAGTTTGGCATAAAACTAACTGCATGAAACAAATACTTTCGACAAAGTACATTTGCATGGTACAAATAGGGCTGGCCAAAGCAAACGGGTTGTAACTTGAAGGAAATTGCTTGTTGTTAAATTGGATTACAACCCGAGCACAACACAATTATCTACAGTGAAGATCAGTGCTCGCAGCACTCTAGAAACTGTACAATTCAAAACAGGCGATATATTTTACCTGTAAATAACACAGGAGTATTTTTTTTAATTACTTCAGTACAGATGCCTCGTATTACGGGGCAGAATATTTTCTGTCTTTACTGGTAAGGAAAGGTAAACTAGCAAAAAGCTTGCACAAAACACACACACACACACACAAGAAGAACTTGCATCGACTGTTTCGCAAATAGACAAACATACTTACACAGGTCAACATAAATAGCAAATTAGTAACAAAAGTAAATGCACAAAACGTATGAAGAAGGTAGCAGGCCCAAACATGGCAACCACAGCCAACAATCAGTATATATAGCAGATTTTACCCTACACAGTTTCATCACCTTGTCATTGTTTACCTGTAAGCACATTGGTGCAATAACATTGAAAACAGCAATAAGTATACTATTTTTGATACATAATGTCCTTTTTTTAAATATAAATTGCACAATACAAAAATTAAAACAATAACAATGTCCATGGAGTTACTTTTTGGAGGAAATATTTTCAAGGCAATCCATAAGTACTTGGAGGTGACATAGACTTCTGCTGCCGAATAGTAACCTCAGATTGTGTCCCCTGAGTCATTTAATTTTCTTACAGTGTCAAGTTTTCAGAAGACTGTTTTCTGAGAAGTTCTTGGCTGCATCATATGACAGTGTTTAGTCAACATCACAATGCATGAACAATTCAATCAAACAGCATTGCAATTTTGGCAAATGACAGACAAAAAAAATTCATCTGAACAAATTTCTCGACAAGAATCAAAGATAACATCAATGTGTCGACCCAATTCCAAATGTTGCACATTGACTTACAGCCTTTGTTATGTGTTATACAAGATCATGATAATTTAACCTCGCTGAGGTTGGCAACAGTTCTCCACATGTGTCCACAGTGTTACTGCAGGATCATGTACTCAGACGGTACTCTCAATGTCAACACTCAGCACACAATCTTTGCTATACAGTTTCAGGAACAAAACAATGGTGAAACTGACAAACCGAAAACGTCCCAACTTAACAGATAGTCATGACAAATCTGTTCTCACCCATCTCATGACAGCTGGGGTATCAGGGTAGCCTGAGTAGTTAACTAATAATAACTAGCTATAATAATAATATAATATAATAATAATATTGATCAGCTGAGGAGTGATCCCTGCTGTGTATGTATTTTGTAGTGCTGTTGCCAAATGGTCAGCCAAGACTTGTGGCCAGCTGGCACTATATAGCACAGTTCTGAGGTCAACCAGTCTGAGGTAACTGCCCGTGAGTACGCGACACGTCTGTGTGTCTGCCAGTGAGTAAGGAGTGAGGTATTTGCTGCCTGTGTTACGTGACGACAGGGAGGGGACTGTTCGGCGGTGGTCGGCTGCCGTCCATGACTCCTGACGTATCGTCTCCTCCGCAGTGCAGGTGGGGTGTCGCCAACTTGTCAGCCATCCCCAGCGACAAACCGTGGATATTGTGTGACAATGCACAATGGCGTGTCAGCAGGTTGCCATTGACGATGTCGTGCTTGGTGTTGTCGAGGTCATCTGGGTGAGGGCAGGCGCAGGGGTTGTCAGTGGATGTGTGGGAACAAGTAGAGAGACGCTGACGGTTGCTAGTTGTGTCTGTATCCCCACCATCGGGAGCTGTCACAAATGATGTCTCCAATTCTCGATTAGGTCGATAAGGGTACAGTCGACTGTCGAGATCTGAAGCCACAGAGCCTGGCGTGTCAACCATCGTCGTCATGACAATATCGGAGTTTGTGACCTCGGAGTTATGATCAAGGTCATCTGTGGAACCGTCGCGACTGGGATGGTGAGAGCATCGACCATTCATTGCATGTAGGATCATCTGTAACGAAAGCAAATACTTCTCTCAAACACAAACATCCTTCACACCAAGAAAACCATCATAATGCACAGTTGTATACCCCTGAAAATATTGTATCTGAAGTTGTAGCTGAATTATCTCCAGGATTAACATTGCACTTTTGTACAAGAAAAACTACACAAACTATTAAATGATTATAACAGTCAAATTCAAATTTTAAATAAAAATTTGGAGGAAAATCAGTTCTCCAATCCAGTTGGGAAAGGTATGAAAAGGCAAATGAAAAAATTAGCCCAAGGGCTAAGATAGGTTACCGGACAATTTTAGTTTTAAGCATTGTAGGTGACATATGATTTTGAGATTTAAAAGTCAAGGTCATCTTTGTGGATTTCAATGTCTCCATTAGGTATGCTGCATATGATTTCATATGTTCATAATACAAACTTATAAGCTTGATCAACAAGTATTTCGAGTGTAAAGGCCAATTTCAGATTTTGAGATTTGCCCTTTAAGGTCAAGTTCAAGATCACCGGAAACTTTTTTATAGGCTTATACACAATCCTAACCTGTATGTGCAAAGTTTATGCTTCAGAGGCCAATTTCAAAGATTTCAAGCCAGACATTTGGCACTCAAGGTCATACAAGGTCAAAATCCAGGTCATCATTAGTTGTTCCATATTTGACTTCCTATATGTTCATAATGCAAACTGAAACTATATATACATGCATTTCATCTGTAGAGGCAAATTTGGGCATTTTTTTACCCAAAAATGGCTGTTTTGACTTTTCAAGGTCATCAAAGGTCAAATTCAAGGTCACCTCCCAAATCGCCATATATGACTTCGTATTTGAAAGTGCCAATATCTAAGCTCTATCTTCAAGCGTACTATGAATACAGTCCTGGCAGCTCCCATTATGGAGGAATGAGGTGCCGAAAATTTTCTAAGTCCCAAAATTTTTTCAAAGGGTGAAAAAAAAATTTTTGTCTAGAAATGACCCAAAATGAATAGTAATGCGATTTGGGACAAAAAAATTTTTTTTTGCCGACCTGTCAAAAATTCAAAATGGCCGCCACACGGAGACCGACGACTCAAGGGCAACAAAACTTATAAACATCATAAAGGTATATAAGGGGAATCTTTTGAAACAATAATCTCAAAACTGATCAGACAGTTTTCGAGAAAAGACAGACCAGATGCAAATTTGAGCATTTTTTGACCAAAAAATGGCTGTTTTGACCTTTCAAGGTCATCCAAGGTCAAATTCAAGGTCACCACACAAGTCGCCATATATGACTTCCCATTTGAAAGTGCCAATATCTAAGCTCTATCTTCAAGCGTTCTATGAGTACAGTCCCGGCAGCTCCCATTATGAAGGAAAAAAGTGCCGAAAATTTTCTAAGTCCAAAATTTTTTTCAAAGGGTGAAAATTTTTTTTTTGTCTAGAAATGACCCAAAATGGATAGTAACGCGATTTATGGCAAAAAATTTTTTTTTCGCCGACCCGTCAAAAAATTCAAAATGGCCGCCACACGAAGACCGGCGATTCAAGGGCAACAAAACTTATACACATCATAAAGGTACATAAGGGGAATTTTTTGAAACAAAAATCTCAAAACTGATCAGACAGTTTTTGAGAAAATGGCTGCCAAAGTCCAAAATTGGCCATTTTTCGTCAAAAATGGCCGCCATTTTGAGAAAAATGCGAAAATCAAAAAACTAAAAAATAACCCCCTCTTGAAATATTTTTAGGCAGCTTTGTGCAAAATTTCAGGGAAATCCGCCTGTAAACTTTAAAGATAAAATTAGCCCAATGGGCTAGAAAGGTTACCGGAGAAATATACAGAGTTAAGCCGAGAAAGTTGAAGGTCAAATTCAAGGTGACCACTGAAATCGCCATATCTCTAACCGTGAAAATGAGATCAAAGGTTAAATTCTAGATCACCAAACTATTCAGCATACATCATTTCCTATATGTTCACTATGGACCCCTAAGCTGTAAATTTGATAATAAGCGAGATATAAGCCATTTTGTAATCTGACTTTGAAAATAAAATGACTGACCTTGAAATTTAGGTCAAAGGTCAAATTCAATATCATTAAAATATTCAGAATATATCATTTCCTATATGTTCACAATTGATTCCTAAGCTGTAAAGTTGATAATAAGCAAGATATTAGCCATTTTGTCCTGTTGACCTTGAAAATGAGGTCAAAAGTCAAATTCAAGGTCACTAGAATATTCAGCATATATCATTTCCTATATGTTCACAATTGATTCCTAAGCTGTAAAGTCGATAATAAGCAAGATATTAGCCATTTTGTCCTGTTGACCTTGAAAATGAGGTCAAAAGTCAAATTCAAGTTCACTAGAATATTCAGCATATATCATTTCCAATATGTTCACAATTGATTCCTAAGCTGTAAAGTCGCTAACAAGCAAGATATTCGCCATTTTGTCCTGTGACCTTGAAAATGAGGTCAAAGGTCAAATTCAAGGTCACGAGAATATTCAGCATATATCATTTCCTATATGTTCACAATTGATTCCTAAGCTGTAAAGTCGATAATAAGCGAGATATTAGCAATTTTGTGCTGTGACCTTGGAAATGAGGTCAAAGGTCAAATTCAAGGTCATGAGAATATTCAGCATATATCATTTCCTATATGTTCACAATTGATTCCTAAGCTGTAAAGTCGATAATAAGCAAGATATTAGCCATTTTGTCATGTGACCTTGAAAATGAGGTCAAAGGTCAAATTCAGGGTTGAAATGACCAATTATTGTCTGCATTTAAATCAATGTTAAATTGGGCAACTTCGGGTGTGCGTTTCACCTTTACAAAAAAAAATTAGGGCTTAACGGTTGACAGGGTGTGATAGTATAATCATAGTACTTCAATAAAATCTAGGTCACTATAGAGCATGATAGTACCAATTTTTCATAAAATGACGTTGAACAGGACCCCTGTCAATTTAGCTCGTTTTCAGATCGCAATTGCCGACATAGCATACATTCAGCAAAACCTTTCTCTACTCCAAATCCCGGGGAATACCATCGGAATTTTTGCTTTTCCCAAAACCAGACTTCCACACGCGCAAAATAAACCAGCACGTGGATCAATATCGCTTCGCGTTGTCTCCCTAGGCAACCATACATCTGGCGAAATGACGTCACTTAAAACGGAATCCTCAATGTGTGAGGCATCCCCAAGTCTATTTCTGGCTTATACCCTTCATATATATGATATTGTGAATAGAGACTTGATACTCTACTATGAGGTAGAGTGACATATGGCCAGTCAGGACCTAAAATATCTACTTCATATCTCATTGCGTTCTCATGTAACAGCACAATTCATACCGGTACCCCCTAGTGCTGAAAATCACCAATGAAGCACTATATCAAACGTTTATTGTTCAACAGCCAATTGAGTTTTCCTAAGATATGTTTCAAATTTTCAGGACTGATACATGATGTGATTGCAATTAGCACTGTATACAATTTGGTGAAATATTCCTTAGCTGAGTAACATTATTTTGAACAAATTCTAACGAAAAATACATATTAATTAAAAAAGAAACGCAATATATTGTTTGTAAAGCATAGCAAAAACTACAAAAACTTGCAAAAACCAGCTTATTAGGTTTTAAGCAACTGATATTTATGATGTAGATGCACACTGTAAGGTCCAGTGCTATATCCACGTGACGAGGCATGCTATTTATGAGTCTCGGATGCGCCGCCAGGCCGACCCATTTTTGGTCAATTGCAACCTCGTGGCGGGGGGGGGGGGGGTTGGGGGGGGGTTCCACAGTTTCTGGGCTCTCAGTCGGCCTCGAGTAAATCCTGTATAATGATAATTTTTATTTCGTACACAAATTTGTACACATAGTTACATATTTCTTCCAATAAGTGTGGAAGACAATTTCTCAATCATTGCCGTCAGTGCATTTAACATGTAATTTTCCATTTCCCTTGGAGCCCAGCCAAACATGCCGAAATATTCTTTAATTTGTATTGAATATCTTCAGTGGTCACACAATTCATCATTTCATGCCTTTTCAAGTATCCTGATGCATGAAAAAATAAATTTCTGTGATTCCTTAAGGGTTGAAATGACCAATTATTGTCTGCATTTAAATCAATGTTAAATTGGGCAACTTCGGGTGTGCGTTTCACCTTTACAAAAAAAAATTAGGGCTTAACGGTTGACAGGGTGTGATAGTATAATCATAGTACTTCAATAAAATCTAGGTCACTATAGAGCATGATAGTACCAATTTTTCATAAAATGACGTTGAACAGGACCCCTGTCAATTTAGCTCGTTTTCAGATCGCAATTGCCGACATAGCATACATTCAGCAAAACCTTTCTCTACTCCAAATCCCGGGGAATACCATCGGAATTTTTGCTTTTCCCAAAACCAGACTTCCACACGCGCAAAATAAACCAGCACGTGGATCAATATCGCTTCGCGTTGTCTCCCTAGGCAACCATACATCTGGCGAAATGACGTCACTTAAAACGGAATCCTCAATGTGTGAGGCATCCCCAAGTCTATTTCTGGCTTATACCCTTCAGGGTCATGAGAATTTTCAGCATATATCATTTCCTATATGTTCACAATTGATTCCTAAGCTGTAAAGTCGATAATAAGCAAGATATTAGCCATTTTGTCCTGTGACCTTGAAAATGAAATCAAAGGTCAAATTCAGGGTCATGAGAATTTTCAGCATATATCATTTCCTATATATTCACAATTGATTCCTAAGCTGTAAAGTCGCTAATAAGCAAGATATTGGCCATTTTGTCCTGTGACCTTGAAAATGAGGTCAAAGGTCAAATTCAAGGTCACGAGAATATTCAGCATATATCATTTCCTATATGTTCACAATTGATTCCTAAGCTGTAAAGTCGATAATAAGCGAGATATAAGCCATTTTGTGCTCTGACCTTGAAACTGAGGTCAGAGGTCAAATTCAAGGTCACGAGAATATTCAGCATATATTATTTCCTA
Organism: Terebella lapidaria; assembly: GCA_949152475.1. NCBI lineage: Eukaryota > Metazoa > Annelida > Polychaeta > Terebellida > Terebellidae > Terebella > Terebella lapidaria. Next base: position 51,381,313 of record OX424557.1, on the reverse strand, counting down.
TATGTCCACAATTGATTCCTAAGCTGTAGAGTCGATAATAAGCGAGATATAAGCCATTTTGTGCTCTGACCTTGAAACTGAGGTCAGGGGTCAAATTCAAGGTCACGAGAATATGCAGCATATATCATTTCCTATATGTCCACAATTGATTCCTAGTCTCTAATCTCAATATCAAGTGAGATATTAGGCATAATGTGTCCCATTATAAAGCATAGGAGAATTTAACATGGGAAAGTCCCATTTGGGCCGAGTTTGGGCCAAAATGGCCCACTTCGAGCGATTCAAGCGCAACGTAATTTATAGACATCATAGGAGTACATACAAGGAGTCTTATGTATCAAAAAGAAAAAAAGTTACTGAACAGATTTTGAGAAAATGGCCGCCAAAGTCCAAAATCAGGCATTTTTCGTCGAAAATGGCCGCCATTTTGAAAAAAATGTGAAAATCAAAAAACTAAAAAATACCTCCTTCTTGAATTATTTTTAAGTATTTTTGTGCAAAATTTCAGAAAAATTCGCCCGTAAACAAAAAAGATAGAAATGTGGACGACGACGACGACGACGACGGACGACGACGGACGACGGACGCAACGCCATGCCAATAGGTTATCGGACCATAGGTCCGGTAACCTAAAAATGTGGATGGACGACGGACGGACGACGGACGCAACGTGACGGCAATAGGTTATCGGACCATAGGTCCGGTAACCTAAAAAGCCATGTTTCTTACTGGGCCACTGTTTCGGTTGGTGCCTCGGCACTCTTGAACAAGGAACGTTCGAACTTCTCCATTGGACATCACTGCTGCCTGTAGTCCATTCATTGGTAGAAGGCCGTTTGTCTGCTCGGGGTACCCTCCGGCCGCTCCCTGCAACAACACATCTATAGCACTATACATGAAGTACCATCAGGTCAACTCAATATCAGGGACATTACTCTAACATTAACCTTTTCACACCCCTGCTGCCATACTAATGTCTACATTATACTAACAACTAATAAATGTACAGGTGAGTGAGCAGTGGTTAGATTTTTCATTACAATGTGTATGCGATCGAAAAAGTACACACTCACACATTTTGCCACCAAACCAAACTTTAAGAGCTTAGTTAGGTGTTTAGGTATTTGATTAATTAACCTCTTATACACACCAATTCATTCTCACACCAACTTATTCTGAAACATCTTTCAATGAAAGGCTTAGAAGTGGCTCAGTCGAGAAAAGAATAGTGAAAAGTTACCAGTAAAAAGGATAAATTTGGTAAAATATTAGTAATTTTGAAATCCTCAAGAGGCAAACGTTGCTGTTGTCTACTGGATAACATGAGTTCTATTGGACACCTTGGAATCTAGCATGGGTGTGGTCTCGTATCGACGACTTCCTCCCAGAACCAGAGTGGGAGGGGCAGAGTACTCGTTGGCATAGCGACTAGCCACTGCACTGTTGCCCTGGTAACACTGATCCATCTGACAATCAGGATGTGACAGAGGAGGACACAGCCTACAGAAACAGGTGGCAAAATATATACATTTTAATTTGGTTGTTTTCTATTGTAGCAGTCATCAATACACTATCCAAGAGTATGGTAACTGGAGTTTTGTAGGTAAAGACCTGTTCCGGAAGACGATCAGGAGAGCACAGATGATGATACAGCCTCCTCCGATGCACACCCCAATAATGATCCCCATGAGTTGTTCATCGTCTTGACCTGTTACATGGGACATGCAGGCACACCATGGAGACGTGTATGGGTCTCATCAAGTTAACTACCACGAATTACAATCATCTGAGTTATTAGTACACTGAAACTTGAGTAAGTGATTTGTCTATTGATCTATGTTGATATGATGTGCTAGACTTACCATCATACACGAGGACAGTTTTGACCTCGACAGGATCAGTGGGAGGGCCCTTTCCTGCCTCTGTCGCTGCCCGCAGCTTGAAGTAGTACAGAGCATCTGGAGTAAGCTCGCCAACGGACGCCTGCTGAGCTGTCCCTGTCAGCAGACAATTTTGTCAGTATATACATGTACTAGCTGACAAAGCTCAGTATGTATTGTGCAGCCAGGTTGAGTACAAAGTATGTCATTGAAAAATCGAATCTGGCCAGAAACTGTTTGATATCAGGCCTGGGTAGTGAATTAGTGTCTTTCCTCTGACTCAGGTGTCATATTTATGTGCATGATATTACTATAATATATTTCCTGACGAAAACTACACACCATTTTCCTCTCGTTGAATCCAGTTTTGGTCGGGTTCTATTTTATCCATACTGTACAGAATGATGTATTGTATGATAATGCCATTTTTCTCCTGTGGAGGGCGCCACTTGAGGTAAACTGTGGTGTCTCCTTTGGTCAGGACCTTCAAATCATCAGGGGCAGATGGCACTACATTTGGAGCGAAAAGACAACTCTTGAAACACACTTTACAAACAAACTAAATTAGCTAGATACTTGTCAAAATGACAAAATGCCTCATTACAAAACTCCCTAGAAATCAACTTCATTTAAATGCAACCTGTCACAGTTATTAAGTACCAATGCCTGAAAATATTTATTTGTTGAGCCAAAAAACCATCAGTCTCCCAGATTGTGCTGTACTTACGTCCGGGCTGAGTGCGAAATTGCTTGAGCTCTGTGAACTTTCCAGGGATGTCACCAAGCATGGACTGCACATAGAACTCGTACACTGTATAAGGCTTCAAGTCACTGATCTCTATACTTGTCTTGGAGCTGAAATATACGTGTATGGAAAAAATGTATGTAATTTTTTATCTCAAGTTAATCTCAAGTTTACAATATTAATAATTAATCTCAAGTTTAAATAAATTTTTCACCAAGAACTTGAAGTCGAAAAACTAATCCTGGTTCCCCATTATGACAGGTAAAACTTCAAATACTCAACTAGACTCATTAAGGTCTAAAGATTCCTTGGGCATTTCTACTGAATTTCATAATGTATCTCCACCATTAGTGGATATGACATGTTTGTCTATGACCATGATGACTATGAGTCTGTTTCGACTTCTAATCCGAGATCAAAATTCACCCAACATATCCATGGAATATGTTTTTTTTATGGCAATGTGGCAAAGAACATTCTTATCGCTCTACAACACCATTTTCTACCGGTACATATCAATGAAAACAAGAAATGCTGTCTCATCGAAAAAAACATTGCCCAAAGGCAAAGTTCACACAACATACTCATTTGCATAATTGTCAACGAGTATGAAATAAATATGCCGACTCAGCAAAAACAACTTTGCGGCTAGTACGAAAATAATGTCCGTTTCACTCTACGACATACCATTTCAGAGATATTGATGGGAATACCAGTATAAAATGTTGACTCAGCGAAAAAAAAAACTTGGCCCAAGGTCAAATTCACACAAAATACCCTAGACATGTTTGTCTAGGAGACAAGTCCGATTATTATATACCGGTACCTCTGTGAAATTTCCCTCTATTTTCAATGTACGTCGATCGCGCTGATAAATTGTGTTATCGGAACATATAGGTCAAGTTGTTTGTTGAACATTGTAACGCATAGCAACCGGCGGTCTGTTGACGTTCTATATTCATGCGCTGGTTATGTTTTTTGTTTTGTGTAGTGCATGGAAATGTCCATTAAAATTCCATGCTTTTAGGGGCAGATTATGGCTGGAGAATCGCAGAATTAATATCACAAGGGGTGTACATATCATGGTATGGCGATAAGGTAATCTACTAGATACCGTGTTTGAGGCACTCGTTCGTGTCTGGGTCGGGGATGCATAAAAATAACATTCATTTTGCTCTATACCCCTGCGATATATTTGTCTAGGGCAATAAGTCCAAAAATACCACCCGTATTTTCTTCTACAATGCATCGTTGCTGAATCATTGGGCCTCAAGAATAACCGATAACTCACCAAAATAGCTTTCGAGCTCTGGGTCAAATGTCATGTTGGCCCCAAAATCAAGAGGGTTCCTCTCTGACACAGTATATAAATTTATGTATCAAGTTTTAGAAGAATAGTACATGTCCTTTTTGAGTTATCATCCGGAAATCATTGTACTGAATGTTCAGCTTCATGGACTAATCGGGCTTCAGGGCTGGCTCCAAAACAATGGTTCATCTACGTAAGATGTGTGATAACTGGTGAAATTTTTCTTGAGATTTGTCAAGATATTTGCAAGTTATCATCCGGAAACCAAATAATTCTGATAGAAATTTTGCCAAAACAGCCTAATGAGAATTCACTCATTTATAAAAAAACCCCACAAAAACAAATGCATGTCTGTGGGGGACATACGTGTTGACAGTGCAGAATGCTGACTCCTTGTGATGTAGGCTATGGTAGTGGATGGTATACAGAGTGATGTTAGGGTCCGGGGATGTCCAGTTCAGAAAGATCTCTGTGGGCCCCCTGGTCCGCAGCACGACGTCAGACGGGGCGTCCGGTGTGTATCTCCCATGCAGAATCACATCGTCAATAGTGCTTCCGGCCACTGTCAAATCATCAGAACCATGTACATGTAGTACAATATATATAGTATAGAGCAAAATAATAATTCTTCAAAATTATGTGTTATTTGTCTGATTCGAACATAAGCCACACCTTCTGCACTGAGATCCAGCTACTGACCTTTCCTAGTTTTGACAGTTTTGGTGTCATACTGGCTGCTGCCAATGTTGTTGTAAGCCTGCAGTCGCACCTCATAGGAAGTGTCAGGCTCTAGGTGGATCGAAGGATAGGCAGTGAACAAAACTGACAAGTGAAACAACCTTATCACTCAATCCCCGAAAGATATTCTTTGACACAATATTATTCAAATAGGTGTGTTGTCAAGACACAACAATGATTTCCAGATGTTGACCCATACCGAGCTCACTGATACGTCTAGTGTTGTTGAGGCCCTGCACACTGAGCTGGATCCAGTGCTGTGGAAGGTTCTCCTGTACAACACGATATTTCAGGTCGTACCCCAGCACCGGTGGACTCCCGGGGCTAGGTCTGTCCCAGTGCACCTCCACTGCATCACTCCCAGTGACCTCCAGATCCAACACAGGGCGCTCCGGGCCTGCAGGGATAAGCTAGTTTCTGAGTTATGATCAAATGAATTATGTATGTGAGATGTTTCTATTGACGAATTGCTTGAGCCCTGCTATAGCGATGGAAAATTATTTATATTACATACATTATTACTGCATGCATAAGCATGATAAGTACCTATCTTAAGCAAACTAGACCCCCAAATGACATGTATCTGAAATTTATAACCTAACCATATGAGGTTGACTTCCAGATCTTACTTCCATTCCTCTGTAGTGACGTGGTCGCCTGAGCCCACTGCCACTCAGGGTCATCCTCAGGGTAACCCACAGCCGTTCCTGGGATTACAAGGACATCGTATAGCGTCCCGGGATTAAGTTCTGCAACAAAATAAAGAAGTCGTCTCATTGTCATAGCAGGTAGATATGTACTCTAACATTTCAGTGTCCAAGATTAGGTACTCATGACATATATATGTGTCTAGAAGTAGCAATCGTTTCTAAATGTATGAGAACACATTTTGTGACAAGACTTTCCCCAACGATTCAGTTGTCCTGTATTTGACTGACGGAGCACAGTGAGTTGGCCTGTGACATGATCAAATCAGACCTGTGATGGTGTACTGGTGGCCTGTGACATGATGAAGTCTGACCTGTGATGGTGTACTGGTGACCTGTGACATGATCAAGTCTGACCTGTGATGGTGTACTGGTGACCTGTGACATGATCAAGTCTGACCTGTGATGGTGTACTGGTGGCCTGTGACATGATGAAGTCTGACCTGTGATGGTGTACTGGTGACCTGTGACATGATCAAGTCAGACCTGTGATGGTGTACTGGTGACCTGTGTCATGATCAAGTCAGACCTGTGATGGTGTACTGGTGACCTGTGACATGATCAAGTCTGACCTGTGATGGTGTACTGGTGACCTGTGACATGATCAAGTCAGACCTGTGATGGTGTACTGGTGACCTGTGTCATGATCAAGTCAGACCTGTGATGGTGTACTGGTGACCTGTGACATGAACAAGTCTGACCTGTGATGGTGTACTGGTGACCTGTGACATGATCAAGTCAGACCTGTGATGGTGTACTGGTGATGCTGTCCGTGGAGCTCCAGGTACTTTTCCTCTAGCCTGTTGGTGTGTTCTCGGTACTTGATTCGGTATCGCGTGACGACGCCCTGGGCCTCCTCCAGGGTGAGAGGACGCCAACTCACCTCCAGACTTGTCACACTTGAAGGCTGCAATGTTGCCTCGGCTGGCACCAGAGGAACTGTACAAACACACATCACAGAAGGTGTCTCTGCACTGGTGGCATACAAAATGCGATTGCATGGGAATGATTGTACACTGACAACAATCACAAGCCCTCAAAGATATCAGCCCAAGGGCAAAAATAGGTTACCAGACAATTTTGGTTTAATAAGTATGGCAGGTGACAGATGACTTTGAGATTTAGCTCTATTCACAAGCACTTCGTCTGTAGAGGCAAATTTGGGCATTTTGGCAGTTTTTCATCTAGAACGACTGCCAAAAATTAAAATATAGATAAAATTTCAATATTTTAAATTTTTTTGTGTGCAAAATTCCAGAAAAACTTGACTTTAAACTTTATATAAAAATGTGACAATGGTCGTCAGGACGATGGACAGAATGCCATGACAATAGGTTATCAGACCAAAGGTAACCTCAAAAGAAAGAACTGGATGGAGGACTGTACCTGACTCTTCCGTTGCTATAACAATTTCTTTGGATCGTATGCTGGTGCTCCATTCATTAACATTGACCATGAAGAAGGTATAGTTGCTGAATGGCCGAAGACCACCGATGATTTTGTTATGTCCTTCACTTTCAAGCAAAATTTTGCTTATCCAGTTTTCCCCTGACAATGACACAGCTTCATTAGCCTCAAATATTCTCTAAAATCTTCGTCAGAGAAATTCAATGAGATGTTATTCTATACAGCACCAGAACTATCACACACTCATTGATTTCTCCAAGATCACTAGTACCGGGTACATGTATATGTATTTGATCGCACTTACTAATATTTGCCCTTCTGTAATTCACAATGAAAGTTTTAATGCTTTCACTTCTGGGTGCATCCCACTGCAAGCGAACTCGTGTTGCGCCGAGACTTCTTCCACGGAAATTTTCGGGTGGAACTGGCAAACTCCCTGAGGATGAGCAGGGACATTGTAAACAATTGTGGGCTGAGAGGCCTTTCTCTGAGAATATTGCTGCTGTTATTGAAGAAAAGCCCTATGAGACTGATGCTAATGATTCAAGTTAAGGTACATACTAGTATTGATCTGTATTCTGTGTTCGATGACTGCTGTGCCAGCTGGGTTTGATCCCCAGCACTGGTAGATCCCTTGGTTGAACATTGCGGTATACTGGAGCGCAAGGGTACCATCCTCGTACACTTGAAGGTCCATACTGTACTCGTCGTCAGCAGTGATAACCTTCCCGTCTTTCATCCACGACACGCTGGGCTTGGGGTAACCAGAGAAGTTGCACTTGAGGTAGATGAGCATGTACAGCTTGACAACTTTGACAGGTTTGTAGTCTGCCTCGTACTTCGCTCTTGGAGGAGCTGTAGCACAAGAACAGGGAATCCAAATGTACAGACTCAGTAATCAACTTCCCACTGTCATCAGTGAGGGACATCAGAGCACAGTTTTAACAACCTAATATGTTTTTAAAAACCAACAGGAATTTACAGGAATCGCAGACAGGGCATGTTGAAAATGTCGAGAACACCATGGCCCTGTCACAGTGTATCTGACACACGTACTTGCTACGAGCAGGGACACATTGACCGAGAGGACAGGAGTTCCTGACCCTCCTGTACAGCGACACTCGTATGTCCCGTTGTCTGCTCTGTGGCTCAGATCAGAGATGCTCAGAGATCCCTGCCCGACCAGACTGTGGCGACCATCCAGCTCAACCATAGTGCCACCTGTCACAACACAGCAGTCGGCGCACACTGTATCTGTACATCTAATGAAAAATCCTACTATGTTCACCATACTGTACCTTATAATCTCAGCCAATTGAATGAATTTATCTAAGATTATTGCTACTGAATCTATATTAACTGTTTCAGACCAATTTATTACAATGAATCTCTGACAAAAACTGGATCTCAGGCGAAAACTTATGTTGATGTTGAAAACAGTCTTGTAATAATGTGATGAAGAAAAATCATCTTCAACATAATACCTTACAATACAAACAAACTTACCTTTGAACCACTGTATGATCGGGGCAGGTAATCCAGAGGCTGCACAATCTAAAAGAACACTCTCGCCTTCGGATTTAGTCTGACTTTGAGGTTGAACCAGAAACTGAGGTAATTCGGTGAGGCCTCTAACTGCAAAGATGACACAAGGTCAAATTTCCTGGAAATGATGTGCAGCACAGGGAGTTGACAGATCCAGGAATTTGTGGAAGGGAACGGGCTGAAGTGTCTAAAGCGAGCCAGAAGAACCCAAAGCGAGTGAAGTGAGCTCATTGTGTCAGGGAGCGGGCCCCAGAAACCAGAGCCTTTTTTGTGTGATGTGGTAGCTTGTCAGCACGAGCAGGGACACAGGAGCTTCAAACACTCCCTGGATCTGTCTGTGCAGCAAATGGTATATATTCATGTAAACAGATATGGTAATTTTGCACAACCAGTGACTTACATTTTGTATTGACTCTGAGATAAGCTTCCTTGCTCGTTCGCGATTTGACTACATTAGATGCGATACAGTGGTAGCTTCCGGAATCTGTTGTTTGTATGTCACGGATCTGTAAGGTGCCTGAGGGTAGAACTGTGTACCTGAAATCACAATCAAAGTCATAGATGCATCGACTCATTACCAGTACTGATTTGTATGGGTAGAGAATACATTGAATTGAACAATTATTCAGTACCAGGATACCAGTTGCTCTACCAATTCAAGAGTTCAGAGAGACCTGGATTTGCAGATGATACTGGAAGATCAAAACCTTCAAACTGAGTCTCAGGTTGCCGATGAACACTAAATGTACCTGTTATTGTCGAGAGTGAGAGGTAGTCTGTGTTGTTCCCATGAGATAGCAGGTGGTGGCTGGCCTTCTATTCGACAGTCTAAGTGGACCGTTTGGCCCTCAACAGCAGTCTGGTTTTCTGGATGTTTGCTGAACTGTGACAAACCTGGCAATAGGATACAAGATGTGATTTTGATGCGATTTTACAACAGTATTTACATGTAAGTGACCAAAGCTGCAAACACAAATATCAACATTCAACTACCGTATTGGTCCTAATAGTAGCATGCACCCTAATAGTAGGGCCCCCCCCCCCTCTTTCTCCCCCAAAATATTTGCTTTTTCGTAACCCTGTTTGACCTCATTCTTGAGCACGCTGCTGCACGGGGTCTTGCTTCGGCTCGCCATGCTACTATTAGGACCAATACGGTATGTGAATCGTTAATCTCAGACAGCTGAACCATATAACCCGAACATCAATGCTGACACCTTTGTACGTCAAAACATCAAACATCACCAAGACTATAGTAATTTGGTCAGATCGTTGATTCATCAAAGTGTAAATTGCCACAGTTAATATTCCAAAGCTCTGTCATCCGAGAGTTTTGTTTCACTGGTAATATACACATTTGGAGGATATATATCCTTGATTTTGAACATTCAAGGTCATCGGATGTCAAGTTCAATGTTGCCAAAAGATACAGAACTAGACGCTTCCGGTCGCCTACGACCGCTTGGGTGTATCCCCCGTAGCCCTATCATCTCTGTTGCCCCAAATATATCACTGTCAAGTGTGAAAAACTAGAGCAAGGGCTAAAAAAGATTACCAGAGAAATGTTAAATCTCAAGTCACAACTGTTTTCTTTTCCCCACCAAAACTGCTGCACTGATTTTCCGAGGTTATTGAAGGTCGAATTCAAAATCACCACTGAAATCTCTTTATATGAATTTCCATTCGACATGTTTGATAAAATAACGAAAATACAGATAGATCAATCTTTTCACCTATTTATATTTCAACTCAGAATATTTTACAAACTTGGTTCCAAGTTGAAATTCAAAGTAAAATTTGACCAAAAATGCATTTCAAGATGACGAAATTGGAGCTAGATTGAACTTCTCACCATAAGTTATATTTCGATTCATAATACATGTATGTGCCAAACATGGTTTCAAGTTGAAATTCAAAGTAAAAGTTAATCAAAACTGCATTTCAAGATGACAAAATTGGAGCCAGATCAAACTTTTCGTCATGAGTTATATTTTAACTCATAATACCTGCCCAACTTGATTTCCAGTTGAAATTCAAACTAAAAGTTGACCAAAACTGCATTTCAAGATGACGAAATTGGACCCAGATCAAACTTTTTGCCTTGAGTTATATTTCAACTCATAATATGTGCCAAACTTGGTATTAAGTTGAAATTCAATGTAAAAGTTGACCAAAACTGCATTTCAAGATGACGAAATTGGAGCCAGATAGAACTTTTCGTCATAAGTTATATTTCAACTTATAATATGTGCCAAACATGCTTTCAAGTTGAAATTCAAAGTAAAAGTTGACCAAAACTGCATTTCAAGATGACGAAATTGGAGCCAGATCGAATTTTTCACCATATAAAGTTATATTTTAACTCATAATTTGTGGCAAACATGGTCTCAAGTTGAAATTCAAAGTAAAAGTTGATCAATGTTTTCATAAAAAGCTATTGTGATCAATAATAGACTTAACTAGCAAAAAAATAATGTTAACTTATTTGGTCACAAACATAAAATCTCTACTGGACAAAGCCTTCACCTTGTTGAGCCCAATAATAAATATTTCTTGTCTTAACTATTTTCATTGTGGTCAATAATAGACTTAACATGTAAAAATAAAGTTAACTTATTCGGTTACACCCAGAAATTTCTACCGGACAAAACCTTAACCTTGTTGAGCTCAATAGTAATTGTTTCTCATCTTAACTATTTTTATTGAGGTCAATAATAGACTAAACTAGTAAAAATAATGTTAACTTATTCAGTACACCCATGAAATCTGTACTGGACATACTTTCACCTTGTTGAGCTTAATAATAAATATTTCTCATCTTAACTATTTTTATTGTGGTCAATAATAGACTTAACTATTTTTATTGTGGTCAATAATAGACTTAACTAGTGAAAGTAATGTTAACTTATTCGGTTACACCAATGAAATTTGTACTGGACAGAACATTTACCTTGTTGAGGTTAATAATAAATATTTCTTGTCTTAACTATTTTTTATTGTGGTCAATAATAGACTTAACTATTAAAAATAATGTTAACTTATTCAGTTACACCCATGAAATTTGTACTGGACAAAACCTTTACCTTGTTGAGCTTAATAATAAACGTTTCTCGTCTTAAGTATTTTTATTGTGGACAATAATAGACTTAACTAATAAAACTAATGTTAACTTATTCAGTAATATTGTCCTGTTTTCACTGGAAACTTCAGTTCTCCATTCTGAACAAGAAACCAGTGTCATTACCTTCCACTGTACAGGCTATTGGAATGATCGTACATGTCAAAATGGATATTTCAAAATTCTGTAATAAGTTAGGCTGTTAACATATTAATATTTATATGATTATTCTAAAAAACGATTGGTTTCGTGTGACAGCCCTTCCCAACAACACTTCCAAATATTATCGAGATTCGTCAAAAATTGCCATCTGTAGAGCGTTCACAAGCCATGTGTCTCAAACAGGCTGTTTTCAATGCAAAATGTGTCCCCAAACGATCAATTCAGTTGCCACGGCAACCAAAATCGATTGGTGTCGGGATCTTACCATTATATATGTGCCTGCAAAAAATAATGGTGATCGGGTGAGAATTGCGGCCTGTAGCGCGTTCACAAGAAAATCTCTGCGGACGCAGATGCGGACGCGGACACGGACGCGGACGACGAAGCCAAATCCATAGTATCCGCCGAACTTTGTTCGGGGGATACAATAATGGTTGGATGAGTTTGACCCCCAATAACATCAGGCCAAATTCATGGTTACCATGAGATGCACACAAATATGACCAAATTATCATGAATACAAACCTAGGCTGTATCTTCAAGCATTTTGTGTGCATATTCGAATTTAAAGCATATTCCACTATAGGCAAAGCATATTCCGAGTGAGAACACTCGGAAGGTCAACTCAGGTCAGGTATCGAAGACACATCTATCACCAATCAAAGGCTCAGAGCCAAAACATAACACGGGCAACTGAAATCCACTTTATATGGTGAAACTGTAGGCCCAGCCATCCAAGCACTACTTAGACCAAAATACCAAGTGTGCTTTAAACAAAAAACTCAAAGCCCATGCAAAATTGAGAATTTTTTTTTTTGTATCAACTTTATTGATCTCCAAAAATGCATTAGCAAAATAATGGGTTTCATTAACAACTCTCGTCCATACAGGAATTGGGAATTCTCAGAAACACATCCTGTGCTTTCTGTAGCAGTAAAATAGGACCAACTCCACACATTTCTCCAGGCCATCGACATGATGTGTACCAAAATAAACATATGTACAGCAAGTAATATCTTGTCAATATAGAGTTTGGATATTATAAGGACCCTACTCTAGAGTGACAGTTAAGTTGCATGCTCCCTCATGTTACTGTTGTCACGGACATAGTGTTATTACCAAGTTTGAATTGCATGGATCATAGTGTACTGGATCAGGGACACTGCATTTACCGTATTCGCGTGCATACAGTCGCATGTGCTGTATGATATTGTTGCTGTACAGTAACAGCAACAATGTCTTATTTCCACAATTGAATGTAATTTTATGTCATTTCCTTTTACGTTGAATAAGATATGAACAAAAACCTTTCTTATCTGGTTACATATACTCCATTATATCATGCATACCGGTAAATAATTCCTTTCAAGACCTATCACGCAATATTTAGCATCAGAACTACGTACATGAACTACAAAGTAGAATATTGGTTTGAACCTGTGCAAAAACAGCTAATGTCAGAATTCAAGTCATAAACCATACAAGTTTTTGTGTGCCTGCAAAAAAAAATGGATCGACATTATTATTTTGGTGTCAATTATTACTTTGGTTGTAAATGTCTCCTGTTTTATCATACTCTGAAGCTCAGCATTCCCTACATCTAAATGAAATGTATGAAAAATAAACTGGGTCAACGAAGCTCACACCAGTATGTCAACAAATGTACTAGTAATTACTATGTCAATAACAGCAAATCTGAGATTTTCATAGAAAGTCATGATTTCATAAAACGTAGGATCACTTCAATCTGACCCACCCATGAAACTATGTACCTTACATGTTTTCTTTAAGCTCAGCAGCACAGATATATTATTGAATCGTGAGGACAAAGTTTAATAATCGGATATCGGCATTCGGTTTAGCAAAAGAAAATATAGAAGATGTACGTGAACATGTAGATGTAGTATCACTCTGGATGCAATGAACACAAACAATTATATTTAGAAAATGTAAACTCACCGAGAACAACCCTGTTTGACCTGCATCTTCTCAGTTTTTGTCATTGGAATACACACATGTCTAGCTCAGCATTATAGTAATGTGTCTGTTTTCCATTGGTTGACAGATGTCAGTCCTTCATCCACATGCACACAGCTTAGCTTTATAGCCTGAGCATAAGTCTTGTATGGCAGACTTTTGATGACCTTGAACTCGAACTTAGATAACCTCAACTAGTGATTTTTTAGGTCATATCTCATTGAAAATGCTGCCGTGAACCTACTGTCATGGCATCATCATCATCATTAGAAATTTTGTTGGTTTGGTTTAATATGCTGGTATCCCAACCCTATACATTTCCCTGGTAAACTACACTGTATACCTGAAATCTACACCGAAAGTCACCTAAGAGACATGAACAATGATGACCATTACATGTGCAACAAATGGTTGGTGTACATGAGAATATAACACCTTCTGTATCTCTTGACCCACTCCCTTTACCCCCCTCCCCCCCCCTCCCACAACCACCACCCAGCATCACTAGAGCATCATCATCAGTCTGACTGGAGATATTTTACTGAGTTCTAAATTTTTGTAGTAAACTTCAACTCCACTACGTTAGGCAGGGCTGGGAGGGAAGAAGGAGGGCATGTGTATACATGTATGCTCTGTGCTCCTTGCACCACCCTAAGACGCAGGCCATGGAGCAGGCTGTCTGTGAAGCTCCCTGTATCATAAAACATGTGGGACCGACCCACCAACCAATACGAGGTCCACCGCTGTAATCAACAAGACCAAGGTACAGTATCGCGGAGCTGCAGGGAGAATGCCTTGCTTCTCAGCCACTGGTCTACATATCCGCACCCAACCAACAATTGACGATGGTGAAAAAACCCCCAAATTTTATACATTTTATATGAGAAATTATGTGAGGAGGCATTGATAGGGTTCATCTACTGTCGAATCATGTTGGCGATAACACCTGGTAAATAGCAACTGGTGGAATCATAGCAATGTGTTTTTGGTGTATGGTGAGCAGAAATCAACACCACAATAAACATTGCTATGAAATATCATACACACAAGCATGATGAATGTCGGCCCCAAATCTCCACACCCACGCAGCTCCACACCAACACAGACCAGCTCATTCACTAATCAAAATCCCATTCATATTTACATCTAACGATAAAACAATCTCCAGTACTTGATAGCAATTGATGCTCGTTAAGCAGATTACTATCAATTACTGTCTACTAATTGTATACAAAATGATTTTGACTACCATCTCAAAGATAACTCACAGCACTTGATCTAAGGCAGGTTACATTAATAGATAGCAAATTGATAGTGATCAGTATTACAATAGATCAGACATCCCAGATAATGATAACAAACCTGCCACAGTGAGAGTTGCTGGGGGACTGGCGAGCGTGCCCAGTTGGTTGGAGGCCAGACATTGGTACTCGCCCTGGTCGCTTCGCTCACCGCCCTTTTTGTGCAGCACGCTGCGGAAGGTGAGGGAGCCGTTCTCCAGCACATGGACGCGGCGAGAGTCGACCTCCGAGCCCAGGTGGCGCCACGAGATCTGTGGGGGCTCGATGGCGCTCTCGGCCGCGCAGTCCCATGTCCACGGCTCGCGACGCACAACGGTCACATCGTGGGGGAGCCTGGTGAACGCCAGTCCCAGCCGCCGGAGCTCACCTGCAACAACAAAAAATATGTCAGTCACCAGGCCAAGGTCATGGTCAAGGGCGTTCCCAAGCACTTGTGCGATCTCATTTCTCAGTATCCCATTCATACTCGGCCAGTTGCAGGTTCAGGACTTTACTTCATCCAATTTTTCAGGTCTTAGATGTAGAGATAGACATGTAAAATGTGGTTTGATGCTCATTGGAAATACAAAAGTTCAAGTTGAACTCATAATCCGAAACAAAGTTACCGGCAAAAACCATGGGATGCTTCTATGAACTTGACCTAACAAGACGTTTTATCCTGTGTAAGAAATACTAGAAGTCCATTCCAAAAAGATCTATATAGCTTGACCATCAAGTTTAGAACCAAGTTCAAGATTGGTTCATGATATGAGTTCTAAATGTATATGTGCGAGTAAAATACCATCCCTCATCCCTGAAGATGGCCGTTTGCTTCAAAAATTTTGGTCACCAGGACATGAGTAGAAATCTGAAAGCAGGACAACTTGGTCACCAGGACATAAGTAGAAATCTGAAAGTAGGACATTCTGGTCACCAGGACATGAGTAGAAATCTGAAAGTAGGACATTTTGGTCACCAGGACATAAGTAGAAATCTAAAAGTAGGACATTTTGGTCACCAGGACAAAAATATATTTCCAAAAGTAGGTCTTTTTAGTCACCAAGACAAAGGTAGATGTTCGAAAGTAGGAGCCTAACCAGCATTTGATTGGATTATTTATTTTCATGAATTGTCTGGGTGTTTGGCTGTGGGTGTGGGTGTGTGTGTGTGTGTTTAAACTGACCTATCGCCAAAGCCCCTAAAAGTCGTCCGAGTTGCACATTTTACGTCGGCAAACTTCTCTTTGGCCAACAATGACGTTTTGCAGAATGCGTCAATAATGACGTAAAAAGACTCGGACAAACTGGTGCTTCGATAGGTTAATTACATCCTCATTAAAATGTGTCTGGTTGGGAATCAAAAATAAAATTTACTTTCAGTACTGACAACTAGCACTTTGAATCGTACAGTTGTGTGACATAAAATCATGAATTACAAGTTTACATTGCTAAACAAACTTTGACATACCCATTCGGTTTTGTCCCCAAAAAACAATTTGCATACTTTGCGGTAGACATTCAATGACCCTGAGTTTAAGCTCTTAAGTAACTGGGTCAAGTTCAAGGTCACCAAAAGATGCACTTATAGGACTTCCTATAGTCAGCTTGAAATATCGGTGAACATGGACATGGACACAGCACGATGGACAAAATCCATATTATCCTCCGAACTTTGTTCAGGCGACTTAATTAATGGATGTAATTGCTAGATGTTTGAGGAAATGAGCACTCACATGTTCATGTACAAACGAATTGTCATCTGACAGCAGGCATTATGACAGTGTGTCGTGAGTTTTCATGATCAAATTTGTTGTATTCCATTTATATTAACCGGAAGATAATTTTATTTTGTTGCTTCACAATATGGTCCTAATGCACCTTCGTGCAATATGATTATATATGTGGCATGCCCATATGCTCATTTGAGCAGGATAGCTTGGGATAGCTTCTCTACTCAAATGCATGGTCTGCATGACTCCAGAAATACATCTCTTACGTATTTCTGATGACTCGCATAGACGCATACCCAATCTGGATTACATGTAATTATTGCCACCCAGTATTAACTGAAGCCAAGTGTATATTCTTTGGGTCGCAGATACCGGTAGTATATAAAGTATATAGATTTCCATAAAATCTACGTAACTGCGACTCCATTTTAAAGTGACTTTCAATACGTCAGAAGTGCAAAAATTAGTTACTGCATTGCCATTCAGGCATGAACTGCATGAACTCACAGGACTGCAACCTGGTTCTTAGCTTTTAATATAATTAACATGTACATGTATATCATGTATATTGATTGAGCTAACAGGTATTACAGGAGCATGAAGGTTACAAGCAATTAATCTGAAATGTATGAGGCAGTAATAAATATATTTTAACTTCAACAAAAGGTCAAGAACCGATGACGATTACTTGGGCATACTCTCTTGTTGCTTCCGTCTTTACGGGCTAGCCTGGGTTCTGAACATCAATTGTGCATCAGCAAAATATAAGTATTTTTCGAGAAAAAAAAATTAAATTTTTTTTTTAGATTTTAACATTCAATTTCTCAACAATCATAGTGAGCTATCAGAAACAGGTAGACACACAAGTCTACATGTAGTTCATGTTCCCCACTTACAGTAAAACGGTATCCAAAGAACCTCTATCTCAATATTTTCTTTTACAGACACTTTTTTTTACCATTGAAAAATATGGATAGGAAACCCATGCTGGAAAGACTCATTGATTATTTGAGGCAATCCAGTGCTGTACTTGGTGGTGCGTCTGTGGACACCAATCACACAGCTATTTAGTGAGACACAAACGGGAGAAACGAGAGACCGAGGGGGGGGGGGGGGGTAGTTATCTAGGATGCCATCTAGGAACGAACAAACGATTCAGATAGAGCATTTCTTGGAAGGGAAGGTTTCCCGCAACAGCACATCCCAAGAGGCCCTGCAGAGGGAGACTTGTGGCCGTCCATCCAGCAACAGAAAACTGCGCCTCATAACAAACGAGGAAGGGCGCCATCAAAATGGCATTACCAGAAAAAAATTAAACATAATTTCAGAATGGACTGTCAGAATATTTTGCTGTCCCTTCCCGAGCTCTGATCTCGAGTCCAAGTTCCAAACTTCTAACTCTTTTTGTTGTAGTATCAGATCTTTGTGATGCATGAGTCATCAAAACATCCACAAGCGGGCTTGTACATCTGTACGTTCTACTCATCATTCATTGTCCTGTTTGCAATGGACAAAATATCTTAACACCATTTTACACCAACTGATCTAATTTATTGTGCATAAATTTTGATTGCACAATTTTTCAAGGCTCAAAAGACTCTTTTTTCATGTCTTTACATTGTGAAATGCCTTATTAGTTATGATCAATCAAAGGTAACTCAATCTGCGAAAATAACGATACATGTAGTATAATATTCATCGCTGCATATATAGAGTAACAAAGAGTCCTTCAGAACAACTTGAATGGATGTGTTATGTACAGTACTTTCCATCTGAAACATGAGTTTGCAAACACCATAAACAGATAAACGCTCCAATCCATGGCAAAAAAAAACCCATGTGAGCACTGTTGTTGATAATAGGTCACAAAACTGCACAGGAGTGTATACAACCAACATGATAACTTGACCTCAATGTGGATTTTTACCAAATTAACTAGCACTTGACTGATGTTTGTCAGTGGTTTCACACTAACGAGGGAGGAGAGGTTGGGAGATTTTTGCCCACATTTAAGCTGAGTGTGACTTATGCGAACTGACACTGTTCAACTGACAATTTTCAACAATGAAAAAGGAAGGAGCTAATGTTTTTTTTTATTATCAAATTTCTGTATGTAATTGAAACAAATGGCAGATGATAACTAGACGCTTCCGGTCGCCTACGACCGCTTGGGTGTATCCCCCGTAGCCCTATCATCCCTGTTGCCCCAAATATATCGCTGATGTACATTGTGAGTGTGAAACCTTTCAGACTTATTGAAGGTCGAATTCAAGATCACCACTAAAATCACTGCATTCGAATTTCCATTTCGACATGTTCGAAAAAAATAACGAAATTACAGCCAGATAAAAGTTTTCACCTAAAGCTGCGAGATGGCTAAATTGGAGCCAGATCGAACTTTTCACTGTGAGTTATATTTCAACTCATACTATGTGCCAAACAACTCATACTATGTTCCAAGTTGAAATTCAAAGTAAAAGTTGACCAAAACTACATTTCAAGATGACGAAATTGGAGCCAGATCAACTTTTCACCATAATTTAAATTTTAATTCATAATATGTGCCAAACTTGGTTTCAAGCTGAAATTCAAGTAAAAGTTTACCAAAACTGCATTTCAAGATGACGAAATTGGAGCCAGATCGATCTTTTCACCATAAATTATATTTTAATTCATAATATGCGCCAAACTTGGTTCCAAGTTGAAATTCGAAGTAAAAATTGACTTTACTGGTAAAAATAATGTTAACTTATCCGGTTACACCCATGAAATCTCTACAAGACAAAACTTTTAAATTGTTGAGTTCAATAATAAATGTTTCTTGTCTTAACTATTTTTCTTGAGGTCAATAATAGACTTAACTAGTAAAACTGATGTTAACTTATTCGGCTACAGCCATGAAATCTCTACTGCACAGAAGCTTTACCTTGTTGAGCCCAATAATAAATGTTTCTTGTCTTAACTATTTTTATTGTGGCCAATAATAGACTTAACTAGTAAAAATAATGTTAACTTATTCGGTTACACCTGTGAAGTCTCTACTGGACAAAACCTTTACCTTGTTGAGCTCAATAATAAATGTTTCTCGTCTTAACTATTTTTATTGTGGTCAATAATAGACTTAACTAGTAAAACCAATGTTAACTTATTCAGTAATATTGTTCTTTTTTCACCAAAAACATCAGTTCTGTATTCTGAACAAGAATCCAGTGCAATTTGCTTTCATAGTACAGGTTATTGGAGTGATCACACATGTCAAAGTAGGTATTTTGATTGTCGTAATAAGTTAACCTCTCAAACTTATTAATATTTATTCGATCATTCTGAAAAACAATAGGTTTCGTGTGATGGTCTTTCTCATTGAGCCTGTTCGATTTCATCATCATTCATTGAAAACTCCCACCCGTAGAGCGTTCACAACCCCATGTGTGTTAAACAGGCTAATTTGAGCACAAAATGTTACGCCAATCGGCTATTTTGGTTGCTATGGCAACCAAAATCGATAGGTGTCCAGATCTCACCATAAGACATGTCCATATAAAATATTATCAAAATCGGTTCATATTTGCAACCTGCAGCGCGTTCACAAGAAAGTGTCTGCGGACGCGGCGGCGGCGGCGCGACGATCGTAAATCCATAGTATCCGCCGAACTTTGTTCCGGGGATACAATAATGTACTCCAGTTTTGTGCCACACTTCACTTGTGTACATAAAACTTGTAAATTATACGCATATTTGAAATATTTGAAGACATTGTAATGTCTACCACTAATAATTGATATAAAACTGTTTGAATTTGTCAGGGGTCTCCTCGCTCAAAACAACTCAGTCGGCATGTTTGTGGAATGTTGTTACGATGTTTCTGAGCCAGTATTACAAAGCTGAGATATATGTGAGCGCGACTGTAAGAAATGAGTCTATATATCAGACATTGTTTCAACACCTAGTCAAGTTTAATGTGACTCCAAACAAAACTGTTAATTAGAAATAAATTATCTGAGTGAGTGCAAATGGAATGTGAATACAAAATATTAATGAATATTGATGTAGACAGGCGATTTTTATGGTTCTGTTTTATCAGATATCATGCTCATGTACAGGTTCATTTGAGTAGGAGAGCTGCATGTAACATCAGTACATTTTATCACAATTACCAAGATTACTCTGGCTCAAGTCAGTAAAACATTCAGCTTTTGATGTCAATCTTCTCCATGAGCAGTAAAACACAAGACGCAAGGAGAGCATGTATGATGTGACTGTGTTGCTTTCCAGACTATACATCAGAAATGAATGATGAAATTCCACTATCTACTTCTGACTAAATGCAGACAACATTAATCAGAAGTGCCCCGGCCTACAACATGTACATGTACAATGCCTGTTTCAATGCTCTGATCCTGTCAGGACAGCACGCTGTCCACAAATAAACCTTCTGATGGAGTAGGACAACAAAATTCTCCTTTCAACTGAGCAGTGAACTAGCCGTGATCATGCTGATTGCTGAGGACGATGGTGCTTCAATGAGTTTTGTCCGGTTTGCTGGGTTCGGGTGCTGGTGAGCATGTTGAGGGAAGACAACTGGATGAACAAACATGCAGACAGAAAGTCTCTGGACTACATTGTATACTCGCTTCCTGGTGCCATCACCAGTCCCCACGGTCAAAACTTTAACCATAGAAACCCTGGATCTCCAGGCAAGCAATGATCACCTCAGAACTCTGTGTGATTGCATTTTCCTCACATTGTACATCCTCCTTATCCATCCCATGTAATCTTCATAAATTAGATAATGAACAAGTAACCCCAAAGGACAGCTCATTACAAGAATGAGGCCCGTGAGAACAGCTCTGGCCTTCCACCTGGAGGACGGAAATCATGAGAGCGGGAGAAGGGGGGTGCTGGGAAGGGCGTGATACATGACAGTAACCATGGTAACCCTAACTGATGCCATGACAACCGTTATAGCCCTGAGCTGAATCAAACGGCAAAATCATTGTCACGATTTTGTAACGACATTCAGCCCATTTCCATTGCAGTCATTTCCAGTACAATTATACACATGCCAGTTAGTACTCTCCTTCCTTGATTATTGTGATGTATACATGTAAAGCTAGCGATCGACTCGAGCTGTAGTAAGACCTGTACCCATTTCGTAAGATACCCTACATAGGAAAAACAGGAGTTGAGGAATGGGAGGTGTTCCCATCAACTCAACCATCGAATGACATCATATTGGTGGTACACAATGTGCATTATCGAAACAGCCTAGGCTCAACGAATTGTAACTGAGATGGCTTACAAATACTTGTCAATGAAGCAAATTCAGCCATATAAGAAGTGTACCAAAGTCACATTTGAGTTCTTGTTAATCTCTTGTTTAGGGACAGAACTTTGTCATTAGAGTATGTCACATGATTCTCATACATGATCTGCAGGCACTTGAGCCCACCAAGCAACCAACTGCTGCATCAAGTGCCGGTAATTACACAATCAGCTAGTGGCTAACATACAGCACACAAGTCTGTTCAAGGTCACTCGAGGAGTTCAAGCAGCAGTATAATATCACAGCTGTGATCTGACCGCCCAGCTCTCCACCTTGAGTGTTCCGGCCTCTTTACTGTGCTAGGTCAAACCTAGGTCCCTCGTAAATTTTGTCAAGGGTGTGGGGCGCATTACATCACAGAGAGAGATAATGTACATCTCTAGTGGGCCATACCACATGGATATTGCCCAACTGTCTGTTCAGCCCTACGAAGCACTGCTGTATATCTGGGTAACATCACATCATGTTCTCTCAGGACCGGACTTGGCACACATTCCGGGGCTCGACTGAAGAATTTTACAAGCCAGCTGACAATAAATGCATGAAGATTTACGACCTTCACTAACACACTTACATATACTTTAATGTTAGTGTATGATTCACTAACACACTTACATATACTTTAATGTTACTGCGTGTATGTACAAGTCCAGGTTTTTGCATCATTAAACTTCATAAGATTAATATCACAGGAAAATATAAAAAAACTAGACGCTTCCGGTCGCCTACGACCGCTTGGGTGTATCCCCCGTAGCCCTATCATCTCTGTTGCCCCAAATATATCACTGTCAAGTGTGAAAAACTAGAGAGAGGGGTTAAAAAAGATTACCAGAGAAATGTTAAATCTCAAGTCACAACTGTTTTCTTTTCCCCACCAAAATTGCTGCACTGATTTTCCGAGGTTATTGAAGGTCGAATTCAAAATCACCACTGAAATCTCTTCATATGAATTTCCATTTCGACATGTTTGATAAAATAACAAAAATACAGATAGATCAATCTTTTCACCTATTTATATTTCAACTCAGAGTATTTTACAAACTTGGTTCCAAGTTGAAATTCAAAGTAAAATTTGACCAAAAATGCATTTCAAGATGACGAAGTTGTAGCCAGATCGAACTTCTCACCATAAGTTATATTTCGACTCATAATACATGTATGTGCCAAACATGGTTTCAAGTTGAAATTCAAAGTAAAAGTTAATCAAAACTGCATTTCAAGATGACAAAATTGGAGCCAGATCAAACTTTTCGTCATAAGTTATATTTCAACTCATAATACCTGCCCAACTTGGTTTCAAGTTGAAATTCAAAGTAAAAGTTGACCAAAACTGCATTTCAAGATGACGAAATTGGAGCCAGATCAAACTTTTCGCCATGAGTTATATTTCAACTCATAATATGCGCCAAACTTGGTATTAAGTTGAAATTCAATGTAAAAGTTGACCAAAACTGCATTTCAAGATGACGAAATTGGAGCCAGATAGAACTTTTCGTCATAAGTTATATTTTAACTCATAATATGTGCCAAACTTGGTTTCAAGTTGAAATTCAAGCTAAAAGTTTACCAAAACTGCATTTCAAGATGAAGAAATTGGAGCCAGATCGAACTTTTCATCATAAGTTATATTTTAACTCATATGTGCCAAACTTGGTTTCAAGTTGAAATTCAAACTAAAAATTGACCAAAACTGCATTTCAAGATGACGAAAATGGAGCCAGATCGAACTTTTCACCATAAGTTATATTTCGACTTATAATATGTGCCAAACATGCTTTCAAGTTGAAATTCAAAGTAAAAGTTGACCAAAACTGCATTTCAAGATGACGAAATTGGAGCCAGATCGAATTTTCCACCATAAGTTATATTTTAACTCAAAATTTGTGCAAAACATGGTCTCAAGTTGAAATTCAAAGTAAAAGTTGATCAATATTTTCATAAAAAGCTATTGTGATCAATAATAGACTTAACTAGCAAGAAATTATGTTAACTTATTTGGTCACAGCCATTAAATCTCTACTGGACAAAAACTTCACCTTGTTGAGCCCAATAATAAATATTTCTTGTCTTAACTATTTTCATTATGGTCAATAATAGACTTTACATGTAAAAATAATGGTAACTTATTTGGTTACACCCAGAAATATCTACCGGACAAAACCTTAACCTTGTTGAGCTTACCTTGTTGAGCCCAATAATAAATATTTCTTGTCTTAACTATTTTCATTGTGGTCAATAATAGACTTAACATGTAAAAATAATGATAACTTATTCGGTTACACCCAGAAATTTCTACCGGACAAAACCTTAACCCTATTGAGCTCAATAATAATTGTTTCTCATCTTAACTATTTTTATTGAGGTCAATAATAGACTTAACTAGCAAAAAAAAATGTTAACTTATTTGTTTACAGACATAAAATGTCTACTGGACAGAATCTTTACCTTGTTGAGCCCAATAATAAATATTTCTTGTCTTAACTATTTTTATTGTGGTCAATAATAGACTAAACTAGTAAAAATAATGTTAACTTATTCAGTACACCCACGAAATCTGTACTGGACATACTTTCACCTTGTTGAGCTTAATAATACATATTTCTCATCTTAACTATTTTCATTGTGGTCAATAATAGACTTAACTATTTTTATTGTGGTCAATAATAGACTTAACTAGTGAAAATAATGTTAACTTATTCGGTTACACCAATGAAATTTGTACTGGACAAAATATTTACCTTGTTGAGGTTAATAATAAATATTTCTTGTCTTAACTATTTTTATTATGATCAATAATAGACTTAACTAGTAAAAATAATGTTAACTTATTCAGTTACACCCATGAAATCTGTACTGGACAAAACCTTTATCTTGTTGAGCTCAATAATAAACGTTTCTCGTCTTAACTATTTTTTATTGTGGACAATAATAGACGTAACTAGTAAAACTAATGTTAACTTATTCAGTAATATTGTCCTGTTTTCACTGAAAACATCAGTTCTCCATTCTGAAAAAGAAACCAGTGTCATTACCTTCCATTGTACAGGCTATTGGAATGATCGTACATGTCAAAATGGATATTTCAAAATTCTGTAATAAGTTAGGCTGTTAACATATTAATATTTATATGATCATTCCAAAAAACGATTGGTTTCGTGTGACAGCCCTTCCCAACAACACTTCCAAATATTATCGAGATTCGTCAAAAATTGCCATCTGTAGAGCGTTCACAAGCCATGTGTCTCAAACAGGCTATTTTCAATGCAAAATGTGTCCCCAAACGACCAATTCAGTTGCCACGGCAACCAAAATCGATTGGTGTCGGGATCTTACCATAATATATGTGCCTGCAAAAAATAATGGTGATCGGGTGAGAATTGCGGCCTGTAGCGCGTTCACAAGCCATGTGTCTCAAACAGGCTGTTTTCAATGCAAAATGTGTCCCCAAACGACCAATTCAGTTGCCACGGCAACCATAATCGATTGGTGTCGGGATCTTACCATTATATATGTGCCTGCAAAAAATAATGGTGATCGGGTGAGAATTGCGGCCTGTAGCGCGTTCACAAGAAAATCTCTGCGGACGCGGACGCGGACACGGGCGCGGACGACGAAGCCAAATCCATAGTATCCGCCGTACTTTGTTCGGGGGATACAAATATATATCCTTTTAATATGAATAGATGTTCAGAAACAGTAACTTTGGACGTTCTAATGGTGCAACAGAATAGGAAGCCAGCCATAACACTGGTAATATTACATGTATGTTGATATATTATCAGGGAAAACCGCCTTTCAGTTATATTTCAGGAAACCTTTTGATGTCAATCCCTTACATATTTAATGTGCAATAATTTGTTGACAGTTTGCAAGTTGAGACAACCTCGCTCACAAAAAATGTACTTCCAGAACAGAAATACGCAAATTTGTTGAACTTGTTAATTTTTTTAGCAAATAATAATTTCATGATAGAGTCAACTCCTGAGAACTGTGTTTACTGATGGCTCATCTATATTCACCTGTTTGTACATATGTTTGCAGCCAGAAGGCCCCGAAGTTCACTATAAGTACAGTTCACTAGAATCAAGCGCCACCAGGCTATTTTTGCTTAACCCCTCTTCAGTTTTTTGCACTTAAGCTTGCACTAACAATTAAATCAGGTCAACTGCGAGGTTTTTAGCGGGCGCATTCATTTCAAACAGTGGCATATTTTCTCTTCCCCAAGTGTTTTTTTTCTGAAAAGCTTCATGGTTACGGCCAGTACAAGAATTCAAATACCTCAGCCATTATGACACTCACTCAAGGATCCAAACATATTACAGCATGTGCAGCTCAGTGTTCCTTGACTGAAATATTTTCTAAAAATAATCATGCCCATGCACCGATAAAAACACAGCAACGCTGTCAGCTATCAGCTCTCTTCTGCTATGAAATAACAACTTTCTTTTTAATGGTGGGGTAGATTTATACCAAGTAGCGAATTTTGTTTTGCAGTTCAGTATAAATATTCTTGTGAAATATGAATCACAATACTTGACTCAATGATAGCTTTGTTCAATGTGTAAATAGGTTGACCTAATTAATTACTTGAGAATGGAATTGATGAGATAAGCAGAGACACATATCACCATAAACACACACTGTGTGATACAATGTTCTGTAACACATGATAGGATCAGGACATTTTTCCGATCACTGAACGCACAATACGCAATATACAACACCCTTATGATTTTTTAGATTTAGATTTTTATATATTATGTTGTACATTATAGATTGTACAATACATTGCCGTATATCTGTATAGAACGAACCATGGTCAAATCTTTGATGTACAACTACAAGTGGATTGCAATTTACGATACTGATCTGATATTCAAATATATACTAGTACCGGTACATGGACAAATATATTTTACATTACCAGTATTAAGAGTTATTAACACTTAAGACTTGAAATTGTGTTTACATATAACTGAGCTCTATTTTATCACTGACTACTAGTATTATGATTCAGGACATTCATATCATCATTACAACTGATACTTTATTACAACTGATACTACAGGCATCATTGGGTATTTAAAGCTGCTGCCTTCGAATGTATGCAAATTTTTTTTTCAAAACCAATTTTTTAGTAAATTAAACACATCTAATGCAATATAACAAAAGGTGTGCTCAATGAGTTTGACGATTACAGTCTGTCCGATTTGTCTTTTCATCTGTTTTAGTGCCCATTTTGTACCGGTTTTATAAATAAACAAACTAAGTGTATCCATCTACCCGAATGTAAACAAATGCTCAAATCGCGCTTAAAAATCCACATCGAGTACATTTACCAGTTCATCTGTGCATACATAGTGTAGTTGTGAAAAAATCGTCAGTGATATACCATGATATGCATGGAATTGTCAGTCTATCTTGCACTTCTATGCTTTGTTTACATCTGCGTGTGATGGATGCAGTTCCTGTACTTAGACGAGAACCGTCTGTTCAAATGAGCAAGATTTCCCTGAGGACTGATTATTTTCATTACATTTGATGTACATGTATGTTTCATTCAGTTAGTTTAGCATGTTTAGTATGAAATATAGTTTTCAAAAAATATTGACTGGTTTCGAAGGCAGCTACTTTAAGTAGGATCAATACCATGGTGAGGCTATCTCAGAACCTGGGGCGTGCTCCCTTCCTAAAATCCTGGATCCACCCCTGATACATGTAATATTATTTATTACATGGCAATAGAAACAAACCACACGGGTTAGTGTCGGGTATTATGTAGTAAAATTATGTTTTGTTTTTTTTCACTTCGATTAAAAGTATGTGATTTTATATAAAAGTGTCTGTTTGATCTATATAGCAATACATTTTCAAGCTCCGAGAGCCTCAGAATTCACCACAGAGTATCTAGGGCTCACTGGCTTCAGGGACCCTAAAATTCTGTATCTGACGCTGACAAAGTACATATTCCCAATAATAAACTCATCCATAATTTTAAAAAATAACTAGACGTCAAGGCCTAAAGGCCTTGGAGGCATTTCAGGGTGAAGCATGAAAAAAACAAAATGCTGACATGATAAGTTCCCAATGAGACCGTTTCCGAGATATCGACAGAAACGAAAAATGCAGACTCAGCGAAAAAATTTAAGGTCAAGGTCAAAGGTCATCCATCATACCCTATGTACATGTTTGTCTAGGGCGACGAGTCCGAAAATAACATCCGTTTCGCTCTACGACGCACCATTTCCGAGATATCGACGAAAACGAAAAATGCCGACTCAGCGAAAAAATTTAAAGTCAAGGTCAAAGGTCATCCATAATACCCCTAAGACATGTTTGTCTAGGGCGACGAGTCTGAAAATAACGTCCGTTTCGCTCTACGACGCACCGTTTCCGAGATATCGACGAAAACGAAAAATGGCGACTCAGCGAAAAAAATTGAAGGTCAAAGGTCATCCATAATACCCTATATACATGTTTGTCTGGGGCGACGAGTCCAAAAATAACATCCGTTTCGCTGTACGACGTACCATTTCCGAGATATCGACGAAAACGAAAAATGCCGACTCAGGGAAAAAATTTAAGGTCAAAGGTCATCCACAATACCCTTAAGACATGTTTGTCTAGGGCGACAAGTCCGAAAATAACGTCCGTTTCGCTCTATGACGCACCGATTCCGAGATATCGACGAAAACGAAAAATGCCGACTCAGCGAAAAAATTTAAGGTCAAGGTCAATGGTCATCAATAATACCCTTAAGACATGTTTGTCTAGGGCGACGAGTCCGAAAATAACGTCCGTTTCGCTCTATGACGCACCGTTTCCGAGATATCGACGAAAACGAAAAATGCCGACTCAGCGAAAAAATTTAAGGTCAAGGTCAAAGGTCATCCATAATACCCTTAAGACATGTTTGTCTAGGGCGACGAGTCCGAAAATAACGTCCGTTTCGCTCTACGATGCATCGTTTCCGAGATATCGACGAATACGAAAAATGCCGACTCAGCAAAAAAAATTAAGGTCAAGGTCAAAGGTCATCCATAATACCCCTAAGACATGTTTGTATAGGGCGACGAGTCCGAAAATAATGTCCGTTTGGCTCTACGACGCACCGTTTCCGAGATATCGACATAAACGAAAAATGCCGACTCAGCGAAAAAATTTAAGGTCAAGGTCAAAGGTCATCCATAATACCCCTTAGACATGTTTGTCTAGGATGACGAGTCTGAAAATAACGTCTGTTTCGCTCTACGACGCACCGTTTCCGAGATATGCATGAGAGCCTCAAGGATGACTCAGCTAAAATTATTTCGAGCCCTAGGTCGAAGGTCGTTTGACGAATCGGCCTCAAAATCAATAGGCTTCTTCCCTGGTGATAGATGAACCTCCATGCAAAGTTCCACAGTCATTGCTATAACACTTTTTGAGTTATCGTGCGGAAACCAGAAACATTGATTTCATCCTCACGGACCTCACGGACCCCGGAGCCGGCTCAAAAACAATAGGCTTCTTCCACACAACATTTCTGACCAGCAGTGAAAATTTGGCGAAGATACATCAAGGCAAACTGAAGTTATCGTGCGGAAACCAAAAAGTGAAAAAAAAAGAAAAAAAAAAAGAAAAAAAAAAAAAAAAGAAAAAAAAAAAAAAAAAAAAAGAAAAAATTTTTTTTTGACAAAACCATAAAGGCATTTCTGCTGAAATGCCTTAATTAGGGTATCCAAACAAATTATTGGAAAATGGCCACCAAAGGTCAAGTTGATATTCGAAGGTCAAATTGGTCACCACACAAATATGACTTCATATTTGAAAGTGAAAGTATCTAAGCTCTATCTTGCGTAAGCCGAATATGCCTAATGTGTTTTGAGACAGTTCTCCATCAACCAATCCGGTCAATGGCAGACCCCTCCCCCTGCGAAAAAATAGATGACTATATACAAGAATAAAATCCCATTGCATGAGTGAAAAAAAATTGTGGAAGGCTTTGATTTGAGAAATGCTGCAAAACTTTTCCAAAAATACTCCAATTGTACAAATACAATGTATATTTATATGAAAACACCCCAGTAATCATCTGAAATACTACAAATCCCAAATAATAGTATGGGGGCCTTTTGGCGCCCCCAGATCATATCATTTACACACATTAACACACATTCCAAAATATTTATACTGCACAAATGCAGTTGTAAATCACACCTCAGAAATCTGTGATGCCAACGAGTCACAAAATTTTCTCGCATCGCGAACCCCCAAACGGGGAAGAATGCGCTCGTCCCGCTAAATATTACTGGATTTGGCGTAAAAAATAATTCACTTCTACTATAGTAAAATATTATAAGAATACATGCTGAGGAAGCGTAAATGATAAACATGATAAAAACCATGTTAAGGTCATCCACAAATCTTCAATGTGGTGAACTATTATGAACACTGAACACGTGCCAGAAGCCAATGTGGTGTTTGTGTATCTACCGGTACTACTTTTTCCCGCCGCAGTTTTCAGTCCTTGTTGCACTCTTTTCATCCGTTATGTCATCGTTACGTACGAGAGAATAATACTGCCATTCACAGCTATCAATACCGCTAGTGCAGTTGCTACTGTATTTCATGTTCAATAAACTGTCAGTATTCCAGCGGTCACACACCGATTTGATGGACCTACGTTTTGCAGGCTCCCGCTGATATTGCCCGCTGTCAGTAAATCTGGATCGGGCAATATCTTCTGTTATGCAATCATTCGTAATATTCCCGCTGTGAGGGAAGATACCACCACAATCTATACACAGTAGCATGGGAAAATAACTTGTGACATCCCCGCACGCTATGTGAAAGCAATAATCAAAACACACACTAGAAAGCGTGAAAAAAACAACGCAAAAAGTCGATGTTATGTTGTGGTTTTCTGATTGGTGAGTGAGCCGCCATCTTTTTAGGTGATCAGTATGGCTCAGCTCTGGTCGCCCAGCCCTGCTGCCTCAGCTGGTGTCAGAGGTTTGTTGTAAGCACCCTGGTCAAGCAACGGCACAAATTGTGGTACTCACCCAAAGCACAGGTACTCAGTAATATTATCGTAATCCATAAACTGATACACATGTATAGATTCGCCATAAATACAGCGACATGAGTACGAGTCAGCGAGAAAAAGTCGTCAACAAACTTGGCCAATGAACGGATGAGTGTGTAGTGATACTATTACACGGACCCGTTCACGCAATCTCACGTAATATTCCTTCCGCCGCTCTGCCTCTGTGTGTGATAACAACTCGGTCACGGGCCGTTATGTCGCATAATGCTTGTCAGTGGCCGCTGAGCTACATCCCGCCATTACTGCATAGGGCAAGACTAGGGTCTGAATAACGGTGTATATGAGATTGTTGGTTATATGACAGTATTCGGCGCATCGAGCACACAGATGAAAACGGAATATATACAGAGGGTGAATGACGTTGCTCAGTCAAGGGTGTAGGCCAATATCGCTGCGGAGCTGGGGCCTGGGGGACCCAGTAGTCTGGTAGTGGCGGTGCCAGTATCATCATGTATGAAACCCACGCTCAAAAACCATCAGATGCCACAAAAAACCAACACTTATGGGAAGTATACAGACTAATTATGTTATCATCCAAATAAATGGCCCCTAGACAGGAGGCTTAATCTCTTGGGCGGATCGTTGCAATGGTGTGCCAGTACGACTGGCCCCTATAGGCTGGAGGCTCAGCCTCTTGGCTAGATGGTTGTGATGGTGTGTCAGTACGACTGGCCCCTAGGCTGGAGGCTCAGCCTCTTGGGTGGATGGTTGCAATGGTGTGTCAATACGACTGGCCCCCAGGCTGGAGGCATAGCCTCAGTCTTGGGTGAATGGTTGCAATGGTGTGTCAGTATGACTGGTCCCTAGGCTGGAGGCTCAGCTTCTTGGGTGGATGGTTGCAATGGTGTGTCAGTACGACTGGCCCCTAGGCTGGAGGCTTAGCCTCTTGGGTGAATGGTTGCAATGGTGTGTCAGTATGACTGGTCATTAGGCTGGAGGCTTAGCCTCCTGGATGAATGGTTGCAATGGGGGCGTCAGTGCGACTGGTCCCTAGGCTGGAGGCTCAGCTTCTTGGGTGGATGGTTGCAATGGTGTGTCAGTACGGCTGGCCCCTAGGCTGGAGGCTTAGCCTCTTGGGTGGATGGTTGCAATGGTGTGTCAAAACGCCTGGCCCCTAGGCTGGAGGCTTAGTCTCTTGGGTGGATGGTTGCAATGGTGTGTCAGTACGGCTGGCCCCTAGGCTGGAGGCTTAGCCTCTTGGGTGGATGGTTGCAATGGTGTGTCAAAACGCCTGGCCCCTAGGCTGGAGGCTTAGCCTCTTGGGTGAATGGTTGCAATGGTGTGTCAGTATGACTGGTCATTAGGCTGGAGGCTTAGCCTCCTGGATGAATGGTTGCAATGGGGGCGTCAGTGCGACTGGTCCCTAGACTGGAGGCTCAGCCTCTTGGGTGGATGGTTGCAATGGTGTGTCAGTACGACTGGCCCCCAGGCTGGAGGCTTAGCCTCTTGGGTGAATGGTTGCAATGGTGTGTCAGTATGACTGGCCCCTAGACTGGAGGCTCAGCCTCTTGGGTGGATGGTTGCAATGGTGTGTCAGTACGACTAGCCTCTAGGCTGGAGGCAATGGTGTTCCAGTGCGACTGGCCCCTAGGCTGGAGGCTTAGCCTCTTGGGTGGATGGTTGCAATGGTGTGTCAGTGCGACTAGCCTCTAGGCTGGAGGCAATGGTGTGCCAGTGCGACTGGCCCCTAGGCTGGAGGATCAGCCTCTTGGGTGGATGGTTGCAATGGTGTGTCAAAACGCCTGGCCCCTAGGGTGGAGGCTCAGCCTCTTGGGTGAATGGTTGCAATGCTGTGTCATTACGACTGGCCCCTAGGCTGGAGGTTTAGCCTCTTGGGTGGATGGTTGCGATGGTGTGTCAGTACGACTGGCCCCTAGGCTGGAGGCTCAGCCTCTTGGGTGGATGGTTGCAATGGTGTGTCATTACGACTGACCCCAGGCTGGAGGTTTAACCTCTTGGGTGAATGGTTGCAATGGTGTTTCAGAATGACTGGTCCCTAGGCTGGAGGCTCAGCCTCTTGGGTGGATGGTTGCAATGTTGTGTCAGTACGATTGGCCCCTAGGCTGGAGGCTCAGCCTCTTGGATGGATGGTTGCAATGGTGTGTCAGTACGACTGGTCCCTAGGCTGGATGCTTATCCTCCTGGATGAATGGTTGCAATGGTGTGTCACGACGGACCTCTAGGCTGGAGGCTGAGCCTCTTGGGTGGATGGTTGCAATGGTGTGTCAGTACGACTGGCCCCTAGGCTGGAGGCTCAGCCTCTTGGGTGGATGGTTGCAATGGTGTGTCAGTACGACTGGCCCCTAGGCTGGAGGCTCAGCCTCTTGGGTGGATGGTTGCAATGGTGTGTCATTATGACTGGCCCCTAGGCTGGAGGCTCAGCCTCTTGGGTAGATGGTTGCATTGGTGTGTCAGTACGACTGGCCCCTAGGCTGGAGGTTTAGCCTCTTTGGTGGATGGTTGCGATGGTGTGTCAGTACGACTGGCCCCTAGGCTGGAGGCTCAGCCTCTTGGGTGGATGGTTGTGATGGTGTGTCAGAGCCTCAGTCGCTGTCACAAAGGTCTTGATCTTGTGTACGAGATCTTTATGGAGTTTTTTTTTACATATCGAATAACGACCATTACCCTGCCCTCGGGGATGCTCAATGACCTCACCCTGGTTTCGAGATTTTAGTAGGCCTCATAAATTCCTGTGATGGCAAATGTATTTAAGTATTTTCCCAGTGGATACCTTTTTTTGTTTCAATTAATGTTTCTGTATGGGAATTCATTGTTTGATTACTGTCGTCATGTCCCAGAGTGCCCTATTTGCTATTCTCATTCAGTTCCGTAGAGGTACATTATGACGGGCTTCTTGCAGCCCGTCATAATGTACCTCTATGTTCAGCTCAAGCAAAGGTGAATATTTTGGTCACTGAGTACTCCATTCACGGTTGGAATTCCGTCTGGTTCTGTTACACTGACTACAGGTCAGGTCACTCCTGAGAACTGGTCAGGTCACTTCCAATCTGGACGACTATTTCACTAGTGGTGAGGACCACAAACTATCTGACCCTTTCTTGTTGTTTGTAGAGCCTATCGGTATGAACTCCGAAGTTAAGCATGTCATCATATAGTGCGACAGATGCTGTGCCTTTCGAGGAACATTTCCGTGTGTTTGAGGAAATCATGGCCATATTGAATGATAAAGGGTGTCATTGTCATTCGGGAATATGGCAGTATGTATTCGCACAACAATGGCCTTGTCATAGTGTATCGACTTCCGTCGTCCATAGTCAGAAACATGTAGTCATTTCCTTCCTGGATTAAACAATCTCATTGCATTAATTAAAGAGTGCATATTGTTTCTCTTTTCTGGAATTTCAGAATTTCTGTTTGAAAGCTTTCCTGTTTTTTTCTGTTTGAAAAAAATTGGGAGGGTCATATACATGTAAGCCAAATACACATTTGGCCAACAATAGACATATGACAAATAAAAATTATTGCATACTTTATTGGTCATTGTGGTGCGATACATTACCAGAATATGGTTAGAATGCATGCATACACGTCACACAAATTTACTGTTACATTGCATTCAAAATGACACAAATATATACTCTAAAAAATCATTTATCTTTTGATTATCATGCTCCGAGGTCAGGATGAATGAAAATTTAACTGGATATTTTGTAATACATCTGAAGGACCTTCACTTCATACTCATGGAGCCACAATCAGAGATTGGTGATGAGGTAATGTCTGATAAGAAACCATGAAACGTTAAACTTTTCTCTCTCAGCAGGTCCATCTCCACTATGCAATGTTTCCAGCTTGTGAGTAGAACCTGAAACACCAAATACTTTCAGCCTGTGTTTGTGCATGTGTCTAAGCGGCTGGACGTGAATATGAATCATAGTGACTAGAACCATAAATTTTCATATTGGCATCTTATAAATACAGTATTGAATCTACATCATTATGTACGCAAATATTCCACATTTACGGTACATAATGAAAGTCACAAAATTGACCTACCAAATAGATCTTGTATTGCACTTTCAGTGGTACAAAATGGAGGACCTATGAATTTGAAGAACCAAATGCAACTAATTGGCATTTATATGAAAGACAATATAGAGCATGTTTTCTAGTATAAAGATGTGTGGACACTATTGGCGTGTTTTGTTTACCAATTGTGAACCCTACTACCAGGAATACCAGTAAATATACCAACCTTCCTTTTCCTTTGGGTCGTAATCTACACTTTCCAGGCAATAACGACAATCAGGTTTCATAAGAGATTTCAACAGGTCCGTATATCTAGTGGACAAATTCAAGACAGTGAAAAGTATATCTGTGTAATAATTATAAGAGCATAAGAGTCTGAAGCCATCGAGATTATTTAAATGCACGACTATACATATGCAATACCGCAATGTACCTGACACGCTCTGAAGGTGGCAATGCGACAAAAGATCCTCTATCCCAAATCGCATCAAACTGACCTTCCAGCTCACTGTAACATAGAAAATAAAAAAGTAGCCTAAATTATGTTTGAATGAGACCACATGATTGACACTCATATTCTGGTTTGACCGTTATCTGTATAAACCTACCTTGTGAAATCAAAAATGCTACAACAATAAATCTTTAATTTCCCATCGACACTCTGAAATGTGGGGTTGGGGAATTAAAGAATACAATGAAATGTACAATAACAATATGTCAGGTAAAGGTGTATTAAGCTGCTGCCTTCGAATGTATGCAATTTTTTTTCAAAACCAATTTTTTGTTAAACACATCTAATGCAATAAAACAATATTTAGGTGTGCTCAATGATTTTGACGATTACAGTCTGTCCGAGTTGTCTTTTCATCCGTTTTAGTGCCCATTTTGTACCGGTTTTGTAAATAAACAAACGAAGTGTATCCATCAAACCCGAATGTAAACAAATGCTCAAATCGCGCTTCAGAGTCCACATCGAGTACATTTTCCAGTACGTTTGTGCATATATAGTGTAGTTATGAGAAAATAATCAGTGATATACCATGATGTGCGTGGAATTGTCAGTCTATCTCCTATTTCTATGCTTTGTTTACAACTGCGTGTGATGGATACAGTTCCGGTATTTACGCGAGAACCGCCTGTTCAAATGAGCAAAATTTCCCTGAGGCTGAGGACCAGTTATTTTCATTACATTTGATGTGAGTATGTTTCATTCAGTTAGTTTAGCATGTTTGATATGAAATATAGTTTTAAAAAAATATTGCATACATTCGAAGGCAGCAGCTTTAAATGATTGGTCTAACTATGAACTTTTTATACTATCACAAACAAGGCATGGTCACTGTTTTATTCTTTACCTCATACAGTTTGCCCTTTCCACCAGGAATGTCACTAACTTTGTGTGGAATATCATGGAAAAATTCCTCGACAGCCTGAGTGGCGACTTCAACTCCGACCACTCGGTGTCCCTGGTCAGCCAGCCTGGTGTGGAAAACTCAAATCTAAACCCATACTGGGTAACACGTTATACCTTGTCAGGTCACAGAACACGCAAGGTGAGATTCAGTAATTAGCAATGTTTACCATGGCATATCTATAGATTTTCCACAGAGGGGAACAAAGATGGTAATGTTACTACGTCCTGCAGCAAGCACTTTGAGGTTTTCTTCCAACCAGCTGAAACATGCCATTGAAATTGCATAGTTATCATCAGCTATACTCGGATTTTTCTAACTCGTTTACACAGTTTTTCGCTAATATTTTTGTGATGCTAAACGCTATCGTTCTATAATTTGGCATACTTCACCTGGGAGTCAAACGGCAATTTTCTACAAAATTTCAGACAGCTATCACGAAAATTGAAAAAGTTGGCAATCTACCCCATGTTAAACTTAGCCCTATTATTTAATTTCTGGGCCCGCACACAATTTTGTGCATTTGCTCGGTTTTGTATTTGCTTCGGACCAATGTTTCAAAATCAACATTTTTGTGTAGAATACACCCCAGTGTATCTTCTGGTTCAAAGTTACAAGAATATTTCGAATCCTGATGGGTGTAAACAGGACCAATTACTTGAATAAGCTCAGATTTTCGAGATCCCGTTTTGGGCTGAAATCAAGAAACATTGAGGTAGATTGCCAACTTTTTCAATTTTAACGATAGTTGTCTGAAATTTGGTAGAAAATTGCCGTTTGACTCCCAGCTGAAGTATGCCAAGTTATGGAACGTTAGCATTTAGCATCACAAAAATATTAGCGAAAAACAGTGTAAACGAGTTAGAAAAATCCGAGTATAGCTTGGGAAATAATTTGATGGAGATTCTTTATTACATTAGTTATAGTGTATATTCACGGATTGATGATGTCCTTGTGCCAGCCTGTTTTATTGATGCTCCATCTGTTCACCCAATACCCCGGTGTTGCTGGATTGTCCATATTGCCTAATTCACGTAGCTTTATAGAATCAAAACATGCCGAAATAGAGTTGCTGCAGTGTTGCCAAACTTCTGATGAATATTCATAGCCAAGTTTTGATTTAGTTAGTTGTAAACAAGAGTCAAACTCGTACATGTATCGACATATCACAGAATCTCGAGTATAATTCAACCATATACTTTCCTAGACAATCTATTCTATCAGATAATAGCAAGAAACATCAATTCGTAGCATCTTACCAACACTGATAGACAAATGTAATGAAACGTTGATCGTTGATCCCGCGGAAACACATATGTTACGACGAATAATGTAAGTTGATGGTCGTGAGACGTGGGATGTGAGTCGTGCGTGTTCGTGGCTGCCTACATCGACGCGAAATGACTGATAGAAATCTGAAACTTAATTAGAGTTTCAGATATATAATCAGCAGGTGATAGGGGTGAAACTAAACACATAGCTTGTATTATGAACACGTGGGAAGTCATATCCTGGACCTTGAATTATATGCCTTCTTGTCCAAAATTACAACAATATTTTGGTTCTTGATGGATGTAAACACAACAAAATACATGTACCAGGAAATATCCAGATTCCTGAGAAAACATTCTTCGATAGATGTCTGCAATCTGACAGAAAATTGCGGTTTGATTCCTACATTTTCCAGACGAAGTACCGGTACATGTAAGTTTATTTACTAACATTAGCAAGATACGATGTACAAAGGAGTTGAAAACAGAAAATGTTTCATTTTACGTGTTCCATTGGAGAAGCATTGAATACTCGACTTAATACTTGCACTGCGAATATATAGAAAGTCATATATATATTTAGATCACAAATAATTTTTGGATCTGAAATTACTCAATATCTTGAGTGCTCAAACTCAAAATTATGATCACTTCAAAATTATGTATTAAACTTATTAAACTTCAAATTTATGTATTATTCTTATGTATTAAACCTGTAGGTATTCATATTCTATAGTGCTACGTTTAATGACCTTGAACTTACCAGGTCCAGGAGTACTCACATTCAAAATTATGTTGGATTCATTCATGTCGATATAAGCTCATAACCCTTTGTTTATGCTCAATTAGATTTTGTATCAGGTCATACACCCGAAACAATATTGATTTGAAACACTTGTTTTGGCTTACAGGCTTTATTAAAGACAAAAATAGAAAACATGCATATTTGGTATGACACTATAATTATAGCTCTGATTATCATCAGGCTACATCACAAATTGGTGATGAGATGGTGTCTTAGATGAATCCATGAAACTTTGAAAATATCTTTATCCACGGCAGAATCTTTGCATTGTAACATCTCAACCTTGTGTGTTGAACCTGGCATACAGAAAGATAACGAAATCATGCCTTTCCCCTGATCATGTACACATGAGGGAACTATATATATCGGGGTTTTGTAGCTGATAATCAAGACAGTTGTTTTAGAACAAATAGATATTTGTGTACCTAGATGGTTCTGCTCAGCAGGCAGCAAATAATTCTCACCAGTTTTGTGTCTAAACTCGCACAACAATAGCCACGTACCGTACATTTCTTGCAGACTCTTATCAGCAAGGCTAAATGGTGGACCTGTCTCGAACAAAATAATATCGATTAATGATTTATGATCACCTAATAGCCTGAAATATAGTGAGTAAATATTTATCACAAAAAAAATGAATCTTTTTATGATGATCTGAAATTGGATATAATGATGGTACATGTGTGTATACGGACCTTCCATTTCACTTGGATCATATTCGCAACTTTCGATGCAATGGCGACAACCAGGATTCATCAGTGTCTTCAGTAGTTCACTATATCTAAACATAGCACGAACGATGTATTACTAATCGACATTGTGTACAGTGTGTATACCAAAACTCCACATGTTTGTGATTGTTTCGCCATCTATAGGGCCTCTACCTTCTCCACACTGTCGGTGGCAATGCGACCAAGGATGCCCTGTCCCAGATCGCATCAAACTGGCCTTCCATCTCGCTAGTAATAAGGTGGACACGAACATACACATGGCATCGAGTTTATGGTACACTGTATGATGCATTTATATATCTTTTATGTACATAACAATGGTTCCTTTTACTTGTAGTATGTACGTGTTTGAAAATAGCATATTTTTTATTCATTTAAATGGATATGATCAGAAACCATCTCTTATGGGTTTCTGATATGAAATATATTCAACGACAAAGTTGAGAAGACTCGATACTGTCTATTCGTACCTCGAAAAATCGAATAAGCTGCAGCAGTATATTTTCAACTTCCCATCATCACTCTGAAATTTGAAATTATATGGAATGAGTAGTGATGACAATATACACATGTTTCTGGGTCATCACAGTGATAAAAACGTATTACATCATATAGTTTCCCCTTGCCATCGAGTATCTCTGTGATTTTGTGTGGAATATCTTGGAAAAACTCCTCGACAGCCTGAGTGGCGACTTCAACTCCGACCACTCGGTGTCCCTGGTCAGCCAGCCTGGTGTGGAAATATGTTCTCGTGATGATCACAGTGTCCATAACAGAGATTGATAGTGTTGGTCACCGGTATTTTACGATGAAAGAATCACACTACTAATATACCATTTCATGTCAAAAGACTTCCCACAAAGAGGCAGAAATATCGATATATTTTTGCGCCTTGCTAGCAGGATTTCATAATTTCCGGCCAACCAACTGAAAGTAAAAGTATGACGGTCTCACTCTAGAACAGCAGGCCTGATGTATTTCGGCATTACTGATACTGATATATTTGCATTAATTAATATATAATTTCGAGAGTGTATTTGTAATCTTTTGCGAATGAGAGCAGGCAAAAGAAAAGCAATCAGTTTGATACTAATGAAACAAACTCCTGTTTACGGATTGAGTGAATCCTTGTGCCAGCCTGTGTTGTTATCGGCCCATCTGTTCACCCAATATGCTGGGGTTGCTGCATCAGCCATCATTGGTGAGGAAAGCAAGTACCTCCAGAAGAAATTGCTTCCAATCCTTTGCTAGTGTATGATTAACATGACCAGCCTAATGCTGCACCTCATATATATACCTCCGGGTGTGTGTTTCAATTAGTACTGATATCATAGGTCAAAGATCGACACCAATGACCCAGGCAGACTTTGACGTTAGATGCGGATACATGTGAACTATAATACATGATTGTATGAGGCTTCAGACCCCTAACACAGCGTGATATCTGCCTGAAGTCACTGCGGCCTTGGGGTATGGTAACCATATGGTGACCAATCTACGACCTTCCGTCCCCTCACCATATACTCATCCCTCTATTCTGTGTACAGAGCTTGGCTTCTGCATTTTTTTAGCGGGCCTGGGCCGGGCCCATGACCGCAAAGGGATCACTTTTTTCCCCTCTCACGTTCTGTATCCGCCCCTGAAATCATGTTTCACTCTTACTTCAATCCTAACCCAGTCAAGCCATGATATTTTCGTACTTAGATTCAGTACTGTATGTTTGAAAACATACATGGAATTAATGCACTCCCCGAGTTTGTTTTGTATGGTACTAAGATTGGCTCTGAGGAATAACTACATGTATAGGTATATGCATTTAGATAATGTGATCCACATCTCGTAGTTTAATTGATGACGTTCATCAGTTGTACATAAGCGTGTTGTTTTGAAACTCCAGCATTTAATTATCCCATATCAAGCATTTACTTGCAGTCTGAGATGTGACCATTTACTTGCTGTCTGAGATATGACCCACCTGTCCGCTCGGGTGCAAATGTGCATGCCATATATGCAGTCTATGTCATATCTGTAACTACCATGTATGCATTTATGCATTTATGCAGTCTGCCAGAGGGCCACCCCCTTCTCTGGAGAGCACACGTGCATTTATGCACTTGACATATGCACTTGACATATGCAGCGTATGTCATATATGTTATGTTTATTGAATCATTGCCTTTGAACCTCACAAGGAGTTGGATTCAACACAGCTTGTAAGAACCATTATATGTTCTAACCCTAAAAAATATTAAAATGTATTTTGTGTTCATGACTGGATTCAGAATGGTAGTAATTTGTCTTCTGTGACCTTCAAAACACATGGCGTGGCTGCCATTTTGTATTTTCTAAGTTGGTTAATTTCCAAGTATTTTTCTAGTACATATTTAGTACTGTGTGAATAACAAAAGTATTATTGTTTCTGGTTTAGAAATAAATTGCAACAGCATAACTTATACACAGTGACTAGTGGAACCTCAAGTCAAAACACTTGGGTGAGAATGATTGTATTTGTGTACCCTGTACTAGTGTATTCCAAGAAGTATATGGAATACTTGAATTTGTTCGCAATTGTATTGTAATTGTACAATTTATTATTTCGCCTAATTTGGAATGACCAAGCCAGTTGTTCTCAAAGTTTATATCTGTGATAGTATTCTTGTTATGTTGTTGTTTCAGCGTTTATTGTATTGGAAATAAAATATTAAAAAGCAGCACCGAGTGGCTCGTCATTCACCACCCGGCGACACAAGCATTGGCCATGTATGCATTTATGCAGTTATAAATTTATGCAGTCTGGCACGGCGCATGTATGCATTTATGCAAAAAACCTGCATACATCCACTACTGCGCCTTAGTGGAGATTGGTGAGTTCAAGCAGACATATGTTTATAGACAACAAAATCAGAGACCCAAATCAGAGACCCAAAGCAGTCTCGGTTTCTGGGGGCGCTGTAACCCTCGCCCCCCCCCCCTTTCGAAGTTCCCCTCCCCCCCTCCCCTCGAAGTTTTTAGCCAATATGAATATTTTAGAGCTGCTCAGAGCACTTAAAATATATTTTAAGAAGTATGTCGGTGAAAATACAAGGGTTTCATATTAAAACTTACATCATAATTTTGTCAATAATCAGCAAATCGTGTTATTACAATAAGTTTCATTTCTATGTTGATGCAGTCTAAAGACCACCTCAAACTTTTAAATAACGGAATATAATCCTTTTTCCTTTACTTGTTATTACTCTATCATGGATGCTGGCCCTATCTATAATTCCAATCCTTAGAAGGTTACCAACCTTGAATCGTACTATTTTTCACACCAATGTAAGTACAATAATAATTATAACTTTCGAGAATGAATTATAGGCTACACCTTCACGCTCACCGCTGAATCCATCGTATCCACGAGCTTTTCTCGGGGAGCATTTACACGTGCATTTGTTTACTTCCGCCCCAATCACGTGACAGCAACGGCGATAGTTTATTTTGACGAGAAGAAGTGTCACATTTTCGGACAACTCTGACAGCTCTGTCACGCATTCACTGTGTCTATGATATCAGCAAACCCTAATCCTACCGTGATAGTTTAGTATTATGTTTGCTGTGTATTAGTACGTAGTCGTAGTGAATGAGTGGTCAATAGGCCTATCGCCATACCCTGATACCATGCCCCAGCCCCACGGGGCCTGACGGCCACGACCATAGGCCTACCTATGGCATGCCATGCCCATGGCATGGCATGCCACATGGGCACACTGCATCGCTCGAGATTCACGCCGAATCTCATCTCTGTACAACACGCAGAGGACTCTGGGAAATATAGGGAGCTATACTTAGTACTTTCGATGTAAACCAACAGTTCATGTGTGTTGCCGAGTTGTGGCAGACGGTTTACAGGTTTACGCAGTGCAAGAAACCTTCAAAATGGATATGGTTTTCTCGTCATGTTGGCTTTTTTCTCAAGTTTTCCTTTTTCTAGTTTACCTCTCTCGTATTGTATTTGCATTAGTAGTTGATAACTTCATGGTCTATATATCGCGGACTAACCTGCGTAAACTGGTAGCGTAAGGATACAATATTAAAAATTTTAATGTTATAAGGCAAGAATGACAGCGTCGACTGCTGGCTTTAGCGCAGAGGATGCTGGGAACAGTATGTGGCATGGGGTCATGGCGTGGGCATGGCTTACTCAAGTTAGGCCTATCAGTTACTGAGTTACTCACTGACTGTGCAAGCTCTGTATTGACTATACGAATACAGTAAATCGATCTATATCGCTTGCATAGATTAGACTTGTCCGTGAAGAATAGTGCTATGCATAGATCTAGTTATGCCATGGGCCATGGCATGGTCATCA
Source organism: Terebella lapidaria (assembly GCA_949152475.1). Lineage (NCBI taxonomy): Eukaryota > Metazoa > Annelida > Polychaeta > Terebellida > Terebellidae > Terebella > Terebella lapidaria. Next base: position 51,337,745 of record OX424557.1, on the reverse strand, counting down.
TCATGCATCATCATGATCGTGCTCATGGCAGTCATGCATTTTGAGGGTCTAGAATCTACCTAGTTTTGGAAATGTTTCTAGATCAGGTCACAGGAATCAGGGCCAACTCGTAATCGAGTACTTGGCAATGTACGTGTAACCGGTTAGTAACTAACCGACTACTCGTTATACAGTTATATTGTTATACGGTTATACTTTTAGAAGTTGAGAATAATTTATAAAGTCTGCAATTTCATTTCTGCGGGTGGAATTTGGCAATAATTTTTACGAAGTGCCATTTCACTGCGTGAAACTTATTTATTTGTATACTGTGACAAGAACGGCGATTGGGTGTGTGTGATTTCCAGCATTCTATATGAAGGTAATCTGACGTGATGACAGATTTTTCAAACGAAGCAGACTTTTTCCAAGTTTTTTGCCATCTGTGTGATGAAATCCCCCTGATATCTGACATCACTGGTGACGTGACTATGCGTTGCTTTGGGTTTGGCGCATGTGCAAGCAGCGCAACCATTCATCATCAGTATCTGGCGTCGTCATTTTAGTGACGGACAACTCAAGTTGTCAAAGTGAAAGTAGGAGTTCGCGGTATATTTACATTATTTTGTAAGTATTTACATTTCTTTAAATCACATCTTCTAATTTCGCCGTGGGCTCAAAACTCAATAAGATGCCACAATCATTGCAAAAATATAAGTTAGACTTCTTTGTGAAGGAAACAAAATACTGTATTTCTTGACTCAATTTGTTTACAACATCCCAAACACCTCCACACACTTTGCTTTGGATTTTTCCAATCAATAAGCAAATTTCCTCCCAACGTCACGTGACCGTATTGTTTCCCGCCATTCGTGAGCATGTGAACAAGCCGACTTTTTTTGTATAGAAATGTTTAGGATTTGTAGGGTTTATGCTGATCAGAACACGTTGGGTACTCAATTCACCCGCCAACCATCGCCGTTCGTGCTATAGATTGTGTATATTAAGGTAGTCCGCTCCAAACAGTGAGGGAAGGGGGCCAAAGAGTTTTTAAAAATAAATACCTGTATCAACATAATCTAGAGCTTCAAAATGATATATTTTATAGAGTACTGCTCAGCATCCTAAAACTGAAAAGAAAATAGGGGGTCACCGTATCCGTTCGCATGGAAAACACGATGCAAGATGTGAATATGGACAAAAAAATGTGCAAAAACGCCAGAATTTATGTCATTTTAGGTAAATATGTGTGATTTTGATCGAATATGTAGAAGAAACGAGCACGGTGACCCCCATTTTTCTTTTCAGTATTAGGATACTGGTCATTTACTCTGTAAAATAATGTGGTTTTGAAGAGATAATATTCAAGGAATGACTTTTAAATTTTGACTCTCCGTTAACTCACTGTTTGTAGCGGACCACGTTAACAGTTGAAATAGCCGGCACTTGGTCAATATGGAAATGATCGCCAAATTCCAACGGCAGAAATGAAATTGCACAAAGTATACTCAAACCTGTTTATCCTGTGTCTGAAATCACCTATATTATTGCCGGACAAATTCGAAATAAGCACACGTCTGATCACCTGGCAGCCGCCACGCACACACGATTACAGTAAATACCCAGTGTAGAATCTGTAGGGGGTGGTTACGAGATTTACCCATCACCCTTTATATAAAATCCCGAACAGCAGCCACATCTTGCTCCGAAGTGTGGGGATTCCTTTAACAGCAAACTTCTGAAGACTGCTTAATTTCTTATTAAGACTTATTCACCTGGCTTGTGTGCTATGTGTTTTGGTATCATTCCAAAGGAATTATATAATTGTTTCCAACAAAAAAAATTTATTGACAAATTTCATACAGCCAAATCACCATCTTACTAGCTGAACATACGAAAATGTTTCGACGAAGTACCAATGGGTAATGCAAGAATATCTCTGCGTCACCAAAAATACCAAAAAAATTACAAAAAGTTACAAACATTATTTATTCTTTGCACGAAGATGTTGGTATGTTAATGTTTGTAGCACATGTGAAGAACACAAGTGCATTTCGTTTTTGCCAGGCACAGATTTTGTACTGTTTGATAAAAGATTCAATGATAACATTTCATACCACTGGGTGGGAAACTTGCTGTGTGACAGCGGTGCGATGAACAGGGTGACTGTGATGTGAGCGATATTCGATAGATCTAATCCTTTGATCAATGATTTGATTGTCATATGTGTTGTCATATTTTATGATAGCTGCAGCCTGGAAAGATGTCTTAGCATAGAAGGGAACCATGGAGTGTCGCTTTGGGCCACTGTTCTTCACATCCAAGTTTGACTCCGGAAATTTGGCCCGAGTCGAGAAAGTCTCCCGAGATGAGGACGAAAAGGATCAAGGTTGAAGCACTAACCTCTGCACATGTGTTAATATACCCATGCAAAACAATGATGTAACTTCCATGATACAGTTTGTATATGGTCGGTATTTGCTGTATGATGGATAAATTCGTATTTGAAAAAAAAAGTTTGAGGTATATGTTTTCCATTGATCAGTGAGCTTGGGGGCAGTGGGGGAGCCTCGCCCAGATTATGAGTTCAATGTGTGGACGAAACCAGACTGTGAAGGCACCATCTATGAGAATGGCAACAGGTTTGTCCAAATGCCTTGGAGTGCTAGCTAAGATTATGTACCTGTAGTAGCTTGTGCATCACACTAACTCTCAGCCATGTTTTTTTTGCAGGACCTGGTTTTACTTCGGTGTGCGAGGAGGCTCGCCTGGTAAATTGCTCAAAATCAACATCATGAATATGAATAGACAGGGCAAGTTGTACAGCCAGGGACATGCGCCTCTCGTCAAAACAGTCCCTGGCAAAGTGCGGTGGGAGAGGATACGTGACCGTCCAACATGGGAGGTACAGCTGCCTGTGTGCTCTCAATTCGCAATCACCAGTGTTTTCAGTTGAACAAAACGTATAAACCTACAAGAACTTTGTTGTTATAATGTTGTTGTTTTTGATTCCAGAACATGGAGAACAACTTTGTCTTGACCTTCACTCACCGGTTCGAGGTGAAAGGGGCCACGTGTTATTTTGCATTCTGTTTCCCCTGGTCGTATACGGAGTGTCAGGAACATCTTGCTGAACTTGATGCTAAGTTTGCACATTGCCACAAGTTGAATGCTGAAAGGTTTGTTGAGCGCCAAAATTGAGCTTTAGTTTTAAAACCTGATGCAGTATGATGTGAACCGTGTGTAGGATTCTATGCTGTTGATATGGTTTGACCATGTGGAATGTGTTTGTTGTAGTGCGAGTGAGGAGATCTACTATCACCGGGAGCTGTTGTGTAAGTCTTTAGACAACCTACGTGTTGACCTGCTGACGGTGTCAGACTGCTCTGGTCTCCAGGATAGCGAGGAGCACAGATTTGACTCCAAACTATTCCCAGACACAAGCTCGCCACGGTGTAGAGCCTTCGCGGGGAAGAGGGTAATTATCTTCACATACTACATGAGTAAGAAAGTCATGGGATACACAATGAGTATACAACTTATGTACATGTACAGCTGATAGGTGGGTCTGTTGTCAGCATTACATTTGTGGACGTTTGACTAGATTCTGCATTGTATCACATTGTATCACATACTATGAATTTATCTTAAACTACAAACAGTAGGAACACACAGTGATTTCCGACAGTGTGATAACCTTTGCCGGAAACATCATGTTTGCACTATTTTTTTCTTCACATTTTGCTTCACATTTCACATATTCACATGATTTGAAAGAACAATGAAATCACGAGTGTTCTATGACGTGACAATGAAACATCACGCGATTCAACCTTAGCAACATATAACCATGCAGAAAACGTACGACCACCGTGACGTCATAATACAAAGTATTTGACGACCAAATGATATGCATTGTTTATACTGTTTCCTAGCAACGCACATGTTTACGGGTCTTCGATCTGCTCAGTACAAGGGTCCTTGGGTACAATCAAGGATTGTAAGAAGTTCTTGCAATCTTTGGTACAATTTCACTCTAATGTACATGGTTTGGGTTTTCAAATATTTCAGAATCATAAATTCATAGCATGTGATAAAAACAAAACCTGTTTCGTGTGTTTTCCAGCACACGGGAAAGATCTTGTTTGAACTGGCGGAAGAACATCAGAAAGCACTCGACCTTCGGTCTCGTGCTCTCTTGCATTCTTCCGCCAGTTCAAACTCGATCTTTCCCGTGTGCTGGAAAACACACTCACCTAGTTTTGTCATTGTATCACATTTCAGGTTTACCTTGTCAGCAGCAGAGTCCATCCTGGTGAGACACCTGCAAGTTTTGTCTTCAACGGCTTCTTGGATTTCATCCTGCGACCTGATGACCCACGAGCCAAACAACTTCGCCGACAGTTTGTGTTCAAGTTGATTCCGATATTGAATCCTGATGGTGTGATGAGAGGCCATTATAGGACAGATTCTCGTGGCATCAACCTGAATCGGATGTACTTGGATCCTTGCTTTGACTTGTATCCATCTATCTATGCCTCCAAGAGTTTGCTTGTTTTCCACCACGTCCATAACCGTGTCTCCAAGAGTGCCAAATCTGCCACATCCCCAGACCAACAATGTACCAATTGTACAACAGGTGCTTCACGGAGCCTTGATGCAGAAAAATGTTCAGGTTCTACGGACAGTATCAATACTTCCACCAGGAATAAGACTTACAATGTTGTCTACAGTTTGTCAGACAATTCAGACAGACAGCCAGGATCTGAAAACAGAACGCTTATGGAAAAATGTGAGGATGCAGTTCAGTCTCAAACTGCTCAAGATGAGTTAGGATCTGTGACGAGTATAGACCGTGAGATCAGTGAGTTGTCTCTGGGGGACGCGGATCAATCCCCCACACAGGCAGTCAGTCGTAGGGGCCTAGAGCTGGCCATGTCCTCCACAGAGCTGGCTTCGGGCGGGGAATGTCAAGACGTCGACGAGGACGACACGACGGAACACCTCGGCAATGAGGGCTCAGAGGACGAGGGTAGCGAGCCGCCTCAGACTGATAGAGTGCACACCCCTCACCTTACTGATGCCCGCCTTCTCGACATCCCATCCTCAGAGAGCGGCATTTACCTTTATGTTGATCTCCATGGGCATGCCTCCAAACGTGGCTGCTTCATTTATGGAAACTTTTTTGAGAACGAGGATATTCAGGTGGAAAACATGCTTTTTCCCAAGCTGATCTCGATGAACACGGCACATTTCGACTTCGGTGGCTGTAACTTCACAGAGAGGAATATGTACCTGAAAGATAAAAAGGATGGACTTTCCAAGGAAGGAGCTGGCCGAGTTGCAATATACAAGGCTTTAGGCATAATTCGAAGGTATAATAATGTGCAGTTTTGTGGAAAGAAATGAAGATTCGGTTCACAAGAATTTCATTAAAAATTATATTCCTTTCCATGTCACAGTTACACCCTGGAGTGTAACTACAACACGGGTCGGATGGTGAACTCTGTGCCACCTGCATACGGCGACAGCGGCCGTGCCACTCCTCCTCCGCTTGCTGGCTTCCCACCCAAGTACACACAGGCTCATTTTGAAGAGGTGGGGCGGGCGATGGCAGTGGCTGCCCTGGATATGTCCGAGAGTAACCCATGGTCACGCCTGACGCTGTCCGAGTTCTCCTCTTTACACGGAGTTCGGGACTGGGTCCGTCGTCATGTCCGAGGTCTCCGAGGTCTGCCACGTGGCCCCCCATCCAACAAACCAGCAAAAGCTGCAGCTCGATCTAACATGTATGTTAGCTTTGCTTTTTGGGGCTTTTGGTGGTGAATAGCCAGCCAGTTAAACTAGTACTAACATCTTATGATGACATAAAATTTGTATTTAAAAATTGTATAATGAGTGTTTGTCTATGACCTATGTGCTGTCTTACCTCACACGATAAGGGTTTTCGAAGTGAAATAGTGTCTCGCTCTTACAGATCCAGCTCCCAGAACGTGTGTGGGCCGTTCGTTCCACGGGTTGCGCTGTTGGCACAGAGACAACGACAGCAGGAGACCACTGCACCCAGTGACAGCAGCAACCCGCGGACACCAGCTACACAGAAACGCCTCAACAACATGCTCCCTAAAAAGGAGCTTGCCCCAGTTCGAGAACGTAAGATATTTCATTAATTATAGAATTTCATGATCACTGAATCTGAATATTTGATCCATTCCTGGCTGAAATGGGTTGTATATTGATAGGAATTCTGATATTGTATATTGATAGGAATTCTAATTAGAATTGTAACTTAGACGAGTTGTCTAGAACAAATTACAACTACTAATGTTGATTGTACCAATGTGTTTACAGCCCCAAGAGCGACAATTGACCGATCACGGCGGAGGGTCAGTACGTCTGTGTCAGCCAGTGACGTCACCACACCTGCTGGCTCCTCCACAGCATCCCATGCTTCCTCGGGCACCGCACTCCACCAGTCCGCATCCGTGCCTGCCACACTGTCTCTGACATCAGCCTCCGACCTCATGGTAGGCTTCATGTCTGTGCAACATCACGAGAAAAGACATTATGCTGTTAATCTCTGTGGCACTGGATCTTGGTTCTCATATCGTTTTTGTACCAAAAATGAGTACTGTAATGATATATTGTCATATAGGACTGTTACATAAATGTGATTCACACTTCCGCTAATCCCTCCAGGAATCAAGTGATCTTGTTAGGCAGCGGCTGTCGAGTACGAGTCAGACCGAGGGTAGAGCAGACGCGGTATGCAAGCCTGGAGGGGGAGTGAGCAGGGAAGGGAGGCCAGCAGGCCAGTACCCATACCGACGGCGGCACACGATTGCCGGCACACCGCCTCTGACCACCTCCCGAGCCGAGGTCATCTCTGAGGTCACCTCTGGGCCCCGGTCACAGTCCACTGCTACGCTGGAGGAGGAGAAACTACAGCAGCTCAAAAACGTAAAGTGGCTAATTGACACAACTTGTTCTTGGTACGTGTGGTTAGTACCTCAGATGAAAAAGCATTTGAATTGTTCATGTTTGTTTCCAGATGCCAAGTTTTAATGTTCAGCATCGTTCAACATATCAATCTCGGAATGCCAAACCTTTGGAGCCCCCCAAGTGAGTCTGGGCATGTACATTTACTTCTGTGGGGATTGTTTCGCTGTTGTAGACCCCACTAACTGACACTGTTTGATTGATGTATGTTGTACATAATGTATGTTATAGTTGTGGTGATATCTCTACTGAGTAGTGAACTCAAACCACTGATATCTGTTTCAAATATGAATCTAAAAAAACTTTTTTTTTTGATGGAATAGTGTACCTTCTAACATCTGAAGATTGGAAGCTTTTTTTATGCAATATAATCCTTGCATGTACGTCTAACTTGTGTTACTGTTAATGTTAACAATAGGTATAGAACATAAATATTTATGTCCACACTTTGACCTCTATAATAAACACTTTGGGTAATCTTACCTGGCTTTCAAAATAAGAGGGAAAGATGCCATAAAATTTATTTAATGGCAAACTCTCTTAAACTGGTCGTTCTATGCCCCTCAGGCAGCAGTCATTCATAAAGGTTTCTTGACGAAACCTGACTGCGGCAGTGGTCTCTGAGAAATGTTTCTTGACGAAACTGTTCCCCCGGAACCCCCATTACTCTTGTCCCTGCTTTGAGTGGAGGACAGATCTTACAGCTCAGGCTTTCAAGATTGGAGTTTACTTCTTCTTTCGCGGAAATTTTTCGTTTTTTTCCACGAATTTGTTCTACTTTAGTGTACTGTGTACAGCTACTGTAGTTTAGTTTAGTTTAGTTCAGTTTCGTTGGGAGGAATTGGTAATTTCCTCTACGGTTACTGTACTTCCCCTATTATCGCCCATCGCATTTTGTTTGTGTATCTTTGCAGATGAAGTGCGCGGGTTGCCAACAGTTTTTGCCCCGTTGGGAGTTACATCATAACTGTTGGGCATGTCGGGAGCCTTGTCGTCCTACAGCTTGCTGTGGGATGTGTTCGAGTTGGACGGTAGACGACTGGTCGGATTATTTGAATGGCCTCAGACAGGCCCAACGAGACCGTATGTCTAAACCTCTCCCTTTGGCCCCCAGTCCTTCTGCTAGTGCTAGCAAGTTGGCCAAGTACAATCAGACAGTTAAGAAGCGGGAGGAGCAAGATGTGCTGCTTCTTCGTGTGATTACTAACGTGAGTGTTGATTTGTCTTTGCCTTTCAGCGAGTCGTCAGGGGCCGGCTTGCTGGCTCCTGGGACTCGGTACTATTGTTCTAGTACCACGAGTTTTTCGCAACAGCCTGCGGGCTCGTTGCTGTCTTACTCTTTCCCAGCGATGACAACGGTTACGCGGGTTTCATGCTACAATCGGCCTCTGATTCCTAAGTTTCCGGCTTCGAGTTCCGTTTCGGGTGATGCCCCTGGGGTCGCTAACCAGGGGTTTGAGTCCGTAAACGCCTCCAAGTGTCAGCCGCCTCCACTCTCTTCCCCCGGTTCCCTGGAGCCGTGGGGGCGGGGTGGGGGCACGGGGTCTGGCCATGGGGCCTTGGCTTTGCCGGCGCCTGGTTCCTGCGTATCAGGACCTAGGATGCCACGGCCTGCCCCTGGGCCCCGCTTGCCAGGGCTCAGGTCCCCAGGGCCAGTGCCTGGGCGGTGGCTTCTCGGCAATGGCCGGGATGTCCGTGGCTCGGCACCCGTACGGCACTGGAAGCTGGAAGCTGTCGGGCCCTCATACCCGTTGTCACCTAGGGTGATTGTGAGGCAGCCACCGGCTCGTGGCCTGCTGAAAACTGGTGGTGCTACTTTGCCTTCTGATTCGAAAGGAAAGTCAGTATCATTTTGTCTAATGCCTGTTTTCTCTCCACAGGTGGCGGAGGATTTCGAGAGTGGGGAGGTTCCAGCAGCTCCGGATTCCATTTTGCCCCCGCGTTCAGGGCCTTCTACCCAGCTTCAGCGGAAGCAGACTCCGGCTACTGGGTCTCCGGCCTCAACCGTGTATCATTCCGTTGCGGGCTCTACTCCTTCGCAAGTCCAGTACTTGTCCAAGGCCGAGTTCACTGCCCAGATGCAGAGTATGCGGGATGAGCTTTTGGCACAGCTTCAGGGCTGCCTCCCTAGGGCTTCGCCGCAGGTACCGCCCGTCCAGAGGCGCCAGCAGGAGCCATCTCCTTCGGTTCATGGCTCTGAGGATGTCCCGTTTTCTCCCCGTCAGTCGGGGATTGTTGCCCTGGACAACCCTCAACCTGGCACCTCGGGCTTGGTGTTGCCCAAGAGGACACGGGAATCAGATTCGTCCTCGGATGAGGATGATGAGGATCCTCGCAATCCTTTTAAGCGAACCTGGTCGGAGAAGCTTGATTTTGTGCGCCGTTTGGCTGGAGAAGAGTGGCCACAGTTTCAGTCCACTTCCCCCCCGCCGGCGAAGAGGGCACGATCTTTTACGGAGAGGGAGCTGCTCCAGCCTAAGGTCCCGAGGGATAGTCTCCGGTTTCCGGTAGCTCCAGGTGTTCGAAACACTATGGCTATGCGGGTCGAGGATTCGGTCAAAAAGTCTAGAGTAAACGTGGGTTCTTATCCGTCTCGCCCTAAAGTTGGGGACTTTTACTCTTCGTCGTCTCTGGACTTAGCGCCATCCAAGCTTCAGCCTTCGGAGATTTTCTCGGAGCCTAAGGTGGTGTCCCTCCCATGGGCGCAGCTCTCAGATGCCCAGTCGGCGGCCAGGCTAGGGCTGGCCATTGACTCGTCTCTCGACTGGCTCGTCCATGCGGTGTCTCGGTCGCTGGTTTCCTGCCATGACGAGGTTTCCAACAATGCCAACCTGGATCGAGCGGACTTGGCGGCAGCACTGAGTGGAACTATTAGCCTTGTTCAATCCATAGGCAAGGCCATGACGGATAAGGTTACGTTGGACTCTCACCTATTGTGGTCGTCGGAGTTGTGGAGACGTGATGCAGTGCTCCAAACTCTTAAGTTCCGGGTGCCTGAACAGTTGCTAGCGCGCATGCGTCTACACCCTGTTCTGCCAGAATCGGGTCCGGCGTCCCCTTATCTTTTCCCGACCGATATTGCTGCGGAGCTCGAGTCCGTTAGGAGCCAGGTGGAGGAACGAGAGCGAGCCAAAGCGTCTCTGGATGCCACGGTCCGGCAGTCCCAGGCCCTGGACAGGTGGGCACGTTCTCTGGCTAAGAGTCAACCTCAGAAGCAGCCTCAACGCCAGCAGGAGCGGAATCCGTCTTCTTCCGGCAGCTCTCGTGGTCGCGCTAAGGCCCTGAATCAGCCCTTTCGAGGGGCCCCTGTCGGCGGGCAGCGAGGGGGGCGTGGAGCGAAGTCCCGTGGTCGTGGCAAAGGCTTCAGCCCATCTAAGCCTTCAGGGGAGAAGAAACCAGGTATGTACCTCGCTGGACCCTCCACGTCGGGTCGAGTCTCCAGGTCAACTCGGCTCCGTAAATATATTAGATATAAGCGAGTCTGTAGGCGCGCGACTAAGCTCTTTTTGGCCTCGCTGGCAGAGCCTAGGAGCCAGTCCCTGGATAATCTCCACCCTTCGTCGGGGGTTCGGTCTCAAGTTTCTCGAGTTTCCGCCTCTGACGCTCTCTCCAAGGGTTTTCTCTTTACCGCACGAACCCGAACGTCGTCAGGCTTTGATAAACGAGATCGCGGCTATGATAGAGAAGCGTGCAGTGGAGCCGGTGCTGAGTCCTTCTCCCGGCTTCTACAGTATCCTGTTTGTGGTGCCCAAAGCATCGGGCGGTTGGAGGCCGGTCATCGACCTTTCCGCCCTCAATCGCTACCTTCACATCCCTACCTTCACCATGGAGACAGCCGAGGTTGTCAGGTCGGCGATGCCCCTCAACGCTTGGGTCGTTACAATCGACCTCAAGGACGCGTACTTCCATGTGCCCATGAGGAGGTCCGTCAGGAAGTATCTCAGGTTCTTTTACCAGGGCCGGGTTTGGCAGTTCCGAGCGTTGCCATTCGGTCTGTCCACCGCCCCTTGGATTTTCACCATGTGCGTGAGGGAGCTACAAGCCCTGGCTCATCACAATGGGATCGTCCTGTACCAGTATCTGGACGATTGGCTCATCAGACACCAGTGCCCACAAACGCTAATCCGCCAGGCTCAGTGGGTGGTAGATCTTTGCCAGGATATGGGGTTCAAAATCAACCTAAAAAAGTCAGATTTATCTCCTCGTCAAGACTTCGTGTTTCTGGGCTATCGATTTCGGACTACCTCCGGATCTGTTTTCCCAACCGAGGAGCGTCGATCAAAGTTATCCGCGCAGTCCCGCGGGTTTTTAGAACAGAATCCACAACCCGCCTCCCTTTGGCAGTCCCTTATAGGCACGCTCGCCTCCACGGAAAAGATGGTGCCTTTGGGTCGCCTGCACATGAGGTCTTTGCAGTTTCAGCTCCATGCTCACTGGTCGCAAGCGACGGGCGACATGGCGCAGTTGGTTCCAGTGTCAAGTCGGGTTGTCGAGGACCTACGTTGGTGGTTGGACCCAGTCAATCTCTTTCGGGGGTCTCCGTTCCGTCAGCCGCCGCCCTCCAGGCATCTGTTTACGGATGCCAGTTTGGAGGGCTGGGGGGCTCATTGGGACTCTCAAGAAGTCTCGGGACTGTGGTCAAGTTCACAGCAAGACGACCACATCAATGTCCTAGAGTTGAGAGCGGTGTTCTTGGCGTTGCAGCACTGGGAGCGCCACTTCTCTCAGCAAGTAGTCTTGCTGGCCACCGACAACTCTACAGTGGTGGCCTACATCAACAAGCAGGGAGGCACGAAGTCCGCTTCGTTGTGTCAGCTGACTGTGAGCCTCCTGCTGTGGTGTCACGAGCGCGACATTACCCTCAGGGCCCGCCACATTCCAGGACACATGAATGTGTTGGCCGATCGACTGTCGCGCCGTGGTCAGATTCAGCCCACGGAGTGGTCTTTGTCTCCGGTCGTGTTCCAGGCCATTTGCCGCTTGTGGGGTACACCAATGGTGGACCTGTTCGCGACCAGGTGGAACGCCAAACTTCCAACTTTCGTGTCGCCAATTCTGGACGAGCAGGCGCTGGAAGTGGATGCTCTGTCGGCGGACTGGGAGGGAATGCTTCTTTACGCCTATCCGCCGGCAGTAGTGATAGACAAAGTTCTTGCCAAGTTCAAGTCTCATCGGGCCAGAATGATCCTGATTGCCCCGCTGCTCCCCCAGAGGCCCTGGTTCCCGGACCTTCTGGAGTTGCTAGTAGACAGCCCAGTTCCGCTTCCGGATCGATGGGATCTGCTCAAGCAGCCCCGGTCCGAGGTCTTTCATCAGGCTCCAGCCACGCTCAAGCTTCACGCGTGGCTCTTGTCGAGCGATGTTTTCGAAAGAAGGGCTTTTCAAGGGAGGTGTCAGCTAGGATCGCCCGAACTAATAGACAATCTTCTCTGGCAGTCTACGAATCCAAGTGGACAAGATTCTGTGCTTGGTGTCGTGGCAGGAAGATTAGTCCGTTCAAGGTCACTGCCCCTGTGATTTCGGAGTTCCTCTTGGAGAAATTCAAGGAAGGGAGGGCTCCTTCAACCCTGGCAGGCTATAGAACTGCTATCGCTAAAACAATTAGGCCTAAAACGAGTGTGGATTTTGGTCAGGATGCCAGTTTGTCTGCGTTGTTGAACAGTTTCTCCGTTGAGCGACCTAAGACAAGGAACCCGGTTCCGGAATGGGATTTGTCGCTCGTTTTGAATTGTTTGCTCGCCGAACCTTTTGAACCGTTGGAGAGAGCGTCCCTGAAATTCTTAACGCTTAAAACGGTTTTCCTCCTGGCCCTTGCCTCAGGGAAGAGACGAAGTGAGCTTCATGCTCTCGACTTTTCCAAAGTGCACTGGAAGGAGGATGGCTCCGCGGTGAAGCTCGGAGTTATCCCCTCCTTTTTGGCTAAAACTCAGTTAGCACAGACCCCGTCTTTGACTTTTACGATCCCGTCCCTAACCTCGTCTCTGGGGCCGGGTTTGGAGGAAGATGCAAAGTTATGTCCTGTCAGAGCTCTGCGCATTTACGTTAATCGCACGAGGGAGCTTCATGTTGGGAAACGTCTGCTTTTCGTTGCCTTTAAGAAAAACTTCCAGAGAGATATTAGAGCGGCAACAATCTCTTCCTGGGTTAAGAAATGTGTTCTTTTCTGCTATGAAAGGGCGAACGCTAAGGCCTCGGGCTCCTTCCGTGTGAAAGCGCATGATGTGCGGGCTCTGGCAGCATCACTCGCTTTTATGAATAATGTTGCCCTATCTGATGTGATGCAGGCCTGCACATGGGCCTCTAACAATACCTTTGTCTCTTTCTATTGTAGGGAACTGACATGGCAGGATAGCGCGGGCTATCGACTGGGACCGGTCGTAGCTGCGGAGAACAAGGTCCGCCTGTAGAAAGTGTACATATCATCGCCTCGCACTGTATATATACGCATCTTCAGCCGGACGTTCGTCGGTTCAGGAGAGCCGGATTGTCCCTCTTATTTTGGTGGTAGAGAATTTGTTTCGCCCGCCGTCAGCAAGTCACTGCGGGGGTCTTCTCCTTCACCGACGACACTCTTTTACCCAGGTAATTCATTTACTCGTTTATGAATTCTTCTCGCACGTGCCTTTAAACCCTCGTTTGAATTACTCGTCCATATTAAACAACCCTTTCGGTAGTTATTCGCACGTGTGAGATACTTTCCAGTAATATATAACTCTCATTCCTAAATTCATTACACGTATGAATCAGTTCGTTCTATGCCTCGATGATGTTCGAGGGGAGAGGGTTAGCCCACCTCCTGTGGTTATTCTGAGATAACCCAAAGTGTTTATTATAGAGGTCAAAGTGTGGACATAAATAGGAAGTTTTAACCTGTTAAAACCAGTATTTATTACACACTTCTATAATAAACACGGTGATTTCCCTCCCGCCTCCCCAGCCTAACTTCTGGGGGACAAGGTAATGGCGGTTCCGGGGGAACAGTTTCGTCAAGAAACATTTCTCAGAGACCACTGCCGCAGTCAGGTTTCGTCAAGAAACCTTTATGAATGACTGCTGCCTGAGGGGCATAGAACGACCAGTTTAAGAGAGTTTGCCATTAAATAAATTTTATGGCATCTTTCCCTCTTATTTTGAAAGCCAGGTAAGATTACCCAAAGTGTTTATTATAGAGGTAAGTGTGTAATAAATACTGGTTTTAACAGGTTAAAACTTCCTTTTTCTGCCTCGAGGGCCACAGTTGTTACAGTGATGGATCTTGAGATAGGTTTGAGGTAACCATGGTAACAGTATCACCCTGTCTCCTCCATCTCTGGATTAGTCAGACCCCGCACCAGACCTAGTTTCCAATTTCATTTGATCAGATTTTGTATATTGTCTGTAGGTATATTTTTTCTGCCCATCCATAGCTTCAAGCTTCCATTCCAGGTGACCAAGTGCTTGCCCTATCTACCTTTAACTTACTACCCATAGTACATACCGGTAATCACATAGCCCAGTAAATGTTACTTTGGCATACATTGTATTAATCCAGTCATTTACATGTAAGCATCCCTTGCCCGAATTCCTTCAACCAAGATACAGTATGTATGTTGACGATACATCCAGTCGAAATGACATCTAATATCTGATTTTCTTTACACGTGTTTTGAGACTGTTCCGTAGTATATTTGTGCTGTTTACATGACCCCAATATACCACACATGCAGTACACAGGCCCACAATATACCACACATGCCCACAATATACCACACAGGCTGTACACAGGCCCACAATATACCACACAGGCTGTACACAGGCCCACAATATACCACACAGGCTGTACACAGGCCCACAATATACCACACAGACTGTACACAGGCCCACAATATACCACACAGACTGTACACATGCCCACAATATACCACACAGGCTGTACACATGCCCACAGTATACCACACAGACTGTACACATGCCCACAATATACCACACATGCTGTACACAAGCCCACAATATACCACACAGATTGTACACAGGCCCACAATATACCACACAGACTGTACACAGGCCCACAATATACCACACAGACTGTACACATGCCCACAATATACCACACAGACTGTACACATGCCCACAATATACCACACATGCTATACACAGGCCCACAATATACCACACAGGCTGTACACAGGCCCACAATATACCACACAGGCTGTACACAGGCACACAATATACCACACAGGCTGTACACAGGCCCACAATATACCACACAGACTGTACACAGGCCTACAATATACCACACAGACTGTACACAGGCCTACAATATACCACACAGACTGTACACATGCCCACAATTGACCACACAGACTGTACACAGGCCCACAATATACCACACAGGCTGTACACAGGCCCACAATATACCACACAGGCTGTACACAGGCACGCAATATACCACACAGATTGTACACATGCCCACAATATACCACACAGACTGTACACATGCCCACAATTGACCACACAGACTGTACACATGCCCACAATATACCACACAGACTGTACACAGGCCCACAATATACCACACAGGCTATACACAAGCCCACAATATACCACACAGACTGTACACATGCCCACAATATACCACACAGACTGTACACATTCCCACAATATACCACACAGACTGTACACATGCCCACAATATACCACACATGCTGTACACAGGCCCACAATATACCACACAGACTGTACACAGGCCCACAATATACCACAGACTATACACATGCCCACAATATACCACACAGACTGTACACATGCCCACAATATACCACACAGGCTGTACACAATGCCCACAATATACCATACGTTCTGTACCCAATCATATTGACCAATACATTTTCAGGTCTGACCCACTGAGGCGTAAGAACAAAAAAAGTTCTGGCGGCAAGCGACGCAGTTCGTCCTGCAGTCCCAAGAGTGCCAGTAAGATGCTGGGACGGCGCGTCACCGTGTCGCTGGGAGCGGTTGCCATGGAGACGGAGCCTGATCACGCACAGGCAAAGGGTCGTCGCCGCAAGTCTCTGCTGAGTCGTCTCAAGCTCGCTGAGTCGGAGAGTGCTGATGCAACGTCACAAGGTTTGTCTCAACATCGCAGAAGAAATTTTGTAACATTTTGTAGGACAAAGTCTTTTCATGTAATCGGCCATTTCTGATGTTATCAGTTGCTATCAGTATATGATAGGTACAGTGCGAGCTATTTCTCCTGAGCAGATGTCCCTGGTCTGACGACATCCGGGGCAAGATTGATAGCCCGTGAGCCGTCCAAACTGTCGCCACGGTGAGTCCTCAGTCGTACTGTACAATGTAGAGTTGACAGATCCCGAGAACTCAGTAAAGCCCCACTGTACAAGTCCTCGTAATGTAGTCCTCTACGTCATCTGGTAAATCAAACATTGTGTTCACAGTATCGCCTTCACAAGGTTGCATGCTTGGCTTCTATGTTGTGTTACACATGGTGTTGTGACACTGCTGTATCACAGAGCCTCCACAGCTTATATACCTCTGACACTTAGGCATGCAGACTAAGCTGTAAACATCGACAGTGTTACTTTGCTTTGTAACGTTTTTGATTTCAAAACGAATAAAGGAATTATCCAAAATCTGCAACAAATCAAAGCCTTCACGTTCCCTTGTTGTATGTACAACTGGCTGCCTTGAAGTAAAACTACTATATTCCCTGTGGCATATGACATGCTTGTTTCCAGAAGACGCATGCTCTCCGTGGCAGAAAGTCACTATTATTTCAGTGTTCGAGGGATGCTCGGTGGACAGTTGGTATGCAGAAATGTTGGGTATTTGTTTGGTTTGGCTTCTCATGCACAGAACCAGGAGCTTGAAATGCTAAAATAAGCTGCTATAAATATGGAAATACTCACAGTCATCTGTGTTGGAGATCCCTCAAGTTCTGAAATTTCTTTTGCTTTGGAATTTTCAGATATAGGGAAATCAGATTTTGAAGCATCCATAGAAACTTAACTTTGCTGTTGTTTGGTCTTGAATGTTTCTTGAAATGAAATTTTTTTCTCTAGTATCCCTCCAATTACTGCTTACCATCTGTATTTTCGAACATAAAGTTATCACACCTTTCCATCTATAATTGTGTCTTCCAAAGTCTGATTCAGTTTTGATTCAAGTGCCAATTGTAGGGTTGCTTCTAAACTCTCAATGATATGTTGCAAGCATGAACACGTGAATGTATGTGACTCGCTCTGTACAGTAGCTGTGCAGAGTGAATTTCTGTGAATACAACAGTGAGTCTCAATACAAGTGGGACTCAATACAGGTGACATCCTGATGCCTGACATTATAGATTGCAACAATGTTGTAAACTCCAACTTGAGTTGGCTACGGTATGCTGCAGTGTTACATCTATTGTGAGCGTAAGCTTTGACGAAACACTCACTGTCCATGTTTACATAAGTAAATCACAAACACCCATATGCACAAACTGCTTTCTACATATTGCACATTATTCTATGTTCATGTGACACACATAATGCTACTTTGTCCAAGTGACAGTTGCTAGACACTTGCATATAAATATTTCATTTGCCATGCTTTCTGCAGGATTGTAACTCTGTGTATGGTAAGTTTTGTTGGTGTGGAAAGTTTATCTGCTGGCACTAGGAGTGCAGATACTGTAGAATCAGTACTATCAGCTTCTTATGTAGCTGTTTCTTTAACCGACCTTACACATCTACCTCTTCCTTGTCATACTTTTAGGTACATTCCCTTCGCTTATCAGCAGAAGAATACTTGGATGAAAGCTTTTTTCCTGCCTGCTTTCATGCCATTGTATAAAGATGATACCGGTACTATTTCTTTGAATTTTCTGCACTAGTTACAAATGTAGTACTTTATGACCCTCCATATATTTATCCATGGTATATATATTCTCAATACATTCTGTAACAGAAACATCCTTAGATTAGACTGATTTTTTCATGGCATTCAATGAGAATCACATGGGATGCATCAGCAAAGTTTTCCATCTGTCTTTATATACATTGATGAGCTTTCTACTTTAGCAATTTCACCTCTGGTTCCTGTCGCAGTATTTCTCCATCTGATGGCATGTCACACTTTGCTAGATCTACTTTATCTCGCGGGTTTCTCAATGAACATGACGGTCATGCTAGCGAGCCAGATTTTGCAGTCCTTCTTTTAATCTGACATGTCTTTGTCCATTTAAGAGCAGTGTCAATTTGTTGTCCCATTTCCTCCTATCAGAGCCGCAGCCATAGCGAAGCTTCTAGACGGCACCAAGGTCACCCAAGTGACAGATGTCAGCGAGAGCTCAGAGGATGCCAGGAGGTCAGAGGTCAGGCCCGGCCCCGTGACCTTGCTACGACCTCCACTCCCCTGCGTAGATACCTCGCCCCAAACTGGTAGTCGGGGAAGGAAAAAACGAAAGAAGCGACTGGCCGACAAGGTGAGTATGGTGAATACGGTGGGGCGGGGGTGACTATGGTGGGTTGTAGATTGAGTGAGGTAGGTCAGGGGTGAGTACGGTGGGTCGAGGGTGAGTACGGTGGGTCGGGGGTGAGTAGGGTGGGTCGGGGGTGAGTAGGGTGGGTCGGGGATGAGTGTGGTGGGTCGGGGGCGAGTGTGCTGGGTCGGGGGTGAGTGTGGTGGGTCGAGGGTGAGTAGGGTGGGTCGGGGGTGAGTGTGCTGGGTCGGGGGTGAGTAGGGTGGGTCGGGGGTGAGTAGGGTGGGTCGGGTGTGAGTAGGGTGGGTCGGGGGTGAGTGTGGTGGGTTGGGGGTGAGTACGGTGGGTCGGGGGTGAGTACGGTGGGTCGGGGGTGAGTGTGGTGGGTCGAGGGTGAGTGTGGTGGGTCGGGGGTGAGTGTGGTGGGTCGGGGGTGAGTGTGGTGGGTCGGGGGCGAGTGGGGTGGGTCGGGGGTGAGTAGGGTGGGTCGGGGGTGAGTAGGGTGGGTCGGGGGTGAGTGTGGTGGGTCGGGGGTGAGTAGGGTGGGTCGGGGGTGAGTACAGTGGGTCGGGGTGAGTGTAGTGGGTCGGGGGTGAGTAGGGTGGGTCGGGGTTGAATGTGGTGGGTCGGGGATGAGTAGGGTGGGTCGGGGGTGAATGTGGTGGGTCGGGGGTGAGTAGGGTGGGTCGGGGGTGAGTACAGTGGGTCGGGGTGAGTGTAGTGGGTCAGGGGTGAGTAGGGTGGGTCGGGGGTGAATGTGGTGGGTCGGGGGTGAGTGTGGTGGGTCGGGGGTGAATGGTGGGTTGGGGTTGAGTACGGTGGGTCGGGGCTGAGTATGGTGCGCCGGGGTGGAGTACGGTGGGGAGGGGGTGAGTAGGAGGGTCATAGATTGAGTTAGGTGAGTCGGGGTTGAGTACGGTGGGTCGGGGGTGAGTATGGTGCGCCGAGGGTGAGTATGGTGCGCCGGGGTGGGGTACGGTGGGTCGGGGGTGAGTAGGGTGGGTCGGGGTCAGTGTGGTGGGTCGGGGTTGAGTACGTTGGGGCGGGGTTGAGTACGGTGGGTCGGGGGTGAGTGTGGTGGGTCGGGGTTGAGTGTGGTGGGTCGGGGGCGAGTGGGGTGGGTCGGGGGTGAGTAGGGTGGGTCGGGGGTGAGTAGGGTGGGTCGGGGGTGAGTGTGGTGGGTCGGGGGTGAGTGTGGTGGGTCGGGGGTGAGTAGGGTGGGTCGGGGGTGAGTACAGTGGGTCGGGGTGAGTGTAGTGGGTCGGGGTTGAGTACGGTGGGTCGGGTTGAGTACAGTGGGTCGGGGGTGAGTGTGGTGGGTCAGGGTTGAGTACCTTGGGGCAGGGTTGAGCACGGTGGGTCGGGTTGAGTATGGTGGGTCGGGGGTGAGTACGGTGGGTCGGGTTGAGTATGTTGGGTCGGGGGTGAGTACAGTGGGTCGGGGTTGAGTACGGTGGGTCGGGGTTGTGTATGGTGGGTCGGGGGTGAGTAGGGTGGGTCGGGGTTGAGTACGGTGGGTCGGGGTTGAGTGTGGTGGGTCGAGGTTGAGTAGGGTGGGTCAGGGGTGAGTACGGTGGGTCGGGGTTGAGTACGGTGGGTCGGGGGTGAGTAGGGTGGGTCGTGGGTGAGTGTGGTGGGTCGGGGGTGAGTGTGGTGGGTCGGGGGCGAGTGGGGTGGGTCGGGGGTGAGTAGGGTGGGTCGGGGGTGAGTAGGGTGGGTCGGGGGTGAGTGTGGTGGGTCGGGGGTGAGTAGGGTGGGTTGGGGGTGAGTACAGTGGGTCGGGGTGAGTGTAGTGGGTCGGGGGTGAGTAGGGTGGGTCGGGGGTGAATGTGGTGGGTCGGGGGTGAGTGTGGTGGGTCGGGGGTGAGTGGTGGGTTGGGGTTGAGTACGGTGGGTCGGGGTTGGGTATGGTGGGTCAGGGTTGAGTATGGTGCGCCGGGGTGGAGTACGGTGGGGAGGGGGTGAGTAGGAGGGTCATAGATTGAGTTAGGTGGGTCGGGGTTGAGTACGGTGGGTCGGGGGTGAGTATGGTGCGCCGAGGGTGAGTATGGTGCGCCGGGGTGGAGTACGGTGGGGTTGGGGTGAGTAGGAGGGTCATAGATTGAATTAGGTAGGTCGGGGTTTAGTACGGTGGGTCGGGGGTGAGTAGGGTGGGTCGGGGTCAGTGTGGTGGGTCGGGGTTGAGTAGGGTGGGTCGGGGTCAGTGTGGTGGGTCGGGGTTGAGTACGTTGGGGCAGGGTTGAGTACGGTGGGTCGGGGGTGAGTACGGTGGGTCGGGGTTGAGTATGGTGGGTCGGGGGGTGAGTATGGTGGGTCGGGGGTGAGTAGGGTGGGTCGGGGGTGAGTACGGTGGGTCGGGGTTGAGTATGGTGGGTCGGGGGTGAATGTGGTGGGTCGGGGTTGAGTACGGTGGGTCGGGGGTGAGTATGGTGGGTCGGGGGTGAGTACGGTGGGTCGGGGTTGAGTATGGTGGGTCGGGGGGTGAGTAGGGTGGGTCGGGGGTGGGTAGGGTGGGTCGGGGGTGAGTAGGGTGGTTCGGGGTGAGTAGGGTGGGGCAGGGTTGAGTACGGTGGATCGGGGTTGAGTACGGTGGGTCGGGGTTGAGTGTGGTGGGTCGGGGTAAGTGTGGTGGGTCGGGGGTGAGTATGGTGGGTCAGGGTTGAGTGTGGTGGGTCGGGGGTGAGTGTGGTGGGTCGGGGTTGACTGTGGTTGGTCGGGGGTGAATACGGTGGGTCGGGGTTGAGTATGGTGGGTCGGGGGTGAGTATGGTGGGTCGGGGGTGAGTAGGGTGGGTCGGGGGTGAGTGTGGTGGGTCGGGGTTGACTGTGGTTGGTCGGGGGTGAGTACGGTGGGTCGGGGTTGAGTATGGTGGGTCGGAGTTGAGTGTGGTGGGTCGGGGTAAGTGTGGTGGGTCGGGGGTGAGTATGGTGGGTCAGGGTTGAGTAAGGTGGGTCAGGGGTGAGTACGGTGGGTCGGGGTGAGTAGGGTGGGTCGGGGGTGAGTGTGGTGGGTCGGGGTTGAGTACGGTGGGTCGGGGGTGAGTGTGGTGGGTCGGGGTTGAGTGTGGTGGGTCGGGGTAAGTGTGGTGGGTCGGGGTTGAGTACGGTGGGTCGGGGGTGAGTAGGGTGGGTCGTGGGTGAGTAGGGTGGGTCGGGGGTGAGTAGGGTGGGTCGGGGGTGAGTACGGTGGGTCGGGGGTGAGTGTGGTGGGTCGAGGGTAAGTGTGGTGGGTCGGGGGTGAGTGTGGTGGGTCGGGGTTGAGTACGGTGGGTCAGGGTTGAGTGTGGTGGGTCGGGGGTGAGTGTGGTGGGTTGTGGGTGAGTAGGGTGGGTCGGGGGTGAGTAGGGTGGGTCGGGGGTGAGTGTGGTGGGTCGGGGTTGAGTACGGAGGGTCGGGATTGAGTGTGGTGGGTCGTGGTTGAGTGTGGTGGGTCAGGGTTGAGTACGGTGGGTCGGGGTGAGTACGGTGGGTTGGGGTTGAGTATGGTGGGTCGAGGTTGAGTGTGGTGGGTCGGGGTAAGTGTGGTGGGTCGGGGGTGAGTATGGTGGGTCAGGGTTGAGTATGGTGGGTCAGGGGTGAATACGGTGGGTCGGGGTGAGTGTGGTGGGTCGGGGTGAGTGTGGTGGGTTGGGGGTGAGTGTGGTGGGTTGGGGTTGAGTGTGGTGGGTTGGGGGCGAGTATGGTGGGTCGGGGTTGAGTACGGTGGGTCGGGGTTGAGTGTGGTGGGTCGGGGTTGAGTATGGTGCGCCGAGGGTGAGTATGGTGCACCGGGGTGGAGTACGGTGGGGTGGGGGTGGGTTGGAGGGTCGTAGATTGAATTAGGTAGGTCGAGGTTTAGTACGGTGGGTTGGGGTTGAGTAGGGTGGGTCGGGGGTGAGTGTGGTGGGTCGGAGGATGAGTGGGGTGGGTCGGGGGTGAGTAAGGTAGGTCAGGGGTGAGTACGGTGGGTCGGGTGTGAGTAAGGTAGGTCAGGGGTGAGTACGGTGGGTCGGGGGGGAGTATGGTGGGTCGGGGGTGAGTAGGGTGGGTCGTGGGTGAGTGTGGTGGGTCGGGGTGAGTAGGGTGGGTCGGGGGGTGAGTAGGGTGGGTCGGGGGGTGAGTAGGGTGGGTCGGGGTAAGTGTGGTGGGTCGGGGGTGAGTGTGGTGGGTTGGGGGTGGGTGTGGTGGGTCGGGGTAAGTGTGGTGGGTCGGGGTTTAGTACGGTGGGTCGGGATTGAGTACGGTGGGTCGGGGGTGAGTACGGTGGGTCGGGGTGAGTATGGTGGGTCGGGCTTGAGTACGGTGGGTCGGGGTGAGTATGGTGGGTCGGGCTTGAGTAGGGTGGGTCGGGGGTGAGTATGGTGGGTCGGGGTGAGTGTGGTGGGTCGGGGTTGAGTACAGTGGGTCGGGCTTGAGTACGGTGGGTCGGGGTGAGTATGGTGGGTCGGGCTTGAGTAGGGTGGGTCGGGGGTGAGTAGGGTGGGTCGGGGTGAATGTGGTGGGTCGGGGGTGAGTGTGGTGGGTCGAGGGTGAGTGTGGTGGGTCGGGGTTGAGTACAGTGGGTCGGGGTTGAGTACCGTGGGTCGGGGTGAGTGTGGTGGGTCGGGGGTGAGTACGGTGGGTCGGGGTGAGTGTGGTGGGTCGGGGTTGAGTACAGTGGGTCGGGGTTGAGTACCGTGGGTCGGGGTTGAGTACGGTGGGTCAGGGTTGAGTATGGTGCACTGGGGTGGAGGACGGTGGGGTGGGGGTGAGTAGGAGGGTCGTAGATTGAGTAAGGTAGGTCGAGGTTTAGTAGGGTGGGTCGGGGTTGAGTAGGGTGGGTCGGGGGTGAGTAGGAGGGACGTAGATTGAGTAAGTTAGGTCAGGGGTGAGTACGGTGGGTCGGGGTTGAGTATGGTGCACTGGGGTGGAGGACGGTGGGGCGGAGATCAGTACGATGGGTCGGGGGTGAGTAGGAGGGACGTAGATTGAGTAAGTTAGGTCAGGGGTGAGTACGGTGGGTCGGGGTTGAGTCTGGTGCGCCGGGGTGGAGTACGGTGGGGTGGCTGTGAGTAGGAGGGTCGTAGATTGAGTAAGTTAGGTCAGGGGTGAGTACGGTGGGTCGGGGTTGAGTCTGGTGCGCCGGGGTGGAGTACGGTGGGGTGGGGGTGAGTAGGAGGGTCGTAGATTGAATTGGGTAGGTCGGGGTTTAGTACGGTGGGTCAGGGTTGTGTACGAAGGGCCGGGGTTGTGTACGGTGGGCCGGGGTTGAGTATGGTGCACCGGGTGGAGGACGGTGGGGCGGAGATCAGTAAGGTGGGGTGGGGGGGGGATGAGTACGGTGGGGTGGAAGTGAGTATGGTGGTGGCGGCGGTGCGTAGTGAGTATGTGGGTAAGACTGAGATGTCTTGTGTATTTCAGAAGAACCTGAAGTCCACCAGTACAACAGATGGAGAAGGAGGGATGGTGAACTTGGACACAGCACTCGGAGTTGAAGTGGACAGCAACAACACAACTGCCTTCTGGATCAAATTCTGAGCCAAACAGTACAACACAGCAACCTCCTGAGCCTGTTGTAATGTTGTAGATCAATGATGGTCACTAGTTACATTTCTAAACTGAGCCCCTTCATGGTAAAGATGAAGTGACACCGCCGCTGGTTTGGTACCTTGTGTACAACTTCCAATCAAACATGCCAGAATCTAAGATCCTAGATGTTATCAGTATTTGCATGCAGCTAGCAGCTACAGCGCAACAGTTCACATTTAATCTATGTGTACATTTTCCAACAGTACAATAAGATGAACATCGTTCAGGTTCCAAAAAGGATTATGTCCAAGTTTTTTTGCTAGACTTGGTAACAGCAAGTTATTATGGTCATTTATCGTATAACTTGTTGATGTATATTTGTAATACCGTGATTTGAGAACTTTATTTATACTTTGTTAGAGAACTCTTACAGTTGCAATATATTTGTCTGCTTGTTGTTTTAGGATTAGCCTATACATTCAAGTCCTGTAAATTTTGTGGTGATATAATTTTTGCAGATTACCGGCTGGTTATTAATAAAAGTGTTGTTCAAGTGTTATAGTCACACCACAACTTGCCTCCCTCACAGCTTCAGAATTCTAAATTGTCACACCTCTTGTACTTTATGGTGAATTTATTCCAATGTGAAAAAAAAAACACCTAAATTTTCACACCGTGAAATTGCTTCAATATCATCACATCAGATATGCATGATCTATGTAGCGTATTCAGTACGATCAAGCAGGAATGTCGAAACAGTTGGACTGAGCATAGTCTGTAGTTTTTATGGTCATTAGTGCCACAGTTCTCAGAGGGACAATAATCACTGAGAACATGTATTCCCAGTACCTGGTTTTTTGTGTGCTATTTATCTAATGTGTACAGATTGTTTTCCATCAATAGAGGTGCAATTCAACATGTTTTGGTTAGGATGAAACTTATATTACACGTACAGTGGTCCCTTTAGGAAAAGACATCACTGTCTTATCTCACAGGAAGTCTTATTTCACATGTTCATTTTAACATGACGATATATCTTTGGGGAATACAAGAAAATCTTTACAAATTTTACAAGTCTTATTCCAGTGGGGGCTTATCTCACAGGGACTACTGTAGTGTCTATACAGTGGTCCCCCTCAGATAAGACCCCCTCAAGAATAACTTCCCCCTCTGTAAAGACTTTTTCTTGTGGCGTTAGAATGACTTGAACATGTGAACGAACCCCTCTAATAAGACATCCCCTTAGATAAGACCTTAATTTTGTGGCAGAAGGGTAGGTCTTATCTGAGGGGGACCACTGTATAGTGTACAGATGAACGGAATGTGTGCTCTAGAAGTTCTGTTGGTTTATATTGGATGGCTGTGGGTACTTGTCTTGCTGTGTTTTTGTGAATACACTTGACAGGTACAAGTTTTTTTTAGCCATGTTCTATTGTCGTGAGTTTGATTTGTGAATTCTATCCATGGCATGTTACCATGGTTACAGACATGAACTTAGGTTTTTGTACAAACATAAAAAGAGTACTGTGATCGGGAAATGTACCCACTAATTTATCTTAACTTATATATTGGTAATCAATAATGTAGGTTTGTTTTGTATTGGATTTTTGAGATTATTAAACTATCATTTTATCACAAAGCCGACTTTTGTCAATCTTCTCCTGTGTTCCGTCATACCCCATTGAGCAGCTTGATTCATCGATAGTGCATTACAACAGTGTCACTGTGTTTGAAATGTTTTGGTTTGTATACAGAAATCTTTTAACTAAAAAAGTTTTTTTATAAAATATTTTATTTGAAAGTTGTCCTCTCGATGAATTGTATGGCACCACTTCTACAAATGCAATACACATCATGAGTTGAATAGTTTATTGAGCCTGATGATGATCAGACGTGTTCTTCACAGAAGGTCACTCGTGACTCTCTCCTGATGATGTGGTGTGGAACGGATATGTTCTTGCTCACAGTCACTTTACCAAAAGACCTGAAAAAGACCCGAATTCTGTTGCTCATATCCCTATATTTTGGCAGAATTGAATAGTCGCACATTAAGATGCACATACAGACCTGCCATACATGCTGTCATGAGGCATGCACAGCTGGATGCCACCAAGCTTCTGAGAGCCATTTTGCTTATGTCTCCTGCAAACGATATTGTTCAAATTCACAACCAAAAAAAATTTCTGTTTGTGGTACTGGGGGATGGGATTATTTCACCAAGTAACCTGCCTACCATGATTGTTCTGTATTGCTTACCACTTCTGCTGGGAACCAATGACGAAAGAAATCCTATTTCCATTCCAACGGAGCCAATGTTTGAGAAGCCGCACAGAGCATAGGCTGCAATCAGCTCTGATCTCTCCTGCAAGGCAGTTAACATTGTGAGCTGCCAAATTTTAGATGCCAGCTTGGGCCATCTGAACAATGGTGTGAGTGGATGGATGCAATCATCCAATGACTAACTCACGGAGATTGACGGCTCTATCCCTTGCTCTCTGTTCTCTATCAACACAGCGAGGTCTGCGTAGGCCACGAACTCGTTGACGATAGTTTTAGTACCAATCAGTTGTCCAACAAGCGCACAGTCCTCCCAGGCCACACCCATTAGATACACTACGGGCATCAGAATGTAACCAAGGATCTTCTACAAGGCGCATGAAAATATACTTTGACACTAGTATTGTGCAAACGCGACACAGTCGAGTAACACAGGGAACTGCACCCACAGTGTAAAGGTATGTTATTACCTCGAGCGTTAGTTCTTCAATACCAGCTCGGTCCCCCATCCAAGTAACAGTGGTGTTGAGGAAAGCCAAGATCGACACGAATGCCATCAGGACTGACAAAATGTTGGCTATGAAGGGGATGGATTCTCGCGCACCTTTTCCAAACATTGCCAATATATTGGCCCCTTTCCTAGTGTAAAGACGGATGTCAAATTTACATAATATGGATACCCCCAAAGATGAACCGTAGACGTCTAGCGCTAGAGGTATATGGATGAACAGTTAAACTATGGAAATTTTTTTCAAGTAGCTGTAGGAAGACTGACGGTCTGTCGAGCTTGAGAGTCCCGTTGTGGTGCTGATCCGTGTCTGGGAACATTGTTTTGGAGAGAAGGAGGGCTGCTGGTGCAGACATACAGGAGGCCGACAGCAGGTGGCGGGCCGGGATCTGCAAAACACGTTCTACACATGTACCATTATCATAATTATGTTGGCAGTTATTATTCAAAAGTCGAGAAGTCTACGGAATATCATGGACATTTTGTATTGCATACCCCAAAGTTCTCATAGATGCTAAACATCCCGGCGTCTATGCTGGCCAAGCCACATGATAGTAGGGTGTGCAGTTGAGACAGAGACATTGAATCTAATGAATTCCTAATCATCATCACAGATGGTTCCTAAATGTATTGAATATAATGCATGATAAAGTTACATCAAATATCATGTAAATGACTATTGAAATTTGAAATGATCAAACAAAGGATTCTCACAGGTCCGAGAAAAATGTTTGACACTGCTACAAAGGCTTCAGCTGGAGTTGTGCCAACACAGAAGTACAGGAGGCCTCCGAGTATCTTGACAAACAGCTGAATGATGCCCAGGTATAGCAACACTTGGGTAATAGCAGAAAACCAGACAAGCATCGGCATCAACTTTGAATATAAAATATAATTGTATTTACACAATGAGGTAAAAGACATGAACAATTACATGCTGATATTAGTTTATTGCACTGAAATCTTACCGCCATTGCAAAGTAATGTTCTTCATAGCTAGCTCCAAAGACAAACTTCGCACCATGGTGGCCAAAATTTACAAAAGCAACAATCTGATCGGCGACCCATGTGATAACATCATTGCCTGCATCCCATCTGAGTACGACCAGACCCAGTACAAATTGTACAATCAGGCCCATGTACACAGTTCGCCATGGTACCTGGTCAAAATTTGAATACCCAAGTGCCATCATACATTATCGAACGGGGTTCAGTGTCAATTTTCTCACCTGCTGCAAAAGCATAGCTTTTCTGATGTTTGCTTCTATGATGTATTTGGATGACATTGTTGTATACTGTAATCCAAGCCTAGTGTTCAGCAGGTGCAGTGATTCGTACCTTTGTATGCGCTGTGGAGAAGATAAAGCTGACTGCGACCAGGAAGACAATCCCACACAGGGATACCAGATTGCCTGGACTCTCACGCCCGATGTCGACCGCCAGAAACACGACCACACCAGCTGCCACCAGCACGTACCAAACACTAGGGCGTAATGAGTAAAACATCATACATACGTCGGGCATTGACATACATATTCCAGTAATGGAATATCTGAAAGATCTAGTTACGTGTTATTATATTACGTGTTGTTATATTATGTTTTTCATCTAGTTATTGTAAAAAAGGAACAAATTAGAATTAGAAACTTTAAATACATATATTCTCATTCTGCAATATCAAATGACATATTATCCTGTAGCTGAAAATGCCTACTGTATACTGACTCTATACCGTTAGCATATAAGGTTGTTAACAACTATTCATAGATATCAAACAATAAGTAGTGTACAGTACATTCTGCCCACTCTCCAGCACTCAGATATCCGCGTGTTGAGCAGGTCATGGTACCAGTCGGAGATTTGTTGTCCTTGTAAGTTGTATATCGTATACCATACAATGTATACAATAATTAGTCCATCAAACACCAGCAGTGGTATACTGCCATCTAAGCTGTATTGTATCGATATCACCAAGTAAGCTGACAGGATTCCTATCAACAACAGCTTAGCGATATAAATTATCCACCCCGAATTATGTCGAACCCATCTCAGACACTTATCTCGCTTTCTGATGCATTGGTCAAAAATATCCACATCAACGTTTTTGTTATCATCAAACTCGATTTTGTATGTGGCAGCCATTAGTACAGTGGTAAAGATGGAGAAAAATAGATACTTTTATATCTATTTCCAATTTGAAGACACCAGCTAAGCGTGTGGTTTGAGGGGCATCGTTGACATCATTCAAGGCAATGTACGTTTGTATCAGTTTGTATCTGATTAATGAGATAAATATAGGTGAAGTGGTAGTTTTCACACACCGGTACATGTTGCAAGCTCAAACGATCTGTACACATATAGGCTATTTATATGGTGACCCATATCATGTAACATGTTCTGACAGTGAGGATTGTATTTGCATTTGGAAGGTATAAGAATTAATATAATACTTGGTGGCCATTCCACCACCACATAATATGCCTATTGGCAAACATAACGTTCAGTATTAGAATGTGAAATTAGCAAGCATGCAGATTCTTCGGAATTTGTAACATGGCTTTGTTTATAATTGAGCGTTCATTGTTCTTAATCCAAATAGATTTTTGGATGCAGTGGATTCGTAATCAGACACCAAAGTTAATACGCGGGGATGTATATATCAGATGAGCCTGCTCTATAGCCCTGCTCTGACAATGCTGACGAGTCACTCTTTTCTGAATCAATTCGGGAGTCACGGTCCGTATGAATTGTGTGTACATTCGCATAGCAATAAAACATTGCAGTTGCCCGTCTAGGGACTATCACGGTAGCTCAAACTACTCCAGCACTATCGAACGCACTATGCAAACAGGGACATCGACAGGCCCCAGGTTGTTCAAATTGATTTCGTGAGATACATGTATCATGGCAACGCAGACGTAAGAGACATATTTTTTAAAAATATAAAACAAGACATTTTACACCTAATTGAATATAGTTCACCCTTCTTCGGTAAGCAATGGATATACGATTAAATGGATCAATTTGCTGCTTATGACGCAGGGCCTAGGAGATAATTGGTAATCCGAGGGTATCAGGGTTACTTGGTATACGATATATAATGGGAGATATGTGCTACAGAAACTACCCACCAACATACCATCTTCATGCTATACAACTTCATCGACGTAACTGTAACATTATCTCAAGACAGACTTAATGGACGAAGAAGGTGTCGTGTTTGGAGACAGTGATTCAAGTCGATATTCAGGACGCGGGGCTGAGCAGTTACAGGGTACTTATTCAGACAGCAACTCATATCTTCGAAAAAGGAAAGGCTATCATAGACGTGTCGAGTATTGTGTTGTAACTCGCTGGATGATACATGATATACATAAATGGATTTTAACGGTATTGGAACAAGGATTTATGCAGTTCGCCTCAAAAATGATTTGGTGGCTTTAATCATCAGTAAAACCTGTAGCGATGATATGTGACGCATCCTCGCTCGATATGATTTGTGTCTTCACAAAGTTACTAGCCTAGTGCAAACAATTAATGTATATGCACAGCCATAAAACGACTGTGGCGGGAGGTTCACACGTGGTAAATCGCTATCTAGTATGACGACTTAGACCTCAATGTAGTTGTGTGTCGGTGCCTGCGGTCTATGAGTACCGGTACATGAAGAACAGACCCAGCAGTGGGCTGTAATAGTCGAGTCTCAGGCTTCATCCTGAAATTACATGTATCCAGGCCGTCAGACCTAATACACCACAGCCAACGATGTCTCAGGATTACATTCAAGTTCATTTTAAATATAAAGCGAAAAAGGAGGAACAGGTCAGTGATGTGACCCGTGAGTCTGAGTTTGACGGATCCAGAGATTATCCAGAGTCAAACATGCCCCGCAATGTGACGTCAGCGAACCGCGCGTCGCTCGTCACGTACTATTTCCATGACGATGTGCTTGACGAGAACCGGATTACTTTGCCAGCGGCGCTGCTCGCGGAGCTGGCTGATACCGGAAGGGACAGTGCCGTCAGCACCCTGTCCACGGTCGTCCTCTGCTTCCACGGGAACGAGAATCACCGGCCCCAGTGCGTCAACACGGGAACCGGCGGTTCCACGTGCGAGCCGAGGACACAGACTGCCACGTGCCCCAGGGTAATGCGCTCGAATGCACAGATCCGGCAGGAAGGTGACACGGGGCACGATAGGCGGTGTTACAGCTCGTTCAAGGGTCGGACCGTGGTCAAGAAACCAACTCCAGTACAACTGACAAACCTGGACAACCGAAAACATTCAAACCCAAATCATAGGTGGGTAACCAATGACCATGGTTTAGGCCTAGTGATATGCAAATAACCTTTGTCCTGTTCCTGTAGCATAACATTTACTATATGTGGGCTGAATATTTCAGGTTCCATTCACGCCATCAGAGAGTACACAGCGCCAAACCCGAGTCAAGTTCTTCCAAGTCCTCCGGCCATAGCACACCATACGTCACCATGACTACCCTCTCACCCCAGGGACCTTGGAGTCCCAGGACTCCCGAACATGTCGGTACGATCGGCGCCGAGGTGTTACGAGTCTCCAGCCGCCCCGTCGTCAGGCTGCCTCCCGTCACCGGCAGTTCATGTGTCCTCCACTAGATCTCAACAAACCACTGTTGTCTGGGTGTTTATTTTGCCAGTTCGAATGGATGGATTTTAACACTATTTGTTCAAAGGAGAAGGAAAGAGATAACATAGGCCCAAGGGACATGTAGCTTACCGGCTAGCCAATAGGTGATCGGACCAATGGTCTGGTAACTTGAAGGTTACAAGTATATTCAGCATATATCATTTCCTATATGTCCACATTTGATTTCTAAGCTGTAAAGTCGATAATAAGCAAGATAATAGCCATTTTTTGCTTTGACCTTGAAAATTAGGTCAAAGGTCAATTTCAAGGTCATCAAAGTATTCAATATATATCATTTCCTATATGTCCGCAATTGATTCCTAAGCTGTAAAGTCGATAATAAGCGAGATATTAGCCATTTTGTGTTTTGACCTTGAAAATATGGTCAAAGGTCACATTCAATGTCATGAGAATATTCAGCTTATATCATTTCTTATATGTCCTCAATTGATTCCTAAGCTGTAAAGTCGATAATAAGCAAGATATTAGCGATTTTGTGTTCCAAATGAGGTCAAAGGTCAAATTCAAGGTCATCAGAATATTCGGCATATATCATTTCCTATATGGTCACAATAGATTTCTAAGCTGTAAAGTCGATAATGAGCGAAATATTAGCCATTTTGTGCTCTGACCTTGAAAATGAGGTCAAAGGTCAAATTCAAGGTCATGAGAATATTCAGCATATATCACTTCCTATATGTCCACAATTGATTCCTAAGCTGTAAAGTCAATAATAAGCGAGATATTGGCCATTTTGTGCTCTGATCTTGAAAATGAGGTCAAAGGTCAAATTCAAGGTCATCAGAATATTCGGCATATTTCATTTCCTATATGGTCACAATAGATTTCTAAGCTGTAAAGTCGATAATAAGGGAGATATTAGCCATTTTGTGCTCTGACCTTGAAAATGAGGCAAAGGTCAAATTCAAGGTCACGAGAATATTCAGCATATATCACTTCTTATATGTCCACAATTGATTCCTAAGCTGTAAAGTCAATAATAAGCGAGATATTGGCCATTTTGTGCTCTGACCTTGAAAATGAAGTTGAAGGTCAAATTCAAGGTCACGAGAATATTCAGCATATATCATTTACTATATGTCCACATTTGATTCCGAGCCTCTAATCTCAATATTAAGTGAGATATCAAGAACATTGTGGCCCATTATAAAGCATAGGAGATTTTAACATGGGAAAGTCCTATTTGGGCCCTGTAACAACATCAAAATGGCCGCCACACGCAGACCGGCGATTCAAGAGCATCGAAACTTATACACATTATGAAGATACATGAGGGGAACATTTTGAAACTGAAATCTCAAAACTGATCAGACAGTTTTTGAGAAAATAATTTTTAAAGTTGAAAACATGCAAAAACAGCCATTTTCGGCATAAAATGGCCGTCAAAACTGAATAATCGATTCAATAAAAAAAAAAATGAAAAAAAAAAACGTGTGGGGGTATTAACCCAATACATATTCACACAAATTTATGGACAAATTCATCAGCCCCCCCCCCCCCTCCCTCCCAAAGAAAATGTTAACAGATAATGTGGCGGACGACGACGACGACGACGGACGAAAAACCACGACAATAGCTTATCGGCCCTTATGGGCCGGTAAGCTAAAAAAGCGTGCACGATAAGGGACACGAGCTATACTTCCCAAGAGATGGGAAATATTTAAGTTGATTTCTTCACCTATGAATAATTGATTGACTGGATAATTAACAGATAATTAATTGTATTTTTGGGATTGGATTTAGGAGAGCTCATCACACAATGTTACAGATTATCACCGTTTTGATCAGGGGCATTATTGGAATTACGTGTACACAGCACTGTACATACAATCAAAAATACATGGCCAGGTTTATGATGCAATTTATACAGTTTGGGGAATGTACAATCTTACTCGATACAGCTCCCATTCTGAAGAAAATACTGAGTGAAATCTTCCAAGTACAAAAACTTTTTCAATGGTGAAAAAAAAAAACAAACCTATGGTCCGATAACCTATTGCCATGGCGTTGCGTCCGTCGTCCGGCGTCCGTCCGCCAACAATTTTATTTAAAATCGTTTTTTTAGGTTACCGGTCCTTTGGTCCGATAACCTATTGCCGTGGCGTTGCGTCCGTCGTCCGTCCACATTTTTATCATTAAAGTTTACAAGCGAATATTTCTGAAATTTTTGCACAAAAATACCTAAAAATATTTCCAGGAAAGGTTTTTTTTAGTTTTTTTAATTTCGCATTTTTTTTAAAATGGCGGCCGTTTTCGTCGAAAAATGGCCAATTTTGGACTTTGATGGTCGTTTTCTCAAAATCTGTTCAGTAACTTTTTTTCTTATTGATGCATGACACTCCTCCTATGTACCCCTGTGACATGTATAAATTTCGTTGCCCTTGAATCGCTCGAAGTGGGCCATTATGGGCCCAAACTCGGCCCAAATGGGACTTTCCCAAGTTAAGTTCTCCTATGCTTTATAATGGGACAAATTAAGCCTAATATCTCACTTAAAATTGAAATTAGAGACTAAGAGTCAATTGTAGACATATAGGAAATGATATATGCTGAATATTCTCGTGACCTGGAATTTGACCTCTGACCTCGGTTTCAAGGTCAGAACGGCCATTTTCGTCTAAAAATGGTCAATTTTGGACTTTGATGGTCGTTTTCTCAAAATCTGTTCAGTAACTTTTTTTCTTATTGATGCATAACACTCCTCATATGTACTCCTGTGACATGTTTAAATTTCGTTGCGCTTGAATCGCTCGAAGTTGGCCATTTTGGCCCCAAACTCGGCCCAAATGGGACTGTCCCATGTTAAATTCTCCTATGCTCTATAATGGGACACATTAAGCCTAATATCTCACTTAATATTGCGATTAGAGACTAGGAATCAATTGTGGACATATAGGAAATGATATATGCCGAATATTCTTGTGACCTTGAAATTGACCTCTGACCTCGGTTTCAAGGTCAGAGCACAAAATGGCTAATATCTCTTTCATTATCGACTTTACAGCTTAGGAATCAATTGTGGACATATAGGAAATGATATATGCTGAATATTCTGATAACCTTGAATTTGACCTTTGATCTCATTTTCAAGGTCACAGGACAAAATGGCTAATTTCTCACTTATTATCGATTTCACAGCTTAGGGATCAATTGTGGACATATAGGAAATGATATATGCTGAATATTCTCGTGACCTCGAATTTGACCTCCGACCTCAGTTTCAAGGTCAGAGCACAAAATGGCTAATATCTCGCTTATTATCGACTTTACAGCTTAGGAATCAATTGTGGACATATAGGAAATGATATACGCCGAATATTCTGATGACCTTGAATTTGACCTTTGACCTTGTTTTCAAGGTCATAGTACAAAATGGCCAATATCTCGCTTATTATCGACTTTACAGCTTAGGAATCAATTGTGCTCATATAGGAAATGATATATGGTGAATATTCTCATGACATTGAATTGGACCTCTGACCTCATTTTCAAGGTCAGAGCACAAAATGGCTAATATCTCGCTTATTCTTGACTTTACAGCTTAGTAATCAATTGTGAACATATAGGAAATAATATATGTTGAATATTCTGGTTACCTTGAATTTGACCTTTGACCTTATTTTCAAGGTCAGAGAACAAAATGGGTAATATCTCTCTCATTATCGACTTCACAGCTTAGGAAATCCATAGTGGACATACATGTATAGGGAATGATATATGCTGAATATTCTCATGACCTTGAACTTGACCTTTGACCTCATTTTCAAATTCAGATCACAAAATGGATAATATCTCACCTATTAACGACTTTACAGCTTAGGAATTAATAGTGGACAAACTAGAAATGATATATACTGAATACTGTGACCTTGAATTGACCAATGCCCTTATTTTCAAGGTCAGGGACAAAAGGCTAATATCTAAAATATATATTGTCCGGTAGCCTTTCTTAGCCCTTGGGCTAATTTTAAATATGTCACCAAGGCACACAAGGGAAATCTTATGCATGGTTTTGAAGAAAACAGTCTTAAGAGATTTTGAGAAAATGGCTGCCCAAGTTCGAAACTGGCCGTTCACTAGCAAGCAAGGCCGTTTTGACCTTTCAATGTCATTGAAGGTGAAATTCAAGGTCACCACTGGAACCGCAATATATGAGTTCCGGTTTGAATGTCCCGGTTTGAATGTGTTCTCGGAGTTTACTCTATACAGCTTAGCTCCCATTATCTGATTATGAAGGAACATTGAGTAAAAGTCTGAAAACATTTTCAGTGGTGAAAAAAAACCCGGCGATTCAAGGGCAACGAAACTTATGCACATCACAAAGGTACAACCTGTCTGAACAGTTTTTGAGAATTTTGGTCAAGATTTCCGCCATTTTGGAACAGGGGCGCAACCACGGTGTAAAAGTTGGGGGGGGGGGGGGGGGTGGGGGGGGGGTCGGTCCAATGATCGGGTAAAACATGATTTTCTAACGCGAGCCCCAAAAGGGTGAAGCAACACTATAGGGGGTCTAGGGGCATGCCCCCGGGAAATTTTTGGAAATACACATGATAAATGGTGGTTTCATCTGATGGCTTTTAAAAATTAATTCCACACACATATAACATTATATCTCCCACAAAAAAAAAAAAAAACACAACTGTCCCAAAGTTGGGGTGGTCACCACAAAAGTTGGGGACCCGACACCCAGAGTGGTTGCGCCCTTGTTTTGGAAAAAGGCAAAAATAGAAGAAAAAACAATACCCTGTTTTTGAGAAAAAAAAAATCAGGCATTTTTCGGCAAAATTTAAAGAAGATTCGACTGTAAACTTTAACGATAAAAATGTTATTGGACGACAACGACGACGGACGCATCGCCATATGGCATGCCAATAAGTTATCGGACCATATACTTGAATGGATAGTATGAAAATGAAAGAGAACATTATTTCTTAGAAAAAAACAACACTTTGTTGGTTCCAATAACTAAATAGACACAATAATAGATATACTGTTGATAATTGGCAAAGATTAAAGTTGGCAACAGCCAGTAACACTAACACGTATAGGCCTACAGTTGTAGATTCTTTCTCTCAACAGTGATTGCATTTTTATTCACGAAACAGTGTACTGGAAGATGCATGTTCAAGTAACTTGCAAATAAATGCGATTGTCATATTTTCCAAACATTATTTAAGTCATGTCTGTCCGTATTGGTAGAGCCAGCTGCTGACAGACCTACAATCTCTCGGTGTTAGAGTCACACGTGTTTGCGTCCGGACGTCATTTCGGGGGCTCTGGGGCAGCACAGAGTCCTTCGGTGTCAAGGTCATAATTATGTGATTTGGGACCTCAGTTTCACAGCTCGGAGATGTCACAGTATCGCGTATTTTGTTGCTGTATTTTATGTCCACCACAGGAAGAGATGGGGAACTTCTGGTCTGAGCCCTTGCACGCTGGTCACCATTGGACTTGGTCACAGAACTCGAAAATAGTCTGGGCAGAGATTTCTCAACACTATTGTCCTTTGAAAATGTTCTGTGCCTGACCCCGAGGTTGCCTGGATACATCAGATGCTCTCCCTCTGAACACCCAATATCTCCTGTAATATCTTCGTCCTGGGAACAGTTGGCTCGTGGGGACTGCTGGGCAGTAATCATGGCAACCCGCGGGGCCTTCGTGGCGCCCACACACATGTCGAAGTTCTGTACAGATAGTCGTCGGTTGTGTCCGCATAAACTATAATTGCAAAAAGAAACATGGATCCACACATGCAGGACTACATCAGACTACAGGGCATTAGCAAAGAGCTTATAAGCTCTTTGTGATTAATCTACAGGTGCATTCGGATCGAATTTAAAATCAACCGTCACGAAAACTGAACTACATTATGTGATTTACCTGCGCAGTGAGGTGGAGCTGTGTACGGTGTTGTACATGAAAGGTATGAGGCGCTTGTTCTGTCCTGACATCCTGGAGCTAGTGAGCTCGGTGTTACTCTGCTCGCGCCTGTAGAAGACCAGTCGGCCCTTTCCCCCGAAACCACAGGCCTGTTCGCTGTCACCTCGTGTCTGTCTGCTGTCGCCCGGCCTGCCTATGGAAGACTCCGCTCTGCTGACTCTCAGAGCCGACCTCCTGGTCGCTCGAACGTCTCCGCTCACCGCTCGGTGCTCCGGACCGCGGAACTCCATAGAAACACGCGCCACGGGAGTCACGCGACCACTGGTTACCATGGAGACACGCGCCGGACTGCCGATGCTCGCAGTCAGCTCACGGAGGAGGTCATCAGGGATCGTGATCCTGTTTTCGTCGCCGTCAAAGTGGT
Organism: Terebella lapidaria; assembly: GCA_949152475.1. Classification (NCBI taxonomy): domain Eukaryota; kingdom Metazoa; phylum Annelida; class Polychaeta; order Terebellida; family Terebellidae; genus Terebella; species Terebella lapidaria. The sequence goes on along the minus strand of OX424557.1, from coordinate 51,300,048 downwards.
AATCGACCAGTGTGTGGTGGGAGTTGTCCGATTCACGAGGATACTTCATGATGCCAGCCTCACAGATACAGACTCCACATCACGTCACTTACTGATCTAACTCCGGCACGCGTATTTCAATCCCCCAATGTTAAAATGTCAGTATAATATGGGTTCAGCCGTGAAGCAGGGTTTAACACTGATCAGTGATCGGATTCCGTGAAGAAAATCAGCTCGGACTCGAGCCATAATGATACAGTATTTCTAAACTTTCATTAACTAAAATCATGGAAATGCAAGTCAAATATTCACTCGCACTTCATGGTCGCACCATATGTTTGTCATGATTAAACTCAAGCTGTTTGATTTTCTCGGATGGTCCAATATTTAAACTTGTCCCTAGTCAATATTCCTGAATCAAAGTTGAATAGCCAACACAACGGCTAGATTGATTCAAATCATAACACGCCAGAAAAATCCTCTCCAGAAACTGAGTCCGCTTTGATAAATGCCGTGTTCGAAAACAGCATATCTCTGAACTTCATTTGTAAACAGTGTCAAATATCTGCAAATTACATGACAGTTTGTTCACTTGAGACAGGCGAGGACTTGCACAGGCAGTGTAAGTCCGAGATTACGGCTGACTTCAAAGCGGCAGGTGTGAGCGAGCGAGCGAGGGTCGGCCATGCAGTACTGACCCGCGACTTGCCAGCCGTGCCTGTATCAACCGTGACACTAATCCCATCGGGCTCTCTGTTCGACGATGATTGAATGTTAATAAATGGCTCCCCATCTCGTCGTTTGGCCCGGTCACTCAAGCCTGTGTATTTGTCACCATCAAACAACACGCACAGTCGTTCGCTGCTCATTGTTTCCAAAGTACAGCCAGCGCAGAAATACAGTCTATCAACCAACCACCAATAAATCCTGGTTTTATTGTCTTTTTGTCATACATGGACATGTCCTCTCGAGATATTGGTTTGAGCCCAATGGTCTTGGATCTACGTGAACGACACATCCCAAATGTGGTATATTGTAGCCTATTGATCGTAGTGTATAAGTTCTGGGAGCTGAATTGTTTCCATTTCCTAAGTCTGGACGATACTATCAGGGAGTATAAAGGATTGGTCAGTAGTGACGGAAGGGTACATCACGGGGTGACACAAAAAGTGCAAGGAAAGAGCCGATGGTATACGACATGCAGTCATTGCAGTGCGCTTACACATCAATATACCACACAGCATGCAGTTAGTTATCTCAATAGCTTCGCCCGCCGACAATCGCTTCGCGACAAAGCAAGAACACGATGTGAGCTATTCAGATGTTCGTTGGTACTCCTTGTGGGCAGTCGAACACGTCCAACCAATCACACCGAAATACATCGATATCTCAAAACATTTGGAGATCGTATCGGTTCTCTGCATAGAAAGCCTTAATCATCCAATAACAGTACAACATCGGCACCTATTTACAATCCATTTATTATGCAAATTATGGACGTGATATCCACACATGATAGATGAATGTATATTTCCAAAATGTCAGGGCTATATTTGCTAGATACAAGCAAGTCCATGGTTAATAATATGTTGCAAAGAAAAGAAATCGAATTTGCGTAAATGTACATAATAAACCATATAGTAACTATACATAAGCGATATATAGCCTACACACATGTATCAGTTTTACATATCTTGTGGCCCCATAGAATCAGATTAGTCAAGTGCCTTGAGTGGAAATAAATAAACATTGTAAATTAGTTGACGGTATAGATCTATAGAAAGTAGTTTTGTTCATCGAAGTTAATGATTTTCGAGGCCTATATATATAGCCAGGGCCGGCCTTGTAATTTTTTTTTTTTAGGAAATGTCCATGAACAGTAGCCTACGTCACTTGTTATGTCGCTAGAAGACCTGAAATATGACAAGGTTAAAACGACTTAAATCTAATCCTTTTAATTTATTACATTTCTATTGTGTACGTAAGACCTATATGAGACAACTCCATTACCTGCCACACAAGCCGTCATGAAACACGCAAAACTGCCCGCCACCAGCGACCGCAGCGCCATCTGGCTGATCTCACCTGCATGTCATTTATAAGCTACAGCTTGGAGTATTCTCCTCTTCAACATTCTTTTATTGTTATTATTATTAAACATATTTATTTGAGTTGGATTTCTCAAATATCCAAGGGCTAAACTAGTGAGATTTCCAACATAGTTTCACATAGGCCTATATATACATGTAGAACATATACGGATACACAGGTTAACATATACATATGTAAACATACACATATTCTCCAATATGTTCACAACAGACATGACATAAGATCAGCATAAGATGTTAATGTATATGTACATGAATTTGAATATGTTGAATAAATATTTTGGAGTTGAATTGAATTGAAAATGGCGGGAATGTTGTGGCGGGAATGTTGTGTTCGTTGATATGGAATAACAAATATACTGACGCCATACTTGCGCAGTATCATATAAAACCTCACTCTTTTTATCCGGAATTAAAGAGGAGAACATGGCCACTTGCATGCCGATGGTGCCGAAGTTGGAAAAGCCGCACAGAGCGTAGGCGGCGATAGTCTCAGAGCGCTCCTGTGGATACATGTAATGTGCTACACACAGTGTCATTCCATAGGGAGATAATTAATGCATGAATTATGCATCTAAGATAGCCTGGTCACGGCACCAAACTTTTGTGTCAACAGTTCAAAAAATAAATTGTGTCGGATCTACAGAGATTACAAGGGAAGTTAGCTCAGAGGTTCGCAATGTTATGGTTTTGACTTTTGATTTAGCTGGCTCAGGTTTGAACCTGTATTCGCCACTGACCGAGATGGATGGCCCGATCCCTGTCTTCCTGTTCTCAATCAGCTTCGACAGATCTATGAAAGCCACGAACTCGTTGATGATAGTTTTAGTACCAATCAGTTGTCCAACAAGCGCACAGTCCTCCCAGGCCACGCCCATTAGATACACTACGGGCATCAGGATACTGCCCATGATCTTCTACGATATTGTAAATAAAAGAACATGTCAAAAATGCCTTTCTGAGAAGTGCTGCAACTGATTATTCATCCGCCGTGTTTGACAAAACCATAGAGCTACTTGTTGAGTAGCCGGCCTCTGGTAGGGCCTATCGACCCCGATTCGAGGTGTAGGGCAACATCATAAGGCCATGGTGATGGAACGTGAGTAGGCTACACCTGTCACTTTGTAAATATTCCATGAATCAGAAGTATCGATCAGCATTAATCGACTTACAGTCAAAACTAAAACTATAAATGTATTGCGAATATATTGCATGCATATTTACCGTGAATGCCCAGTGACTTGCCTCTATGCCGAGGCCGTGAATGCCCAGTGACTTGCCTCTATGCCGAGGCCGTGAATGCCCAGTGACTTGCCTCTATGCCGAGGCCATACATGCCCAGTGACTTGCCTCTATGCCGAGGCCGTGAATGCCCAGTGACTTGCCTCTATGCCGAGGCCATACATGCCCAGTGACTTGCCTCTATGCCGAGGCCATGCATGCCCAGTGACTTGCCTCTATGCCGAGGCTGTGAATGCCCAGTGACTTGCCTCTATGCCGAGGCCGTGAATGCCCAGTGACTTGCCTATATGCCGAGGCCATGCATGCCCAGTGACTTGCCTCTATGCCGAGGCCGTGAATGCCCAGTGACTTGCCTCTATGCCGAGGCCGTGAATGCCCAGTGACTTGCCTCTATGCCGAGGCCGTAAATGCCCAGTGACTTGCCTCTATGCCGAGGCCGTAAATGCCCAGTGACTTGCCTCTATGCCGAGGCCGTGAATGCCCAGTGACTTGCCTCTATGCCGAGGCCGTGAATGCCCAGTGACTTGCCTCTATGCCGAGGCCATGAATGCCCAGTGACTTGCCTCTATGCCGAGGCCGTGAATGCCCAGTGACTTGCCTCTATGCCGAGGCCACACATGCCCAGTGACTTGCCTCTATGCCGAGGCCGTGAATGCCCAGTGACTTGCCTCTATGCCGAGGCCATACATGCCCAGTGACTTGCCTCTATGCCGAGGCCGTGAATGCCCAGTGACTTGCCTCTATGCCGAGGCCGTGAATGCCCAGTGACTTGCCTCTATGCCGAGGCCATACATGCCCAGTGACTTGCCTCTATGCCGAGGCTATGCATGCCCAGTGACTTGCCTCTATGCCGAGGCCATGAATGCCGATTCTGTCCCCGAACCACGACACCGTGGAGTTGAGGAAGGCGAGGATGGACACGAAAGCCACCAGGACAGCCAGCATATCCGCGACAATCTGGACGGACGCCAGGGCTCCTCGGTAGAACATCGCCAGAATGTTCTTGCCCCTCCTGAAATGAGTGTTATGTTTGGGTTTTGTATATACATAATCTCGTATCTTATCATTGAATGCTAATACATTACATACTTGTACAGCTGTAATCAGTTGCATGCTATGGTGTTCACGGATAACTCACGGTTTGGATAGCTTGAGTTTGTTGTCTTTCAGTGGTTCGGTCTCAGGGAAAATGATTTTGGACAAAACAAGCGCGGCCGGGGCCGACATACACGAGGCTGAGAGCAGGTGACGAGCGGGCACCTGCTCAAACAAACATCACTGTGGTGATACTGGATGCACTTACGATCGTTAGTGCATAGATCCTCTCAGGATCTATGATCAAATGACAGGTCCATTTGTGATAAATGGACACTCTGAAGGTAGCTTGGTGTTTTGGTCAAAGACATGCGTAGTAATTTCAAGCAGATCACGCTTTTTTTTTTTAGATATGTTGAGGAAAAGAATTAGCGATATAGGCCTAATACGTGTATATTGTAATATGTCCATATCATACACCATTTGATTTATGCGACATAAATTAGCGAATGTCACATCAAAAATAGGAAATATGTATATATTAGAAGATCATCTATACACATCAATACGTGTCAATTGGTACTTTATTTCACGTTTAACATTTAAATAACGTAGATTTGAATTAATGAAGAAAAGATCGTTGGGGAATCTTCACATGTTCGTTGGGGAATCTTCGATTTTACAAAAACAAAGGTTAGGGAATCTTTCGGCTTTTTTTCAGACGAGTTTTTCATGCTCAAACCAACATAAATCGCCATGTATTTGCAACGAACGGTTGTTTTGTGCGCATAAGAATCAACAGATGCATGTATGTATCGATCACAATCGTAATTATCGGGAAAATGAAGAAAATTCAAACGAACCGCGAGTGGGTTCGCCATTGTGGGATGCACTAACGATCGTTAGTGCACCCCAGTCTCACCACAGTGAACATGGTTAAATTGTGATCCGCATCGTTGTTAATAGGTCTGGAGTGCATGTGTGTAACGGCTCGTATTCGATTGATCAAGGGTACGCGTCTACATGAATCCTTGAAATGCCTGTGACATTAAGTCGACTTATGGTCGAACTGTAGTTGAGCATTCTAGCAGAGTGACATACAGATATATATGGACTTTGTGTGACGTTTTGAGAATGATAACGCCGTGCATGGCATTTAGATGTGGTCTATGGTGTCCCTACCCCAAAGGTTTGGAAGACTGGGAAGAGGGAGGCGGTGATGCTGGCGAGCCCGCAGACCATTGACGAGTGTATCTGAGATAGGGTCAGGTCTGGCAACATTGACCGGATCGTAATCGCCGCCGCGGCCTGCAACAGTGTAGAATGGGGCATAGTGATCCATGGACACCATGCAGAATCCTTTTGTAGTTAAAGTGCATCGTTGAAGAGTTCAATAATCTACGCACTATGAAAATGCTACATTTAGACTGATCTTGATGGGCTTTGATCAGTATATGTTTGGAGCTTACAGGTCCCAAGAAGATGTTGGTTATTGCCACAAAGGCCTCGACAGGACTAGTGCCCACACAGAAATAGAGCACCTCACCCAGAACACTGGCCAGCACCGGCAGGATCCCGAAATACAGCAGCAGCTGGGTGACGGCCGCAAACCACAGGATCGCCGGGCTCAGCTGGACACGCAGAAACATGTTTGATAGCCACTGAAGGAGTGGTCAGTACTGACTTTAATACCGGAGTACCCCGTGCCTGGGTTCACCGGGTCACATTCTACATGAGCATTTTGGAAAGGATTACCGGTACTAGACGTCAAGACAGTAATATTTTCTCACAGAGAAAGCGAATCCGTGTCTGTTGTACGCCTCGCCAAACACAAATCTGGATCCGTAGTTCCCGTACTCGAGGAAAGCTATCAATTTGTTGGAGATCCACTCTATGGCTTCACTGCCCGTCTCCCATCTCAGCACCACCAAGCCCATGACCACTTGGGCCAGTGTACCAGTGAACACCGTGGCCCAGTCCACCTGGCAGTGGGCATAGGGCCATTACACATGTAATACAGAGAATGACCACGTGTTCGTGGGGGGAAAATAGCTGGGATATCCTTTATCAGATCAACGAGTACAATACCTTGTGTGGTGCGGTTGACGCCATTACGCTGACGAGGATGTAGAAGACAATACCACAGAGGGACACTAGTTTCCGTGGGTGATCGATCCCCACAGCCACGACCAGATAGACAGCCAGGGCCAGGGCCGAACCGACGTAAACGGCTCTACAAGCGCGTTAGAATAGAAAACATCGTAACATACTTCTGACGAAACTAGACTGGGTAAAACACACAAAACCGGCCTGGAGGCCAAGAAAACTAGTTCTGTCTAGATTGTGAGACTGATATTTTTAAAAATACAAATTCTATGACTTACATCTTAAACTATTCATTTCCATGAAGACCTACCTTCTTGCATGCCTTCTGTATTTCCATAGATACGCTACCACTCTGTGCCAGTATAGTGCAAAATATTTTCTGTGAAGCCATTTGCCGCCAATACCGAGAAGATAGAGGAGAAAGCCCGCCACAGCCACGAGAAGAGGAATACTGCCGCGGAGACTGAACCTGACTGCCACCACCACGTACACACACAGCACCAACACCACAGCTGCCTTCAAGGCGTATTGTATCCAACCGGCGCGTCCTTCTACGGAGTCAGCACACCATTGTCGCCTCTTCTCCAGCAAGACAAGGAAAGATATCTCGTTGGCCATAGATAAATGTGCTATACTTTACTAGCAATGAAGTTCAAAATTCCCATGGAATAGCGAGCCATCATCGAAATTAGTCAGTCCGTGATGAACAACTAAAACTGAGTCGCAACATGAGGGCATACGACATTAGGACATGTGCATGGTAAAACACTTCGGAAACTTAAATAACCCATGATAATTAGCAAGGCAAATTATCCAACTACAGATTGATTAGCATCGAAGTTGTAGGTTCTGTTCAGTATGCAAGTAGTGTTAGTATTAAATTACATTCAACAAATGTTCTAATGCATCATTTCAACACTGTTCATGAAGGATTTTCGTATGTGGATTGCATCGCAAATTTTTGCTAGAACAATTTGAAGCAACATACTGAAATAAATATCGTGCACATGTTGATGTGAATGTTTGGTCAATCCGTCCAGCAACACTCTCCAACAAAGGCAACAATTAGGTAGAGAAATGTGATACAGACATGATACAGATATTTCATTGTTATTGATGTCAGAGTAGTTTGTTCCATTGATCAAACACAAGTGTTCAAAATCCCTTGAGTTTGAGGAGAAAGAGTCTGTTCGAAAAGGATGTACCACATAATATTTTCCGGCAAGGAATCAGAGCTAATTAACAGGCAGGAAACTAGACATAAAAGCCTATACTTTTAGGCTTTATGACATCCCCCAATTTTTCTTTCTTCTAATTGTGAAATCACACTGATAAAACAATACATAGGATTATCAAACACAGGTGAAAGCAGTTGCCCACCAGATATTTGCCATCAGAGTATAATTATTCAGTATGTTCCTGGCTTCCATAATATTCTTCAGGTATTATTGCCAAATGTAGAATAATATGCTTGTAAAGAATCCCCTGTCATGGTAATGGTCTCATGGATAACAAACCATGGAACTTTCATTCCAGTACAATCATTTTAAAACTTGGTGTATGTACATATAAAATCATATATAGTTTGAATTAGATAGCAATTATATCAAGCACATGAAGTTGATAGTGCATTTTTAACTAGACGTCAAGGCTCTCAGACCTTGGAGGCATTTTAGGGTGAAGCATGAAGTTTAAAAAATCCCAAAATACTGACTCAGGAAAACATGACAAAGCTCTCAATGAGACCTATAAGACATTTATGCAATTACATGTGAAGGACAGACTTAAGATTATCTGTCCAATGTATTTTGCTCTAGGTCGCACCGATTCCGAAATGCCGACTCGGCGAAAAAATTTCAGGTCAAGGTCAAAGTACATAATTAATATCCTAATATCCCTTAGATATGTTTTTCTAGGGCCACTCCAAAAAAAAATTTCAGGGTAAGGTCAAAGTTCGTCCCTAGTACCCCATTGAGATGTTTTTTTCTAGGGCCACGAGTCCGAAAATAACGTCCGTTTCGCTCTATGACGCACCGTTTCCGAGATATCGACGAAAATGTAAAATGCCGACTTGGCAAAAAAATTTCAGGTCAAGGTAAAAGTTCATCCATAATAATACCCCTTAGATATGTTTGTCTATGGCCACGAGTCCGAGATATTGACAAAAATGAAAAATGTCGACTCGGCAGAAAAATTCGTCTATGAATTTGAGGTCAAGGTCACCTATATTACCCCTTAGACATGTTTGTCTAGGGCGACGAGTCCGAAATAAAAGTCCGTTTCACTCTAGGACGCACCATTTCTGAGATATCAACGAAAACAAAAAACGCCGACTCGCCAAAACAAGGGCTAAGATAGGTTACCGGACAATTTTGGTTTTAAGCATTGCAGGTGACATTGTGACCCTGAGATTTACCAATCAAGGTCATCTTTGTGAAATCCAATGTCACCATCAGGTATGCTGCAAATGACTTTATATAATACAATACAATTGATATTTATAAAGCGCCCTATCCTGTGAAGTTTAATGCGCTATACAGGACATGATTTGAATAGGTGAGATTACTGGTCAACGAGTGTCTATTTCTGAATACGCCAAGCCAAACAGGTACGACTGTTTGGAGGTCGTTGGACATGCCAAACAAGAGGGCATTACAATAGTCGAGCCGCGTGAGAATGAGGTTTAGGACCATCGTGTGCGTGCTGTCTGTAGTGAGGGTAAGGCGCACTTTACGGAGTTTCCAGATGTGGAAGTTGCAAGCCCTGGAGAGGGCGTCGACTTGGGACGTCATTTGGAGGGTGGTATCGAACATGACGCCCAGGTTGCGGACAGCACCAGTCTGGATAGATATGGCTGATCCCCCGATCTCTATTTCCTCAAGACGAAACTTGGCGAAATGTGGGGCTGATCCAAGAAGTTTGATAACCGTTTTACTGGGGTTCATCTTGAGCATGTTGGTGTTCATCCATTTTTGGATATCACTCATGTAGTCCTCAATTCTGATGACATCATTTTTGACTGCATGTTGTGGATGGCCACATATAGTTGGGAGTCACCCGCGTACATGTGGAGTTCCAGACGGTGTTCTCTAACTATGGAACCGAGGGGAAGCATGTACAGTATAAACAGGGTCGGGCCCAGGACAGATCCTTTGGGTACAGCCCAGTTCATGACCGAGGGAGGTGAGTTTGTTCTATCAATTTGGACGCACTGTGTTCGTTCAGAGAGGTACAACCTGAACCATTCCAGTGGGACGCCATGGATTCCCAGCGCAGTCTCCATTCTGTTCAACAGGCGAGAATGGTCGATAGTGTCGAACGCTGCACTAAGATCAAGCATTATGAGAATTGTGACACATTGGCGATCCATGGCGCACAGTACGTCATTTTGTACTTTTAAGAGAGCAGTTTCGGTGTTGTGGTACATCTTGTATGCTGATTGCAGAGTCTTATGAAGGTTGTTGCTGTTATGATGTCAGCTGTTTGACCCGATCGAGGACCTTCGACATGTACGGCAGGTTGCTTATGGGCCGGTAGTTTTGCAGAAGGTTGTGATCCATATCGGATTGTTTGAGGATTGGGGTAATCACAGCTGTTTTGTAGCATCGTGGGACTGTGCCAGAGAAAAATGAGCTTTTTATTATATCTGTGATACGTGGAAGTAGGGACTCAAGGACTGACTTCAGCATCCATGATGGAATCGGGTCCAGGGTGCTGGACTTTGTTGGAGATCTGGGGATTATCAGCTCGATGTCAGCGGCTGATACTGATTGGAAGTGTTCCCATGCTGACGTTGCCTGGGGTAACTCATGATGACCAGGTTCATCTGTGGAGGTTTCAGATAGGGACTGTCGGATTTTCTTGATCTTGTCATCAAAGAAGATTGAGAAACGTGAGGTTATTTCTGTGGGACAGTTCAGGCAGTTTCCGGACAGATTGTGTCTGTGTGATTTCATTCAGGGCACCAGAAAGTGTTATTTCCAGACTCACTGATTCTGGATTGAAAGTAGGTACACTTTGCACTGTACAGCAGGGAATTGTATGTCTTCCGCTCAGTTTTGAACAGTTCAAGGGCGGCAGGTGATTTAGTTCTCCTCCACTGACGCTCGGCCCTGCAACGTTTGCGTTTGGCCGCATGAAGGTCATCCGTGTAGTACGGTAGTACAGGTCGAATAACGACCGTCCTAGACTTCAATGGAACGTGCTTGTCGGGGAGATCAGCAAGGATTGAGTTGTACGAGTCGGCGATTTGGGACACATCGTTTGATGGAGATGAGGCTGCCATTTTGAGTGCGATTTCTTCCTGGAAGGATGCGAGATCCACCGACCGTAGTTTTCTTGCCGTGATCGTCTTCTTTGGTAGGGTAGGTTTGGAAAGATTGATTTTGCACTTGATGAGATGATGGTCGGTGATTAGGTCGAGAACACTGACGTCCTGTATGAGGTTGTCCTTTTCATGGGAGATGACCACGTCCAGAATATGGCCATGTACATGAGTCGGTTCTGTGATCAGTTGTCGGAGGTTGAAGCGGGAGATCAGCTTGAGGAATTTTGCAGCGTAGTAGTCATTTTTATCATCTAGATGGAAGTTGAGGTCTCCCACTAAAACAAGTCGTCCTTGTGATGTGGTGTACTCCTGGAGGAAATCTGGAAAATCCTCGAAGAAGTGAGGGATTCTTAGTTTGTTTGCCTTTGTTGGTGGTGACCGGTACCCAACACAGAGGGTGATGTACGTGAAGGCCGCTTCGAACACCATCTCACAGAATTCAAAACTTCAAAATTTTCAAGTGAACTTTTAAGAGAGATTTAGGGTGTCTCTGTATAGAACGGCGACGTCGCCGTGGCCTTCTGCTGCTCCAGACATTGGGACGCTATAGATGTCGTATCCAGGTATATCTAGAATCTTCAGGTAGGTTGAATATAGAGGAAGGCGCAGGATATAATACTTGGGCCGAAAAATCAATCAATATTGTCAGCAGAATCATCAGTCTGAAGATGGTAAAACACTCTCCATAGCACTGTCCATGACACTTTTGACCCATCACAATAGACAGTCTAGATCCGCAGTTCTTTATCTATCCAATGGTGTTAGAGACACCGCACCACTCTCAGTATACTGGTTGTTTTCATGAAAAAAACTTGAGAGCTTCATTTGTGGCAGCCTCACGACGCACAACACAGATCCAGAATGTGTTCTGATACATTATGACATAATGTTCATATAAGCTCTATCAACAAGTATTTTGTTTGTAGAGGCCAATTTACACATGTCAGGTCATGCAAGATTTTGAGGTTTTGCCTTCAAGGTCATTTAAGGTCAAATTCAATGTTACCAAAAGATCTGCTATAAATACATGACTTCTTGTAAGCTCACACACAATCCTAACCTGTATGTGCAAGTGTTTAAGCCTCAGTGGCTAATTTACACATTACACGTCGGACATTTAGCACTCAAGGTCATCCAAGGTCAAGCTCAAGGACATCATCAGTTGTTCCATATATGACTTCCTATATGCTCATAATGCAAACCTAAGCTCTATCTACAAGCATTTCATCTATCGAGGCAAATCTGGGCATTTTTTTTTACACCAAAAATGGCTGTTTTGACGTTTCAAGGTCATCAAAGGTCGAATTTAGGATCACCACACAAATCGTCATATATGATTTCCTGTTTGAAAGTGCCAATAGCTCTATAACAGGCCAAATCAGTACCTAGGCCAAATGATCATAATGCATCAGTACCAAGCTGAAGGATCATAATGCATCAGTACCAGGCCAATTGATCATAATGCATCAGTACAATACCAAGATATCATAATGCATCAGTACCAGGCCGAGTGATTAATGCATCAGTACCAGGCCAAGTGATCATAATGGATCTAGGCATGCCGAGTGATCATAATGCATCAGTACCAGGCCCAGTGATCATATGTATCAGTACCAAGCCGAGTGATCATAATGCATCAGTACCAAGCCGAGTGATCATAATGCATCAGTGCCAGGCCGAGTGATCATAATGCATCAGTACCAGGCCAAGGGATCATAATGCATCAGTACCAGGCCAAGTGATCATAATGCATCAGTACCAGGCCCAGTGAATATATATGTCAGTACCAAGCCGGGTTATCATAATGCATCAGTACCAGGCCAGTGATCATAAAGCATCAATACCAGGCCAAGTGATCATAATGCATCAGTACTACTCTGAGTGATCATAAAGTACCCAACGGAGTTATGATACTGCATCAGTGTCTGACTGAGAAATTATAAAGTACGAGCCCAGATCAAGTGATCAAGTTTATCAAAACCAGTGATCATAATGTAGTCATGTCGGATCAGAAGATCATAACTGTCCCAACTAGGTCATGTGATGAGGACAAAAAAAAGGTCAGTTAATCGGGATACTAGATTATTATCTTCCAGTACTGAGATCAGATTTGATTGAATATTTCACAAAAAACAAGCAAGCAAACAGCAAACATGCTGCCACTTGATATACATTCTAACTCCTCCCCATACAGAATAGTGAGAACATTCTGAGAGACAATTTCTGGTAGATTGAGTGGTATATTTCCACTGCTGGAGGACATAAGTTGAGGATGTTCAATCTGTCAGTACCACACAAAACAATTATAATGTATCGAGGTCAGTGATCACAATGTAGGAGTATTGAAGAGTTATCATATCACAGCGAGTGACCAAAATGTATCAGAACCATCTCAGTGATCAAAATCCACTGCAGTGCAAAGCACTGACTATCAATAGATTACTGAGAGATTTTTTTTTTACATTCATCCACACCAGATATTTAAATTTGCTTATTTTATTTCCATGACAACTTACATGTACATACAGTCTGAGTGGTGGTCAATTATACACCACTGAGCCAAATCAAGAACACTGTACATACCTTTGATGGTGTGCAATGAAACAAGTGCTATGCTTCGATGAATATCGGAAATACAATGTACAAAAACTTGGATCAAATGATAATGGTTGGAATGTCTAAATAAGAGCAAGTACTGAATAAATAATCATATTGCACAAATGCAGTACACTTTGTATTATTGAAACAATATCAGCATTTATCACTCATTTATCACTGCAGCAGTTGGTTATCAGAAATACATGCTTCAAAAGTCAATTCAACTACATACCAAATTGGTGCCTTTGAAAATAAATGTATCCAAACAAACAGTATAAATACATGAACACATGTAACCATATCTTGCACTCATTATTTAGAGAAATGAAGTGCCTCAACAAAGACGTGGTTTAACACATCTCATTCCGAGAGATAAATCATGACTATGATTCAACTGTGAGCTAATACATACATTGTACTTACATAATACCACCATCATGCTTTAATCATGCTAAAAATACATATCATTTTTCAACAACAAGATTCATGTTGAGATTCAAATTTAGGCTGCCCATCAAAATAACTCGGGTCTGTTTCAATACCAGTTGATCAGCAAGGAAACTGTAGGAAACAAACACAAGTTCTTTCCAATTGTTTTGCAGTGTATTTTGCACACAAATGAAACACTCATTTGTCTCCCAGGTTTTGCTTTCATTCATTACAAAACACAATTATGTATATATAAATCCCAGCATGCATGATATGCAAAAATTATCACAGCATTTTGAATACCACATAAATAGGCTCAACACCAAAAATAAAGATGATACACATAGCAACAACAAAAGTCGTGTCATAGATAAATAGCAATAGCCTAAGTATGACACAATTATATGGATAATGTCCCACACAGAGACATGCACTCCTGTCACAGACAGGGACTATAGATTACAGACAGACACACACAGATCATAGGCACTATTGTACGACACAGATTTTGCTGTCGCGTTGTGACGCGGTGCGAGATTCTGGTTGCTGGACCTCCCGGGCACTCAGTCGGGCTTGCTCAGACTGAACCTTCTCCAGCTGACTCTGTCAATGTCAAGTTACAGTGGCTGGATTATATCCGTCATTCAATGTATAATATTGTCGCTAATTTATTCATCAAAATATCACTGATAAGTTATCAACACTATATTACCGTGCAGAATGCATGTGAAGACTGGGACTTGTACACACAAATGCTGAGTTACAGCCTGGGTTCCTGAGAGCATGTGAATATCGGGACTTATTGACAATAAAGGTGATTTACACCATGGTTTTCCGATGGCTCATACCTGTAGAGTGAGCACAATGTTTAGGTTGTCCTTGAGCTGACTGTTCTGCTGCCTCATGTCCTCTCGCAGATTCTTTATCTCCTCCTGTAGCTGCATCTCTCGGCTCTGCAGGAGTCAAGGTGCATCAGTAGATGGACCAACAACAACCACATTTATTCCAGTATGAACCCAGATATATCCAGTGGTTATTGCTATTACAGGCTACAATCTTGTTGTTAAAATCAATACCGCAAGGTTTATCCTGCAAGACCATTTCATGTGCATTCAAATTTTATGTTGTCGAGCATTCACCTACATGTTTCAACCAGCGGCAAATTGATCATCAAGAGGTGAACCTCTCAACCCCATTACTACAGCTTTCTGCTCGGCATCCTTCCACACTTCCCACAATGCCCCCCTCCCCCTGTACCCTGGCTTTCTGTTCGGCCTCCTTCCACAGCTCCCACAATGCCCCCCTCCCCCTGTACCCTGGCTTTCTGTTCGGCCTCCTTCCACAGCTCCCACAATGCCTCCCTCCCCCTGTACCCTGGCTTTCTGTTCGGCCTCCTTCCACAGCTCCCACAATGCCCCCCTCCCCCTGTACCCCTCTGTACTACAGCTTTCTGCTCGGCATCCTTCCACAGCTCCCACAATGCCCCCCTCCCCCTGTACCCTGGCTTTCTGTTCGGCCTCCTTCCACAGCTCCCACAATGCCCCCTCCCCCTGTATCCCTCTGTACTACAGCTTTCTGCTCGGCATCCTTCCACAGCTCCCACAATGCCCCCCTCCCTCTGTACCCTTCTGTACTACAGCTTTCTGCTCGGCATCCTTCCACAGCTCCCACAATGCCCCCCTCCCCTGTACCCCTCTGTACCACGGCTTTCTGCTCAGCCTCCTTCCACAATGTCCTCCTCCCCCTGTACCCCTCTGTACCACGGCTTTCTGCTCGGCCTCCTTCCACAACTCCCACAATGCCCCCTACCCCTGTACCCCTCTGTACAATGCCCCCTCCCCCTGTACCCCTCTGTACCACGGCTTTCTGCTCGGCCTCCTTCCACAGCTCCCACAATGCCCCCCTCCCCCTGTTCCCCTCTGTACCACGGCTTTCTGCTCGGCCTCCTTCCACAGCTCCCACAATGCCCCCCTCCCCCTGTTCCCCTCTGTACCACGGCTTTCTGCTCAGCCTCCTTCCACAGCTCCCACAATGCCCCTCCCCCTGTACCCCTCTGTACCCCGGCTTTCTGCTCGGCCTCCTTCCACAGCTCCCACAATGTCCCTCCCTCTGTACCCCTCTGTACCACGGCTTTCTGCTCGGCCTCCTTCCACAACTCCCACAATGCCCCCCTCCCCCTGTACCCCTCTGTACCACGGCTTTCTGCTCGGCCTTCTTCCACAGCTCCCACAATGCCCTCCTCCCCCTGTACCCCTCTGTACCATGGCTTTCTGCTCGGCCTCCTTCCACAGCTCCCACAATGTCCCCCTCCCCCTGTACCGCGGCTTTCTGCTCGGCTTCCTTCCACAGCTCCCACAATGCCCCCCTTCCCCTGTACCCCTCTGTACCGCGGCTTTCTGCTCGGCCTCCTTCCACAGCTCCGACAATGCCCCCTCCCCCTGTACCCCTCTGTACTACAGCTTTCTGCTCGGCCTCCTTCCACAGCTCCCACAATGCCCCCTCCCCCTGTACCCCTCTGTACCACAGCTTTCTGCTCGGCCTCCTTCCACAGCTCCGACAATGCCCCTCCCCCTGTACCCCTCTGTACTACAGCTTTCTGCTCGGCCTCCTTCCACAGCTCCCACAATGCCCCCTCCCCCTGTACCCCTCTGTACCACAGCTTTCTGCTCGGCCTCCTTCCACAACTCCCACAATGCCCTCCTCCCCCTGTACCCCTCTGTACCACAGCTTTCTGCTCGGCCTCCTTCCACAACTCCCACAATGCCCCCCTCCCCCTGTACCCCTCTGTACCACGGCTTTCTGTTCGGCCTCCTTCCACAGCTCCCACAATACCCCCTCCCCCTGTACCCCTCTGTACCACAGCTTTCTGCTCGGCCTCCTTCCACAACTCCCACAATGCCCCCCTCCCCCTGTACCCCTCTGTACCACGGCTTTCTGTTCGGCCTCCTTCCACAGCTCCCACAATGCTCTGCTCCCCCTGTACCCCTCTGTACCACAGCTTTCTGCTCGGCTTCCTTCCACAGCTCCCACAATGCCCCCCTCCCCCTGTACCCCTCTGTACCCCGGCTTTCTGCTCGGCCTCCTTCCACAGCTCCCACAATGCCTCCCCCCCCCTGCCCCTGTACCCCTCTGTACCGCGGCTTTCTGTTCGGCCTCCTTCCACAGCTCCCACAATGCCCCACTCCCCTATACCCCTCTGTACCACAGCTTTCTGCTCGGCCTCCTTCCACAGCTCCTACAATGCCCCCTCCCCCTGTATCCCTCTGTACCGCGGCTTTCAGCTCGGCCTCCTTCCACAGCTCCCACAATGCCCCCTCCCCCTGTACCCCTCTGTACCGCGGCTTTCTGCTCGGCCTCCTTCCACAGCTCCCACAATGCCCCCTCCCCCTGTACCCCTCTGTACCACAGCTTTCTGGTCGGCCTCCTTCCACAACTCCCACAATGCCCCCCTCCCCTTGTACCCCTCTGTACCGCGGCTTTCTGCTCGGCCTCCTTCCACAGCTCCCACAATGGCCCCTCCCCCTGTACCCCTCTGTACCACAGCTTTCTGCTCGGCTTCCTTCCACAGCTCCCACAATGCCCTCCTCCCCCTGTACCCCTCTGTACCGCGGCTTTCTGCTCTACCTCCTTCCACAGCTCCCACAATGCCCTCCTCCCTCTGTACCCCTCTGTACCGTGGCTTTCTGCTCGGCCTCCTTCCACAGCTCCCACAATGCCCCCTCCCCCAGTACCCCTCTGTACCACAGCTTTCTGCTCGGCCTCCTTCCACAACTCCCACAATGGCCCCTCCCCCTGTACCCCTCTGTACCACAGCTTTCTGCTCGGCTTCCTTCCACAGCTCCCACAATGCCCCCCTCCCCCTGTACCCCTTCTGTACCGCGGCTTTCTGCTCGGCCTCCTTCCACAGCTACCACAATGCCCCCCTCCCCCTGTACCCCTTCTGTACCGCGGCTTTCTGCTCGGCCTCCTTCTACAGCTCCCACAATGCCCTCCTCCCCCTGTACCCCTCTGTACCGTGGCTTTCTGCTCGGCCTCCTTCCACAGCTCCCACAATGCCCCCCTCCCCCTGTACCCGTCTGTACCACGGCTTTCTGCTCGGCCTCCTTCCACAACTCCCACAATGCCCCCCTCCCCCAGTACCCCTCTGTACCACAGCTTTCTGCTCGGCCTCCTTCCACAATGCCCCCTCCCCCTGTACCCCTCTGTACCGTGGCTTTCTGCTCGGCCTCCTTCCACAGCTCCCACAATGACCTCCTCCCCCTGTACCCCTCTGTACCACGGCTTTCTGCTCGGCCTCCTTCTACAGCTCCCACAATGCTCTCCTCCCCCTATACCCCTCTGTACCACAGCTTTCTGCTCGGTCTCCTTCCACAGCTCCCACAATGCCCCCCTCCCCCTGTACCCGTCTGTACCACGGCTTTCTGCTCGGCCTCCTTCCACAACTCCCACAATGCCCCCCTCCCCCAGTACCCCTCTGTACCACAGCTTTCTGCTCGGCCTCCTTCCACAGCTCCCACAATGCCCCCCTCCCCCTGTACCCCTTCTGTACCGCGGCTTTCTGCTCGGCCTCCTTCCACAGCTCCCACAATGCCCCCCTCCCCCTGTACCCCTTCTGTACCACAGCTTTCTGCTCGGCCTCCTTCCACAACTCCCACAATGCCCCCCTCCCCCTGTACCCCTCTGTACCACAGCTTTCTGCTCGGCCTCCTTCCACAGCTCCCACAATGCCCCCCTCCCCCTGTACCCCTTCTGTACCGCGGCTTTCTGCTCGGCCTCCTTCCACAGCTCCCACAATGCCCCCCTCCCCCTGTACCCCTCTGTACCGTGGCTTTCTGCTCGGCCTCCTTCCACAGCTCCCACAATGCCCCCCTCCCCCCTGTACCCCTCTGTACCGCAGCTTTCTGCTCGGTCTCCTTCCACAGCTCCCACAATGCCCCCCTCCCCCCTGTACCCCTCTGTACCGCAGCTTTCTGCTCGGTCTCCTTCCACAGCTCCCACAATGCCCCCTCCCCCTGTACCCCTTCTGTACCACAGCTTTCTGTTCAGCCTCCTTCTACAGCTCCCACAATGCCCCCCTCCCCCTGTATCCCTCTGTACCACAGCTTTCTGCTCAGTCTCCTGCCACAGCTCCCACAATGCCCCCCTCCCCCTGTACCCCTCTGTACCACGGCTTTCTGCTCAGCCTCCTTCCACAGCTCCCACAATGCCCCCCTCCCCCTGTACCCCTCTGTACCACGGCTTTCTGCTCAGCCTCCTTCCACAGCTCCCACAATGCCCCCTTCCCCCTGTACCCCTCTGTACTGCGGCTTTCTGCTCGGCTTCCTTCGACAGCTCCCACAATGCCCTCCTTCCCCTGTACTCCTCTGTACCACAGCTTTCTGCTCGGTCTCCTTCCACAGCTCCCACAATGCCCTCCTCTCCCTATACCCCTCTGTACCACAGCTTTCTGCCTTGCCTCCTTCCACAGCTCCCACAATGCCCCCCTCCCCCTATACCCCTCTGTACCGCGGCTTTCTGCTCGGCCTCCTTCCACAATTCCCACAATGCCCCCTCCCCCTGTACCCCTCTGTACCGCGGCTTTCTGCTCGGCCTCCTTCCACAGCTCCCACAATGCCCCCCTCCCCCTGTACCCCTCTGTACCGCGGCTTTCTGCTCGGCCTCCTTCCACAGCTCCCACAATGCCCCCCTCCCCCTGTACCCCTCTGTACCGCGGCTTTCTGCTCGGCCTCCTTCCACAATGCCCCCCTCCCCCTGTACCCCTCTGTACCACAGCTTTCTGCTGGGCCTCCTTCCACAGCTCCCACAATGCCCCCCTCTCCCTGTACCCCTCTGTACCACGGCTTTCTGCTCAGCCTCCTTCCACAGCTCCCACAATGCCCCCCTCCCCCTGTACCCCTCTGTACCGCGGCTTTCTGCTCGGCCTCCTTCCACAGCTCCCACAATGCCCCCCTCCCCCTGTACCCCTCTGTACCACGGCTTTCTGTTCGGCCTCCTTCCACAGCTCCTACAATGCCCCCCTCCCCCTGTACCCCTCTGTACCACGGCTTTCTGTTCGGCCTCCTTCCACAGCTCCTACAATGCCCCCCTCCCCCTGTACCCCTCTGTACCGCGGCTTTCTGCTCGGCCTCCTTCCACAGCTCCCACAATGCCCCCCTCCCCCTGTACCCCTCTGTACCGCGGCTTTCTGCTCGGTCTCCTTCCACAGCTCCTACAATGCCCCCCTCCCCCTGTACCCCTCTGTACCGCGGCTTTCTGCTCCGTCTCCTTCCACAGCTCCCACAATGCCCCCTCTCCCCCTGTACCCCTCTGTACCGCAGCTTTCTGCTCGGTCTCCTTCCACAATGCCCTCCTCCCCCTATACTCCTCTGTACCACAGCTTTCTGCTCGGCCTCCTTCCACAGCTCCCACAATGCCCTCCTCCCCCTGTACCCCTCTGTACCACGGCTTTCTGCACGACCTCCTTCCACAGCTCCCACAATGCCCTCCTCCCCCTGTACCCCTCTGTACCGCGGCTTTCTGCTCGGCCTCCTTCCACAGCTCCCACAATGCCCTCCTCCCCCTGTACCACAGCTTTCTGCTCGGACTCCTTCCACAGCTCCCACAATGCCCTCCTCCCCCTGTACCCCTCTGTACCGCGGCTTTCTGCTCGGCCTCCTTCCACAGCTCCCACAATGCCCCCTCCCCCTGTACCCCTCTGTACCACAGCTTTCTGCTCGGCCTCCTTCCACAGCTCCCACAATGCCCCCTCCCCCTGTACCCCTCTGTACCACAGCTTTCTGCTCGGCCTCCTTCCACAGCTCCTAAAATGCCCCCCTCCCCTGTACCCCTCTGTACCACAGCTTTCTGCTCGGCCTCCTTCCACAGCTCCCACAATGCCCCCCTCCCCCTGTACCCCTCTGTACCACAGCTTTCTGCTCGGCCTCCTTCCACAGCTCCCACAATGCCCCCCTCCCCCTGTACCCCTCTGTACCACGGCCTCCTTCCACAGCTCCCACAATGCCCCCCTCCCACTGTACCCCTCTGTACCGCGGCTTTCTGTTCGGCTTCCTTCCACAGCGTCTCTCGCTGCTGGAGATGTTCTCGCTCCAGTCGTTGTAGGTGGTCCTCACTGCGCCGTTTCTCGGCACGAAGCCGCTGCAGTTCCAGCTGCAGCTCCGCCATATTCTCCTGCTTCCGTGTCAGACTGGCACGCACTGACGCCGCATCTGTACCTGGTCCTGGGCGGTCTCCTGCCACCGGGTGGTCAAGCTCAGGCTTCGGGTCTGACCTGGGACAAGGCAGGTGCAAGGTTTTAACTGGTGATGCATAGTTTTCCTGAGTGCCCCTTCAGAAGGGTGACAATCATTGTTCACTTTCTATCTACATAGGCCTTTAGTTTATTGATCATTAACTGGTGAACAAATGAAATGAATTCCCAGAAAACTCAGCATCTTGCACTGTGAGTCCTGTCTCCTGACCTGCGAGTTTTGCCCTGTGCCCGGAGGCGGTTGAGAGGCTTTTGACTCTGAGTCGGTCCGACCTTGGACTTGACAACACTTGGTCCAGGCACTGGTGCTGCGACACGCTTGGTGGGTCCGGGACCTACGTTCTTCTTCACAGACACACCTTTGGCACTGAAGTGTTACATGAAAGGAAAGTATTTAAAATCAACTTGAAGTATCCACAGAAGATTTGATTTACCCTCTTGAATATCACGAGCATTGACTATTCATTGCCAAGAACATGTACATGAACACGGCACACAACAGACCTGATGGTAAGGTTTCCACTTGAGCTGCTGGTGGAGAGGAGGTCAGCATTGTCATGGCAACTATCTGAGGACTTCCTAATCCCCATGTCTGAACCTGCAGCATGCTGTGTGGAGACAGTTAGGGCAACAATGCATCTTGCACTGTGAGTCCTTTTTGCATACATATTCTATAGCTATCATGTAAGTTTTCTATAATCATGATAATCGGTTCCCTTAAGCTAATCACCTTTAATATATGACTTCGTCCTGTGTTTGTTGATGGTTTCGGAGCTGCAAAAACAACACAAAAGTACACAATTTAAGATTACTATAGGCATGATAATCTAGAACAAGATTCACTGTTGTTTTTTCTCACTGATAAACTAGGTGTTGGGAAAAAAGTTCAAAGAGCTGGAGCTTAATATTGATTTATTTGGATAGTTGTAGAAATCGTTTGGATGACCCTAAGCTAAATGGTAAACCAGTTTGACATTTTTCTTGACACATTTTGATGTTGACTACTCAAAATAATTAGTGTCATGCCATTACACATTATCATTCAGATTAGGATATAGGTAACTCTATGTTCGAGCATTTTATGTTCGTAAACCAATTTAGTTTACGTACTCGAAGCCATTTGAGGTCAAGTTCATGAACATCAAAAGATGCATCATACATGAATTCCTATTTGTTCATAAAGTTTGAGCTTTATCTTAATATGTTTTGTGATCAATTCACCTCATGTACACAGTTTACATGACTTATAAAACTCACATAACACCAACCAAATACCTGTTTTCAAATAATCAGTATTCATAGACCATATTTATATTTTTTAGGGAGATGGAATCTGAGATGATCAGTCCGAATGGGCTGGTGGGTTAGAAACCCCACTCAAAACCTTTAGGATCATCTGAGGCCATCTGCGATAATCAGCTCGAATGGGCTGGTAAGCTTAGAACCCTCCTCCCACAAAAAAACCCCAAAACTTTAGTATATCTAAGGCCATCTGTGATAATCAACTCGAATGAGCAAGTAAGCTCAGAACCCACCCCCCCCCCCCCCCCCAAAAAAAAAAAAACCTTTAGTATCATCTAAGGCCATTTGTGATAATCAGCTCGAATGGGCAAGTAAGCTTAGAACACCCTCCCCCCCCCCCCCCCAAAAAAAAACCCAAACCTTTAGTATTATCTGAGGCCATTTGCGATAATCAGCTCGAATGGGCCTGTAAGCTTGGAACCCCCCCTATGAGATCAAGTCATATAAGGGTCCCCGTCCACGTACCGTGTTGTAAGTCACGGTTGATACAAATACTGCTCATGGAGGATTCTAGAATGTTGTTCTCATCATCAGACCGGTCACTGTCGGCGTCTCTTGCTGGGCCGTCCGGGACCTCCGAGTGAGCCAGCTCCTCCTGCAGCCAAGCAGGTATCTGATGGGAGATAGGCAAAACTGTCATACATCTTTGGATAACTAGTCACTGAGCTCCACTGTACTTCATGTTTTATATATACATATCAACCTCAGATTTTCAAATTTCATTTTCCACAATTACAAATTTACAGTACAAATGCATACAATGTAGTACAATTTAGAAGGTCACTTCAAATTCGAGTTATTACAATACTTTACATATTCTATGTGCAAGTGATAGCTGTCACAAGTCTTGCACAGAAACAAATACAGTGGATCCTGTGTTAAAGACCACCTGGTTTGAGAGACCACCCTGTGTTTTAAGACTGCTCCACTTGGTCCCAAGTGGCCTTTTAATGAGAGACCACCTGTCATTTAAGACCACCTTTTGGGGATCCCCTGGGTGGTCTTAAAACACAGGATCCACTGTATCTACAAGTACACTAATGTAAAGCAAACATCAATATATATATCTATTCACAGTGCATAATACATGTATTGATACATGTTTTACAGATTTATACATGGAAATAAAACTTGCAATATATTACATATACATGTAGTAAAAGAATGATTTGTTAATTGGCATGTTAGGACAAAAGGTGTACATGTCTATTATTAGCAATTTCTGTAATGGTTCTGTTTGTAGTAATGAGAACTGTAAGGCGCATGTACAGATATAAATGTTAAGCAGCGAAGCAGCACAACACTCAGTGTTCAATTCTTCTACATGTAACGAAACAAAAGCTTAAGCTAGATACCGATCCCATTGTCGAGGTGTCCAGTCTATTGCTCGAATTGAACCGCTCTTGGAGTAAACTTTTCCGCTGTTACATAAACGTTTTGAGGATTGTGACAAGGAACAGACAAGACATGAAGCTGGAGGCATGTCTGCATGACTTATTGTGGTATGTGTGACTTACTGTAGTATGCATGACATAGTGGGGTACTGACCGTGCCACAAGTGTCAAGTTCCGAGGCCTCGGAGGAGTACTCGTCTCCTCCCTCTCGACTGGAGGCCGACATCCCGTGTAACCCATCAGGCACGTCCAGACCACTGCCCGTAAACCGCTTCCTGCTACAAGTATACACAATATAACACCATACTAGTTACTCAAATCGTTTACATTAGTTCCCTGCAAGACGAGATGTGAAGCAGCCCCACCTGATGTACGAGCGCTTGCGGCGAGTGCGGCGTTTTGGGGGCGGAGCGGTCGTCTCCACCTGGATGAAAAGGTTCTCCCCGTGACAGAAAAACTGTGACAGTGTCACCGTATCGCCGGCTTCACTGTGCGTCCCGGACGAATCCATCCTGCGAGAGGATAGAGAGGAGCAGGGGTGGACACGTCTTAGATACCTGAGTCTGATACTCATTTCAAGAAATTGTTCTGCTGTTCGCTGAGAATTACCCACTTTTTACCATCAACAATACAACTGTAGCAATGACTGTGCAGAAATAGTCTGTGAGCTGACCTGATCAGGGGGACTGGATTGAGAACCACCTCGGTTTCTTCCTTGCCATCCCGGCTGTTGCTGAGAGTTCTGATGCGGCGAGGCACGGCTCCTGAAAACACACCACAAAACTGCCACTAATCCTGCTTCCTAGATTCTCCACCACACAAATCTGTAGACTTTGTCCAGTGCTGTTTAGAAAGAATAACAAGCGAAAGTCAATCTCCTGACAGACAAGGAAATATGGGATTCCCAACTAATCAGTTGAGTCCATCCCACCGATACTTGTATTGCTAAAACATGTAGAATAGATTTTGACTCTTGTCCAATGATATACATTACCGGTAATATACCAATGAGTTTATGGAGTTCACTCACTAGAACTAGTACAAGCTATACGTGTGTGGTGATGTTATCTCAGGAAAATCAGTACAAGTAAAATCAACTTGCAAAAGCTCGGTGAACTACATACTTTCATGGACAGAATTTAGTTGTCTGGTTGATTCTAACTTCACATTGTTACCACAATTATAGACTATTTCTTTATTGATTAAATTTTAAAACTAGACAATTCGGTCACCGACGACCGCATGGGTATATTCCCCTGAGGCCCTATCATCCCTGTTGTCCAAAATATGTTAATTCAGATAAAAATATGTTAAATATCATTACTGCCAGGCCAGTGTTTTTCGTCGATATCAATAATGAAAGTTCTGGACCTGAACTATTTTTATTCCATGCAGTAACACTCATAACAATTATTACCGGTATATTCATTAACTTATTATTTCTTACCAAATGTTTTCCACAGAAGCTTGTCACAGGAGTGGATTATGAAACCTTGCTCAATCCCCAAACATCATGGGAACAGCCATGAAATCTCTACATACTGGACAGAGATTTCTACTTTACCTTGTTGTGCCCAATACTAAATGTTTCTTGTCTTAACTATTTTTTATTGTGGTCAATGTTAGACTTAACTAGTAAAACTAATTATGTTAATTTATTTGGTTACAGCCATGAAATCTCTACTGGATAGAAATTTAACGTTGTTGAGCCCAATACTAAATGTTTCTTGTCTTAACTATTTTTATTGTGGTCAATGATAGACCTAACTAGTAAAACTAATGCTTACTTATTCAGTTACAGCCATGAAATCTCTACTGGACAAAACCTTTACCTTGTTGAGCTCAAAAATAAATGTTTCTTGTCTTAACTATTTTTATTGTGATCAATAATAGACCTAACTAGACATAAAAGCCTATAGGCTTTGTGGCATCCCCCAATTTGTTCTTATCATTTCAAATGGTCATACTGGACTGAGAAAAAAGGATACATAGGCCATTGTATGTGGGTAAGAGTGAGAGCTCATCAGACAGTTTCTTACCAGAACTGCTTTCTATTTCTACCAAATGAATGGACAATTACCCAGCCAATATTATTCAGCGTACTAGTATATTTAATCAGGATGTTCATGATTTTTTTCAGGTGCTCCTGTCAAATATAAAATGATATGTGACTAAAAGAATGCTGTGCCATCTTGGCCAATTTTGTGATTTCAAACTTGTACAATACTTGTACAATACAATACAATTTTCGCATTCATATTATAACCAAAGCCAAACATTTCCCAGCTAATTAAAACAATGATGATTTGGTCATTGCATGTGGAATAGAGTTGAATAACAAAACATTCAAACAATACATGTTTGTACAATATAAATGCAGACAGGGCAAATCATTCCCCAAGCATGTTGTGTCATGTGTGTTGGCTTATTAACCAACTATTGTATTCTGTGGGATGGAACTTCATTCTTTTACCACGTACACACACTAGTAAACCAGGCTTTGGAGGGGGGAGTGAGGGATTATGCATGGATATGAGCCTAGGGTCATGTTGGACATGCTAGTTTTACTGCTGTATCACTTGTCAGGCATGACTGAGCAGGGCTGGCTGAGAGGGGCGGAGCCTATTGCTGTGCTGGACAGACTGGCTGATCCTGTAAGGCATGACTGAGCAGGGCTGGCTGAGAGGGGCGGAGCCTATTGCTGTGCTGGACAGACTGGCTGATCTTGTAAGGCATTACTGAGCAGGGCTCTCATATACTGCACTGGCTGAGAGGGCAGAGCCTAGCCTCATGCTGGACATGCAGGCTGCAGTCAGTGAATACAGTAGCATGGCTCAGTTACAGTATTACATCTGCATGGGCGCAGGCGAGGGAAAAATTCTAAGTCCAAAAAAAAAAAAAAAATACACCTAAAAAAATTTTTTCCCTCTGGAAATTGCCTGAATCAAATTATGACATTGACAGGAATCGCCTGATTTTTTTTCTGAAATGGCCGCTGGCGGCCATCTTGGATTTCGGATCTCGACGAAAAACAATAGGGGTTAGGAGCAAAGTATTTCGGATGAGCTGTGAAAATTTCGGAAAGATAGATCAAGGCGTTCAAGAGTTATGATCCGGAAACCAAACGGCGGAAAGAAAAAAAAAAAAAAAAACAAGACAAAAACATAAGGCCTCCCGATTTTCAATCAGGATGCCTAATTAAAACTAATGTTAACTTATTTGGTAACATTATTCTGTTCACCAAAAACATCAGTTCTCTATTCTGAACAAGAATCCAGTGCCATTTGCTTTCATAGTACAGGTTACTGGAGTAATCACGAATGTGACAGTGGGTATTTTAATGGTCGTAATAAGTTAACCTGTTAAATAATTATTATTTATTTGATCATTCTGAAAACAATAGATTTCGTGTGACTGCATGTCGTTCTCATTGAGCCAGTGCGATTTCATCATCATTCATCGAAAACTCCCACTTGGAGTGTTCACAAACCATGTGTGTCAAACAGGCTAATTTGAGCACAAAATGTGTTGCCAATCGGCCAGTTTGGTTACTATGGCAACCACAGTCGATTAGTGTCGGGATCTTACCATAAGGTATGCCTGTATACAAAATTATTAGAATCAGTTAAAATTTGCACCCTGTAGAGCGTTCACAAGAAAATCTGTACGGCGGTAGCGGTGGCAGGACAGAGACAAATCCATAGTATCCGCCGAACTTCGTTCAAGGGATTCAATTATTTGCATGTACATGTAAACTAGTATTCAGATGCAAAAAATGTAGCAGATCAAAGCGAGTCCCTTGAATACTTTTCTTGATATCTGCGGTTGGAACATTCAAATTCAAGAAGATCCAATATTGATATTATTAACTCCTGGTAATTAGTGATCATGGTTAGTAGTGATTGGTGTTTGAATGAGGTATTTCAGGGCCTCATGATTGATTAGTTACTTATAAATTACTTCATTGGGTACCCAGCACTGCGAATCACCGGCAGAACTCGGGAAAGACATCAAGACAACCAATCAGAATCAAACACATGATGGTCTACAGAGCTCGCTTATCTAAGTCGGCCAACTACAGCCACAGTGACATCCACCTTTACGTCTACGTGTACTTTTCTTGCGTACAACCACAGGCAGTGGATGCAGTCTGTAGATTGTGGCATCTTCATCAATGAACTCTTCTTGGTCTTCCTCATCTTTGATTTCACCAGAGACAGGTCCTCGAATTCCACAGAACAAAAGTGTAAGTTTTCTCTGCAAACTCACATGACAGAGGCTTGAGAAGGCACTGGTAGTACCGGTAATAATCAAACACAGTCAGTCTGTTTACATGTTATTTGTCTGTATTTCAGCCACCCTGGAAGGTTTCCATGATGTAACTTTACACACTTAATTTGGGAGTCAAATGAAACTGCTACCAAGTTTCGTACTTTCAGGTCAAAACGAGGTTTTGCTATCAGAGTAAAACCAACATTAATTTTAGCCAGCTCATGGAATTTCTTTCATTGAAACACATATTTTGTGCATACGAGTATGCATGCCTTTTGAGTGGGGTCATTTTTGTGTTTGGCTGGAAAACACTGAAATGTATCTTCTGGCACAAAATTATGTAAACATGACCAAGTTCCTGCATTTAATCAAATGTCCATCTCCCGTTTTGGCTAAAATTTAACATTGGTGCAGATTGCCAACTATGTCAAATTTTGGGATTAATAGAGGTAGAAAATTGTCGATGCACTCTCAGGTGAAGTATTGCAAGTTACAGTATTACACAATCATGTACCTCAAAGCAGTCTTTGAACTGCAGACAAAAACATATGTCATAAACACTAAACAGGTTAGGAAAAATTAGCCCAAAGGCTAAGACAGGTTGCCGGACAATTTTGGTTTGGCCATGGCAGCATTGGCAGGTAACAGACCTTGAGATTTACCAATCAAGGTTCGCAGTGTGAACAAATGACCTTGAGATTTACCAATCAAGGTCATCCGTGTGAACTTCGATGTCACCATTACATGTATGTGTGCAGCATTTGATATTCTATATGTTCATAATACAAAGATATATCTGGGTGGAATCGTTTAGGCTGCTCAGGTCAATTTACACATTACGAGTCAGACATTTGGCACTCAAGGTCATCTGACGTCAAGATCAAGGTCATCATTAGTTGTGCCATATACGTCTTGCTATATGTTCATAATGCAAACATGAGTTCTATATGCAAGAATTTCATCTATAGAGGCAAATCTGGGCATTTTTTGACCCCAAAATGGCTGTTCCGACCTTTCAAGGTCATCGAAAGTCAAATTCAAGGTCACCACACAAATCGCCATATATGACTTCCCATTTGAAAGTACCAATTTCTAAGCTGTATCTTCAAGTGTTCTATGAGAACAGTCCTGACAGCTCCCATTATGAAGGAAAAAAGTGTCGAAAAATTTGTCCAAAATTTTTTTTCAAAGGGTGAAAAATTTTTTTTGCCTAGAAATGGCCCAAAATGGATATTAATGCGATTTGGGGCGAAAAATTTTTTTTTTCGCCGACTCGTCAAAAATTCAAAATGGCCGCCACACGGAGATCGGCGATTCAAGGGCAACAAAACTTATACACATCTTAAAGGTACATAAGGGGAATCTTTTGAAACAAAAATCTCAAAACTGATCAGACAGTTTTCGAGATAAGACAGACAAGGTGCAAATTTGGGCATTTATCGACCCAAAAATTGCTGTTTTGACCTTTCAAGGTCATCCAAGGTCAAATTCAAGGTCACCACAAAAGTCGCCATATATGACTTTCCATTTGAAAGTGCCAATTTCTAAGCTCTATCTTCAGGCGTTCTAGGAGTACAGTCCTGGTAGCTCCCATTGTGAAGAAAAAAAGGGCCGAACATTTTCTAAGTCCAAAATTTTTTTCAAAGGGTGAAAAATTTTTTTTTGTCTAGAAATGGCCCAAAATGGATATTAATGCGATTTGGGGCGAAAAAACATTTTTTTCGCCGACCCGTCAAAAATTCAAAATGGCCGCCACACGGAGATCGGCGATTCAAGGGCAACAAAACTTATACACATCATAAAGGTACATAGGGGGAATCTTTTGAAACAAAAATCTCAAAACTGATCAGAAAGATTTTGAGAAAAGACAGACAAGGTGCAAACTTGGGCAATTCTCGACCCAAAAATGGCTGTTTTGACCTTTCAAGGTCATCCAAGGTCAAATTCAAGGTCACCACACAAGTCGCCATATATGATATATGATAGGAAGCGTGTGGCATAGCCCTGTCATGCAGTCCCAAACCGGAATGGAACTCCACAGTTGTAAATATATCACACCCCATAATTAAGTTGCACTGCATAAAACACAAAAATGGGTTCGCCCAATAAAAAAAAAATATTTAATAAAAAAAAAAAAAAAAATATATATATATATGACTTTCCATTTGAAAGTGCCAATTTCTAAGCTCTATCTTCAGGCGTTCTAGGAGTACAGTCCTGGCAGCTCCCATTATGAAGGAAAAAAGGGCCGAAAATTTTCTAAGTCCAAAATTTTTTTCAAAGGGTGAAAAATTTTTTTTGTCTAGAAATGGCCCAAAATGGATAGTAATGCGATTTGGGCCGGAAAATTTTTTTTTTCGTCGACCCGTCGAAAATTCAAAATGGCCGCCATACGCAGACCGGCGATTCAAGGGCAACCAAACTTATACACATCACAGAGGTACATAAGGAGAATCTTTTGAAACAAAAATCTCAAATCTGATCAGACAGTTTTTGAGAAAACGACTGTCAAAGTCCAAAATTAGCTATTTTTCGTCAAAAATGGCCGCCATTTTGAAAATAATTCGAAAATAAAAAAACTAAAAAATACCTCCCTCTCGAAATATTTTTAAGCATTTTTGTGCAAAATTTCAGGAAGATTCCATCATAAGCTTTAAAGATATGAATGTTGACGGACGGCGGACGATGACGGACGACGACAACGACGGACGCAACGCCACGGCAATAGGTTATCGGACCAAAGGTTCGGTAACCTAAAAACCAAGCATGGAGGATCCCAATTATTCTCCTGCTTTCCAGTGCACCATTCATTCAATAGGATTAATGGGAACGAACCAATATCCGATGGTCCAGTATTACTCACCTATAATTGTATATGTACATATCTAGAGGTGATGCACCAGCTGAACAAAACCGCCACCAAATTTATCAACCATTACCAAATCTTCATGAAGTGTCAATACAGGACAGCACACTTTATAATCCAGCATGGTACGCTGCTTTAGACGCACACTTTCCCACAGCCATTACATCAATATACATAAGAACCCGGTTATCCCTTCATGGTAACCTCCGCGAAATTTTTCAGTCCACCCAATTTTTGTCCGTCGGTCGTCGATGCCGCCAATAACGCCGGTTAGAAATGTTGTTCTTACCGTCGCTCGTCGATGCCGCCAATACCGCCAGTTAGGACCGTCTTTCTTACCGTCGGTCGTCGATGCCGCCAATAGCGCCGGTTAGAACTGTACGTCTTATCGTCGATGCCGCCAATAACGCCGGTTAGAAGCGTCGTTCTTACCGTCGCTCGTCGATGCCGCCAATACCGCCGGTTAGGACCGTCTTTCTTACCGTCGGTCGTCGATGCCGCCAATACCGCCGGTTAGGACTGTCTTTCTTACCGTCGCTCGTTGATGCCACCAATAGCGCCGGTTAGAAGCGTCTTTCTTACCGTCGGTCGTCGATGCCGCCAATACCGCCGGTTAGGACTGTCTTTCTTACCATCGCTTGTTGATGCCACCAATAGCGCCGGTTAGAAGCGTCGTTCTTACCGTCGCTCGTCGATGCCGCCAATACCGACGGGTTAGGACTGTCTTTCTTACCGTCGCTCGTCGATGACGCCAATAGCGCCGGTTAGGACTGTCTTTCTTACTGTCGCTCGTCGATGCCGCCAATAGCGCCGGTTAGGACTGTCTTTCTTACCGTCGCTCGTCGATGACGCCAATAGCGCCGGTTAGGACTGTCTTTCTTACCGTCGCTCGTCGATGCCGCCAATAGCGCCGGTTAGGACTGTCCGTCTTACCGTCGCTCGTCGATGCCGCCAATAACGCCGGTTAGAAGCGTCGTTCTTACCATCGCTCGTCGATGACCCCAATACCGCCGGTTAGGACTGTCTTTCTCACCGTCGGTCGTCGATGCCGCCAATAGCGCCGGTTAGAATTGTCCGTCTTACCGTCGCTCGTCGATGTCGCCAATAGCGCCGGTTAGAAGCGTCGTTCTTACTGTCGCACGTTGATGCCGCCAATAGCGCCAGTGTTTTTATGAAGACAACAATATCTAGTCAAGTGATGATTGTCCGCTCAGGAGACAAGCAAGAGTCACAGAAGGGTAGAATGGTAGATGTGACTTCTTGTAAGGTATACATGGAGTCAATTTTAGCTATATATACTGGAATGACAAATGGTTATGATGGAGAAGTCACTACTGTCGCTCGTTGATGCCGCCAATAGCGCCAGTGTTTTTATGAAGACAACAATATCTAGTCAAGTGATGATTGTCCGCTCAGGAGACAAGCAAGAGTCACAGAAGGGTAGAATGGTAGATGTGACTTCTTGTAAGGTATACATGGACAAATGGTTATGATGGAGAAGTCACAGAAGGGTAGAATGGTAGATGTAACTTCTTGTAAGGTATACATGGAGTCAATTTTAGCTATAGATGCTGGAATGACAAATGGTTATGATGGAGAAGTGTTTATTTAGTATGACACACAGGTTGAATGACACACAGGTTGATGTCTTTATCTGGTCAAATGATGTTTTAATGTCAGCCTGGGAGACACGCTTCGTAACCGGTGGTATTGGCGGCATCGACGAGCGACGGTAAGACGTACAGTCCTAACCGGCGCTATTGGCGGCATCGACGAGCGACGGTAAGAAAGACAGTCCTAACCGGCGCTATTGGCGGCATCGACGAGCGACGGTAACACGGACAGTTCTAACCCGCGCTATTGGCGGCATCAACGACCGACGGTAAGACGGACAGTTCTAACCGGCGCTATTGGCGGCATCGACGACCGACGGTAAGAAAGACAGTCCTAACCGGCGGTATTGGCGTCATCGACGTGCGACGGTAAGAAAGACAGTCCTAACCGGCGCTATTGGCGTCATCGACGAGCGACGGTAAGAAAGACAGTCCTAACCGGCGGTATTGGCGTCATCGACGAGCGACGGCAAGAACGGCGCTTCTAACCGGCGCTATTGGCGGCATCGACGAGCGAAGGTAGGAAAGACAGTCCTAACCGGCGCTATTGGCGTCATCGACGAGCGACGGTAAGAAAGACAGTCCTAACCGGCGGTATTGGCGGCATCGACGAGCGATGGTAAGAACGACGCTTCTGACCGGCGCTATTGGCGGCATCGACGAGCGACGGTAAGGAAGACAGTCCTAATCGGCGGTATTGGCGGCATCGACGACCGACAGTAAGAAAGACAGTCCTAACCGGCGGTATTGGCGGTATCGACAAGCGACGGTAAGAACGACGCTTCTAACCGGCGTTATTGGCGGCATCGACGAGCGAAGGTAAGACGGACAATTCTAACCGGCGTTTTTGGCGGCATCGACGACCGACGGTAAGAAAGACAGTCCTAACCAGCGCTATTGGCGGCATCGAGGACCGACGATAAGAAAGACAGTCCTAACCCGCGGTATTGGCGTCATCGACGACGGACGGTAAGAAAGACAGTCCTAACCGGCACTATTGGCGGCATCGACGAGCGACGGTAAGAAAGACAGTCCTAACCGGCGGTATTGGCGTCATCGACGACCGACGGTAAGAAAGACAGTCCTAACCGGCGCTATTGGCGGCATCGACGAGCGACGGTAAGAAAGACAGTCCTAACCGGCGGTATTGGCGTCATCGACGACCGACGGTAAGAAAGACAGTCCTAACCGGCGCTATTGGCGGCATCGACGACCGACGGTAAGAAAGACAGTCCTAACCGGCGGTATTGGCGTCATCGACGAGCGACGGTAAGAACGACGCTTCTAACGAGCGCTATTGGCGGCATCGACGACCGATGGTAAGAACGACGCTTCTAACCGGCGGTATTTTCGGCATCGACGAGCGACGGTAAGACGGACAGTTCTAACCGGCGCTATTGGCGGCATCGACGACCGACGGTAAGAAAGACAGTCCTGACCGGCGCTATTGGCGGCATCGACGAGCGACGGTAAGACGGACAGTTCTAACCGGCGCTATTGGCGGCATCGACGACCGACGGTAAGAAAGACAGTCCTGACCGGCGCTATTGGCGGCATCGACGAGCGACGGTAAGACGGACAGTTCTAACCGCCGCTATTGGCGGCATCGACGACCGACGGTAAGAACGACGCTTCTAACCGGCGGTATTGTCGGCATGGACGAGCGACGGTAAGACGGACAGTTCTAACCGGCACGAGTGACGGTAAGATTGACAGTCCTAACCGGCGGTATTGGCGGCATCGACGAGCGACGGTAAGACGGACAGTTCTAACCGGCGCTTTTGGCAACATCGACGAGAGACGGTAAGAACGACGCTTCTAACCGGCGGTATCAGCGGCATCGACGACCGACGGTAAGAACGACGCTTGTAACCGGCGGTGTTGGCAGCATCGACGAGCGCCGGTAACAACGACGCTTCACCCACTTGGGTATGTAGAACCAGCTGGCCACCAATTTTCGTGTTAGTTACCATGAAGGAATAACCAAGAACCCCAGGCACACAACAATCACAGCACTCACTGATGGATGGGACGGTGACGCAGAGATAAAACAAACTTGGACACCCCCTCCTCCCCAGCTCAAGCCCGATCTCACCCAGGTCCCCCTCCCCTCCTCGCTCCAGTACCTGCCTCACCATGATCACTTAGTCACACACAGCTTGGCACCTGATCAATAGATCCTCCAGCCAACTAAAATCACATTTACCTAGGAACAAAAGGACAATTTATGATTGTCTGGCCTCCATACAATAGTGACGAACATTGTTATTATCAGCTATTATAACAAGCAGTTCTTGTGGGGAATATATTGATGAGTTTCAAAACCACTTGCTCAAGTTTTTGTGAAGAAAAATGACTCAACATTATCCTGATCTAAACTGGAATCGAACTGTAATGAATGACATATTTGTGCATTCGGCGGTTCATCACTATCACAAGCAAGTCTCACATTCAACTTTTCTTAATATACCAAAGAACTAAAAAATTTACTAGAGAATTGTACAGTGGAAAGACAAAAAGTCCAAAATAGTCGTATTTTCCCACTAAAATGTCCGTTTCTGAGTTTTCGTAGGCTTGCTGCAATGGGAACTTGAAGGTTACCCCTAAAATTGCCATACTTCCCTTTGGATGTAGGGTAGAACATGGATAAAATGATGATTTTGTTCACACATAATAAAATCTGTCTGAACAGTGTCACTGACAGTTGTCCAACTTTAATTCTTAGTAACCTATCCCAAATCCAGTTTGTCCGAGTCCTTTTACGTCATTTTTTGACGTATTCAGCAAAACTTTACAATTGGCCAAAGAGAAGTTTTCTGACGTAATTTGTGAAACTCGGACAACTTTTGGGGGCATTCGGGATAGGTCAATTGATTCAGAGCCTTCAACACAGAACAACACACCAATCACATGCTTTTAGAAACCTACCGACAGGTTTGAAAGCTGCACCGAGTGAACCCTGCGAACCGTTCCTGTCTGAAACACTGTCTGTGCTCGCCTGTCGTTCAGCAATCCTGCTGCCCCCGGCAACTCTGGATATGCTGTCTGTGCTAGTCTGTCGTTCGGCACTCCTGTTGCCCCCTGGAGGGGCAACCCTGGAGACACTGCCGACCTTAGCTTGCTGCTCTGCACCCCTCACATCTGCTGTTGCCTTGGAGACAGAGTCTGTGCTGCCCTGACGTTCTGTCAGCCTGGCCACTGCCATGCCGTCCGTTGTGCTCTCGACACTTGGCTGCCGCTCAGCAACCCTGCTACCACTTGGTGCCACCGACGGTCGACCCTCCCCTGTCTCGGGATTTATTCTTGTCAATGACCCTGGAGGGGTGCGAATTCAAACTAGCAAATTGCAACAACATCCCCAAATGTAATCTTTTTCATTTAAAGCAGCTGCCTTCGAAACCAGTCAATATTTTTTGAAAACTATATTTCATACTAAACATGCTAAACTAACTGAATGAAACATACTCACATCAAATGAAATGAAAGCTAGACGCTTCCGGTCGCCTACGACCGCTTGGGTGTATCCCCCGTGGCCCCATCATCCCTGTCGCCCCAAATACTACTGATAAGCGTGAAAAACTAGAGCAAGGGCTAAAATGATTACCAGAGAAATGTAAAATCCTAACATGCTCAAGCCAAAACTGTTTTTTCGCACAAAAATTGCTGCAATGACCGTTCAAAGTCATTGAAGGTCAAATTCAAGGTCACCACTGAAATCAGTGCATACTAGTATGAATTTCCATATGCACTGATAACAGAAATGAATTATATGAAAGATAACAAAATTACAGCCAGATCAAAGTTTTCATAAAAAGTTATATTTCAACTCAGAATATTTGACAAACTTGTTTCAAGCTGAAAATCAAAGCAAAAGTTGATCAAAACTGCATTTCAAGATGACAAAATTGGAGCCAAATCAAACTTTTCACCGTAAGTTATATTTTAACTCATAATATGTGCAAAACTTTGTATCAAGTTGACATTCAAAGTAAAAGTTGACCAAAACTGCATTTCAAGATGA
The DNA here is from genome assembly GCA_949152475.1 of Terebella lapidaria. NCBI lineage: Eukaryota > Metazoa > Annelida > Polychaeta > Terebellida > Terebellidae > Terebella > Terebella lapidaria. The sequence continues at coordinate 51,263,507 of OX424557.1, read as the reverse complement.
CGAAATTGAAGCCAGATCAAACTTTTCACCATGAGTTATATTTTAACTCATAATACATGTATGTGCCAAACTTGGTTTCGAGTTGAAATTCAAAGTAAAAGTTTACCAAAACTGCATTTCGAGATGACAAAATTGGAGCCAGATCGAACTTTTCACCATAAGTTGGATTTTAACTCATATTATGTGCCAAACTTGGTTTCAAACTGAAATTCAAAGTAAAAGTTGACCAAAAATGAATTTCAAGATGACGAAATCAGAGCCAGATCGAAGTTTTCACCATAAGTTATATTTTAACTCATAATTTGTGTCAAACTTGGTTTCAAGTTGAAATTCAAAGTAAAAGTTGACCAAAACTGCATTTCCAGATGACGAAATTGGAGCCAGATCGAACTTTTCACCACAAGTTGGATTTTAACTCATATTATGTGCCAAACTTGGTTTCAAACTGAAATTCAAAGTAAAAGTTGACCAAAAATGAATTTCAAGATGACGAAATCAGAGCCAGATCGAAGTTTTCACCATAAGTTATATTTTAACTCATAATTTGTGTCAAACTTGGTTTCAAGTTGAAATTCAAAGTAAAATTTGACCAAAACTGTATTTCAAGATGACGAAATTGGAGCCAGATCGATTTTTCACCGCAAGTTATAATTTAACTCATAATATGTGCCCAGTAATAAATGTTCCTCACCTTAACTATTTTTATTGTGCTCAATAATAGACCTAACCATGTTAACTAGCGATACTAATGTTAACTTATTCACGAATATCAATGGTACTGCAGCCATAAAGTCAGTACTGGACACATCCTCTACCTTGTTGAGCCCAATAATAAATGTTTCTTTGCCTAACTATTCTTATTGTGGCCAGTAATAAACTTAACTAGTAAAACTAATGTTAAACTATTCAAATTTGTGTTAACTTATTCAGTAAAAGTAATCTCTTCACACAAAACCATCAACTGTAAATTTGTACACATGTCCAGTGTGATTTGTTTGCAGATATCAATCAACTGGAATGATCTCAAACTGGATATTTCACATTGTTGTAATAAGTTATCTCATGAACTTATTAATATTTATTCAATCTTTCCGAAAAACAATAGGTTTCGTGCCTGAGCATTGCTCAACGAGCCTGTTCAATATTGTAGTGATTTCTGTAAAATTACAACTTCTAGAGCGTTCACAAGCCATGGGTGTTGAAATTGCTGATTTTGTCACAAAATGTGTTGCCAATCGGCCAATTTGATTGCTATGGCAACCAAAATCGATAGGTGTCGTCATCTCACCATAAGACATGTCCATAGAAAATATTATCAAAATCGGTTCAGATTTGCAAGCTGTAGCGCGTTCACGAGAAAGTGTCTGCGGACGAGGACGCGGTGGCGGCGGCGCGACGATCGTAAATCCATAGTATCCTCCGAACTTTGTTCGGGGGATACAATAACCAGTCCTCAGGGAAATTTTGCTCATTTGAACAGGCGGTTCTCGCATAAATACAGGAACTGTATCCATCACACGCAGATGTAAACAAAGCATATAAGTGCAAAATAGACTGACAATTCCACGCACAGCATGGTATATCACTGATTATTTTCTCACAACTACACTATATATGCACATACGAACTGGAAATTGTACTCGATGTGGACTTTTAAGCGTGATTTGAGCATTTGTTTACAATCGGGTTTGACGGATACACTTCGTTTGTTTATTTACAAAACGGTACAAAATGGGCACTAAAACGGATGAAAAGACAACTCGGACGGACTGTAATCGTCAAAATCATTGAGCAGACCTTTTGTTATATTGCATTAGATGTGCTTAACAAAAAATTGGTTTTGAAAAAAATATTGCATACATTCGAGGGCAGCAGCTTTAAGCCTTTACTCATAACATCAAAAACCCTGACCTTGGCGACAAGATTTTGACAAAGTTGTCTAACCAATAATTTCAGCTTGTGATCACTGATTTTGACCATGTCTGTACCTAAGGCCTCTGTGGCGGAGATGTCCCTGGTGCTGTTCGTGCTGGACAAGCTGGCAGTGCTGGGCTGGCGGGAGTGGCAGCGAGACGATGACGCACTCTCAACATGTAGGTCCCGCTTACTGCCTTGTGTGTCGTCTGTCCGTAATGGTCGTTTGTACCGTGTCCCCCAGTACAGCAGCTCGTTCCCCGTTGTTCCCGTGATCGTGAAGTGGGCACCACACTGCACTTGCTGGTAAGGTTCACAAAATTCCAACTTGTATTTTAAAATTTAATGCATGTATAACGCATGTCTTACTTCTGTAAGCATGTCTTCTGTCTTTTTCCACACAAAAAATAATAATTCGGCCACAACTAGGTTTATAACTTCTGGTTATTGTGTGATACCAGTTCAAACAGCATGTTGTTGTGTACTGTATTAAGTTTCTTCCCATAAGTTTTCCCCAGTACATGTAAGCATGGTTTTGAATCATTGTGTGTTGTTTTATAATTTTGTCATATCTCTGGTTTGTGTTATTTTCTGTTCTATTGCTTTTGGACTGACTGACTGACTGACTGACTGACTGACTGACTTACTTACGAACGAACGAACGAACGTCCAAAAATAACGTCTGTTTCGCTCTACGACACACCGTTTCCGAGATATCGCCGAAAACGAAAAATGCCGACTCGGCAAAAAAATTTCAGGTCAAGGTCAAAGTTCATCCTAATAGGACTCAGACATGTTTGTCTAGTGCGACGAGTCCAAAAATAACGTCCGTTTCGCTCTACGACGCACCGTTTCTGAGATATCGGCAAAAACGAAAAATGCCGACTCGTCTAGGGCGACGAGTCTCAAAATAACGTCCGTTTCGCTCTACGACGCACTGTTTCCGAGATATCGTCGAAAAAAAAAAATTCGGGTCAAGGTCAAAGTTCATCCATAATACCCCTAAGACATGTTTGTCTAGGGCGACGAGTCCAAAAATAACGTCCGTTTCGCTCTATGACGTACAGTTTCCGAGATATCAACGAAAACGAAAAATGCCGACTCGGCAAAAAAATTTCAGGTCAAGGTCAAAGTTCATCCATAATATCCCTCAGACATGTTTGTCCAGGGCGACAAGTCTCAAAATAACGTCTGTTCACTCTACGACACACCATTTCCGAGATATCAACGAAAACGACTTGGAAAAGAAAATTTCGGGTCAAGGTCAAAGTTAATCCATAAAACCCCTTAGACATGTTTGTCTAGGGTGACGAGTCCAAAAATAATATCCGTTTCGCTCTATGATGCACGGTTTCTGAAATATCGGCGAAAACGAAAAATGCCGACTCGGCAAAAAAAATTCGGGTCAAGGTCAAAATTCATCCATAATACCCTTCAGACATGTTTGTCTAGGGCGACGAGTTCAAAAATAACGTCCGTTTCGCTCTACGACGCACCGTTTCCAAGATATCGCCGAAAACGAAAAATGCCGACACGGCAAAAAAATTTCGGGTCAAGGTCAAAATTCATCCATAATACGACTCAGACATGTTTGTCTAGGGCGATGAGTTTCAAAATAACGTCCGTTTCGCTCTACGACGCACCGTTTCTGAGATATCGGCGAAAACGAAAAATGCCGACTCGGCAAAAAAATTTCGGGTCAAGTTCATCCATAATACTCCTCAGACATGTTTGTCTAAGGCGACGAGTCTCAAAATAACGTCTGTTTCGCTCTACGACGCACCATTTCCGAGATATGCAGGAAACCTCAAGGATGACTGGGCGAAAACTCTTCCGACCTCTAGGTCAAAGGTCGTTTCACGGATTGATCCCAAAATCAATAGGGTTCTTTCTTGTTGGTATATAAACCTCCATACAAAGTTTCGCAGCCATTTCCTGAATAGTTTTTGAGTTATCCTCAATTTCATCCTCATGGACCTCAGATCTGGCTCAAAAACTATACAGCAAATCTACATAATATGTCTGAACAGTGGTTAAAATTTCAAGTCGATCCGTCAAGGCGTTCTCGAGTTATCGCGCGGAAACAAAAACGATAGAAGAAAAAAAAAAAAAAAAAAGAAGAATTCTGACAAAACCATAAAGGCATTTCTGCCGAAATGCCTTAATTATAGAACCATGATGACTTTGAAAACGTCAAGGTTCAACCGATATACCACTAAGACATCTTTGTCTAGGGTGACATTTCTGAAAACAACATCCGCTCTGCTGCACAACGCACCATTTCCGAGATATCAAATAAAATGAAAAATGCCGACTCAGCAGAAAAATTTTAGGCCACGAGTCTGAAAATAGTGTTCGTTTTGCTCTACAACGTACTGTTACCGAGATATCGACAAAAACGAAAAATGACGACTTGGCCAAAAAATTTAAGGTCAAGGTCGAAGTTCATCCATAATACCCCTTACACACGTTTGCCTAGGGCGACGAGTCCGGAAATAACATTCGTTTCGCTCTACGATGCACTGTTTCAGAGATATCAATGAAAACAAAAAATCCTGACTCAGCAAAAAACTTTTAGGTCAAGGTCAAAGTTCATCATTGTTTGTCTAGGGCTACGAGTCTGAAAATAACGCTTGTTTCTCTACGACGCAATTCTTCCGAGATATTTCAGAAAACGAAAAATGTGGACTCGGCAAAAAATTGAGGTCAAGGTCAAAGTTCATCCATAATACCCCTTAGACATGTTTGTTTAGAGCAATAAGTCCGAGAATAACGTCCGTTTCACTCTACGACACTGTTTCCGAGATATGCAGGAAGCCTCAAGGATGACTCAGCAAAAACTCTTTCGAGCTTTAGGTCAAAGTTTGCTTGACCAGATGACCTCAAAATCAATAGGGTTCAGACTTCTTCCCTGGTGATATATGGACCTCCATGCGAAGTTTTGCAGCCATTGCCTGAATAGTTTTTGAGTTATCGTACGGAAACAATGTCCCAAAATGTACATGTACATATATTTCATCCTCACAGACCTCACGGACCTCGGATTCACCTCCAAAACTATACAGCACATCTACATAATATGTCTGATCAGTGGTGAAAATTTCAAGTCGATCCGCTGAGGCGATCTCGAGTTATTGGGCGGAGACGAAATGGCGGAAAGTGAAAGAAAAAAAAAACTCAGACAAAACCATAAGGTCATTTCATGCCGAACAACTTTGGTTAGTTTTACCCTGGCAAGGGGAGATATATATGAATTTGAATTTCTAACAAATTCCCATGACATAAAACTAAGTCTCTGAATGAAGTACTTTAGTGTCACACACTCAAGAGTCAGATCCCAGCAGTGAAGTTGTGACGTCACACTGGTCAGGTGACTGAACACTGTTATAACCACAACAGCCACTCTCATAAGTTCCATCTTGTGGAAGTCTTCATCTTGGCATTCTAGGAAGACTTTCTGTTTCTATGACCAGGACTAGCTGATATTCTCATATTTCAGCTGATATTGTCTGCAGTACTCTCTACTGCCCTCTTACATCTCTTAGAGCAAGTGTTTATTATAGAGGTAGAGGGATGGCAATACAATCTTGAACTGATTAGAGACATGCCGTCTGCGAGGGGTCTAGTTGCAATGCCGAGTTTACAGCTTCATCCAGACTGAATCACTTACAAAAGCAGGTTTTTCCTCGAAGACCACAACCTCAATGGGGCCGCCCTGGGGTTTGGTATTGCCGGTGCCGAGCTGACCATCAGAGTTGCGGCCGAAAGTGTACACGAAGCCTGGCTCCACAATCACCGCGCTGTGGTTAGGGCCCATGTGCAGACTAGTCACGCGAAATCTGGCCAGTGCCCGAACCATTCGAAACACTTTCTCCCCGGCAACCTCCGTCTGATGACAGCAATAGTTGTGTGTAGTACAGCGATAGGTAAAACAATACAAATTGCACTGATCAGTTCTTCACTATGAAGTACATTTACATGTTGCCCGAGTGCTCTCACAGTGTGTTTTCAAGGTCACTTATCATTGCTTATTAAAAATGTATTTGGTGGGTGAATTGACAATACCTTGTTGAAGATGTTTTTCATGGCCATGAGGAAGCCGACTCTGTGGTTGAGACCAAGTTTGTTGTACTCGTTGCTGCCACAGGCCAGTACATGGCCCACATCTGTCAGGAGCATCGTGCCGTCTTGGCCACAGTAGCACTCTCGGATACACACCGGCTCTGTGAAACTCGCCTCCATTGGCACACATCTGTGAGGTCACAAATATGCACAGCACTCCATGATAACTGGATGAGAGTATCACTGGCAAATCATTATTATAGGGCATTTGATAATTGAATGTACCAATATCTTGTTCAAGGCTTTTCTGAAATACTTACACATTTTCCTCGTTGCCAAGACCAAGTCTGCCATCTGCACCACATCCCCAAGTAAACACTTCTCCCTCACTGCCAACTGCTACCACGTGTCGGGGTCCACAGGCTATACACGCCACGTCCACACTGGGCCAACAGAGCGTAACCATTGCAGTACTGAATCCTGAGGTCATCATGATGTAAACCATTCTTTACACTTTAAAAATTAGCCCAAAGGCTAAGATAGGTTACCGGACAATTTTGGTTTGGCCATGGCAGCATTGGCAGGTTACAGACCTTGAGATTTACCAATCAAGGTTCGCAGTGTAAATCCCAATCAAGGTCATCCGTATGAACTTCGATGTTACCATTACATGTATGTGTGCGGCATTTGATATTCTATTTGTTGGGTGGAATCGTTTAGGCCGCTCAGGTCAATTTACACATTCCAAGTCAGACATTTGGCACTCAAGGTCATCTGACGTCAAGTTCAAGGTCATCATTAGTTGTGCCATATATGTCTTCCTGTTCATAACATGAGCTCTCTCTGCAAGCATTCCATCTACAGAGGCAAATCTGGGCATTTTTTGACCCCAAAATGGCTGTTTTGACCTTTCAAGGTCATCGAAGGTCAGATTCAAGGTCACCACACAAGTCGTCATATATGACTTCCCATTTGAAAGTGCCAATTTCTAAGCTCTATCTTCAAGCGTTCTATGAGTACAGTCCGGACAGCTCCCATTATGAAGGAAAAAAGTGCCGAAAATTTCCCAAGTCCAAAATTTTTTCAAAGGGTGAAAATTTTTTTTTGCCTAGAAATGGCCCAAAATGGATAGTAATGTGATTTGGGGCGAAAATTATTTTTTCGCCGACTCGTCCAAAATTCAAAATGGCCGCCACAAGGAGATCGGCGATTCAAGGGCAACAAAACTTATACACGTCACAGAGGTATATAAGAGGAATCTTTTTAAGCAAAAATCTCAAAACTGATCAGACACTTTTTGAGAAAATACAGACCAGGTGCAAATTTGAGCGTTTTCCGACCCAAAAATGGCTGTTTTGACCTTTCAAGGTCATCGAAGGTCAAATTCAAGGTCACCACACAAGTCGCCATATATGACTTCCCATTTGAAAGTGCCAATTTCTAAGCTCTATCTTCAAGCGTTCTATGAGTACAGTCCGGACAGCTCCCATTATGAAGGAAAAAAGTGCCGAAAATGTTGTAAGTCCAAAATTTTTTTCAAAAGGTGAAAAAAATTTTTTGCCTAGAAATGGCCCAAAATGGATAGTAATGCGATTTGGGCCGAAAATTTTTTATTTCGTCGACCCGTCGAAAATTCAAAATGGCCGCCATATGCAGACCGGCGATTCAAGGGCAACCAAACTTATACACATCACAGAGGTACATAACAAGAATCTTTTGAAACAAAAATCTCAAATCTGATCAGACAGTTTTTGAGAAAATGGCCGCCAAGTTCAAATTTGACCGTTTTTCGACGAAAACGGCCGCCATTTTGAAAAAAATTAAAAACTAAAAAAACTAAAAAATACCTCCTTCTCAAACTATTTTAAGGTATCTTTTCCCAAATTTTCAGAAAGATTGGACCGTAAACTTTAAAGATAAAAATGTGGACGGACGACGACGACGCCGACGACGACGACGACGACGACGGACGGACGGACGCCGGACGCAACGCCATGGCAATAGGTTATCGGACCATAGGTCCGGTAACCTAAAAACAAACTACATGTCACTGACCTGAGAAGGGCCTCTATGAGCCTGGGTCGAGTTGTCGAGCACCAATCCCCATGGCCAAGACAGCCCGTTGATCCTGTGCCACAAGTCATCACTATACCGTTGTCGCTCGCGAACACGCTAAAGCCAGACCCAGAACATGCCCTGGAAGAGACATATAAAATAAATATGTCGAGTGCAAATTTTGATCAGATTTACTTGGGTATCAAGGAAATCCAGGTCTCCTGGACTACCATCCCCCTGCCCCCATCTACTGATCTGCCCATGGACCAGATATGGGGGGTTACAAGGCTCTAGGTCTCCTGGACTACCATCCCCCTGCCGCCATCTACTGACTTGCCCATGGACCAGTTCTGGGGGGTTACAAGGCTCTAGATTTCCTGGACTACCATCCCCCTGCCCCCATTTACTGACTTGCCCATGGACTTGCCCACGGACCATTTCTGGGGGTTACAAGGCTCTAGGTCTCCTGGACTACCATCCCCCTGCCCCATCTACTGACCTGCCCATGGACCAGTTCTGGGGGGTTACAAGGCTCTAGGCCTCCTGGACTACCATCCCCCTGCCCCCATCTACTGACTTGCCCATGGACCAGTTCTGGGAGGTACAAGGCTCTAGGTCTCCTGGACTACCATCCCCCTGCCCCCATCTACTGACCTGCCCATCGACTTGCCCATGGACCAGTTCTGGGGGGTTACAAGGCTCTAGGTCTCCTGGACTACAATACCCCTGCCCCCATCTACTGACATGCCCATGGACCAGTTCTGGGGGGTTACAAGGCTCTAGGTCTCCTGGACTACCATCCCCCTGCCCCATCTACTGACCTGCCCATGGACCAGTTCTGGGGGGGGGGGGGGGGGGTTACAAGGCTCTAGGTGTCCTGGACTACCATCCCCCTGCCCCCATCTACTGACCTGCCAATAGACCAGTTCTGAGGGGTTACAAGGCTCTAGGTCTCCTGGACTACCACCCCCCTGCCCCCATCTACTGACTTGCCCATGGACCAGTTCTGGGGAGTTACAAGGCTCTAGGTCTCCTGGACTACCATCCCCCTGCCCCCATCTACTGACCTGCCCATGGACTTGCCCATGGACCAGTTCTGGGGGGTTACAAGGCTCTAGGTCTCCTGGACTACCACCCCCCTGCCCCCATCTACTGACTTGCCCATGGACCAGTTCTGGGGGGTACAAGGCTCTAGGTCTCCTGGACTACCATCCCCCTGCCCCCATCTACTGACCTGCCCATGGACCAGTTCTGGGGGGTTACAAGGCTCTAGGTCTCCTGGACTACCATCCCCCTGCCCCCATCTTCTGACCTGCCCATCGACTTGCCCATGGACCAGTTCTGGGGGGTTACAAGGCTCTAGGTCTCCTGGACTACCATCCCCCTGCCCCCATCTACTGACCTGCCCATGGACTTGCCCATGGACCAGTTCTGGGGGGTTACAAGGCTCTAGGTCTCCTGGACTACCATCCCCCGGCCCCCATCTACTGACTTGCCCATGGACCAGTTTTGGGGGGTTTCAAGGCTCTAGGTCTCCTGGACTACCAACCCCCGGCCCCCATCTACTGACTTGCCCATGGACCAGTTTTGGGGGGTTTCAAGGCTCTAGGTCTCCTGGACTACCATCCCCCTGCCCCCATCTACTGACCTGCCCATGGACTTGCCCATGGACCAGTTCAGGGGGTTACAAGGCTCTAGGTCTCCTGGACTACCATCCCCCTGCCCCCATCTACTGACCTGCCCATGGACTTGCCCATGGACCAGTTCAGGGGGTTACAAGGCTCTAGGTCTCCTGGACTACCATCCCCCTGCCCCCATCTACTGACCTGCCCATGGACTTGCCCATGGACCAGTTCAGGGGGTTACAAGGCTCTAGGTCTCCTGGACTACCATCCTCCTGCCCCCATCTACTGACCTGCCCATGGACCAGTTCTGGGGGGTACAAGGCTCTAGGTCTCCTGGACTACCATCCCCCTGCCCCCATCTACTGACATGCCCATGGACCAGTTCTGGGGGGTTACAAGGATCCAGGTCTACTGGACTACCCTCCAACCCCCCCACCCCACCCCCACTCTGTACTGACCTGACGATGGACTTGCCCTTTAGAGCTTGCACCAGCTCAGGGGTGTTCCGGGCCTCCAGATCTCCGTGGCCCAGCTGTCCTTGGCTCCCGTCTCCCCAGGTGTACACCATCTGTTCCTGCGTCACCACGATGACGTGGTCATGGCTCACTGAGATCTGCATGGAAATGATGCAAAACAGAAAGCTCATCCACAGGGACTGATTCTTGGTAGTAGTAAAGCAATGAAATATACTCATTATTCAACTAAACAGCAGAAGATACTTGCATCTCTAATCTTGATTCTGGATGGCAGACTGATGGGGGTTAGCTGCATCTGACTCATCTCAAAGTAATACAATACAGACCTGCAGATACAACAGAGGCTATGCTAAACATGTAGTGATATCCAGGACACTTTCATGGCATGTTCAAGATTATAAGCATGATAGTGTATGGGCCGGACACACCAAATTAGGGTCATTGGTACCACTTGGGGGGGGCAAATGCCCACTACATTTTTTTGAAAGCTATATATCCCTAGAGCACATTTCTGCATGATAGCCCTCTGGATCTGGTAGCTTAACGGTGTTACCAGGCCAAACGTGGACCCACCCCCTTCAATTTTCGCATGTTTGAAAATCTACATTTTGAACAAAAACTACAATGTAGGGTTCCAATAAATCAACCTATCATCACAAAACCCATAAGAAATATTGGCAGATATGCAATATCTTTGGAATAAATGTATTTAAAGTTTTTTAAATTTCAAAATGGCCGCCAAAATCCAAGATGGCCGCCAAAAATAGTCGATTTACTCCGAAATACACAACACTACAATATAGCATACAAAACGAAGTTTATTTGCTCTATGCGACCACATTACCTTCTGGTGCAGCACTTTGTCTATTGAAAGTCAAATATGGCTGCCAATGATAATAAGACAATCACAATTACATTGAAATTAGAAAACAAAATTTGATGCGAGCAGAGCATCACAATTCATGAATCAGTCACATTTTTTTTGCAATTTGGCACGTTATTAGCTACTGGTAAGGAATTTGCATGTTGAATTTGGTAAGTAGTAGCACATATATATATACACTGTTCAAGATGTCATAACAAGTAACTTCCTGTAGCTGTGATGATGCACAGATGTGAACATCCAAAATGGCAGCAGCCGAAACTGGATATGTTGCATCGCAGTTCTTGTGAATGGATATAAACTTGTGTAATATAACTTTTTGTAGGTATTGGGCGTGCATTGTATGCATGTCAACTCAATAGTTCATTCCAAATAACTACCTACCTGCTTGGATGCCCATGAGTGGAAATCCAACATGGCTGCTACTCGAAAATGACTCGTCTCAAAATTGAAATATCCCGAATAATTTTATCTAATGATGAATCAAAAGTTTTATGGTTGTGAAATCTGCTGATGAACATAAAAATGTACTACGAACAAGCTTATATGGCTGTCTGTAATCATCCTTTTTAAACAGAGAATAATTAGCATGATTTTCAGAAACATATCAAAGTTGTGTTTTGAATTGTAGTTGTAGGATTTTAGTTTCTATTCATCAACAAGATATATCTATTGTTCAAATATTTGAGATCTTGGAAAATGCGTGTCACTTTAGTTCGATATCATTTCCATATGGAACGTCACTTCTTTTTAGTGTACTGCATCTATTATACTCGTTCCAGAGTTGGTTTTGCTTGTCTGCAATATATTTGCTAGTCATTTATTGACACAGAATCAGTGCATGGCTTCCAGAAAACTGTAAAAATGGTATTTGGCATTTTAATTTGGGGGTTTTCATGTTTCGATTTACATCAACAAAACAAATCGATTATTCATACAGGTAAGAGTCATTTTCGGGAAGCAGTCACGATGTTGTTCTTTGTAGAGTCGTGCCTCCTCTTTGTTCCGGAGGCGTTGAGTAAGTTTAGCCTCCTACAGTGTAAGCTGAACACAAAGCATCTGGAGATTTTCTCCAGACCAGCTCTGTCCCTTTTTTGTTTCTAACATTATGATTCATTAGGTGGGTCTGGATGAGTCCGGGCTATACATGTATGACATTTACACTCAATCATTCATGGATGTCTTCCGGTGATTCGGTGTTGCTGTTTAATAATGAGGGGGTACTTAACAGAATAGCATCTCTACATCTGAACAAATTACCAATTTCAAAGAAATAATATTTGTTCACTTGGTATTGGTTGAAGACAGCTTTGTTGGACTGAAGTGTGTGACCTCCAGGGAGGAACTTTGTTTCCCACAGTGTCCCATACTGGATCCTACTCGAATAGCGAGCAAGCTTCATGTTGAGGAAACGCAGACTGGATTTGGCACAAGCTGCGGCCTTCAGGCGTTCATTTTCAATAATTGTTTTGCGCATCTCAGCTTTCTTCAGCTTTCTCTCCATGATTTGCAAATCATTCATCCCATACTAAGCTAGCCGCTTGGCACAGCAAATAAACCACGATGACGACTTCTCGTTCTTTGTGGTGAGCTGGTATCGGTCAATGACCGCCAGTGGTGCGTCCGGTTTCTTGCCCACCATATTAAGTGGCCATGTTCAGGACCAAGATTATCTCTAGCGGCGGGATCCAACAGAGTCACACACTTGACGGCACACTTGACAGTCCCTGGCGGTAATGATTGAAGTTCTCATGATGTGGTTTGATCATGTTTCTCCAGTCCCTGGATCTGCTTCGTTTATAGGACAACCTATAGGACAAACTATATAACAACCTCCAGTTCATAGGTAAACCTTCGAAGCACGAATGTCCTGTAAATATCTTTCGTGATCTTTTGTGAGATGCCATTCCTTCCATGCTAACTGGTACTCATCAATGAGTATGAAGTTCTTCTGGCTTGAGAGAGGCGGGGTTCAATGAGAAATCAAAGGTCAAGCAGTTGGAGTAGCAGTCCATTCCGATGCTAACGGTACTCATTAGTGAGTATGAGGTTATTCTGGCTTGAGAGAGGCGGGATTCAATGAGAGATCAAAGGTCAAGCATTTGGAGTAGAGCCCATTCCGAGACGGGTCAATGAATCTGAGATTGGCAGATCTTTGTTGTTAATGATGAGTTGAGCTGAGGCCTCAATTTCGTATTTGATACACTTGGATTTGACGGGGTGTTATGTGGATCAGCTACATGAACAACTAACGTCATATGCACGTCAGATCTGATGGCCAAAGATATGGTCAATCTCCAAACCCAGATGAAGATCATTGAGAGCTATGCCAAAGGAGAAAAAAAATACTGAATGGTCTTGTAGTTTTATGTAGACATGATTCTGCCTTGTCCGACACCCTGATTGATGGTGAAGGGTTCATCGAGATTACCCTGGATTTTGATGCGGACCTCTGCTTTTAGAATGTTCGACATATAGATCAGCAGGATGTGACCATCTGGAAGAATATAGCTTCCTCAGCAGACAGCTGTAGTCCACCACATCAAATGTCTTCTGGACATCCAGTATCGCAACACACAGTGGTGCATCTGCTATGCTGCTGTAAGGATAAGGGAGGCCAGGGCTGGGACAAGGCTCTAGTAAAACTGTATTGCAGAGATGCCTGGATGAGTCCGGATTCAGCAAGGGCAAACAGCATGTGCTCGGGGGGCCTTCGCCAGGATCGGCGTGATGGTGATGCCCCTGAAGTTAATTGGGCTCAGCTTATTCTTTCCTTTTTATGATTTATGATGATGTAGGCAGCAATAATGTTTTCTCGACAGATCCCTCTTGCTATGAATACCGTATTGGTCCTAATAGTGGCAGGCGCCCTAATAGAGCAGCCCCCTCTTTTCCCCCAAAATGTTCGATTTTTATAACTTTGTATTAAATGTAATTCACTTCATATCTTTCAAATAAACTATTGGAGTGTTTCAGTCTACACATTTATGTTATTTGAATCATAATAAAGGGGATTGAATTATATGGGTATATTATTCAGTGATTTCCTTAAATTTAATTTCCCTTTTTTGCTAGTGCTGCTGCAGGAGGTCTTGCTTTGGCTCGCCATGCTACTATCACAGCCAGTACAGCATGTACAGTATGATGATGTACAGGAGGTTACTATGTTGCAGGAGAGTGCTCAGCTGTTTCCTATTTGTGAGTGCATATAGGGCCTTTGCAACTTCTCATTGGTCAATGGGAATGATAATTCAACTTTGGATTTCATTCCTGTTTGTGATTAGTTTTCCATTCACCGATACTAGCAGTTCTAGAGCAGCTGAGGAGGGAGTAGCTCGATGTTTCTGGATAGGTTTATTGAGTAGCTTTGTGTCTCTTGAACTGGCTTGTGAGTGACGTCTTTGTACAACTTTGAGCAGTTATCGGTATTTGTTTGTCGTTGAGATTGACAGAATAGCTTCTCTGCAAGGAGACGATCCTCCTGAAGTGCTCCCGAGCTACATTAGGTAATAGGCTGTCACGCCATGCACAGAGTGCTACTCAGTTGGCAGCCACTGCCTTTGAGACTGCACATTGCAGGTGTATTTGCAATGCTTTTTGGGGAGCTGGGGTATCAGAGAAGGCCTGAAGGACAGCTTTCAGGGTTTCTCATCCATAATAGGAAGAAGTTCAAGGATGGTCTGGCAGAATAAGCTACGATCACATCTGTCCAAGTTTTCTATGGACTGGATCGTGGCCGGGATGAACTCTTCACTTGAATCTGCCCTCTCAGATAGTCATTTGTTGGAAACATGCCATTGTTTTACACCACTTCTGTAACTTTGATCCCCACTGTTTCTATCCTCTACTAAAGATGCATTGAAGTCGCCAATGATGATGATGTTATATAGAGGCATGTTTTTGTTTATGATGATTTGTAGAATGTCCAGGACATCATCAAATCAGTCTGAAGAGTGGTTTCCCAAAAACATAATGTACACGTTGATTACACAGAGGCCATGGGGTGAATTATTTATAACGATGGGTAGGATTGCTTCATTGCCACCTGGAACAGCTAGGGCTCACTCCACTAATGGGCATCCAAACAGGCAGGTAATTATTTAGGGGGAACTTTTGAGTTGGCAGGCATATTACTCACACCAAAGCACCTACAAAACGTGATGTTACACAAGTTTATATCCATCCACAAGGTCTGGGATGCATCATTCCCAACTTCGGCAGCGGCCATATTGGATGTTCACATCTGCACATTTTAACAGCTACAGGAAGTTGCTTGTTCTGAAATTTTGGAAAGTGTATATCTATGAGCTACTACCAAATTTGACATGCAAATTCCAGATCAGTGGCTGATAACATGAATGATATGCCAAATTGCAAAAAAAGTGTGACCGATTCATGAATTGTAATACTGCACGCATTCAATTTTGTTTTCTAATTTCAACGTAAATGTGAATGTCATATCAATTTTGGCATCCATGTTGGACTTACTATAGACAAAGTGCTGCACCAGAGGGGAATGTGATCACATAAACCAAAGAAGTTTAGTTTTGTATACCATATTTTAGTGTTAAGTATTTCGAAGTAAATGGACGGTTTCTGGCGGCCATTTTGGATTTTGGCAGCCATTTTGAATTTTAAAAATCTTTAAATACATTTATTCCAAAGACATTGCATATCTGCCAATATTTCTTATGGGTTTTGTGATGATAGGTTGATTCATTGGAACCCTACATTGTAGTTTTTGCTCAAAATCTCGATTTGCACGCAGTCAATTTTGTTTTCTAATTTCAACGTAAATGTGAATGTCATATCAATTTTGACAGCCATGTTTGACTTACTGTAGAAGAACTGCTGCACCAGAGGGGAATGTGATCACATAGAGCAAAGAAGTTTTGTTTTGTATACAATATTTTAGTGTTGAGTATTTCGAAGTAAATTGACGATTTATGGCCGCCATCTTGGATTTTGGCGGCCATTTTGAATTTAAAAAAAACTTTAATTACATTTTTTCCAGACATTGCATATCTGCCAATATTTCTTATCGGTTTTGTGATGATAAGTTGATTTATTGGAACCCTACATTGTAGTTTTTGTCCAAAATGTAGATTTTCAAACATGCAAAAATTGAAGGGGGGTGGGTCCACGTTTGGCCTGGTAACGCCGTTAAGCTACCAGATCCAGAGGGCTATCATGCAAAACCGTGCTCTAGGGATATATAGCTTTCAAAAAAATATAGTGGGCATTTGCCCCCCCAAGTGGTACCCACCACCCCCTCTGGCCCATACACTATGAGGACAAACTTAGATTAACACTGGTTACTTCTGGGACATTCCAAGAAGAGAATGGATTTTACTTGTGAGACAAATCTGAGGTGGTATGAGTTACCTTTTCTCCAGTACTTGAGAACTAAGAAAGAACACCACACAATAGTTGTTAGTAGGTTAGTTACAGTGAAAGGGTTGTGAAATTGGCAGTGATAATGTGACTTGGTCATGCTAATTCCTATACATGTACACGTATATGTAACAGCTAGCTGCCATTCCACTCACAATCATGAAGGATAAAGTGGCAAATCTACATGATCAAACAAACTTAAACTTGATCTATTATATATACATGTACACCAGTAAAGATCTGGTGTCAAAGCATTAAGTGTAAATAATGGTGGAACGTGCATTATCAGTACAGAACTACAAACTAAAATACCATGCATCAGCAAAACCATATGGAGTGAATTGATTTTTCGGTCTTGAATAAATACCAGTACAAATAAAAAAGGAAGAAAGTTTGAAAGGTGATACAGCTGTACCGGTACTTAAAAAGAAAAAATAGAGAAACATTCATGGCATAAATATATGCAGAAGTGAACAAAATTATCTCGGCTGAGAAAAGCCAACAGATAGGTAGGTTAGTGCTCAGTCAAATATATCCAGGATGCAGAAAACATTTAGAACAGGGCTTCACCTGGTTTTCCTCTTTCGAAGCGTGTTGTTACCAGAAGAGTTCAGAGAATCCTCATCATAGTCCGTCGTCTGATCGTCTTCAAACTTACTCATCAGCTGTCAAACACATGCTTGACCTCCAAAATACTATTTATTTCTACTCACAAATTTAACAATGAGCTTTTTCCATTTTATAATGGCAGATGCTAGGATACTGTGACAGTTCACTAGTGCCTGCATCCAGAAAACTGTCACCAGAATGACTTTTAAAAAATTTCGCAAATTTCCCTCATGAACTTGTGGTCATAACAACCCCAGAATGGTTTTTAGCACTGTGACTAGGAGCATGTCACGGTTAAAAAAAAACATTATTATTATAGTTTGTGTCCTCGACAGACCTCAGGCAGCCTGTTGTGCCAGACATCGGTGGCCGCGGGTCGGAACTCTGGCTCTCGTTGTAACATGCTCATGATGAGGTTCTTGAACTCCTGCGAGTAGCTGCCCTTCACTGGTGCAAACTGACCCTGTTCGACAGAACAGAGTCTTTCTTTTATGGGGTTCAGTTAAGGATACTTACATGTACATGAGTAACCTACAATCTAAACTCTTTTTGTTATTACGATTGTTTTATATTTTCTTCCGTCGCGTCACAGTACTCATCATAAGGATTATCAGGTGTGTAAACTAGACGCTTCCGGTCGCCTACGACCGCTTGGGTGTATCCCCCATAGCGCTATCATCTCTGTTGCCCCAAATATATCACTGTCAAGTGTGAAAAACTAGAGCAAGGGCTAAAAAAGATTACCAGAGAAATGTTAAATCTCAAGTCACAACTGTTTTCTTTTCCCCACCAAAATTGCTGCACTGATTTTCTGAGCTTATTGAAGGTCGAATTCAAAATCACCACTGAAATCTCTTCATATGAATTTCCATTTCGACATGTTTGATAAAATAACGAAAACACAGATAGATCAATCTTTTTACCTATTTATATTTCAACTCAGAGTATTTTACAAACTTGGTTCCAAGTTGAAATTCAAAGTAAAATTTGACCAAAAATGCATTTCAAGATGACGAAATTGGAGCCAGATCGAACTTCTCACCATAAGTTATATTTCGACTCATAATACATGTAATACATGTATGTGCCAAACATGGTACAAGTTGAAATTCAATGTAAAAGTTAATCAAAACTGCATTTCAAGATGACAAATTTGGAGCCAGATCAAACTTTTCGTCATAAGTTATATTTTAACTCATAATACCTGCCCAACTTGGTTTCAAGTTGAAATTCAAACTAAATATTGATCAAAACTGCATTTCAAGATGACGAAAATGGAGCCAGATCGAACTTTTCACCAAAAGTTATATTTCGACTTATAATATGTGCCAAACATGCTTTCAAATTGAAATTCAAAGTAAAAGTTGACCAAAACTGCATTTCAAGATGACGAAATTGGAGCCAGATCGAATTTTTCACCATAAGTTATATTTTAACTCATAATTTGTGCCAAACATGGTCTCAAGTTGATATTCAAAGTAAAAGTTGATCAATGTTTTCATAAAAAGCTATTGTGATCAATAATAGACTTAACTAGCAAGAAATAATGTTAACTAATTTGGTCACAGCCATAAAATCTCTACTGGACAAGCCTTCACCTTGTTGAGCCCAATAATAACTAGACGTCAAGGCCTAAAAATGCCTTGGAGGCATTTCGGTGTGATGATTAATTTATAATATATACTAGATATCGACGAAAAAAAAAATGCCGACTCGGCAAAAAAATTTCGGGTCAAGGTCAAAGTTCATCCATAATACCAATTAGACATGTTTGTCTAGGGCGACGAGTCCAAAAATAACGTCTGTTTCGCTCTACGAAGCATCGTTTCCGAGATATCGACGAAAACGAGAAATGCCGACTCGGCAAAAAAATTTCGGGTCAAGGTCAAAGTTCATCCATAATACCCATTAGACATGTTTGTCTAGGGCGACGAGTCCGAAATTAACGTCGTTTGGCTCTACGACACACCGTTTCCAAAATATCGGCGAAAACGAAAAATGCCGACTCGGCAAAAAAATTTCGGGTCAAGGTCAAAGTTCATCCATAATACCCTTAAGACATGTTTGTCTAGGGCGACGAGTCCGAAAATAACGTCCGTTTCGCTCTACGACACACCGTTTTCGAGATATCGACGAAAACGAAAAATGCTGACTCGGCAAAAAAATTTCGGGTCAAGGTCAAAGTTCATCCATAATACCCTTTAGACATGTTTGTCTAGGGCGACGAGTCCGAAAATAACGTCCGTTTCGCTCTACGAAGCACCGTTTCCGAGATATTGCCGAAAACGAAAAATGCCGACTCGGCAAAAAAAATTCGGGTCAAGGTCAAAGTTCATCCATAATACCCTCCAGACATGTTAGTCTAGGGCGACGATTCCGAAAATAACGTCCGTTTCGCTCTACGACACATCGTTTCCGAGATATCGATGAAAACGAAAAATGCCGACTCAGCAAAAAAATTTCGGGTCAAGGTCAAAGTTCATCCATAATACCCTCTAGACATGTTGGTCTAGGGCGACGAGTCTGAAAATAACGTCCGTTTCGCTCTACGACGCACCGTTTCCGAGATATCGACGAAAACGAAAAATGCCGACTCGGCAAAAAAATTCAAGGTCAAGGTCAAAGTTCATCCATAATACCCCTCAGACATGTTTGTCTAGGGTGACGAGTCCGAAAATAACATCCGTTTCGCTCTACGACACACCGTTTCCGAGATATCGACGAAAAACGAAAAATGCCGACTCGGCAAAAAATTTTCGGGTCAAGGTCAAAGTTCATCCATAATACCCTTTAGACATGTTTGTCTAGGGCGACGAGTCCGAAAATAACGTCCGTTTCGCTCTACGACGCACCGTTTCCGAGATATCGACGAAAACGAAAAATGCCGACTCGGCAAAAAAATTTCGGGTCAAGGTCAAAGTTCATCAATAATACCCCTTAGACATGTTAGTCTAGGGCGACGAGTCTGAAAATAACGTCCGTTTCGCTCTACGAAGCACCGTTTCCGAGATATCGACGAAAACGAAAAATGCCGACTCGGCAAAAAAATTTCGGGTCAAGGTCAAAGTTCATCCATAATACCATCTAGACATGTTAGTCTAGGGCGACGAGTCCGAAAATAACGTCCGTTTCGCTCTACGACGCACCGTTTCCGAGATATCGACGAAAACGAAAAATGCCGACTCGGCAAAAAAATTCAAGGTCAAGGTCAAAGTTCATCCATAATACCCCTCAGACATGTTTGTCTAGGGTGACGAGTCCGAAAATAACATCCGTTTCGCTCTACGACACACCGTTTCCGAGATATCGACGAAAAACGAAAAATGCCGACTCGGCAAAAAATTTTCGGGTCAAGGTCAAAGTTCATCCATAATACCCTTTAGACATGTTTGTCTAGGGTGACGAGTCCGAAAATAACGTCCGTTTCGCTCTACGACGCACCGTTTCCGAGATATCGACGAAAAATGCCGACTCGGCAAAAAAATTTCGGGTCAAGGTCAAAGTTCATCAATAATACCCCTTAGACATGTTAGTCTAGGGTGACGAGTCTGAAAATAACGTCCGTTTCGCTCTACGAAGCACCGTTTCCGAGATATCGACGAAAACGAAAAATGCCGACTCGGCAAAAAAATTTCGGGTCAAGGTCAAAGTTCATCCATAACTAGACGTCAAGGCCTGAAGATGCCTTGGGGCATTTCGTGTGAGTTCTATTCCTACCTAACATTTACCTAAGAGACCGCGTAGAACCATAATGACTCTGAATCTGTCCGTGGTCAAAGTTTAAGTGACATACCCCGTCCTTAGGCATTTTTGCGTTTCGCTCTACGACGGACCGTTTCTGAGATATGGCAAACAGGAAGTGCTGAGTCGGCAAAAAAAAATTCGACACCAGAAGTCGTCTCGACGCAAGATACCCTCTAGACTAGTTAGTCTAGTGCCAGGAGGCCGGAATTGAGCTCCGTTTCGCTCTACGACGCACCATTTCCGAGATACGGCCAAACAGGAAGTGCCGAGTCGGCGAAAAAAAAATTCGACACCAGGGGTCGTCTCGACCCAAGATACACACTAGACTAGTTTGTCTAGTGCCAAAAGGCCGAAATTGAGCTCCGTTTCGCTCTACGACACACCGTTTCCGAGATACGGCCAAACAGGAAGTGCCGAGTCGGCGAAAAAAAAATTCGACACCAGGGGTCATCTCGACCGAAGATACACACTAGACTAGTTTGTCTAGTGCCAGGAGGCCGAAATTGAGCTCCGTTTCGCTCTACGACGCACCGTTTCCGAGATACGGCCAAACAGGAAGTGCCGAATCGGCGAAAAAAAAAATCGACACCAGGGGTCGTTTCGACCCAAGATACCCCCTAGACTAGTTTGTCTAGTGCCAGGAGGCCGAAATTGAGCTCCGTTTCTCTCTACGACGCACCGTTTCCGAGATACGGCCAAACAGGAAATGCCGAGTCGGCGAAAAAAAAATTCGACACCAGGGGTCGTCTCGACCGAAGATACACACTAGACTAGTTTGTCTAGTGCCAGGAGGCCGAAATTGAGCTCCGTTTCGCTCTACGACGCACCGTTTCCGAGATACGGCCAAACAGGAAGTGCCGAATCGGCGAAAAAAAAATCGACACCAGGGGTCGTCTCGACCCCAGATACACACTAGACTAGTTTGTCTAGTGCCAAAAGGCCGAAATTGAGCTCCGTTTCGCTCTACGACGCACCGTTTCCGAGATACGGCCAAACAGGAAGTGCCGAATCGGCGAAAAAAAAAATCGACACCAGGGGTCGTCTCGACCCCAGATACACACTAGACTAGTTTGTCTAGTGCCAAAAGGCCGAAATTGAGCTCCGTTTCACTCTACGACACACCGTTTCCGAGATACGGCCAAACAGGAAGTGCCGAATCGGCGAAAAAAAAATTCGACACCAGGGGTCGTCTCGACCGAAGATACACACTAGACTAGTTTGTCTAGTGCCAGGAGGCCGAAATTGAGCTCCGTTTCGCTCTACGACGCAACGTTTCCGAGATACGGCCAAACAGGAAGTGCCGAGTCGGCGAAAAAAAAATTCGACACCAGGGGTCGTCTCGACCCCAGATACACACTCGACTAGGTTGTCTAGTGCCAAAAGGCCGAAATTGAGCTCCGTTTCACTCTACGACACACCGTTTCCGAGATACAGCCAAACGGGAAGTGCCGAGTCGGTGAAAAAAAAATTTAACACCAGGGGTCGTCTCGACCCAAGATACACACTAGACTAGTTTGTCTAGTGCCAGGAGGCCGAAATTGAGCTCCGTTTCGCTCTACGACGCACCGTTTCCGAGATACGGCCAAACAGGAAGTGCCGAGTCGGCAAAAAAAAAAATCGACACCAGGGGTCGTTTCGACCCAAGATATTCCCTAGACTAGTTTGTCTAGTGCCAGGAGGCCGAAATTGAGCTCCGTTTCGCTCTACGACACACCGTTTCCCAGATATGCAAGAAAGCCTCAAGGATGAATCAGCAAAAATTCTTCCGAGCTCTAGGTCAAAGGTCGTTCGACGGAGTGATCCCAAAATCAATAGGGTTCTTCCTTGGTGGTATATGAACTCCCATGCAGAGAATACTTGCCATTGCATGAATACTTTTTGAGTTATCCATCGGAAACCAAGTCTCAAAATCAACCTTGATTTCATCCTCACGGACCTCACGGACCCCGGAGCCGCCTCCAAAACAATAGGGGTCTTCCATTTAATATTTCTGACCAGTGGTGTAAATTTGGACAAGATCCGTTCAGGCATTCCCGAGTTATTGATCGGAAACCAAAACGACGGAAAGTAAAAAAAAAAGAAGAAAAAAAAAAAAAAAAAAAAAAAACCAGACAAAACCATAAGGGCATTTCGGGCCGAAATGCCCTAATACCATCTAGACATGTTAGTCTAGGGCGACGAGTCCGAAAATAACATTCGTTTCGCTCTACGACGCACCGTTTCCGAGATATCGACGAAAACGAAAAATGCCGACTCGGCAAAAAAATTCAAGGTCAAGGTCAAAGTTCATCTATAATACCCTTTAGACATGTTTGTCTAGGACGACGAGTCCGAAAATAACGTCCGTTTCGCTCTACGACGCACCGTTTCCGAGATATGCAGGATGCCTCATGGATGACTC
This sequence comes from Terebella lapidaria, assembly GCA_949152475.1. NCBI lineage: Eukaryota > Metazoa > Annelida > Polychaeta > Terebellida > Terebellidae > Terebella > Terebella lapidaria. The sequence continues at coordinate 51,240,344 of OX424557.1, read as the reverse complement.
AGCAAAAAATTATTTTGACCTCTAGGTCAAAGGTCGTTTGACGTATCGATCCCAAAATCAATAGGGTTCTTCCCTGGTGGCATATGAACCTCCATGCAGAGTTCTGCAACTATTGCGTAAATATTTTTCCAGTTATCGTCCGGAAACCAAGTCTCAAAATTAGCCTTGATTTCATCCTCACGGACCTCACGGACCTCGGATCCGGCTCAAAAAGAATAGGGTTCTTCCACATATCATTTCTGACTTGTGGTGAAAATTTGACGAGGATCCGTCAAGGCAATCTAAAGTTATCGTCCGGAAACCAATAGTGGCGGAAGAAGAAGAAAAAAAAAAAAAAAAAAAAAAATTCTGCTAAAACCATAAAGGCATTTCTGCCGAAATGCCTTAAATATTTCTTGTCTTAACTATTTTCATTATGGTCAATAAAAGACTTAACATGTAATAATGTTAACTTATTTGGTTACATCCAGAAATTTCTACCGGACAAAACCTTAACCTTGTTCAGCTTACCTTGTTGAGCCCAATAATAAATATTTCTTGTCTTAACTACTTAACATGTAAAAAAAATGTTAACTTATTCCGTTACACCCAGAAATTTCTACCGGACAAAACCTTAACCTTGTTAAGCTCAATAATAATTGTTTCTCATCTTAACTATTTTTATTGAGGTCAATAATAGACTTAACTAGCAAAAAAATAAGTTAACTTATTTGTTTACAGACATAATATGTCTACTGGACAGAATCTTTACCTTGTTGAGCCCAATAATAAATATTTCTTGTCTTAACTATTTTTATTGTGGTCAGTAATAGACTAAACTAGTAAAAATAATGTTAACTTATTCAGTACACCCATGAAATCTGTACTGGACATACTTTCACCTTGTTGAGCTTAATAATAAATATTCCTCATCTTAACTATTTTTATTGTGGTCAATAATAGACTTAACTATTTTTATTGTGGTCAATAATAGACTTAACTAGTGAAAATAATGTTAACTTATTCGGTTACACCAATGAAATTTGTACTGGACAAAACACTTACCTTGTTGAGGTTAATAATAAATATTTCTTGTCTTAACTATTTTTATTGTGGTCAATAATAGACTTAACTATTAAAAATAATGTTAACTTATTCAGTTACACCCATGAAATCTGTACTGGACAAAACCTTTACCTTGTTGAGCTTAATAAAAAACGTTTCTCGCCTTGACTATTTTTATTGTGGACAATAATAGACTTAACTAGTAAAACTAATGTTAACTTATTCACTAATATTGTCCTGTTTTCACTGAAAACATCAGTTCTCCATTCTGAACAAGAAACCAGTGTCATTACCTTCCATTGTACAGGCTATTGGAATGATCGTACATGTCAAAATGGATATTTCAAAATTATGTAATAAGTTAGGCTGTTAACATATTAATATTTATATGATCATTCTAAAAAACGATTGGTTTCGTGTGACAGCCCTTCCCAACAACACTTCCAAATATTATCGAAATTCGTCAAAAATTGCCATCTGCAGAGCGTTCACAAGCCATGTGTCTCAAACAGGCTGTTTTCAATGCAAAATGTGTCCCCAAACGACCAATTCAGTTGCCACGGCAACCAAAATCGATTGGTGTCGGGATCTTACCATAATATATGTGCCTGCAAAAAATAATGGTGATCGGGTGTGAATTGCGGCCTGTAGCGCGTTCACAAGCCATGTGTCTCAAACAGGCTGTTTTCAATGCAAAATGTGTCCCCAAACGACCAATTCAGTTGCCACGGCAACCAAAATCGATTGGTGTCGGGATCTTACCATTATATATGCACCTGCAAAAAATAATGGTGATCGGGTGAGAATTGCGGCCTGTAGCGCGTTCACAAGAAAATCTCTGCGGACGCGGACGCGGACGCGGACACGGACGCGGACGCGGGCGACGAAGCCAAATCCATAGTATCCGCCGAACTTTGTTCGGGGGATACAATTAATGAGTGAGTGAACAGCAAGCTTTATGGATGCATACCTTCATGATTTTATTGACTAGAGCGGGCAGGTTGGAACCCTCAAAGGTTTTTTGTAGACAAGCCATCTCATACAAAATACAGCCCAATGCCCAGATGTCAGACTTGTCATTGTACGGTTTTCCTTCACACTGAAAATGTTGGTGAATAGAAACATAATCAAGATGTGAGTTGTGTAAAATACATGACCTCTTGTCAGTTGAGACATTTCACAATACATGTACCGTATTCGCGCGCATACAATCGCAAGTGCGTATAGTCGAAGGTGTGCGTATATTTCGAATATACGCACATGTGCTTGTGGTTGAAAAAAAATCAAAATCAAGAATGACAGTAAAAAATTTTTGATCGCAAGATCATCGGTTCCATGTCATGTGCTTGACTGATTTCATGCAATCGTGACTTCGTCAGTTGTGATGTTGATTGCCTAATTACGGTTGAGTGTAATTGACACTTGTGATTTCGTTTGACATCTTATGATCGGGATGTGTCACTTCTGATCATGGTTGTGAAATAAACATCTTGAAAAGCCCTTGTTTCGTTCGTGTTTGTGATGTTTGCCGCCCAGCAGGAAGTTGCCATTTTTCTAGCTAGTACTCATTAATATTCACGAGCTGATTCACATTCCAACCAATCAAAAGTTACCTTTCAAAACGAATCAGCCAATGGTGAAAGGCCAGATATGACATCATAAAAATCCCACCAATCAGGCTGTTCGTTTCACTTTCTTCTTCCAAGTGACATGTGGATTTGTTTTGAAATAGCAACGAACCAAACAACAAATTATATTTGTTTCCCGAAGTCCCAACAGCTTCACACAACAATAGATTATACATCATGCATATACACCAACACAAGTACCGATGTCTGAATTCATTGTGCACCAAACCATGTAATTGCAATTGATGAGTCGGGCGGTTTTGACAATCGTGTCGGCCTCGTATAACTGTCAAACTATCTAAGCCTGATCAGAGGGATATGCAGTCAACCCCTCATCAAAAACGATCGCATATGTGCGTATGTACGAAATATTTTCCAAATTATAAGTGGCCTAAAACAAGCAAATTTCGGACAAAAAGCACATGCGACTGTATGCGCGCGAATACGGTACACAATATATATTCTATACACAAGTACACAATTTTTAACAAAATTTGGCACATCCTGGTATCTTGTATCAATCTTACCATCTCTGGACTAATGTAATATGGAGTGCCTAATACTGTGTTTGCTCCTTGGTTGGCTGTCGACATCAATTTTGAGATTCCAAAATCACCCACTTTTACACGGCCTTCTCTTGTCAGGAATATATTTGGGGTTTTTAAGTCTCTGTAAAATAAAATTTTGGTGTGAATCTTTCAGTGTATGTCAATAACTGACAACATGATATTAAAATATCGTTATGAAAGTATATTCGGATCAATATTATACACCAGTGCCTGACCTATGAAGAATATTGTGTTCATGTATGAACTTGATAGCAGATACGATCTGTGAGAAGAAAGCCAGGATTTCCCGCTCAGATAGGGGCTTGTCTTGTTGAGTCAGGTACTGTGCCATGGTTCTGAAACATAAATGCATCATGTACTGTAATAGTCCATGACATCGTGACAAATTACCATATTCACATTTATACCTTATTTTAAAAGTTAGCTTGTATTCAAAGGACACTATGTTTACCAATGCAGGTACTTCATTATTATGAATAACTTTTTGACATAACCTACCCCCCATCGGCATACTCCATCTCTATCATAACGACTCCATCCTCCTCAAAACTGTCATAGTAGCTAATAATGTTTGGATGGTCCAGCATTGCCAAGACTCGAACCTGCAATACATTACAAGTTTACACACAGATGTCAGATAGAAATCTTCTTTGACCTGGAAGGAGCTGAAGTCTGATGAGATCATTCCAGGAGGGCCACTGTTACCTCATTGAGAGCCATCTGCCTCTCTGATGCCGTAAGGTCGTGTAAGTTGATCTCTTTCAGGATAACCAGCGAGTCATCATCCTTCTTACGATACAAAATGGCCGTCCCATACGCCCCTAGGACAGGACATACAGTAGTACCAATACACTGGATCCCGCGCCCTAAACAACTGTCCTCAACAACCACTATTGTTTGGCTGAGTATTTACCTTTTCCGACAGTACGAATCTTCTCAAATCCAGCAAGCGACTGCTGCGTGGTACCACTCCACTTCAAACGATCCATCCGAAAATATAGGTCTCCTACATAACTGCACAAATAATCATGTCATACAAAACATCAATATAAATTTTACAGAATACCATCCCATGTTGTGCCATTTCATAACAGGCTACATACACAGGTCGTGAGCCGTCATCTACAATATTGTCAAGCTGAATGTCTGAGCCGGTAACTTCTTTTGAAATCGCAACAGTCACCTGTCAAAGGGAAGAACATAGCTCACTGTATTTTGGTTTAAATGTGAATGGGAGTACAATATTGAACCTTGATTCACGTGATGTCCAACAAAAATGACCTACACCAAGTAAGCTTTCCAGGTCCCTGGCTATGAGCATGCCATCTGATGTGTGAGCGACATTACAGGCGAGGAAGTCCAGTCGCGCATTGGGCTTGTCTCTGTCCACGTGCAACTGAATGATGGTGTGAAAAAAGTCTCGGAGAGGTCGACTGTCACATACCGTGTCGCTTGTCAGGCTCTGTATGAGGGTCAAAGGTCATTCAGTCATTCACCAGAGAGTGTTAGGAATTAGGACAAGTTTGTATGATGATATGGAAACACCAGTTACTGGTATATTGCGTACTAACCTTGTCATCCTTGCCACTAATGTAAATACTGGAGTTAGCATGGTTAGAGCTGTGCACAAGAAACGCTAGAGACAAGATTTTCTTGCTGCCCAGATGCTGTGATATTGAACCTGGAAAATAACATAATAGCATTTCATATACATGCAATATAGTGTATCATTAGCTCAAGTACCTAGGAAAATCACATGCAAAGGTATCATATATTCATGACTCACTCAAAATATTGTCCAGTGAGGCAGTTTCATATTTATATTGCACAAAGGTGACATTTGGCAAGACAGCTGTTTGCAGCAGCATGCTGTTTTTGACTTTGCTGGACACCACTAGGAGACGCGGAGGAGCATTGGGATCCAGGCGACTGTCCTGTCTTCTCGGAACTTTGGACGAGTCGTTCCTCTGACTGCCACGGACTTCAGAACATAATGACTCATCTTGTCCATCCAAGTTTTGAGCAAGGTGTTCTGAACGATTTGACGTCTGTCTTGACACTCGGGCACTGTTCTGTCGGTTAATGCTTTCTGAAGTAGGATTTGCTCCCTGAGAGGGGCTGGACTCCGACCTCTCGATCCTCCTGTATTGTCTCCTGTCCCCCCCACTTCCCCGATGAGAGTATGCCATATCTCGCACTGCTGCCCCTGATGTACCACGCCTTGGTTTGTCATTTGTCCGATGATGACTATGGACCGGCGACTGGCTTTCTGAGGATGTCTCAGAATCTGCCATATCCAGATCTTCCCCCTTGAAGCTTCCACTATGGCAACTGCATTTTACATGCTACCGGGGGGGGGGGGGGGGGGATGGTTGTCCGGCATAATCATGGCTACTGTAACAAGTGAAATCATGATTAAGATAACATAAAAGATTGGGCAACTATTGTGAGCACACTTTGCAAGGGCAGTAATTTTTAAAGAGACTACAGTATCTATGAAAATAGGCAAAAAAAAAACATATTCCAAATGAAACATGTAGAATATTTATCTGAAAGTGATGTACTCTATTATGACTACAACCAGTGCTTTGAGGGGAATTTTACTCATTTAAACAGGCATTTCTACTAGGGCCGTCATCATAGCCCTGAAAACAAGGCAAAAGCAGGGTGTATTTTAAGATTTTTTTTTTTTCGGTGAACGGTGAACTTAAAATACACCCTGCTTTTGCCTTGTTTTCACGGCTAGTGCCAAAGCACAAATCAGATTTCGGAATAGCTAGGAACCACACTGGATGACACATATTTCGGGTACCCGGGTAGTAATTTACCGGTACCCGGGTGCTAAAACATCTACCCGTGACGGCCCTAAAGGCTAAAGCCTACAGTATATTTTTTCTACAGACTAGGCCCTACAGTCTACACTGCACTCATTGACTCAAGCTCACAATAGGTATGGCAGCGCTCGTCAGATGGCGCGCACAGTGCCGTGTCAACATCCGCCAAAAATGTGACCCCATTTTGACCCAGTTTTCAGGGGTCATTTGAAATTGGGTTTATAGGTTGATAGAGGTCCAATAGACATACAGAAAAATAGGTAGGGTCACGAAGAATGATCGAACTTTGACCTAGTATGTCACATTTTATGGAAATACTCTGCAGATTTATATAAAAAATGGCTGTCACCAGCACATGAATTCTTGCCACAGATTTTCCACGATTAAAAAAAAACAAGAAATATTACCTCTTAGAAAAAAAAATTACCTCTGGAGAAATTACTCCTGCAAATTTTGGTACCTTATTTATTGTGCTAGGCCCCCGGACAGCTGAGAAAATCCCCGGACAAGTGAGTGCCTATCCGATCGCTTTCGCGCCATTTTGCCGCCCGCTCGATTTGGGGCAGATAACGAAGCGGCTATCGATGTATTCGTGATGATTGCTAATGATGCTTCCATTGGATAATTCATGTGTTTGTAAATGATTATATGACAGATTTGCAATTAATTTTGAATAATAGTTCAATATATTATTTATACATCTGATTTTAAATCGATTGTGTGGTGTTTTGCTGGGAAGTCGCTAAATATTGAACTGGCGTGAGCGATAATAGGAGACACTAGTTAGTATTTTTTTTTACCTCATTTCATATGCGGCAGCCCCAAAGCTTGAATACAATAAATTAACTGAGAAATAAAATTTGTTTCAGCTCCATATTGGAATTATCATGACTTGATGATTTTAGGGTGGATTGCTATAATTTCTATTTCATCACTCTTTCATTTAGCAGTATTATTTCGAGAAATAATAATAATAATAATAATTGTTATTATTATTATTATTACAATATCGATGGGGAGACATACCCCATAAATGGGGTATGTCATGCCATCTTAGTAACACCACAAATATATCTTGATTCATTCCTATGGGCCTGGGTGTCCTAGTAGGGCTGGTGGTCAGGGTTTGGGACGGCGTGAAGCTGAAATGGAATACTGGCTTTTCCTTATTAAACTATGGTTTAACAAGTAAATGCGAGTCGCACTTATCCCATGGGGTAAGTACGACCAAAGTCGGACATACCCCGATCGACTTGAACGGTATGCATGTTCAAGCTAATACTACAGAAAAACGGCTGAATGAAATTGTTTCATACTGGCTTTTCCTTATTAAACTATGGTTTAACAAGTAAATGCGAGTCGCACTTATCCCATGGGGTAAGTACAACCAAAGTCGGACATACCCCGATCGACTTGAACGGCATGCATGTTCAAGCTAATACTACAGAAAAACGGCTGAATGAAATTGTTTCAAACTTTTTGCATTGTATTTCTAAGGTATATATCTCACTAGAAACACCCCATATATGCATTTATATGCAGAACAAAATTTTGGTCTACCATACCTACTCACAATCAATGTCCATGCACATGTCATGTCATTGTTGTCAAGATCCAATTTACCGTAGCCTAGGCGCACGCGTCATCTACTAAATAACTCTCAATAAGTGGTCACGAAGGATGACCATACCGCTCAAATTTGTATTTTGTAACAAATGAAAACTTCAAAAGGCATGAGGTAGGAAAAATACACCACGAATCATGAAAACCGCTTCCCCAACGACCAATCTCAATGACGTAACGCTACTTCCGGGACCGCCATTTTCAGGTCATTGTCTATAACTTAAGTAGAATACGGGTGGACGAAGAAGGATATTTGCAATTTTCTTCTTCATCGCGAAATCAGCATTTTCTACACGTTATTCAAGTCTAAAAATTACTCAAAATGATCAAAGACATAGAAATATTTCATATATATTTGATTGCCACAATTATACTGGGCCGTATGTGATGAAAAATAAGATAGAGTCACATAAAATTACTGTATACCGTAGGCTTCGAGGGCTTAAAATCATTGGGAAAATGCTGTTTTACCATCTTAACTGATCATGTGAAGTATGCCAAGCTTCAACATAACACCGTTTAGCATTGCAACCATACAAAGAAAACAGCGTGAACGAGAAACATAGCACAAAGGGTGCGGTAGCTTACCGGCAGATCATGAGAATTGCACAGAGTATTGATTTTCACAAATATAAATTGTTACACTGATTTCCAACTCTATTGTAAAAACATGTTCGTAAATGTTGCCGAACACACATTTTCTTATGGACTAAAATACGAAATCAAGTTAGGCCTACATCTCGGAATTTTTTTTTTTTCGTTAATGACATATTTTCACAGACCGTCGATTCAAAGGCAACAAAACTTATGCACTTCACAAAGGTAGGCCTACATAGTGAGAATCTTACGCATTTTGAGAAGATTTGTCCGAATAGATTTTGAGAAAATGGCTGCCAAAGACTGATCAGAGAGTTTTTGAGAAAAAGGCTATCAAAGTCCAAAATTAGCCGTTTGGTTAAAAAACGATTGAATAATAATAATAAAAACATCTCAGGGTAATAACTCGAGGAATCGTCAAGGCAAAAAAAAAGTTATTTGCCGGACGGACGGCGGACGGACGAAAAACGGACGACGGACGGGCGAACAACCACAGCAATAGCAAAGAGGATATTCATTGAATATCCTCTTTGGCAATAGCTTATCGGCCCCACATGGACGGTAAGCTAAAAATCAGTAGGCAATTGAGATGGGGGTCACAATGTCACGTCACAATGTCCAGCAAGTAATGTTGTAATTACGGTGCCCCTGATAGGACATGATGAAAAAAATACTACTTCATTCGCACGAAGTAAGTCGTTTGCACGAAGTACTACTTCGTTTGCACGAAGTACTACTTCGTTTGCACGAATTACTACTTCGTTTGAACGAAGTACTACCTCGTTTGCACGAAGTACTAAGTCGTTTGCACGAAGTACTACTTCGTTTGCACGAATTACTACTTCGTTTGAACGAAGTACTACTTCGTTTGCACGATGTACTAAGTCGTTTGCACGAAGTACTAAGTCGTTTGCACGAAGTACTACTTCGTTTGCACGAAGTACTACTTCGTACTTCGTTTGCACGAAGTACTACTTCGTTTGCACGATGTACTACGTCGTTTGCACGAAGTACTAAGTCGTTTGCACGAAGTACTACTTCGTTTGCACGAAGTACTACTTCGTTTGAACGAAGTACTACTGTACTAATGTTACATAGTTGACAAACCCCTCTACATCATCTTACCCCATTAAATAACAAGCGCTACATGGCGCTCCACATGGTGCTCCAAATTTGGTGCCTTATATCTCCATAAGCACCACATGGCGCTCTAAATCATCCATACTTCCCCTAGCAAAAATGTGGTCATTTTAAACTAAGAATACCTTGATCAAATAGATATTACTGAATACAATCTTCTGCTATTATTTGAGGTAAATTTATATGTATCGATGGACTATTCATTATTTTATGAGTTGATTAATAAATGTAAATAGCGGTATCCAGATTAGGACATAGGGAGGACCCTGAAAATTGACTATGGTAATTAAAGGGTTAATTGGTAACACCAGGATCAATCACTTCATAGGCTTATTACAATGTTCGAATACCAGGTATGGATATGTGAATCACTCATTATTTCATGCGAACGACTTAGTACTTCGTGCAAACGACTTAGTACTTCGTGCAAACGACTTAGTACTTCGTGCAAACGAAGAAGTACTTCGTGCAAACGAAGTAGTACTTCGTGCGAATGAAGTAGTATTTCATGCAAACGAAGTAGTACTTCGTGCAAACGAAGTAGTACTTCGTGCAAACGAAGTAGTACTTCGTGCAAACGACTCAGTACTTCGTGCGAACGAAGTAGTACTTCGTGGGAACGACTTACTACTTTGTGCGAACGAAGTAGGTTTTTTTTTCATCATGTCCTATCACGGGCACCGTATGTAATGGTTCTAGGGTCGATATAGTGGTAGCGTATGTTCGTTGGGTTGAATTTTGTTCCTAAGTATTGCTTAGTTGGCCTAGATGTTCAACTCCAGCTCATCCTCGGCTGCAGTGGTCGCTCGGCTGGCATCGACTCTCTCCGGCTGCAGGCTGCTCGGGTAACTCCGGCTCTTTGGCTGCAGGGGTAGCTCAGTTGACTTCGCTCTCTGGCTGCAGGCTGTCTCGGCTGACTCCAGCTCTCCGGCTGCAGGATGTATCGGGCGACTTCGGCTCTCCGGCTGCAGGCCGTCTCGGGTCAATCTGGCTCTCCGGCTGCAGGATGTTTCGGGCGACTTCGGCTCTCCGGCTGCAGGCCGTCTCGCATGACTATGACTCTCCGACTGTAGGTTGTCTCGGGCGACTTCCGCTCTATGACTGCAGGGTGCTTCGAGCGACTTCAGCTCTCCGGCTGCAGGCCGTCTCGGTGGTAGCGTGTTCGGGACTGTAGTTTCTCTTCGTCTGCCTGATGTAGGTGTCGCCGATCATCCAAGTTTTAGTTCGTCTTCTCCTATCCACCTCTGCATCTTTGGCTCGTCGTTCGACTTTGATATTTTGGGTTCTTCGCTATCTTAGACCTTGTGAACTTAATTTCTCCCAACTGGTCTTAGAGTCAATTCTTCAGTTGACTTCACTTCTTGAAATTCTCTAAATCCAACTTTGGTTTCATTATATCTGTATACCCGAACACGGAGTCAGCTGGGCCGACTCAAAGATTAACACTCGGATACAGTTCAAGGTTTATTGACGAATCATACAGTCGGTTAAATTTGTTGTAGATTTATCAGAGATGATATCTCCGGTGGCCTCCGCTCTTCGGTCGCATGAATGTTAGATCGGCTGAACTCTGGTCAGTTACCGTGAAGTGAACCGACTAGTGTTCCGGGGTCAGGTGCCGACTCCCGAGAGTCAGCTTATATTTTGGGGGGTAGGTGTCACGTGACCTCCCCAACCAATCAAAACTGCGATTTTTACTGACAAGAATTTTATGATTGATAATCAATCAGGGACCGCCACGTTCCAAATACATCATGGAACAATTTTACGTTATCGCATAGTTTGACCATCAAAGTCCGAGTTCAGCCGAAGAGCAACCCAAACCACCAAAAATACCCAGACTTTTACCGAACACATACACGTAGGAAATCAGTTGTAAACCCTTTTACACACCCAATAACATCTGTTAATCATATATAACGTTAAATAAACAGGTACTATACCTAGCTGAAAACCGTTACACTCCCCCTTTCTTAGATCAGGCTCGTCCCGAGCATAACCATAACGGGGGCCTTGCTCCCCCCACCCCCCCCCCCCCCCCAAAAAAAAAGAAGGAAAAAGAAAAAACATAGCACCAAGGGTGCTGTAGCTGTAATCATGAGAAATGCAGAGTATTGATTTTCCAACATATAAATTGCTACACTGATATTGAACTCTAATTGTCAAAACATGTTCGTAAATGTTGCTGGAAACACATTTTCTGCATGGACTATAATACGAAATCAATTTACACATCACAAAGGTACATAAAGAGAATCTTATACATTATTTTGAGAAAAACAGTCTGAATAGATTTTGACAAAATGGAAAATTCATCGTTTTTGACCTTTCAAGGTCATTGAAGGTCAAATTCAAGGTCATCACTCAAACCGCAATATTTGATTTCCCATTTGAATGTGCCAATACTTAGGCTCTATATTCAAGTGTTCTATGAGTTTACTCTGCACAGCTCCCATTATGAAGGGAAATTGGGTTTTTTTTTTTTTGCTGGAAATGGCTCAAAACGAATAGTGACTTGACTCGGGACAAAAAATTTTTTTTTCGCCAACCCGTCAAAAAATCAAAATGGCCGCCACACGCAGACCGGCGATTCAAGGGCAACGAAACTTATACACGTCATAAAGGTACATGAGAGGAATGTTTTGAAACAAAAACTCAAAACTGATCAGACAGTTTTTGAGAAAATGGCCTCCAAAGTCCAAAATTGGCAATTTTTCGACAAAAATGGCCGCCAAATAGGCAAAAACGATTCAATCAAAAAATGTTTTTAGATACTGGCCCAAGGTATGTTCTGACAAATTTATGGGGAAATTCATCATGTCAAAAAAGAGTTACAGACCCAGACGTACGACGGACGGACGACAGACGACGGACGGACGACGGACGAAATACCACGACAATAGCTTATCGGCCCAAAGGGCCGGTAAGCTAAAAAGGAGAAAAGAGAGGGGAGGAAGTGTTCTCAAGGTAAATTACGCCGGGAAGTAGCTTTAACTTTATGGGCCCCATGTCGCGAGCATATTCACTATATAGCCTTAATGGATGCTTGTATTGTTTTACAGAGGTTATTATTTTTGTTGAATAACCTCAACGGAGGTCATTATTTGCAATAATAACCTAATAGCAGGCATCCATTAAGTCAGATAATGGGCTCGACACAGGTCATTATTAGAAACGAAGGCTTTTTCGGCTTCGCCTCGAAAGTCCTTCGTTTCTAATAATGACCTGCGTCTCGCCCATTATCTAATACATAAAGTGCTTTCTCAGTGAAAGCACTTTATGCCCTTCACCTTCTATAAATGATTTGAGAGCATTGAATGGCCAAATGCACTCAATCCTTTGATGGGGTCCAAAACCAAGTAATATTGTCATATTTTGTTTCAACTACAGTGATCATGCATTTATGGGAGTTAAGTCATATTTGATAGTTAGACCCAGAAGAGCTCTGGAATGCTGTATTAGGCACGCGAATACCGCCAGCTTCTGGGGCCCGCTCAAGGGCCCCAGACCCCCGGCCGACAGAGGCTTGCTTCACTTGCTTAACGACATTTTACAGCTAGGCCTTCCCTCAAAATCCTAGATCAGGTATTCATAAACTCTCCAAGGTCATGGAAATCGGACCAAGGAGAGCCCTAGAACACATCATAGGGGATGCATGAACCTTCAGCGTCTGGGGCCCTTCCGCGGGCCCCAGACCCCCCGCCGACAGGGGCTTGCTTCACCTGGTTTATTAACATTTCATAAATGGGCCTTCCCTCAAATCCCAGATCTTCTCCGAATTAGCCATGCAAAAACTCTTAGGGGAATGGGGATTGGACCAAAGGAAACCTCTGAAAAACACATTGGACATGAATATCCTTTCAGCTTCTGGGGACCCAGACCCTCGGCCTTCGCCAACTCGCTTCGCGACATTTCACATCTTGCCCTCCTTCAGAATCCCCGATTCGTCCCAGATCGGGCACTCATAAACTCTCTAAGGCCATGAAATTGGACCAAGGAGAGCCCTAGAATACACCATTGGGGATGCTCAAACCTTCAGCGTCTGGGGCCCTTCAGCGGGCCCCAGACCCCCGGCCGACATGGGCTCGATTCGCTATATCGGTCAAAGGTTTTGCAGAAAAAATCCTATACCTGCCCCTGCTGTGGGCTGGCACATCAAACTCGCCGAGCATTCGGGAAGGCATGTGCGAAGCATCTTGAGAAAACACACAGAGTCGGCCGCTGCTGGTAACTCCAGACGGAGCACTTGTACCGAGGAGGTCTGATTGATGGAGAGACCACTGCGGCAAGACCTAAATCCGTTCTAAGTTGGTCGTTCATGTCAAGGATACGGAGCAGGAATCGTCACGGCACTATTCGGAAGGACCCAATTGTTCGGACCCCTAACGGACCGGGATGTACTGCTCTCGTTCAGGGCCGGCGCCACTATTGCGGTGGCGAAACCTCCACCCAGGTCGATGTAGATGGAATGAGAGCTGGCTTGCATTTGGGTTCGGCTTGGATCGGGAGAAGCGAACCTCAGGAGGTAGGGATGAAAGTTCTCGGCGCTATTCGGGGGACTGTCGGGGACGGGCCTCCGCCGGGAGGGAGTAGTCAGGGATACTAACAACTTAATCCTCTGAGATGTGTTTTCGGCTGTGTAGAGCTTCGGCACTAAAGAAATCTTGGCTTTCGATACTGCTGCTTAGGGTGACCGGCACCGGCTGAATGAGGGAAGAGGATCTAGGTGCCGCCAACACTCAAGTAACCAAGGTGGCTGCAGCGATTTTCGGTTGAACTACTCCTCTTGGATCAGTCGCAGTCATAGCTGTTCGGCCGGCTGCAGTTATGGTCTCTGATTCTTCGGTTGCCTGGAGATATTGGGACTTGTGTCGATGGTCAGCAGTCGAAACGGGGAAGGAGATTGGGCCTGGGACATGGTGATCGGCGGCTCCCGGGTGCTGTCCATCTTAGTCTCAGCCGCTGGACCCGTCAGCAGTTGGTGCAGGTCTTCTAATCAAATTGATGGGAGGTGCTGGCTCTGTGGTTGTGGTTGCCGGAACTGGGGTTGTCTGGGAAGCTAAGGCCACGGATGTCTTGATCTGGGTACTCTGCTTGGTGCTGACGTTCTCGGCTGCACAGGGGATGATCGTTCGGAACCTCGCTCGTGGCTTCGGGACAGATGATGCTCTGCAACTCGGGCTCCGAAACGTCTGTCAGTGTCCCGTTCGGTTATCTGAGAACGTCTACTCTCCGTGCGGCCATGTCTTGGAGAACACCCAGGGCTCCTCCCTCTGCTGCCCACTCGTCGGCCACGGTAAGGGGAAAGGCTCTGGTTGGTCAGGGAATGTCTCGGGCTCCTCAATCGGCTATCTCCTCGGCGCCCTCGTGTGGGTGAAGGACTCCAGTACCGGGTTGACTTCGGCTTTGGACTCCCTCCTCTGCTGTTGGAAGGCTTGATTCTCTTGGGGGAAGGACTCCTCTTTCGTCTTTCCGAATGAATTCTGCTCTTTTTTTTGCTGGACTTTCTCTGGGTCCTGGTGTTGATCACTGCCGCTTTCCTCGGGATGCTTGGACGGTCCCGCTTTAGCTCTTTCTGGCTCAAATCTTGTTCTGCCGAAACTTCAATAAAATCATCATCGTCGTCTTCCTCATCATTTGACTCCAGTAAGACTGTAAGAGCCAGGTCAGCCCGAAGCTGGAAAGAGACACGGTTGTCTGTCTGATGCCTAGTCCAGGATGCCACGGTTGCAGAAGAATCTGACCAGGTCGTGCTTGTTCTTCATGTACTTCTTGACCTCAGTTTTTCGTTGACTCTAGTGGTCACACTGAGCACAGGCAACGACGCTAACATGCAGGGTGTATACATGTATATCACTTTTTTTGGCGACCCTGAACTTGACCTCAAATGACCTCGAGTGATGAAACTTAATGTCACATCTGATACAAAATGTGTAAATTGGCCTCTTGGGCTAAAACACTTGCACTTATTAAGAGCTTTAGGATTGAATTATGAACATATAGGAAGTCATACATGTATATACTGCATCTTTTGGTGACCTTGAGGTTGACCTCAGAAGAGCTAATTATGTATTTTGTTGAAGAACGTTGTGCCCATGAGCCATCGAGCCAATATGGAAGAGCCAATTTCTTTGAGGATACAATATTATGGTTGATTAAGGAACAAGGAAGTACAGATATGAAGTATTCACCTTTATTGGAATGCATCAAAAATTCAAAGTGAAACCCAACACTGAGTACACCGCCATTTGAATACACTTTCATTCATACTCATATCAATCATGCTTTCTGGAATCACAAGCCATTTACATCCAATGATATATGATTTACACACACTTGCTGCATGTTAGAATATCCAGGACACACTGGTATTAAAATAAAATACTTGAATTTTTGTCATGGCTACATACATGTACATATACTGGTAACCAAGTAAATGACCATCTGTGTAGGATGCATTTTACATGTTTATGTCCAAGTAACACAGAAACTAATTGTTTCTATACATGAACATGAATCTACGTTTAGTCAAAATGACTTAAAATGCATACATTTGCAGGTAGACAATAACCCACTGACAAAAACTACTATACTTGATTTAAATATGGTCAACAGATCTCAAATCAGTCCTATCACAAGTATTGCAGGACTTTCTATATTGAAACACCTTGGACTAAGTCCACTGCATACAGTACAAGACAAATGTGTCATCTAATCAGAGGTTCTGTGGTTTTTGATTGGAACAATTAAAAATTCATCACCCCTACCGGTAAATAACAAACCATCACCCAAAAGTACAGAACAATGTTTTCAAAAGCATCACAATTGTACACAATATGCAATTATTATCTAGTTTCAACATCCAATAAAACACAGTGGTTACTGCCTTCATCAGGCTAACAGACAAAAATATCACACAATGTCATAAATCAAATGACATTGTTTAGGTTTGTTATAACATTATAATCTATTTTCAGCCAATGAATGGCAACAACAATTATCGGTAGATGTGGTAATAACAATTTAAGTATAAAAGCATGATGATTGCAATGCCAACACCAGGTATATAACAACTTCAGGCGAACAGGTACTCTGTATGCTGGCACAATATGTTAGATTCTGGATCAGCATCCGAGAAGTGAAATCTTTGTACTGGTACCAGCAATGGTTCTCGATACTTTTTACAAAAGATCAGGAAATATTGTGGAAGCAGAAAACTTCCAAACACACAATTAATGTATAACTCGTGAGTAACTCAAATTTCAGGATTGCATGATTTAAAACTAGAGGTTCTCCAGTCGCCGACGACTTGGGTATATCCCCCGCAGGCCTATCTTCCCTGTTGCCCCCAAACTATTAATAGACTCAACTAGCAAAAATTGTTGTTACATAATATGATCATTATTACTACAACCATCAAATTTCTACTGACCAGAACCTCTACCTTGAGCCCAATCATTAATGTTTCTGGCCCTAACTATTTTTACTGTGGTCAGTAATAGACTTAACTTGTATTATTAATGTTAACTTATTCGGTTACAGCCATGAAATCTGTACTGGACAGAACCTTCACCTTGTTGAGTCCAATAATAAATGTTTTATGTCTTAATTATTTTTATTGTGGTCAATAATAGACTTTACTAGTAACACCATTGCTAAGTTATTCAGTTAAAGCCATGAAATCCCTACTGGGACCTTGTTGAGTCCAATAATGTTTTTTGTCTTAACTATTTTTATTGTGGTCAATGATAGACATAACTAGTAAAATTAATGTTAACTCATTCGGTTACAGCCATGAAATCCCTATTGGGCAGAACCTTTACCTTGTTAAGCCCAATAATAAATGTTTTTTGTTTTAACAATTTTTAATGTGATCAATAATAGACTTAACTAGTAAAACTAATGTTAATTTATTCGGTTACACCCATGAAATCTCTACCGGACAAAACCTTTACCTTGTTGAGTCTAATAATAAAAGTTTCTTATCTTAACTATTTTTTTATGGTCAATCATAGACTTATCTACTTATTCGGTAATATTAATCTGTTTTCACCAAAAAACATCAGTTCTCAATTCTGAACAAGAATTCAGTGCCATTTGCTTTCACAGTACAGGTTAATGGAGTGATCACAGATGTCAAAGTGGGTATTTTAATGGAAGTTAGTCCGTTAACTAATTAATATTCGTTCGATCATTCTGAAAAACAATAGGTTTCGTGTGATGGTCTTTCTCATCGATTTCATCATCATTCATCAAAAACTCCAACCCGTAGAGCGTTCACAAACCATGTGTGTTGAACAAGGTAACTTGAGCAAAAAAAGTGTCGCCAATCTGCCAATTTGGTTGCTATGGCAACCAAAATCGATTGGTGTCGCGAATCATAAAAAATATCTGTATAAAATATATTAGAATCGGTTAAGATTCGCAACCTGTAGAGCGTTCACAAAAAATCTCTACAGCAGCGGCGGCGGACGAAGCGCAACGGAGACGAATCCATAGTATCCGCCGAACTTTGTTCGGGGGATACAATTACCTAAAATCTCATGATTGTATTGTACACAATGTAGCCACATGTTCCTTTCTGAGTATTGTCACAAAGTGGAATGTGTATATATAAATAAACAATTGAGTCAGTAGCAACATTGCAAGCTGTCACCAAAATTTTGTAATGTTAATGACAAAAATTAGGCCAAGGGCCGAAGATAGGTTACCGGACAAGCCAGGTCACTGGTCAAGAGAATATTCAGCATATATAATATTAAGCATATATCATGTCCACAGTTGATTGCTAAGTTGTAAATTCAATAATCAGAGAGATATTAGCAATTTTGTGCTGTGGCCTTGAAAATGAAGGCAAAGGTCAAATTTAAGGTAATCAAAATATTCAGTGTACCGGTATATCATTTTTTATATGTCCACAATTGATTCCCGAGACATACAGTCAATAGAGCAGCAAGATATGAGCCATTTTGTCCTGTGACCTTGAAAATGAGGTCAGAGGTCAAATTCAAGGTCACGAGAATATTCAGCATATATCATCCTATATGTCCACAATTGATTCCTAAGCTGTAAAATCCATAATAAGTGAGATATTAGCCATTTTGTCCTATGACCTTGAAAATGGGGTCGAAGGTCAAATTCAAGGTCACGAGAATATTCAGCATATATCATTTCCTATATGTCCACAATTGATTCCTAAGCTGTAGAGTCGATAATAAGCGAGATCTAAGCCATTTTGTGCTCTGACCTTGAAACTGAGGTCAGAGGTCAAATTCAAGGTCACGAGAATATTCAGCATATATCATTTCCTATATGTCCACAATTGATTCCTAGTCTCTGATATCAATATTAAGTGAGATATTAGGCATAATGTGTCCCATTATAAAGCATAGGAGAATTTAACAAGGGAAAGTCCCATTTGGGCCGAGTTTGGGCCAAAATGGCCCACTTCGAGCGATTCAAGCGCAACGAAATTCATAGACATCATAGGAGTACATATGAGGAGTGTTATATATCAAAAAGAAAAAAAGTTACTGAACAGATTTTGAGAAAATGGCCGCCAAAGTCCAAAATCAGGCATTTTTCATCGAAAACGGCCGCCATTTTGAAAAAAATGTGAAAATCAAAAAACTAAAAAATACCTCCTTCTTGAATTATTTTTAAGTATTTTTGTGCAAAATTTCAGAAAAATTCGCCCGTAAACAAAAAAGATAAAAATGTGGACGACGACGACGACGACGACGACGACGGACGACGACGGACGCCGGACGACGGACGCAACGCCATGCCAATAGGTTATCGGACCATAGGTCCGGTAACCTAAAAAATTTCAAGTGAATAATTCACCAGCAGCACAGTTATAAAGAAATTACAAGTATCCGTGATTCTCAGATCTGATTTATGGAATAACCAAGTTAACTTCTGAACTATAATTGACTTTTGTACGTATCCAGCAACGCATTTATCAAACTAATACAACTAGTTTTTCTCCTATTCGAAAGCAAACATTCAATGACCAAACTTTATTATTACATCTGGTCACCTTTTGCTAATATCACCGGAAGTGGAAAGCAAAATACTCGCATCACAATCAATATACATTTGACAATATTATAATTAGCTCCTGTGAAAACTAGCCCTCTATGAATACAAATGTACAATCGGCTAGTTTTTGTTAATGTACAATCTTTTTGCCTGTACCAAATATCAAGTACACAAGCCAGCCAAACAGGCAGACGAAAGACGTTTGTGTGAAGACAGCGTTCCAACTCTGTGTAGTTTCCAAAATGTATCCCGCTATATACACTCCCACAAAACCTGCATAACAAACCGAACAGAATTTCATACAATAGGCAAGATAATTTCATCTTTTATCTTAAATGCTCAAACAAATCTATGACAGTTAGGGATTTCTTTCTGTTTGTACATTCATCAGTCTGTTCGGATTGAAGTCCTTACCTGGTATAGCCCCTGCTGTGTTCATCAAACCTGTAACAAAAGTGGAATGGACTTGTCATGAAGGTATGTACTGTTGGGGTAAACATTAGTTCAGACCATTAACAGAGTAAAGTGTTAGTCCCTTCCTGAGCCGACAACGGTTTTCGCCTGACACCCTGTCACAGTGGGTCAGGATTTGTGAACTTATTTTAGAACAAAAACATGTTTTGAATGCATGATATACACACTGTGTATCATTTCTTCTCCTCTCAGCTGTTTCCAACGATTTATGTCCCTCAATTTTAAGTTAATTCCATATTTTTTCACTTGAAAGCTGTTTGTTTACATTGTCATCATGGTGCAGTTTTGTCATGCTTCAAAGCTGTCACTCAAATTAGCCAATCAGGGAGAATCATGCAATCAGCTGATGATGGGTGTGATGTCATAATGCGGGAAATATCCCCTTTTAAAACTTTTGGCGCCAAATCTAGATTGAAACATTTTAGCCTGTGGTTGAATAGGGCTCTGCCCGTGAATAGTGCTAGGGTAAACATAATGCTTTGTCAAAGTAACTGTGTCCTGCCATATAGCACAATGTTGACATGTTTTGATGGTGGCCTACCAAAGACAGAGCCTGAGTACTTGGGGGCTATATCCTGAGGGTTGACAAGGATTCCACTGGAGTGGAAGCCGACACAGCCCACGGCAGTCGCCATACAGAACAGCGCACCCTCAAACGTCTTGGTCGCAGTCAGCATCAGCAGAAAAAACGCTGGCCCCACCAACGCTATTGTCTGTAAGACCGACAGAGTCAAGAACAATTAGTTATTTACATGTATCTGATTTATCTAAATTGATGATGAGGTAGCATTATACAGTCCAAACTGAAACTGAACCCAATGGGTCACTGGTAGAACTCACAGCCATAAGTTTCCTGACAAATGTTGTTGAATAGCCTGCAGAACAAGAAAGTACATGTCAGAACAAGAAAGTACATGTGTGTCAGGTCAGGATTGGTACCTTTGGTGAAGATGACCAGAGAATCGATAGAGCAATTGAATGGTGACACTGGACCTACCTTTTGAGATGAGTTTATCAGCGATATAACCACTAAGTACTGTACATGGTATGCTAGTTGCCCAAGGTACTACATTGAAAATCCAGCCCTGAAATATATTATACACATTAATTATAACAAATGTATTCTCAATATATCACTTCAATGTATTGTCAAACTCATTAATGGTCCACTAAAAAATATTTTAATCCCTTCATCGTGCGAGTACAAATATATATTTGATTACGAATCACCAAAATCCACCTGCAAAATACCTAGACCAATCAACTAGATAGTAAGTAGATAGCATGCTTGTCTTCCACAAAATGAATTTTTTTTTCCAATCATGCAAATAATGGTCAATTTTGGAGACTATTGGTATCTAACCTGAGCAAAGCAAAAAGTTGTCCCCACATTATCCATTCATGTGATAAATGATACATGTGTGTAAAAGGTAATAAACGATACCGGCATGTCTGTACATGTAATAAACAATACTGGCATGTGAATATATGATGAACGACATGCGATGAACGACATATCAGTATGTGTGGCAAAAGTGTCATATGTCAATTAACCATCACCATTTTGATTTGGAATATGAAGGAAAAGTTTCATAGAACGGCCTAAGACTTGAAATGTATTGAACTGTGATAGCAAGTCCATTACTCAGGGCAAGTGAAATTTAGCAGGTCAAACCTTGGCATGGGGATATGTGTCCTGGAAGTAAGTCGGGAGCCAGGACAACAGTATAAAAAACAGCGTGTTCTTGCAGAACTGTCCAATAAGCATTGCCCTGTAACAAAATCATTGGACCATGAGTCAACTAACCTTCGCTGTGGGAAAACTTTCATGGAAGTAAGTCGGCAGCCATGACAAGAGAATAAAGAAGGCATTGTTTTCACAGAAATGTCCTATTAATAAAGACCTGCAATGTAAACCGACACAATAAATAAGGTTACATATTATACAAGTACAGCTAACTACCATCGATACACATACATGTACATGTGTAGCTGAAGTATTCCCATAAATAAGTATATCAGTACTGACAATTTGAATTGGAACAGGCACTGAAAAATATATCCATAAAAATTTATCATCCCCATCCAACAATACAAGAAACACACCAGAAAGCACCAGAAGAGAAGAGGGCTCCCCAGGGCACCTTGAGCTGTTCTGTGCTGGCTGGCTCTGAAGACAAATCATCGCGTACAGACAGAATTCTGCTTTTGCGCTGGTCCTGTGCAATCACATAGTATCTCGTGAACAGCAACCACAGCATGGCCATGAGACCTGGACATAGGACAAGGAAAACGTGTCACACAGCAGGGGGGCATCGTAGAAAACATCTCACTATATAGGTAGGCGTCTTCTACACTGGGTTCTAGTATAATCTTGTGTAGATCATTGAGTGTTTACCTATAAGGTGGAATGTGCTTGTCCAGCTATAGCGATCTAGCAGTAGGGAGCCCACGCTACCAGCGAACATGGACCTGAAACACACAAATATACCGCTTTACACACTGGCAATAAACTAGGATGTACATGGAAGAATAACTTTTTGCAAAATTTAACAAACACTTCAACAATATATAGAAATCTACTCTCGAGTTAGAATAATAATAATAATTATAAGTGTGAATGTATATGGCGCCTTCTCATGTAAAAACACATCCGAGGTGCTGCACAAAGGTCAGTGTTGAAAACACTTAATGATGTTTGTAGTGTTTCATGAACGAGCTAAAACCACAAAGGAGTAAAAAAATTTGGTGAAAAACGGAAAACCAAATGCTTCCCAGTTGATGATGACTGCATTGCAGTATCTTTCGGATATCTTATCATGTCTGTTGTCCAAAAGATGCTAATTAAGACAAAATATCATTTCTGCCAGGCCAATGTCTTTCAGCAATGTCAGCGCAAGAATTTTGGGGCTTCAACTATTTTTATTCCATGCAATAATACTCTTTACTGAAATATTTATTGACTTCTTATTCATTGCCAAATACTTTCTCCAAAAGATTGGTATATGAAACTTCACTCAATCCCCAACATTATGGGTGATATTATGGGTGAATATGTTCTAAATTTTAATAAGTTAGGGATATTAACTGATTAACATTACAGCTATAAAAATCTCTACTGGACAGAAGCTTCACTCTGTTTAGTCCACTAATAAATGTTTCTCACCTCAACTATTTTTAATATGACAAAAATATAAACTAAACTAATAAAATGTTAATTTATTCAGTAATAGTAACCTGTATTAAGCTATCAGCTGTATATCTGTACACATATCCAGTGTGATTTCTTCCCATATTACCTGATTACAACCGAACAGAATGAACTCAAACTTCTGGATATGGATACAAACTGTATTGCATAGTGTTGTAAAATATTAACTCATTAAGTTAATATTATTAATTTCTGTTCAATAATGCAGTGATTCCAGAAAAATTATCCTAGAACATTCGTGAACTAGTCATGTGTGTCAAAACATCTGATTTTGTCATAAATTGAGTTGCCAATCGATCATAAAAATCGATTTTGCATGATCTTAGCATGAGTGCATAAAATAGTGTCAGAATTGCGTCAGCTTCGCAACCCGTAGAACATGTGGAACGATCATGCGAAGATGGCAAATCCATAGTATCCATATACAATAATGTAAATTTAAACAGTTCTAAGAGCAATACCACTAAAATACTCGTAAAAGAAATCCTGCGAAGAATATCTACAAACCAAACTATATTTCTAGTATAAGGAGCTATGTCATTGAATAAGAAAAGTATAGCAACTAAAAAATTATATCAACAAATATTATCATGAATAGCATTTATCATCATAGACTTTGAACAGCAGAAAAACAGGCTTCTGGGAAACAGAAAGTTTGAAAATAAAGATGATCATAAAGGAAACAATAAGTGAAATGACACCCTCACGATACTTCCACTTGTGAAGAGACTACTCTGTGATACCGGTACATGTTGATACTAAATCTTCCGAATATATTTACCCTGTGTCTAGTTACTTGCCATGATTACAAGTGAGGCACAGCACAAATTTTAGTTGAAATGCACATAATGATGTTTGTCCCAAAACAGAATGTGAATACTGGCTAAACGTGAAATGTGTTAACATACCTTTACTCCTCTTAATTGACTATATTGCATAGCTATTATGCATGTTGACCACCAAGTGAGAATGCTAGCTAGCTACCTTGAGATTAACCAACTGATGTACCAAAACACTTGTACATGTACATCATGTAGCCACGATTATAAAACCATGCAGAATGAGCCTTGATGTAAGTCTTAATTAAAATGATGACATACACCCATGTGAGTGGAAAACTTGTTTGCTTATTCAACAAGATCAGATAAATTGATAATACACACAGCAAGAGTCAAGTGAACATGACAAATATTCAAATGTGTATATGTGAACAACATACACTGCTCACCCTAAGTGGGCCCCTGACCCTGCTACAGCAAAGCTGAAGGCTCGACTATCACGCGAGACATGGCGTGATAATATACTCGACATGCTTGGAAAGTGTACACCTGAAGGACAAAAACAGCACAATGTAGAGAGAATGTACTGGTCACCGACACCCACCCTATGTGAGATCCTGACGCAGCCACGGCGAAGCTGAACGCTCGCTCATTCTCCGCTACGTGGTTAGCCAGTAAGCTCGACAAACTGGGAAAGTGAACACCTGCAAAAAGAGTGGGCTTCCCTGCTAGCCTTCATATAACTATGTTTACATTTTATAATAAATTATCTCAAGGACGAGGGTCGACCAACGTATCAAACTGGAGCAAGACACATGAAAAGTATGGTGAGTTCAGTGTATTGCTATTGACACTTGATTCTGCAGACATTTAAGTGATATTCTATGATTAAAACAATACAGTCAAATTTCCTGACGAACCTTGAAAACCCCCGACTAAAGCGCGAGACACAACTGCGATGCTGAACACAACAGAATTGGAGGAGAAACTGTGTAAAAGAAATGGAGTCCAGAACGTCAGCAGGGACCAGCCAACAGCAGAAACTGTCATCACTTTGGCACCTCCCAGTCTGTCACTAAGGTAACCACCGATGATCTGTGTCAATGTGTAACCCCAGAAAAAGGCTGACAACACTGAACCCTGCAATCAATAACATGAGAAATGTAACCATGCGTATATATGTAATTGATATTGATATTGCACAGTTATCATGTGATATCCTGTATGTAGTTGAATTACACATCTATATAATTATATGTTGAGAAACATCCTCTTACAGAGTCTGTTTTGTTCCACTCCTGCTCCTTGCCAATGGCGACAACACAAAGCGGCATGGCCATGCGTGCTGCGTACACACTCGCACACCCCACCATCAACGTTCCTAGCCATAGCCATCTCTCTTCTCTGCTCAACAAAAAATCAACAAACTTTTTCACAATGTTCATCTTCAAAAGCGAAAAGAAGCATAAAGATGATGAATGAAGTAAAGCATGACAGAAATATCCACAACTAGTGCTCCTTGAGGTACGCTATTCTCACCTGCTCCATAGTCTGCCTGATGTCACGCTGGGTGCACCAACGCTCAGGTTCACTTTCATTGGAGGTTTGTTTGTCAGGCTCTGCTCAATACACTGGTGATGTACCAAGTTATCCTGCTGTCAGTATCCCCGCCAATCAGCGCAACAGCTGTAACATAATGATTCTCAGTGAAAATATAGTTTTGGGCATCATACCAGTAGGAGGGTAATTTGGCTTGGGTCATGCTTTTATGATTGGGTACCGGCAGTACCTATAGTGAGTTTCACCTATGTCTGAATCATGGATATATGCATCTCGGTCGCCGGTGTCATGCAACTCAGCCACATGTTGATTGCAATCAAAGGGGCTACATGTAGAATAAATGGTGGTTTGGATGTAAAACTAGACGTCAAGGCCTAAAGATGCCTTGGAGGAATTTCGGTGTGATGATTAATTTATAATATATACTAGATATCGACGAAAATGAAAAATGTCGACTACGCAAAAAAATTTACCGTTAAAATAATACCCCTTAGACATGTTTGTCTAGGGCGACGAGTCCGAAAAAAAAGTCTGTTTCGCTCTACGACTCAGTGTTTCCGAGATATCGACGAAAACGAAAAATGCCAACTCGGCAAAAAATTTTTTAGTCAAGGTCAAAGTTCATCCATAATACATATAAGATAAATGATATCTAGAGCGACAAGTCCGAAAATAACGTCCGTTTCGCTCTACGACACACCGTTCCCGAGATATCGACGAAAACGAGAAATGCCGATTCGGCAAAAAAATTTCGGGTCAAGGTCAAAGTTCATCCATAATACCCCTTAAACATGTTTGTCTAGGGCGACGAGTCCGAAAATAACGTCCGTTTCGCTCTACGACACACCGTTCCCGAGATATCGGCGAAAACGAAAAATGCCGACTCGGCAAAAAAATTTGGGGTCAAGGTCAAAGTTCATCGATAATACCCCTTAGACATGTTTGTCTAGGGCGACGAGTCCGAAAATAACGTCCGTTTCGCTCTACGACACACCGTTCCCGAGATATCGGCGAAAACGAAAAATGCCGACTCGGCAAAAAAATTTCGGGTCAAGGTCAAAGTTCATCCATAATACCCCTTAGACATGTTTGTCTAGGGCGTCGAGTCCGAAAATAACGTCCGTTTGGCTCTACGAAGCACCGTTTCCGAGATATCGACGAAAACGAAAAATGCCGACTCGGCAAAAAAATTTTGAGTCAAGGTCAAAGTTCATCAATAATACCCCTTAGACATGTTTGTCTAGGACGACGAGTCCGAAAATAACGTCCGTTTCGCTCTACGACGCACCGTTTCCGAGATATCGACGAAAACGAAAAATGCCGACTCGGCAAAAAAATTTCGGGTCAAGGTCAAAGTTCATCCATAATACCCCTTAGACATGTTTGTCTAGGGCGACGAGTCCGAAAATAACGTCCGTTTCGCTCTACGAAGCATCGTTTCCGAGATATCGACGAAAACGAAAAATGCCGACTCGGCAAAAAAATTTCGGGTCAGGGTCAAAGTTCATCCATAATACCCCTTAGACATGTTTGTCTAGGGCGACGAGTCCGAAAATAACGTCTGTTTCGCTCTACGACGCACCGTTTCCGAGATATGCAGGATGCCTCAAGGATGACTCAGCAAAAAATTATTTCGACCTCTAGGTCAAAGGTCGTTTGACGTATCGATCCCAAAATCAATAGGGTTCTTCCCTGTTGATATATAAACCTCCGTGCAAAATTCTGCAACTATTGCCTGAATATTTTTCGAGTTATCGTCCGGAAACCAAGTTTCAAGATCAGCCTCGATTTCATCCTCAAGGACCTCACGGACCTCGGAGCCGGATCAAAAAAAATAAAACACCCTAGAGATGTTTGTCTAGGGCGACGAGTCCGAAAATAACATCCGTTTCGCTCTACGATGCACGGTTTCTGAGATATGCAGGAAGCTTCAAGGATGAATCAGCAAAAAATTATTTCGACCTCTAGGTCAAAGGTCGTTTGACGGATCGATCCCAAAATCAATAGGGTTCTTCCCTGGTGGCATATGAACCTCCATGCAGAGTTCTGCAACTATTGCGTAAATATTTTTCCAGTTATCGTCCGGAAACCAAGTCTCAAAATTAGCCTTGATTTCATCCTCACGGACCTCACGGACCTCGGATCCGGCTCAAAAAGAATAGGGTTCTTCCACATATCATTTCTGACTTGTGGTGAAAATTTGACGAGGATCCGTCAAGGCAATCTAAAGTTATCGTCCGGAAACCAAAAGTGGCGGAAGAAGAAAAAAAAAAAAAAAAAAATTCTGCTAAAACCATAAAGGCATTTCTGCCGAAATGCCTTAATAACATGGGCAATCTGAGACATAGGCCATGATGATTGGTTTTATAACTGGTGCAGATAGCATGGCTCTGATTGGTCAAGCCCACACTTACCCAGAGCCAGGGTTAGAAATTATTCCTCGAAATATGCAGGCCTGACATGCAGTTTTCAAAACTACAGGTTCCCATTGAAAGTTGCAGGTCCATGTTGCAGGTTCATGTTCATTTATCAATGATGAAAAAAAGATGATGGTCCAGCGGACAAGTTATTTTGTGGTCCAGGACTGGAGGATTGGCAGATAACACGACAGTTACATGACTATGATGGCCAAAACTATATTGGCAGCTGGCAAGCAGCATCAGTTGGCAGTAGTTTCTATCCCAGCCCAGAGTGGCACTCAACATGTGCTCTTGAATGGCTAACTTTCGTTGAAAAGTATGTTATACTTATAGCATGATGTGTCTCAATGGGTACATTATGATTTTGCTATATGTTATAACATGCCATGGCAATCATTGCATACACGGCCATGGGAACGATCCGCTTACCCCGCTCGTATAATCAGCGGATTAATTGCTGGCCGAGTCATGTTGGCAGGTCGAGTCATGTAAATTAGAATTATTATGTATCCCTATGTGTTAGAGCTGCGACTGTAAGGAAAAATCACCAGTTCACTACCGGTAATATTTCATGAGTTTTCACTACCGCTATCGGTAAGTAACCGTATGCATTTATGACTCAGGCATTTAGTACTATATGAGGCCAAAGACCGACATGAAAAGCGCGGGCAAATTCATGCACACTGCTAAATTAGATCAAGACTAACAACTGCTAACGACACAGACTGCAAAAAAAAAAAAACGTTTGAGCAAGCCCGTCAAAGTAAATAAAATGTAAAAAAAGAAATGTTCTTTTTGAAATTCTGGCTCCTGAGTTAGTCAACTTCACTACCGGTAGTCATGCCGGTAGTGCAGAAGAATCACTGTAAGAAGTTTAAGTACGCTGTAGGCTACATTCAAGAAATGTTCAATCTTGATATTTTTTGTTTAGCCTTGACCAGGCCTTGACCAGTCTTACGTCCAAGTTTACACTACAGGGGTTGATTAGTTATTTTATTGTTAAAAATGGCAGGGTCGATCATAGGTATGTAAGAAGTCCCTGACCTTGCTTCGCGACTGAACCTGTGTTCCGATGGATATCTTAACATAGGTTTGGGAGATTGGAATACGCTTGTTGTCTGTTGACGTTGACAGCGACCATCATGATCATGACATGAGCAAGCGTTACACCGGACGTTTGTAAACCCGTTCCAGTTCGTACCAAAATTCTCACACTAGACTAAGTATCTTTGAATAATAACTTCACCACACTTACTAATAAAATTGATAAATATAATCGACCTTTGGTCATTACATTACACATTCAATTTCGATGTGAACAATTATTGATTTTGTTGAACCAATTTGTTTTCACATGTTCACCCGTGTCGTGTTTTAGGACTTTGAATTGTTAACACCGACGACTAATAAAATTCTCGGCTTATTGATTTTTTTTTGTAAAACAGAAAGCCCCACCCATATAATTTGATCACTTGAAGAACTTTGAATATTTTTCAGTCGAATTAAATTCTAACCGAAATAAAATTCAACTGTTTGCCCGTAGTTTAGAGTTATTCGCACACCTAATTAAGATGATAATGCACACCTAGACTCACTCAGCCAATACTTGAAATTCCTTTGATGATTTTCCTACTTTTAAATAATCATCAAAACGATATTGTGATTTCGAAAGCACAAATTTGAGAACATTTCTTTTTTCAATGTAGAATTATCGGTAATTTTAACAAACAAAAAATGCAAAAAGGGTCATTCCCAGATAGAAAGCTTACATTGGCCTAACAGTGGCCAACCTACACATGAGAATTGACCCATTGTTGACAACATACCATTGCACTCCTTTGGTTCAACTTTAGTCCCGACCACTAGCCCAAAATGGTTAAAAAACGTATTGGCGTGTTTTTTCCCGATGTTGGCGACACATCCTCTTATATATGAACCAAAGTTTTATCACTAACGTCGACTTCCCGAGCAATCGCGAATATTGGCCCAATATAAGCGTGCTACTCACGTTAGTATCTAGGATTTGGTCATCCTGAATAATTCTAATCCTGAATATTCTACTTTTTGATTTAACAAGGTACAGTTGTATAATACACCTTAGAAAACTATCTCAGAGACACTAAATTCCAAAAATTTCTCGGGGGCTTATGCCGCCCCCCGAACCCCCAGACCGCATAAGGCTTCGCTCGCTCACACTATTTCAAGATTACCTACATTTAAGAAGAGCACCCCCCCCCCTATTAAAAAATTCTGGATCCGCCCCTGAGGTATACCCCATTACTGGAGTGTCACTGAATTGTCTTATTAACCTGCCAGCACGTTCACGCTATAAACGTGGTGTTACTACTATGTAGCCACCACGTCATAACGCTACAGTGCTTTCCCCTTTTGGAGAGACCTCGTCCCCGAGGTCAGCTGTATCCCACTGTTGAGCCACATCACCCTGGTCATCAGGGATCAGGAACCTGCTATTTACATACATGGCTGTGATGTGAGTCAACAGCGGGGGCCGACGCCAAGAGAACCCAGTGGTACGAAAGGTACGGCACCAATGTAAAATTCGGCGACCCCACGATGAAGAGGTATACCCCATTACTGGAGTGTCACCGAATTGTCTTATTAACCTGCCAGCCACCACGTCATAACGCTAAATAATAATAATAATAATAATAATAATAATAATAATAATAAAGCCCTACCAGGACACCCAGGCCCATACAAATGAATCCAGATTCATTTGTGGTGTTACTAAAATGGCATGACATACCCCATTTATGTTGCCAGTTATTGAATGGCTGATCCCATTCTCGATGTTCACCCTAACGTTTGCAGAGTACCTGGATGACAGACTCTATACCTTACAGAGCTTTATAGTGTGTTTGTAGAGTTGTCAGCCCACCTAAGTAACTCAACGGTAGACTACATGTTTGGTCTTCACTTTAGTGTTTGTAGAGTTGCCAGCACACCTAAATAACTCAATGGCAGACTCTGTGTTTCACGTTCACTTTAGTGTTTGTAGAGTTGCCAGCACACATAAATAACTCAATGGTACACTCTGTGTTTCACATTCACTTTAGTGTTTGTAGAGTTGCCAGCACACCTAAATAACTCAATGGTAGACTCTGTGTTTGTTGTTCACTCTAGTGTTTGTAGAGTTGTCAGCATACCTAAATAACTAAATGGCAAACTCTGTGTTTGATGTTCACTTCAGTGCTTGTAGAGTTGCCAGCACACCTAAATAACTCAATGGTACACTCTGTGTTTGACGTTCACTTTAGTGTTCGTAGAGTTGTCAGCATACATAAATAACTCAATGGTAGACTTTGTGTTTGACGTTCACTTCAGTGTTTGTAGAGTTGTCAGCACACCTAAATAACTCAATGGCAGACTCTGTGTTCGACATTCACTTCAGTGTTTGTAGAGTTGTCAGAACACCTAAATAACTCAATGGCAGACTCTGTGTTTGAGGTTCACTTTAGTGTTTGTAGAGTTGTCAGCACACATAAATAACTCATTGACCGACTCTGTGTTTGAGGTTCACTTTAGTGTTTGTAGAGTTGTCAGCACATCTAAATAACTCAATGGCAGACTCTGTGTTTGACGTTCACTTTAGTGTTTGTAGAGTTGTCAGCACACCTAAATAACTCAATGACCGACTCTGTGTTTGAGGTTCACTTTAGTGTTTGTAGAGTTGTCAGCATACAGAAATAACTCAATGGCCGACTCTGTGTTTGATGTTAATTTTAGTGTTTGTAGAGGTGTCAGCACAACTAAATAACTCAATGGCAGACTCCGTGTTTGTTGTTCACTTCAGTGTTTGTGAAGTTGTCAGCACATCTAAATAACTCAATGACCGACTCTGTGTTTGATGTTCATTTTAGTGTTTGTAGAGGTGTCTGCACACCTATATAACCCAATGGCCGACTCTGTGTTTGATATTCACTTCAGCGTTTGTGAAGTTGTCAGCACACCTAAATTACTCAATGACCGACTCTGTGTTTTATGTTCATTTTAGTGTTTGTAGAGTTGTCAGCACACCTAAATAACTCAATGACCGACTCTGTGTTTGATGTTCATTTTAGTGTTTGTAGAGCTGTCAGCACATCTAAATAACTCAATGGCAGACTCTGTGTTTGAGGTTCATTGTAGTGCTTGTAGAGTTGTCAGCACACAGAAATAACTCAATGGCCGACTCTGTGCTTGATGTTCATTTTAGTGTTTGTAGAGGTGTCAGCACACCTAAATCACTCAATGGCAGACTCCGTGTTTGTTGTTCACTTCAGTGTTTGTGAAGTTGTCAGCACACCTAAGTAACTCGATGGCCGACTCTGTGTTTGATGTTCACTTCAGTGTTTGTAAAGTTGCCAGCACACATAAATAACTCAATGGCCGACTTAGGGTTTGATGTTCACTTCAGTGCTTGTGAAGTTGTCAGCACACCTAAATAACTCAATGGCCGACTTAGGGTTTGATGTTCACTTCAGTGTTTGTAGAGTTGTCAGCATACAGAAATAACTCAATGGCCGACTCTGTGCTTGATGTTCACTTTAGTGCTTGTAGAGGTGTCAGCACACCTAAATAACTCAATGGCAGACCCCGTGTTTGTTGTTCACTTCAGTGTTTGTAGAGTTGTCAGCACACCTAAATAACTCAATGGCAGACTCTGTGTTTGATGTTCATTTCAGTGTTTGTAGAGTTGCCAGCACACATAAATAACTCAATGGCCGACTCTGTGTTTGATGTTCACTTTAGTCTTTGTAGAGTTGTCAGCATACAGAAATAACTCAATGGCAGACTCTGTGTTTGACGTTGGCTTTAGTGTTTGTAGAGTTGTACAATATAAAGTACAATATAACTAGATGACGGACTATGTGTCCGATGTTCGCTTTAGTGTTTGTAGAGATGTCAGCACATATAAATAACTCAATGGCCGACTCTGTGTTTGACGTTCACTTTAGTGTTTGTAGAGTTGTCAGCACACCTAAATAACTCAATGGCCGACTCTGTGTTTGACGTTCACTTTAGTGTTTGTAGAGTTGCCAGCACACCTAAATAACTAAATGGTAGACTCTGTGTTTGATGTTCACTTTAGTGTTTGTAGAGTTGTCAGCACAGCTAAATAACTCGGCCCAACTAGCGCACCTTACTCGACTAATACCACTCACCCACTGAATGTATACCATATTTAATCAGCCTGGCACATTTTTAATCTTCATTCAATTGAGAAGAAATAGTAACCTGCGCTACATGGGCCAATAATGCAATGGTAAACTCTCTGTTTGATGTTCACTTTAGTGTTCGTAGAGTTGTCAGCATACAGAAATAACTCAATGGTAGACTTTGTGTTTGACGTTCACTTCAGTGTTTGTAGAGTTGTCAGCACACCTAAATAACTCAATGGCAGACTCTGTGTTCGATATTCACTTCAGTGTTTGTAGAGTTGTCAGAACACCTAAATAACTCAATGGCAGACTCTGTGTTTGAGGTTCACTTTAGTGTTTGTAGAGTTGTCAGCACACATAAATAACTCATTGACCGACTCTGTGTTTGAGGTTCACTTTAGTGTTTGTAGAGTTCTCAGCACACATAAATAACTCAATGACCGACTCTGTGTTTGATGTTCATTTTAGTGTTTGTAGAGCTGTCAGCACATCTAAATAACTCAATGGCAGACTCTGTGCTTGATGTT
Organism: Terebella lapidaria; assembly: GCA_949152475.1. Classification (NCBI taxonomy): domain Eukaryota; kingdom Metazoa; phylum Annelida; class Polychaeta; order Terebellida; family Terebellidae; genus Terebella; species Terebella lapidaria. The sequence goes on along the minus strand of OX424557.1, from coordinate 51,206,732 downwards.
CATTTTAGTGTTTGTAGAGGTGTCAGCACACCTAAATCACTCAATGGCAGACTCCGTGTTTGTTGTTCACTTCAGTGTTTGTGAAGTTGTCAGCACACCTAAGTAACTCGATGGCCGACTCTGTGTTTGATGTTCACTTCAGTGTTTGTAGAGTTGCCAACACACATAAATAACTCAATGGCCGACTTAGGGTTTGATGTTCACTTCAGTGCTTGTGAAGTTGTCAGCACACCTAAATAACTCAATGGCCGACTTAGGGTTTGATGTTAACTTCAGTGTTTGTAGAGTTGTCAGCATACAGAAATAACTCAATGGCCGACTCTGTGTTTGATGTTCATTTTAGTGTTTGTAGAGGTGTCAGCACACCTAAATAACTCAATGGCAGACCCCGTGTTTGTTGTTCACTTCAGTGTTTGTAGAGTTGTCAGCACACCTAAATAATTCAATGGCAGACTCTGTGTTTGATGTTCATTTTAGTGTTTGTAGAGTTGTCAGCATACCTAAATAACTCAATGGCCGACTCTGTGAGTCTGCCATTGTTTGACGTTCACTTTAGTGTTTGTAGAGTTGTCAGCACACCTAAATAACTCAATGGCAGACTCTGTGCTTGATGTTCATTTCAGTGTTTGTAGAGTTGCCAGCACACATAAATAACTCAATGGCCGACTCTGTGTTTGATGTTCACTTTAGTCTTTGTAGAGTTGTCAGCATACAGAAATAACTCAATGGCAGACTCTGTGTTTGACGTTCGCTTTAGTGTTTGTAGAGTTGTACAATATAAAGTAAAATATAACTAGATGACGGACTATGTGTCCGATGTTCGCTTTAGTGTTTGTAGAGATGTCAGCACACATAAATAACTCAATGGCCGACTCTGTGTTTGACGTTCACTTTAGTGTTTGTAGAGTTGTCAACACACCTAAATAACTCAATGGCCGACTCTGTGTTTGTTGTTCGCTTTAGTGTTTGTAGAGTTGTCAGCACACCTAAATAACTCAATGGCCGACTCTCTGTTTGACGTTCACTTTAGTGTTTGTAGAGTTGTCAGCACACCTAAATAACTCAATGGCCGACTCTGTGTTTGACGTTCACTTTAGTGTTTGTAGAGTTGTCAGCACAGCTAAATAACTCGGCCCAACTAGCGCACCTTACTCGACTAATACCACTCACCCACTGAATGTATACCATATTTAATCCGCCTGGCACATTTTAAATCTTCATTCAATTGAGAAGAAATAGTAACCTGCGCTACATGGGCCAATAATGCAATGGTAAACTCTCTGTTTGATGTTCACTTCAGTGTTTGTAGAGTTGTCAGCACACCTAAATAACTCAATGGCCGACTCTGTGTTTGTTGTTCACTTCAGTGTTTGTGAAGTTGTCAGCACACCTAAATAACTGAATGGCCGACTCTGTGTTCGATGTTCACTTCAGTGTTTGTGAAGTTGTCAGCACACCTAAGTAACTCAATGGCCGACTCTGTGTTTGATGTTCATTTTAGTGTTTGTAGAGGTGCAGCACACCTAAATAACTCAATGGCCGACTCTCTGTTTGACGTTCACTTCAGTGTTTGTAGAGTTGTCAGCACACCTAAATAACTCTATGGCCGACTCTGTGTTTGATGTTCATTTTAGTGTTTGTAGAGGTGTCAGCACACCTAAATAACTCAATGGCCGACTCTGTGTTTGATCTTCACTTCAGTGTTTGTAGAGTTGCCAGCACACATAAATAACTCAATGGCCGACTCTGTGCTTGATGTTCACTTCAGTGTTTGTAGAGTTGCCAGCACACATAAATAACTCAATGGCCGACTCAGGGTTTGATGTTCACTTTAGTGTTTGTAGAGTTGTCAGCACACCTAAATAACTCAATGGCCGACCCTGTGTTTGATGTTCACTTCAGTGTTTGTAGAGTTGTCAGCACACCTAAATAACTGAATGGCCGACTCTGTGTTTGATGTTCACTTCAGTGTTTGTAGAGTTGCCAACACACCTAAATAACTCAATGGCCGACTCTATGTTTGATGTTCACTTTAGTGTTTGTAGAGTTGTCAGCACACCTAAATAACTCAATGGCCGAGTTAGGGTTTGACGTTCACTTCAGTGTTTATAGAGTTGTCAGCACACCTAAATAATTCAATGGCCGACTTATGGTTTGATGTTCACTTCAGTGTTTGTGAAGTTGTCAGCACACCTAAATAACTCAATGGCCGACTTAGCGTTTGACGTTCACTTCAGTGTTTGTAGAGTTGTCAGCACACCTAAATAGCTCAATGGCCGACTCTGTGTTTGTTGTTCACTTCAGTGTTTGTAGAGTTGTCAGCACACCTAAATAACTCAATGGCCGACTCTGTGTTTGATGTTCATTTTAGTGTTTGTAGAGGTGTCAGCACACCTAAATAACTCAATGGCCGATTCTCTGTTTGACGTTCACTTCAGTGTTTGTAGAGTTGTCAGCACACTTAAATAACTCAATGGCCGACTCTGTGTTTGATGTTTATTTTAGTGTTTGTAGAGGTGTCAGCACACCTAAATAACTCAATGGCCGACTCTGTGTTTGATGTTCACTTCAGTGGTTGTAGAGTTGCCAGCACACATAAATAACTCAATGGCCGACTCTGTGTTTGATGTTCACTTCAATGTTTGTAGAGTTGCCAGCACACATAAATAACTCAATGGCCGACTCTGTGTTTGTTGTTCACTTTATTGTCTGTAGAGTTGTCACCATACCTAAATAACTCAATGGCCGACTTAGGGTTTGTTGTTCACTTTATTGTCTGTAGAGTTGTCAGCACACTTAAATAACTCAATGGCCGACTCTGTGTTTGATGTTCATTTTAGTGTTTGTAGATGTGTCAGCACACCTAAATAACTCAATGGCCGACTCTGTGTTTGATGTTCACTTCAGTGTTTGTAGAGTTGCCAGCACACATAAATAACTCAATGGCCGACTCTGTGTTTGATGTTCACTTCAGTGTTTGTAGAGTTGCCAGCACACATAAATAAGTCAATGGCCGACTCTGTGTTTGTTGTTCACTTTATTGTCTGTAGAGTTGTCACCATACCTAAATAACTCAATGGCCGACTTAGGGTTTGTTGTTCACTTTATTGTCTGTAGAGTTGTCAGCACACCTAAATAACTCAATGGCCGACTCTGTGTTCGTTGTTCACTTTAGTGCTTGTAGAGTTGTCAGCACACCTAAATCACTCAATGGCAGACTCCGTGTTTGTTGTTCACTTCAGTGTTTGTGAAGTTGTCAGCACACCTAAATAACTCAATGGCCGACTCTGTGTTTGATGTTCACTTCAGTGTTTTTAGAGTTGTCAGCACACCTAAATAGCTCAATGGCCGACTCTGTGTTTGTTGTTCACTTTATTGTCTGTAGAGTTGTCAGCACACCTAAATAACTCAATGGCCGACTCTGTGTTTGATGTTCACTTCAGTGTTTGTAGAGTTGTCAGCACACCTAAATAACTCAATGGCCGACTCTGTGTTTGATGTTCACTTCAGTGTTTGTAGAGTTGTCAGCACACCTAAATAACTCAATGGCCGACTCTGTGTTTGATGTTCACTTCAGTGTTTGTAGAGTTGTCAGCACACCTAAATAACTCAATGGTAGACTATGTGTTTGATGTTCACTTTAGTGTTTGTAGAGTTGTCAGCATACCGAAGTAACTCAGTGGCCGACCCTGTGTTTGATGTTCGTTTTAGAGTTTGTAGAGTTGCCAGCACACCCGATATGAGCTCAACATCCCCGTTCCATTTTATGTTTTGTTGTCTTAGATCGCTGAAGTGAACAGAGTGCAAAGATCCAAAACTTTTGCACTAGAAACCATCCATGAAATTCAATGTAGCGAGCCGCATGTGTCTACCGACCATGTTTAATTTCCAGAACTCATGGATGTGTGTGCAGCATGCCTTTTGTCCCAAGCTGCAGTCTAAACAGTACGCCTGCCGAACCCATTCAGTTGCTATAACCATGCAGTGATATCGTGTTTTCTACTGCCGCGTCCGTATACAATATGCTGAAAAGAAAAACACTCGATAATAGTATGACTTGGCATCGTGACCATGTCCTGTAGCCATCTAGTGCCTAGTAGCCTTTTTTCATGACGAAATAATACTCAATGTGATTATGAGATATGTCATCAATACGATTTTTTTCACAACAAACACTCTATATTGTGTACTTCTATTCAATGCTCAACGTTAATTGAGTAAGAATGACGGTATTCACACGCCAGCGTTCCATTAGATGCACGCGGCGTGGAACCACGAATTCGCCCTGCGATAAATAACTTATAATGATGGTCGATGATACTGCATATAACAAAAATCGAATTAGCAGTACGTACGTGGTGTTTTTCTTATTTTGTCTCAAACGCGCTATTGAAACAAGGGATACCGCTGGGCTTCATTAATATTACATGCTTCCATTCTTCATGGCGGTGCTGGGAAAAAAATCATTGGTCCCGGGTGCACTACAGAGTCCCCTCATCGATCTATTACGTGCTCTAGGCGCGACCGCAGCGATCGTCCAGTGACGTAGGAACACGGTAATTTATAACCCGGCAGAGCTCCGCCAATGATTGACAATTCCTTACATATAACGTATCGTATTGCCAATTATCGCTCCATGGTCCGCCGAGCTGACGGGCCGCCCTGGTTGTGCACCCGATAATTCGATCTCCATTGTCTATCGTGGGATTTACCGACATATTTCTGGACAAGCGGAGACGATCACTGATCTCCAACATGCCTTTGAAATGCCTATGAAATAATTCTTAGGACTAATGTCAGATTTAGGGGTCGTCACTTAGTTATTTGCCATTCACAAGGAACATAGATCATGGATGTGTTGGGAAACGAGGATGATATTGCTGATCAAATGGGTGACGTCAGACTGGACGGAAAGGCTGCATTCAGGTACTCGCTTACCCTCGTTCTATAAAATCTCTCTCTATATTTGGAGATGTTACCCACAAGCTATATGTTCCCATAGTACTAGGATATCGTCATAAAATGAAATTTTATTAACCCTTTTTACTATTTCAGAGATCAAGCTGCTTTCTTGAAAGTGTTAGAGGACTCGTCGAAGTATCGGAGTAAGCTCCCTGAGCCTAGCGGAGATAGCCCCAGGAAGCTAGAGGGACTTTCACAGAGGTCCCTGCCTCTTGGTGAGACCAATGGAGACAAGTTGTCAAGTCCCCGTACATCAGGGGCAGTACACACGCGTCCCCTGTCTCGCTCTCGGTACGGCTCGCCGCTCGCCAGCCCCAGGGACAGTCAGCATATGGGCTCGCCGACTCAAAACAGGGAACACGCGGCGCTGTTCCAGGACATAGGGTCGCCTCGGCAGCGTGGGTTGGGCGCCGAGCAGAAGTCGCGTCAGTCTGTCTCCCTCCCGCCCGTTATTTCTAACGACAGCGCCGCCAGGAAACCCGGGAACACGGCTCGAATTGACAATATTATGCTGTACTCGCGGCAAGGCGAGGACGTGATATCACGATTGAAGCACACTGGTCGAGGTACGGACGTAAGAATTGGTGGAGAGTCTGGAGCAGCCGGCAGTCCCCGGGGCACGCCTCGTAATCTGCCGTACGACAGCGCCAGGAAACTCGACCGGTGAGCGCACAGCGGGACAACAACCGGCACTGACCAGTGTTAATATCAGCAGGCTGCATAGACACTTCACAAGACTATGGACAGTATATAGAATATCAGGGAAATGTGATAGAGTGTAAAAAACAATCCTTCGACACAAACTGTACACACTTAAAATGTAGACGCATGTATTCACAAGGTTCATGTGTGGAGGTTAGCGTTACACATTTAATAAGAACACCAATAAACCAAGAGAAGTTGTTAAAAACGGCGACCGATATCAGTGATCAATACAGATTACAAGATGATGACATACCGGTAATACAGTTCTGTAAGGGAAAAAAGTATACATATGTTTTAATATAATTGAAGTTCGGATCACAATTCATCATGGAAAAAAAGTCACACACCCAATTTATTTATTTTGATGGATATATGAATGGACATGGATCACAATAAAATGGAACACCACCTTGAATATGCACGAAATATCAAAGCACATTACTTATGTTTGCATCATTATGTACTATGTTATTATTTGGATATCGTATTATGAAAAAAATGGAAATACTTTTCAAACAAATCTGTAATGTACATGAGTGTTTAAATCTGCCGCCTTCGGATGTATGCAATAGGTTTCTTTCAAAACCAATTTTTTTGCTACACATCTAATGCAATATAACAAAAGGTGTGCTCAATGATTTTGACGATTGCAGTCCGTCCGAGTTGTCTTTTCATCCGTTTTAGCGCCCATTTTGTACCGGTTTTGTAAGTGTATCCACCAAAACCGAATGTAAACAAATGCTCAAATCGCGCTTAAAAGTTCACGTCGATTACATTTTCCAGTTCGTATGTGCATATATAGTGTAGTTGTGAGAAAATAATCAGTGAAATAAGATGGTGTGCGTGGAATTGTAAGTCCATTTTGCACTTTTATGCTTTGTTTACATCTGCGTGTGATGGATACAGTTCCTGTATTTACTCGAGAACCGCCTGTTCAAAATGAGCAAAATTTCCCTGAGGACTAGTTATTTTCATTACATTTGATGTGAGTATGTTTCATTTAGTTAGTTTAGCATGTTTAATATGAGATATAGTTCTAAAAAAATATTGACTGGTTTCGAAGGCAGCTGCTTTAAATAAATGTGAATAAGATTTTCTTTAAAAATCTGACTCAAATCAAAATGAAAATTATCACATTTCGTGTGACAGAAAATATATCCTGACATTTACAGTACCTATAAATATCTTCAACCGTTTTCGAGATATTAATAATTTTTCAAAAATGTTTGTACTGATATTTTGGAGCTCATAACCTATTATAACGAGTATTCCTAACGTCACACGTGTAGATTGCTTTGCTCAGCTACTTTTAGTAAATATCTTTCTGAATTACCTGTGCAGAGTATGATACGGAATGAAGCGCGTGATATCCGGTCACCATAGCAACCATACTATACGTACGGCCCTTCGCAGCGTGGTTGCTAGTATGGATTATCAAATGGATGTAAAAAAGGCTGTCATACATATTTTCACCACTTTTGTGACACCTAATTCATTATTCATTGCGATTGAGCTCCTAGAAACCGCGAAAATTTATCTTGGCAACAAATTCTGGTAAATGAACACTGATTGTATATCATGTCAAACAAAGTACATGCCAAATGAAAAAGCCCAGATTCTATCATACATGTTGTTGAAATAGAAGTTTACCCTCTCAACGTCATGAATAATCAAAATAATAGTTGGGTAGATAAAGAAAAAGTTAGCACAAAAGTTATACTAAAAAGGTCATATCTTCATAACCAATTGAGATATTGACATGCTATAAAAATATAATATTTACTCTATCATATATGTCAAATACAGTGGGATCCAAAACAATTTAGACCACCCTGAGAGGCCTTCACAATAAAGAGGCCTTCAATAGAAGACATGTGTTTACTATATATAGGTGGCTATTATTCGGAATCATATGCCCATACTTTGTAGACATGTATCTCCAAATGACGCAAAAACGTTTATAACAAACTTAAACAAATATAGAAATGTAGATATAGTATACCACCACCTCGTGTTATACTGGTGAAACACGTTGAGAAAAAAACTGCCATGGTCGCAATGATACTGATGTTGACCAACACGCAATCATCAACCATATTGGACCCTAGCTAGTCGTGTATTTATTTGCATTCCATCATTTCAAAAATATGCTGAGTGGTAAGAAACTGAGGATTGTTGGGCACATACATATGTTGGGCACCTTTTTAAAAATCATCGTTTTTTTTTGGAATTGAAATTTACTGGTTAACCGATTGAAATGTTTCCTTTGCCAATATTTCCAAAAGTAATGTTTCACCAGGTAGAAAGTTTAAACTAGTATTTGTATGCATTATTTCATACTCATATTGATATATGACTTGTAACGTGTTAGGCAATTATAATTGTTTAGAGTAACATATAGGCCTAAACTTTGTCTGTCTTGTTCTCTAGCTTTGTTCGTCATTCGTTTGGTATAATTTTTCACCTATAATTACTGTTTCGCTTAAGTTGGTGGAAAACTACGTAAACCCCGACGCAGACAAAATATCTTGATCATTTTTTTCATGAGCTCGTATAGGAGGGGAAGGTTGTATGCCTAATTTGTGTCTAAAATTGTGAAAATGTGCACTACATCTATCATGCATCGCAATGACGAATCCAGAACAAACAGATCAATCACTGCATACTAGTAGATGTGTTGGAAAAAAAGAAATAAGGGCCCCACCTAAACTCTACAGTACACGTAGAAATACGCCGATCGGGTTCCATGTCAAATGCAACTGAAATCGCCGAATAATAGAAATAGGTTTACCTCTTAGATTGCTACAATATGATTGAGCAGACGAGCAGGAATTCGAGTGTGTAAAATTATTCATAGATAATTCCAAAGTTTGACTCGATTTTAGAAAGGTAACTGAAGCTATGGAATTTCGAAGATCTTTCGCGACAGTCCCAACGACACTTGCAAAAAAAAATACACGTCGGTGTTTAATATATGGAGCGGGATTCACATGAAAAACAAATATGGAACACGAAATTAAACATTTAGCAACGTATTTTGACACATCCTGTGGTAAAGTTACAGTCGAGAAAGAAAACAATGTATGTATTTAATGGATGCGATAATTATTATCGCCAGAATTTTATTTATTGTGTTGCATATATTCTATGAATGCATGACCATTATTTCATTGTGAACGATAATAGGGGAATATTTCATAATTGGAGCAGGCCAGTTCAACCACATGTACAGGTAGAGGCTAGTCCCTGTTTCAGGTGCTTCACCTCGATTGAGGGGTGTCACCTCGATCGAGGTGTAATGTGAGATCATTCCTCATGTGACCAGCTGTTTTGCATAATTTTTGAGAGAATTTTCATAGTGGTAAATTGTAATTATCGTCACAAAAACAGCCAAATAACACTGGATATTGACATCCAGTCACGATATACTTCATATATGGGTGTTGAATAGATTGTATTCGCATTCATATCTTAGAAATAAAGCGTGAAAAAATACAATGTTGGTCAAAAATAAATGACAACATACATGTACATGTAAACAGCCCACTAAATTGAACATGCAAGCAATAAATCCATTATTATTAATTTATTATTATAAATATATTATTATTCCAGACCCAAGCCCAAAGGGAATTGGTGTTATGCTCCTTACTCTTTTTTCAAGATCAGATATTTTTGTAGGATACTAATTATTTGCCTTTTTTGCGTGGTGTATTTCTTCCCCTCGATCGAGGTGAAGCACCTCGATTGAGGTGACAGCTCAATGCATTTTCACTAGGCCCTGTCTTAAAATTTGATTTGTGAAAGAATCGATCGACAGATATGGAAATCGATTGACAAAGTTTCAGTTTAAACATTGTACTTCCATCTAAAACATTCATTACGATCGCATTCCATGAGATAGCATATGCGTGGGCAGTTGAACATCATTTTTCCCAACTATATCAAGCAGGACGCCGTCTTTTAGTTGGAAGAAATCAACGAAATCTGACATGTGCTGCCATCTAGCGAATATATTGTAGCCAACAGTGCCCCCTGTGATTACTAAAAGAACAACAAGGCATTTTACTCATGAATATTCATTAATTAGTCATTTACAATGCTAGTCTGACGATTCTGCATCACTCACACTAACCGAAGACTACTTTCACCTCGATCGAGGTGACACCCCTCAATCGAGGTGAAACACCTCAAACAGGGACTAGCCTCTACCTGATGTATTTGGCATTTGAAGTTGATGGGGGTAGGCCGTTTTGGGGACCTTTTTAGTTTTGAGCGGAGCCTATGTGTTACGCTGGACCCGCGGTGTGGTATGCGAGGGCCACATCAGAACTCGATGCATGCTGTTCAGGAATCAGGATGCTTGACAAATATTTGAAACATGCTTGAGAAATATTGTAAACATCATCATTCTATGCTCATGCCTCTTGGATCGAGTTTATTTTTCTACACAATTTTTCCATACATTTCCTCCAATATTTCTTTAAAAGACAGTTCTTGTTTCTGTTTTTTCATATTTTTGTTATGAAAGGTGTCTTTTGTTGGTTATTTTTTATTCATTGCTCTGAAATTTCATGTTTGAGTGTTTAACCTTACTTCTGTATTGTATCATGTGAGAAAATTGACAAAAAGTGGTGGAACAAACATATTATTCTCTATTTTTAAACAAACAAAGCTCAAATTTTGGAGAGGGTAATATTGATACCAAGTATACAGATTCTTGGTATCAATATTTCCACATAACCTGGTACTCTTTCAATTCAGTATATGTCAGTGTTTCAAACTAGTATTGTGATGATGATTAAAAATAAATATTTTTATTATCTACAATGCAAAACATTTTTTGGACCAAATTTTAAATTTTCAACCAATTTTGTGGACCTATGGGTGTATCATTCAAAGTTCTGTAACTCAATTTTGAAGGTAGAATAAAAACAAAAACAGATCTGAAATACTGAGATTCTCAGCTTTCTCAAGGTGTGTTCACTTTTTGTGTAGGTTCAGTCTTTCAAAATGGGTGACCATACCTAATTAATGGTCAAAGTAATTGAGGGTAAGTTAGCTGATAACATAATCATAAACGACCTCCCCACATGGTTGATGCCTGAAGGTTGATTTGGGCACGCTGGCGGTTGTACTTGGCATGCAGTTGAACTGGTCCTACCTCTTTAATCCTTCGCCATTCCTGGGCAATAAATGAGCTGATTGCTTGTTCGCACACGGCTCGGTAGTGTGGCCGCACATGCGCAGACACACTATCAGCTACCAGGCCGTGTGCAACAGCTCATTTATCGCCCAGGAATGGCGAAATCAGAAGTTGTGGATTATCATGTCGATTTGAAATGATGCTATGATTGGATAAATAAGCACATGACCAAGAAATCTGAGTACGCAAAATGTTTCAGAAGATATTGAAGAACATTGCAGTGGTGGGTAAATGTCTGGTCATGCAAGTTGTGGCTTGGTCACAATCGAAATGTAGAATAGTTAGGGCCTCATGTCCGCTACAATCTGTGTCCCACTCGCGCTTCGCGCTCGATGAGGGGGGCACCTGGGTTTAGCGTTCAGTGACAGAAAACGTTTTGCAACAGTTCGCCAAAAGACAGATATTTGCAGTTGATTTATTTTGCGGCTTTTCCCCAACCGCAAAATTAAATCGACCGCAAATATTTGTCTTCTATATACATATTACACATGACAGCTAAAATCTGCAAAACTAAATCTCCGCAAATTTTTCTCAATATAAAAACCGCAAATATTTCTAGCCACAAATATTTGTCTTATTATAGTACCGGTATATACATATATATACAGTTACACACTTTGCTAAATTTTCATAACTTGTTGTGTTCAAGAAGCTTACTGTTTTTGAGCCGGCTCTGGGATCTGTGAGGAATGAGGATGAAATGAATATTTTTGGTTTCCTGACGATAAGGCCACTAATTTTTTTTTGTTTCTCCTCCTTCGGAAAATTAAAAGCTAGGAGGGAGGGCGGAAAAAACAAACGAACCCTTGAATAAAAAACAATATACCTTGCAATGAATGCAAATGATGTTTGGGTATGTCTAATAGTGTCCAATATTAACACATTATATCTTAGAACCTTATTTATGGTAAGAACTGATTTTTTGAAATGTTACTTTGAGCAAAACAAAAGTTATATTTTTATAGACACTCGCTAGTCATATGATTGATGCTGCGAGACCATGCTTGGGAAGCGTTACTGAGATCGGTAGAATTTCGTGTATCAAAATCGTATTTATTTCCACGATATTACAAATTTATTAAGGCATTTCGGCAGAAATGCCTTTATGGTTTTAGCAGACTAATTTTAAGACTTGGTTTCCGGACGATAACTGGAAAAATATTTATGCAATAGTTGCAGAACTCTGCATGGAGGTTCATATGCCACCAGGGAAGAACCCTATTGATTTTGGGATCGATCCGTCAAACGACCTTTGACCTAGAGGTCAAAATAATTTTTTGCTGATTCATCCTTGAGGCTTCCTGCATATCTTGGAAACCATGCGTCGTAGAGCGAAACGGACGTTATTTTCGGACTCGTCGCCCTAGACAAACATCTCTAGGGTGTACTTTTTTTTTTGATCCGTCTCCGAGGTCCGTGAGGTCCGTGAGGATGAAATCGAGGAACTTGGTTTCCGGACGATAACTCAAAAAATATTCAGGCAATAGTTGCAGAATTGTGCACGGAGGTTTATATATCACCAGGGAAGAACCCTATTGATTTTGGGATCGATACCTCAAACGACCTTTGACCTAGAGGTCGATATAATTTTTTGCTGAGTCATCCTTGATTCATCCTGCATATCTCGGAAACGGTGCGTCGTAGAGCGAAACGGACGTTATTTTCGGACTCGTCGCACTAGACAAACATGTCTAAGGGGTATTATGGATGAACTTTGACCTTGACCCGAAATTTTTTTGCCGAGTCGTCATTTTTCGTTTTCGTCGATATCTCGGAAACGGTGCGTCGTAGAGCGAAACGGACGTTATTTTCGGACTCGTCGCACTAGACAAACATGTCTAAGGGGTATTATGGATGAACTTTGACCTTGACCCGAAATTTTTTTGCCGAGTCGGCATTTTTCGTTTTCGTCGATATCTCGGAAACGGTGCGTCGTAGAGCGAAACGGACGTTATTTTCGGACTCGTCGCACTAGACAAACATGTCTAAGGGATATTATGGATGAACTTTGACCTTGACCCGAAATTTTTTTGCCGAGTCGGCATTTTTCGTTTTCGGCGATATCTCGGAAACGGTGCGTCGTAGAGCGAAACGGACGTTATTTTCGGACTCGTCGCACTAGACAAACATGTCTAAGGGGTATTATGGATGAACTTCGACCTTGACCCGAAATTTTTTTGCCGAGTCGGCATTTTTCGTTTTCATCGATATCTCGGAAACGGTGCGTCGTAGAGCGAAACGGACGTTATTTTCGGACTCGTCGCACTAGACAAACATGTGATGAACTTTGACCTTGACCCGAAATTTTTTTGCCGAGTCGGCATTTTTCGTTTTCGTCGATATCTCGGAAACGGTGCGTCGTAGAGCGAAACGGACGTTATTTTCGGACTCGTCGCACTAGACAAACATGTCTAAGGGGAATTATGGATGAACTTTGACCTTGACCCGAAATTTTTTTGCCGAGTCGGCATTTTTCGTTTTCGTCGATATCTCGGAAACGGTGCGTCGTAGAGCGAAACGGACGTTATTTTCGGACTCGTCGCACTAGACAAACATGTCTCAGGGGAATTATTGATGAACTTTGACCTTGACCCGAAATTTTTTTGCCGAGTCGGCATTTTTCGTTTTCGTCGATATCTCGGAAACGGTGCGTCGTAGAGCGAAACGGACGTTATTTTCGGACTCGTCGCACTAGACAAACATGTCTGAGGGGAATTATTGATGAACTTTGACCTTGACCCGAAATTTTTTTGCCGAGTCGGCATTTTTCGTTTTCGTCGATATCTCGGAAACGGTGCGTCGTAGAGCGAAACGGACGTTACTTTCGGACTCGTCGCCCTAGACAAACATGTCTAAGGGGTATTATGGATTAACTTTGACCTTGACCCGAAATTTTTTTGGCCTAACTACAAAAATATTTGGGCAATAGCTGCCAATTGATTTTGGGACCAATCCGTTAATCAACATTTTAACAGGACTCAGAAGAAAATTATGCCATCGAGTCATCGAGTTGAGGCTCGCTGCATATTTTGGAAAGGGTACAGACAGTGTATTTCAACAGACAATACTGTAAACAGACTATTATTTGTGGGGGATTAATTAAATCTCCGCACCCAACCCCCCCAAAATACATGATATACTTGTATGCTGGATATTTTTATGACCTTGAATTTGACCAGTGACCTTATTTTCAAGGTCACGGAACAAAATGCCTAATATATATGAAACATATATTGTCTGGTAACCTATCTTAGCTTTGGGCCAATTTTATGATATATATAGGCCAAAGACAAGGCCATGAAGGACATTAAAACTGTCGATATAAATCTTCTTGGAAAATAGATGTAGTGCTCTCAAGATAATTTTTTTTCGTTTATTGAAAAGTGAGCTTTTGGTTTTTCCGCTTTACTGGCATGTGCTATCAGATATTGCCAGTGTAGAAGATTTCCATTTTGAGCTGTACTGTAAATGACTAATTTTAGCAGCTATTCAATTTTACGGTTGTGAGCCCAAAGTTATTTGGCGGTTTCAAAACCACATATATTTTTCCCCTACCTCCAAATCCACCAAATGAATCGCCGCCAAAAGTACTTTTACCGCGTAATGTTCAGGCTTCTTGGACACATTATTTTGGTATATCACTCACATTGAAATATACCACAATTTATCATGCAGATTCCAGTGCTATGCGAAGCCAGTGGGAAGCAGGTGAAAGGACTTGTTTCCATTGCAAAGTTTTTAGCAAGAAAAAGTGACAGCAAAGAAATTTTAGGTAAGACTGGACTGTACAACAGGGAACTTTTTTGTTGGTTGGAAGAATAGAATTCAAAGAAATAACATCTTGAAAACATATTTAATTTCTTCATATTTTATTCGAAAATAGTTCAAAATACACACACAGGATGAGGATGATAAATTCGATTTCAATTCAAATCAGTTTCGCAATTAAATGTTATTTTTCTGTGACAGGGAGGAGTGCTGTAGATCAGGCTGTTGTAGACCAGTGGCTTGAGTACAGAGTGATACAGATAGACAGATATACACAGGAAAAAGATCAACAAAACATCCTCAAGGTACTCAATTGTATATTTTAGACATAAGTAAAATTTGTTTTCTTTTTCACAATAAATAGAAGTGGGGTGACATATTCATATCAAGTTTGTGTGCAACTTGTGTATTTATATCCAGTTCAAATGCATCTTCCATAATTTGACTTTGTACAATCGGCAGGAGTTGAATGAATACTTACTTGAGCGTGTGTATCTGGCTGGCTTCTATCTGACATTAGCTGACCTTGTTCTCTACCTAGGCTTGTACAAAATATTTGTGAGTCATGGCAGTTGTGTCTTTTATATTCATCTATTTCAAGATATTCACTGTCGTACAATATTAATTCACTGGTGAATAGTGGTGATCACAAACTGCAGTGTTTTTTTCCAGAGTGAGTTGACTTTCTATGACAAGCAGCAGTATGTTCACGTTTCTCGATGGTTTGACCAGGTAAATCACAAGCACTTGATGGGGCAAAAGCACCGGTGATGATACATGTATCTTCAACATGAATATGTTCTGTGCAAAAATTAGTGCTAATAGCAAAATATTACAGTTTGTTGTAATAATAGCAAAATATTACAATTTGTTGTAATAATAGCAAACATATTACAATTTGTTGGAGACTGATAAATTTCACCTAATACTTGTTGAATGCTTTGTTTTTAAGGTTCAGCACAATTTTGGAGTTCAACAAGGCATGAAGAAAATATATTTCCAGAGAAATTATCTGTATTCAAAGGGTGCGTGTCACTAACTTTACACGGAAAACATTAAAAGGAGTGAACTCTAATTATCTTGCCAGTTGCAGATGTATTGAATGGTTCGTTGTACACCATTTTGAACACAGGTCTATCCAATGTTTATTCAAGGCAATATCATGGAATTTTGGAGTACCACAGTCTTTGATTACAATGTCCAAATCAAAATACATACAATGTAATATCGTATATGTAAAGTGATGTATGTTTTCTCTCCACATATAGTTTTAAAGTGCATGTTAATGAATACAGTTTAAATGCAAAACAGTCTATTGTGTTCTTTTCATTGAATTGTATTCAAGTCTGGAGTTCAAGATGTATATACAGCGATTGTGAGAAGAATAAATCAAAATCATGATACTAGTAGTGTGGAATATATGTTAGGATATTTCAACAAAATGTTGTTAATTTACCTAAAAGCTTCATTACTTGATGTACATGTTTCAGTATGTGTCCGTACATGTTGGAATCAATTCAGTGGAAATTTCGATTTATTTTTCAATTGTTGACCTGGTACCTCAAAAAGCTACTATCTTAGTGAAAATGATCGTGTAGCAGCCTATGTAGTAATATGTAGCTTAATGATCTTTATTATACATAGCAGTGCATAAGTTACCAGTATATGGAATGTAGGATACTTGAGTCTTGCTGATACAGCATACATTCCAGTCATTGGTTCCTGCTAGGTAAACACTATCTAGCTTATATTCACCTGGTTCATTGGTATTCAAAATATCAATCAATAAGTATCAACTAGAAAATACATTATCAATATGCCACTATATGTGTGCAGAATATTACTAAAAACCAGAAATGTCATCCATCCTGATTGCGTCGTTGATTTGTAAGTACAATGATATATGTTTAATTTATTGAATAATAATGAAATAAAGTGTTGTACAAATTTGGGAAATTTATACATGTATATATTATAAAGAAGCCATTTCAGCAGAAATGCATTCATGGTTTTAGAATTTGTCTGCAAACTATACATGCGCATACCGAGATCGTACAGCCTCAGGCTGTATTATTCTGTAATACATGAAATGGAATATTTTCAGCCGGGTGCAGCCGGAAGGTTCTGGGTATCATAATTGTGTGCAACTGAATCCACAGCTGTCAGCAGAGAACTCTCTGCTATCAGCCTGTTCTGTTCAGAGGAGCAGTCAGTCGATCAGGAGAATTTGTCAGTGAAAGACATGTAAAAAAATCCAAGGAAGTCCATAGCATTATTCACGCCTTTGAGCTGGACAAGTCCTGATGTACAAAACACAGAGAAGTTTTGCATTCTTCATGAGGCCAAGGGCTACATCTGTAAAGTATCACCCACAAACGGCAAGCCCACAAAAGGCGAATACCAAAAGGTATTTGGTATTTGCCTCACTTTGCATATCCGGCAACAAAGCAACAACAAAAGTTCGCCTCTGCAAAACATGACGAAACATCTCTTAATGACGCAATGTTTCCTGGCCTCAAGCTCCATAACGAGTTAACATTTGTTCTGCTGAGCTTCTTGAACAACCCAGTAGCCATCGTGTGCGACATTCCCAGATTTACTTCCAGAAGACCGTCCATACCACTGGTTTTTGTGGCGAGACATGAACACACAATAGCCAACAGACGAGCATGAAATCCAAAGAGTTCTGTTCCTGGCCCAATTTGTGACTTAATACAAATATTGAGAAGCACCGAGAGAACTACCCTATGGGACCTGAAGCAGTACGCCAGAGCACATGATTCATATTAACATGGACGACACCATGGACTCTGTAGAGAACATCGACAAAGGTATAAAACTTTGCAAACAACTCATGCACCTGAGAAAGTATCTCTCCAACTCGTAGGATGTACTGAGGGACATACCTGAAGATGACATAGCTGGACATATTACCTGGTCCTGGACATCAGCGAACTGCCAAGTGTCAAAATGCTGCCTGGTTTTGTGGTGGTTGTTGAAAGAGGAAAACTGCATGTTTTGTGTTACAGAAGAACAAAACAAGGTTACTACAAAACGGCGATTTCTGAAGAAAATCACTGTCTTTCATCCACTGGGATTTCTGAGCCTGTTTGTTATCCGCGACAAGATGTTACTTCAAGAGATGTGGGCAATCAGAGCTGACTGGGACAAACCGGTGAGCACAACATTTGTTACAGAAGCAAACCATTGCTTCACAGATTTCTTAGACCTCCCAGTCCTCAGAATCCCAGGCTGTCTGAGAAACCCCACACTGGTGAGTAACGTAACTGATGCAGCCATGCATGTTTTCATGAACGCCTCAGAAGCTTTCGTGGCTATCGTGTACATAGGCTCGAGTACAGCGACAAATCATTAATAACAGTAAGCAAACCTCTATTAGAGCTGATCGTTGGACTGTACCTAGTGGGGACAGCGGGTAAGAGCCCTGGAGACAAGCCGTGACGACTAGCTGCTTTGGTATTAGAGCATGAATGTTCTCCACTGGATACGCGACAACAGCCGTATACTCAAGCCCTTTGTAGTGAACGGGGTAGCAGAAATACAACAAAAAGCAAACCCGAACCAGTGGACTATGTGCCTACTTTAAACCTAGCAGACTTTCCGACGAGAGGCGCAGACGTCAGCAGGCTAGCGAGCGAAGACTTGTGGTGATCTGGCCCAAACTTCCTAAAAACTGAACCGTTGGACTGGATATATATAGAAGACCAAGAACTGAAGCCAAAGTATGAACAGTCAGAACGGATTTTCACAACAATATAAGAACAAGACAGCAGAAGTGAAGAACTGCTTCACCGCTTCTGTTAACTCGAGCTGGAATAAACTGTCGAGTCGCTGCATGCATGGACCACATTCACTATGAGCTACCAAGAGACATATGCCACAAAGGATCTTTTGAACCAGTAAAAAATCAGATGGCGAGAACTGTTTCATCGCATAAACTCAAAGTCAATGTTTCTGAGAAGACATTACTGCAGTGAATGCTGGCACTGAACTACCAAAGAAGTTGTGATCATTCCACGCAAAGGTGGATTTCGATGGAGTGGTGTGGTTGGACAGTCACCTAAAGTATGTGGGAAGCATTCCGTGGGAGACACGATGCCCAATAATTATACCAAGGAACCACCGGATTAATATAAAGCCCATCAAGAAATGTCACGAGGATAGTTCACATGAGCCCATAGCGAACTCAAACAACTGGATGATCTGGACAGAGAATGCATCTCCACACCAAAAGTCGTCATTACGTGAAGTGGTACTCCAAGCCACGGTTAGCACTGCACTTCAGAGTAAACCCGAAACAGAGGTGGCAGCGCATCCAAAATGGCTTCGGAAATGAATTCCAGGACTTGAGCGGAGACAGAAATGATTGCAGAACAAAGTAGACTTACAAGTTGGTGATGTGGAAATCACCATGTCAACGGAATCTCCACGTGGGAAGTGGCCATTCGGACAAATCTGAATCTACCCAGGCAAGGATGGCTGTCTTAGACATTCAGGTTGGGAAGACAGTGATGAAGAGGCCGATAGTGAAGATCTGTGTTTTGGAGGCAATTGATAAACAGTGATTATATGATCTTGTGCTTGGTTATGTTGTGAGGTGAATCGATTGGTGTGGCATTGCATTCATCGTCCGCAAACAATTTTATCTTTAAAGTTTATGGTCAAATCTTTCTGAAATTTCGCATAAAAAATATATATATATATAATAATTCCAGAGGGGAGTATATTTCAGTTTTTGATTTTTGATGCAGTAACTTTTTTTCTTATTGATGCACGACTCCTCCTCTGTACCCCTGTGATCTGTACCCCTGTTTGATGAAAGTTTTGTTTCCCTTGAATCGCTCGGAGTGGGCCAGGGATTTTCCAATATTGAATTCTCCAATGCTCTATAATGGAACACACTATACCTAATATCTTACTTAATATTGAGAGCAGAGATTAATGTTCAATTGTGAACATATAGGAAATGATATATGCAGAATATTCTCATGATCTTGAATTTAACCTTTGACCTAATTTTCAAGGTCACAGGACAAAATGGCTAATATCTCGCTTCTAATTGACTTTATACCTTGGGAATCAATTGTGAACATATCGGGAAACAATATATATATACGTAAAATATTCTGATTTTGAATTTGACTTCATTTTCAAGGTCAGACCACAAAATGGCTGATATCTCGCTTATTATAGACTTTACAGCTTAGGAATAAATTGTATACGTATGGGAAATGATGTATGCCGAATACTTGGATGACCTTGAATTTGAGCTCCTTTTCAAGGTCAGAGCTCAAAATGGCTGATATCTCACTTATTATCGCTTAGGAATCAATTGTGCACGTATAGGAAACGATATGCTGAATGTTATCATGACCTTGAAGTTGACATTTGACCTTATTTTCAAGGTCAGGGTACAAAATGGCTAATATCCCACATATTATTGACTTTACAGCTCAGGTACCAATTGTGAACATTTAGAAAACAATGTTCCCCGTGGGAACATGTTGTCGAATAATGACCATTTTGGACTTTGACAGCTTAACAATGTACATTTCTCCGGTAACCTTTCATAGCCTTTGAGCTAATTCGTCTGTACAATGTGAGTTCTGAATAATACAGTGGAGGACATTTCAAAACAAATTTATTTCTGCACAAACAGTGCAGCAGATAGTTCATGTATATTTTCTGTTATAAGGATACAGTTCGTATCATTCAACGATACTATGCACATGTAAAAACAAAGGAAAAACCTAT
Organism: Terebella lapidaria; assembly: GCA_949152475.1. NCBI lineage: Eukaryota > Metazoa > Annelida > Polychaeta > Terebellida > Terebellidae > Terebella > Terebella lapidaria. Next base: position 51,186,316 of record OX424557.1, on the reverse strand, counting down.
ACTAAGGTAGGTAATCTACGTGTGACGTCATGATAAACTCATTTGAATGAGCTCCAAAATTACAATACAAATTCTTTTTGAGAATTGACACATAATGGCAAATATCTGGAGAACGGTTAAAGATATTAATATTCTTGATTATATAAGCGTGGTTTAGCCTTAGATTTTGCCACAAAACATGGAAAACTCAAAATTCATTTTGACTTGAAGGAGACTTTAAATATGTAGCAAACGACTGACAATCATTACAACAGATATTTTACCTATACTACTGTGTACCCAGACTTAATCATTCCATTAAGGAGCATGTTTTTATACACATAGTGACAAAGATGAACTATTCACAAAGTACATGTACAGGCCATGAAAAGGGTGAAAACGTTTAAGAGTACACACCAATCCCCTAATAGGCCTATCCATAGTAGGATTACGGATATTTATATTATTTACTGTTTTGTATCTATCAATATGTTCAATGAACAAAGGCCACAGACATTAAGACACACTGAACGAATATATTAGAAATCAGTAGGTTTAATGCGTGGGATGCACAGACACTATGCCCTCTGTCTTGCCCAGACCTTCCTCGCCGTTCTTCGAGTCTTTGTCATCGTCACTGTCGATAATTTCGATCACATGATCATCATGTTCCCTCTCCTCATTCTCCACCTTCACAGAGTTCTGTGTCACGTTTCCCTTGGACCGAGACCGCCGCTGACCCCTGGAGCCACGATTCTTACCACTTGAGGACTGCCGCTTCCAACCCTCCCGTGTTTCCGAATTAGGGTCGTTCAACATCTCGGTGCTTAAGTTCCGCCCTACATTACACTTCTCCATATGCCGCACCATATCGTGCATGCGGCGGAAACCCTTCTGACACTTAGAGCAGGTGAATGGGAACTGTTTCAAGTGGATGCCCCGGATGTGCTGTGTCATGTTGCCCTTGACCAGGAACTCCTTGCTGCAGTACGAACACTTCCACATCTTGCCGTTGTTCTTTTCGTGCACTCTGCTGATGTGCGAGTTCATGTTGTCCTTGCTGTGGAAGCCTTTACCACAGAACTTGCATATGTGGCGGTTCTCACCGTGAATGTACCTGTGACGGGCGAGGCGGCCCTTCGTCGAGAATACCATCGAACACTTGTCACACATGAAACCTTGGGTCGTTTTGTGCATGCAGTTGATGTGCTTGTTCATGTGGCCTTTGAGGTGGAAATCTTCAGTGCAGAACTTGCAGATATGAGGGCGCTCCCGGTGGATATACCTGTGGCGTTGGAGTTTTTTCTTTGTCTGGAACACCTTCCGGCACTTGTCACACGCGAAAACCTTGGTCGACTTGTGCATGCAGTTGATGTGGTATGTAAGATCGTGATGTTCGTTGAAGACCTGATCACATTGCGAACACTCATAATTGCGGACACTGACTAAGTCAGTTTTGTTTATTTCAGCAGGTTGCTTCGAGTGTTGATGGGTGTAGATGGCTTGTGTGGACTGGTCCTCGTCATTCGCTTGTGCCTGATCTCTTTCGGGGCACTCCCAGTGTTCTGGTCCATCATGTGACTCAGCAATCAGTGGCTCGATGACATGTAGCACTGGAGATCCTCCCTGAGTATCTTCCATTTTGTTTTTCTCCTCTGTCTGGTTTTCTTCCTCATCTGACCCGTGCTCTGACTCCAGAACAATGGCCATGGAACATCTTTTCTTGCTGTATGTCGCCTCCTTTTGGACTTTTCCGCAGTTCCCCTGTTTCTCCAGCTCCTTCATTTGATAGTTATGAAGATCAAGTTCAACTTCCCCATCAACATGGGTCTCCGGGTCAAGCATCGCTGGCTCTCCACTTCCTCCTTGATTGCCCGTCTTACTTGACTCTATCGCACCCTTCTTTTCGATCATGGAGCAAGTCAGGTTGAAACCAGCCTGGGTTTTTCTCGCAGCCACTGAATCATTCATCTGACCAGCCTCACCCTGCCGAGTTTCAGGCTTCGTTTCCTGAGCAATCCCATCTTCCTCCTGTCCCTCTGCTTCAAGGTCGAGGTCAGATCGCAGCTTCTTCTTGTGGTGGACTGGACTCTCACCATCAGAACCGAAGAGCGTGAAATTCTTACACTCGGTGTACATGTACCCATCACCAGCGATGGGTACATGTGGCGTTTACTTGTGGCGTTTACTTGTAACTCAGGTCGTACACGACGACTTATGGAGAAACTATGGTTTGATCATACTATACTGTAAAAGGGGATTATATCGCGAGGGTTTTATATCGCGAATTTGAGTGTTCGCGGGGCTTTAATTTCACGAATCTAGTCTTTAAGGAATATCGTAGAAATACTAGCACAATATTGCTAATAGTGCTGAAAATCGCGAATTTGCGAAATTCAAACCCTCGCGAAATAACCCCCTTTTACAGTATAACCAAAGACTCTGGTATAACGGCCGTCTCCATGGAGGTTTTCCCTGAACGCACCGCAATTTTGCACTAACTTTTCTCATTCCATGCATTATTAGCCTATTGAGTTCTATGGGATAGAGCGTACATTATTGTGAAACCGTTATATATGTAGGAAGTTCAAAGGATTCAGGGGGGATGACCTCGAATTTGACTTTTGATTATCTTGTTTGATTATCCCTTGTTTTCAATGTATCGGACAAGTACTAGTAATGGCATCTACAAACAACACCAAGTAGGACTAGACGTCAAGGCCTAAAATGCCTTGGGGCATTTCGGGTGAAAGCTTTATCTTTACACAAGATACCTCAAGACATATTTTTCGATGACCATACGATAATACGCTGACTCAACAGAGACGTTTAGGTCGCGGTCAAAGTCACCCATAATTGCCATAGGATTCTAAGGCGATGAGTAAAAATATATCGTCCGTTAATTATGTCTATGACGCACTGTTTCCGAGAAATGAAGGAAGTCTCAAGGACGGCTCAGCAAAAATTATGTCGAGCTCTAGATCAAAGCTGGTTTGATCATAAATCACTGAGATTCTTCCCCGATGTATGGACCTCAATGGAAAAAATTGCAGCGATTGCCTGAATAGTTTTTGAGTCATCGTGCAGAAACAAAGCCCAAACATTTGACATCGATTTCATTCCCAAGAACCTCACGGACCTCAGATCCGGTTCCAAAACTAAACAACACCTTTAGATAATATGTCTAAGCAGTGAAAATTCCCAGTCGATCTGTTGAAGCATTCTCAAGTTATCGCGTGGAAACGAAAATAGCAGAAAGTGAAAGAAGAAGAAAAAAATTAGCCCAAAGGCTAAGACAGGTTACCGGACAATATATGTTTTATATTTTAGATATTAGCCATTTTATCCCGTTTACCTTGGAAATAAAGTCACTGGTCAAATTCAATGTCACCAGAACATTCAGCATATATCATTTCCTATATGTTCATAGTTGATTCCTAAGTTGTAAAGTCGATAATAAGCGTGACATTAGCCATCTTGTGCTATGACCTTAAAAATGAGGCCAGAGGTCAAATTCAAGGTCATAAGAATATCAGGCGTATATCATTTCCTACATGTCCATAATTGATTCCTAAGCTGTAAGTCGATAATAAGCAGCATATTAACAATTTTTCTAAGTCGTAAAGTCGATAATAAGCGTGACATTAGCCATCTTGTGCTATGACCTTGAAAGGGAGGTCAGAGGTCAAATTCAAGGTCATAAGAATATCAGGCGTATATCATTTCCTATATGTCCATAATTGATTCCTAAGCTGTAAGTCGATAATAAGCGGGATATTAACAATTTTGTGCTTTGACCTTGAAAATGAAGGCCATACTGTACATGTATGTAGGGCATTCTATATGTGTTCACCAGTAATATATGCTCTATCTGCAACACTTCATGCCTCATACCCAATTATCTAATGGATTTGAGCTGAAAAACACCGACTTCTAATGGTCACCCATGGTCAAATTCCAGGTCACATATTAACATTTATTGGCACCTTGTCCATGTACTAAGTTTTCTTGTGATCGTGCTATAGGTCTGTTTTCTATGGCGCCCCGTTCGTGCCACTAAAAAGGGAAGTTATTGTATCCCCCGAACAAAGTTCGGCGGATACTATGGATTTGGCTTCGTCGTCCGCGTCCGCAGAGATTTTTTTGTGAACGCGCTACAGGCCGCAATTCTCACCCGATCACCATTATTTTTTGCAGGCACATATATAATGGTAAGATCCCGACACCAATCGATTTTGGTTGCCGTGGCAACTGAATTGGTCGTTTGGGGACACATTTTGCATTGAAAACAGCCTGTTTGAGACACATGGCTTGTGAACGCGCTACAGGACGCAATTCTCACCCGATCACCATTATTTTTTGCAGGCACATATATTATGGTAAGATCCCGACACCAATCGATTTTGGTTGCCGTGGCAACTGAATTGGTCGTTTGGGGACACATTTTGCATTGAAAACAGCCTGTTTGAGACACATGGCTTGTGAACGCTCTACAGATGGCAATTTTTGACGAATCTCGATAATATTTGGAAGTGTTGTTGGGAAGGGCTGTCACACGAAACCAGTCGTTTTTTAGAATGATCATGTAAATATTAATATGTTAACAGCCTAACTTATTACAGAATTTTGAAATATCCATTTTGACATGTACGATCATTCCAATAGCCTGTACAATCGAAGGTAATGACACTGGTTTCTTGTTCAGAATGGAGAACTGAAGTTTTCAGTGAAAACAGGACAATATTACTGAATAAGTTAACATTAGTTTTACTAGTTAAGTCTATTATTGTCCACAATAAAAATAGTTAAGACGAGAAACGTTTATTATTAAGCTCAACAAGGTAAAGGTTTTGTCCAGTACAGATTTCATGGGTGTAACTGAATAAGTTAACATTATTTTTAATAGTTAAGTCTATTATTGACCACAGTAAAAATAGTTAAGACAAATATTTATTATTAACCTCAACAAGGTAAATGTTTTGTCCAGTACAAATTTCATTGGTGTAACCGAATAAGTTAACATTATTTTTGGGCGGGTTGCGTGCAACCAACCCGCCTATTAGACTGTCTGTCCGTCCGTCCGTCCGTCCGTCCGTCCGTCCGGCCGTCCGTCCGTCCGTCAACAATTTCTTGTGAACGCGATAACTTACAAAGTTTTTAACGAAATACCGCCAAAATCATACCAGAGGTGCATCATGAGCAGATTTCGGACAAGTTCGATGATGGGTGACCTTGACCTATTTTTCAGGTCGTGGCAGGACTTCGAACTTGACAATACATGAAAACAGGACTTTGTACCTTGTGAACGCGATAACTTACAAAGTTTTTAACGAAATACCGCCAAAATCATACCAGAGGTGCATCATGAGCAGATCTCGGACAAGTTCGATGATGGGTGACCTTGACCTATTTTTCAGGTCGTGGCAGGACTTCGAACTTGACAATACATGAAAACAGGACTTTGTACCTTGTGAACGCGATAACTTACAAAGTTTTTAACGAAATACCGCCAAAATCATACCAGAGGTGCATCATGAGCAGATCTCGGACAAGTTCGATGATGGGTGACCTTGACCTATTTTTCAGGTCGTGGCAGGACTTCGAACTTGACAATACATGAAAACAAGACTTTGTACCTTGTGAACGCGATAACTTACAAAGTTTTTAACGAAATACCGCCAAAATCATACCAGAGGTGCATCATGAGCAGATCTCGGACAAGTTCGATGATGGGTGACCTTGACCTATTTTTCAGGTCGTGGCAGGACTTCGAACTTGATAATACATGAGAACAATGCCAATTCCTTCCACTAACAGCCCTCCTCGATGCAACCCGCCCAATTGTCGCGGGCGCGACTTATACTTGTTACTAGTTAGGTCTATTATTGACCACAATAAAAAATAGTTAAGTCTATTATTGACCACAATAAAAATAGTTAAGATGAGAAATATTTATTATTAAGCTCAACAAGGTGAAAGTATGTCCAGTACAGATTTCATGGGTGTACTGAATAAGTTAACATTATTTTTACTAGTTTAGTCTATTATTGACCACAATAAAAATAGTTAAGACAAGAAATATTTATTATTGGGCTCAACAAGATAAAGATTCTGTCCAGTAGACATTTTATGTCTGTAACCAAATAAGTTAACATTTTTTTTGCTAGTTAAGTCTATTATTGACCTCAATAAAAATAGTTAAGATGAGAAACAATTATTATTGAGTTCAACAAGGTTAAGATTTTGTCCGGTAGAAATTTCTGGGTGTAACCGAATAAGTTAACTTTATTTTTACATGTTAAGTCTATTATTGACCACAATGAAAATAGTTAAGACAAGAAATATTTATTATTGGGCTCAACAAGGTGAAGGCTTTGTCCAGTAGAGATTTTATGGCTGTGATCAAATAAGTTAACAAGTTTGTAAAATATTCAGAGTTGAAATATAAATAGGTGAAAAGATTGATCTATCTGTATTTTCGTTAGTTTATTTTATACATCACCAATCTAAACTACTACATGCTCCTTTTCGATCCTTTGGATCGTTCTGGATAGAAATTCGCGTACTGAAAGCAAGGCACGATCGTCTGCCTGCATGACTCGAGCGCTCCTTTTGCCGCCAAAACCGCCGCGCATATGCGCGCGCAGCTGCGCAGAAGCTTCACTTTTCTGTCCACCGCCATTTTTGCTTGGCAGCTTTGGATTTTGGTTCCCGGTGAATTCGTAGAATTTAGTCTGCAAACTAGACTTTTGCGATATATTCTTACGGAATTTCACCTGCCACGTTCATAGACATCGTTTTGTGTCTATTTGGATAAGTATTGGTCGATAGTTTGTTACTTGCTAGATCGTCAGCGATTTGTATAGCCAGTTCACCCTATTATCGTCCATCCGTCGTACTTGATAGTGTACTTGTTGTTTACATCTATCAATAGTTCTACGTTAATTTTCTACTGTATATATTTTATAAACGTATACTGTAGTTTATATATTCGTAGTCCTCTTAGGGTTCTTTTTCAGCGCGGTCTCAGGTTTGCGTATTTTGCCCGCCCTGTTACTGTGTGTGGTTAGTTCCCTTTCGTGATCATGACTTCACAATCCTCCCTTGGTACCGGTGCCATGGACGAACGTCCATGCCCGAAGTGTCTGGTCAATACCCTCCGAGGAGGGGAGAAACACAGTTTGTGTTTCGACTGTTTAGACCATGGCCCGGTATCTATGGAGGATTTGAGGTGTGATCTGTGCCGTTTCTGGCGTCCCTCTTCCTTCGTGCAGGCGACTGCAAAGTATTCCGAAGCCTCGTTGGCTCGTCGGGATGCTTTGAGGCTTGCGGAAGCTTCGGCTCCGCAAGTACGCCAGTCGCCCATGGAGGTGGAGACTCCGCCTGTGACGGCACAGATTGCGTCCGGTGTTAGCCAGCCCCTGGGGCTAACACAGGACATGGTCAACGCGGCTGTGCAATCCTTCTTTGCACAGTCGTTATCGTCCCTTCAGGGTCCCCTCCTGCCGGGTCTCTCTTCCCTGCTTGGACAGGGAGTCCCGGCCGGTTCTTCGGCTGCCCCTTCGTCGCAGGGAGAGCTTGCTCCCCCTGCTGGCAAGAAGTCGAAATCTTCTAAGAAGAAGGTTTCAGTTCTTGCCAAGGCGAAAGCAGCCAAGGAACCGCACTCCACCTTCGTCGTCCCTCAGTCGGGGCCGATCGAGGTGGAGGGGTCCGTCGTCTCTTCCCCCCGCTTCTGCGCAGCCGCCCTTTCGGGGGGCGCAGCCTCCCCCTCCCCAGGGGGATGGCAAGCGTGGAGGCAAAGGGGGTGGACGCTTCAAAGGCAAAGGGAAATCTTCTGCTAAGAAGTGACTCGTTGCGGGAAAGCGTAGGCTCTGTGGAAGGTTCAGTTCTGTCGGAATTCGATCTTCCACAACCTGGTCCAGTCGGCGGACGCCTGGCTCAGTTCGTCCAGAACTGGAGCGATCTGGCGTCGTCAGACAATTCAGTCGTGGCATGGGTGAAGTTCGGTCTCACCTTCAGATGGGAGGCTGGAAAACCACCGATCAGACCCAAAGCGTGCTTCTTCCCTGTGCCCGGCGATCGGGAAAAGTTTCAGCTTCTGCAGCACGAGGTGCAGCAGTTGCTAGAGAAACGTGCGATCGAGGTGGTCAAGGACGAGAGAGGATTCTATTCTCTCATCTTCCTAGTGCCGAAAAAGACAGGCGGGTGGCGTCCCGTTTTCGATCTGTCAAACCTCAACAAATTCCTGATCATACCCAGGTTCAAGATGGAGTCGGCGCTTTCCGTTCAGAAAGCTCTGTCCAAGGGGAAGTGGGCAGTCAGTATCGACGTCAAGGACGCGTACTTACATGTGCCCATACACCCAGCCGATCGGCGATACCTCAAGTTCGCCTTCGAGGGTTCGGTGTATCAGTTCAGGGTACTTCCTTTTGGAGTAGCCACCGCCCCTTACGTGTTCACCCGTATCGTAAGGACGATGGCGGCCAGGTTTCGATCGGTTGGAATTCAATTCCACCATTATATCGACGATTGGTTAATCATAGCCGACTCCCCGTCTCAGGCTATAGAGCAATCCGGGTTCGTCCTCAGGTTGGCGACCAGCCTTGGCTGGATCCCCAATTGGGCGAAGTCTCATCTGTCCCCGACACAGAGGTTCGAGTATGTCGGGGTAGATTACGATCTAGAGCGAGGAGTAGCTCTTCCTCCGCGGAAGAGAGTTCTCAAGGCGATTGCGGCGATGGAGGTCGCGCTGACGCAGTCGTCGATCACAGCTCGACAGTTTCTGTCCATCATCGGTCTGTTGGCGTCGATGGAGAAACAGGTGCCGTTCGGCAGGTGCTTCCTCAGACCCATTCAATGGTGTCTAGCGTTGCATGGGCGGATCCTCACCGATCGACTAGACCAAGTCGTATCGGTGGACGATCGTGCTCGGGAAGCAATGCATTGGTGGCGGGACCATCGGAATCTTTTCCGAGGGATGCCACTGGCGGAGTATCTGCCCGATCGGACCTTCTTCACCGATGCGTCAGAATTGGCTTGGGGAGCTCATATGGACGAGCACGAACTCTCTGCTGTGTGGAACACGAGCGAGAGGGCGTTGCACATCAATGTCCTAGAGCTGCGAGCGGTGAGACGTGCGTTCGAGATCTGGGGGCCTCAGAGTCCCCCAGGGACGAAGTGGCTGGTCTTCACAGACAACAGCACAGTAGTGGCGCACATAAACAAACAAGGTGGAACTCGGTCGAGTCAGCTTTGTTTGGAGGCCGAGTGTCTGATCAGGTTTGCCTTCAAGTACCGTCTGTTTATCAGGGCGAGGCACCTGCCGGGTCACAGGAATGTCCTAGCGGACGCTCTGTCGAGACCGGACAAGATCATAGGCACGGAGTGGAGTTTGCATCCGGGGGTGTTTCGGCGCGTTTGTCAGGCGTTCGGGACACCGAACATAGACCTGTTCGCAACCTCTCGGAATCACAAGCTCCCGGTCTACTTCTCACCTCTGCCAGAGAGCGAGGCACTGGCTGTGGACGCGATGTCTCAGTCGTGGGACGGGATGTTCGGGTATGCGTACCCACCAACTCGGTTCCTAACAGAAGTGCTGCACAAAGTAGCCAGGTCTCAGTGCGAGATTCTGTTGGTGGCGCCATGCTGGCCGATGCAGGCGTGGTTCCCCCTGCTACTGTCCCTCCTGATCGATGTACCACGGGTTCTCCCAATCGAGGACAGGTTGCTGAAGCAACCGGGGCGGGATATATTTCACGATTCCGTCCACGTGCTCAAATTACACGTGTGGAGGCTATCGAGCGATCCTTCCAGGAGGCAGGATTTTCTCAGCAGGTGTCCGTACATCTCGCGAGAAAGAATAGGAGATCCTCCTCTAAAACGTATGAGGCTAAATGGAGAGTATTCGTACGTTGGTGTAACGGAAGGCGCATTGATCCGCTCTCTGCCCCTCTGAATGCAGTGCTAGACTTTCTCTGCTATCTCTTTGATAGGCTTAATTTGAAGCCTACTACGATCGAGGGATACAGGTCCATGCTGGGCCCTGTATTCCGTGCTAGGGGGATCGATTTAACTAATAATCGTATGCTTGCTGATCTCTTGGCGTCCTTTAGGACGCAAAGGCCACGGGGAGTTCCTACTCTACCGGATTGGGACATGGCTTTTGTGCTATATTGTCTTACTAAAGCACCTTGGGAGCCTCTCAAGGAAGTTTCCTTGCAGAGGTTAACTCTTAAGACTTTCTTGCTAGTTATTCTAGCAAGTGGTCGAAGACGCTCAGATGTCGCGGCGATCGACGTATCGCGAGTCGCATTTGGCGCGGATGGGTCCGTTTCCTTATACCCAGTACGTGATTTTATGCCTAAAACACGTGCTGCAGTTGAGGGCGGGAAAGCGTTCTCCCCTATCGTAATTCCGTCACTGGGCGGTTACGTAGGACGGAATGAGCCGGACGCTCTATTGTGCCCGGTAAGAGCGCTGAAAATCTACATCGATCGTACCAGATCGATCAGGAAAGATCGCAAGCGGTTATTTATTTCCTATCAGCCTAATAGGGCTACGGATATCTCCACAGCTACACTATCCCGATGGGTGAAGGTTGTAGTGAGGACTGTCTATGCGGAGTCCGGTGCTGACGATCGACTCACTTACAAAATATCGTCCCACCAAATCCGACACATCTCGATGTCTTTGGCGGCCAGGTCGAATATTCCGTTGGAATATATCGTGAGGGCTGGAATGTGGACTAATTCTACGACATTCATCGGGTTCTATCTGTCCAATGCTGCCGAACTTCAGGACCAGTCGTCCAGATTTAGACTGGGTCCGCTGGTCGTAGCGCAAGCTGTTGTTTGAACCAGCTGGACAGAAAAGTCTTGGTTTTAACGTGCACGTGTATATAAGCAACACTTTGTGTTTGTGTTTGAGTTCTTGATGTTACGGTCTCAAGTAGAGTTCCGTTTTCCACCGATGGGTGAAGAAGAAATTCGTGCATGTCGGAGGCAAGCGATCGCACCGCTAGGTGAGTATCTTTATTATATTACTAAAGATATATCGAAAATGTAGCATTTTAGCGATTCGCTTGAAATCAAGACTATCGTCTGTTTTCATGACTCTCTAGCACTACTGCTCCACCGCCTATCCTTTGATTCTAAGGAGCATGTAGTAGTTTAGATTGGTGATGTATAAAATAAACTTCCCAAATTTTAATTGTAAATTTGCCGTTTATTGTTATTACTCACCTCTAAACTACTACAGTAAAGGCCCTCCCATCCATCCCCGCCAGTTGTGTGCTAGGGGCTTCCTTTTGTCGTTTTTTGGACAGAAAAGTGAAGCTTCTGCGCAGCTGCGCGCGCATATGCGCGGCGGTTTTGGCGGCAAAAGGAGCGCTCGAGTCATGCAGGCAGACGATCGTGCCTTGCTTTCAGTACGCGAATTTCTATCCAGAACGATCCAAAGGATCGAAAAGGAGCATGTAGTAGTTTAGAGGTGAGTAATAACAATAAACGGCAAATTTACAATTAAAATTTGGGAATTTTATCAAACATGTCGAATGGAAATTCATATAAAGAGATTTCAGTGGTGATTTTGAATTCGACCTTCAATAACCTCGGAAAATCAGTGCAGCAATTTTGGTGGGGAAAAGAAAACAGTTGTGACTTGAGATTTAACATTTCTCTGGTAATCTTTTTTAGCCCTTGCTCTAGTTTTTCACACTTGACAGTGATATATTTGGGGCAACAGAGATGATAGGGCTACGGGGGATACACCCAAGCGGTCGTAGGCGACCGGAAGCGTCTAGTTTTTTTATTTATCTCATACGTATGAAATAAAAAGTCATACATATGAGATACTAAGTCATACGTAGGAGATACTATGTCATACGTAGGAGATACTATATCATACTCATACGTATGAGATACTATCTCATATGTATGACTTATTATCTCATACATATGACCTAGTATCTCATATGTATGAGATAGTATCTCATACGTATGACTTATTATCTCATACGTATGACTTAGTACCTCAAACATATGACTTTTTATCTCATACGTATGACTTTTTATTTCATACGTATGACTTAGTAACTCATATGTATGAGATACTATCTCATATGTATGAGTTAGAAAAAAAATTCTCCTTTTTGTGGCACGAACGGGGCGCCATAGTTTCCACCGAAACATCAGCATTGTAATTTGGGCCATACCCGGTGACATCTATTTTCAAATTGCAGGAAAAAGTTGATATTTCACATGCTTGTAATAAGTTAGCATTCATTGAGGCCTTTCTCAACAAGCATGTGCAATATCCGTGTAACTGATAGATGAAGCATTTATCACTCATTACCACAATGTTTATTTCAAAAGTAATAATATGCAGTTTCATGACAGGGTACAAACAATCAATTTATGCACTCCAGAAATCAGAAATGCGAGAATCATGAATCTTGGATCAACATAAATGTTCATCTATTCGATATTTCTGGCCAATTAATTGGAATTAACTCACGAGCATACAAATTGTGAAGTCGTTCTCTTCAAATACATAATAGTGAATGAGATACTTCAAATAAAGTTGAGAACCTCCTTCATTCTCATGCCAATATGGGGTCATTCTTATGCTGCAAAAAAAATTGAACGAACAAATCTAGACTGCTATACTAAACTGAACTTGCAACAGATTTGTGGTATTTATTTATTCTATACAAGTCCATGATTTTATATACACTTAAGCACACCCATTTGTGAATATTCACACAATACAGTGTACTAGCATATGCCTACTTGCCGAGAATCTACCAAAGATAACAGGTGGTCAAGGTATGTACACACAAATTATTTTAGTAAGGCTGGTATTTATACTTATACACATTAATTATAAATACTTGTATTATTCGACAGGTTTTTTCGCCAATCAACATGACCAAAACCCACGGACCGAATACATATGATCATTGAGTCACAAAAAGTCAAATTTAAATAAACAATGTTTCGAGAACAGAGCGAATTTATATTTTCATTTATGTAGCTGCAACCAACAACAATGATCTTGACAGGATGTTGACAGGATGAGCGTTTCAAATAGATGCAGTGAATTTGTAACAACATACTAGTAGTATACAGGCACGAGCAAATCTCCATGATTTAACTCTCTGCCCTGTCAGCAATAACTTCAAATCTACCAGTGGCCTCTCCGCCTTTGTGTGAGGATGACCTCGATCGAGATAATGACTCCCGTCCTTCTCGATGTGACCGCATCGGGTCATTTTGGGTCCTGTGTGAAATTTGTGGGGTTGATGGGGACTTCGTGGATCTTCTAAGTGGTCTCGATTGTCTAGTTGGCAGACACTTCACCCACCATCTTCGTCAGTATATTCGGAGTCGTCGTCATGGACGACAATCTTGTCCTGGATCACATACTCGGAGTCGTCCATTTCCTCATCCTCCTCCTCCTCTGAGTCCAGTGTCATGTCCCGCTTGGACCGAGAGCGCCGAGGACCCCCAGAGCCATGACCCTTCGACCGCCGCTTCCCACCTTTTGGCGTCTCAGACTTGGAGTCGTTCTCGAACATCTCGATGTTGTCGTTTTCCTCGTTACATTTCGGCATATGCCGCATCATGTCGCGCAGACGGCGGAAACCTTTCTGACACTTGGAGCAGTTGAACGAGAACTGCTTTAGGTGAATGGCCCGGATGTGCTGTGTCATGTTGCCCTTGACCAGAAACTCCTTGCTGCAGTAGGAACACTTCCACATCTTGCCGTTGTTCTTCTCGTGCACGATGCGGATGTGTTTGTTCATGTTGTCTTTGATATGGAAGCCTTTGCCACAGAACTTGCAAACGTGGTGCTGCTCTCCGTGGATGTATCTGTGACGGACGAGACTGCCCTTCGATGAGAATACCATCGAACACTTGTCACACATGAAATCTTGGGTCGTGTTGTGCATGCAGTTAATGTGATCTATAAGTCCGCGAGGTTCGCTGAAGACCTGATCACACTGAGAGCACTTATGATTGCTCATACTGACTAAGTCAGTTTTGTTTACTTCAGCATGTTGCTCCGAGTGTTGATGGGTGTAGATGACTTGTGTGGACTGGTCCTCGTCATTCGCTTGTGTCTGATCTCTGTCGGGGTACTCCCAGTGTTCTGGTCCATCATGTGACTCAGCAATCAGTGGCTCGATGACATGTAGCACCGGAACCTCTTTCTCCTTCTCATTCTCCTGGTTTGCCTTAGCTTTTTTGATGATTTTTTTCTTGCGTAACTTTGCTGTTTGCTTGGTGGCCGCTGAATCAATCACCTGGTCAGCATCATCCTGACGAGTTTCAGGTTTCGTTTCTCGACCATTCTCATCTTCTTTGTGCTTGTTGCATTCACCAACAGCTTCAGCCTCGACACCATCTTTCTTGTCATTCTCCTGAGCAGCCACTGTCAGACACACAAGAAGTTATGGTTAGATTTATAGGTTGACTTGCATATTATTTATTTGATTGAATATTTATTTAAATGACTTCCGATTTGAATGTGCCAATACCTGGGCTTTTTTGAGATACTGATAGGTTCATAATATAGAAATCTCGTTCAACGGATCTTTTATTCAAATGCAGACAATTTTAAAGATTTGAAATGGCTCAAACCAAGTTTTTACCAAACAATTTTTTTGCTGGTCTGCCAACCAGTCGGAAAATCAAATTGTCTGCTACGCACAGGACGGCACTTCAAGGGCAACTAATAAGCTTATCAACATCACCAATGAACGTATGGGGAGTTATATGCATGAACACATAGAGAAAACGGCAGGGAGAAAATGACCAGTTTTTCGTCGAAAATTGCCTCCGTTTTGAAAAAAATTAGAAAGTAAAGAAATTCGCCAAAAGGATGAAAATGCACAATGTCACAGAGAAAACATTTTTTTCAGCAAAACTGCTGCTTTGACTGATCAAATTCACTAGAGTTAAATTCAAGGTCACCGAGAATTCCGCCGGATGTGCTCATTGCCTATATGCTCACAATAAATAAGCTTTGTCAACAAACATCTTGTGTGCAGCGGCCAAATGCATCTTTCACAATTATCACTCAAGTTCATCTTAGGTCAAGGTCACCAAAAGATATGCCATATATATGCCTTTATATGTGCATCCATATATGAGTCTAATGTACACATTCCATGTCATATGTGACCTTCTGATCTACCATTCAATGTGATCTAAGTTCAGCATCAAGCACACCAAAAGATCCACCATATTTGACTTTCTATATGCACACAAAACGTCCTATAAGCTTTGGTACACCCATATCTATGCTGTAGATATTGAGTTCAGTTACACATTTTATTTATCAGAAATGTCTTTCGGATATACCACTCAAGGTCATCTGAGGTCAACGCCAAATCCATCAAACGATCATACTGATTTCACATGCAGAGATCAATTTAAACAATTCAGTTTGGACACAACCTTGAGATTTACCACTCAATCTCATCCGAGGTCAACTTCTAGGACGCCAAAATATCCGCTATATATGACTACCTATATCAGGGATGGGATCAAATACGCATCGCATTTGTATTTGAAGTACACTAAATCACGTACTTGTATTTGACAATTTCAATACTGAATTATTTGTATCTGAGGTCTGCATTTGATGTATTTGGTATCAAATACAGTCAAATACATGGAAGGTAATTTTCGTGGCGTAACTCATATTTTCTTGTGTACATGTACTAGTATATTAGATAACCAATGATAGTGATCTGAAGGGGAGGTTTAGGACAGGGACAGAAAAGCCCACTGAATGCATCCAAAATAAGACTAAAAAACTTTCGCGTGTCCGAAAGTAGTACGCCGGGAAATTTATCCTCGCCACTGCTGGCATTGGCATGTCCGAAAGTAGTACGCCGGGAAATTTATCCTCGCCACTGCTGGCATTGGCATGTCCGAAAGTAGTACGCCGGGAAATTTATCCTCGCCACTGCTGGCAATGGCCTGTCCGAAAGTAGTACGCCGGGAAATTTATCCTCGCCACTGCTGGCATTGGCATGTCCGAAAGTAGTACGCCGGGAAATTTATCCTCGCCACTGCTGGCATTGGCCTGTCCGAAAGTGGTACGCCGGGAAATTTATCCTCGCCACTGCTGGCATTGGCGTGTCCGAAAGTAGTACGCCGGGAAATTTATCCTCGCCACTGCTGGCATTGGCCTGTCTGAAAGTAGTACGCCGGGAAATTTATCCTCGCCACTGCTGGCATTGGCGTGTCCGACAGTGTTACGTCGGAAAATTTTTCCTCGTCATCGGCGGCACTGGCGTGTCCGACAGTAGTACACCAGGAAATTTATCCTCGCCATTGGCGGCATTGGCCTGTCTGACAGTGGTACCCCGGTGCATAGAACTAGACGTCAAGGCCTTCAGCATTTCAGGGTGATGCATGAAAAATACAAAATGCTTGTTTTATTCTAGGGCCACGAGTCCGAAAATAACGTCCATCTCACTCTACAATGTACCATTTTTGAGATATGGACAAAAATGAAAAGTGCCGACTCGGCAAAAAACTTTCAGGTCAAGATCAAAGTACATCTCTAATACCCCCCAGATATGTTTGTCTAGGGCCACGAGTCCGAAAATAATATCCGTTTCACAATACTACGCACTGTTTCTGAGATACCGACGAAAACAAAAAATGCCGACTCAGCAAAAAAATTAGGCCAAGGGCCGAAGATAGGTTACCCGACAATGTTTAATATTTTAGATGTTAGCCAGGTCACTGGTTGAATTCAAGGTCAAGAGAATATTCAGCATATATAACATTAAGCATATATCATGTCCACAGTTGATTGCTAAGCTGTAAATTCAATAATCAGAGAGATATTAGCAATTTTGTGCTGTGGCCTTGAACATGAAGGGGCAAAGGTCGAGTTCAAGGTCATCAAAATATTCAATGTATACCATTTTCTATGTCATGTCCACAATTGATTCCCAAGCCATACAGTCAATAGAGGAGCAAGATATGAGCCAGTTTGTCCTGTGACCTTGAAAATGAGGTCAGAGGTCAAATTCAAGGTCCCGAGAATATTCAGCATATATCATCTCCTATATGTCCACAATTGATTCCTAAGCTGTAAAATCGATAATAAGTGAGATATTAGCCATTTTGTCCTGTGACCTTGAAAATGAGGTCAAAATGGCCCACTTCGAGCGATTCAAGCGCAACGAAATTTATAGACATAATAGGAGTACATATGAGGAGTCTTATGTATCAAAAAAAAAAAAGTTACTGAACAGATTTTGAGAAAATGGCCGCCAAAGTCCAAAATCAGGCATTTTTCGTCGAAAACGGCCGCCATTTTAAAAAAAATGCGAAAATCAAAAAACTAAAAAATACCTCCTTCTTGAATTATTTTTAAGTATTTTTGTGCAAAATTTCAGAAAAGTTCGCCCGTAAACAAAAAAGATAAAATTGTGGACGACGACGACGACGGACGACGACGACGACGACGACGACGACGACGACGACGACGACGACGGACGACGGACGACGGACGCAACGCCATGCCAATAGGTTATCGGACCATAGGTCCGGTACCCTAAAAATTCAGGTCAAAGTCCATCCCTAGTATCCCTGAAATATGTTTGTCGAGGGCCACGAGTCCGAAAATAACGTCCGTTTCGCTCTACGAGACACCGTTTCCGAGATATTGACAAGAACGAAAAATGCTGACTCAGCGAAAAAATTTGAGCTCAAGGTCAAAGGTCATCCCTAACACCCTTAAGGCAATATCCTTTCGAGCCCTAGGTCGAAGGCCGATCGACGGATCGGCCTCAAAATCAATAGGCTTCTTCCCTGATGATATTTGAACCTCCATGCAAAGTTCCACAGTCAACGCAAAATAATTTATCGTGCAGAAACCAGAAACATTGATTTCATCCTCACGAAAACCCCGGAGTCGGTTCAAAAACAATAGGCTTCTTCTGCACAACATTTCTGACAAGTGGTGAAAATTTGGCAAAGATACACTGAAGCAAACTGAAGTTATCGTGCGGAAACCAAAAAGAGCAGAATTTTTTTTTGGGACAACCATGAAGGCATTTCTGCTGAAATGGCTTAATAATGTTACTTGCAGTTAACATTGATCAAGTGGTGAAATGACAAATGGTTATGATGGGGAAATTGTTCATTGTGACAGAGGAAAGAGTATCTGACGCTATAATGTCTGTCTAGACCTTGAAGCATCACCTGCGTGAATTTACCGTTCCTGATAAAAAACCGATGCCAGTTACCATGAAGGAAGGACCACATCTTGCACAACACAGGGGTACATATTGGGAGTCCTATGTATGAATTACTATGAAAGGTGACTATTTCGTGCGAGTTCGAATTTCGCGAATGTGGGTGTCTGATCATTTCGCGGGGTTTTAATTTCGCGAATTCAACCAAACAGGAATTTTGTATATATCAGCAATATATTCATGGGATTTTGCTTTCGCGTACAGTAATAAAATCGCGAAATTGATGCTATAATATTTTTGGCAGTAGAAGGCTGACAGCGCCAAACAGCGCCAAATTCTAAAAATCTGCGTTCTCAAAATTTCATTCTCAGGAAAAATAAAAACCCAAAAATGACCCCTCTTGAAATAATTTTAGGCATCGTTTCCAAAACTTTCAGGAAGATTCGCCAGTAAACTTTAAACCTAGACCTGTGGACGCCGTATGCATAATAGGTCATAGGACCAATGGTTTGGAAACCTAAAAATGTGTGTAGAGCGTATGTTAGTTAAACACGGGAAGTCTGGCTTAAAAGGGCGACCTTGAATTCGGCCTTGGATGACCTTCAAATGTCGAATACTAATTGCTGTCCAGCGTCTTTCATCGATATTAGTAAAGCTTGTCACAGGGCCTCAAATAATCTCAGCAAGTGACATAGTCATAAACTCATCATCTTTCAGCAAATAATTTCCCGAAAGCTTAGATGCGAGTATGATGGCCTACAGAATCCCCACCAATATTGATGACCTCCGTAGATGCCAATCAACTATTTTCAATGTGCTCAATATAGCCTCAGCCAGTATCACTGCAACCATAAAATATCTCCTTGTTGAGCTAACTTATGAATGGTCCTGGTCTATGATTTTTGTTATGCTCAATAAAGAATTTAAGTAATGATATTTTCGCAACTTATTCAATAATGGTGTTATTTCGCATTGTTGAACTTGTAATACATGTAACTATTCCGTTGTCTTTATAGTTCGGTCATACATTGCTCGCAGTGTTCTATTCTATGTTAACTTATGTTTAAACCACAAGCACCAGTACCCCCCCACCCCCCAAGTAGGATAAAGAATAATTCAACAACCAGTTGAATAAACCATCTCTTGGGGTTCCCCTTTTTCATACTAGATAATTCGGCCCAAGAATCATATCCTGGGCCTTCCTGTATATTCAATAAGGATTAAAAAGGTGACAGACGGATTAAATGGCATTCCTATAGTGGACGAGTAGTATTAATGCGCAGTGTATGATACTTGGGCCGATATTTCTCTGTATTTTGTGTACCTCCACCAGTATAGCACGTGTCCTAAATGCTTGTTAATTTAGGACACAAATGCTTGTTAACCTTATGTCAATTAGGTTAATTGACATAAGGGGCCATGGTCTACAACTGTATATTCCCACAATCCGTTGTATTGTGATTATGCAAGAACACACGGATTTACAGGTATAGTCATGCGAGGTAAGACTTGTCTGAATAAAATGTGTTACCCCAGGGTTCATGAAAATGTACAAATATTATATTTGTATTGGAGTATGAACACCCATTTTGATCGTGTTTCAAATGTTATAATATGTCATTTTCCATCACCCAAAAGTAATATAGATTATTGTCACTTTAATCATTTCAAATTCAATCACAACATAGTATTTCATTGGTTTATTTAGTAAATGGCTACAATATGATTGCTACACAGTATAATCAGAACATGATCTGTACGTATACAGGGTATATACACATGAACCTCACAAAAAACTAGACGTCAAGGCCTAAAGATGCCTTGGAGGCATTTCGGTGTGATGAATAATTTATAATACTAGATATCGACGAAAATGAAAAATGTCGACAAATTTCGGGTCAAGGTCAAAGTTAATCCATAATACCCCTTAGACATGTTTGTCTAGGGCGACGAGTCCGAAAGTAACGTCCGTTTCGCTCTACGACGCACCGTTTCCGAGATATCGACGAAAACGAAAAATGCCGACTCGGCAAAAAAATTTCGGGTCAAGGTCAAAGTTCATCCATAATACCCCTTAGACATGTTTGTCTAGTGCGACGAGTCCGAAAATAACGTCCGTTTCGCTCTACGACGCACCGTTTCCGAGATATCGACGAAAACGAAAAATGCCGACTCGGCAAAAAAATTTCGGGTCAAGGTCAAAGTTCATCCATAATACCCCTTAGACATGTTTGTCTAGTGCGACGAGTCCGAAAATAACGTCCGTTTCGCTCTACGACGCACCGTTTCCGAGATATCGACGAAAACGAAAAATGCCGACTCGGCAAAAAAATTTCGGGTCAAGGTCAAAGTTCATCCATAATACCCCTTAGACATGTTTGTCTAGTGCGACGAGTCCGAAAATAACGTCCGTTTCGCTCTACGACGCACCGTTTCCGAGATAACGACGAAAACGAAAAATGCCGACTCGGCAAAAAAATTTCGGGTCAAGGTCAAAGTTCATCAATAATACCCCTTAGACATGTTTGTCTAGTGCGACGAGTCCGAAAATAACATCCGTTTCGCTCTACGACGCACCGTTTCCGAGATAACGACGAAAACGAAAAATGCCGACTCGGCAAAAAAATTTCGGGTCAAGGTCAAAGTTCATCAATAATACCCCTTAGACATGTTTGTCTAGTGCGACGAGTCCGAAAATAACGTCCGTTTCGCTCTACGACGCACCGTTTCCGAGATATCGACGAAAACGAAAAATGCCGACTCGGCAAAAAAATTTCGGGTCAAGGTCAAAGTTCATCCATAATTCCCCTTAGACATGTTTGTCTAGTGCGACGAGTCCGAAAATAATGTCCGTTTCGCTCTACGACGCACCGTTTCCGAGATATCGACGAAAACGAAAAATGCCGACTCGGCAAAAAAATTTCGGGTCAAGGTCAAAGTTCATCAATAATTCCCCGTAGACATGTTTGTCTAGTGCGACGAGTCCGAAAAAAACGTCCGTTTCGCTCTACGACGCACCGTTTCCGAGATATCGACGAAAACGAAAAATGCCGACTCGGCAAAAAAATTTCGGGTCAAGGTCAAAGTTCATCCATAATACCCCTTAGACATGTTTGTCTAGTGCGACGAGTCCGAAAATAACGTCCGTTTCGCTCTACGACGCACCGTTTCCGAGATATCGACGAAAACGAAAAATGCCGATTCGGCAAAAAAATTTCGGGTCAAGGTCAAAGTTCATCCATAATACCCCTTAGACATGTTTGTCTAGTGCGACGAGTCCGAAAATAACGTCCGTTTCGCTCTACGACGCACCGTTTCCGAGATATCGACGAAAACGAAAAATGCCGACTCGGCAAAAAAATTTCGGGTCAAGGTCAAAGTTCATCCATAATACCCCTTAGACATGTTTGTCTAGTGCGACGAGTCCGAAAATAACGTCCGTTTCGCTCTACGACGCACCGTTTCCGAGATATGCAGGATGAATCAAGGATGACTCAGCAAAAAATTATTTCGACCTCTAGGTCAAAGGTCGTTTGAGGTATCGATCCCAAAATCAATAGGGTTCTTCCCTGGTGATATATAAACCTCCGTGCAAAATTCTGCAACTATTGCCTGAATATTTTTTGAGTTATCGTCCGGAAACCAAGTTCCTCGATTTCATCCTCACGGACCTCACGGACCTCGGAGCCGGATCAAAAAAAAAAGTACACCCTAGAGATGTTTGTCTAGGGTGACGAGTCCGAAAATAACGTCCGTTTCGCTCTGCGACGCACGGTTTCCGAGATATGCAGGAAGCCTCAAGGATGAATCAGCAAAAAATTATTTTGACCTCTAGGTCAAAGGTCGTTTGACGGATCGATCCCAAAATCAATAGGGTTCTTCCCTGGTGGCATATGAACCTCCATGCAGAGTTCTGCAACTATTGCATAAATATTTTTCCAGTTATCGTCCGGAAACCAAGTCTTAAAATTAGCCTTGATTTCATCCTCACGGACCTCACGGACCTCCGATCCGGCTCAAAAAGAATAGGGTTCTTCCTCATATCATTTCTGACTTGCGGTGAAAATTTGACAAGGATCCGTCAAGGCAATCTAAAGTTATCGTCCGGAAACCAAAAGTGGCGGAAGAAGAAAAAAAAAAAAAAAAAAAAAAAAAAAAAAAAAAAAAAAAAAAAATTCTGCTAAAACCATAAAGGCATTTCTGCCGAAATGCCTTAATTATATAAAAATACATATACAACTGCTCATCAAACACAGCAAATAAAGTTCATAACATTTATCCGTGATACTGTCAACAGTCATCCGTGATACTGTCAACAGTCAACACATTATGCTCAGCTAAAACGTGTAATGTACTCTGACGAACATATAAATATGGACGTTTATTTCAAAAGCGATAAAATGCAGTTTCATTACAGAGTAAGGCCATGAATACACATGTGCAAAGCTGATTAGGTCAATTTATGCATCCCAAACACTTGTGCAACAACTATAAATCCGGTACCAACATACATGTCATTTACCATGTTTACATCTATTTGAGGTTACTATTATATCAGGTCTTGTAATGAAAAACAAATGGAAAGCAGTTCTCTTTATATACATAATATTAAGTGAAGTTTAATATTAATCAGCCAAAAGAACTGAAACGAAGAACATAACACATTATTCTGAACAAACTAGTTGTAATTACAAAACTGTACGTCCATAGGAGTCTTTGACACACTGTGAACAGAAGACGACAAACTTCCAATAGTTATCAAGCTGAACTTGAATCAAAATACAGTAGTGTATACCAAGACTTGCTGTACTGAATTCACACCTTTCTATACATTATGTCCATGATTTTTATACACTGTGACGACACCTAACTATTTACACACTACAAGTACATTGTACAGTTCATGAGATTACATATACTTGTATTAGTTTGTATCAATCCATATGCACGAAAAGCAAAAACCCTCTTAAACGATCATATGAATTGAGACACATTGAATGATGACACATATTCAGTATGGTAGGTCACAAAAAGCTGAATTTCATTTTCACTGCACAATGCAAATTAAGTACAAAGTGTTTTCATTTTCGTGAATATCTGCAAACAATTCTGATGGGATTTACAAATCTTCCAATCAGTCGGGAAATGCAGTCAGTTTGTAACAATTTGTAACATACGAGCATGGACAGTTTTCCATTTAGCTTTCTGCCCCGTCAGCAATGACTTCAAACCCACCAGTGGCCTCTCCTTCGTTTTGTCCGATGACAACCTCTATTGGGATGACTACTCCGTCCTGCTCGATGTGTAACTTCATTGGGTCATTCGGGTCCTGTGTGAAATTTGTTGAGTTGATGATAACCTCGCGGGTTTCCTCAGTGGCGCCAGCATCACCAGCCTCCTCAACTGTGTAGTCTGCAGACAATTCGCCTTCCGTCTCGTCCAGATCTTCATCAATATCTTCGGAGTCTTCACCGTCGTCATGGACGATCATCTTGTCCTGGATCACATACTCGGAGTCGTCCATTTCCTCATCCTCATCCTCCTCTGAGTCCGGGGTCATGTCCCGCTTGGACCGAGAGCGCCGAGGACCCCCAGAGCCATGACCCTTCGACCGGCGTTTTCCACCTTTCGGCGTCTCAGTCTTGGAGTCATTCTCGAACATCTCGATGCTGACGTTTTCCTCGTTACACTTCTCCATATGCAGCATCATGTCACGCATGCGGCGGAAACCTTGCTGACACTTGGAGCAGGTGAATGGGAACTGTTTCAGGTGGATGCCCCGGATGTGTTGTGTCATGTTGCCCTTGACCAGGAACTCCTTGCTGCAGTACGAACACTTCCACATCTTGCCGTTGTTCTTCTCGTGCACGATGCGGATGTGTTTGTTCATGTTGTCTTTGATATGGAAGCCTTTGCCACAGAACTTGCAGATGTGGCGGTGCTCTCCATGGATGTAGGTGTGGCGACGGAGACGGCTCTTTGTCAGGAAAACCTTCCAGCACTTGTTGCACGTGAAAACTTGGGTCGTCTCATGCACACAGTTGATGTGATCTGTCAGGCCGCGACGCTCGCTGAAGACTTGGTCACATTGGGCGCACTCATACTTACGGACACCGACAGAATGACGCTGGCGGATGTGTTGTTTGAGAGAAGCTGGAGTCTTGTAGACTTTGCCACAATGATCACACGCTACCTCAGTGTTGGTTTCGGGGTGACACTGCTTCATGTGGTTGGCCACATTGGCAAGGCTGCTGATGCTCTTTTCGCAGATCGGGCAGTTCACCTTCATCTTGGGCCGGATATCATCCAGGTACTCCTGCACCTCGGTGCTGTCCATGTGGTGACTCTTGACGTGTCGGAATAGATAGCTATGGTCCTTGAAGTTACGAGGGCAGTACCGACAGCTGATTGGGCCACTTGGCTTCTCCATCTCTAGCTTCAAACCCTTTTTCATTACCTCTTGTTGCCATAACGGCTTCTTGGACTTACTTTCTCCTTTGGCGACACGAGTGGCCTTGTCTCGACGTCGCTTGAAAAACTTTTTGCCTTCTTCGAGGTCTTCTTCTTCGTCATCATCGGCACCTCTCTTCGAGTGCCGGTGGATGTAGATAACTTGTGTCGACTGGTCCTCGTCATTCACTTGTTCCTGATCTCTGTCGGGGTACTCCCAGTGTTCTGGTCCATCATGTGACTCGGCAAGAAGTGGCTCGATGACATGTAGCACTGGAGCTTCTCCCTGTACCTCTTTCTTGCTGTCTCTCTCTTTTTTCGGCTTTGTTTCTTCTTTTTTTGCTATTTCTTTCTTAGGCGTTTTTGATGTTTCCTTGGGGGCATCTTCCTCTTCTGCCCCTTCCTCGGACTTGAGAACGATGACCATGGAACGTCCTTCCTTGCTCTGTTTCAACTCCTCTTGGACTTTCTCCCAATTTTCCTTTTCACGTTTTTTTCTCTCTTCAAATTCCCTCATCTGAGACCCATACTTGTAAATGGTCTCCAGATCAATTTCACCTTCCTCCCCATCATCCTCAGCTTCAAGGACAGGCATTGCTGGCTCTCCGGTTTCTCCTCGAGCCCCCTTCTTACCCGACTCCATCACGCCCTTTTTTTCCAGCACAGAGCGAGCCTGCTTCAGGTTGAAACCTGTCTGACCTTGTTGTTTTTTCTTCCTCAACTTTGCAGCCATTGCTTCATTCATCTGCCCAGCCTTGCGCTGCCTAGTTCTGGGTGTCATTTGCTGAACATCCTCATCATCTTCTTCTTCTTCTTCGAGATCAAGGTCGGGTCGCAGCTTCTTCTTGTGGCGGACTGGACTCTGGCCCTCGCCATCAGAACCAAAGAGTGTGAACTTCTTGTGCTTGGTGTACCCATCACCAGCGGCCCGAGATGTTCCGGCTTCAGCTTCGGCATCGTCTTCCTTGTCAGGCTCCAGAGCAGTCACTGTCACAGAAAAAAGTAAGACTTTGAGTTGACTTGTTTGGACAGATCTATAGATATTCATAATATCTATGAATATTCATTTAAAGTTATATTCCAAAGACATAATATATTTCCTCTCTTTGTTCCTTTAAAGTACCAGGAAAACTGCAAATAATGTAAAATCAGAAGACTGTTTTGCTTAGTATACTAGTGAGGGTTTTTAGTTACTACATGCCATTAGGGCACGGAAGTTTGTTTCACACATGTCGTACATTAATGTTTGTATGACGTAATCTTGAACTCCCGGAGGTAAACATTGCAGCCATGTGGTAATTTATGTCGACTCTACATACAGATGTATTATTTACTCCACAGAAATAGCACAAAATAACTTGTGCTTTAAGTTGTATCTGCACCTTAGATCTCTATAGGGTGAAAATTTGCAGTGACTTGAAGGTCACATTGTAGGCTTAGAATGTGCTTCAAGAAGCCAATAAGTATGCAAATGAAGTATCTATGTAGCAGGGATAATTTTCCCAACTAGTAGCTATATTCCATTGTCACATTTGTCATTGTTAGAATAAGTTTCTGACTGTGAATTTCCCCTCGAATAATCAGTTTCGATCAGTGATTATAATTGGTAACCATACTGCCAGGGTTACTAATTACTGCTTGCTATGGGCTCAACTATAGTGACTCTCAAAAACAGGTATTTGGACAAGCTAAATCAAATATGCATGGACTGATGATGGACTGTCAATTTAGTCACAGGTTTTGTTTACTTATTCACACAAATGTAGTTTTGGCTCATACCAAGGTAACAACGACCTTTGAAGGAATTGAGATACTGACTACTGAGTGCATCAATTATATTTTATTATATTGAGTGCATACATTATATTTTCATTTTCCTAGTACTTTTAAGGATGGACTGCATGTAACGAACCTTGAACTGGAATGTACCAGCTCCCCAATCCTCACCTAACTTTGATGGTTTCTGATTTAATGTACTAGTATACACAAGTACATTATAGTAATTACCGGACAAAAGTAGCAGATTTATGGCCCAGTACACTATTCAACCTCAGAATATACCACAAATGATCTGTACTAGTCACCAAGCATTACCAATAAACAAGACTCTTAACTTTCGTGGTTGAATTCCCGAAAATTGAGATTTTTTTTTTACTTATTCCTCAACATTTGGCCAAATCCCAATAAAGTATAGTCCGACCTGTGTTCATTATTATCAATACACAAAAATTGTAAAATATACGTACCTGCAGCAGTGAGTGTTTTAACATGCTGGAGATACGGAACTTCGTTCACGCGCGTAAACATTATTATGGTGAGCTTTGATTCATACATTTCCGGCAATATTATTGTAAACCCATTAATTTATTAAATTTCATGGATACATTTAGATCTATTATATCGAATATTAACATTTTTTACTGAATATTGCTTCTGGAAAGAAGGTGGCTCATTGCAGTCTCTGGTTTCTCACGTGCAGTCCAAACTTAAAATATTGGTATTAGGCCTAGGCTAGAGTCTATTTTATATTACCATATAGACCTTTAGCTGACTGAAGAAAAAAAAATGGCATACCACCTGTGTCCTGATATCTATGATGATAAATTTGTTTTCATCAATTTTGTAAGTCGTGTACTGATGTGATGAGGCCATGTGTGTACCCCCCTGTGCCTGACCGTGGCTTGTTCAGCCATTGCCTGATTGCTAGACCCTCAGTCGGCCATGGCGGAGCTATAGTCGGCGTCATTGGTCTGTGAGCGGTGTTTTTTCGGCGATTACTCCGTCAATATTTAAGATAATCCGATGGAATTTTGACAGGAATGTTATCTCTGAACCGCCTAATTAGGAATGCATTTTCGAGAAGATTGGATGCGAAGCAAAAAAGTTGGCCCATCTCGTCCATAGTAGAAATCTGGTGAAATCGGCCGTGGACCGCCCCCGATCGCCGTAGCATTTCTATAGATAACGTTTTGACGTTTTCCTATTTCGTTATATATAGGCCAAATAGACTAACTTTTTTGTTTACACACCAATCTCTCTAAAAATTCATACCCTATTAGGCGAGTATAAAATAACACTCTTGCCAAAATTTCATCGGAATATATGAATTATCGACGGAGTAATCGCCGAAAAACCACCGCTCACAGACCAATGACGCCGACAATAGTGAACAAACAGTATGTCTGGCCTAATTTATTATCCGGGCAAACGCAGTTCAATGGAAAAATACCTGTGTTCATTTAGATATGCACATTTTATTTGGGAGTATCAACGATGTATTTTGATCGGTATGCTTCATTTTGAGAAATTATGGACATAATGATATCATCATGTACAAAAAGACAGCATCATAACTGTTTACAATCGGTGAGACTTTCTCAGGAATGTGGAGTGCGCATAATGACGCGGCGGCCATTGCTGTTTTCCCCATCGATCGTGCGTCATGACCACGGCTCATACCGGCCAAAAACTGTCATCATGAACCATTTATGACCAAATCATAACGATCATATGAGCTTTCAACGATCTTAAAGCGTATTCTAATGATTCCCCATGCATTTTTAAAGTCAAATACAGCAGCTAGAAGCTGAATCAAGCGCCATTTCCACGTACCGGTAACCTGAATTTTCACGGAGTTGTCCTCGAGTTTGCACAGCGAGATTTGGCTCGTGGTGCCCTCTGCGTCGTTGGCCGCAAAGAAGCAAGTGCTGTCATTACGTTCCAAAGTGTAGCACGCTTCCACGACATTCCACGGCAAAATTAGTTCCACATTTGACAACACTTGTCCACCATCGCCTTTACACATTTTGATGCTAGTACTTTCAATGCGATCTGCCACAGATCTCAGAAGTTATTCGCAAATTTATGCCGGGCCTCCTGACAAGACACCGCTCCTCCTCGCAGCCTCGATGGTGTAGCTATCGACGCGAGAACCCGGATGTTACAGTCTGCGACAAAATAATTTACAAAGTATTGGCTACCACCAAACATGTTGTAATGAGAAATCACGTAATTAATCGTTCATTCAGTGAGTTTGATCATTACAATGTAAACTTATCAGTAAAATCATATCACTCAAAGTGTCAGAATAACAACCAGTGTAACGTTTGTTTTCTTAAGGGCGCTGACTAATATTCCGATAATTTTGACCATGTTGTACTATCGCCATCGTAACGTGGCGCCACCTTTAGGATCTTGTGAAGGATACAAATGTGGATTTTAAATTCGATTTTTCTGAATCACAGTGTATCGAATGGTGCACTTGTCGTCTACACAGTAGCCTACACTGCTACTGATTGGATCGGTAGGTGGTGGACAGGGCAACAGGGAGTAGACTGGTGGGGAGGGGGTTGGGGGAGGGTTGGGGGAGGGTTGGGGGAGGTGGCCCGGTGGGCGAAGCACCTACCTGCACCGGGCCCGGGGGTAGCAAGGGGCGCCAAGTGTAAAGTAGGTGTTTTTGCCACAAAAATGGATTTTGTCCCTCAAAATTGAAATTAATAATTACAAAATCAGTTTTGTAATCACACAATTGATTTTGTATCACAGAATTGAGAATTGGTACATCAACTTCGATTTTGTTGGACAATATTGAGTTTTGTCATCATACAATTGATTTTGTATCATATCCACAACATATTGCCGTAAATAAGCCACCAAAAATGTGCTATATTCACGTAGATGTTGTTGGAAAGATATATACTGATATTTACAATAAGAGTACTCGAATTTATATCTTAACTCGGTTTCTGCTCTGAATGGACTCGTGGTCGAGTACTTGGGTACTCGTGAGAGTTGTGGGAGCCCTATACAAACGTCAACCACGTCACGAGCTTGGATATTTTATAAAAGAAAACCACCCAGCCAGAGATTCTATTAGCCTGCTGTATGTGTTATGGTTAGAGGAAGGTGCCCTATGGTTAGAGGTAGGTGCTTCGCCCGGTGGGCGAAGCACCTACCTGCACCGGGCCCGGGGGTAGCAAGGGGCGCCAAGTGTAAAGTAGGTGTTTTTGCCACAAAAATGGATTTTGTCCCTCAAAATTGAAATTAATAATTACAAAATCAGTTTTGTAATCACACAATTGATTTTGTATCACAGAATTGAGAATTGGTACATCAACTTCGATTTTGTTGGACAATATTGAGTTTTGTCATCATACAATTGATTTTGTATCATATCCACAACATATTGCCGTAAATAAGCCACCAAAAATGTGCTATATTCACGTAGATGTTGTTGGAAAGATATATACTGATATTTACAATAAGAGTACTCGAATTTATATCTTAACTCGGTTTCTGCTCTGAATGGACTCGTGGTCGAGTACTTCGGTACTCGTGAGAGTTGTGGGAGCCTTATACAAACGTCAACCACGTCACGAGCTTGGATATTTTATAAAAGAAAACCACCCAGCCAGAGATTCTATTAGCCTGCTGTATGTGTTATGGTTAGAGGAACCGGGCCTAACAGTGGCAGATCCCTGCCATGGCCTCTCCTGGGTATGCCCTATATTATGAATGCCCTATATTATGATTTTTTATGTTTTGTAGGTCTAGTAGAAAATGTTAAGAAAAATTGCTGAATCAAAGCCCTTTTCGCCATACAAAGGCTCTGGTTTCTGGGCCCTTCTTAATGTTCTGTGGTGGCTTCTTGGTCTCTCCGAAGTATAAACTCCACACAAACTCACGATGAACACCCTATTCTCAAACAAATATTTTGACACTTAGGCCTATATTCTTGCATACAGACGCTTGTATTACAAACTATCAAATGCTTAGTCTTTAAGAAATAACACAAGATTGGGAGAAAGACAAACTCAAGTCATATCTACATTGTACAATATGTTGATAATAGGTTCAGGTCAAATAGACATTTTTAAATGATAAGGGATGATATGTGTGATGTCAAATACAAGTCTACTGGTAAATCTACATGTAGGCCTAATATCTGTTGTGTAAATGCACCCAAAATTATTTTGAACGTTATGAAGTAATATCATAATATACGCATGGAATCATGACGTAATATCATAATGCACCAACCTTGAACTTTATGACGTCATGGTGATCCAACCGTACTAGTATGTTATGATATCATGATCCATTTTTTCAAATTATTGTTTTTTTTTCTACAATCGTTCCTAACTTCATACATTTTAAGGACAAGCTCTAGGGGCCCACTAAATGTAAAATTCCTTTGATTGTTTTAAGACTTTCCAACAATCATCAATTTGCCATAGTGCCAGAAAGTGAGAGTTTCTTTTTCAAACTGGTTGTCATTTTCGATGAAAAATGTCCAGTTTGGGCTTTGGTAGTCGCTTTTTCAAAAAGTATTAAGACAATTTGAAGAAAAAAGTCTTGCGTAAGATTCCCTTGATTCCTAGTTTGTGTACCGTTGAACAATAAGTTGATTTTATGTATGCTTTCTGCAATAGTTTGAGAGATAATAAATACACGTAAACCGACATACATAGGTATGACATACGGATATATCATTGACGGATATGTCCATGGATTGTGACCTGGAAATGGAATTTTGTTTTGATTGTCCGGTGTTTTTTTGTTCACTTGGCATGGTGACTTGGTTGAATTATATGTATTGGCAATCCGCCCTACATTTGCATATACTCTTGTCAATAGAGTAAACACACCAATGCAAATGAATATAGTACAGATAAACTATTAACTACATGTACGTGCCTAGATTATTTCTGTATATTATGGAGTCTGAGCTTTGCACTATTGGGCATCCAAGTATATGCATTTCAAGTTGCCAAAGCAGCTGTATTTTTTCATTGATATTTTCATGGACATGGCTGCTGCTTTGCAACATACATGTAACAACACATGCAGTGCACAACACATGACAGGATGTTAATCACTTATTGAACACACCTTGTGAATTGTTGTGTGTGCAGAAATTACCACGTACGTACATTAGTTGCGTATGACATATTAGGCCACTCCTGTTTAAGAAATCAAAAGCCAGGAGGGAGGGCGGAAAAAACAAACAGACCCTCAAATAGAAAATAGAACCGTAGGGCTCTGCACTTACCGGATCCAAGATATATGTTTCAGTTATATGTAAGCTGAAAGCAATGTCATGAAGTCATGAGAATAATTGCACATCAATTACGCCCAAAACTTGCTCTACGTAAGTCGATCGTGTTAGAGCCTAATATACAATGATATGAAACTAGAATGGAACTGACTAGTACTGTCAAAGATATTCTTTGCTTTTGTATCGGTTTCAGTTTATTGAGGTCAAAGGTCAAATTTAGGCTCACAAGAATATTCGGCCTATATAATTTCCTATATGTCCTCAATTGATGCCTAAGCTGTAAAGCCGATAATAAGCAAGATATTAGCGATTTTGTGCTTTGAGCTTGAAAAAGAGGTCAAGTGTCAGGTTCAAGGTCATCGAAATATTCGGCATACATCATTTCCTATATGTTCACAATTGATTCCTAAGCTGTAAAGTCGACATTAGACATTAGCCATTTTGTCATGTGGCCTTGAAAATGAGGTCAAAGGTCAACACGATAATATTCAGAATATATCATTTCCTATATGCTGACAATTGATTCCTGAGCTGTAAAGTCGATAATAAGCGAGATATTAGCCATTTTGTGCTGTGACCTTGAAAATTATGCCGAAGGTCAAATTCAAGGTCACGAGAATAATCGGCATATTTAAATTTCGTATATGTGCACAATTGATTCCTAATGTCTAATCCCAATATTAATTGAGATATTAGGAGAAAATTGTCCCCATCATAAAGCATAGGCTAATTTAACATGGGAAAGTCCTATATGGGACTGGTCGAAAAAGTCAAAATGGCTGCCACACGCAGACCGACGATTCAAGGGCAACGAATCTTATACACAGCACAAAGGCATATCAGGGGAATCTTTTGAAACAAAAATCTCAAAACTGATGAGACAGTTTTTGAGAAAATGGCTGCCAAAGTCCAAAGTCCGCCGTTTTGGAAAAAACGATTCAATCAACGAAAAAAAAAAAAATGGTCCGGAGATATGGGTCCATAGAACATATTTTGTGAATTACAGCAATATTCATCAAACAGATTTTTCCCAGCGTTTGACAACGCCGACGCCGACGGACGGACGCCGGACGCAACCTGACGACAATAGCTTATCGAACCATAGGTACGGTAAGCTAAAAACGATATACCATGCAATGATTCTCTGATTGCAAATGATTTTTGGGTGGGGGACCTATGTCTTTGAGCATCTGAAAATATATCATAGTTTCATATTGAATCTTAGAAACTTATTTGTGGTAAGAATTGTTAATTTGAAATGTTAGTCTGTTCAAAAGTCTGGATGCATCTTGTATACACACAAGCCAGTCGGATGGGTTTTGTTGCGAGACCAATATGGATATGGGTAAGCTTTACAGAGATTGGCGGAGTTTTGTGTGTCAAAATCGCTTTTATTTTCATAATATTACAGATTTATCTTGTTTGCTTTTTCTCAAAATTTCGCAACAAGATAGGCACACGGGGACGAGAAACAGAAAATTAAACAGGAATGGCCTTAATATGCATGTTCCTGTTGCAAACTTTTGAAAAAAGTGCTAAAATGGATCTATATCACGATAGAATGAGAAATATATAACGTTACACATTATTTCAATGACTTCAACAAATATATGCCTTATGTATGCAAAATCGAACGCATCTCGATTCAGGGAGCAAATGAGAGGACTAAGATCACATAGTTGTACATATATTTCGTGTGTCCTGAACTCCATATCTCCAAAGCAGAGGCGTCACAAACCTCTGAGAGCGTTGTGTTCTTGGTAGCAGATTCACGTTTAGGGTGTTAACTCATCACTCTTTTCCGGAAATTCCGGTGTTGCCGTTTTTATGGGCCCTCATGGTCGTGGAGTTGCAGCCTAGTGTGTCTTTTCACGCTCAGTCAGGTCAGATATGTCAGATATGACAGATATGACATATATTGATATGTCAGATATCATATCAGATATGATATGCCAGATATGATATGCCAGATATGCCAGATATGACAGATATGTCAGTCAGGTCAGATATGAAATATTTTTACCTGAGCAACCCGTCTGCACAATCTCAAGTGGTATACAGGTTTATCTAATGAATGAAGCGAGTTTATTTATTCGATGCGTGTTGTCACCTAGATGCAGTTTCAGTGCCAAGAACCGTGCCACGATTTATCAGATAGCTGTGCGATATATACCAAGGTGTTTTTAGATAGGTCCGGTAACCTATTGGCATGGCGTTGTGTCCGTCGTCTGTCGTCGTCAGTGTCGGCGTCAGCGTCGTCCGTCCACATTTTTATCTTTAATGTTTACAGGTGAATCTTTCTGAAATTTTGCACAAAAATGCCTGGAAATATATTTTGAAAAGGGGGTATTTTTTTGTTTTTTATTAATATTTTCGCATTTTTTTATGGCCATTTTCGACGAAAAACGGCCGATTTCTGACTTTGGCTGCCATTTTCTCAAAAACTTTTTGGACAGTTTTCAGATTTTTGTTTCAAAAGATTGCCCTCATATAACTCAGTGACGTGTATAAGTTTCGTTGCCCCTGAATCGCCGGTCTGCGTGTAGCGGCCATTTTCATTTTCTCGACGGGTCCCAAATGGGACTTTAAATGTTAAATTCTCCTATGCTTTATAATTGGACATATTATGCCTAATATCTCACTTAATATTGAGATTAGAGACTAGGAATCAATTGTGGACACATAGAAAATGATATAGTCCGAACATTCTGATGACCTTGAATTTGACCCTTGACCTCATTTCCAAGGTCAAAGCATAAAACGACTAATATCTCGCTTATTATCCACTTCACAGCTTGGGACTAAATTTTGGACTTATAGGAAATGATTTTTGCCGAATATTTTTATGACCTTGAATTTGACCTTTGACCTCATGTTCAAGGTCAGGCACAAAATGGCTAATGTCTCGCTTATTATTGACTTTCAAGCTTAGAAATCAATTGTGAACATATAGGAAATGACATATGCCGAATATTCTGATGACCTTGAATTTGACATCTGACCTCATTTTCAAGGTCAGAGCATAAAATAGCTAATATCTCGCTCATTATCGAATTCACAGCCTAGGAATCAATTGTGGACATATAGGAAATGATATAGTCCGAATATTGTGCCGACCTTGGATTTGACCTTTGACCTCATTTTCAAGCTCAAAGAACGAAATGGATAATATCTCGCTTATTATCGACTTTACAACTTGAGAATCAATTGTGGACAGATAGGAAATGATATACATGTATGTTGAATATCGTCATGACTTTGAGTTTGACCTCATTTTCAAGGTCAGAGCACAGAATGCCTAATATCTCGCTTATTATCAACTTTACAGGTTCAGAATCAATTTTGGACATATAGGAAATGATATATGCTGAATATTGTCGTGACCTTGAATTTGATCTTTGACCTCATTTTCAAGGTCTTACAGGACCACTTGGCTAATATCTTGTTTATTATCAAATTTACAACTTAGGATTCTAGTGTGGACCTACAGCAAATGATATATGCTGAATATTCTGATGACCTTCAATTTGACTTTTGATATCATTTTCAAGGTCATAGGATATAATGACTTATATCTCTCTTATTACTGAATTTACAGCTCAGTAATCAATTGTGAACGTATAGGAAATCATATATGCTGAATATTCTCCTGACTTTAAATCTGACCATGACCTTATATTCAAGGCCACGGGGCGAAACAGCTATTATATATTGTCCGGTAACCTTTCTTAGCCCTTGGGCTAATTTTTGGTTGTGGCGAGGGGCAATGATCATTCGCATAACTGATACACACTGTTATATCAATGACAGGGACGATTTTATGTGCCTTTTAAAGGATTTTTTCCCAATTATTCTCAAAATGTTTTCATTTTTTTCACGTGTATAGCATCGCTGGTGGCTTTTCTACACTGTTGTTTGGAAAGTGGTTGGTCAAACAGTTCTGCCCATGATGGAAGGTCATATTTCTTACAGACTTCACGTTAGTTTTGTCACAGAACCAAGACTCTGATGTCCCTTTTTTCCTTATGAGCTGCCGGAGACCAATCATGTGCATCACGGAGCCTGAGTCTCTGGCGATCGATCCAAGAAAAGTGTTAGTCATTTTGATGATACTGTTCAAGGATGTCAACATGAGATTTCTTCATAATGTGTGCCCAAAGCCGTGACTCAGTCTTGTTATCACACATGTCATGACCAGCTCAAGCAGTGCTACTGCTCTTACGCCGTTTGAACCGTGGAGTCCCGCTTCCATAAATGAGTAGGCTGTTTTCTTTGCCAGTTCGATTCTGGAGGATATTATATCATTGCTGCATGACGAATTTGCTAGACATGTCATACCCAGGTGTAGACAGTTCTCTGCAGAGGGTACCACAGCTCAGCCCAGTGTCTATTGGTGGTTCTCCTGTTTGTTGGTTGAAGCTGGTTATCATACCCTTAGTTGGGTTTAGTTGGGTGTATCACATAGTATCTTAGTGTATCTTAGTTGGGTGTATCACATAGCGATCTCCTGTAGAATAATTCAGGACCAGGTCCAAGATAACTTGAAGCTCCTCTGGGTAGTCTGCTATGGCCGTCATGTCACTGGCACAAGTTGGTAATGCCAGGTCAACAGTCATGTGTGTGCTTCTTACCTCGACTGTGGTGATAATGTCTTTCACATAATTTTTGTAATCGATGGTAAACCCCGGCCGTTCTTGTCCAACTCACTGTGACAGCGACTGGCCGGCTCAGAACTCTGATTTTCATAGAGGTGATCATGGATTCTCTCGTCAGTCACAGGTCATTGAAACCTTATAAGTGCATGAGTGTCACACCATATCGAATATTTTCTGGACGTCTAAGGCAGCGGCATGCATTGGAAGACGCTAATCAGCTCTGTCTGCCAGTACATCTGCAGTGCTGCTTGACTTTTTTCAGTTGGTCTTTTTCTCTACCCAGTAGCGTTTGCTCGAGCATCTCCATCAGGATTGAGGTCAGTGTTATCCCTTTGTAGTAACTGTTGTTTTGTTCCGTTTTGTAGGGCTTTTGCTTACTTTTTGGTATTGGTATGATTGTGCCTAATTGGAGTGATGCTGGCATGTGCTGTGTCTTAATCATAACATTGAAAAGACTTGCCAGATGAAGAGTTTTTGTGGTTGCTGCAGCCCTCAGGTGTTGCGTTCTCAATCCAGATGGGTCTGGGGCTTTGCTTGTGTTCAGAGACTTGCTCCTGTCACTTCAGCCAAGACTGAGGCATGCATCCATTATGTAGGTAATGCCATCTTCTACTCTGTATGTCTCATTTAAGTCATCCTGTTTTAGGGATTCTCTAAGTTGTTGGAAGTAGGTATGCTTTGGTGAGATGGTCCTGTCGTCGATGTTGAGTACATCAACCTTCCTATATTTGTCCCTAATCGTTCACTGTTGGGTCACTAGCTTGTAGAAAATTTTGTCCATGATTTTTCTCAGCTGGGATTTCTGGATTCTGCATGCCTTTCGGACTGTTTTCCTGGCGGCTCTTCTTGATGCCGATACTGGGCGGTTGCTGTCAGGTTTACCAGCTATGATTTGCTTCACACTTTGACGATGTCAATAGACCATTTTTTTCTATGTCGTTTGAAGGTCATTGAAGGTCAAATCAGCAACACTCATTAGACCACGGCACACCCTGGCGTCAACAAGGCATGCAACCCCGTATAAAGCATGGTAGGCCCCGGCTGCCATGCCAGCGTCTATCGGGGTTTACCGGGGTCTCAATGTGACTGATCCTTCACATTGGCATACCCTTTGTTGTCTGGTGACTCTATATTGCATAGAACCCTTAGCCATGTTGAGGTATATTTGAGATAGGAACACCGGCCCAAGTATCCTGGGCTTTCTTCTATATTCAATAAGGATTGAAAAGGCGACAGACGGTTTAATGGCATTCATTTAGTGGGTGAGTAGTATTAAGACGCAGCAGTGTTGTTGACAGTGTATTACCAAACACCCCAAAACTCCATTCTATTGATATTTGTGCTCGGGATGTAGATGATCATTTGTCATTGTTGAACGTGACCAAAGCATATGGTCCGGACAATATTGGACCTAGACTTCTTAAACTCCTACAACCAGCCATAGTGGAACCATTGGTCGAACTGTTCAGAGCCAGTTTGTCACAGGAAAAAATGCCGTCGGAGTGGAGAAAGGCAAATGTTGTTCCAATCTACAAAAAAGGAGATCGCTCTGATCCTTCTAATTATCGCCCAGTTTCGCTTCTGAATACGACTGCGAAAGTGTTTGAGAAAGTCGTTTTCAGACACCTATTCAACCATTTCCGTGACATAATGACAATTTCAGAATGGCAAGCTGGGTTCGTACCCGGATCTTCCACAGTGTGTCAGCTTCTTGAAATTGTCCATAAATTTTGTCAGAGCATTGAAAATGGCAAAGAAGTTAGAGTAGTTTTTCTGGACATCAGTAGAGCATTTGATCGTGTCTGGCACAAAGGTCTTGTTCATAAACTTGAAAAAAATGGAATAAGTGGCAGTATTCTGAAATGGATCAGCAGCTACTTGAAAGATCGCCCGCAACGGGTGTACTTGGATGGCGAATTCTCTGACTGGGGAACTCCCAGAGCAGGCGTACCGCAAGGTTCAATCTTGGGCCCCTTGTTGTTCCTCATATTCATAAATGATATTAGATGACACGTGTTTATTCATTAACGTGGACAATCGTCAGAAAAGCCAGAATCTCGTGGACGCTGACCTACAAGCCATACAAGATTGGTCTAAAAAATGGCTTGTGACTTTCAGTGTGCCGAAAACAAAATCGCTGCTTATCAGCAACAAGGGAGATAAACTATGCAATCCTCCAATTTCAATGAATAATCTACTCATTGACGAGGTTTCTTCCCACAAACATTTGGGCATAACATTGACCCAAACTCTCTCATGGGCTACTCATATTGATGAAATATCGAGTAAAGCCATGAAGAGACTTGACCTCTTACAGACTTTCAAATTCAAACTGTCCAGGAGATGCTTGGATACTTTTTATCGCTCTTTCGTCTTGCCCATTCTTGAATATGGTGATGCGTTGTGGGATGGGGCTCCCGCCTCTGAACTTGCCAAATTGGACAAGATCCACATTCGTGCACTGCGCATCATTACAGGGGCTACCGAAAAATCGTCTACTTCTAGATTGTATGTTGATGCCGGATGGCATACTTTGTCACAAAGACGTAAAATTCATAGGCTTGTTTGGTATTATAAGATACTGAATGGGCTTGTTCCTTCGTACCTAGCCGATTTGGTCCCTCCTTTCACTGCCGATCGTCATGGTTACACGTTGCGTAATAACAATGATATCACCCTCTTTCGCACTAATAGTTATCGCTTCAGTAATTCATTTTTCCCCACAACAACAAGGGATTGGAACCAGCTTCCCCTTGACATCCGGAATTCTCCTACACTACAAACGTTTAAACGCAAACTGTTGCAACATATCCCAAGCCCACCGAAATTTCCTTGGTTTGGCGTGGGGGAGCGTGCCTGCGATGACCATTACACTCGCATTCGTCTGGGATGCAGTGCATTAAAATCGCATCTTCATTTCAACTTGCACGTGGAAAGCGACCCTGGTTGTTTATGTGGACACTCAAATGAAGACGCGCAGCATTATTTATTTGAGTGCCCTTTACATTCATTTGCACGTGATATCATGTTTTCGAAATTGATCGGCTTTCAGCAGCTCACCTTAGATGTGCTTCTTCACGGTGACACAACGTTGTCGTATCATGACAACAAGTCGATCGTGACGGCAGTTCATAGTTTTATTAAATCCACCCATAGATTTTTCTGATTGACTTGGAGCTCTGTGGTCCAATTTCTAAGCCGAATAAGTTCACCGTATTACGGTAATCAAATATTTACCTACCCTTGAGATCCTGGGATTTAAGAACATAGGCCACGGGCTGCGGGGGTCCTCGCACCCCCCCCCCCCCCATAACTCAGCGAAACATATTTTTTCAGGAGCCCCAGGGTGTCCTTAGTTGGAAATCAAATGTTAACATTGAAAATATAGGGAGGGTAAAAAAGCACTAGAGGGTATGGGTGCCTTTAGGTCTGTAATATCAGTTCTAATTGGTATATCCTCACACACGAGGTACCAAAAGAAGGG
The DNA here is from genome assembly GCA_949152475.1 of Terebella lapidaria. Taxonomy (NCBI): domain Eukaryota; kingdom Metazoa; phylum Annelida; class Polychaeta; order Terebellida; family Terebellidae; genus Terebella; species Terebella lapidaria. The sequence continues at coordinate 51,146,465 of OX424557.1, read as the reverse complement.
GCATTGAATAGCCTTTCGAATGATATATCAAACATCACTGTAGACATAATATTCACTCTTCTACATAGGTTTAAACAAAATTTTAATCGAAAACTCTTCGAATCGCTCGACACAACCCATATAGTGCCTGGGCACATTTTGAGCCATGTGTATCCCCACAGAACCCTCACCAACTGGTATCATTTTGTCCAGTAGGGTCCACTGAATGAAATGAAACATGATAACATTACAAAATATAGGGACGAACTTCATGTCAACAAAGTATAAAAATGTGTAACCCTCAATGCACTTTTCGCGATTTCCGCATGTTCGAAATAAGGGGGTGTACTTGGTAAATAGCCTACTATGTCAGGTTCATGGCATGAATCATTACATGTTATATACCATTGGAAAGGAAATTGAAAAACCTGTCCAGTTATGTCTTCAGATCACATATATGTTGAATATTTATCGGTCTATGGCCAGTCAGATTAATTTTCATCGACAACACTCAACAAATTCCTGGAATCCCCCATATATCACATGGGATTAGTTTATCCCATGTGAATCATTCAAATTCTTCACCCACTGATGTAATTTTGTGAACTAAGGCTCACTGAATGAAAAAAATAATGTTACCAGTAAATATATAGGTATCAACCTCATTGCTGACACCCTATGAAATGGGTCCTGTCAAACACATTTTTCGCGATACATATACTCGAATTCAGGGGGTAAACCCTGGTTGTTTATGTGGACACTCAAATGAAGACGCGCAGCATTATTTATTTGAGTGCCCTTTACATTCATTTGCACGTGACATCATGTTTTCGAAATTGATCGGCTTTCAGCAGCTCACCTTAGATGTGCTTCTTCACGGTGACACAACGTTGTCGTATCATGACAACAAGTCGATCGTGACGGCAGTTCATAGTTTTATTAAATCCACCCATAGATTTTTCTGATTGACTTGGAGCTCTGTGGTCCAATTTCTAAGCCGAATAAGTTCACCGTATTACGGTAATCAAATATTTACCTACCCTTGAGATCCCGGGATTTAAGAACATGTGCATACTGCAAGCATGAATACTGTGAAGCACGATTATAGGGTCTACATTCACTTCACCTGACAATTGATTAACGGGGGTTGCTCCCACCCGCACCGAATCATTTGTCGGGACACACCTACATACAATAACATTATTTAATCTCTTGCCACGAAAAAAAAAAAAAAAAAAAATAAATAAAATAAAATAAATCGAATATGTGAGTGATTAACGGGGGTTGTTCCCACCCGCACTGAATCACTCACTGGATACACTTAGCATACATACAGTGCATCATAATACAAACTTGTCATATCACAAGGCCTTAACATGTGAATGATTAACGGGGGTTGTTCCCACCCGCACCGAATCATCCACGGATACATCCGCATACACATATATATATTCACAAAATCACAAGGCTTTTTGTGAATGATTAACGGGGGTTGTTCCCACCTGCACCGAATCATTTACATCAGAGTCTTCATACACTACAGCATTTTGTGATCACCGATCGGTATGCATCAGTGTACTATGTATAAATAGTAATGTATTGTTTCTGATATTGATATTGCGACGTTGTGTAAAAAAAAACAGGAATTATTTTTCGTTATATTTTTTGTCATGTAAACATAGATGTAATATTATGTACCTCAAATTAGATTATATGTATGTATGAATGGTTGTTTAACTAATTGTGTCGTATTGTAGCGTCCTATTTATTTTATCATCATCTATTTTGTTTATGTTTTGTTGTAAATAGTGTGGATACATCTGATGTATATATGTTTCTTTGTTCCAATTTTAAACTGAACTATGCCTATGCACCATGTAGAAATGCACCAGCAGAGATCTTAAAATAGGGCTTGCCCTGCTGACCAATGCTCAATTTTGAATAAATATGATTTAAACCAAGACGCAGCGAATGATACTTGGGTCAAAATACTGATGCTTGAGCAGAGCTGCCGCATGGTGGAGAGAGTAGAAAAATCGGCCGCACGCCTATATAACACATAATTACATATGTATACTTTGTGTAGGGCTGTGACATGTTGTGGCTACACAACTAGTGACACCACAGCTCACCCTCAGCTACGAGGGGCACGGACAACGGGTCAACCTCGTTGGTAACTTGTCAGCAACACAGGTCCCACCAATGCTCGTGGGACACTACGTCATCGGAAGAAATCCTCCGTGTCGAGGTTCTGAGGACCGGGTAGTCGACGACCTTGGAACCTGTGTCCCAAATCATGCAGAGATACCTCGCTGGCACCGTGTAATTGTATAACCATGAGCCAACTCTCGATCCGGGGGATCTGGGTCGTCCGAGGTCGCTATTGCAATTGTAGGGTCGTGGTGAGGCCCACGCTTGTGGCCCAGCCAAAAAAAAGTAGTCGTTCATCCACATTGTAATCAGAGAGGGGACCAATAGAGGAAGACCATCATCAGAGTCATCCACTTTCTCCAACTGAGGCATCACAGGCAACTGCTTCATAGTCAGATCGGGATCCTCCTATTGAACGAGCTTAATTCTCGACAGTAGTGTTGGACACTCAGTATTGGCTATGGGGATGAGTCCTTCACAAACCCAATAATCGGTTACATTAGACGCGGTCAGGGCCTTGACGTTTTTGTACCACCACATCCGAGTACCGTTTCCCGGCGATTGTCATAGACGGTGCACTGGACTGGATCGTGACGGAAGGGGGACCTGGCAAAGCGGATTTCTTGGATGGAAGTAGCCAGCGACTGGTTTGCTCATTAAAGTACATGGTGTGTGGCTTCTTGAGGCTCACGTCCGGGTTTATCATGTACAGGTCCCGGCTCCATCTTTTCCTCGGTGAGGGGGTTCCGGAGGCTAATCCTTTCGAGTCTTTCCAAGGCCATTTGGACTGGTTTGATCGTGTTCGGGGCATATTGGAATAGCGAGTCGTGATTCACTGGCCACAAGCCTATTGTCCATAGCGTATCACTAAAGTGCGGGGGAAGCATAATTACATTTAACTGAATGGGGTCTGTGTACGCTGTATGTTTGCCTAATTAAACATGTCATTGCCCTGGTAACACTCGGTCTCCATTCTCTGGTTGGCTTACCAGTTCATATCAGCGGGTGGTTTCCTCTCTCCTCCCAGTTTCTCTGTACACTTCACGATCCCTGGATTTCTCACTCTTTGCGTATCACTGTATATACATTACTGCTTACGAGTTACTGGACTTCTCTGTTCGGTCAATAAGTATTGTTTTAGGTAGGGGATTTTAATGGCAGGTGCCGTGGCAGCTTTAGATTTACATATGTCCTGGTTTTCTTTGTGGACTCTATTTATTTATCTTTCTTCATCCACCAGTGACATACTGTAAATGAGCTGTCAACTTGACGAATCAGATGACACATGGGGTTACTCTGACGTGACTTGAATGTCACACTCTCAGGGTCGTTACATTTCGTTCGTTTTCATCCTGTTATCCTAGGAAGCGATATATTTCTATTCGAAGAGGGTTGAATGGGATGACTAGAGGACCATGGGATAGCTCGATGAGTATAATTTAATTTAATGTATTTGATGACAGGCTGCGTTTTGATTATCTGAGGTTGAAATATGGTGTCGTCCTGTTTCATGACGTTACCCAGAATTATCTTCGGGCAAACATAGGTCAAATTATATATCTTCAATGACAAGGTAGCCATCGCATATTCCATGACTGGAAATCTGTACAAAATGGATGTAAAACATGGCATGCGATGGAGGACGTTATGACGAACTAGAGCACATACAGACCCCACAGGAATTTCACAATTAAACATCAATATATAATAATTATGCAAGCACCGTTTCTCCATGTCTAGAATATATATCATGACATATACTGTTCTTGCTTCACTTACGTCTTGGTATGCATATATAGAAAAGCAATATGTGTAATAGCGAAGTGAAAATAGCAAGGAAATATGGGATTTGTGTTGCGTTGGGGACTTGGGGTCATGTGTAGTCACTGTCACTAGCGCTGGTGCACTGCCGATTCAAATCTAGGGTGGCGTGGACTGGGGACTGTTCCATGAGGAACTGTCACCTCTGAGGGTCAGTTTTGTTAAAGAGAGAATTGACGAGTCCACATCGGACTGTGAGCTCGAGTTTTCCGAAACACTCCACGGGTGGTACAAGTTTTGGACTTGCTCCACAGGATCATCTTCACTATCGGTATCTGGTGCGGTACTGCGAGAAAAGGCATTGAGGTTCGGGTACAGAGGAGGCAACTGGGCGTCCCCTTCATATAACTTGAGCACGTCCACATGAACAACACGAATCTGGTAGTGGTACATATTTTTTGTAGAATTCAAAATTGTCATTGTTTAAGGTGTGATTGCACGTAACTTACCGGCGACTGCACTGAGGCACTTTTCCATTGACTTATAATGTGAAAGTAAAGGTAACAATATCACCAAAACAATACAATCTACCGACCTAAAACTTGGCTAGCACACACACAAATACGCATGGATGATGAACCGAGACATGGTTTCATAAATGATATCACGAAAGCTGTGCAATTCGATGATTAGATAAATCATTTTATACGTTTCACCAAAACGAAGACTCGAGTGTTTGCTTGACAGGCACTGGCTGTTGCATATATTTATTCCTTGTTGTCGTCAAAATAATGAGAATATCTAGGGCTATACTTTCTGTGAGATGAATACAATGAGCTGAACATTCATAATCCCAAACACCTCGGTGCACCCGAGTGCATATCACCTGTGAGTTTTACTGGCCTCACTAGCTATTTGCTGCACAGCATAATCCTTTCGCTCGCATTGTTGTGAGTGCATTTTGTAGACTGAGAAATAGGTCGGAAAATGACATATGAAAACGATGAATTTAAGAAATTTAACATTGCTTAGTTAGAAACAGAGTCTCGGTTAGTAATCCTTGATAGCTAACAATCAGAAAGGCAAAGTTTCACGTTGGTTGGAAGTGTGTAAATTCATGAATTTGTTACCTTTATATTTACATTATAAGTAAATGGACAGCTGGTCACTGCCAGGTTCATGACGATCACATGCAATCAATCCTTAATGTAAATTGCTTGTACGTTTTACACTGTCAAATAAATTTGACTTGACACACGAATCTGGTGCGGATTCGACACACCTGCGATGCGTTAATCTACCTTGGTGACACGTTACAGAACTCGCCACGGACTGGCAAATTTATTTGTTTTTGTCAGCGGCAGGTAATAGTACCTCACTAGATCACTGGACTAGAATTGTGGCCTCACTGTGGTATGGGTGTCGTAACTCATCTTTTGTATAATGGCTGACTTTTCCAAGTGGTCTTTGGTGAAATTGTGAGCTGAGCAAATTGTCTTTCGTAAGTACTCTATGTACTCCAGTTTGCAGTGATTGCGGTTCCGGCTACTTGTCAGAAACATCAAGTTGACAGGGAGGTTACACTCACGTCCGTAGATCATGAGGTGCATCCAGTCGAAGAGTGTAAAGACATCCGATAGGCCATCAGGACGAACGGGAGATGAATGTCCCAATCATTCCCGCGGCGACTGACGAAGGCGCTCAGCATGTTCAAGAGGGTCCTGTTAAACCGTTCCACTTGTCCATCACTTTGTGGTCGATATGGAGTGGTCCTAATCTTCTTGGCACCTAGGAGACTATCACGTTCAGAATAGTGCCGATTTTAACTCTGTCTATTGATAGCTATGAACCACCTTCGCTACTCCGTGGTACACAATCCTGCGATTCACAAGCAACATGCGTGATGGTCTTGGTGGTGTGGTGTCTGAGCGGGAAGGTATCCGTTTAGTTAAAAAAATAATTTGACATGACCAGGATGTGGCGATGTCCGCGTCCTGTCATTTGTGCATATTGAGAATGTCCATTGCTATGCAATCGAATGGGGCTCCTGTCGGCACCTAGGTGAGTTGTACACTTCTTGGAGCGGGTTTGCCCTTATGTGTCCTACACTGTGGGAATCGTGCACACCACCGCGTGACATCCAGAGCTAGTCTGGGCCAGTAGTACCGGAGTTCGACACATTTCACTGTACGCTGAATTCCCAAGTGTCCCACTATCCTCAGATTATGGAGCTGGTTGAGAACTATCGCTCTTAATGTGGCAGGTAGTACGACATGGACCACTGTTTGGCAATGGGATCTGGTTTCACATGTTGAATGAGAATGTCGTTTGGAGGGCAAGCCAGTTTCACCTGGCAACAAGGGTCTTGACCTCTTCTCCTTCATGAGCGATTTCCTTGGCAGTGGGTTTCGTTCTGAACTGAACCCATTGTCGGACCTTTCCGCGTTGTCCTTCTAGAGCGATGAATGTCTGGCAGATCTGGGCCAATTGCTAGGGCAACAATAGTCGTGTTGGAACTGGCGATTTAATGGTCTCACCATCTGGAAGACCTGTTTCGACTGGTGTGGAGATTATTGTAGTCGGTAACTCTCCCAAACTGGTTTCCGGATCGGTAGTCGGAACTTGTAAGCATCGGGGGCAATCCTGATTCTTACAACTATGGCACCTGGACAGTCCATCGGCGTTGCCACGTTGTTTGCCGGCCTGATGTTCTATACGGAAGTCGTATTATTGGAGCTCAGCCAACCATAAAGCGAGCATCTCCTCGTCATCAATGTAATTCTTGAGCCAACGGAGTGAACTGTGATCTGTATGAATCAGGAACCTTCTATCGCAAAGGTAGTGTTGATAGTGCTGGACCATTTCGACCATGGCTAGAAGCTCCTGGTACATCGTGCAATAGTTCTTTTGCATTCGAGTCTTACTCGCGAACCCGATAGGACCTCTTTGCTGTTGACTTTCTGTGACAAGGCACCTCCGACTGCAAATCCACTAGTTAGAGGTCGACAGTTCTCTTTCGTAGAGGGCCCCAGGTAAACTGACAATCATTGCGAATCAACTCAGTGAGGGGTTCCGTGATTTTGGCATAATTTTTTATGAATTGCCGGTGATAGTTGGTGAATCCTAGGAACGATCTGACATTGGTGACTCTGCATGGCATTGGCCACTCTCGCACTGCCTTGATTTTGTTTGGGTCCACCTGAATTCCATGTCCACTCATGATGAACCCGAGATCTCTGAAAGAGTTCATATTTCTTTGGCTGGAGATGCAACATTCCGAATTCAATCCAGAACGGCTTTGAGGTTGATGAGAGCTTGTTCGAATATCTTTCTGTAAGCGATCACGTCGTCAAGATAACACAGTCTCCATTAACCGTTCGAATGGAGGAAAAAGCCCTTTTCTCACTGCAAAGGCGGTCTTGAGACGATCGACTGGATCCACTTTGACTTGCTAGTAGCCTGGCGTTAAGTCAAGCATGGATAAGTAAGCTGCGCTTGCTAGGGCATCGTGAGTGTCCTATATATTCGGGAGGGGGTATGAGTCTTTGGGGGTTACATCGTTTAGATGATAATAATCCACACAGAAGCGAACGTGACCGTTCTTTTTTCATACGAGTACCACCTGCAAACTCCGAGGAGAGTCTGATGGCTTGATACATCCGAGTTTGAGCTTTTTATTTATCTCCTCATCAATTATGAATTGCTGCGCTTGGGGAACTCGCCATTGCCGCTGCTTGATTGGAGCAGAATCACCAGTGTCAATTTGGTGCCGGATGACGTCAGTGCGTCTGAGTTGTCCATGGATACTGTCACACTGTCTATGTTGATCCAGAGACAACCCTGCTCGATCCACTATCTCTTGTAAATGTCATGTTGGTCGGAAAGTCAATTTCTTCACCAGGTTTGGGCAGTGCTCCTATTATGCTCTTTACCAGGCTCGCTATCGCAACATGTTCAGCATGAGTCAGTGTTGTAGCATAGTGGCCTGGATTGACCATGGTCACTTCAATGCATTTTCTATCCAGAGATGTAAGTGTAGGACCCACAACAAAGTTGGTCTGTTTCGGAAATGTCATTATGGACTGCACAATCCGAGGATGATTTCGTATCTGAATCTTGGATGTTGGAACCAGTTCGATAATAGCTTTGCTTCGAGTGGAACAGTCACAGCACGGCGAATGGCTAGGCCTACCTTGAGTTCTTTCTGTGCGAATAGCACCTCCTTATTAACAACGATAGTCCTTTCACCAAAGTTCACAATGCGTTTACTTGACGATAGAAGTTCATTCCCAGGATCATCTCCTCATGGATCTGGGCAACTCAGAATGTAACCGTCATGTCTTTTGTTCTGATCTTGACAGTCAGTTCTATCACTCCATCGATGGGGCTAACGTCTCCGTTGATGTCACGTATTGAAGCACTTGTTGACTGGACTGGTCCTCGGGGACATAGCGCAGCAGATATTGTCGCAGGAGGGAAATCTGTGCTCTGGTATCCAGGATAGCTTTGCTAGAGTGATCTCTGTAATGTACGTGTGATCTCCAATGCTCTATGGTTGGTCGAACATCTATTACGATTGCTTCTTTTGCATACCGTTCTAACATGGCTGTGCCATCGATGGCATAGGTGGATCTGCAGAAATGGACTCACAATGAATAAACAGAAAATCATCTCTCTTCGACTGTCTCCTCAGTACGGGTTCCCAACTGTCCAAGAGTTTATCACGGAAAGATTCTGGTATCCAGGATAGCTTTGCTAGAGTGATCTCCGTAATGTACGTGTGATCTCCAATGCTCTATGGTTGGTCGACAAACATCTATTACGATTGCTTCTTTTGCATACCGTTCTAACATGGCTGCGCCATCGACAGCGTAGGTGGATCTGCAGAAATGGACTCACAATGATTAAACGGAAAATCATCTCTCTTCGACTGTCTCCTCAGTACGGGTTCCCAACTTTCCTAGACTTTATCATGGAAAGTTTTTCATGACGTATGAACAGGAATATCTAGCGCCAAAGCTTCAGCATGCCCTCGTAGTTCCTACATGCTGCAGAACGTGGCTGTTTTGTTCAGATCGGAGTAATCGATAGTGGCAATGAACTGTTCACAACTCCATATGTACTGGGACAAGTTACCCGCCTTGAACGTTGCTGATTGTGGGACCCGGCGGCGTAGTACCCGCTGTCGTTGCGGTCATGGTGGAGACCGTCATAGAAGAACAAGTCATGTTTGGACATCTCTGGAGATCAGTACACTGATCTGTAGACGCTGGCTAAGTAGGAGTTGGAACATGGGAAGTCGTTTCTGCATGGTGGATGGCCTGCTAGGGGATCGGTACACTGATATGATACGGTGCCTGTTACGTGGGATCGTCGGCGCATAGAACATGTTGGGGTACGGGGCAGTGTTGCCTGCCAGTACAGTTGAGTTGATCGGAATCGGCAGTGATGCCCTGAGCTGGATGTCATCGTACCTTGCTAATCGCTACCAGACTGTGGTGGTGGATGGCCAGTCGTCTCGACCCATGCAGCTGTCACACGGAGTACCGCAGGGATCGGTCCTTGGACCGAAGATGTACTCCCTGTACACGAAACCACTTGGCAGCGTCATCTCGAAGCATGGACTCGATCATCATTTCTATGCCGACGATACCCAGTTGTATGTGTCGTTTAAACCGGGTGATGACGTCACAAGAGAAGAAGCTCTATCCCGTGTGGAAAGATGCCTGGGCGACATACAGACCTGGATGACCAACAACATGTTGAAGTTGAACGAGGCGAAGACTGAAGTTGTGGTGATGTCCTCCAAACACAATGCTCAACACACCAAGGACATCACTCTCGAGGTTGGCGGCGCCACCATCACACCCACAGCGAAGGTCCGTAACCTTGGTGTGGTGTTCGATGCGTTCATGTCAATGGAGCAACAGGTGAACTCTGTGTGTCGCTCTGCTTACTACCATCTCCGAAGAATTGGTCAACTCCGACGATACCTCACAAATGGAGCAGCCAAGGCTCTAGTCAACAGCCTTGTGATGTCACGTCTGGATTATTGTAACTCTCTCCTGTACGGCTGCCCCACCGCTCTGATCAGCAAACTTCAGCGAGTCCAAAACACCGCAGCTCGCGTAATCCAACGGACATCACGCCTCAGCCACATCACGCCCGTACTCAAACATCTACACTGGCTCCCAGTTCAGTCCCGGATGAACTACAAGGTGTTATTGTATGTGTACAAGGCACTTCATGGACTAGCACCACAGTACCTGACTGACCTGACCGATGTCTACCGACCCAGGAGAGCCCTCAGGTCGGAGAACAGCCTGACACTCGTGGTGCCCAGATCAAGGACTGTCACGTACGGATCACGTGGTTTCAAAGCATCGGGAGCCAAGTTATGGAATGAGTTGCCATCAAGTGTCAGAGAATCAACATCCATGAACAGTTTTAAACGTGCACTCAAAACACATCTTTTTAGACTTTATTACGGTGGTTAATCATTAACTAGTCAGTAACTCTAGTCTAACAATATTATCATTACAATGTATAATGTCAATGGAACTAATGTATTTTAAACATGTTAATTTTACTTTTCTTAATTGTCATTCTTATTTCTGTACAGCGTCTTTGAGCGAACTCTTATGTTTGAAAAGGACGCTATATAAATGTGGTACAAATAATAAATAAAAATCGGTATTCCGATGTCGGGACCGTTAGTGGCACGGTTGTAGCGATGGGGACCTGTGGCGATGGGCGCGATGGGACTTCAGTGATTGTTTTCTGTGTGGGTGTGTACGTCTGGTTATCTGTAGCGATCGAGGGTGTCTTCTGGCAAGGCATGGAGCTGAACGGCGCATGTGTGTTGGCGGGCACTGGCGGCGGAGATGGATTCATGGTGAAGAGGGGTTGCTGGGGCGCAGGTGGCATGTAATCGTAGACCTGCGTGTCGAATCTCCGGCGTGTTGTCTGGGTCGTTGGCGAGATAATTTCGCTATATTCGTTCTGAATTTGTGTCACAATGTCCCTTGCACACACAAGTGGCTACCCCGAAGGCCATATACCAACCATATAACTTGGTTGATATTCGTAGGGTTCTTGTGTACGCCATTGAGCCATTGCGTAATCGTTCGATTGAGCGTACACCGGCATCTCTCCACATAGAGTGGGTCCATGTTTGGACAGTGCCCGGGTTGATCGCAGCCATGTAGGCGGGCGGAAGTAGCTGAGGGTGACTGGCAGAGGGCGCCGGAGTGTGGGGTCACTCCGATAATATCTCATTCGCTCTGCACTTGATGACAAATTCTAGATAAGAGGTCTTCTGACGTACCAGAATACTCCAACGAATGTATCGATCCCAGTTGTTGAGCCGTTGTTACCCTAACCGGACACGTACCAACAACGTTCGAGTCACTTTCGTCATAATTTGGTGTGATAACTAACCATCTGAGTCGCTTGCAGCAGCACATCTTCGTTGAAGCTTCTGACCGATCGCTGCGATGATGTACCTTGTGTCGGAGTATCGTCTAGGGGCGTATCCTACAGTCGGTATCCTGGCAGGGTGCCACGTGGTATCGGGATCGTTACGCTCGAGGAACCTGATGATATGTCATCTTGTTGATTACTGGTGGATCTAAACGTAGCAGCTAAACAGGGGAATGTCACCACTCCATCAGACGAGGCGCAGTACTGTGACTCAGCCCCCATAAGCGAAGGGGTCCTTGCTGGCGTTCGGTTGGACATTAACGTACTGTCACAAAGCCAAGACTGATCCGATCGTGATCACGAGCATCGATGTGATGTATTTTTTCACGGGATTTATCCGAACCCACTCTGGATCCGAACGAATGAGTACTTTTCACGGCGTTTATTCAACGTAACGTATTGTCAATGTACTCACTCACGCACAGGTTCACATTTGGTTGCGAGCTATCCCTCAGTCGAAATGTATCCTAATTCACAGCTAGGGTATCCAACATTTTATTTCATACCTCTCGTTTATCAGGTATTATTCTGATAAACGAGAGGCTACCTGTTCTCATAATTCTACATGTGCTTCTTTTCCGGAAGCTGGGCGATCTCAGGGTGTCATGTTAAGTGAAGTTGTTGTAGTGATTTGGTGTAGATGTATGTGCGTCATTTGTTGCTAAGGAGATTGTGGAGTGCTTTGCTGTGTTGATATTATACTGCTTGTAGAAAGTGTGGTGCGTGTTTTATAAGTTGTGACATGTCTGTGTCATTCGGCGTGTGTATGCTTGTATGAGTCCGTGCGTAGATTAGGTTTTGGGGATTGAAATACTGCAAAATATTTTACAGTAGGATATTATTAAACATGTGAATAACTCAGATCTTCCCACCAACCTTCTGCACCCTAAGTTTTATGACAGACATGTTCCCAGCAATAAAGTATTATTAAACATGTGAATATGCATGATAATCATAGGTTTGTCCATACTTTTATATTTTCAAGAATGGGTATTTTGCGTTTTCAAGAACGCGTAACATTCCAAATTTGCATATAGGTACCACCAACAGAGATTATTTGCAGGCTTCATGGCGGCTGTATATACTATATGCTATACACTACTCACAACACAATATTTACTCGCAAATGACTGTTTTTCCGCACATAGCATCATGAGCCTGATTGAGAAAAAAACACTCTTTCTTTTCATATGATCAACCAAAATCCGAGTGTGTCTAATGCAACTGCACATTTGCCACGAACTTGCTACGCGTTGCTTGCTGCTAAATCGCGTACAGTGGGAAGTTCCGGCTGCAAGAACGCATTCCGATCTATCACCGTGCATATGGGTGAATAATTTGACTGAGGTCAAACCCTGTTCGCGGCACAGAGGTAAATCAATTCTTGACGTTATCGGTTCTAATTTTTTGACATTATGTGGGAAATTCTTAACGTTATTTTTGTTTTATGTTTTGTTCTATGGCGATCTCAACATGAATTATATCATTTCGCTCAAGTAATTGGTAAAAGGGTGAATATATATTCGAGTTATGTGTTAGAGGAAGCATTATGACATCCCAATAACCCAACGAAATGTCCAAAAATTGAAGATCATGCCTCGCAGCTATTCGAATGTACTATATGCAGTTTGTTCCCATCATGTAATGATCAAGTTATGAACTCAATTTGAGCTTTAATATAATGACAGCTAATTTGTGAGTAAGCATAGGACGGGTCAATGGCCAAATTATCAATAAGACATAGTTGCCAGTCGTTTTCCGCCAATAATGAAAAGTTTCTTGACGTTAGTTCATCATGCTTTACGTTATTGAAAAAGTCAATATTTAGCGCCATGCAGAAATGGGAATGCATACATATAGATCACCTCATTAATAATAATTGTTATATATCATCTTTATCTTACTAGTATTATTTAATGCACTTACCTGTCCTTTCCGTGGCTATAAAGAATCATATCTATACCGTCAAGAATTTCCAACATAACGCCAAGAATTAAGAACCGATAACGTCAAGAAATTATTTACCGCTGTATCGTGGGGTCGCCGGACTTTTAGAATTGTACAAGGTGATTGCTCATCCAATGAAAATCCTGGATAGGGTCAGGCACCTTATTCGGAAACAGATGCATTACATAATAATATCTTCATATATCCGCACTATAGAACTATCTGATAGTAACGTAACCATTGTTTGTAAGTTTGAGAAGTATCGTATTGAGTATATATATGTTTCACTTTCATAAGGGTCAACTTCTTCTGCGTAGAATGTGAAAGCAAGATATACAATATGCCTATAAAATATAAATTATGATATCAATTTTTTCAGTGTCATTAGTCAAATGCGCCACAGATTAGGAGTCCTGACAAGCTCAACTGGTTCTGTCTCAGTACTGCAGTACCGTTTACAGTCACCTATCTGTGCATGTTCATCACTGACATCTATTTTCCCAAGTGGGTCTTGATTAATTTTCCTGTCATTCCATCGGGAAATGAAAACCACTAATGGAAATTACACGTAGTTCTGCGGATGACGTATGTTGATTTATGGTCGCTTTAGAGGATAATTGACTGCTGTGATGAGGAGGTTCATATGCCAGTTATTTGCACACTTTTCCCATCATCCAATGTACACGTATAAATTATATGGATAGCGGACTCTTGTCAACACAGCGAGTCTCGATATAATAAATACTCTGGTATGTGGTTGGATGGAGTCTCGTGATAATTTTATTGTTGGTGTGACAAGAAGTAGTATACAACGCGTGTACCTCGTGCAATCAACCTATAATACCAAGTTGTCAGCGAGTGGTCAACATGCGCACAATATGACTACGGATACATGCAATATTATAAGTTTGATACATACGTCATTATTGTATGAGCATGTGCAGCACATACGCGTTTTAAGGAGCATCCGTGAACGACTGTGAAGTCCAGATAAACAACTGTGAAGTTCAGATAAAGGACTGTTAACTTTGAAGTCTAGATACACAGAATAAAGTGAGACGCACCTACACAATGAGATCCGAGCACATCAGATAAAGAAGTTTACGTTTTTAGCATCATGGCCCGTCTGGTCTATGAGTAAGCTCCATAGCCTAGCGTCTCCTGGGGTAAAAGATCCCGAGTGATACGAGGTCGACACATAGGAACCATAAGAAGAAGAATCTGTCCAGGATCATGGCGAGTGTCTGCCACTCCACGCGCAAGCTGAGAGGCGTTGCTATTAGCTCAGGGCTCGCCTCCCCCGATGTCACCCTCTCCACAAACTTGGACTCGTCCACCGTGCAGCTCAGGTTGTAGCCGGTGTCTGCGCGCGGCGACAACAGCGGGCCATTCCAGGACTCGGTGCGGACCACCTTGGTCCTGGAGGACGAGGTGGTCTGGACGCCGGCCTGACCCAGATAGCTGTGAAACGAGGCCGACTGCCGAGGAAGAGCTATTCCTTCGTCCGCGGTAAGGCTCGGCATCGGTGCTGGCAAACCTCGTGCATGTCGCGGTGTCCTTGCTTGAGACAGGTTCTCCACGTCATTTAGGTGATTCAGCCTCTTGCTGAAACACAACAGACGGCCCAGCTGCTGGATGAACACCTGTAAAACACAGTATCGGGAAGGATGAAATGCTCACTTTTGAATCATCTTGGAAACTGGTGGATATGTACACATGTAATAAATTTGATAAAATAATACTATTCTGACCTTCCTGACTATTCTGGGCACTCTAGACCTGGTCTCCCCTCGCCTGTGCAGGTTCACCACGATGGCTGAGCAACACGTCGCCAATAGCAACACCAGCAGGTTGAAACAATAATAAAGAGCTGAAAAGAGAGGGAGAAAATCTTACAAGTATTATATATATGTCTGATCTTCAGACTTAAAAAGCAATTAGAGAGAGAGAGAGAGAGAGAGAGAGGTGGAGAGAAAGAGAGCCCTTCAAGCATTAGATACACCATATCTACAGAGACACGAAAAAAGCTTCTAAGTAATTGAAACAGTGACATGTTATAAGATGTTATAGTAGAAGGCTTCAAGTTATGAGTCACTGTGCATAGGTTATGTACAGGTGGCCATGAGGGTTACTTACCAAGTCTGCATACAAATGACGTTGATGACGGAGCTACCTCATTAACCATGAACAACAGAATGGTGAGACTCCCATACAGACTCATGGCTGCAATACAAACATTGTGTACGGCTATGCAAACAATGATGTCAGGGTCACACATGTAGTAATACAATATACTAGTAGGCGATGGTTGGTTCTCCCAGACATAAAGTCGCTTATTTGAATGACTATGTTACATATTCGTGTATTTTGTGAGATTTTAGGTTTTAGACCTTTGCGTTGCTGGCGACTACTACTCCGATGGCTCGGAATTGAATTCACATCCCAATACATATAGCTAGATATGCTCGCTGACAATACGCACCTAGAGTGTGTCTGTCTGGGCGCTCGGGTGGCAGGCAGAAGATGAGGGGGATGAGGAAAGAGAGCAGTGTACACGGCACGATCAGCAGGATGCCCTTGAAGCCGGGTCGCCGTTGGACAGTCAGGTTGAACTGTAGCGCCGGGCGCCGGGACCACATCAGCACCATGCCCACATCTCGTGGGCGCTCGTGGCGGGTGGACGAGTTGGCCAAGATCTCCCACTCCTGCGCGTGCTTGTAGCTCGTCAGGTACGTCTCCATGTCAACGGGGCTGTTGTCGTAGGGGGTGATGTTCACGTGCGTTCCCGGATTCGCGATACACTGGAACCACATATCGCACGTGTGTCTGTCATACGGGTATTCCGTGACGTCAATCAGACATGCGCTGCTGTACTTGCGTTGTGGAGCCCAGAACACGAGGCCGGTATATTTGATGAGGGCCTGGGCCGATTGCTCTGTCACCGTGGTTATTGCACTGGAAGTGGTTCAAGTAGGATTAGCTCGCGATACGTCCCTTTTCATCAAATCGTGTACGAAATAACTTAACGTTTGATTCATAGGCTTAACCCCAACAATAACAGATTGTCAGTTAGAATATATATGGCTGGGAATTATGAAGTTGATACGTTCTCTGTGTGACTGGGCGGATAATTCATCCCTATTCGGTTCTCGACAGGACGCCTCGTGGAGCACCGAGGTAAATATCAAGTATGACACACTGACTCACGTGTTGACGAGGGCCACATCCGGAGTCCAAATCTTATCCACGGGCAGCACGACATATCGGATCCCATCATAAAGTGTCCGGTTCCATTTCAGATTATGATCGTACCATTTCTGTGGCAAGCAAGAATTAGGATACAGATAGAGGATCATTATTACTGCCATGCTATTCATACAAAATATTGCAAACCGTTAATGAAAATACATAAATCTATAGGGCAACCATAATGCGGCAGTTACGTCGGCCATGAACATTAATCCATACTTATTCGGATTCACATTGTGAATGACCAATTTGCACTGTTTCTGAGGCTGAATATATGCGAATAAACCCATAATCACAGCAGATGTTTGAAATGAAATCCTAGTTGCAGGTATTTTGGGCTGTGTTAATTCCCACTTGGCAACTGTCTGATTGGGTAACCACACAGGTAGGCTATTACATGGGCTTGTGGTGTGGTGACTAATATTCATTCACTCCCTGTCCGGCTTTCAATATAAATTTCATTCAAATGTATTCGCCAGCCCCAAGGATACAGTCAATGCACATATCTTTGTGTTCCATTGAAGAGCAAATGAACGTTTATTACCTACCGTTCGGTTCCAGATGCTGGATGTCACAGAGATATGAATCAAACATCGTTACCAGGTTACCAGACGCTGGTTGGCACAGATATATATATAAACTTACTGTGCGGATCCGAACGCTGGTTGTCATGGGAATATGAACTTACCATTCATATCTAGACGCTAGTTGTCACAGAGAGAGTCACCGTTCGGATCCAGGCACTGCTTGTCATGGAAACTTACCGTTCGGAACCAGACGCTGGTTGTCATGGAAACTTACCGTTCGGAACCAGAAGCTGGTTGTTACAGGAATATGAACTAACCGTTCGGATCCAGACGCTGGTTGTCATGGTTTGCTCCTTTTCGTCCAGATCCAAGTGAACAAGTCTCAATCCGAAACGTACTTTTATCAACTTTGAGGAGTCTGTGATTGGTCTCGCAATAGTGCCAATGACGTCATAGCGCGCGAGAAGTTCCCGGATCAAGCGGTTCTCGGTGGATACGGATGTGATATTTTCCAGGCTAAAATAGTGATATAATGGCAAGTGGGTATGTGAAAATGTATAAAATCACATTGGAAGGCTCTAGCACACTATAGATTAGGCCTAGTATAGTCTATTTGTAGTATATGTGCTATTAGACCTTCACACATTCATGAGTGAACTCAGACTGAGACTTTTAAACGGCGAGATATGTTGGGAAAATAAAAAAAGCTATTTTAGATTCCAGAGGTTGAATTCATTTCGCATGTCCATACGTTTTTTTTCTCTGCTACTCACCGTTCGGTAGACTGTACCAGGGGATATAACACGAGAAAAATCCACGATATCAGCACTAATCCCATCCCGGTCTGGTTTGTTTCGTATTCTCTGCCGAAGTGTGACTTGCACTGCTCTCACGGCCTTGGCTACAGCCCCCGAGCCTAGCTCACCAGGCTCCCTTGTCTCTGTGCGCTTCTCTGCCCATTACGACAGGTCCCTCCAGTCTCCAGTCTAGGTGCTTGTCTGGCACAATGTTGTTGTCATCAGTCTTCGTTAGGTAGATTTCCTCTCGATAGACTCACTTGTCCAGGGGAAAGGTAAACATACAAAATTTATTGGACAACCATGCATTATGTGCAATGTTACATTAGCACTGGCGGATTCAGGGGGGGGGGGGGGTGCACCCGGCGCGCACCCCCCCCCCCCTCCTATTGGGCCGTGAAAAAACAGAAAAGGCAAAGAAAAAAGAGAGAGAGAGAGCAAGAAGAAAAGAAAAAAAGAGAGAGCAAAAAGCTATAGAAAATTGGGTATGCACCTATGTAACGAAATATGAGTGTAATTTTCCTCGTTTGATATTTTTGACCGGAGGGAGGGGGGTAGAGCCCCACAATATATTTTCAACAAAAAAATCTTTGACTCAGAAATATGTTAAGTTGCATTACATCGTTATACAGGCCTAACATTCGTTGGTCAATAATTATGCAATTGAGTGTCATCAATCATGAGTTCTTCAAGTTATATGACATGTGATATGTAAAGTGACAATAAGTGGTTTTGGGATAAATAAATTTAAATACCAGCAATATTTACATGCATGTGTGGAATGAAAAATACTCAATCAGAGCCAGAGAGAACTCAGAATCAACCACAGAACATGAAAAAAGCTCTGGCTTTTGGGGCCCTTGAGCGGGCCCCAGACCCCACGCCGTGTAAGCTACCACCTATCCACCTCACTTCGCTCGGTCGCTTGACTCCTCTAACCAGCTTGCCACCCCTCCCCCCCTCCCCCACCCGTCCAATAATAAATCTAGTCCGACACACTAGACTTCATACTGAAACTGTCATTGAATATACACAGGGGATATTTTTTATTTCATTTATTTGTTACAGACAGGGTTCTTTATAAATGTAACTATGGAGATAATTATATCTTATCTTTATTATTAAACGATTGACCATCACCATGTCTGGTGCATAAGAACCTTAGTGTAGCGTTATGACGTGGTGGCTACCTAGTAGTGACACCACGGTTATAGCGTGAACGTGCGGACAGGTTTATAAGACATTCGGCGACACTCAAGTAATGGGGTATACCTCTTCATCGTGGGGTCGCCGAACCCTACATTGGTGCCGTACCTTTCGAACCAGTGGGTTCTCTCGGCGTCGTTCCTGGGGTCAGCCCCTCACTGAGATTCACATCGCAGCCAAGTTTGTGTACATAATCGGGTAGCTGCGGCGCCCTTGATCTTCAGTGCTGTGATGTGACTGGACAGTGGGATATAGCTGACCTCGTGGACGAGGTCTCTCCGAAAGGGGAAGGCACTGTAGCGTTATGACGTGGTGGCTACCTAGTAGTGACACCACAGTTATAGCGTGAACGTGCGGACAGGTTTATAAGACATTCGGCGACACTCCAGTAATGGGGTATACCTCTTTATCGTGGGGTCGCCGAACCCTACACTTAGAATGGTAGGACTATTAGGCCTTCCTTTCTTTGAAAATCTATCCTTCATTTACAACAGAACTAAGCAGGCTTCTAAAATAAAATTCTACTTTTTGATTTCACAAGGTACAGTTGTAAAATACACCTTAGAAACCATCTCAGAGACACTAAATTAAAAAAATATCTCGGGGGGTGTACGGCGCTCCCGAACCCCCAGACCGCATAAGGCTTCACTTGCTAGTCAGTGATGTATCCTCCATTCACAACAAAAACAGACTCCTAAAGTGAAAATCTACTTAGTGATTTCACAAGGTACAGTTGTAAATACACCTTAGAAACCATCTCAGAGACACTAAATTCCAAAAATGTATCGGCGGGCTTACGGCGCCCCCGAAACCCCCAGACCGCATAAGGCTTCGCTCGCTACGCTCGCTCACACTATTTCAAGATTACGTACATTTAAGAAGAGCACCCCCCCCCCCTATTCAAAAATCCTGGATCCGCCCCGATTAGGGCGGGCAATAATTCCCAGATACACAGACACTCCAACACCATAAGTCTCCTTTATAACTCATACGCGGAGCACAACAATTCGCTGTGCCGAAGTCATGAACAAAAATAATTATATGTCCTTTCATTGGCATTGCATCTACTTTTCAAGAAATTTACAGACCATATAATGATTTGTGTCTAAAAAACGGACTTGAAATGTCGCGATTACGATATAGGTATTAAAAAAAGTATTAAACGTGGACAACAGATCAATGAAAAGTTATCATGTCTTGGTGCCACGAGTGAAGATGCTAATACACATCTCTGCCCAAGTAGCACACCTTACTCTACTAATACTACTCACCCACTCAATGTATACCATATTTAATCCGTCTGGCACATTTTGAATCTTCAGTGAATTTAGAAGAAATAGTAACCCGCGCTACATGGGCCCAAATCTCTTAGAAATTAACTAAATTTCACTGCCAGAGGAAAAAGACTCGGTGATCATCGATTAAGATCAATATTTTCTGCTGGTTCAGAACTCGTCCATATTCAATGGTTTGCATACATGTATCATTTTGTTTCCGTAATATGAACTATACCTACCATGTATAATGTGTGGTTTGTCGGCAGAGAAAACTTTGTCAATTTGGTACACGTCTAATTTTGACACCGCTTACAATGTTGAGTGTATCCAGGCACTAGGGCGAGGGGTGAGGTGTGGAGGTTGAGGGGTTGTTCTGTGTAACCGTTAGGTGTCCTTGAAACCATGCACCATATGTTTATTTTCACATCGGTTTCGTCTGACTCAGGTTTTTCCACATTATTATCGTGATTAGAAATTTGACTAATGTAATGAAATAGCTCTTCGTGTTTTGGATTATTACCTGTCTTCGACAGATCTTAATGGTAGAATAAA
Organism: Terebella lapidaria; assembly: GCA_949152475.1. Taxonomy (NCBI): domain Eukaryota; kingdom Metazoa; phylum Annelida; class Polychaeta; order Terebellida; family Terebellidae; genus Terebella; species Terebella lapidaria. Next base: position 51,125,537 of record OX424557.1, on the reverse strand, counting down.
ACAACATTCTCAGTCATTGTTAGTCTTATACATGTACTACGAATATAGCCGTACAATTCTGCAGCCCATTTAAATATGCAGATGATGAAGTGTTTACTATTTATTCTGGTCAGCTTGATATAAAACTCACAAATGCTTCTTTTACAAGGAATACACACAATTCTGCTCGCACATAGGCCAATCTTGATACCGAAAGCAACAATCGACGATTTTTCGGGAGAGCATAATCATGCTTTACACGTGTTTCTTGGAAGTGAAGCGATTTCAGAAACAACAACCATTTTGGAGATTTGTTTCATTTTACAGCTTCTGATATCCTCCAATGACATAAATCGACAAATCTAGTTGTTCGCATAAAACAATTCATTTCTCGTGAATGCTTTTGCCTGGGTGTGTCTTTCTACTTGCTGATACAAATCTGCTTACTGAGTCGTTTCAAACAATGTGACTATTTTAGCTTATTTTCACCTAAGAATCTTCCTAAATGAAATTGAGGAGACGCACCATTGCAGTGTACATCTATATTGTCAACAGTGATCACAACACACCATCGGACGTTTATTTAGCAACCCCTAGAGTGCCTAGAATGTGATATATGGAAAGTGATCGCAGTCACATGAAATAACTCTAGACTGTTACCTTTGTTGTTTGGTTAACCACAAAATATGTCGCCCTCACATTTCGTTATAATGATCGATCATGAATTTTAACTTTTATTAATTTCACAAGCATTGATGAGCATATATGTTTATAATAACACCTCTGTTGGCACATATATCGGGTAATGGTGGTCATTAATGGGGTGGGGGTGGGGGTGGGGGACGGGGTCCAGGAACATGAACACACAAAACACACAAGTTTGCCTGATGTGGCGAACACATACAACCTCACATACTCCCAAGGCCGCGGATCGAAACCAACCATTGATCTAACCGGACAAACTAACCAACCAGAATCATATATATTCCATTTTGGAGAGCAGCAATGATTATTGTTTGGGTAAATGTTATTCATCCACAAATGGTCCAAAGTAATCCCTGTTCAGATATTTGGTTCCAGTGGGCGGTGATGTACTAACCTCCCGATAACAGGTGGTTTGATATTCCTCAGGAGCCGAACTGACGCCTAGGACAGATCACAATGCCTTCAGACAATCAGCCCAGAGGGTATATAACAGGCTTTATTATATATATTTGACTCATTTTATTATACACCGAGATGGCCCGAGGATCCATTGCCCCAGATAAATGAGTCCATGCGAGTGACAGCAAACGGGATTTGGGATAACTCTCACTCTATTATGGTGGATCTATGAGCAATCACAAACTGAAACGCTTGACCAGACCGAGGGTTGTCGAGGTCTTCTGAACACTGGTATATGTATTCTGAAGCTTATTGACGCGTACACGAAATGAGCAATATTATTGCGTTCATACACCTCACGGTATATGTACCAGTGTACCAGCGTTTAGAATACAACGATGTATTGTCTCGTATTAATGCGGCATTGGTTCCATCACTGAAATCATCCAGTCCGGTCCATATTTTCATGAAATATTCGTTTCACTTACATCAAATCAGAAACTATATCAGAATCATCGTATTGAAAAATTATCCCAAAATATTGATCAAACGATAAAGTTAAAATTTGGTGTATTTCTTTGATACAGACTAAAACATTTAAGTAAAGAACCGAAAACTGTATCCATATACCTTTAGATGGACTTGGAATGTCTCGTGGTTATGTGTTAATAATTACACATATTTTGATTTGATGTGCTTTATTTGGCAGCCAACATGATCGAAGAAACAATAAAACATATAAAGATGTGCATGAGTATTGCAATGAATGGACGCATGGATTGGATTTTACCAGACATAGACATGCTGTGAATTTGTTAATTTGTTACTACACAGGAGATAAAGATTCTTGTCTGATAACGTTGGGTGATTCCACTTCCCAGTGGTTCACTTAACCTTGAAGGACAGTACATGGTCAGTCCCTGAGTGACAATTTGTTCCTCCAAGCATGGCAGAGTGTTCACGTAATATTCTGCTCCCAGTGCTCCCAAGCGTATAATCCAGTGCTTCAGGTAATTCTATTCATGTTAAGGATAAGGATTAGTTGGTCATAAAATCCTTCATGACAAGCGTGTCGAATGAGGTAAAACCGTTCTCGAACTCTCTCTCCATACTTGAAGTAGCACAATCCGTTTTGGAATTTGTTACAGAACAATTGGCTAGCATATTCTTGACGATATGGCACCAATAAATCCTTCAAACTAAGCCCGGATGACTGTACATTGAAGCTTGAACATACCGAAAAAAAACCCACGATGTGAACGAATTGTTTACATTTTCGCAAACAAAGTCACGTGTTGGCATTTATTGTTCTTATCGTCTTGGGCATACATGATTTAAGTTGAATACTATGGGTTCTATCTTTCACTGTCCCCGGTGCAGGGGCGGGATCAAACACGGTTCCATCGCTATTAAACAGCTCACATACATGAGGTACAAGCAAATAGGGCCAAATAAGCTGTATTTTTTCCAGTATTTCTGGCTTTCAATGTCAAATTTTGACGAATTTGAGGTTGCATTGAGAATTTTTTAGTGTTCGTCTGTCTTGTTGGCATCTACTGATCACTTTCGCATAGAAACACAAAAAACGATTCGGACACTTCAGTAACAAGTTGGGTAATGTGCGATCACTATCCATTAAACTAAATGCTAACGCCGTACAATTTGTCCCTACAAGAAATGCACACGAATGACCCAAATACCATATCCTGCGCTTTCCTATATAACCAATAAGGATGGCATTCCATTAGACGGTGAGTAGTACTAAGGCGCCGCGCATGATAATTGGACCATAATGAGTCATACAATGTTCTAAAGCAAATTGATAATCCAGGTGTGTGTTGAATAATTGATTTTAATTAAAATTTCTGGGAAAAGGGAAAACACTTTTCTCAGACACTTTTTTGTGGAGTTTTTTGTGAGAAGCGTACACGTGCATTGTGATACACAGACGAACTTATCAGAACTTATGTGATGCTTTCAGTAATTTGATAATGTGTCGTGAATGGATATGTACGAATCCAGTATGAATGATATGCTATTCTATTGTAAAAGTGAGGTACGATGAGTGGCAATGATAATTGGCATAAGCTGTGTTTATGCCTATATCATCATGTTTGACTTTGATCAGAAGTTGGATTTGAATCGGTTTTGTAGTATAGCTGCATATTTCCGCCGTTTTGTCCCTTTGCATAAGACATAGTGATATAATACGCCACGTGCGACTTATGCTAGAGAGATTGACTGTCAGGGATAGAAGATTGTGTAATAATATTCCTGAAAGGTGAATATGCACATCAGAAACAGCAGACCATCAATTGGCAGATATTTTCAAAAATATATCATTCACACATAGACCAGAATAAAACAGCACCTATACACAAGTTTCTTACATGTTTATGTCATGTTCTAACTATGCCATCCCATACTAGTTAGTAGTACTGACACTACTGTGTGTAACTCTTACATCACATCAAAGCCCTCTTTTATGTAATAATAATTATATATTATAAAATGTATTCTTATATCATATTTCTATTTAGTTCAATATCACATGAGTGGAACCATTGGAAAAAGCAAAACCTGTACCCCAGACAATGGACACCAAACTAAAAATATGTTTACAAGGCGCACATATATTGTATGTTTGAGAGCAGCAATTGTTGGGGCTAATGTTATCCTTCCTCTCACGGTTCTACGTACGATAATCCCTGACTGAATCTGTTGATACACCACTATTCCCGAGGGGATGTAATAGGTTCCATAAGTGGGCGGTAATTTATTAACACCCGAGTTCAGACGGTTGGTATTTCAATAGCGGGGCTGATGAGGCGTTTGATAAATCTGCAGGCGTTCAAGCTACTGGATATATCAGGGAGCAAGCTTCATATATGAAATATTTGGCCGTCTAAGGAAACCTTAAGATTACCCGAGTATCCAGTACCGTCCCAAAAATGTGGAGTGTAAGAACTGGGTGACAAAAAGCGAGTGACGCTTGTTCAGTAGTATGAGCAATCACACAATGCGACGGTCCGGAGGTGCATGTCCGTTACTGACTGAGATATCATTTCTGACCGGGACAGAGCATTGTAATAAATAGTAAACAGTTTTATCAGAGCAGATTTCTGAGCGTAATCAATCTGATAATATTGGCACTCAACAATGTGGCGAATTTGGTACCAACAGGAATATCGCAAGGTATTATCATGTTATGCGTCTTTCAGGCCATGAGTCAGAGTAATCCATAATCAATACCGACATTCTGGATATAGCATGGTTACAACGGTAGAATATGCATGAATGTGTGGATATAAGGTGTACGGTACATCAAAATGAAATGTTTCCTTTGGAAACTGAGGACTACATATTCTCTGTTACCATATTGTAGAACGTACTCTCCCTGCGTAAAAAAACCGTTCAAATAGAAGAGTCCCTCCTGCAGTTTTTGTCGCACTTGTTTTCACACAGTGGAGGAGACCACTTGAGGCTGTACCAAGCTTGGGGGGTTATCTACTCCACGCTAGCAAACCGTTTGAACGTTTTTACACCATGAGTTTATAACATGGTAATGTAATGTTCTCCATATAATGTTGGAGGTTGTGCAGAATAAATCAATTATAAAAATTACATTACATTCAAATTACAACAATACATCCTGGAGACACATCAGTTGCCATGGTAATACGATTAGTATTGCGAGAACTATGCTGCTGACTCGAGTATATATTACCAAGGGTGGGAGATTCTAGCAAATATCATGTCTGCCGACTTTCAACACCAATGTAAAACCTGCCTTTATACATCTTCTTGAATGTATTGCCATCTATTTCATGACGTTTGTTTGTTTAGTTACACCCTAGATTTCAACTTACCCACTATTCACATGGTATTACATACGATATCATACAATATACACGCACGTGTGATACGGACGAAATGACTTACATGTACTTCCATACTATGTCAGATATTGCATAGCAAACATATATGGTTACAGTGGTATCCTGAATGTTGACATTCCATGCTCTATGTTGAGCAGGAACCAGCGAATACCTATAGCAGAAAATATTTCAAAATATATCTGTTCATGAGACCATGGCAGTACTTCCTGTCCCACTTGCGACACCGTTATACTCATTATGCCAAATGTGACCCGACAGCAGGAAAACACAGTTCAGGTTTTGTGTCGGTTTGTCGTTTCCAACAGAAACCTACAACAGGTTTTGTGTTGTAAACAACATGCAAGCAGGCATTCAACAATGTAAAATACTACAATAGTTGATACTTTTATTACTTATAACACTGGAGTAATCCTGATACAAAAATAATGATATCGAATGAGACAAATATATTGACTAGACTATAATTGTGTACGATAATGTGAAATAAGACCTTTACACTACCAAGAGTGGTATTTAAACCTTCATCGTACCCCTGATCAATGGAGCAACGTTACCGTTCCTCATATCTACAAAACCAACTCAGGACGAATCGCCTACAAATAGAAACCATTACGTTACCCTAAATGATGCGACATTACCTGATTAACTATGAGAACGGATTTGGCATTTAAGCCTTACTCTCTAATGTAACTCAGTTACAATGACAATTCCATTTTTCGTACACACCCCTGGTATAAAAAAAATAGCTAACACAGGTTACCAGACAATTTTGGTTTTGATCATTGCAGGTGATATATGACCTGGATGTCCAACTTAAACTTTATCTGTATTTGCTTTAGCTGCAAATATCAATCTGCAGATTTCAAGACAAACATTACATTGGGATTTACTCGCCACCAGGAGTGTCCAGTATATGACTTCCTATATGCTCATAATGCAAACATAAGCTCTACCTACAAACGTTTTGCCTTTAAAAGCCAATTTACACATTTCAGGTCCGGTGTGACCTCGAGACCTAGCCTTCAGTTCTTGGCCACTGAAAGATATGACATATATAATTTCCTACATGCTTATAATACAGACAGTACAGAGCCCCTGAGGTGACATACCAGATATATTTATTAATCCGTGCGCACGAATTAGTAAACCGTGCGCACGAATTAGTAAACCGTGGCCGCGAATTGGTAAACCATGGCCACGAATTAGTAAACTGTGCGCACGAATTAGTAAACTGTGGCCACGAATTGGTAAACTGTGCGCACAGATTACCTTAACTAATCTGTGAGTATGATTTAACAATCCCCCCATGGGCACGATGTAATAATTCAAGGGCACGATTTAAGAATTCGTGCGCACGATTGAACAATTCGTGAGCACGAATTAGTATTTCGTGGCAACGGATTGGTACAACTAATCCGTGGGCACGATTTACCAATTCGTGGGCACGAATTATTATTTCATGCCCACGCATCAAAATGAAATATTTCCTTTGGAAACTGAGGACTGCATATTCTCTGTTACCATATTGTAGAACGTACTCTCCCTGCGTAAAAAAACCCGTTCAAATATCAAGAGTCCCCTCCTGCGGTTCTTGTCGCACTTGTTTTCACACAGTGGAGGAGACCATTTGAGGCTGTACCAAGCTTGGGGGTTATCTACTCCACGCTAGCAAACCGTTCGAACATTTTACCCCATGAGTTTATAACATGGTAATGTAATGTTCTTCATATAATGTTGGAGTTTGTGCAAAACAAATCAATTATAAATGTTTAAATTAAATACAATACATCCTAGAGACACATCAGATGTCATGGTAATACGATTAATATTGCGAGAACTATGCTGCAGACTCGAGTATATATTACCAAGACTGGGAGATTTCTAGCAAATATCATGTCTGCCGACTTTCAACACCAATGAAACACCTGCCTTTATACATCTACCTGAATATATTGCCATCTATTTCATGACGTTTGTTTGTTTAGTTACACCCTAGGTTTCAACTTACCCACTATTCACATGGTATTACGTACGATATATATCATACAATATACACGCACGTGCTGCATGATAAAACCGAATATTGTGAAAATCCCGACATGGTCGGTTTTCTCATGTGATAAAAGTGACCATGTCGCTTTTTTCACGTGAAATATCCGACCATGTCGCTTTTTTCACGGTTGGTGTTTCCGGTGTGAAAAAAGCAACATGCCCGTGAAATACCCGACATTAACTGCGGAGCTATTGAACTGGCTTTTGTTCGTGAAATTCACGACATGCATGTCCATATGTGAAGAATATCGTTCACGGCCGATATCAAGCCGACTTATTCCGGGGTCGTTGTGCTAATAGCAAGCCGGCAGTTATATTTCAACTGTTTATTGTGATGATAAATATCCAATGTTCAATCACACACAATCAGGGCCGACAATCACTCCTAAAGTCCAGTGATATTCCCGGTCGAATTATATCCTTATATATGCTATATTATAGTCCTTCTTATATGTCTCACAGTTTATATTCCAGTTTATACAGTTCACAAATATATCCACTTCTGTATTGTCTTTATATATCTTCTTTATAACACTATTGCAGCCATTGCAAGAATACGTCCGTTCACTTGGGCTGCCTCTTCTCAACTGCGCAGATTTGCGGGGCCGTGGGACAGAGTACATGTATTTTCCCGCCAAGTGTGTGCGGAGTTGTGTCATTGGCTATGTATGTGCTGATGTGTGCTGATCTCACCGGGAAAGTGGGTTTCCCCGGTATGTGTCGAGACATGTTTGGGTCTGAATGCTGTGCATGTGATGTCTATGTAAATGAGTATGTGCATGTGAAGGTCAAGGCCGGTGTACTGGGGTCGAATTATTTGATTGGACGGGGCCGAAGGTGTGAGCTGTTTGACCTGTGTTTGCCTTGTTTGGGGGCCGCGTGGTTATTCGTGGTTTTGTATGTTTTGTCCATGTAGTGATCGTGTAGTGGTTATATTTAGTGTGCTGTGTCGAATATGCGTGGGCGAGTTGTCATGGAGATGTGTGCGGGAGGGGACGGGCGTTTACTGTCACTAAAAATGCTACATTACACCCCTTCATTAATCCTACGCCCTCGGGATTACCCTTCCCGGACCCTACCGTCGCAAAAACTAAACAATAAAAAGCTAAGAAGTCCTAAAAGGTCAAACCCCAACACTCACACACACTCGCCGCGCGACAATGTGAAAACACTTCATACAATAAAAATTCCTAACCGTCAAAATAAACGTCAGCAGTCAGTCCGTCAGCAGTCACTACGATGATACATTTACAAATACATGCACAACAACGAGTATGAGATGATATGATATGATTAAACAAAACTCCTCGACATTCTCTAGTAGAATGGACAAATTACACGACCCAGGTGATTACAGTGACCAGGATTACTTCTCCCGTGTCACTATAGGGCCGACACGATGCTGGGCCGACAGTTCAGGGTCGAGCAGATCAGCGTGACCAGGATTTCCAAGTCACTATCCTGTGGGGCCGACACAACAGGGCCGGCTGTTCAAGGCCGAAGTTCGTTACTACTCCCGACCACGTTTGCTGGCAGGAGACGGCGGGGCCGCTGTGATGTGAGGCCGACAAGTTCACTGGGTCGATTGTAGAAATAGTTCGAGTTTATTCAAGGTCGAATTCTGCCATGTTTTGTGAAGTATGGCCTTATACTTGTTCAGATCCGATCCTCATGCAGCGTGTTGTTGTTCCAGGTGTGTGCCGCGAGGCGGGGCCGTCGTCAGGGAAACGCGGGTACGATCCTTCTCCGACCTACCAGGCCGGTCCGTTACGACAGCAGGGGGGTCCACACACTGTCCAGTTTTCCGAATGTCCAACTGCCGTCCCCTGGATTACACGTTCCAAAACATATCCTAAATGTACTTATCGACTGTTCAAATTACTGGGCTCTTTTTGCCCGACGACTCACTATTGTCTTTAACAGGGGAGATGATGTAGGTGCTGTGAACAGCTACAGGGTCTACCTGCGCTCGTGCGAACCTTGTGACCTATACAGTCTATCGTTCCTTTTCTTTCAGAGTTAGCGCACAGTAGACTAGCGGGGTCGAATTGCTGTTTTGCAGACGACACACAGTGACTAAAAAAGGCTGAGATATTAATATCAATCACTCACAGGGGCGGACATCGTTCCGTTCATTATCAGCCAGTTCACAAGACGACGGGGCCGCTATATTGTAGGGGTCGAAATTGCAATGAACTGGGTCGGTCACACCGTGGCGCTTTGAATATTTGGGTGATGAATTTGGTGACAGGCCGCATCTTGGCATGATAGCTATGTAGTGACTGGTTCCCGTACCACTGGGCCGTTCCTCCGAATATTACATAGAGTGGGTAGAGGCTCTGTCGACGCATACCCCGGAACGAATCACACTATCACCTCTTCGACAACTAAGTGGCCTTACTCACGGTGTGACTGGTTATTATCCTCTTCGGCTGACACATGGATAGAAACTTTGCATGATATTTTAGTTAGTGCGTAACACACGCGGAACAACGGTACATGCTATACGGGGTCGAAACCAATTATTCACCAGCATCATAATTATGAAATCATATCAAGTGTATATATATCGAATTTGCCTCACTGACATCTTGTACATGTTAAATGCATATATTGTTATTGTAATATAATATATTATTATGGGGAATGACATGATATCATAGTCCATTAGACATGCATAATTCATCATCAATGGTATCAATCAGATAACCAGGCCGGGGTTATCTATAGCGGGCCGGTCTGCGTGCGTTGCGTCTGGGTCGACTTGGTCGTGCAGGCGGGGGCGTAGCCTCGCTTGTCTCAGGGTCGGAAGATACCACAGGCTTTTGCCTGCGTGTCTTGCGTGCCGGTTTTGGAGTGTCGGAACTTGATCTACGTGATCTTTTCCGTTGCCGATGTCGACTTGAGCCGGATGAGGTCGGAGATCACGGTTGGCGATTCTGGGTCGTGGGCGAATCAGACTCAGCTGTTTGGTCTGAATCGGTATGTCGATCTTGGACTGTTACCTCCCACGGGTAATAGAACTCCTTGAGAAATCCCATGGGGTCGGGTGTCTGTTCTGGGTCGGACTTGCTTGACGACGACGTGGGTCGTACAGGGTCGGAGTAGATGTGGGCCGCTTGGTTGTCACCTTCGTATGGCTTGAGCACATCCAGATGAACAACACGAGTGTTCCGAGGGTTGGAAACCAGGGCGATTCGGTAATCCACCTCGGTTACACGGTCGATGATCCTCCAGGGACCAGTCCAGGGCCGAGCGAACTTATTATTCTGCGTGAGTGGCAGATAATAATACCGGACCAGTTCGCCTGGTTGAAACTGGGGTCGTGGTTTTGCGTGGGCCTCATAACCCATCTTTTGCCGAATTGCCGCTTTTTCGAGATGGTCTTGGGCGAAACCGTGGGCCGTCCTGATGGCTTGCCGCAAATACTCCACATACTCCGGACCACACGGAGGTAGAGGCTCAGGGTCGTAGGTCGGAAACATGAGGTCGACTGGCAAGTTACACTCATGTCCATACACCATCAGATGCGGGGTGCATCCCGTGGACGAGTGTACTGAGGTTCGATAGGCCATTAACACATATGGCAGGTGCAAGTCCCAATCGTTTGCACGATCGCTGACGAACGCACTCAGCATGTTGAGCAATGTCCTGTTGAATCGCTCAACTTGGCCGTCGCTCTGGGGTCGGTATGGGGTCGTACGAATCTTCTTAGCGCCCAGTAGACGCACAACATGCCGGAACAGGGACGACTCAAACTCAGTACCTTGATCGCTATGGATCGCCTTGGGGACACCGTGGTAGACTATCCACCGATTCACCAGGGTGTCGGCAACATTTTTGGCCGTATGTCGCCGTAGCGGAAAAGCGTCAGTGTACTTCGTAAAGTAGTCCGACACGACTAGTACATACCGATGGCCTCTTCCCGTGATCTTGTGGGTGTCGAGGATGTCCATCGCTATTCTGTCGAATGGCGCTCCTGTCGGTAGCTGTGTCAGGGGCGATCTTTTTGGGGCCGGTTTACCCTTGCGGGTCACACATTGCGGGCAGCGGGCACACCAGCGGGCGACGTCCAACGCCAAGCCGGGCCAGTAGAATCGGCGCCTGACTCTCTCGATGGTACGCTGTATGCCGAGATGTCCGACAATCTTTAGGTCGTGTAGTTGGTGCAGAACTTGTGTCCTGAGTGCTACGGGGAGCACGGTTTGCACCACAGGCCGGCCGGCGGGGTCGGGTTTTATATGTCGAACCAGCACTCCGTCTTGTAGCGCCAGGAGGTTCCAGCGGGAAACAAGAGTCTTTACCTCCTCTCCTTGGCGGGCGACTTCTCTAGAGTCGGGCTTGGTGCCGGCTAACATCCATTGCCGCACTTTTCCGACGCTGGGGTCGGCTTGCTGTGCCGCGACAATGTCCTGGGTCGAATAGTCCGAAAGCCACTTTTGTCCATCAAGTGTGGCGTCCAAAGCACGGACTCGAACAACTTGGCGTGCCGAAACTAGCTGGAGCAAGACCGGTGATATTATCGAATCACTGTCCAGGAGGTCTGCCCTTGTCTGGGTCGGAACAACAGTTATCCGACGAACTGGAAGTTCTCCGGAACTTGTTTCTGGGTCGGTCGGAGGTGTGACGAGTCGTCCGGGACAGTCTTGGTGTTTGCAACTGTGGCACCGTGACAAGCCGTCGGCGTTACCGTGTAGTTTTCCGGGTCGATGCTCTATCCGAAAGTCATACTGCTGTAGCTTGGCGAGCCACCTAGCGAGCATGCCGTCGGCGTCGCTGTAGTTTTTCAGCCACCTTAGCGAGCTATGGTCGGTCCGGAGGAGGAATTTCCTACCCCAGAGGTAGTGCCGATAGTGTTGCACCATCTCAACTACTGCCAGTAGTTCCCGATAGGTGGTGCAATAGTTCCGCTGGGTCCGGGACAGGGTTTTACTGGCGAACCCGATGGGGATCTCCTTCCCGTTAACCCTTTGTGAGAGGGCACCTCCCACAGCAAAGCCGCTTGCGTCCGTGTCGAGGATGAAGTAGTCCTCCGGATCCTGGGTCGGATGAGCGAGCTTGGGCGCCTTGATGAGGGCGTCGCGGAGTCGCTGGAAAGCTCGTCGCTGGGCCGGTCCCCAAGTGAAGTGGCATTCACCTCGGGTAAGCGCTACGAGAGGTTCAGCGATCTCAGCGTAGTCCTTGATGAATCGCCTGTGGTAGTTGGCGAAACCAAGGAAAGCCCTGACGTCGGTGATCTCGCACGGGGTCGGCCATTCTCTGATGGCTTTAACTTTGTTGGGGTCGACTCGGATTCCTTGGCCGCTCACTATGAACCCTAAGTACAAGATTTCCCGTTGGAATAACTCACACTTCTTGGGCTGAAGTTTCAGGCCTGCCGATCTGATTCAATCCAGGACCGCTTCCAGGTTTGCGAGTGCCTGGTCGAATGTTCTGCCGTAAGCTATCACGTCGTCGAGATAGCACATACACCGGGTCCACAAGTAACCACGGAGTATGGTCTCCATAAGCCGTTCGAAGGTTGCCGGGGCGTTGCTAAGGCCGAATGGCATGACCTTAAACTGATAGAGTCCCTTCCTTGTGGCGAAGGCAGTCTTGGGTCTATCGCTGGGGTCGACTTCGACCTGCCAGTAGCCGGAGGCCAGGTCTAGGGCCGAGAAGTAGTTGGCGCCTGCCAGGGCGTCATGAGTGTCCTGAATGTTGGGCAAGGGATACGAGTCCTTGCGGGTGACATCATTCAGGAGCCGATAGTCGACACAGAAGCGTACTTGTCCGTTCTTCTTCCGCACGAGCACTACCTGTGCGCTCCAGGGCGAATCTGACGGCTCAATACACCCCAAGCGGAGCATCTTGTCGATCTCCTCGTCGATGATGCTTTGCTGCGCCTGAGGGACGCGTCGCTGTCGTTGTCGAATTGGGGCCGAGTTGCCGGTGTCGATCCTATGCTGGACGACTTGGGTCCGTCCCAGTTGGCCGTCTGGGTGCATAAATGTGTCCTGGTATTGGTGAACCAGGTTGGCGCAACGCCGATGCTGTTCCGGCGCAATCCACCATTTCTTGTAGATGTGGCGGTAGGTCGCGGTAGTGACTGGCGTCTACCGTGGCCGGGTCGGGCTCCTCTCCGGGTCGTGGCAGAGCTCCGACGACACTTTTGACAGGGCTTGCTATGGCGACAGGGTCGGAACGGGTGAGCGTAATGCCGGTATCTGCTGGATTGACTACCGACACCTTTACGCACTGCCGATTCAGGGTCGTAAGTGTTCTCCCCATGATGAGGTCGGTTTCCTCGGGAAAGGTCGTAAGTGGCTGGACTATCCTCGGGTGTTGTCGAACTCGAACTCGGGAAGTCGGGACCAGCTCCACTATTGCTTCGCTGCGTGCGGGGACGGTGACAGCTCGTCGCACGGCCATTCTGACAACATTGGCCTCAATGTCTTTATGTGCGAACAGGATTTCTTTGTGTACCTGTATCGTCCCTTCACCGTAATTCACTACAGCGTGAGCTTGCCGAAAAAAGTTCATGCCGAGAATCATGTCGTCATGTATGTCAGCCACACAAAAGGTTACGACCATATGGTTAGTTCCGACCTGTATTGAGAGGTCGATCAGTCCATCGATCGGGCTTGACTGTCCGGTGACGTCACGAATAATAGCCGAAGTAGACCGCAAATGTCGCTGGTCAGCGGGGACGTGACGTAGCTGATCGCGTCAGAGCAGGGAGATCTGCGCTCCGGAGTCGAGTACAGCCTTTATCGTCTTGTTTCCGACGTGTACCGGCAACTTCCAGCATTTGTGATTGGTGGCGCTGGAGTTGTTGATGACAGCCGGAATTTCGGGGTCGTCTAGCGGTGGCCGGAAGAGTGTGTGAAGAGGCGGCAGTTTGGATTCCGGTCCACTCGGAAAAGCGTAGAATCCTCCGTCGTCGGAGATCCACTCAATCTCGGACATGCTGTCCGTTCCGGTGCCGTTGGCGGTCGGGGGTGACACCCCTTCAGGACGACGGTTTCCACGTGGTGGCCGTTGTGGCCGCGGTGCGGACACCCCTTCATGAAAAGAGGCCGATTTCGGGGTCGGAGCTTGACATTTTGTACACACCCCTTCAAGGAGCTGAGGTGTGGGCTGGGCCGGCTGCGGGGTCGTTATTGGTGTCGTTACCGGTACAGTAGTCGTGACAACCGCAGATGTGGAGCGGGGAACGTTGTCCTGTTGTCTGGAAGGTCCTTGCTCCTCAGCACCTTCCCCTACTGGTTTGACGACGGGGTCGGAGGTGTTGGTGGGGCCGGTTTAGTTTGGTTACCGGTTTGGTTAGGTACTGACAACACTTGAGCTGTCCTTCTGTCAGTACCGGGACCATTAGGCCGAAATGCTAGCGGTCTCATGCCGTTACGTACTAGCACATCCTTAAGCCGAAAGCACCGCATCCAGCGATGGCCGGGCTTCTTGCAAAAGAAGCAAACCATGGGTCGTCCGGGTTGCGGGGGTCGATCACCTTTCATCGGGGCCGTTGTTCGCAGGACAGAAAAGATAGCCGTTTCCTCGCATAGTCCATTCTCGTCACTAAGGACGCACTGGAAAGCTTCAGCCACCCACTCGCGTGAGCTGGTCGGCACTGAGTGTTCGTCGCAACCTTGTAGGCCGGTAGTGTCACTGTCCGCGGGGTCGTAGTAGGCCGCAATTTGCTCTGGGGTTAGTGTTTACCCCTGAGTAACTTGTCCCATGGCACAGGACAGTTCTTCATTGACAGGGTCGTCTTCCGCGTATCCGCTTGCGGAAATGTCAGCACGTCGTGTGCCTCGATGTCGATCTCTGGCTGTCCTCTGCTAACGACTCTCTACCTTGAGAACGGCCGTCAGTGCCTCACTGTAACTGTTAAAAGTGAGGGCACACAGTTTATCGGCAATGGGGTATGGTTGGCCGTTCACGAATTGTGCAATTACAGTTCGTTGCCGCGACGTTGGCGTAACGTCATCGAACACTTGCTCCGCCAGGGCTTGGAGTCGCTCCATGTAGTGTTCCGCGTCCTCTTTTCGTTCCCGCTTGAGGAACGGGAAATCGTCCCGTTTGGACTGTCGACGGGGCTCGGGTTCCCAGCCCTCTAGGAGTTGGCGACGGAACTCTCCCCAGGGAGTCACGACCGGGATATTTAGAGCTAGCGCTTCAGCGCGGCCGCGTAGTGTGCTCCGGAAGGTCGTCGTCTTGTTGAGGTCGGAGTAAGTGAAAGCCGCAGTAAACTGTTCGAAACTCCAAATGTATTGAGTGAGATTGCCCTCCTTGAAGGTCGCACGCCATTGAGCCATTTTAGCCGTAGCCAACGTTTGGGGCTCAGACGTGAGTCTCTGTGGCGTGGGCGTGTCAACACTCACCGCAACTGATGTAGTCGCTGCAGTGGCCGTCGGAGTCGGAACAGCCGAAGTCGCCGGAGCCGTCGTATCTGGGCCGATCGGGGTCGCGTTAGCGGGGGCGGTCGGTGCTGTCGTCGCGGAGACGGCGAGCGATGCGGCGGGTGGTGCCGTCGTGTGACTGGGGTCGTGTGGTGCTTGTGCAGCAGGGGCCGGTTGACTGTATGGAGGCGTCACCCATGGTATCCCGACTGAGGGTGGGAGTACAGCCGGTGGTGGATATCGGTATACCGATCCATCTGGGCATACACCATGGTACACTAATCCGGGTTGTGCACCATGATAGCCGGTGTCAGCTATCACGCTGGGAACGCCACCATATCCGGGCGGTGGGTTCGCGTAGCCGACATGCGGTGAATAGTATCCGACAGCTACTCCATTTGGAACACCGCTTGTTGCGCCAGGGTATCCGACTGGCGGTACACCATATCCGTTGGTGTTTCCGACTGATTGTGAGATCGGAGGTCCGATCATTGGCACAACACTTTCTGCCGGAGCAGACACAACTTGATCTTGTGACGGATCGAAGCGCGGTTGTTCTCCGGTAGTCGGCGACGGTCGGTGCGTGGTCGGCGCGGGAGCGCGTGTGTCGGAAGTCGGCGTGTCGGGGTCGCAGGGTCGGCGACTTGACGTAGATGGTGGTTGCCGAGGTCGCGCTGGTCGTGTGGAGGCGCGATATTCTGTTGTCGCGTCGCTGGGTCGTTGCGGACTTGGAGATGTCGCGATCTGGACAGTAGTCGTCACTGGAATGCTCCCTGTAGTCGCTCTCTCCTGGCTGGGTCGAATGTACTCTACCACGGTCGGCTTGGTCGGTAGACGAGAGTACACCGCTGGTACTGGGTCGTACTGCATTGGCGTCATTGATGGCGCCCGGGGTCGGATTGCCGAATAAGCACTCGGCGGTACCAGTTCCGTAACATTATCATTGTCACAGACCCACTGCCGTATCCGAGGGTCGCTTGGCGGGTGTGTAACCATTGATGTATCCATGGTTACAGGCCGAATGTTCATTGTAGAATGTACGATACGATCACATACACTCGCTCTTTGACGTGAGCGTGTATAGTCTCTGCCGGTAAAGTTACTTCGTAATTTCTGGGTCGTTCTGGCCGGCGTGGCCGAGTACGCCCTAGCGTGTGCACTTATAATGTCACTCACTGTGTGTAAGGGCGCGAGCGGGTCTTCGTCGAGGTACGCTCCGATGCGGTCTTCAGGTGGTGAGGACGAAGTCAGGGACGATTGGTCACCGAAAGAGTCGAACAGGCCGGTCGGTTGTCGCTCCTGTGACAACGGGACTGTGTCGCTCATGGCAACTGAGCGGGGGCCGGAAGGTCGGAAGGCCGGGTTCGGATTGAACGTTACCTCGTCATCCGTAGGGTTGAGCGGCGGAGCCATCGCCATTTCTGCCGGTCGAATCGGGGTCGATAATCCGAGACTAGCTCAGATCCTGGTCGAACGGCGCCAATGTGAAGAATATCGTTCACGGCCGATATCAAGCCGACTTATTCCGGGGTCGTTGTGCTAATAGCAAGCCGGCAGTTATATTTCAACTGTTTATTGTGATGATAAATATCCAATGTTCAATCACACACAATCAGGGCCGACAATCACTCCTAAAGTCCAGTGATATTCCCGGTCGAATTATATCCTTATATATGCTATATTATAGTCCTTCTTATATGTCTCACAGTTTATATTCCAGTTTATACAGTTCACAAATATATCCACTTCTGTATTGTCTTTATATATCTTCTTTATAACACTATTGCAGCCATTGCAAGAATACGTCCGTTCACTTGGGCTGCCTCTTCTCAACTGCGCAGATTTGCGGGGCCGTGGGACAGAGTACATGTATTTTCCCGCCAAGTGTGTGCGGAGTTGTGTCATTGGCTATGTATGTGCTGATGTGTGCTGATCTCACCGGGAAAGTGGGTTTCCCCGGTATGTGTCGAGACATGTTTGGGTCTGAATGCTGTGCATGTGATGTCTATGTAAATGAGTATGTGCATGTGAAGGTCAAGGCCGGTGTACTGGGGTCGAATTATTTGATTGGACGGGGCCGAAGGTGTGAGCTGTTTGACCTGTGTTTGCCTTGTTTGGGGGCCGCGTGGTTATTCGTGGTTTTGTATGTTTTGTCCATGTAGTGATCGTGTAGTGGTTATATTTAGTGTGCTGTGTCGAATATGCGTGGGCGAGTTGTCATGGAGATGTGTGCGGGAGGGGACGGGCGTTTACTGTCACTAAAAATGCTACAATATTTTCGTCCAATTCATGGACGTCCACTCAATATTTAATCAGGATTTAGCTCTGAAATCGGGTGGGGGTGGGGGATCTGGCAGAACAGAACAACAAAGAATTTTGTGGTGCGATATTTGACCATCGAGCGATGTTTTGGGTGCGTTATGTGCTGCGTTCCATTCAAGTCGTGCAAATGGTGACGGTGGTGCAGTACGAGTTCGAAGCATGTCATTGGCAAAACACACAAATCGCCATCAAGTATCTGTCTGTTTACATTTCCTTATGCAACAATAACGTTCACGTGTTAAGAAGTCTTTGATGTGGATATCGCAAGCAGATTTGAATAAAATATTATCCACCAATCACATCAGGCGTGAAAAATGCGACATGGGCGATAATAAGCATATGACTGTGAGAAAAGCGACATACGTGATGTTCGGGTTTCTCACATGTCGCGTTTGTAATGCTACACACGTGTGATACGGACGAAATGACTTACATGTACGTCCATACTGTGTCAGATCGTATATATGGTTACAATGGTATCCTGAATGTTAACATTCCATGCTCTATGTTGAGCAGGAACCAGCGTAGACCTATAGCAGAAAATATATCAAAATATATCTGTTCATGAGACCATGGCAGTACTTCCTGTCCCACTTGCGACACCGTTATACTCATTATGCCAAATGTGACCCGACAGCAGGAAAACACAGCTCAGGTTTTGTTTCGGTTTGTCGTTTCCAACAGAAACCTACAACAGGTTTTGTGTTGTAAACAACATGCAAGCAGGCATTCAACAATGTAAAATACAAGGAATAGTTGATACTTTTATTACTTATAACACTGGAGTAATCCTGATACAAAATAATGATACCGAATGAGACAAAAATATTGACTAGACTATAATTGTGTACGATAATGTGAAATAAGACCTTTACACTACCAAGAGTGGTATTTAAACCTTCATCGTACCCCTGATCAATGGAGCAACGTTACCGTTCCTCATATCTAGAAAACCAACTCAGGACAAATCGCCTACAAATAGAAACTATTACGTTACCCTATATGATGCGACATTACCTGATTAACTATGAGAACGGATTTGGCATTCAAGCCTTACTCTCTAATGTAACTCAGTTACAATGACAATTCCATTTTTCGTACACACCCCTGGTATAAAAAAATAGCCCAAGGGCTAACACAGGTTACCAGACAATTTTGGTTTTGATCATTGCAGGTGATATATGACCTGGATGTCCAAGTTAAACTTTATCTGTACTTGCTTTAGCTGCAAATATCAATCTGCAGATTTCAAGACAAATATTACATTGAGATTTACTCGCCACCAGGAGTGTCCAGTATATGACTTCCTATATGCTCATAATGCAAACGTAAGCTCTACCTACAAACGTTTTGCCTTTGAAAGCCAATTTACACATTTCAGGTCCGGTGTGACCTCGAGACCTAGCCTTCAGTTCTTGGCCACTGAAAGATATGACATATATAATTTCCTACATGCTTATAATACAGACAGTACGGAGCCCCTGAGGTGACATACCAGATATATTTATTAATCCGTGCGCACGAATTAGTAAACCATGGCCACGAATTGGTAAACCGTGGCCACGAATTAGTAAACTGTGCGCACGAATTAGTAAACCGTGCGCACGAATTAGTAAACTGTGCTCACGAATTAGTAAACTGTGGCCACGAATTGGTAAACTGTGCGCACAGATTACCTTAACTAATCTGTGGGTATGATTTAACAATCCCCCAGTGGGCACGATTTAATAATTCGGGGGCACGATTTAAGAATTCGTGCGCACGATTTAC
Source organism: Terebella lapidaria (assembly GCA_949152475.1). Classification (NCBI taxonomy): domain Eukaryota; kingdom Metazoa; phylum Annelida; class Polychaeta; order Terebellida; family Terebellidae; genus Terebella; species Terebella lapidaria. The sequence continues at coordinate 51,106,030 of OX424557.1, read as the reverse complement.
CAATTCGTGAGCACGAATTAGTATTTCGTGGCCACGGATTGGTACAACTAATCCGTGGGCACGATTTACCAATTCGTGGGCACGAATTAGTATTTCGTGCCCATGAATTAGTAAATTGTGCCCACGGATTGTTAATTCGTGGCCACGAATTGTTAAATTGTGCGCACGGTTTGGTAATTCGTGCGCACGGATTGGTAAACCGTGCGCACGAATTAATAAATATTTTCGGTATGTCACCCCAGGGGCTCCGTAAGACAGACTTAAACACTATGTGCAAATGTTTTCGTCTCATTTTGGGCAATTTGTTCATATCAGTTCTTTGGGCCCTTTTGGAACATTTTCTAGGCCTTTTGATCAACTCCAGGTACACAATATTTATGCACAATGTATAGGACCCCTACTGGCATGTTTTGAAACAAAAGCTCAAAATAATCAGATAGTTTTCCAGAAGCAGCAGAAAAGTGAATTTTGGGCGTTTTGAGCCTGGATTTCGGGCCTTCTCAGCAATTCAAGGTATTCTATTTTTATACACAAAGTCAAGGACCCCGATTAATATGTTTTGTAACAAAAATATCAAAAGTTTTACCATTCAACAGGACATACTAAGATCAGCGAAGAAATGCCAGACACAGTTTGAAATGAACCATTCTGTGAAGACGTCGGCGAGGACTTAGTCTTATTCTATGCGCTACAACTGTGCAACCTGGACATATGTCAAATATATCAAATCTTGCACGTATTAAAATATGAATGAATGAATAAAGTTCACTTGGTTTCATGAGCAGCAATGCTATCTTGTCATGTATTATCTCATGTAAGAATGGCACATTGGTGTCACTACTGAATTATCCAGTCGAATGCATACTTTCACAAAATAATAGTTATCACTTGCATCCCATCATAAAATATAGTGAAATCATTGTACTGAAATGAACTAAAATGCATCCATATACTTATAGATAGACAAGGTCTCGCGGATATGTATTCAACAGTACACACATCACGTAAAGATAAGCATTCTTGTCTGAATACGTTTGATGATACACTTCCTAATTTGATAATCCAGGCACGTGTTAAATAATTGATTATTTGAACTTTTCTTGGGAAAAGGTATGGATCTATGTTTTAAAGCATAGTCTTCCAAGCAAAACCACCAGTCGGCATTTCATGCCACGCTTGTTCCATCAGTCACTGATTACAATCGTTCAACTCATTGCAAGAAATACGATAGTCACATCGGTTGTTATTACATTACTAACACAACTGTACACACACTGGACATGAGAAGTGTCACCACCTAACCATTTTCGAAAAATAGACGGACAACCAAACATAGCTACTTGAGAACGTATTCAATGATATTCAACTCGTTTCACATATACCAAATATAGTTTTATCAACACCAACAGCGAAAAACTTACCTTAGGTCGTTTTTTTTTGGACCGAAATCAGAAAAGTCTAAAGCAAAAACACTACGGTTTGTCTCATAATGAAGGGGGTGACACTTCGTATGTCTAGTGTGTGTAAGAAACGCTCATTATTACCCTCGCCCTGATAGGGGGAGAGGGTATTGCATTTCGGTATGTCTGTATGTATGGCTGTATGTATGTCCGCGTATGTAACTTGGAGAGGAATGATCGGCTTGAAAATTGATGAATGAATTGATATTCCCGCGACTCGGTTCTCCTCGATTTCGAAGTAAATCGGGTGAAAATGGTTGTGGTGAAGGAAAATGTAAAATTTTTGACCATAACTTCCGAACGAATCCTTGTGGAGACTTCAAACTTGGTTCATATTATAGGGCAATGGCAAGCGCATAAGATATGACCTTGACGCATTCGCCAGGGGTCAAGGTCAAGGTCATTTGTATATTGGAAATGTCTTGAGCCCACAATTCCAGATATACCCTTTTTGGCGCTACAACATATAGTGATGTCACAGTGACAATCGCTTCAAACTTGATATGCATCTTACAAGCCTTTAACTCAATTACATGGCCTATCAAGGTCGAGGGTCATGGTCAAGATCACTGAAAAAGCCGTAAAAACACATTTTCGTTAATAACCCTTTGTTAAATCGAGGTAGAGAGATGCGGCGGACCATAACATGCAGGAAAGGAATTTGCAATCACAAATTTATTTCGAATTTCCATTCGATCTCGAGTTGGTGAGACGATTGAGGTCGAATTGTCCTGATGTCAAGGTCAACTTTTCAAATCTTTTGAAACCTGTCGACTCATATACAACGAGGAAAGTATTGAGCCCCGGATTTTGGATGTACATCTCATGTTTAGCGCTGTGACATACAGTGACATCACAATGACGTCATAGACATAAAATTCAAAATGTCACAACTTTGTCAAAAATGCATGAATTCACTTGAAACTTGATATGCCTTTTTTTTTTTTCGTTCAGTAACAAAAAGAAAAAAAAGTCACACGTTAATAGAATTCTGCGTTAAAAATGTGTTCCACCTGTGAATTGACTGAATCAGTTGGGCGAGGGTCTGCAATCTCTGATTGTCTTGTTGTTATTGTTATAGGATGAAGACGCGAGTGTATATTAGTCAGAATATGCAGGTTTGAGCATTATTATATCATTCAACATTAATTAAACGTACGAATATGCCATTATACATGTAAGTACATGTATAACTGTGACGAGATTCTACTGTTAACACTACTCTAGCAGTTAATGCAGAGTTTGGATGCCTCACTGTGATATTGTGCCACATATTGCATAACTTGCATTGGTGTTCCAGTTATATAAAGATCCCATGAAATTGTGGTGAACCAGTTAGCAACTATCAGTAAATACAGCACAATCATCAAATAGCAAGCGCACAGATAAAGTTCACGAACCCAAGGAGTCTGTCCCACTTGGTTTCGCTTTTTTCGCTATCAGTTGTAAATTTCATTTTTGGTGAGGTTAGGGTGATGGATTGAAAAACGAACACGTGCATTGTGATGGACAGACGAACGTCTCAGAAAAACAATGTTGCACACTTGAGAATGTATCGCACTCAAATACGTAATGCTTCCAGTAATTGTGTCGTGATACTAGCTAGTAGTATTGACACTACTACGTGTAACTAGAGTCAACAGTATCTCGTACATCGTATTGAAGCTCTATTTTATGCAATATTGACCATATAATTTAAAAATGCATTTTATACCATGCGTCGATTTGGTTCTATATCACATGAGTGGAGTTATTGGAAACAAACAAACAAACCTGACCCAAAAATTAAATAACTAGGTTGGACACCAACCTAAAGTAACATAGCAGGGTGTACATACCTATTATATGTTTGGCAGCAGCACTTGTTGGGCTATTGGAATCCATCTATTCACGGTTCTACATAATCCCTGCTTGAGTCTGTTGGTACATCGCTATTCCCGAGGGGTTGTGATACGTTCCATAAGTGGGCGGTATTTTATTAACTCCCGGGTACAGAAGGGCTTATACCAGCGGGTCTGATGCGTCAGATAAATCTACAGTCACTTATGCCACAAGCTTCATTATATTAATTATTTAACCAGCTGTATGTACACAAGTTATGATTATCGAGGTCGAGTACAATTTGTATTTACTAAGATGACCCGAGTATCCAGTACCATCCCAGAGACCGTCCCAGAGATGTGTAGTGTAAGGCCTGGGTGACGAGGGGAGACTTGTTCAGTGGTATGAACAATCACACACTGGGACAGTCAGGCGGTGCATGTCCATTATTGACCGGGACAGAGCAATGCAATAAATGTACAATTATTTACAATTATGCAATGTATATCGGAGCAGTTTCGGCGCAATCATACGGTTGACGTTTGACAAATGCCGCCGCTTGTCAAAATTCCGTAATCATTGCAAACAATATGAATATAGCACGGTTAAAAACAGGACATAAAATAAATGTGGATACATAGTATAGGCAACATCATGGAATGCAGAATTCGCGTGGAAACCGAGCGACTGTTTATCATCTGTAATCATATTGTAGCACATAAGTATCATAGTTCAAGTAGCATGAGTCACCCCTGCAGTTCTCGTCGCACTTGTTTTCACACAGTGGAGGAGACAACTTGAGACTGTACCAAACTGGGAGATTACATTTTTATCCCATATTTTAATATTTAGTATTAGAGTCTACGTAGGTTTGAATCTTTACAAACTTACCACAATAAATACTGGATTCACAACTGTTACAGTTTTTGTGGTAATATGAATAGTACCGCGAAAACTATGCTGCAGGCTAGAGTCTGACGTCTGTCGGTTTTCAACACCAATGTAAAAACCTGCTTTATTAGATAAATCCGAAGTATCATCAGTGTCAGGTCGAGTTTTCATGAAATTTTTGTCTATGGTTTCAGCTTACCCACTATTCACCTGGTATTGCAAGCAATGACTTCATACGTTATACATGTTATGCATGTGTGATACGAGCGAACTGGCTTACTGCCATACGGTGTCAAATATTGCATAACAAACATATGGTTTCAATAACAACGTGAATGTTAACATTCCATGCTCTATGTGGAGCAGGAACCAGCGAAGAATTATAGCTGAAAATATATCAATCTGAATACGCCTGCTAGACAACTGACCAGAGAAGTTCATGAGACCATGGCAGTACTTCCTGTCCCACTTGTGGCACCTTTAGACTCCCAATGACGATTCCACTTTTCGAACACACCCATAATGAGGAAATACTTCTACATTCTATTCGAAACAGTGTTCTGAGGAGAGGTCTGACTGTACAACGAAAGCATGGGATGTGGTGCAAATATTACACTTTTTGAAATGGCTGTGGTGCAAGTATCCAGTGTTATTGATCACGTATATACACGTGATCACCAAATCACCATTCAACACTACATTTCGAAATTGTGTTAATCCTAATACCTACCTACCTGTCCCGTATAGAAGGTTGTCGAGTTTCATCAGTTCTATGATCAGCACTGCATGAAGTTCATAATGATATGTACACGCAATAGACATTTACCATGTGGTTCAAATATATAAACGAATCAATCATCACTTAGAAATTTGGTCGTGTACATTCAATGAGTTATCCAGCTGTTATGATAGACTGTTAGGCCTATCCAGTACAGGTAATCCTGTGAAAGCTAGTCCGACGTAACACTCACGTCTGCATGCAATACTTTGTGAAGATCGGTGTCTGTTATACTAGACGTAGCATCATCAAAATGCATCCGCAAAGCAAACATCGCCTTGCATCCAATGTATCACGGGAAGTCGAACAGCTAGCAATGGCTTGCCAGGTCAAGATAAAGTCCCCCAGTAGTATGATAAAGACCCCCAGTAGTATGATTTTACCCAAATACAGAAGCCCTAACCAAGTTGCCCTGAAGTTAGGTTAATTCGACATAATCAGATTGCAATAATTATGCACAATAGGGCCGATGAGCAAAGTAAAGGCCAACTGGAACAATTTGTGACAACGTTTGGCAGTATGTCTCGACGAAATTCATTCCCCAAGCCACGTTAAACACCCTACCACACGGTATAAATTGATATTATTCACTCGGTGGTATTCTCATTGTATGGACACTCCTGATTAGATGATTTGTACCACGTGACAATCCTACATACTCCATATTGGACGCCAAAAGTCTATATTGGACGGCAAAAATGTATATTGGACGACGCTGTGCTTATTAGGCAATCAGAGCGCGTGTTACATGTGAGTTTTCCCCACTCTGGGTTTCTCCTAACAAAAAAGAACGTGGGTTTTATTCGTTTTGCAAATAATATAGCAAATGTTGGATGTTGAGAATCGTCCAATATACAGTTTACGGGATTCAGAAATGTCATATTGAAAATGGCATTTCTTCATCCCGTAAACTGTATATTGGACTCCTTGACATCCAATATTTGTATAATATCGGCCTACATCTTTTGTTTTCATGGTCACGTGATGTTTCCGACAACCATCTATTGCTCACTTTTCTGACAGAATTTGGCGACACGGTAAGGAAAATGCAATTTATTGTTACCTACACCCGAACTCCACGATAATGCATGTGCCGATACTATGTAACATGTGTAAAAGGCATTATTGATGATTTTCGTCACGAATATTAACATAGTGCATGCCTATGAGCCCAGAAATCTGCCTCCTCCTACGGCATGTCACTGATGGTATAGCACATCCCCCAAAATACGTCCGCATAACCCTGCAGTGGAGTTTGAAAATACCGTAAAATCGCACGATGTGAACGAATTGTTCACATCTGCGTTAACATAAACAATGAACAAAGACCCGAATGTCGTCGTCGTTATTTGCAACACAAAAGAATCAAACTGAATATGTGGGGTTTCATCACCATAATATGACATACATATGGGAGTTTCAAGTAATTGGGTTTTGTATTTTTCTAATATAGCTAATTTTATTACCTTTGCATCACTGCATAGGAACAGTTCCGTACGAAACTATTTTTAAAATCCGATTCTCATTGTCAAATTCAGACAAATCCATGTGCGAATTGGAACTTCTGCACCGTACAACTGCTCTGAGGACAGCTATTGATTACTTTCAACCGGAAAACCAAAAAACCGATTATAATGCCACGTTAACGAAAGGACGGATTACCCACGCCAAAGCTGAAGTATCATTGACATCACTCTGCTCATCTCATACCCAGACCAATCTCAATATCTGGTTGATACACAAACCAGACATATATGTATCCATGATGATTGCCAACCTTACTGCGTTATGAATACGAGTCAGATTTCACAGGTTTCAAATGTATTTGCTTGTAGGGCAAATCATTTCCCCAACGCACTCTCACAACTGGTTTTTCGGTGAAAAATTACGCCATGATACCCAATTAAGACCCACAAAATTCCAAGTTGATTCGATTATCCAAAGCAAAACTACGGACAAAAAGCGTGTTTCACTGACAGATGAACTTAACTTTACTTGTCCTGATGTTTACTTGTTTACCATTCAAAACAAAACAACAGACAATGCACGATATGACACAAAGCACCATTTATTGAACAGAAATCAAGATAATTATGAGTATCAAACAAGTCTTGCACCGAGTCCGTTATCCATCAATACCACACGGTTGTTCACACGAGTAGACCAGTACACGAACAACGCATGACTTCACGGAATAGACAAGCATGTCAATTTGGCAATACAAGTCGTGAGCAAACGGATGGCACACTTCAATGAATTTAATCATTCATTTAATACTAAACCATTTGAGGTAGTTATGCAACTTTCTTTTGTGAGAGTAACTGCCAAAAGTATACAAAGGTAATAAAGATAAGAATTGAGATAATTGTACATCTATCATCTGGTTAAGTAAGAGGAAATACATACATGTAGCCTATTCATCGACATCACACTTTACAACATATTTCCAATACTTCTGCGTAGAACTCTTCCACCCAATGCGACTAGAAGCCATGCTGGGAACAATATCCCAGAACACACCACATTTGAACATACATAATCCAGTTTGAGACAAAACGACAATATGACATGATGAATGTAGAAATCTTCAGATTACAAGACTGATTTAAAAGTAACAACCATCAAGTTCACAGTACCTTTAGAAGAACAACATTCATGACGATTTTCACAGTGACAAATGTCTAAATACAAGTGGATGAGACCTAAAATTCTGTTAAGCGACACATTTAATATTTCACAATACGTACACGGCCCTATGGTGACATGTTGTTCTAGCGTATTGTTGAAGGGAATTATACCATTGAAGTATGAAATATATACACTGCCAAAGATCATACAGGAAAGTACACACCTGATTATGCCAGGCTTACAAACACACGACATAGTTACGTGTGACGAAAGGCAAACTCGGAATGTATCAAAATAATACATCATATAAAATAATGCACTAAGTCAAGGATCAATAGAATGTGTGTATTTCTTGAAACCATATTTTGAGCTGAGATCTACGTTTTAGACTCGAGGCAGACTCCCGTACTGTAGCAGAGGAAGACAAGCCTACTGGCGAGTCATGACCTATTGATGAGCCAATACCAACTGATCAGCCATGACCAACTCGTCTGATGAGTCATGACCAACTGATGAGTCATTACCAACTGATGAGTCCAGACTTACTGATGAGTCATGACCTGCTGATGAGTCCAGATTTACTGATGAGTTCTTGGGTAGAAGACGCCGAGTGACACGATGACTAGTACCAGGAAGAGGAAGAAGAGCAATCTGTCTAGTACCATGGCCAAGGTGCGCCACTCCACTTGCACGTCAACGGGCACGCTGATGTCCGGCATGTCGCCCCGCTTGCTCGACTTCCGATCCTCCATACGACTCTCCATACTGTTCAATTTCCGACTGATCTGGACCAGCATCCGTCCCTCGTTGCTGTCGCTGGCACTCGCCTCGAACATTTCTCCCTGCGCGGGGTAGCTCTGAGGCACGGCGGAAGGTCGGAACTGTGTCGTGCCGTTGCCGGCGTCTGTGTCTGGCTTGGACGAGGGACCCTGCGTCTCCTGATATCGCTCTTTGTTCCGCTTAGACACGCGTCTGACCTCCGTGAGATGTTTCAGTCTGGGACCGAAACAAAGAACTTTCCCCAAGCCTTTAATTAAAACCTGTCAACGAAGTAGTTACATATACCGGTCAATATGGCGATCTCATGATTAAATTCAGTCACCATGGAGCTAGTCTACATTGAAGCGCCCTTTCTAGATTGTTACCGGAGTAATCAATAATGTTCCGAGCAACGCTCTGATAGGCAATGAAATTGTTAATTCCACTTCGGTTGAAATATGTTTAGACATCCGACATGATTTACGTGAATGGCTTTACCCATAAGTCCAAAGACACACTGTGATGGAATCCTCCTGCATAGGATATAAACAGGAGAAATACTGTCATACCATTCTGACGAACTTTGGCACTTTTTCTCTAGTCTCTCCGCGTTTACTGAGGTTGACCACAATGGCTGAGCAACACGTCGCCAATAGCAACACCAGCAGGTTGAAGCAATAATACAGAGCTATAAGAGGAGAGCAAAGTAATTAATCCATACATAACATCAATATATCGAAACAGATTGAACATGCAGGGCGTCAGTTAAAAGATTGTTATATGCAGGAGAACGAGGATCCATTGGAGGGCAAGTCTGTTGCCAATAGCGCTCCTTAGCTTGTCCTTACCAAGTCTCGGTACGAAGGAAGCCGATGGTGGCGCCACCTCATTCACCATGAACAGCAACACCGTCAGACTCGCAAACAGACTCATAGCTATAGATTGTAGGAAGATATTAGCATGCGTTTCCAAATAAACTTATGTGGATTTCATGGGCCGCTATATGTTTTTGTATTGCCTAAAACAGCAACATGTTTTTAGGTTGCCGGACCTATGGTCCGATAACCTATTGGCATGGCGTTGCGTCCGTCGTCCGTCGTCCGTCGTCGTCGTCGTCGTCCGTCGTCGTCGTCGTCCACATTTTTATCTTTTTTGTTTACGGGCGAATTTTTCTGAAATTTTGCACAAAAATACTTAAAAATAATTCAAGGAGGAGGTATTTCTTAGTTTTTTGATTTTCACATTTTTTTCAAAATGGCGGCCGTTTTCGACGAAAAATGCCTGATTTTGGACTTTGGCAGCCATTTTCTCAAAATCTGTTCAGTAACTTTTTTTCTTTTTGATACATAACACTCCTCATATGTACTCCTGTGATGTGTATAAGTTTCGTTGCGCTTGAATCGCTCGAAGTGGGCCATTTTGGCCCAAACTCGTCCCAAATGGGACTTTCCCATGTTAAACTCTCCTATGCTTTATAATGGGACACATTATGCCTAATATCTCACTTAATATTGAGATTAGACATTAGAAATCAATTGTGGACATATATAGGAAATGATATATGCTGAATATTCTCGTGACCTTGAATTTGACATTTGACCTCAGTTTCAAGGTCAGAGCACAAAATGGCTAATGTCTCGCTTCTTATCGACTTTACAGCTTAGGAATCAATTATGAACATATGGGAAATGATATATGCAGAATATTGTCATGACCTTGAATTTGACCTTTGACCTCATTTTCAAGGTCACAGGACAAAATGGCTAATATCTCACTTATTATCGATTTTACATCTTAGGAATCAATTGCAGACATATAGGAAATGATATATGCCAAATATTCCCGTGACCTTGAATTTGACCTCTGACCTCATTTTCAAGGTCAAGAGCACAAAATGGCTAATATCTCGCTTATTATCGACTTCACAGGTTGGGAATCAGTTGTGGACGTATAGGAAATGATATACGACGAATATTCTGATGACTTTGAATTTGACCTTTGACTCCATTTTCAAGGTCACAGGTAAAAATGGCTAAAATCTCGCTTATTATCGACTTTGAAGCTTACAAATCAATTGGGGCCATATAGGAACTGATATATGCTGAAGATTGCCATTACCTTGAATTTTGACCTTTGACCTCATTTCCAAGGTCAGAGCATTAAATGGCTAATATCTCGCTTATTATTGACTTTGCAGCTTAGGAATCAATTGTGCACATATAGGAAATGATATATACTGAATCTTGTCATGACCTTGAACTTGACCTTCGACCTCATTTTCAAGGTCAGAGCATAAAATGGCTAATATCTCCCTTATTATCATTTTTACAGTTAAGGAATCAATTGTGAACAAATAGTAAATGATATATGCTGAATATTGTCATGAACTAGAATTTGACATTTGACCTCATTTTCAAGGTCAAAGCATAAAATGGTTAATATCTCGTTTGTTGTGGAACTTACAGCTTTGCAATCAATTGAGCACATATAGGAAATGATATATGCTGAATATTCTCATGACCTTGAATTTGATCTCATCTCCAAGATCAGAGCACAAAATGGTTAATATCTTGCTCATTGTCGATTTTGCAGCTTAGGAATCAAATGTGGACATGAAATGATATATGCTGAATATTCTTGTGACCTTGAATTTGACCTTGTTGTCAAGGTCACGGGACAAAATGGCTCATATCTAAGATGTAAAACATTGTCCGGTAACCTTTCTTAGCCCTTGGGCTAATTTTCCATTGAGAGCGAGATGAACAGCGTCCATTTTCGGATATGATCGCATTTCAATAGAAACAGGCAAGATAAGAAGATAAGCCCTTTTGGGTTGTTCTTAAATAGTGGTAACTGGAGTGTATATGAGATGTTTTCAGACAGCAAATTGGTATAGATGTTCGCGTATGTTTGATACTGTGTCTCTCGGGAAGCTGTTTGTCTCACCGAGTGTGTGTCGGTCAGGCCGCTCGGGTGGGAAGCAGAACACTAGAGGCACCAGAAAGGATAACAGAGCGCAGGGAACAATGAGGATCATCCCAGTGAAACCAGCGCGTCTCTGAACGACCAGCGTGAACTGTATCGAGGCTCGCCGCGACCACATGAGCACCATGCCCACGTCACGTGGTCGCTCGTGCCACGCGGCCGTCTTGTTGATAATCTCCCACTCCTGCGCGTTACGGTAACTGCTCAGGTACGTATCCAGGTCCAGCGGATCGTTATTATAGAGAGTGTTCGGTGTGATTTTGACGTTCTTGCTCGGGTTGGCTATGGACTGGAACCACATGTCGCACGTGTGTCGGTCATACGGGTACTCTGTGACGTCAATCAGACATGCGCTGCTGTACCTCCGCTGTGGAACCCACCGGACCTGTCCCACGTATCGGACGAAGGCGTCAGCGGGCTGTTCCGTCACAGTCGTCATGGCTCTGCAAAGTCAAACAACAAACCCGGTCTTCTGCCCTAAGAATAATATCTTATTGGGCTTATGCGAATATCCAAACACTTAAATGTTCTTCTGTGTTATTAATGTTCATGGTATTAAAGATAATTTACCAGCTGCAACAGCTGACTTCTGTTCGCACGAATCACTTACGTGTTAACAAGTACCAGGTCGGGCGTCCAGATCTTCTTGATGGGAATGATAACAGTTGTGATTCCGCCAAAATCTAACGGTTCCCACACCAGGTGCTCGTCTGTCCATATCTGTCGTTGTGATACAACAACATATACGTATACGCTAGCAGATATACATATCTAGGATTGGATATCAAAAGGTTACTCACTGGTACACAGAAGTAGCACTATCAGAGCCATTGCGTTATTAATTTCATTTATATGATAATTCGATTCTAGGTATTTCAGCAACAGCGGTTGTTCTATCAAATCACATAACACCTGAAGAAAGGGACATTTATTTCCATTGGAAGGACGATGGATGAATACAGTCAAGATGAGGGTTTAGAATCACTTTAAAAGGATATCAAAATGGATTATCACGTCATAACTTTTACGATGTTTATATCAATATAACTTGTATTGAATGTTTATTTCAATATATCCTGTACGTAGACTTTCAAATATATTTGCTTGAACAGATGGAGAAGCTTCACATGGATTGCTGAATAAAAGAACAGACTTACTAAATACAACAAAGACATGGGCATGATAAAATAGATCCAGGGACATGGCGGAGTGTATGCACCACTCTACCCATGGTGAAATATAAACCAGTATATGCCAGCAATAAGTGTTATCTCATCAATCACTAGTGATGTGTATAAGTCAATAGTCCAGAGGTATCATATCAGATTTCGTTTTTTCTCCAAACAGTACGCTTGTCGACATTTTAGATAGTATAATTAGTTGTAGATTTGGAATATCTTCAGCAGCAATTGAGAGATTTGCGTCATTCACTGATGTGCTTGTATGCATTTTGCAACAAAAACCGTTTTCCAATATCTTATGGCTCTCACAAGAAGCGAAATGTTGGCCATGCCCATCCAGTATGAAGCGTTTCGAAAACTATAATCGACATGGTCTTTGTCCCTTTGTCAAAAACTACAAAACAAAATTCTGAAGAAAGGTCATTCTGATTTCAGCCCAACATTTTGGTGAACTGCAACTTTATATACATTGATTTCTCTACTCGCCATTGAATAACGTTAATATTTTAGTGATACTGAGTGATACTACATATAGGCCTACATGTACTGATAATAAGTTATGAAGAATAACTATACTAGAAAGACAAAAATTTCTTCTAGATAATGACTTAAATGACTCAGAATACAAGCGTGTCTCACCATCTTGGTCCAGACACTGGTGGTCATGGTCTGCTCTTTCTCGTCCAGATCCAGATGTACGAGCCGGATCCCGAACTGTATCTCCACGGGGTGGGAGGCGTTCCGGACGGGGCGGGCGATCTTCCCGGCGGACTTGTAGCGGGCGAGTAGCCAGCTAATCAGGCGGCTCTCCTCCGACACCTCATCGCCGTCCGAGCTAGTAATACACAGTGTCGTATGTTACAGTGTAGACACATACTTGATATGTGCAGTATACGTGAAAGCAATACCGAGTATGTCTGAAATATCCCGAACAATAACACCGAGTCCTTTATTCAATCACCTAAAAAATGTACGACAAAATCGGGAAATATTAATGAATTACAAGAAGCCCTTGTGGTAATAAATATTGTGACAATAAATATTACAACACGCCATAATACATTATGGTGGGCAGATTCCACGGGCATTGCATCGTGTCTGGAAAATGTTGCAGTGGCTTTGTTCATTGCTTGTGGCAATGAAACCACGGAAGTAAAAAGGGTCTAGGAGACTAGAAGAGTGAAAATCAACATGCGATGGATCTTTTCTGTAAATGATTGAGCCATAGCACTGTAAATGAAACAAACAATACTAAAATCAGCTTAATACTGATGATGTTTTCATTCAGTCTGGGACAAGCACACAATCACTGATACGAAATGTAGTACCGAATACAGCCGTATCGTATCACAGAAATATATATTTTTTTCATAATCAACAATTTACTGATGTGCTGTTGAGTTCAGTGGTGATATTTCATACCAAGCTCCTGCGCAGATGTACAAGTCGTATGCCATAGACCTTAATGTGGTTCATGTTGTTGCATTGTTACTGTTAGTTGATTTTTGCAATCAGTCCCATTCTCATACACACAAAAACATGAATAATACAAACGATTCCATTCATGATGTGTTGTGACGAAAATAACCCGAAACCATTAAACTGATACCAAACACGTTCTTTTCGTAACTACATTTTCGTGTCACGTTTATACACTGAAAACCAAAAAGTATGGACTTAGGCCTACACGTAAACTGCGATGCTGATTGAAATACTAGTCAAATTAATAATGACACTTTAAGTCAACACACAGCACAGTAATACACACTTGTCGTGATAATATGTAGGCTCATATTCAATGGTATTCACAACATCATTGAAGCCATTGTCCTAAAGATGTTGATTCAAACACACAAAAAACAAACAAACAGAAAACGAGACAATCAGAGATTGCAGACCCTCGCCCTTCAGATTTAGTCACTAAAATTAAAGCTGATAACCTTTGAATTTCCAACGTGTGCGATAATCGGGGATCATGGTCATACGACAATTGGTCATATATCAAATGGTCAGGAATTGGCGATAGAAAAATACAAAAATCATGGGAGGATTAATCAATAATAAAAGTAGAGTTCCTGCGATTTCTCTATTTTGACCATATTCTCGGCCACGGCCTGAATCCATGACACCGACCTTCCAAAATTTGCAGGCTCACTCGGATTTATACTTTGCAAAATATTCTATCGAATATCTTCAATGGTTTCTGAATTATTACTAACTGAAATATTACGAATCGGTAATTTCAGCTGATGACCCTTACATTCTCGACCTTGGGCGATAATGGGGAATTTTGATCGTACGACCATTGGTTATATAGCAAATGATGGAGAATTGACCACAGAAAAATAGAAAATTATTAGGAAAAATTGATCATGAATATAAACGGAGTTATTGCAATTTTTCGATTTTGACCTCTTCTGTGACCTTGACCTTGTCGTACAATATTAAGCTGTCAAATTTCACCACAATGTTTCTACTACCAAGGTACATCTCATGAACGAAAACGGTTCAAACAGATTGATATCTGGCTTCACAATATGGTCTCGAATCTCCGAACACTCACAAGTAAAAAAATCATGACCCCCAAATTTTCGAGCTCGGGCGATAATTGAGAATTTTGGTCTTAAGACCACCGCTATACAATCGGGAATTGGCCAAACAAAAATACAAAAGTGGGTTGAAAATTTAATATTGATTAGAACCGGAGTTATAGCCAACTATGTGATTTTCTTTTGTTGTTGCCGTTTTTATCCGATTTTGACAAAATTTGAGGAGGAACGAGCCACTGACATACCGCTTCATTCATATAAATTTCACATCGATCGGACCATTCATTTCCGAGTTATGCTCGCGGACAGACAAACAAACAGACAGACCCAAATTTTTTACGGGGGCGACGGTAAAAACAAAACAATAGAACCCCAAAAATTCGATTATTGTGTTTCTTGTGGTGCGAATAATATGACACAAAGACTCGGCTAATGGATTATTGTGGGAAGATAAATGGTGATGTATGACCTCTATAAACGTATTCATCATCTGATCACACAAAGACCAAGGGTCCAGCAAACAGTACCGACCGCTGTAGCAACCAACGACCTAGTGTGCTATAAATCCACAATAATACATTTATACTCGCCGCCTAATAAAAGCGAATGGCTTTGTAAATCCCTCGATGTGCAATACCATTAAACATTGCTGTCATATTGCAATCTAACTGCTACTTCTCTGGCCGATCTCTTGTGATTTGTGGCGTTTTTACACTTTCTATCCATGACCCGCTGGGTATGCCACTCAGAAGGATGTTAAACTACAACAGAGTTTATTGCCCTGTATTCCTGAATCCCTCGCCACGCTAAAAACTCGCTATTTTTCAGACGGAAGATATAAGTATAAAATTTACTCTTCCTTCTTGTCACTTCTGCACTGAAGGAAATATCTAGTCATTATTTAACCTTTTCGGTGCAATAATAGCAACAATATGTGCTGAAGGGCTGGAAGAGACTGGGAAACCTTCAGTACTTAACAAATTATTTTGAAACGAGGACTAGGAACCCATCAGCATATGATCCAAAATACAAATACATACATCTTATACAGGCAGAAGTTGATATTGCAACACTCTTTGCAATACATCATATAATGTACATGAATACAACTTGTTAGATGGATGAATAATGTTCTACGTGTGTGCACACTAACAATGGGGTAGGACCGATTGTCCAATCATGGCACGAGTGTATGTTAATATGACACGTTCGAAGTGACATGATGACAATATTGATCTTCATGGACATATGAACAATTAGGCTGTTATTATCCATAAGGTAATAGGCAGTTGGTAAGTACCCAATATTCAATTTTTATTTTTTTTTTTGTAATCAGGACGTCAACTGACATTATCACTTGGGGGCAGAAAATTGATGCAAATAAAGATCGAATTTATCAAGGCATAGGTATCACCATATGCCCTTGACTGTAACCTCTTATGCTCAACCTCACAAGGGACACGTCTCAGAAACACCCAAAAGCCTCCACGGAGGACAACGGAGACCTTCAGCCAAAACGAGGCAATTTACCCAATGTCAGTTGCACCCCGCCGATGTTATACCTTCGCTTGTGATGGGATAACAAGTCCAAATGGGAAGATGCTTCTTGCTAATGTATGCACATGTGATGGCTATTACAAAAACAATTCGTAGGGGAAAAAACATTTGAAAAACATTAATGCTAGATTATGAACCATTGCTAGTCATCTCATTCGCACGTATCAAATAAATCAATATTCTGGCCTTGAACAGTTTTGCGCATGGCCACTCGTCACTGTAATAATGGCATGCATGCTGGTAGATGTCAACTCATCAACACAGCAATGTTGACAGTAAAGTCCAGATAAAATAACATGTCCACAAAATTGATGACGGTTCAATACTGAAAGATAATTACCAATAATCAGACTTCGAGATATAATTGATTGGTGGGCAAATTGCAGGTTTGTCATTCCACAAGTATAGTGCTAATAAACATGTATTGCATAATAATCAGAGGTATATTAATATTCACCTTTCGGATGCATGAGTTTGTAATCCCACACAGAGTGCTATTCCATAGGTCAATGCGATCGTTCTGTGCAACATGTTCATTCCATTTAGGCCAATTTTCGAATATTCATCCTCTAGCGTTCGTCCGCTGTCACTGCAGCCAAGACTGTCACAAATGTGTCCTTTCTACTTGCCAGACGGAGTGTCGCCGGCGGACAGCTGACAAGTAGCTAGCTCGCTGGCTGGTGCCTCAGGTTTTATTTTCCGCTGCTTTCCATCTTCAGCCTGTAAGTTATCACCGAAATAATCATCGAACCCACGTGTCAATGTTGCACAGTGACAGTTCATAACAATATTGTTTTTCTAGATCACTGTCCCGTTTCATGAATCATCTACATTCAATACTATTTGAATATTAGCCACAGCTTGGTACTTTTGTTTAATACCACACTTAGCAGGCAATTCTCTCTGCGAACGACCACAAAACCCATCTTCAATGTAGAGCACTGCAGGGAAGTATGCTCAAACCCGCGTATCACCATCACCATGAGTGAAGCACGTCGTCTCACTGAGCTATTGCTCTCCAGGTCTACGGGGGTTTCATAGCACGGTTGCTTGTCAAATATGCAGACAATGAAATGATGCCATCAACGCCCGACAAGTTTTGGCATCAGTATCATCAGGTCATATCTGAACATTCCCTTTCAACCACGTCATTAGCCCTGACAATAATGTATTTTTCGTAAAATAGCGTCCATTGTTTGTTGAAATATATTTTGTCTATTTGCTGATTTATATAATCTAAGTCTAGTTCAGTGACTATGCGAGACTAATTTTCCCGTAGTTAGATGGTATGTAACAGACCTAATTCTAACGTTTGGTCCATCATATATATGATTGTATGCGCAAATATCATGAGAAGGACGTGTGTTTGCTCGAGATTTGCCATCTGATTTCAGTAATCCATTGACAGTTGTTCTGATCAAAGTGAATAGTTGCATTTCAGCAATCATTATTTCAAGCCACATTATGGTAACAGTATATCACTCCCAGACAGATGCCACATTTTCAGATTGATAAGGGAATTCCCTTTAGTGCTGCTATGTGTCCTGATCTGGCCGTTCAGTACGATTTGATGTCTTCACTGCTGGGCGTAATATAATATAGCTGCTACAGCTTGTGTTATAAGTTTTGACCTCCCTAACATCATCTGCTCACACATAGAACAGGGTCCAACAAACACCAGAGCCAGTGCATACATTACGGACAAAAAATACACTCGGTATCTGCTCACTAACAGAGCAAGGTCCAGAACACCGGGAAAGTATTTCCAGGTAACACGTGATCATCTATTTTCTCTCCAGGTCGCACTAGATTTTTCGCATAATCTATGGACGCGAAACAGCAAATTGATGCTCACCTCCAGTTCAATCACATAAATACTGTTTATCAAAGTTCATCTTTCCAAAAGTATCCAATTGATATTCCCACTTACAGTTAGGCATGACTGATCAATTTGCCATCTGGGTGTTTAGTATCGAATGGTAGTCTTCGTGCCCCATTCTTCGCAAATCCATCATCACGCGAAGGCTCACAATTGAGCAGAGACTGGGAACTGTCATAAAAGCATGTCTGCTGAAATAATATGACGAGGTCTTTTGCACACATGCAAATGTGTTTGCTTCGTACAATTTTTCGGCATTAAAACTAAAGATATTAAAGATATTAATTGATCATCCATGTAGAGTAGGAGTACAACATGCTGTGTGCCAATATTTGTGGGAGTCGTATTTGGTACATGCCATAGATATGTGTAATAGCCAGTATAAACAACGTAGGGCAAAAATACACATGGTAATATATAGACGATTTATATAGACGATTTAAATGGCGATAGAAGGTGATCAGCATAACCCTATCATTAAGGAACATTGAATTTTGTATGAAGTATATTATCAATACACATATATATCCATACCGTGCTTTTTTGGGAGATGGAAACGAATTCAAGATTTAAAACAAAATCTTAAAATAGCAGAAATTTCTCAAAAAATGCAAAAAATCTCTCAAACAAACTAATTAACGTTTGGCCATATATATACATGTACTAGCAAGTGACTGTTCTATCACGCTTGAGATCCAGCTATTATATTGCTGAAAAAACAAACCTTGGCTGAACAGGTAACCCTTTACTAAAACAACTAGCCTTTTGTGCCGGATTACCATCCCCTTACTGCAGGTAATATATAATCTCATATATTATGTAATATATGTATGTAATATATAAACGCGTTGACCTTCACTTTTGTGTATATGACTAATGATCATATACAGGCTAGCAAATAACACGGGATAGTTCCCACACTTTTTTTTTTAGTATAACGATTTGTCTCTCCTTCAGATGAACACACTCCCTAATATGATCGTATGCAGCGAAAGAACAGCCAGCAAAGGAAATTATATTTTGCTCAGAAACAATTTCTTGAGCATTGCTTTCAGTAATTAGAAGAATGATAAAGATAAATAATATTTTATAACAATCTGTGCCACAAAAATATATTTTGATATATTTTTGTTATTTTTTATTTCTCGCAAAGGACTTTTTAAATTCTAATACCACATACCATTAAAAGAGCACAAACGTATATTCCATTTACATTGTGTTATGAGGTAATAATTAAACCAAAACAATTAATCTTGAATCAAACACTTTCGTATTAAAACTGCAAGTATATGTTTGTGTCACGTGTACACGCTAAAAAGCCCCACATTTTTGATAAAGACCGCACTGACTGTTAATAAATATGGGAGTATTCTCTTTATTTTTATAGAGTTGTATATAAGCTGTTCCATGGAGGAAATCACTAGATCTTCATATTACCTCTGTGCCGTGTGATATTTCAATACAGAGCACGGCGCAGTCACACACATTCAGTCTGGTTGTGGCAATATGTGCGCTCATAGTCAAGGATTTTTAACATTGTAGCTAATCTCAGAGAAGCTGCTTGCATCATGGAATAACGAATGAAATAAACCAGAGCACCCATTCAGTGGTTGTAATCACTGTTGTTTGAATAATATGGCTCAACGACTCAGCTGATGGAGTATTGCTGGGAGAGGAAATGTAATGGTGTCCTCTAATATCTATATAATTGGTATTATACAGCAAATATAACATTCACTTTAACAGCATTGTACCTATGTTTGCAATGAATCCACCTTCCTGAAATGTGTATGTATGTATGTAATATATCTGGTCTATGTGATGTATATGGTGGAACCTATAAACATGATAAATACCGATCACTAGTATGTTGTCTTTCAATATTCAACGACCTTACCACATTCCCTGATAAGGAGGAATCATTTCGTATCCCTCGATGTACATCGCTATTGATTGAGCATCGCTCTGCATCATGAGATATAATGGGATATAAATGCTATGTTGGACAATTCTCTTGTGATTTGCAGCATTATTTCACTTTTTATACATGGCCCACCAGAATGTTTTGTTGCTGTGCAAGACTCCAGTAGTGTTTACTGCGCTGTATCCTTGAATCCCTCACCACACTGAGGCCTCTGTGAATAGTAAAACCGACTCTCCCTTACTTTCACTTCCTCACCGTTGCTTTACTAAATATTTTCCACAGTAACAGAAATCAAACAAAGCACCACGAAGGAAAAATGTTATCTGATAATAGGCAATGTTCAAACTACACGTGGTATATGACAATGCTTGTCTACATGTACAATGCAGCTTCACACAGCCATAATTTTTGGTGGGATCGCAGTGTACAATGTAGGGCGATGCAATATTAATAATAGTTTCATTGCTCTACATATAACAAGATCAAGACGTCCACTGATATGTTTACACTGAAGACAAAACAGTTTATCAACCTCCGCGGGCGGAGAACGAAGACCTTCAGCCAAAACGGAATATTTTGCAATGTACACGTTTATTTCTGGCCGAGAATCGAAATCTGATCTCAGAAATCGATCAAATTTTGTTCTAGTCGCATTTGCATTGTGTGAATGTCGTAGCAACATTCACACAATAACGTAATAAACGTTATTGTAATAACACAATAACTTATTATTATATTATTATAATTATTATAATTATTATTACACAATAACGTAATAAACGTAGCAGTGTCGGTGTCACTGCTGGCGGACGTTAAATCTGTCCCCGAGGATACCATCAACTCAGTAGCCTTTTGGCTATTGATTAGGTACTTATGTACTTGTCATATATCTGTTCCATGGGGTTTGTTTCGGATTTCTAAAATTTTTTCATAGGTTGTTGAGCAGTTGTATACTAATTCCATCAGGTGTACAGTAGAAACAACTACATTTAACACACTGTCTGCCCCTGATGACGCCAGTGTGTCTTTGGATAAGCTATTTGGTCGGGCTTTGTTTCTATTGCAAAATGTTGAATTTTACGTTTGTTATTGGCATCATCAAAATCTACTGTATTTGTGGTAATAGATTGATACCTACATTCTATTCCAAGGACGTTGCAACAGAATGTCGCTCTCAGACAGATGCCACAGTTTTGGATAAATACAGGAAATTTCCCATAGTGTAATGTGTCCCCATCCGTTCATTCTGTGTAGTATAATGGATTCACCGCTGGTCGTATTATGGTTGTCTTTAGATGGTACATTAGATGTCTTTAGATGTGCTGACTCACTCTAACAATACCTGCTCACACAAAGAGCTAGTGTTCAGCAAACATCTCAATCACTTTTGACAACTGGGTCCAAAACAAGATCGGGTCATCCATCTGCGCTACAAAATATTCGGGGGTAAGACGTGATCATCTATTTTCTATATTTGCCGTATTATCAATAAAGATGAATCAACCACTCAATCCAGTACTTGCACAATTGTACATGTTACAATTCAGATCAATGAAAACAACTAGTATTTTCAGTTAATAGTTACGCTTCTGATTAATCAGCATAGGTAACCGAAAAACACAAACGGTTTGTATAGAGATAAAATTCATCTACATAGATGGAGCTGGGCTCAAAAATGTTAGTCATTACCATTGTGACAAAATTATTGGAATTTTATTAGCTTTTTTACTAATTAATGCGGCAATATATAGACATGGACTAGCAAGCTGGAGATGACTGATCTTCCGATAAATTGTCCAGCTCTTTATATTAGCTGAGAAAACCATCCTTGACAGTCGAGTATATGGCGATTTGAATGACTAGTCATTTGTACGAGACCTATTGGCACCATCATTCAAAAGCACAAACTTCACCGGACCATTTATCATGAAAGCAATAACAACAATTATAATGCATATATCAACGCGTTGGTCTTTTCTTTTGTGTGCGTGACTATTTCTACCTACAGTAATGACATACAGGGTAGCGAATGTAATAACAGGAATAACGCCTCAATGAATACACCAGAAGCTGCTGTCCAAGTCGCAACCAAGATCCAACATTTGCCGCTCTTTATTGTAGTATAACATATGATTATTATGAAAACATATGATTATTATCTGACGCATGGCTCAGAAATCCTGCACAATCGTTGTCAGTCAGTACATTCTGTATCTCCACAATCTGTATATGGAGTGTTCAGCTTTAACCGGAGACAAATGTCCAGATCATCAGATTAGTCCTACAGGAATACATTTCACAGACCCTGAGAGGTTTACATCCCACCACAAATGTATATCTTCTGTATTATAGGAAGACGGTTATCGATATCTTGGCTGTTAGGACCCTCATGTTTTATTTGCTGTCACATAAGATGACCATCTCACTAGACGGATCGCTGTGAGAAGTGACTTATATGCTTCACCCATACCACTACCACACACTTGTCATATCTTCTCCCTGCTCGACACGAGACATTGGATCCACCAAGCAACTAGAGATCCAAGAAGTCTTGCATAATTGGGGTCAGAAGTATGCTCTTCAACCAGAATGCATGTAGGACTCATGAATAATTTCAGTGATGTATTCATGCTATACTTGATTTTCATGTTTTATGAGTACTAACATCTATTTGCATAATCCATGAAGGATCGTTTTCCCTTGAGGCTTTGTCCTCCGCTTCTGCACTCCACCCGGCTAGGTTCACAAGTCACAACCATCTATCATCACCCAATATATTGCTCTTACACCCACCGTTTGTGCAAAGAAGGTTCAAGTTCATGTATACTTACCAACTTCATATTCATATGACCCCTATATGTGGCAATGGATTCATGTTTAATGCAAAATTGCAGGAGTTGTGTTATTTAGTTATCAGTACTACTACTGATTCAAGGACAACGTATTGCAACGTACTTGTGTTTCCATATTGTCCGTTTAGCTTTGAACACCCAATAAACCAACTGATGACTTCATGGAAGACGGTTTTATATATGGAAACATCACTTTCCGTTCCTTCTGTTGCACCCCGTGACTCACTGGGCACCGACTCACATAACGGATCACATAACGGATCTTCTATGCCATAATTTGCTACTTGTGACAGTCATGCTGCATACACCCCTAACTGAATGCCACAACACACGTGGGGAATTTCTCTTCTGTATTCCAAAAGTGCGATGATTTGCCAATTGAAACACAAGCCTTCTGATATGATTGACAATTACTAAAGGGGTCAATTCTTTGATTTCCAGTCGATCAGAAATACAACATGTGTTTTATATTTTTTGTGACAAAGAAACTTGATGCTTGATATCTGTGCTACATTGACTTGATATATGTGTAGGATAGAATTCGATTTTACACACTTGTATTGAATCTTCTGCCAACCACCGATTCCAATATTTTAGTGTGGCTGCTTGCCAGAACTTGTATGTGATAATAAATAATAAACACACTGTTGTCAAGTATAACGTACAAGCACAATCCACAAGCTTTCCAGCATTAAGCGTGGCTGGGAAATGTTGCTGTGACATTTTGTATTGTCTCTGGCAATAAAACTATGACCAATATAACCGTGCAGCTAAAACATGCGAAATTAAAAAGGATTTTCCAAACATATTCGTGTAACTTGAGGACTGCAATCAACATCACATTGATATCTACTGGAAATGACAATAGTACGGAAAGCTAATCGTGCAGCTAAAACATGCGAAATTAAAAAGGATTTTCAAAAAATATTCGTGTAACTTGAGGACTACAATCAACATCACATTGATATTTACTTGAAATGACAATAGTACGGAAAGGATGAACACTATTCTCATTCTTAAGAATAAGTCTCATTCTTATGTATCCAAATACCCAAAACCATCGAAATATTAGTATTTTCACCGCAAGTGTGTTATCGTATCTGTTCATAAAAAATACTTATATAAGAATACACAGGTGTATTCTTTATTGTTTTGAATTACAGCTGCTATATTGTTTGAGGCAGATTTACAGATCTTTATATTACCCCCTGTGCAGTGTAGCAGTCCAGTAGATCACACAGCACATTCACACAAACATGTTGTGACAATATGTGCACTTATAGTCAAGGACGTTCACCACAATAGTGAAGGTAATGTCTGAGAGACGATGCGTCGATCACGCATACTAAAACCAGAAACAAAGGCCGTGTTCCCTGTCGTCTGAATAACATACCACAGTTAATGAATTATTATGGAAGATGAATGGTGATGTATGGCCTCTATATACTTGTAGAGCACCTGATCAGCCAACCCACTGTCCTATATATTGCGATCTAACTGCTACTTTGGTCAACACTCTTGTGATTTACAGAGTTTATACAATTCCCATCCACGACGCACTAGGAAAATGATTTTTTGCTGTCACAAGGAATATGTCAAGACTCCAATAATGTTTATTGCCCTGTATCCCTGAATCTCTCACCATGTTAAGAGCTCTCGAGCATTCAGACGAACATTATATGCACATTGTATGACAATAAAACTCACTCTTCCTTTCTGTCATTTTGCACAGAAAGAAATATCTAGTCAATATTTAACCTTATGTCATGATACAATAATTGCAAAAATATGTCCACCCAAACCGCAGGATGCTGATCTTTGGTGCTGAACAGAAGAGACTGGGAAACCTCCAGTACATTTTTGTCACAAATTATTGTAACAAAGAGGCTGGGAACCCTTCAAATATGATCCAAAATATAAATACCCGCATTTATGCAAGCAATGCCCAAAAAGTTCACATTGCCACAATGTTTGCTATATACAACATGTATACTCTCACATGGACGAATGTTTTTCTACGTGTGCGTACACTAACAAAAAGGCACAACCGATTGCTCATTATGAATGAATGTTGAAACTGACACGATGGCAATTCTGTCCCATATGTTTCTGTGGTTTACAAATAGCAAGATCAGGACACCAACTGACATCTGGGGCATAAAATTGATGGCAAAAAGGCCGAATCTATCAAGGCATCACTATCCCAGATACCCTTAACTGTATAGTATGAGTGATCGTCACCGTAACCACTTACGCTCAACCTCACAAGGGACACGTCTCAGAAACACCCAGAAGTTTATCAGCCTCCTCGGAGGACAACAGAGACATTCAGCCAAAACGCGGTAAATTATCCAACGTCAATTGCACCTCCCCGTTGTTATACCTTCGCTTGTGATGCGATAACAAGTCCAAATGGGAAGATGTTAATTGCTAATGTCTACACATGTGATGGTTATTGCAATAACAGTTCGTAGGAAAAAAACATATGAAAAAAGCATTGATGTTAGATTATGAACCATTGCTATTCATCTCATTCACATGTATCAAATAAATCAATATTCTGGCCTTGAACAGTTTTGTACATGGCCACTCGTCACTTTAATAATGACACACATGCTAGTAGATGTCAACTCATTAATACAGCAATGTTGACAGTAAAGTCCAGAAAAAATAACATGTCCACAAAACTGATGACGGTTCAATGCTGAAAGATTACTACCAATAATCAGACTACGATACATAATCGAATAAGAAGTACCAAATAATCTCGACTTATTCAGAATGTTTGATTGATGGGCAAATGGCAGGTTTGTCATTCCACAAGTATTAGTGCTAATAAACATGTATTGCATAATAATCAGAGGTATATTAATATTCACCTTTCCGATGCATGAGTTTGTAATCCCACAAAGAGTGCTATTTCATACGTCAATGCGATCGTTCTGTGCAACGACATGTTCATCCCATTTAGGGCAATTTTCGAATATTCATCCTCTAGCGTTCGTCCGCTGTCACTGCAGCCAAGACTGTCACAAATGTGTCCTTTCTACTTGCCAGACGGAGTGCCGCTGGCGGACAGCTCACAAGTAGCTAGCTCGCTAGCTGGTGCCTCAGGTTTTATTTTTCGCTGCTTTCCTTATTCAGTCTGCAAGGAATCACAGAAATAATCATCGAACCCACGTGCCAATGTTGCAGAGTGACAGTTCATAACAATATTGTTTTCTGGATCACTGTCCGTTTCATGAACGATCTACATGTAATACTCTTTGAATATTAGCCACAACTTGGTACTTTCCATCCTCTTTTGTTTAATACTACACTTAGCAGGCAATTCTCTCTGCGGACGACCACAAAAGCCATCTTCAATGTAGAGCACTGCAGGGAAGTATGCTCAAACCCGCGTATCACCATCATCATCGGTGATTGAGTGAAGCACTTCGGCTCACTGAGCTACTGCTCTTCAGGTCTACGGGGACTTTCATGGCATGCTTCCTTGTAAATAATACACACTATAAAATGACGGTGAAATGATGTCCATTGATTGTTCAAAAAGTTTTGTCTATATGCTGATTTATATAAGCTGGTTGAGCATATATGCGAGAACTAACTTTCCCGTAGTTAGAGTGTATGTGAGAGACCTAATATCAGAAGGACATGTGTGTTTGGTCGAGATTTGCCATCTGATTTCAGTATAATCGATTGGCGGTTGTTCTGGTCAAAGTTATAATGTGAACAATTACATTTAAGCAAATATTGATTTAGGACCGCTTTACTGTAACAGTGTATCACTCCCTGACAGACGCCACATTTTCAGATTGATAAGGAAATTCTCTTTAGCCCTGCTATGTCCTGATCTGACCATTCAGCATAAGTTGATGTCTTCACTGCTGGACGTACTATAATTTAGCTGCTATAGCTTGTGTTACTATTTGGCGGTGATACGTGATCATCTATTTTTTCTCCATATTCAACTAGATGTTTCGCACCATCTATAAACGCGCAACAGCAAATTGATGCTGACCTACAGTTCATTCAGAAGATCAATGTTTTTCCAAGTTGATATTTCCACGAGTGATCCAATTGATCTTCCCACTTACATTGGTAAGACATGACTGATCGATCGACTTGGACTGATCGATTTGCCATCAGGATGTCTAGTGGATATTGGCAGTGTTCGTTTTCCATTCTTTGCAAATCGATCATCACACTGAGGGCTCACATTCATCAGATATGGTCGGAACTCGGAACTGTTATGTAATGAAATCTGGTAATCAGGCCTATTTGCATACAAGCAATTCTGTTTACTTTGCTAAGTGTGTAATCATACAATTTTTAGGCACTGGAGCTTTTATTTTAAAGAAATTCATTCAACGCCCACTCGCCCATGCAGAATAGGAACATAACATGAAGGGTATCGTGTTTGGTAAATGACAGGGATATGTGTAATAGCCACTATAAACAACGTAGGACAATAAACATGGTATTAACTAGAACGTTTAGGTCTTAGTAGATGATAAGCATAAGCCTAAAATTGATGGACATTGAATTATTTTGTTGACAGCATCTTTATCGATGGACCTAATACCCATACAGTGCCAACCCAATTGATGTAAGTATCAATCTATCACCACTAATATAGCCAAATTCCTATTACCACTAATATAGCCAAATATAGCCAAACAGAAACAAAGCCCCACCAAACAGTTTATCAAAAGACACACTGGTGTCCTCAGGGGCAGACAGTGTGCTAAATGTAGTTGTTTCCACTGTACACCTGATGGAATTAGTATACAACTGCCCAACAACTTATGGAAATACTTTTAAAATCCGAAACAAACCCCATGGAATAGATGTATGACAAGTACATAAGTACCTAATCACAAGCCAAAAGGCTACGGAGTTGATGGTATCCTCGGGCACAGATTCAACGTCCACCAGCAGTGATACTGGCTCAGTGGTATGAATGTAAGTATCAATTTATTACCACCAATATAGCCAAATTTTGATGATTCCAATAACAAACGTAAAATATATTTTGAACCAGAAACAAAGCCCCACCAAACAGTTTATCAAAAGACACACTGTGACACACTTTCCATTTCGGGAAATGAAAACGATTTGATTAAAAAATAACTTTTATTGAAGTACCAGAAAAGTACGGAGCCCCTGAGGTGACATACCAGATATATTTATTAATCCGTGCGCACGAATTAGTAAACCGTGCGCACGAATTAGTTAACCGTGGCCACGAATTAGTAAACCCTGCGCACGAATTAGTAAACCGTGCGCACAATTTAGTAAACCGTGACCACGAATTAGTAAACCGTGGCCACAAATTGGTAAACCGTGCGCACGGATTACCTTAACTAATCTGTGGGCATGATTTAACAATCCGTGGGCACGATTTAATAAATCGTGGGCACGATTTAACAATTCGTGCGCACGAATTAGTATTTCGTGGCCACAGATTGGTATAACTAATCCGTGGGCACGATTTACCAATTCGTGGGCACGAATTAGTATTTCGTGCCCACAGATTGTTAATTCGTGGCCACGAATTGTTAAATTGTGCACACGGTTTGGTAAATCGTGCGAAACCGTGCGCACGGATTAATAAATGTTTTCGGTATGTCACCTCAGGGGCTCCGTAGAAAAGTTATCATCTCTCAAGCAAACTAAATATCGTGTGGCAATATATAGACATGGACTGGCTAGTGACTGTTCTATCACGTTTGCGATCCAGCTTTCATAAATAGCTGAAACAAACAAACCTTGCCTCATAACCCTTCACTAGAACGACTAGCTTTTCGTACCGGCTCGCTATCCCTTCAATGCAAGTGGTATAATTCTGTTCATTATATCAGATAATAAATCAAGGAGATGGCCTTCGCTTTTGTGTATGTGACTATTTCTGCCTGCAGTAATGATGATATACAGGCTAGCAAATGCAATAGCTCGGGACAGTTTCTACACTGTTTTGTAGTATCACGACTGTCTCACCTCTCAGATGAACACATTCCCTGATAAGATCGTATGCAACAGCTAGCAAAGGGAATTAAATTTTTTAACATAGGCACAATTGTCAGAAGCAACAAGTAAGTGAGTAATTATGAGAATAATATAGATAAATACACATTTTATAAAAAGCTCTTGCAGAAACATATTTTTTGGTACATTTTTGTTCTTTATTATTTTTAATAAAGATTTCTCACCCTAACGCCACATGATATTACAAGTACAGGAACGTATGAATTCATTCACATTGTGTTATGTGGTGAAATTAAAACCAAAGCCATTAATCTTGAATCAAACACATTATTACCACAAGTGCATTATTGTGTCACGTTTACATAATGACAACACCCAAATCATTGATGAAAATATTCTCCTTATTTTGTTTATAGCTGTTTCAATGATGGAGATGCTAGAGGAAAATTAATAGATCTTCATATTACCTCTGTTCAGTGTGATATTCCAGTACAGCCCACGGCATACTGGTCGTGGCAATATATGTGTTCGTGTCAAGGACATTGAACATTGAATCTAATCTCAGGGAAGCTGATCACGAATGAAATAAACCAGAAGACCTCTTTAGAGGTTGTAATCCTTGATGTTTAAATAATATGTCGCAACGACTCGGCTAATGGATTCTTGCTGCAAGACCAATTGTAATGTATGTCCTCCAATCTGAATATACATGATATTATACATAAAGTATAACATCCACTGTAATATGACTATGAATTGTTACTGGACTGTGTAATCTGGTCTGTATGATGTACATGTATATGGTGGATTATATGAACACCGATTACTATTATGTGGTATTTGAATATTCAACGATAATATCTCCAGCCCTCCTGAAGATAGAGGAATGGTTTTGTATCCCTCGATGTACATTGCTTTACTATCATGAGTTTGGCTCTACATCTTGCGATATGATGGGATATAAATGTTACGCTGGACATTTCTCTTGTGATTTGCATCATTACTTCACTTTTTATACATGACCCACCAGAATGTTTTGTTGCTGTGCCAGACTCCAGTAGTGTTCATTCCGCTGCATCATTGAATCCCTCACCACACTGAGGCCTCTGTGAATAGTAAAATGGACTCTACCTTTCTAATAAAGAGTGAAACTCTCCCTTATTGTCACATCCTTACCGTTGTTTTACTAAATATTTTCCACAGTAACAGCAACCAAATACAGCACCACGAAAGAAAAAAAATGTTTTATCTGATAATAGGCAATGTTCAAAGTACAATAGCATATGACAAAGCTTGTCTACAAGTACAGATGGACAATGAAGCAGCATACAGTTATAATCTATACTGTATGGTGGGATCATGAGTGTACGGTGCAGGGCGATGCAATATTAATAATATTTTCATTTCTCTACACATAACAAGATCAGGACGTCCACTGCCATCTTTACACTGAAGACAAAATATACAGTTCATCAACCTCCGCGAGCGAAGAACGAAAACCTTCAGCCACAACAGAACATTTTGCAATGTACACGTTTATTTCTGACCGAGAATCGAAATCTGATCTCAGAAATCGATCAACTTTTGTTATAGTCGCATTTGCATTGCGTGAATATCGTAGCAACATGTACTTTCTATTCCAAGGACGTTTCACTGCAACAGAATGTCACTCTCAGACAGATGTCACAGTCTGGGATAAAGACAGGAAATTCCCCATAGTGTTATGTATCCCTATCCGTTCACTCTGTGTAGTATAATGGATTCATCGCTGGTCATATTATAGTTATCTTTAGATGCCACAGCTGGTGTGCTGACCCACTCAACAATACCTGCTACCACAGAGAACAAGTGTTCAGCAAACATCTCAATCACCCTTGACAACTGGGTCCAAAACAAGATCGCGTCATCCATCTGCGATACAAAATATTCGGGGGTAACACGTGATCATCTATTTCATCGCAAAAATTAAAGATGTATCAGCCACTTATTGCAGTACTTGCACAATTTTACATGTTACATTCAGATGAATGAAAATAATTGGTATTTTCTGGTAATAGTTACGCTTCTGAATAATAAGCATCGATAACCGTTGCCAAACACATATGGTTTGTACAGAGATAAAATTCATCTACATAGATGGAGCTTCGCTCAAAAATGTTAGTCATTACCATTTTGACAAAAACTTTTTTTTACTGATTTATGCGGCAATATATAGACATGGACTAGCAAGCTGGAGATGACTGATCTTTTGATGAAATGTGAATTGGAGCCTCGTGCTTTATTAGCTGTCACATAAAAGGACCATCTCACTACGCAGATGTTGTGAGAGGTGAATCCATTGGATGGATCCAATGAATCGAGACATTGGATCCATCAAACAGCTGTAGAGATCCAAGAAAAATCTCGTACAAATGGGGTCAGAAGTATGCTTTTCAACTAGAACGTATGTAGGACTCTATGTCAGTGAATTTTTCATGCTATATTTGTTTTTTCATGTTTCACGAGTTCACCATCTATTTACATAATCCATGAAGGATAATTTTCCCTTGAGGTTTCACTCTCCGATTCTGCACTCCACCCGGTTAGGTTCACAAGTCACAACTATCCATCAACATCCGTCACATTGCTCTTATAGTGTAACGGTTAACCGAGCGAGCGTCTGTCTTTTCCTTCAAATCTTGCATCAGAGCAGCAGCGAGATGATGACTCATACACACAACACCATGTACAGTCTTACATGCTTTATTTACATCCGACATAAAATATATATAGTTTCCAAATGACACAAAATATGTATATAATCCAAATAACTATTCATCAATGGGCATAAAACACAGCCCCAAAAAATTCTCTGCCTCAAAAGGCCTCAATGTATACCCAGAATATAACTATTTGCCAGGCCTAACTCGACCTAAAACTGCCTAAATGTGGCCCAGAAAATATATGTGTCCAAAATTTGTGCTCCGCCTAACTTAGCCTAAAATATTTGTGTCCAAATTTTGTGTTCCGCCTAACTTGGCCTAAGTATTATGTCCCAAAATATATTATCCGCCTATGCTGGCCTAAAATAACCAAAATATTTGTGGCTCCCATATGTGTATAACTGTAGCTCCAAGATGTATCTCCAGGCAATAGGTAGCTCCAATCCAGTGAGTGTTGCTCCAGATCATATGTGTAGCTCCTACAGCCCTGCTGGTCGATCTCCTGTGCCAGGTGTTGCCCCTTGCCCCGCTGGGCTGCAGACCGAAAATTTCCCCTGGGAGCGCTGCTTAAATAGACTGGCTCCAGAACCAGGTCACGGTAACCCAGATCGGGTTCAGGGGTCAATTATGCAATATTCTGGCTCAGATTGAGGCCAGAATTCCCAGAATGCCAGGCGTTAATAGCCTCTCCACTTCCGGTTTAGCCACGCTAGAATTGCTCCCAGGAAAATTCAAATAGCGAAAGAAATATGCCCTAATATCCCCTAAATTATGTTTCCCCAATGAATTCCCACACCCTGCCCCGTAAATAAATGTATAGGTTGAGATAATTATGCCTCCCAGGCATTAAAATCACTCTCGAAGCGGCCGGCCAAAAGGTAAACAAATTGACCGTCGCGCCCCCTGGCGAATGCAATAAAACCGCATGGGATACGGCCGGCAGCTGGCAAAACATAAACAAACTAAATCACGGGAAAAACTGTATTAACTGCATCAACTATGCTCAAATTAATGAGCCATCGTAATAAACTTGTGTTGATTCCTATCAACAACCAACCCCAAGTGTGGATATGACTGCCCTCCCACGAAAATTGGCAAAATCTCAGGCAAAGTGCCTACCCCCAGAGACCTAATCGTCACACTAGCGTCCGCTTGTGCAAAGGAGGTTCATGTACGCTGGTCAACTACATTTTGAAACGACCCCTTTGTGTGGCAATGGGGTATTGTTTACAGGAGTCATTATTACATGTAATTTATTGGTAGTATTCCTGATAGCATTCGCTCACTTTCAAGGAAAACCTTTTGCAAACATTTTTTTTTCTGTTATGCCAAAGCATTGTCTGTTTATCCATATTGTCCGTTCAATTTTGAACACACAATAAGACAGCTGAGCTAATGGAAGACGGCATTATACGTGTATATGAGGCCATCAGTTTCCGTTTATTCTGCTGCACCCCATGACCTATTCACACAAGAGACAATGTGGACACTGAACATATCTTCTATGCAACAAATTGCTGATTGTGACAACCATGCTGCATACATCCCTCATTGTATGCCACAATACAAATGTAAAGTGATCCATCCATATTCTAAGAATTCCCTGACTTGCTAATTGAATCACAGTGCTAATAATTTGTGTTTATGGTTGGGAAATGTTGCTGTGGCTTTGTTCATTGTCTCTGGCAATAAAACTACGGCCAACATAATCGTGCGGATATATAAAATGCCTAAGTAAAAATGACTATACAAAATTCATGTTACTTGAGGACTGCATTCAACAGCGCATGGATATTACTCTGGAATTACAATAATACGGAAAGAACGAACAGTATTTTTGAAGCATGTCTCCTTATGAGAACCTGACTAGCACGAACGATTCCACCAACATGTCCTGGAACTTGAAACCAAATCCATTAAGACATTAGTATTTTCAGCGCAAGTGTGTTGTCTGTTGATGAATACACATGTGTATTTCATTATTGTTTTGAATTACAGCTGCTATACTGTTTGAGGCAGACTTACAGATCTTTATATTACCTCTGTGCAGTGTAACATCCCAGTATAGCACACAGTGTAGTGACACATGTATGTCGTGACAATCTGTGCACTTATAGCCAAGGACATTTACTGCAACATTGAAGATAATCTATGAAACACGCTGCTTCCATCACGAATAATAATACCAAAAAAAACAATTTACAGCTCCTGTTTCTTGTTGTCTGACGAAATAACAACGACTTATGATATGTCACAATGAATTATTGCTCTCTATATATAACCTACTCACATAAAGACCACTATAGACAACCAGGGACCTACTGTGCCATAAATTCGTATTGTTGAATTGTATATAAATAACACATCTACGGTATATTAGCAGCCATCTCAACATGAATATAACTTTAAATCCCCTGATATACACATGGCCATTAAACCTAGCCATACATCTTCGAAAATGCGATATAGCTGTATTGCTGGGCAATTATCTTGTGACTTGCAGCTTTGGTTCACCTTCTATCCATGGCTCACTGAGAGAATGGTTTGCTGCTGTGCCACTCGGAAGTCTTTACACTCTAGCAGTGTTTAGTCTGCTGTATCCTTGAACTCCTCACCACACTAAGATCTCGCTATTCGTATTACTTCACCAACATGTCGTGGAAACTGAAAGCATAACCATTATGGCATTAGTATTTTCACCGCAACTGTGTTATTTGTTGATAATTACACATGTGATATATGTACAGTTGTATAACAACGTATGATATGGCTACAGTAAATAACTGTCCAACAGACTCTCCCTTATTGTCGCTTCTGCAAAGAAAGAAAAATCCACCGACAGTCCTGTTTGTTTACAACCATACGTACTACCGAAATGCAGGAAAATGTTTTCTTTGACATTGAAAAGACGAGTTTGGAAAACAAAATACAACTCTCATTACTTAAATGCCAAAGAAGAATTGGATCCCACCGAACTTATTCTAAATTCCAAATACAGGCATTTATGGAAGCAATGTCAAACAACACAGTAAATGACGTTCGTGTAGCCACACTGTTTGCAAGTACATGTATGTGCATGAATCAGAACACACCTTGTTAGATGGATGACTGATATTATATGTGTGTGCACACTAACAATAGGGTAAGACCGATTGCCCATTCATGGCACGAATGTATGTTGATCGGATATGTTCAAACTTACATGATGACAATACTAGTCTTCATGCACAGATGGACAATGAAGCTTTTTCCATAAAGCCTTCGTCTATGAAATAATGCATGTGACCATTGGTGAGCACTCGCTATGTTTTCATTTTTTAATATTATATTTGTTTGGGATCTATAGTGCGCAACATGAACTATAGTTTCTTTGCTCCACATGTAACAATATCAGGACGTCCACTGGCATCTTTTCGTGGACGAAAAAATGACCACAACAATGGTGCAGAAAATGGATGGAAATAAACCAAACCAATCATGACATAAATATCTCCAGATAAACTCGACTGTAAAGCACCAGTGATTTCCATGGTAGCCATTTTATTCTCAACCTCATTTTAAAGAGACACGGCTCAGAAACACCCAACAATGCACTTACGGCAGGACAACAGGGGAACTTTAGCCCAAACGAGGCAATTTACCCAGTGTCAGTTGCACGATTCCCTAGGTATTCACATCTCTTAACAACGCGGTGAAAAGGCTTGAACTAGAAAGATGTCTGCTACTAACGTCTGCCGCTGTCAGTTTCTGGGACATTGTCATTCGTCACATTCATGTGTATGAAATAATTAGATATTCTGGCCTCGAAATGTAAAAAGATTTACACAACTGGCTACTTGAGACTGTAATATTGACAAGCTGGTAGATATCAACTCACCAATAGATGTCAATTCAGTCTGAATAAAATATCAAACTGTTGATGGTTCAATGTTGAACATTGTTATCAATATTCAAACCAGTGACGAAGAAGTGACATACACCCTGAATATCTAAAAATGTTGTGTATACATTTCGTACTGATCAGAACGATGGTAATATTCACCTTTCCAATGCATGCGTTTGTAATCCCACACAGAGCGCTATTCCATACGTCAATACAATCGGTATATGCAAAAACATGTCTATTCCATTTATTTTCGAATAGTCATCGTCCAGCTTTCATCTGCTGTCGCTGCAGCCATGACTCCCATAAGTGCATCCTCTCCACTGGCTGAGCTCCTTCCTGTCAGCCAGACGGGAGACTCGCCGGCGGACGGCTCAAAATTAGCTGGCTGTCTGACTGTAGCCCGATGTTTTATTACGGACGTAACACGTAATAATCCACTAGATTTGTTGCATTATCATTTGATGTTTTCTCTCCATTTTATTAACGTTAATGCAGGTTACTATCAACGAGAAACTGCTATAGCTTTCAATGCCTGGTGAAACAATGCTTGATTGCTTTGTCTGTGGGATAAAGGTATTGGTCATTTCCCTCTTTTCAGCGAATCCTTCATCACACGAGCTCAGATTGTGCAAACAATCATCTAATCATAAAAGTCAAATATTAATGACTTGTGACATAAAACGACCAGGCCTATTTGTCTACATGAAATGGTATTTACTTGAAGTCAAGTATATGGATATAGGATACTATAATCATCCAAATCACCTATAATATCCAAATCATGTATATCTTATTGAACATTGGGGAAGTGGAACTGAACACAGAGGTGATATGGGTCACCATTTTAAGAAACTAATTGGAATTCCATTAATTCAATTCTAACTGATTATTATGTGTAAAAATATGTTGTAACTGATTAATATACAATTTATTACATGGACTAGCAAGCTGGAAGTGATGTTTTCACCATGGAAGTGATCACTTCAATTTCATCATGGAAGTGATCCAGCTCTTTATAATACCTTAGAAAGCTGTCGAGTTACAGATGACTAGAATGTCTATACTGTTGTTCCAGCGAACACCACGAGCACAATCAACCAGAAATACTTGTATACCCCAGAACATCATCCCCTGTAACGTAATAAAGGCAAGCCACGTATATTCCGTCTATCACATCAAAATATAAATCAATATGCTGGCCTTGGCGTTCAAGTGTGTTGGATCACTCTTGGCTGCATTATTGACAACATATAGGCTAGCGATGTATAAACATAAATGGGTTTAAAAGTCCCAACCAAGATCGACAGTTTCGACGTTGTAGCATAACTGAATCACAATTATAGTTGTAAATGGGTGGTAAATGCGTTGTTCGGGATGTCACGAACCGTTCGATTTTGAAATATTTCACGCAAGATCGACAGTTTCCACGTTGTAGCATAACTGAATCACAATAGTTGTAAATGGGTGGTAAATGCGTTGTTCGGGATGTCACGAACCGTTCGATTTTGAAATATTTCACTCTCAATTACATTGGAAGTTTGCTGATGATACCGCGATGCTTGGCTTGATGTGTGGGGTTGACGACAGTACCTACAAGAACGAAGTGTCAACCTCCGTTAACTATTGTGACATCAACTACTTACAATTGAACGTCACATCTCTATAAAGAGACTCCACAAACTAGGCCAATTGCCTGATCCAGTAGAAATAAAATGGTCTGTTGGCGAAAGGGTAACGGAATATAAATATCTCGGTATATATATTGATGACAAACTCACGTGGAAAAAAAAACACTGATATTTTGTTATCAAAAAGCTCAACACGCGCATGCATTACATGAGGAAAATGCATAATTTTCAGGTGGATAAAACGGTCCGAATGTTTTATTATTTTGTGTTGTCACGTGTTTGGAAATATTGTGTGTTATGTTGGGGCGGAAACGCAACTAAAACTGATAAAAAGGTTGTAAATCATATTGTAAATAAGGCTAGTTGCATGATAGGTGAAACGCAGTCGGATGTTGATGCCGTGTACGGTAACCTGATCAGTAAGTTACAATCAATATGGAGTGACGGAACCCAGCCACTACATTTTGAAATGTCGGATCGCCTGATAGATCACATAGTCATTCTTGCCACAGGTAATAAGATGTCACAATGCAAATTTTGTACGGTAGTATGGTTCACGTGTCCATGTCCTTGTAATGTTTTGTTTTGTTTTGAAAATTTGTGTCATAACGAGCATTGTAATTTCCTGTTAAAGGATCAATAAAGTTATACTTACTTACTCACTTACTTACATTACACTGATACTACATACTAATTATGGTTTGGTAATCCTGCATGGCAATTATGAGCCAAGAATACAGTCTGTATCCCATAGCATTCAGCTTTTACAGTATATATAAACCTACTTTGGAACGATTTAATTCGACACATTGACCTCCTCCGTCGTTCTGGAATTTGGGCTTCGTCTATATCGATACCCGGATTTCATCGATCTCACATGCGTTAGCCCAGATTCCCCAACTTTTGGCAATATCAATAAATTATATCTCAAAATCTTGTCATATTTATCTTCTGTATGTAATATAGGAATATGTTGGGAATTTCCATCCATCAACAAAAAATAGTACAGGGACTGGGTGATACAACTATCTCAAAATCAAGGTGGCCACAAAGAGGTTGCTTCTGTAAATGGCCCTAGCGTTGAGCTCACGTTTTTTGGATGATGATTTTGTACATACATTTTGGACCAAGGGCTAAAATTTCAACAATCCAGCCCCCACATCATCTAAATGTCCAAAACGTTTGGGCAATTTCGTTGATACTGTCCGATAACATCACCATACAAAGTTTCAAATCATTTCATGAAATGATCATGGAGAAACTGATCCAATAACTTGGCAACGACGATGGCCATCGTCAGCTAAACAGGCCCAGAAAGCTACATGTAGTAGTTTTCAGTGGAACATGGTGTGGAAACTTTTATGGTCGCTATATATATATATATCCTATGATCAACTCTATGCTATGATTATCCGATTTCCTGTACCTCACATACTGTTGCTTCCATTCTTTGCACAGCACCGTTAAAAGCATTTCCACTTTACTTTCTAGGAATAATGAAAATGGTGATTCCATTTTGGTTTCAATAACACTTTATATTTTTGGACAATATGACATTACTGCCAGGACCAATGATCTTATGGATTATGATGCATTTCCCACGTCAGTCACTACTGCTATCAAAACTAGTGATTCAATGCTCAAATAAATGAATGATTTATTGTTGCGTCAGTAGGATTCATGATAATCGGATTTCGCAAATGTTAAGAGCCGAATGGATTTTTTCCCTTTTTCTGTTGAATACTACAATTAGTAGGCTGTGGTCCAGTGAAATGAAATGTGCTCACAAATGATCTTGCTCAGATTTGGTATCACTCCCGTTTCCGACGGTCCTCTGTATTGAAGTTTTGATTATCCTGAAAACCAAGTAATTAAATGAAAAACAAATTAGTGCCTTCATTTTGTATATTCACGCTGGGGAACCAGTCCGCTAATCCTGGGTTTGGTCGGCGCATCCTGCGGTTTGCAACGAACATCCTTCGAGAAAAATGGCGGCCCCCATGAACGAGACAGTCGCGACTCGAAAGTAAAACACTGATATGGAGGATAAAATAACGTACCATACCAAATTCACTTTGTGCAGTATTGATAAGGATGTTCATAAGTAGTTATCAGCGGACAAAATAGCGTGTGATAATGCAAGAAATTGCAGAAAGCACAGTTTTGAGGCGAACACGTTGTTGCAACGCTAAACCTGTAGGCAACGCCAAACCTGGGTATAAAATCATGCTTTGAATTATGTACACTGCGGCAGGCCATCCACCAGTACATTACTGTATGTACGCAATAAGCTTATTTTCGTGCCGTAATGCTCATTCTTGCATTTAGACATTCTCGGGGAGTTTGCCCAGGACCATCTTGGAATATAAAATGTTTCTAATTAAATATTGGCTGTAAACAGCGAACAATATTTCCATAAACTTCTTTCCAATTAAAATCGAGGAAACTAAATTCATAAAATTCTTCCACGTGTTTATTCAATGATTAAATACATATATGAAGGTTTGCATTATTTAAAATTATCAGTTGAATCAATTGTTTCCCTGCTTGTCAATTTTCTGGCATATAATCTGATAATTTGCTTTGTATAATCCAACTTGGTTATTAAACATAAGTTACATAATTTTTTTAGGTTGCCATATTGTCATGAAATCAATCAAAATAATCATGGTAGAGTGCCCTTCCAAAACGGTCCAAGGCCATTTTGGAATGCTTAAGTTTGCCCGGGACCTTCTCGAGATTTTCCATTTTTCCAAGAATGACAAATGTCAAAATATTTTTTTGTGGTAGCAATGCTTTAGCGATCCCATGTAGTCGTCAACTGTAGTCGTCAACTTTTGGTTATCTCTAGTCAAGTTTTGGTCGTCAACTTTTGGTTATCGTCAACTTTTGGCTATCTGTAGTCGTCAACTTTTGGTCATCTTTATAGCTTTTGCTCAAATCATTCTGAAATTCTGCATAAAATGCCTAAAAATATTTCAAGACCGAGGTATTTTTCCCCTTTTGTTTTTCGATATTTTTTTCAAAATGGCGGCCATTTTAGACGAAAAACGGCCCAATTTTAGACGAAAAACAGTCAATAATATTTTTTCTGCTTTGAAAAAATCTTTGGATTTTTTTCTTTCATATTGGGAATTCCCGCAAGTATACTCATAGAATGCTTGAAGAGAAAGCTTAGGTATTGGCATTTTCAAATGGGGAGTCATATGTGATGATTTGTGTAATGACCTTGGATTTGACCTTCTGAACTTTTGTAGTGGAGCGCTCAAGGCCGAGAGGCCTCTTGCATTACGTAAGCCTTACCGTTATGAAACATTTTGTCATGTAAAACACCCATAGATATAGTGTTTTGTGGTTTTTATTTTTTGTTTGGCAGTTGTGTTGTATGGGCCCAGATACATCGGGTGGACGTTTAAGGCTGGCACATAGGGCGATACTGCGTCCGAGTCACTTGAATATACTTCATTCTGGTTTTGAAAAAAGCCAAATAAATTGTCCATTGATATGACTAGAGCCTACAAATATAGGACCTAGGGCCTACAAATATCTACATTGACCTGAATAAATATCGGTAAGCTATCTTGCCACGTGCACTTCTCATACTCCTTTTTGTTTAACCGTACAAAATGTGGGACAAACCACGTAGGCTTACCACCACTGCATAGGTTTATCACATTCCGCTTGCTCTTGTTCCTGACTGTATGTTCCGGTACTGTACATACCGCCGGCTTACTCGACCTTTAGTCCTGACTAACTCAATCGGATTTGATGTGGTCCCACTCCTATAATATAAAGCCACAAAATAAATTCCGTGGATTAGCGTTGCAACACCAGGTTCAGCGTTGCACAATCACATCGCTATCGATATCCTGGTAGTTCAGCTAATTTCATAATAGATGTTATGGTATATCCACTTTAAGTTACATGATGGGTGTCTGGACGATACATGTACACTATTTTACAACAAATCATTGATGTTTATTTGCCGTTTGAGTGGTGTTTCCATATTGTCTTCGCCTCAATGTTTTCGTCTTGGACCCAGGATGCGCGCACAATACCCCCAGGATGTTCGTTGCACAACCCAGGATGCGCCAACCAAACCCAGGTTTAGCGGACTGGTTCCCCAGCGTGATATTGTGAAACTGGAACGGTATTTATAAAGTCAATGGGCCTACACATGTATGTGTATTCAGCTTGTACAAAGATCCTGAAGAAGTTCGCATCATTACTACATCCCAATACAATATATACACCTTATGTATTTTGATTTAGTTAGATAATGGATGAGATGCTAGAGATACATTCCCAGCTATCGATATAGATTTTGTGTAACACTGGGATGCTGTTTGTATCGAAATGATTTGTGACATATTACTGTTCTTCATGCACAGATGGACAATGAAGCTTTTTCCATAAAGCCTTCATCCATAAAATAATGCATGTGGCCATTGGTGAGCACTCGCTATGTTTTCATTTTTAAAAATTAAATTTGTTTGGGATCTACAGTGCGCAACATGAACAATAGTTTCCTTGCTCCACATGTAACAATATCAGGACGTCCACTGGCATCTTTTCGTGGATGGAAAAATGGCCACAAAAACGGTGCAGAAAATGGATGAAAATAAACTAAATTAATCATGACATAAATATCACCAGATAAACTCGACTGTAAAGCGCCAGTGACAACCATTTAACCATTATATGCTCCACCTCATTTTAAGTAGACAAGGTTCAGAAACATCCAACAATTCACGTACGGGAGGACAACAGAGACTTTTAGCCAAAGCTTCTGGGCCAATATCATTCATCACATTCATGTGTATGAAATAAATAGATATTCTGGCCTCGAAATGTAAAAAGATTTACACAACTGGCTACTTGAGACTGTAGTACTGACATGCTGGTATATATCAACTAGATGTCAATTAAGTCCGAATAAAATATCAAACTGTTGATGGTTCAATGTTGAACATTGTTTTTAATAATCATACCAGTGACGAAGAAGTGACATACATCCTGAATATCTAAATATGTCGTGTATACATTTCGTACTAATCAGAACGATGGTAATATTCACCTTCCCGATGCATGCTTTTGTAATCCCGCACAGAGCGCTATTCCATACGCCAATACAATCGGTATATGCAGCGACATGTCTATTCCATTTATTTTCAAAAAGTC
The DNA here is from genome assembly GCA_949152475.1 of Terebella lapidaria. NCBI lineage: Eukaryota > Metazoa > Annelida > Polychaeta > Terebellida > Terebellidae > Terebella > Terebella lapidaria. The sequence continues at coordinate 51,063,381 of OX424557.1, read as the reverse complement.
ATCGTCCAGCTTTCATCTGCTGTCGCTGCAGCCATGACTCCCACAAATGCATCCTCTCCACTGGCCGGCTGAGCTCCTTCCTGTCAGCCAGACCGCAGTCTCGCCTGCGGACGGCTTAAAATCAGCTGTCTGTCTGACTGTAGCCCGATGTTTTATGTCGGACGTAACACGTGATAATCCACTAGATTTGTTGCATCATCATTTGATGCTTTCCCTCCATTTCATTAACGGTAATGCAGGTTACAAACGACGAGAAACTGCTATTCTTTTCTCTTTTCTTTTCCGCGAATCCTTCATCACACGAGCTCAGATTGTGCAAACTGTCATAAAATCATAAAAGTCCTATATTATTGATTGGTAACATAAAACGAACAGGACTATTTGTCTACATGAAATGGTATTTACTTGAAGTCAAGTATATGGATATAGGATATTATAATCATCCAGATCACCAATAATATCCAAATAATTTATATCTTATTGAACATTGGGGAAGTGGAACTGAACACAGAGATGATATGAGTCACCATTTTAATAAACTAGTTGGGATTCCATTAATTCACTTCTAACTAATCAATATGTGTAACTAAATACAATTTATTACATGGACTAGCAAGCTGGAAGTGACTGATGTTTTGTGATTACTATCCAGCTAGTTATAATAGCTTAGAAGGCTGTCGAATTACAGATGACTAGAATGTCTATACTGTTTTTCCAGCGAACCCCAGAGCACCATCAACCAGAAATACTTGTATACCCCAGAACATCATCCCCTGTAACGTAATAAAGGCAAGCCACTTATATTCTGTCCATCACGTCAAAAAATAAATCAATATGCTGGTTTTGGCGTTCATGCTGGTTTTGGCGTGTGTTTGATTACTCATGGCTGCATTATTGACAACAATAATGCAGATATATAGAAATAAATGGCTTTAAAAGTCCCAACCAAGATCGACAGTTTCCACGTTGTAGTATGACTGAATCACAATAGTCGTAAATGTGTGATAAATGCGTTGTTCTGGATGTCACGAACCGTTCGATCTTGAAATATTTAAATAAAATAATATTTCATGCAAGGTGCAACATTGATCACTACAGTGATGCAACGTATAAGCTACTCTCTGACATTGAGAGTTTGCTGATGACACCGCAATGTTTGGCTTGATGCGCCAGGTTGGCGACAGTACCTACAAGAACGAACTGTCAACCTATTGTGACATCAACTACTTACAACTGAAACCAAAAAAACCAAAGAAGATGCTTATTGATTTCCGCAAACTCGGCCAATTGCCTGATCCTGTAGAATTAGGCCCAGATTCCCCAACTTTTGGCAATATCAATAAATTATATCTCTCTTGTCATATTTATTTCCTGTATATAATATAGAAATAGATTGGGAATTTTCATATATCAACAAAAAAAATACTGTAACAGTGATTGGAAGTGATCTTAAAATCAAGGTGGCCACAAAGAGGTTGCTTCTGTGAATGAATCTGGCGTTGGGATTAGCTCACATTTTTGGATAATGAATATATACATATGTTTTTTGGACCAAGGGCTAAAATTTCATCAATCTAGCCCCCAAATCATCTAAATTTCCAAAACGATTTGACAACTTCGTTAGTAATTTCCGATAACAACACGATACAAAGTTTCAAATGATTTCATTAAATGATCACCGAGATACGGTGGCTCATTACCGCCAATTACGTTCGTGTATTTCTCACCCCATTTATAATTACCACCTCATAATATTCACCGCGTTTATAATTTCCACCCCGTTCATAATTCTCAGCTCAGAATTATCACCGCGTTTATAATTTCCAGCCCGTTTATAATTATCACCTCACAATTTTCACCCCGTTTATAATTTCCACCCCGTTCATAATTATCACCTCAGAATTATCACCGCATTTTTAATTTCCACCCCGTTTATAATTATCACCTCACAATTGTCACCTTGTTTATAATTTCCACCCCGTTCATAATTATCACCTCATAATTTTCACCCAGTTTATAATTTCAGTGTGATAATTATAAAACGGGTGGAAATTATAAACGAGGTGAAAATTGTGAGGTGTTAATTATAGATGGGATGGATAATATAAACTCGGTGAATATAGTGAGGTGATAAATATAGATGGGTTGGACATTTTAAACTCAGTGAATATTGTGAGGTGATAACTATAGACGGGTGGAAATTATGAAAGCGGTGATAATTATGAGGTGGTAATTATAGATGGGGTGGATATTATAAACTCGGTGAATTTTGTTGGGTGATAATTATAGATGGGGTGGAAATTATAAACGCGGTGAATATTGTGAGGTGATAATTATAGATGGGGTGGAAATTATAAACGCGGTGAATATTGTGAGGTGATAATTATTGACGGGATGAGAAATGCACGAATGTAATTGGCGGTGCCACCGTACGGAGAAGCTGATTCAATAATTTGGCAACGACGATGGCCGCCGTCAGCTAAAGTAGAAAGTAGCTTTCAGTGGATCATAGTGTGGAAACTTTTATGCTCGCTATATATCATATGATTATCCGATTTCCTGTACCTCACATACTGTTGCTTCCATTCTTTGCACAGCACCGTTGAAAGCATTTCCACTTTACTCTCTAGGGATAATGAAAATGGTGATTCCATTTTGGTTTCAATAACACTTTATATTTTTGGACAATATGACATTACTGCCAGGACCAATGCTCTTATGGATTATGATGCATTTCCAACGTCAGTCACTACTGCTATTAAAAATGATTGATGAATGATTTCTTGTTGCGTCAGTAGGATTCATGATAATCGGATATCGGAAATGTTAAGATCCAATTGGATTTGTCCCTTTTTTCCTATGAATACTTTAATTAGCAGGCTGTACCAGTGAAATGAAATGTGCTCACAAATAATCTTGCTCAGATTCGGTAACACCCGTTTCCGACGGTCCTCTATATTGAAGTTTTGATTATCCTGAAAACCAAGTAATTGAATGAAAAACAAATTAGTGCCTTCATTTTGTATATTGTGAAACTGAAACGGTATTTGTAAAGTCAATGGGCCTACACATGCATGTGTATTCAGCTTTTACAAAGGTCCTGAAGAAGTTCGCCTCATAACTACTTCCCAATACAATATATACACCTTATATATTTTGATTTGGTTAGATAATGGATGAGATGCTTGAGATACATTCCAAGCTATCGATATAGACTATGCTGCTCGTATCGAAATGATTTGTGACATATTATTAAGGTACAACTGATATCGTTTGACCACATTCAAAGGGCATCTTATCGCAGACAATATTTATCACAAAAAAACACTGTTCGTGTTCCTACATTGTCCGTTTATCATCACACAGTAATCCAGCTGATTAGTTTCAAAGAACACCTGACATATGCGGTCATAAGTTTCTGCAGTTGGTCTTATTTATTGTTGATGGCGACTATTGGGAATCCAAGGTGGGAAATTACGGTACAAGGATTCCCTGGAACGAGTCTGATTTGTTGCCACAGCACTCGGAAGTCTGCTGGGCATGGGCAACATTAATACATAACCCACTGTTTGTGGATCCCTGACAGCATGACAAGACTGCCAGGCCCAATATCCAAACCAAACATATCTCCTCACAGATTATAAATAAAACAATCCATGTCTTGCATCTCTCCCCTTCTGCTCAGAACCCACGATCGCTGTCAGATTTTCCAAGTTAGATTCAGTTTTATGGATGACCCGAAAACATAGTCTGTATAACAGCACCAGGATCATACTGGGACATATATTAACCAACCACAACTATCGCCCTGTGTTGAAGCCCTGCGGGTATCAATCATATGAGAAAAGTCTGTGCGTTCCAGCCAAATTGACATGGTTTTCAAGTCAAGTTGCTTGAATGTATCTATTCCATGGGGTTAGTTTCGGATTTCTAAATTATTTTCATAGGTTGTTGGGCAGTTGTATACTAATTCCATCAGGTGTACAGTAGACACAACTACATTTAACACACTGTCTGCCCCTGATGACGCCAGTGTGTATTTGGATAAACTATATGGTCGGGCTTTGTTTTCATTGCAAAATGTTGTATTTTACGTTTGTTATTGGCATCATCAAAATCTTATTGTATTGGTGGTAATAGATTGATACTTACATTCATACCACTGAGTCGGTGTCACTGCTGGCGGACGTTAAATCTGTCCCCGAGGATACCGTCAGCTCAGTAGCCTTCTGGCTTGTGATTGGGTACTTTTGTACTTGTCATGTATCTATTCCATGGGGTTAGTTTCGGATTTCTAAAATATTTTCATAGGTTGTTGGGCAGTTGTATACTAATTCCATCAGGGGTACAGTAGAAACAACTACATTTAACACACTGTCTGCCCCTGATGACGCCAGTGTGTATTTGGCTAAACTATCTGGTCGGGCTTTGTTTTTATTGCAAAATGTTGTATTTTACGTTTGTTATTTGCATCATCAAAATCTTATTGTATTGGTGGTAATAGATTGATACTTACATTCATACCACTGAGTCGGTGTCACTGCTGGCGGATGTTAAATCTGTCCCCGAGGATACCATCAGCTCAGTAGCCTTCTGGCTTGTGATTGGGTACTTTTGTACTTGTCATGTATCTATTCCATGGGGTTAGTTTCGGATTTCTAAATTATTTTCATAGGTTGTTGGGCAGTTGTATACTAATTCCATCAGGTGTACAGTAGAAACAACTACATTTAACACACCGTCTGCCCCTGATGACGCCAGTGTGTATTTGGATAAACTATCTGGTCGGGCTTTGTTTTTATTGCAAAATGTTGTATTTTATGTTTGTTATTGGCATCATCAAAATCTTATTGTATTGGTGGTAATAGATTGATACTTACATTCATACCACTGAGTCGGTGTCACTGCTGGCGGACGTTAAATCTGTCCCCGAGGATACCATCAGCTCAGTAGCCTTCTGGCTTGTGATTGGGTACTTTTGTACTTGTCATGTATCTATTCCATGGGGTTAGTTTCGGATTTCTAAATTAATTTCATAGGTTGTTGGGCAGTTGTATACTAATTCCATCAGGTGTACAGTAGAAACAACTACATTTAACACACTGTCTGCCCCTGATGACGCCAGTGTGTATATGGATAAACTATCTGGTCGGGCTTTGTTTTTATTGCAAAATGTTGTATTTTACGTTTGTTATTGGTATCATCAAAATCTTATTGTATTGGTGGTAATAGATTGATACTTACATTCATACCACTGAGTCGGTGTCACTGCTGGCGGACGTTAAATCTGTCCCCGAGGATACCATCAGCTCAGTAGCCTTCTGGCTTGTGATTGGGTACTTTTGTACTTGTCATGTATCTATTCCATGGGGTTAGTTTCGGATTTCTAAATTATTTTCATAGGTTGTTGGGCAGTTGTATACTAATTCCATCAGGTGTACAGTAGAAACAACTACATTTAACACACCGTCTGCCCCTGATGACGCCAGTGTGTATTTGGATAAACTATCTGGTCGGGCTTTGTTTTTATTGCAAAATGTTGTATTTTACGTTTGTTATTGGCATCATCAAAATCTTATTGTATTGGTGGTAATAGATTGATACTTACATTCATACTACTGAGTCGGTGTCACTGCTGGCGGACGTTAAATCTGTCCCCGAGGATACCATCAGCTCAGTAGCTTTCTGGCTTGTGATTGGGTACTTTTGTACTTGTCATGTATCTACTCCATGGGGTTAGTTTCGGATTTCTAAATTATTTTCATAGGTTGTTGGGCCGTTGTATACTGATTCCATCAGGTGTACAGTAGAAACAACTACATTTAACACACTGTCTGCCCCTGATGACGCCAGTGTGTATTTGGATAAACTATCTGGTCGGGCTTTGTTTTTATTGCAAAATGTTGTATTTTACGTTTGTTATTGGCATCATCAAAATCTTATTGTATTGGTGGTAATAGATTGATACTTACATTCATACCACTGAGTCGGTGTCACTGCTGGCGGACGTTAAATCTGTCCCCGAGGATACCATCAGCTCAGTAGCCTTCTGGCTTGTGATTGGGTACTTTTGTACTTGTCATGTATCTATTCCATGGGGTTAGTTTCGGATTTCTAAATTAATTTCATAGGTTGTTGGGCAGTTGTATACTAATTCCATCAGGTGTACAGTAGAAACAACTACATTTAACACACTGTCTGCCCCTGATGACGCCAGTGTGTATATGGATAAACTATCTGGTCGGGCTTTGTTTTTATTGCAAAATGTTGTATTTTACGTTTGCTATTGGCATCATCAACATCTTATTGTATTGGTGGTAATAGATTGATACTTACATTCATACCACTGAGTCGGTGTCACTGCTGGCGGACGTTAAATCTGTCCCCGAGGATACCATCAGCTCAGTAGCTTTCTGGCTTGTGATTGAGTACTTTTGTACTTGTCATGTATCTATTCCATGGGGTTAGTTTCGGATTTCTAAATTATTTTCATAGGTTGTTGGGCAGTTGTACACTAATTCCATCAGGTGTACAGTAGAAACAACTACATTTAACACACTGTCTGCCCCTGATGTCGCCAGTGTGTATTTGGATAAACTATCTGGTCGGGCTTTGTTTTTATTGCAAAATGTTGTATTTTACGTTTGTTATTGGCATCATCAAAATCTTATTGTATTGGTGGTAATAGATTGATACTTACATTCATACCACTGAGTCGGTGTCACTGCTGGCAGACGTTAAATCTGTCCCCGAGGATATCATCAGCTCAGTAGCCTTCTGGCTTGTGATTGGGTACTTTTGTACTTGTCATGTATCTATTCCATGGGGTTAGTTTCGGATTTCTAAATTATTTTCATAGGTTGTTGGGCAGTTGTATACTAATTCCATCAGGTGTACAGTAGAAACAACTACATTTAACACACCGTCTGCCCCTGATGACGCCAGTGTGTATTTGGATAAACTATCTGGTCGGGCTTTGTTTTTATTGCAAAATGTTGTATTTTATGTTTGTTATTGGCATCATCAAAATCTTATTGTATTGGTGGTAATAGATTGATACTTGCATTCATACCACTGAGTCGGTGTCACTGCTGGCGGACGTTAAATCTGTCCCCGAGGATACCATCAGCTCAGTAGCCTTCTGGCTTGTGATTGGGTACTTTTGTACTTGTCATGTATCTATTCCATGGGGTTAGTTTCGGATTTCTAAATTAATTTCATAGGTTGTTGGGCAGTTGTATACTAATTCCATCAGGTGTACAGTAGAAACAACTACATTTAACACACTGTCTGCCCCTGATGACGCCAGTGTGTATATGGATAAACTATCTGGTCGGGCTTTGTTTTTAATGCAAAATGTTGTATTTTACGTTTGTTATTGGCATCATCAAAATCTTATTGTATTGGTGGTAATAGATTGATACTTACATTCATACCACTGAGTCGGTATCTGGTCGGGCTTTGTTTTTATTGCAAAATGTTGTATTTTACGTTTGTTATTGGCATCATCAAAATCTTATTGTATTAGTGGTAATAGATTGATACTTACATTGCTACAGCTCACCAAAGAGGATATCCTCTTTGAGCTCACCGCTTATTTTCTTAAATGTCGCCGAGGTAGCGGAAGGCGGCTGCCGAGGACGTGATTATCGCCAGCTCCAGGATGTAGTTAGTGCTACCGCTCAACAAGACCGGAGAAAGACATGTAATCTCCTGTCATCCTAACCTCCTCGGCGCCTCTGTGACGTTATTTTCCACACTTCTCGCTCCGGCATCTTTGTGAATCTCAACGGGAAATTCACACCCATTTATTTCAGCTTTTCATTCAGATTTTTTTTCTTTTGGAAATCTGCTGGGATTGCTGCACTCAGCATGACACAGTTCTTTTTTTTTTTTTATGAAAAAACAGAAGATTCAAGCCACATCAATATTTACGCTTGTAGCAGATAGCCAATTCACGTTGTCCTCTCTTCATCATTGCGAACGTCATTAATTCTGAACAATGGTGTAAAAAAACCCAGAAAATGTGAATGTGACAAGAATTTTGAATACAATCCGGTGATGCTAGATCTATATCGTCAACACATTCGCTTCCACGAAATCCCTTGGTCTCTGTTGGACTGTATGCCGCTGACATATCGATATGACATATTTGTGCCTTATGTATATAAGGGTCTGAGACCAAGGATTCTGCAAATATTTCGAACACGAACAAAAGGCCAATGTACCACTAGGTTGTGCCTTCAAATATATGTATATAAGGGTCTGAGACCAAGGATTCTGCAAATATTTCGAACACGAACAAAAGGCCAATGTACCACTAGGTTGTGCCTTCAAATATATGTATATAAGGGTCTGAAAGCAAGAGTTCTGCAAATAATTCGAACACGAGCAAAAGGCCAATGTACCACTAGGTGACAAGCATTTCTGTCGTGCCATGTATTAAAGTCATCCCTAAAACAATAAAATGTAACGTCACCAAATCTCGGATGTTCATTTTTTATGATGATTATTTTTTTGTGATGAGCAGTTTTCTTTTCAACACAACTAATCATCTTGAAGTATATAGCTCATGACAGGCATCATACGCAAAACACAGAACATTAGATACACCTCTCCCTTATTCCAACAGCCTTCCAACTACAATAGGGTCTGTAAGCGAGATTTGAAACGTCACGTTATTTTGCGTTATTTCGTAATTTTGGGACCATTCGAATTTCCCGCCAAATTTCCGGCCCAATCATGTAATTTGGATACACGCGGTTTTACACTATATAAAAGCAATTTATCGGAAATACACAAGAAACCCACTTCACAAATTTCAACAGATACTAGTTGGCATGAGCTGGTCTATTTAGAGTTTCATCGAATATTTCCTGCTCAATACAGAGCGTGAATATGCTGTGTTTGTATATTTTAGACACAGTATATTTTATAGAGAAAAGGTATATTTATTGCGACAAACTGTAGTAGTATACTACTCATCCACAGTTCCGTGGTCCGCATGTGTTATCGTGTATTTTTGGCACCATTTATATCATAACATCACCAATAAAATTTTATCATCAGCAATTTAAGGGGCGAAAATCACACTATAAAACACTATGTAAATAAGAGGCAATTTGCGTCATTCAAATCATATCTATCGTGCTATATTCAACACAAATAAGTAACGGAGAGCCATTTTATGGAACATAAAAAAGGTTTATTATTCTATTCCAAATCATCTTTTTCTGCGGTGCCTCTGAACCCACGGAAATCCGGCAAAAATGACCACGTGGCACTGTTTGGACCCGGAAGTAGTAGATTACGTACCCATTTACGTTATTTGACGACATAAGACGAACGAGACTTACAGAGCCTATTTGCTTCCTGTGTCATCAGGAGAGACAGTCCAGGAAGGATTATTACATTGCTTCACATTTAGATTGTATAGTCACAGCAGCGCCAAATTCAATAAAACAACACTGAATACAAAATAGATTACATAAAATGAATCTTCAGTCTCGTGTGTCTACTCAGCAGGACCCACGTCCAATCATATTACCAAAGCAGTAATGGATATCCAAATGCAATAACATGCTAGTGTCCTTATTTCAGACTTTCCCGAACTCAACCATATTGACCCTCAAAAGAATTGTCTACGAGATGTCGCCAAGATGTCCGGAAACCTACATATATGTCTACAACGGAAGTGGGTATTGAATTGCAAAATCCGTGTCTGCCAGACTTGATACCATGCAGTGCGGTGTAGGGTGTCAAAGTACGGAGCCTCTGAGAGGACATGGAAGAAATATTTTTAGCACATTGTCATTGCGTTCCCTCGCAATATTATTGCGTATTATTGCGTTCCCTCGCAATATTTTTGCGTTCCCTCGCAATATTATTGTGCTCCCTCTCAATATTATCGCGTTCCCTCGCAATCCGGATCGCGTTCCCTCGCGATCTTATTGCGTTCCCTCGCAATATTATCGCGTTCCCTCACGATATTATTGCGTTCCCTTGCGATATTATCGCATTCCCTCACGATCTTATCGCGTTCCCTCGCGATATTATCACGTTCCCTCGTGATATTATCACGTTCCCTCGCATTCCGGATCGCGTTCCCTCGCGATCTTGTAGAATAACCTCAGAAGTCATTGGCGTCAGCACAATGCGAGGGAACGCGATCCAGAATGCGAGGGAACGCGATAATATCGCGAGGGAACGTGATCCGGATTGCGAGGGAATGCAATAAGATCGCGAGGGAACGCGATCCGGAATGCGAGGGAACGCAATAAGATCGCGAGGGAACGCGATCCGGATTGCGAGGGAACGCGATAATATTGCGAGGGAACGCAATAATATTGCGAGGGAATGCAATAATATTGCGAGGGAACGCAATAACCATATGTCAAAAAATATTTCTTCCATGTCCTTTCAGCGGTTCCGTATCAAAGTGTATCATACTTATACAATAAGATTTCCCACTAAATTCCATTCTCCGACATTCAAGATCCCAATACGAACATTTATCTAAGTTTCAATCTGCACGTGGTAAAACTGGAAGAAAGTGGTGGCTCAATCTCATGCGAACTTAGTACAATTGATTGGAATCACCAAGGAAATGTATGTTTGTTTGTTAATCTTAAGACAACAAAACCACAGTATATTGCTTTCATTAGTGTGTACATCAACCGCGATTGAATCTCGAATGTCGCGATTGAATCTCGAAACCTGACTAACAGAGCACCGAGCAACAGGATCGCCCCGTAAACATCCCGAACACCACGAAATCTGACGTCGATGATGCCATCAACAAAACCTAATTCAAATTCGTCCCAGAACTGTTGTATGACCAATTTAGTATTTGAGCCACCAGTGCACTAGACCTAATATCGTTCTTTCCGCCAGTATGAGTTATGGACTGTTATGGAGTTATGGAACACGTTGAGCATCTGACGAATGACAAAAATGCTACTCGATAGAAACAACCGTAGGTAATATATGGCATGACAACAATGTCAACTATTGTTTCCTTCGTTTAATAAGCAGCTATACAAGAATTTATGATGCGAATGCGTTTGTTCACCAATTGGAGGTCTATGGGAGTTATTTCACCCCGGTTTATGTTACAGGACCATTTTCCGAAAACCTATTGGTTACATTTTCATCTTGTGTTTGACGATTTTTCTCTGAAAATTTGAGAAAAAAGTAGACAAAATAATTCCAGAGGCAGTAATTATTCGTCAATCAACGCCGAATCGTAGACTTGACGGCCATTCTCTAGAAAACTGTCTGATTAGTTTTTATATTTTCAATTCAAAATATATATATATTTATATAAATTGACATTTAATTAAGCGCCTTTTCCAAGGTTGCTCAAAAGCGCTAGATTTCTCTCATGTACCTTCAGGATGTGTATAAGAGTCGTTGCCTCTGCATAGCTGGCGGCCATTTTGATTTTTCGAGCCAATCCCCAATGGGGTTTTGGAAATTTCATCAATTTTTTTTTCTTCATAATGGGAGCTGTATTGAGTAAACTCATAAACTCAGAAAGGTCAAAACGGACTTTTTTTGTCGAGAAATGACTATTCTATGCCCTTTTCTCGGAATGTTTCAGTATATATTTCTGTAATGGATGCATAGGACATGTACCCCAGTGATGGTTATAAGTTTCGTTGATCTTGAACCGCTGGTTTGCATGTGGCGGCCATCTTGATTTTCCCACAAGTCGGCGAGAAAAATGGTCCAGAATTAACTCACTATCTCTTTCGAGCCATATATTACTCTGTATTGAGCAACATATCTATATTTTTGCAATAAGAATAATGCCAACACAAGGCAACAATGTGGAAAAACCGTTTTCTTTGAATATGGCATTACATTATGGTCCATGCTTTGAGCCACCTTTGTTATTTATCCCAGACTGGATTCAAAGGCTGGATTCCCCGACATTGGTCTATGTCTATGCACCGACATTTTATTATACATAATAATATCCAACGACGATGTACGGTACAACTCATGCCATGTCAAAAATGGTATCTGATATGTTGCATATGTTGCATATTATAAATATGTTGGCTTCCTGTCAGCTCCTCTAGACTGTCCTTTCTAGGTCCCGTTCATATATTGAGGGTGCATAGGTGCATATCTGACATATGATCCATGATTGAGTGTATATTCCCAGCTTGGAAACTTGAACCATAATTATGTCAATCACATGTAATTTTATCAGTGTGCGCATATATTGTATACCAGACGCGACTGAGTTACCCAACTTCCGTAGATGCAGTGATAAGCCAAAGAACATGGCATAAACCAACATGATCTCGTAAACCAAACATCACAAATATCTGACGTCGATGATGCCATAAATACTCAGAATTGACTTATGAGAATGTACGACTTTGCATTCGGGTACAACAAACCTTTCAATTAATTACAGAAATACAAGAGTACTTGAGCCACCAGTGCATGAGAGCCAATGTCTGTTCTCCTAATGCGTGTTATGAACAAGCTGACTAATTTATTTCTATGAAGATTATTAGAAATGGTGAGCATTTGACGAATGCCTGAAATACTCTTGTAGGAATACATGGCATAACAACAATACTAACCATTGTTATCTGCGCTGAGTAAGTAACACTCAAAAACGAATCTATGGATACGAATATGTTTGTTTGTTTTTAGGTTATTGGACTTTGCCAGATAACCTATTGCCATTGTGCTGTGCATGTTGTCGTCTGTCCTTCCACATTATTATATTTAAAGTTTACAGTCGATTTTCGTTTTCAGAAATTTCGCACAAAATACCTAAAACTATTTCGGGAGAAACTATTTTTTCGATGAAAAACTCAATTTTTGTAATTTGGCAACCATTTTCTCAAATCTATTCAATGACTTTTTTTCCTATTTATGCATAGGATTCCCTTTTATATATAACCTCGTGACGTAGATAGATTCGTTTCGTTTTGGGCCATGTCCCACAAAAAAAAATGCCTTGGAAAAAACCTTTGAGCCTTTTTTCATTAAAAAACTGTACTCCAAGCATGCTCGGAGACGGAGCTTATATATTGAAACATTAAAATAAGAAATTATACGGTGGTTTGAGAGTTGACTTTAATTTGACTTTCAATGACCATGAAAAGTCAAAACTGCAATTACATCGAAAAAAAACAAAAACAATTTCACACTTTGACAATTTAACACTGATAATCACAGCGACCACCAATTAGTCATGTATAAAAATGGACATCATGGACATGTTGAACCATAGTATCTTCTATGTCTATGGTTGAACTGCTTTGCACTGATTCCACCATGATATAAGTCAGAAGAGAATGGGTGCGCAAGATGTGCATAGCACATGTTGCTATGAAATTGGAGAAAGGTTTTCACATGTTGGAGAAGGGTTGCTTCGAACATTGAATCACCTGCTCAACAAATGCCCATTTGCACGAAGAAGTGATCGCGCTAACAGTCGCATCGCTAAATATGACGCCGACAGATTCAGAGGGTGCACTCAACGTGCATTCGTCTGGAATCCTTTCCATATAATTTGTGAAAAGTGGCATACATACGTCAATGTATGATTGTTCCGCATTGCATAATTGTTCAATTTGATAGTGATGGATCTTTGTGTGTGTGTGTTTTTTTTCACCAAGTTTGCATGGTGTTCCACGCCGCGTCTGCGTGGAATACTATTTAAATTGATTTTCTTCCGACCCCCCTCTATAAAGACTTTCCCCTCTATAAGGAAAATCCCCTCTAGGATGACTTTAACATGTAAGTGAACCCCTCTAACAAAACTTCCCCTTGGACAATACCTCAATTTTTTGTGGCAGAAGGGTAGGTTTTATCTGAGAGGGACTACTGAATACAATTATTGGTGGTTGCAATATGTTTTTGGAATGAAAAATAAAGTAAACCCAAGGCGCCGGTGTAGGAAAATTGAACGCAGTATAAATTGTTCCGACAATACGATGTGACACGAGATTCATGTTGTGAGCCATCTTTCGTTATTATTCTAGACGAATTTGGTTCCCGGACATTGATTTTGTGTATATTCAGAAAGAACTGTGCCGGCCTCCAGTACTCAGCGTAGACATCGTCAGGAAAAGAAATGAAATACTGTAGCCTGACCTGTTTTCTATAGAAAGCGGACAGCAGACTGAAATCTGATGAAACCGAATTAATACGCTCGAAATTCACAAAGATGTGGGTTTTTTTGGACGGCTGGGAAATGTAATTGTGGTGTTGCACAAAGCAGGAGAAGACAACCAAGGAGGGATTATATACACCTGGGTGATAGCGAAAAGTACAGAACTCGCATTCAATAGCCGTACTAATTGATTGAGTAGTCTGCATGATAATTTTTATTGTCTCGTAGCACCTGATCTAATTCTCAACTGGCTGGGTTTCTGTGGTATTTACGTGGCTTTTGAAGTTGATATTAATGGTACAAGTATGATTCATGAAATGTAATAGAAGACATGTGTCGTCTCCTAGCAGTGCGTACTTTGATTCCGGTGCGGGGCACCGGGAAGTGTGAATTAAGAATCGATTTTTTGAAGTAATGATATAGGCCTTTATAGTCGAAAGTCATATCCGAAAATATCCACGAGGTTTTGGAGCTTTTTTCGTAGATAAAGTCAAGTTTATTCACGAAAAGTTTCTTTCAATACGTTTATCCCATTCACGAATTCCAATATCACAAGATGGTCCGCAATGAGTTTTATTTCAAGTTTGATATATTTCGGAACCGTACTCAACATGCTCAAGCAAGGAACAAACCGTCGTGAGATTCATGGATTCGGCATATTTCCTGTGATCATTCGATTCTGAGCTCTCTGATCATTCATCGCTCAAAATTTCCAAAGTACTCACAATACTGAAACCTTAGTAAATTTTTTTTAAAAAAACCAATATGTTGAAACCAATATTTCATAAACAAATGCTGTCGTGAGACAGCAGGACCGGAACCACCCATCGCCTATAGTATGTCGTTTTTATCATATTTGAAAATGTCGCCTTCTGATGGACGGAACACTAATACACAGCTCTCACCTTATATATAAATTTCTATGTTTCATGTGGCCTGCCAAGCGAATAACGTCAGAATCAGACTCACTCGCGAATAAGAATGCTGAAAGTCTACCATAACTCACACGATCCCGAAGTTACACGAATACCAGACGAATGACTTCCGAAATAACCAATTATACCTGCTCAAATAATAAGTCATAAATGTCACAATTCCTCGAGTAGAATATTGTTGATATCACTTTGAATCTATTGAACGAATATTTTCTAATAGTTACTAAGTACATGCTACATACTTGAATAAACAGAAAGTTATTCCCCTTCCATACTGGAATGTTTCGATTTGCGCATTTCAACTTATATATAATTACTTCAAGCAATACAAAAGCCATATTCAATTTATAAGACATCAAGATATGAATTCAAAAAATAGTTCTTATGATTTGGACAAAAATAAAAAAAAAATTTAAAAAATGAACACAGATCACCAAGACATTGCCGGATGGCCGAGAATCATCCCGGACGTGAATCCGAGATGTATATGGGACTGGAGCTTTACAGGACTAAAATGATAAATCTAGGTGCCCGTTTTGGGCTTCAGTAGAGAGCTCATCCTCGAGATTTATAACAAAGTTGGCTATTCTCTAATTAAAACACATGCTGCATACAATTTAAATGATTCGCAACCAGTGGGGATGATGCAATTAACTTTAGTGTGTTAACAAGGTCGGTGTTACATCCGCGGGGAAATCTTGGGATATGGACTCCGTACATGGTGACAGGCTTGGGCTCTCGTAAGCCAGCTGAGCCTATTCAAGACTGCCGCACGTATAATGTATACTTTCATGTTAATATTTAATCACTTTGTAGCTGCATACTGGTGTTGTCTAGTTTGAGATCAGTTTCTGGTGGAATTAAGAAAATACGAAAATGTACAGGAAATAAACCATTATATGCATGTTACCTATTCTCACCTTTTATCGTTGAATACATCTTATTATATCTGTGGAGGTGGTGGCTGAATTTACGGGTGTACATCATACTGAGACGGTGTTACTCCTGGCGGATGTAAAAAAACAAACAAACATAACAATAGCCAATTACAAGATATTCCTACGGAAGCGTATTGCTATCAAGTGTGTAAAACGAGATAAATATTTTTACACACTTGATAGCAATACGCTTCCGTAGATATTTCGGATAAGACAGTTTGAAGCAGACCGATAGTCCATTCTGAAATTGAGCATTGTAGTAAAAATAAAACTACAACAAAACAAAACAATGCATCCGATCTGAATGTGTGTTTTTTTCCCTTAAATTTTGAAATTATTTCGTAATTTTTGAAGCTCCGTTTGAACCCAATTGTGTGCTGTAGCAATACTTCCTCCTGGGAATATACATATACTCTCGTATATACTCATTTTGATTCATGTACTGACAAGTCGAAATATTAATCTCAAATCTCACCTAGACAGCGAATGGCCATGGTATATAGATATCGCGTCGTACACCAGAGCACCATGATCAGACATCATAACGGTCAAAACTAACTTTAATAGGGCACATGGAATATTTAAATAGTGGTTGTTTCTTCCACTTACTATGGCATAGATAACTTGCAACTTGAGTTCATCATCCGTGAAAGGACCCATAATTTTCTAGAAGAAAAGTTGCGATGTCATAATAATGTGTAAATGCGTCATTTAAAGTTGGAAGAATTTTTTTAACATTCTTGTCTATCATGTAAACCTGAAAGTACATCTCAAAAATTTCAGGAATATACAGAAAATATACAATTTTTGAGGGCAGATAGTAAAAAAATCACATTCAATCACGCATGAAAATACTAGATAGAGGCTGATTGGCGTGCTGACATTACCTGTTGCCACAATATGGAGACAAATACTGATGATGAGAGCCGATTTTGCATCTTGGTTTTGGTAACTCATTTTATATTTCATACCAATTTCTACGTGAATTGTCATTCTGTAGACAGAATAAAGCTAATTCAGAATTATTGAATTTGGTCAATTCTGAAAGTAGTGCTAGCTTTTTAGATTGATCAACTGATAGCGAAAGTGGAAAAACAAGAGAAGTATCACGGCTTTTCTTCATAGCTGGGTTAACAGGTGTAAAGAATTAGTTCAGGGAAGTATCAATGAATTATAGCTGTTGAACACTTCTATAGACATAGTTGACATATTATCACTTTTTTCAGGATTACATGTAATGAGTTTTGATGAAATGCCTTGTAC
Organism: Terebella lapidaria; assembly: GCA_949152475.1. Taxonomy (NCBI): domain Eukaryota; kingdom Metazoa; phylum Annelida; class Polychaeta; order Terebellida; family Terebellidae; genus Terebella; species Terebella lapidaria. The sequence continues at coordinate 51,046,099 of OX424557.1, read as the reverse complement.
ACCATTACAATATGGTAGCCGTAAAAATGCTCATAGAACAAACAATTTCAAGTGTCCCAGGAGATGAGGTGGTCGTGTTCACCCCATACTACAACTTTTGATACTCTGAGCATTGGGAAAATACACGAGCTGTTATAATTTAAAAGTGATTGGATTTTAGTTTGGTCTACTCCAAACCAAAAAGGTTGACATTCATTCATAACGAATATTGTTATCGTGTGGATTTTTGGTCATTGTGTTCACATTCACTCGTTTCAAACATGTGTCAGTGCGTCTATACAAATCGTGAATATCTCACATGTACACATAATACAAATCCCTGAGCCATTTATATATTAAATGAATATTATAGCTAGGAGATAATGATGCCATATTATATGGATATGTAACTGAAAAATACAACGGTTTTCAGTTACACTGACTTCATTTGAAAACAACACGGCTCGAAATTTGTTTAAACCAAACAGCTACACCAATTAACACAGTTCAAAGCACAGTATATATCATCAATTTGCTGTTATTGTTTTCCCAAGAGAAGTGGTATTTATCTTTCTGGTTATATGTGTGGCCCAGTTGGATCGTATAGCAAACATAATACAAAAAGTGAGACTGAGTTAGTTCGTTGCAAAAATGTGTTTGGCAAACTTTACCTTTTCTCTCCTGGGGCTCAGAACTGATACACAGCCTACAGCTAACACACAGCGCACGGATGTTTCAGGTACAAACATACAAAGTTATGCTGTATCTCAAACTGCTGCGTTTTCCTTTTGATTAAAGTTCTTACTACTATGCAATGTCTCAAATCAATATTTTATCTTTTAGCTCAATAAATGTGAAAACCCGAAAGTAAGAGTTTAAAGCTAAAAAGAAAATTAGCCCAAGGGCTAAGAAAGGTTACCGGATAATATACATTTTAGATATTAGCCTTTTGTCCAGTGACCTTGAAATTAGGTCACTGATAAATTCAAGGCCATGAAATTTTCAACAAATACATCACTTCTAGTATGTCCACAATAAATTCCTAAGCTGTAAAGTCGATAATAAGTGAGACATTAGCCATTCTGTGATGTGACCTTGAAAATGAGGTCAAAGTTCAAGTTCAAGGTTATGAAAATATTCAGTATATATCATTCCTCTATATTCGCAATTGATTCCTATGCTGTAAATGTAAGTACCAATCTATTACCACCAATACAATCAGATTTTGATGATGCCAATAAGAAACGTAAAATACTACACTTTGCAATAGAAACAAACAAAGCCCGACCAAATAGTTTATCCAAAGACACACTGGCGTCTTCATGGGCAGACAATGTGTTAAATGTAGTTGTTTCTACTGTACACCAGATGGAATTAGTATACAACTGCCCAACAACCTATGAAAATAATTTAGAAATCCGAATCTAACCCCATGGAATAGATACATGACAAGTACAAAAGTACCCAATCACAAGCCCGAAGGCTACTGAGTTGATGGTATCCTCGGGGACAGATTAACGTCCGCCAGCAGTGACACCGACTCAGTGGTATAAATGTAAGTATCAATCTATTACCACCAATACAATCAAATTTTGATGATGCCAATAAGAAAGGTAAAATACAACATTTTGCAATAGAAACAAAGCCCGACCAAATAGTTTATCCAAAGACACACTGGCGTCATCAGGGGCAGATGTAAAGATGATAATAAGGGACATATTAGCCATTTTGTTCTCTGACCTTGAAAATGAGATCAAAGGTCAAATTCTAGATCACCAAAATATTCAGCATACATCATTTCCTATATGTTCACTATGGACCCCTAAGCTGTAAATTTGATAATGAGCGAGATATAAGCCATTTTGTATTCTGACCTTGAAAATAAAATGACTAACCTTGAAATTTAGGTCAAGGGTCAAATTCAAGGTCACTAGAATATTCAGCATATATCATTTCCTATATGTTCACAATTGATTTCTAAGCTGCAAAGTCGCTAATAAGCAAAATATTGGCCATTTTGTCCTGTGACTTTGAAAACGAGGTCAAAGGTCAAATTCAAGGTCACGAGAATATTCAGCATATATCATTTCCTATATGTTCACAATTGATTCCTAAGCCGTAAAGTCGATAATAAGCGAGATATTAGCAATTTTGTCCTGTGACCTTGGAAATGAGGTCAAAGGTCAAATTCAAGGTCACGAGAATATTCAGCATATATCATTTCCTATATGTTCACAATTGATTCCTAAGCTGTAAAGTCGATAATAAGCGAGATATTAGCCATTTTGTCTTGTGACCTTGAAAATGAGGCCAAAGGTCAAATTCAAGGTCACGAGAATATTCAGCATATATCATTTCCTATATGTTCACAATGGATTCCTAAGCTGTAAAGTCGATAATAAGCGAGATATTAGCCATTTTGTCCTGTGACCTTGAAAATGAGGTCAAAGGTCAAATTCAAGGTCACGAGAATATTCAGCATATATCATTTCCTATATGTTCACAATTGATTTCTAAGCTGTAAAGTCGATAATAAGCGAGATATTAGCCATTTTGTCCTGTGACCTTGAAAATGAGGTCAAAGGTCAAATTCAAAGTCACGAGAATATTCAGCATATATCATTTCCTATATGTCCACAATTGATTCCTAGTCTCTAATCTCAATATTAAGTGAGATATTAGGCTTGATGTGTCCCATTATAAAGCATGGGAAAATTTAACATGGGAAAGTCACATCTGGGCCGAGTTTGGGCCCAAAATGGCCCACTTCGAGTGATTCAAGCGCAACGAAATTTATACATGTCACAGAAGTACATATGGGGAGTGTTATGCATCAATAAGAAAAATTAGCCCAAGGGCTAAGAAAGGTTACCGGACAATATATATTTTAGATATTAGTATCTTGTCCCGTGACCTTTAAAAAACGTCATTGGTCAATTCAAGGACACGATAATATTCGGCATATGTCATTTCTAGTATGTCCACAATTAATTCCTAAGTTGTGAAGTCAATAATAAGCGAGATATTAGCCATTATATCCTGTGACCTTGAAAATGAGGTCAAAGGTCAAATTCAAGGTCATAGCAATATTCAGCATATATCATTTCCTATATGTTCATAATTGTTTCCTAAGCTGTAAAATCGATAATAAGCGAGATATTAGCTATTTTGTCCTGTGACCTTGAAAAGGAGGTCAAAGGTCAAATTCAAGGTCATGACAATAATCTGCATATATCATTTCCTATAAGTTCATAATTGATTCCTACACTGTAAAGTCAATAATAAGCAAGATATTAGCCATTTTGTGCTCTGACCTTGAAACTGAGGTCAGAAGTCAAATTCAAGGTCACGAGAATATTCAGCATATATCATTTCCTATATGTCCACAATTGATCCCTAAGCTGTAAAATCGATAATAAGGGAGATATTAGCCATTCTGTGGTGTGACCTTGAAAATGAGGTCAAAGGTCAAATTCAAGGTCATCAGAATATTCGGCATATATCATTTCCTATATGTCCACAATTGGTTCCTAAGCTGTAAAGTCGTTAATAAGCAAGATATTAGACATTTTGTGCTCTGACCTTGAAACCGAGGTCAGAGGTCATATTCAAGACCCTGAGAATATTCAGCATATATCATTTCCTATATGTGCACAATTGATTCCTAGTCTCTAATCTCAATATTAAGTGAGATATTCGGCTTAATGTGTCCCATTGTAAAGCATAGGATAATTTAACATGGGAAAGTCCCATTTGGGCCGAGTTTGGGCCCAAAATGGCCTACTTCGAGCGATTCAAGGGCAACGAAATTTATACGTGTCACAGGGGTACATATGAGGAGTGTTATGCATTGATAAGAAAAATAGTTACTGAACGGATTCTGAGAAAACGACCGTCAAAGTCCAAAATTGGCCATTTTTCGACGAAAATGGCCCTCTGACCTTGAAACCGAGGTCAGAGGTCAAATTCAAGGTCACCAGAATATTCAGGATATATCATTTCCTATATGTGCACAATTGATTCCTAGTCTCTAATCTCAATATTAAGTGATATATTAGGCTTAATTTTGTCCCATTATAAAGCATAGGAGAATTTAACATGGGAGAGTCCCATTTGGGCCGAGTTTGGGCCCAAAATGGCCCACTTCGAGCGATTCAAGGGCAACGAAATTTATACATGTCACAGGGGCACATAAGAGGAGTGTTATGCATCAATAAGAAAATAAGTTACTGATAAGATTTTGAGAAAATGACTGTCAAAGTCCAAAATTGGCCATTTTTCGACGAAAACGGCCGCCATTTTGAAAAAAATTGGAAAATCAGAAAACTAAAAAAAACCTTCCTTGGAAATATTTTTAGGTATTTTTTTGCAAAATTTCAGAAATATTCCATCATAAACTTTAAAGATAAAAATGTGAACGGACGGACGGACGGACGGACGGACGGACGCCGGACGCAACGCCATGGCAATAGGTTATCGGACCAAAGGTCCGGTAACCTAAAAAAGTTACTGAACAGATTTTGAGAAAACGACCATCAAAGTCCAAAATTAGCCATTTTCGACGAGAACGGCCGCTATGACCTTGAAACCAAGGTCAGAGGTCAAATTCAAGGTCGCGAGAATATTCAGCATATATCATTTCCTATATGTCCACAATTGATTCTTAGTCTCTAATTTCAATTTTAAGTGAGATATTAGGCTTAATGTGTCCCATTATAAAGCATAGGAGAATTTAACATGGGAAAGTCCCATTTGGGCCGAGTTTGGGCCCAAAATGGCCCACTTCGAGCGATTCAAGGGCAACGAAATTTATACGTGTCAAAGGGGTACATAGGAGGAGTGTCATGCATCAATAAGAAAAAAAGTTACTGAACAGATTTTGAGAAAACGACCGTCAAAGTCCAAAATTGGCCATTTTTCGACGAAAAAGGCCGCCATTTTGAAAAAAATGCGAAAATCAAAAAACTAAAAAAAACCTTTCCTGGAAATATTTTTAGGTATTTTTGTGCAAAATTTCAGAAATATTCGACCATAAACTTTAAAGATAAAAATGTGAACGGACGACGGACGGACGGACGGACGGACGACGGACGACGGACGCAACGCCACGGCAATAGGTTATCGGACCAAAGGTCCGGTAACCTAAAAAGGAGAATTAATATGCACCTGAATATTTCTATGTTGCTGCGGGAGCACTAATATTTGTGCTTGCAGACAATCTGTCAAGTTACAAAAATAGGCGATGACTGCACACTATGATGAAGTGCTACTGTATGTCATTGTTATGAACGAATTAACCAACCCATTACTGAATTATCATGTATTAATTATGAAGGATTCATTATTTAGAATGTTATTTGGACCAAAAGATGGATGGAAAGAGCATTGAGGTGCCAACCGTACCTTGAGTACAGTTCAAAACTAATCCACATACTAAACTCCCGGGTACAATGTGATTAAGACTGGGCTAATGTAATTATCTTATTGAAAATCAAATCACTGCCCTGCTCCATGTAGTCTTGTCACGCATGCAAATGATGGAGAACTCGGAGTGCACTAATGAATATCCGTACAGGCATGTTTAATGCAAACCAAAATCGACAACCTAGGGATGATTCACTTGATAAATTCCAAAAAAATTTCTACGGATAAAATATAAATATTGTATGTAGTCCATGAATTATTCAATTAATTTAAGTTTTTCGAAATATATAAACAATCACTCTACATTTCCCAACAGGAAGCGATTCATTGTTTCAGATATGCATTATTTGATATATTCAGTCATATTCTTATACGTATGCATTTCCCGGGTGAAGGAGAACAAATTTTTGTGTAGTTCACGCGGATTTGAAATTCCATTTGGAGCCTTCCCAGAAGTGAGTTCCAAGACATGGAGCATCATTCACCATACATCTCAGAAGGACGGAACTACTCGTCAGTCCCATTTGGGGATAAATATTTCAACGACTGCACGCAACTGTGGCACAAAAGTGCATTGAGTTTTCACAGAAGTGCTGCAAGAATGAATATCATGTTAAACATTACAAAAAAAACACACGTGTCCATGCTCTTCCAAAATTCCACTTGTCTTCCGGACTTGGTGGTAAATTGAGATTTGAGAGCTCAAATCACCGATATCTGGATACATTACTACATGTATATTACATTTTTCCCATTTCGATGTCCTATCATCATATATATCTCGAGTATCCAGTTTATTCTTCAAGTTTTCTTCCACTCAAAAAGAAGCAAATACACCACTACCCGAAGCGGTGATGTAGCCTACACAATATGAAATATATGCTCGCACAAATTCCAGGGCTACGGCCCCATCTCCCGCCACCTTAGTCATCATATAGGCCTAATGATGACAACATAAGATGAAGGCCAACAGATTTGTATATCTGCCAACAGTTCATTTCTTCTAATGGTATTTGTGGGACTGGAGAGCGCACAAACAAACAGAAGCGAACGATGTTGACATCAACAATGTAGACAACATTAGATATGTTTTGCCTTTCAGATTCCTCTGTCTTTCAGAGAACACACGAAGATATATAAGCCACATTTTATATCAACATTCCTAGGACGAACTTTCGAAACTAGTTTCAATATTGACATAGGTATCAAAGTCGGTGGGTTTTAAACAGAATGAAAGCAAGGAAAAATGGATCGGATGAAAAATATATATATCCATGTCTTTCAATCTCTGTCTTTATACCTCTTCAGAAAATTTGTTTTGCTCTATATTTGTATTATTACGGTCACTCAATGCAGAACATTGAGTAATATTTCAAATACTACATACCAAAATCCTGATTATAAGCAGGTTGACAGCGTGAAAGTGCTATACATATTTTGAAGAATTTCATTGTATCAAAACAACGAAAATTAGCCCAGTGACTAAGAAATGTTACTGGAGAAATGTATAAGAAATATTACTGGAGAATGAATGAATGAATGAATGTTTATTGTCTGTATTGAATGAATGAATGTTTATTTTCTGTATTATGTACAATACAAGTACGCCTGAAAAAATAGTAACACATGCACTAAAAGTATACAGTTATTAAATAATTAAACAGAAGAACATGCTGAACTTAATGCAAAAATAAATCTAAAGAAACTTTACGCGTGCATAAACATAACCAAAAAGTACACAACACAAAGTGAAGTCTATAGACTGTAGGGCTTCATGAAATTTAATAACCAGGTCTTAAAAATTATTTGAAGTGAAGCTACTTTGTGACTTTACATGTAGGGAAATTAAATTAAGGAAATAATTTTGAACAGAACAGAAAGCTCAAGGGCTATGAAAGGTTACCAGAAAAAATGCAATATTAGGCTCTTAAGGTGCGAAACGTTCATTTGACAAGATAACTATTATAAGGTCTCCACTGAAATCATTATATTGGACTTCCTATCATATGTACATAAAAAATTCAAGTCCGAAATTGAGCATCTTTGGAAGAAACAAAAAAAATGAATAAATGACATCATTTGGGAAAAAAATCATAAAGGGAAAAAGAAAATAATAATTCATTTTTGATTTTCAGTATTTCAGTATATGGATGATGAACGGAAACACCACGGCAATATGTGATTGGTTCGAAGTTCCGGTAACACAAAACATGCGAGTAGACTACCAGTGTAGTCGCGTGTGCACGTCCATGCACCCAGGCCCCAAGACAGACGAACCGACCCGCAACACACGGTCCCAAAGCCGCCCCCACCACAGGAGTCACCCGTAACCAGCAACGATCTGGGATTTGTACCTTTTAGAAAATGATGCAATGGATACCAATCGTTCATTATGTCGATACAGTGTTGCCGAGATGCCATTCCACATTTTTGGACCCATATTCATGATACCCTGTGTAGCCGTCAATGTTCTGGGTTTGGATACTTTAAGTTTATAATTTGTGCTTTGTCTGGTGGTGTGCGTGTGGTAGTCCAGTGTCAACTGAAAAATATGCGAGATCGACTGAGGTAATAATCCTCGGAGAAATGTATAATAGTTCTTTGTAACAAAACCATGCAACTGCCGCGCTGAAACGTTCGTTAGGAACGGTCACGTGATCTACAAAGTCCACTTGCGAAGACACCGTTCGCGGAAGAACCGTTCGCGGAAGCACGATTGCGGAAGCATCATCAGCGGAAGCATCGTTCGCGGAAGAACCGTTCGCGGAAGCACGATTGCGGAAGCATCATCAGCGGAAGCATCAGTCGCGGAAGCACCGTTCGCGGAAGAGGAGCCTTCGCGGAAGAACCGGAAGATACGTTCGGAAGATACGTTCGCGGACGAAGATGCGCACGCAGCCACCCTGGCTATATAAGGGAGAGCGGACGGCCGCTCTGAGAGCACTGCAACAGCGACATCGACCGTGGGGAGATCGTCACCGCCACAGCCAAGGGACTCGACGAACTCCGTGCGGACGACTCCTTCTTCAGGGCCTTAGAGTCAACCGGGATTAGACCGACTACCTGGAGAAACCATTCGACTAAACGGGACGGGAAACTTCAACGGGAAGGGACAGAGAGACGCCGCCGGCTAAGAACTCTTTTTAGTTGTGCCCTCGTGCACTATTTATTTTTGAAATGTGATCATACAGTGCTCCATGTCTGAACTTCATATTTGTACGTCACGTGGGTGACCAGCCATACAATTGTAAGTTGATTTGATGTATATAAATCTTCAATTTATTTACATCTGAGTTGCTTCTTGCCTAAGTGAAGCCGGTAAGCTACGGAGTGATGATACACCAGCGTTGGGGAACGCCAGATTAGTGACGGCTCTCGAATCACAACGAGCGGGAGTTACATAAAGTCTATACGATCAGAGAAACCAGGTTTTTTGGGCCACACCGAAAACAAGTCATTACCAAACGTCACAACTTGGCGCACGTGACCAGGATCCCCGAGGGTCTACTGCCAGGGAACGAACCTCAGCATCACTCATGTCCGGCGAAAACGACGAAACTGCCCCAGGGAAGACAGGAGGTGAAGAGGAAGACTCTTCGCGGACGGCCTCACTTGCGGACGAGGAAGACAGCGGTTCGCGGAAGCCGACCTTTGCGGAAGAGGGAGACGACCGTTCGCGGAAGACGTTTGCGGAAGACGACCGTTCGCGGAAGACGTTCGCGGACGACAACCGTTCGCGGAAGACGACCTTGGCGGAAGAGGCCGACGACCGTTCGCGGAAGACAACGTTCGCGGAAGACGACCGTTCGCGGAAGAGCAGCTTCACAGCCAGGGGTAGACGGGACGTTTCGACGAGTGAGGAGCAACCAGGGAGGTCGAGACCTTCCATGGGCCAGTCGACGAGTCAACAGAGACCCCGGAGCCAGACACCCGACAACCGTTTTCTTTTCAGACACGACTCTGGGTGGCAGCACGATCGAGACAGGGAGAGGTCAACCTACCTTGAGAGCGTTAGGAGGGGCCCCGAGTTCCGACGAGTGCTGGGACCGGAGTACGTCAATCTGGACGGGGAGGACGGCGAAATCTGGGCGAGGAGGGATCGGCTACAGCTACCGGAGCAGAGTCCAAGTGTGGCACCTCCAGAGAATGCAGCATTGAGACGGCTTTGGGACCAGTCCCAGCAGCAGTCTGGTGCAACAGGGCAGCGGTCTGGTGTGACGAGTCGACAAACGGGAGTGACTGGAGGACGGGTTACTTGGGCTCCGACCCAAGAGAGCAGCTCGAGAGGGAGAGGACTTTTCGCGGAAGAGAACATTCGCGGACGAGAGGCATTCTTCGGCGACAGGGACGCTTGCAGCCGGGGATCCTTCGTGGATGAACGGGCTCGTGGGCGAGGGGGAGTCTTTGGTGACGAGGACGCTTGTGACCGGGGAGGGCCCTTCGCGGACGACCACGTTCGCGGACGAGGACGACTCGCAGAAGAGAGTGTTCGCGGAAGAGAGGAGTCTTCACCCAGACGGCGGCTCGACGAAAGGAGTGATCCAGGCGATCAATCTTCCTTTCCAGTTTTTCAGAATAGACGGGGAAGACCATTCGCGGATGAGCCGGTTCGCGGAAGACTCGCGGAAGATGGCGTTCGCGGACGTGCATCTTTTGTGGAGGGACGTCTCCGAGACATCTTGGCGGACGAGCCCGTTCGCGGAAGACTCGCGGAAGACGGCGTTCGCGGAAGAGGCCTGTTCGCGGAAGAACTTCTTCGGGAGCTGTTGGCGGAGGAGTCCGTTCGCGGAAGGTTCGCGGATCCTTCGTGGATGAACGGGCTCGTGGGCGAGAGGGAGTCTTTGGTGACGAGGACGCTTGTGACCGGGGAGGGCCCTTCGCGGACGACCACGTTCGCGGACGAGGACGACTCGCAGAAGAGAGTGTTCGCGGAAGAGAGGAGTCTTCACCCGGACGGCGGCTCGACGAAAGGAGTGATCCAGGCGACCAATCTTCCTTTCCAGTTTTTCAGAATAGACGGGGAAGACCATTCGCGGATGAGCCGGTTCGCGGAAGACTCGCGGAAGACGGCGTTCGCGGAAGAGGCCTGTTCGCGGAAGAACTTCTTCGGGAGCTGTTGGCGGAGGAGTCCGTTCGCGGAAGGTTCGCGGAAGACAGTGTTCGCGGAGGGTTCGCGGAAGACAGCGTTCGCGGAAGAGAGAGGTCTTCACCCAGTCGACAACCGAGACAGCCAGCCTCCTGGAGAAATCCAGCTTCTATTTCAGTCACCCAGGGAGGCCGGAGACAGCACCCTTTCTCATCATCGGGCGATGAGGGGCCTTCATCTGATGGAGGGACCGACAGCAGCCATGGTTACCCAGGACGGGGGAGGAGACCACCGAGGCGGGGACCGCCGCTGCACCGACGAAGCCCTAGGCCGAGACGGAGGCAGGAGGACTCGTCGTCCGAGGACAGCACAGCCTGGAATCAGAACGGCAGAAGGAACCGGAAGATGCTGACCCCTGACAAGTTCGATGGGACTTCCATAGAGTGGCCGGTGTACCGGGCCCACTTTGTCGTCATCGCAGAGGTCAACGGATGGAGCAAGCGGGAACAGGGCGTCTACTTAGCCGGGAGCTTGACAGGAGAGGCGCGACGAATGCTGACCAGCCTGAGTCCTGCAGACCGGAGGGACATCGACGTTCTGACCGACAAGCTGACCCTACGATTCGACCCTGACTGTCAGGAGGAGTCCTACAAAGCGACCTTGGGACAGAGAACCCGCAGGAAGGCAGAGACACCCCAGCAGTACGGCTATGAGTTGCAGCGACTGGCCGGCCGTGGTTATCCGGATCTGAACTCCGCAGCTCAGGAGGCTATCGCCTTAGACCACTTCTGGAAGGGCCATCCAGATGGGGACATGAAGGTGATGGCGCGCATGAGGAAGATGAAGACCATGGAGGAGGCCATAGCGTTCGTGACCCAGTACGAATGTGTCAAACCCAAGCCTGGGAAGCCGGTGATGTCCATAGAGTCGGAGGACTCCGAGCCAGCTCTAGGACGGGTCCTACAGCTATTAAAGAACCAGCAGGGAGGCGAGATTACCACCAGTGGGCAGCAGAGCAACCAGCCGAACGTAGCGGGTCTACCCAGACTTCCCTACTTCAAGGGGCTCTTTGAGAGCCAAGACAGGAAGCTGGATCGACTAATCGAGCTGTGTGAGCAGGTGCTATCCATCAAGCCGAGGGCCGCCACTGCTGAGAACAGGGGACCAAGCGCTAGGCCGGGACCAGATGACTGTTGGTACTGTGGGAAGCCGGGTCATCGGAAGTACCAATGTCCAGATCGGCCGCCACCTCGGACCAAGGAGGAGCGCTTGAGTCGACTAATCGAGGAGATTGGTGAGCGGAACAGTTTGACAGACAAGGAGTCGGAAAACCAGTAGGGCTCATACCAGCCCCCAACCGTATGGGCCATTGGCAGGTATGTGCACGGCTTCACAGGCGAGAAGCTCGACGAAGACGTGAAGAACACATTGCCAGGGGGGAATTTTTAGTTTCACAGATTTTTAATAGGTTTTTCCGGTGTGCATCCAAAGTAACTGGATGGGCGCAGGAGGAGCTCGAGGATCGAATTCTCGACTATTTGGAGGGCAAGCCTGTCAACACAGACGGGAGTGCCAATGTACAGCAAACCGATGGAGCCGTGGAGCGTCTAATGCCCCGCGGAGACGTCAAGGAAATGCAGACCGATGGAGCCATGGAGCGTCTAATGACCCGCGGAGACGTCGACGAAATGCAGACCGATGGAGCCGTGGAGCGTCTGGGGACCCACGGAGACATCAACGAGGTTTCTGCTAGCAGCAAGGAGAACCAACAGGTTACAACCTTGAGGCTGGAGGCTGCGAAACAGCAGGGACCCCCCTATGCAACTTAACCACAAGCGGCCGTGAAAGAGGAGACGGAGGGCCGGTGGAGCGGAATGACCAAGGGGCCAGCGCAGCAGCTATTGCTGGTGGACGACTCATTACTTATCCGGAGCGGCGGTTCCGAGGGGAGTGATTCCCTTAAGACTGACAGAGAGGACCAGGGTGGTGCATCACTGTGGGTGGACGACTCAGTACTTATCCAGGGCGGCGTCCCTGAGGAGAGTGGCAGCTCTCTTAAGATTGACAGAAATGGCCAGGTGGTGTCGCTGTCAGCCGGTGCCCGAGGCACATTGGCGTGGTATGCGGCGTGCCACGTTATGGGGAAGGCGACTCGTATGTTGGTGGACACGGGTGCCTCTTCCACCGTTCTGGACGAGTGTCTCTTCGACCAAATGGATGACGAACATAAAGCAATGATAAGGCAGACGAGAATAGGGTTACGGGCAGCAACCGGAGACTACTTACAGGTTCAAGGAGAGATGACAGTTCAACTTCTACTGGGCACACGACTCATGTCGGCAGACGTACTGGTAGCCAAACTAGGGATCCCGGGAGTGTTGGGGCTTGATGTACTTCAACAGATTGGAGGACAGCTGGATCTGCGCAAGGGCGAGTGGCAGGTGGGCGACACTACCGTAGTGATGAGCTCGGGCCACGAGGACGCCGTCTACACACTGGTGACGGAGGAGACGGTCGTCTTGCCACCCTTTTCAGAGATGATGGTGGACCTCAAGCTGACAGGAAGTGAGGGAGGAGTTCCGAAGGCCGGCCTCGTGCAGTCCGCAAGAGAGCCGTTGGAGGACGACCCCTTCGTAGTGGGACGAGCCCTGGTACGACCCCGAGGACGCCTGGTACCGGTGGTACTTCTGAACGCCGGCGCTGGAGCTTGCACTGTGCTGATGGGGACCATCCTAGCCGAGCTTCACGGAATAGAGGCCGTGATCGACCTAGGATTTCGTCCCGATGGAGGGAAAACAACCCAGAATGAACCTAAAAGGGAACAGTGGTACCGGGAGGAGAGCGGGAGGGACCATGAGCCCCTTACACCAAACTCCACCAAGTGGCGGAACCGGACGCCCGAGCAGCCCGAAACCAGAGTGCACACCATGCACGCCGAACCGTCGACGAAGACACCAGAGTGCCCGGAGCATCTAAAACCGCTCCTGGAGGGAATGCATCCGGACTTGACGGAGAAGGAGGTGGAGGTCGTCAGTTGTGTCAACAACCGCCGTCTAAATGAAGTCACCCGGAAGGATGCGTACCCTCTGCCTTGAGTCGACGAAAGATTTGACATCTTATCAGAAGGACGACGGAGATGGAGTTCGACAGCCATTGGAGCGAGGCTCATCAGCAGGTGTTCGAGGCGCTGCGTCAACCTCTGACCGAGCGCCCCCTGCTGGTGTACCCTGATATGAAGCGTAGCAAGACCCAAAGGAGAAGAGGAGGCCTGTCCGACTCAGGAGGAGTGTCCCCTACCCCTGGAGGACTTCTCTGATGAGGATTTGCTTCCTCCGATCAGCGGAGAAGGATGGAGCCCAGGAGGACCTCAAGTCAACATCGTATTGGAGGTCCCTGTTGAGCCCTTGATGGAAGATCACTATTGCGGAGATGGAGTCGGGATATTCCAGATCTGGGAGGTGCGCCGCCAGGAGGACCCGAGGACGACTGCAGAGCCGACCGAGGAGTCCCTGCCTGAAGACCGGAGCCCCCCACGACCGGTGAGCCATCAGCTAGAAAGGGTGGCGATGGATATTCTGGAGCCCGGGACCATCGACAATATAAAAAGGTGCTGGTTTACCCCTGAAACCGACGCCTGGATACCCAATCCGGACGATGTGACCCCAGTCCGGACCCCCAGTGATGACGAGGGACGAGTGGAAAACGGCGGGAATGCAGTCCAAACGATGTAAACGACGACGGGAGCGTTCGCGGAAGAACCGTTCGCGGAAGCAGCGTTCGCGGAAGTACCATTCGCGGAAGCACGTTCGCGGAAGCAGCGTTCGCGGAAGAACCGTTCGCGGAAGCAAGCGAAAAACGTTATTTCGTTCCACGACAATGCTTTTTCCCCCAGATCCCTGGTCCGCGCCTTTTCTATATAAGCAGGCCGGCCTACGATTCCGTCATCACTTCAACTATGAACACACCAACTCTGCAGATCATTGAGATACCCGCATTTGCAGACGAAGATTTCGGGGACGTTCCAGATTTCGACTTGGCTGACTTTCTGCCCCTTGAAGTCGACAAGATGAGCGACCCACCTACCAAGATAGACAAGCCTGACCGGAAGCGGGAGCGCTCGAGGAGCCGGGAGCGTCGTGAGGAGCCCCGAGGAGGTCGACGGTCCCCTGCCCGGAAGTTGTCTACCGAGAGAGGGCGACGCTGGTGCAGCCCCTGCCGGATCCACGTGACGGCATCCAACTTTAGCCGACACGTGGCGACCAAACACACGCAGAAGGAGGGGCGGCACCTCTGCAAGATGTGCAGCCAGCGATTCGCCCGCCGAGCTGACAGAGACCGGCATGAGACGTCGCATGCCAGCGGCAACACCCTCAAGCCAGGGCGGAGGAGGACGACGACCGACACGCCCGTGTCCGACCCCCGAGATGGTCCGGCTACTGTGTCTGCCCCTGAGCTGAAGACTGTCAGCTTTGCGGCCAGCGGGACGACCAGCTCCACGCCATCAAGCCCCCGGGAGGACGCCCCCAGGTCAGAGGACGCCCCAGACCCCGAGGACGACCCCCCGAATAGCGAAGAGGAACCGGAGTCTCAGCAGGAGCGGAGAGAAGCGGAATCCCCGGAGGCCCCCACCCCCGAGGACGACGGACCCCCCGTTCCCAGAGACTCGGCCCCTACCTACAAGCCCCTAGACCTGAGTTGGTACCTCAAGCCCGTTCCGGAGGAGGAGGACCAACTGCGACCGTATGTGGAGGGCCTGGGCAGAGCGGTCACTGCCGGAGAGAAGGCCCTGGAGGACCTGGCGTCCACGATAGCCATGGGACGACGCCACCTCACCCAAGCGGAGGCTCGGCTCCAAGCCAAGGAGGAGCGGAGACAGCTCGAGGCCGAGGTGCTGCAGCTGCGAGGGGAGGCCTCTCAACGAGAGAAGAGCCACCGGAAGGAGCTGCGAGCCCACGTCCGAGAGACCAAGCTGCTCCGGGAACAGCTCCAAGCATATACAGACACTCGGGACAGGCTGGCGGAGACGTCCGAAAGCGAGGTGGATCGCCAGTGAAGTGGAGGGAGAGTAAACCCTGTAAACAACAGACAGGCAGGAAAAGACGAAGAAGGAGGAAGAAGAGAAAAGAAGAGAGAGAAAGGATCAACGGGGACGTTGATCTCCAGAAAGGGTGGAGTTGTAACAAAACCATGCAACTGCCGCGCTGAAACGTTCGTTAGGAACGGTCACGTGATCTACAAAGTCCACTTGCGAAGACACTGTTCGCGGAAGAACCGTTCGCGGAAGCACGATTGCGGAAGCATCATCAGCGGAAGCATCGTTCGCGGAAGAACCGTTCGCGGAAGCACGATTGCGGAAGCATCATCAGCGGAAGCATCAGTCGCGGAAGCACCGTTCGCGGAAGAGGAGCCTTCGCGGAAGAACCGTTCGCGGACGCAGTCTTCACCACGTGGAGAAGAGTGCGGAAGATACGTTCGCGGACGAAGATGCGCACGCAGCCACCCTGGCTATATAAGGGAGAGCGGACGGCCGCTCTGAGAGCACTGCAACAGCGACATCGACCGTGGGGAGATCGTCACCGCCACAGCCAAGGGACTCGACGAACTCCGTGCGGACGACTCCTTCTTCAGGGCCTTAGAGTCAACCGGGATTAGACCGACTACCTGGAGAAACCATTCGACTAAACGGGACGGGAAACTTCAACGGGAAGGGACAGAGAGACGCCGCCGGCTAAGAACTCTTTTTAGTTGTGCCCTCGTGCACTATTTATTTTTGAAATGTGATCATACAGTGCTCCATGTCTGAACTTCATATTTGTACGTCACGTGGGTGACCAGCCATACAATTGTAAGTTGATTTGATGTATATAAATCTTCAATTTATTTACATCTGAGTTGCTTCTTGCCTAAGTGAAGCCGGTAAGCTACGGAGTGATGATACACCAGCGTTGGGGAACGCCAGATTAGTGACGGCTCTCGAATCACAACGAGCGGGAGTTACATAAAGTCTATACGATCAGAGAAACCAGGTTTTTTGGGCCACACCGAAAACAAGTCATTACCAAACGTCACATCTTCTTTCCACCAAATCACCGTTCTGACCTTTTAAGTTCATTGGATGTCGAAATGAAGGTCACCATTGAAACCGCCATATATGATTTCCCATTTAAAGCTGTTGCCTTCGAATGTATGCAAATTTTTTTTTTCGAAACCAATTTTTTGTTAAACACATCTAATGCAATATAAGAAAAGGTGCTCAATGATTTTGACGATTACAGTTCGTCCGAGTAGTCTTTTTCATCCGGTTTAGTGCCCATTTTGTACCGGTTTTGTAAATAAACAAAGAAGTGCATCCATCAAACCCGAATGTAAACAAATGCTCAAATCGCGCTTAAAAGTCCACATCGAGTACATTTTCCAGTTCGTATGTGCATACATAGTGTAGTTGTGAGAAAATAATCAGTGATATACCATGATATGCATGGAATTGTCAGTCTATCTCGCACTTCTATGCTCTGTTTACATCTGCGTGTGATGGATACAGTTCCTGTATTTACGCGAAAACGGATTGCTCAAATGAGCAAAATTTCCCTGCGGACTGGTTATTTTCATTACATTTGATGTGTTTCATTCAGTTAGTTTAGTATGTTTAATATGAAATATAGTTTTCAAAAAATATTGACTGATTTCGAAGGCAGCTGCTTTAAAAGAGCTCTTTTCTGAAATATCCTAGGTGTTCACTCCATACAAATCGCACCACCAATAAAAGTGGATGAAATTTTTTTAAAAAGCAATATCATAAAAAAGGCTTCAATGGTGAAAATTGTTATTTTGAAATGGCTCACAACAGATAGGGACTTAATTCCAGTCCCAGAAATTCTTTCGTCGACCCATCAGAAAATCAAAATGGCTGCCATGAGCAGAACGACAATTCAAGGAACTAAAAAAAGCTAAACGAATTTTTGAAAACGACCACCGAAGTCTAAAATTGAGCGTTTTTCCTCTAAAATGACCACCATTCTGAAAACAAAGCAGAAATAAATAATACTTCCATCTTGAATTATTTCCTGGCAGTTTTGTTCATAATTACATATAGATCCCTCTTTGAAGATAAAAAAAACATGGACGACGACGGGCGAGGGATACAAACAGCATGTCAAAAGGCTGTCGGACCATAGTTCTGGTAATCTGAAAACTGTGTGTAGAAGAGCTATATCGGTCTGAATAGCTGCCAATAACTGAATTGTGCCTACCTGAATGAAATGTGTCTAGGTTAGTTGGTTTCGACCGGTACTGTACTAGTTTCTGTCCATTTCGAGCTGGTGATTCTAAATTAAGTATGCTCTTCAACAGCTCACGCATATGGTGATTAGATTGGTACATGGTGTTGATAGTTTCGACACATGTATCGCACACATGAGCTTTGTTTTCTCCATCATATAGCACATCCATCAACCAAGTTCGTAAAAACAACTGAATCACTTGTTTGCTCTAGATATTTTGAATGTACCATATATTTTGAAGTATTTTCTGTGCATACTACGGATTCTGATTTCTCGACCTTTCAAATGCAGACGAAGTCATTTTGGTGCTATTATCGCCTTAGAGTTTTCAAATTCTTGTCTAATTTATCTGTTCAACAGACTAACATGTATTCAAAAGAAGATCCTCAAATTAGTACTGATCGTAATATGTACAAAGTCGTGGTACATTTCAGAAATAATGTACACTGCATATCAACCTATTATCTATTTGATGCCACTAGCATAATTATTTGTTTTTAACAAAAACAAAACCCGATCAATACGCTATAATATTATGATAAATGTCAGGTTTCGGTTTTACGACTTGTGATCTAATGTGACATCACAAAAGAGCACTGTATATCACTGGCAGTGTTTGGACAGTTTTCGGCTTGAGGGACTGCATGCTATGTACGAGTTAGAACATATATTCAGAGATCATAAGTTAAATTTACCAATAAAAAGAATAAACAATTTTTTCGTATTGAATCAGTGAACAACTTACGTGTACAACCACGGTATGTCAGATATAGCAATCTGTCAGCACTTCGGTTATATGCAAGTATCACAAACGGATTTAATGAAGTAACACATATGACGGCGACTATAATCATGACCTAACTGGTGACACGCGCTGGGACATGTGTGATCTGTGGAAAAAGTGTTCATTGCATAATTCAGAAAACGTATTAATCGTACAAAACTAACGTTAGTAAATTACACAAAAACGTAAACATACTGTCCCGTGTGCATTTGAAAATGTTCATGACAAAAACTGGACTTCGGAGAGTCTTGGTGGTTAATTAAACGTGAATTCAAATAATGAGATTATGGGAACGTTCTAGGTGCTGAGCTATATATGTGCCACTTGTTTTTATTTACAGATTCGTCATTGCCTTTGAAACGGACATTGTCCCTGCGCATTATTCAACTCCATCCAATACGTGCCTTAAAACATGGATGACAAGCCAATGACAAGTCAGTGGATTCATATACATGTATGCAGCCATTTAGGCCATTCACAGACGTATCAATCATAGTAACCTACTTTGTAGCCAATGTATTTTATCTCGAAAATGGGACATGACCAACAGCCATGCGCAAAATAGATCATCCAGCAGCAACAGATCAATCATCCAATTTCATATCAGTACTCGGAAGTGGAGCACACAGGTGACGTCAGAAAAGTGACGATATCTCATTGCGCTCATTTGTCAAGATGTTTGAAGTTCTACCGCTGAAGCTTTTACCAATAGTAACTTAAATCAGTTACTTGGGTGGAATCTTATCAAGCAGTACTTGTATGAACACCTAGACCTTTTCAGTACAACATAAACACTCGAACACATCCGAATATCTCGTAGCCATGGGTAATAAAATATATGAGATTAAAACGACTGAGCAATCGGAATTTGTGTGTAACATATATCAGACGAATTTGGTCCGGTTTGATGTCATTTTAGTGCACAAACCACTCCAATAATGGACGAGTGACTGAAAACATGTCTTTAAAAGTGGTTACCGTGTTGGCAACTGCAAATGTGGAAATGTTTGCACCCAATGTTCGGAATAGAGTTGCAGAACCGGTGGTGAATAGTTAATGTTTAAAACAGCAAAAACACAATAAAGTACTTTCGGCGAATTACGTATCGGTCGATATGGTGTACAGACTGATTGGCCCGTCACTGGACACTGCCATGGGATGATGGACTTTTTTTTCGGATTGTTGTATACATGGTATCGTTTCTATTTTTATGACAGGTAATAAACACCAAACCTGTAACTTAGTCAGCATTTTAGTTTTCGTGCGAAAGTTTATATCGTTGAGCGTGAAAGTTATTCGAGATGGAGAAAAAAAAAGAGGTTTTTTTTCCTCAAATGGCTGGTGTTTTAGATGAAAAACGCCCAATTTTGGACTTTGACCGTCGTTTTCGCAATTTCTGTCCAGTAATTTATTGACGCATATACTCCTCATATCTACTCTTGTGACGACAGGTTGAATAGAAAAAATGTTTAGCCCGAAATCAAGTCATTCTTTGATTTAGGTCATTTTCAGAGAGAGGAATATATTTGGCCAGTGAAAACTAATTAGACCCATTTATCCATTTTTTGCACTTTATAAAAAGAGCAGTGTGGAGTAAACTAGAGTTTTTCAAGATACAGCCTAAAAATTGCCACATTAAAACGGAAAGTTGATTGGGAATACGTTGAATTTAAACTTGAATGACCCTGATAGTGGTTTAGTGGATTAATATTCTACATTTCTCTGCTATCTTTTCTAGCCTTCGGACTCTTTCTTCTTTCCCGTGTATACATTATTATCAATCTGAATTTTGTCAATTATATAAGTAGCCATACACATAAACAACCGAAAGCAGGAAGGTATTGTTTATCGTTCGATTATAGGATCTGGAGACCGATGCCTGGAAGTACATGAGCTGGTCCTCATTCAAATCTGTTCGAGAGATCGATGTCAGTGCTCGTAAATCAATAAATACCCAATGCCTTGATCATTAAATCATGAAAAGATTAATACATTAGGTGTTACACGATTGAACGGTATGTCAAACGGTATGGTAGAGTGCTGATGGAGACGAGCTCGTCACACCAGGTAGGGATAATCCGTACTTTTCAAATACTGACAGCTGTTCAGGGCATTTCCCACCACTGCTTCACCGACTGACTAATGGGACACTTGTGGCCTCTGCTGGTCTGCCTGAAGTCATAGCAGTCAAAAATGAATACGAACTCTAATATTTGCCTGATAATCGGAATCGACATGCTTTACAGATATACACATTCTAAGAACAGGTAAGTAATCAGATATTTCATCGTACCCTCCCTACTTCAATAAAAAGTGACGCGCTGGTTATAATCGAGATTTTGGTATTGTACCAAAACTAGGGAAGTCTCAAATACAACTTTGATGTGCAAAAAAAAATATTAACATGTCATCCAAATAGTTTGTAACAACTTTATGAACGACATATTGTCCAGTTTTGAACAGGCAATTCCACAAACCTGTATTGGTATGGATGTTCATATACGGTTATGTGGATTGATAATGTCAATAGTTTGCCATAAGGATCGTACACCTGAGTTGTGTTATCTCCAGCATAGTACACGTCTGTCACCCAGGCCTGGTCCGCGGCCATACATTGATGTGTAACTCCTAATTGCACTCTTTTGACAAGGGTGTTTTGTATGTATCGTGTATTTTTGCTTCTATGTTCAGTATGTTTCCTGAAATACTGACCTTCAATATACAGACAAAGTCAATTCGGTGCTATTTTCACGTCAGAACTTTGAAGTATGTTTTCTTATACATCTGTTCAGCAAAAAAATTGATCAATCGCATTGAGATAAAAATATTATGTGTGCCCCAACATATTACAACCAGCACCACAAGATTTTGATGCAAATAAAACCCTAGAATGAAACAAATTAGAAACAAAACAAAAATCTCACCGATCATTTTGCCATATTTTGTATTCCGATATGCATGTAGCATAAAACAGCATAGCAAATTGTTATTTTTTTATATAACATATATACCATGTATACATGGTATGGTATCCGCGAATATACCATACACTCAGTAGCCTTTTGGCTGCTGAGTTGATTACCTGTTTTAGCGGAAAGAAGATATTGTAACGGTTTTGGGGCGTACCCAAAAGTTTTCCCTAGGTAATTCTGTTAGTGTTTTGTGATATTATGGTTAAATAACCGTTTATTAAAATGTATATGTGTTTAAAGGTTCATACGGTTCCGTATTGTTAATGTTTAAAAGGTTTTCCGTCTCGGAACTTGGTATATTTGTATGTTGGTAAAGCCGGAGACGGAGCCGGAACCGGAGACGGAACCGGAGACGGAGCTGGAACAATGGAGTACAAAAACGTAATGACGTTATTTCCGGAAGGTCATGTGATCAGCCTCGTTTTCGGTTTAAAAGGTGACGTGTCAGCCACTGATTGGTTCTAGAGTGTTTTTAGAAATCCGGAAAATATCAGTGTTTTGGCGGACTATGACGTCACAATAGGTTGGTCACGTGACGTGGGTCTCAGGTCTATAAAAGCCCCCGCTTCACAGCGGACGGCGGAGTTGGTGTCCTGACGTCGACCTGTGCAGACCCCTTCTCCCATAGCAGAGTACTCCCTTGTTCCGGATAGAGTCATCCAGATGATCGCAGTTTATGTCTTCCGACTGTGCACTTGGAAAATAAACATGAAAACTTCAACCGAGTTGTTTTTCCGTGTTCGTTAGGGAACTGGAAGTTATAACAAAGTTGGTTCACCGGAAAAGAAAGTAATACCTAGAAAAGGGAGATAAGACCACAGTCGGTTAAGACCAAGTTGTAACGACGTCTTAGGGTGATCCAAGAACCCAGATCACCAAGGAAGGAGACGGAGACGGAGGTGGAATTCAACGGAGCAACTACGGAGGCGGTATCGGACGGAGCAGTTGCAGAGACGGGAACGACGAAGCAGTTGCAGAGGCGGTACCGGACGACGGAGTTGCAGAGGCAGTACCTGACGGAGCGGTTGCGGTAACCGGAAGTGAGAACACTTCCGAGATACTCCATTTCAGGTGCAGTCGCAGGTTGCGGTGAGGCGGAGCCAACCGGAGCAGTTTGCAGTGAGGCGGAACCTGGCAGAGCGGTTGCAGTATTCGGAAACGGCAACGTTCCCGGATTCTCATTCCAGGTGCAGTTGCAGTTGCAGTAAGGCGGAAAACAACGGAGCTGTTGCAGTAAAACGGTATCCCGACGGAGCAGTTGCAGTACCCGGAGACGGAAACGCCTCCGGATTCTTACGTTACAGGTGCAGTTGCAGATTAGCAGTCGGACAACGGTTGAGAGGTCCATTCCAGACCACGCTACCAACCTTAGAGACTTCTAGCCGGAGTTCAACCGTACAGCAGTAGCAGTATCCCGGAGTTTTACCGTTTCAGCTCCGGTTAAATAACAACTCACCCACCTCCCAAGAAAACCGGTTCATCAAGACGTCACAGAAGGGTGCAAACCCGTTACAATATACTTGTCACACACCTATTACATGGGCGTTGTGTCTGATTTCTAAACTGTTTTATAAGCTTGTTGGGCAGTTTGATGCAAATGACATTCAGTGTACAGTGAATACAACTATATTTAGCACATTGTCTGTTTCCGAAGACACCGATGTCGCTTCGGCTTGCTGGGCTTTGTTTCTATTCAAAAATGTGGTCTATAAGTTTGCTATTGGCACCATAAAAATCTGATTGTATTGATGGAATGATAAAACATGGACCCATAGGAATAATACAGTATACTGCATGGGGTGAGGGAGTGCGCTGTAACGCAGAAGGAAATGTAAGGTTCCAGTCTCACGTGGCATTATCTAATGTGACGTCACAGGTGAACACAGTTTAATACACACAGTATGTGCAAGATTCTCTGGTATGTGGCTGTAATTTATGTGCAAGGTGAAACTCATATCCAAAACCAGATTGTGTGTAGAAGGCAAACGTAACGTAGCCACTGCATACTGAAATTTTCATATAAATATAATCAGTCGAGGGGCTAGTACAATCAGCAAGGAAATGGCATGTGATCATAGAAAGCATAGTTAATGCTACACCATAGCACCTGTCTGTGTATTCGTTGAAAAATGAAGAAACTAGATATGTAATGTAACGTTACATAACATTGCACGTTTCTAAGATCATTGAACGATACCATTAGCCATCCGGTCTGGGCAAGAACTCCGACTGATGTTTGGTCACTAATTCGGTTTGGGCGATTAATCAGTGATTACCGATTACCTGATTGTCTGTGTAGAAACCTTACGTGGACAGAGCCTCCCACAACCTGGATCACGCTCTTGGACTGGTCATAGTAAGTTACCATAACTAGTGAACGTGTATCAGATGTTTGTGGGCCAGACGAACCTGGCCATCTCCCCAAAATCAAAGTTCTATGAACCCATTTCAAATCGTAATTTCCTTTGTGTATTGTGTATTGCATATTACACGGTGTTGGTGTTGTTGTTCGGTTCTGTAAACAGTAAACGGTAGACGTTTATTCACTGTACTATTTCGTACGAGTGTATTGACCAAACTATGACTATGACCCAAACACAACCAAATTTTTGTTGGATGTCATTCGCAAACCTCAAAGACAATATTATAAAAAGACTTAAATCAAAGCCCGACCAAAAATATACACGCAATTATACTGACATCATCAGTCAGCTTCATAAAAGCATGGGAATACTGCGGTATATGTATTTGATGATGCCCGTAAACCATCCTCTGAGAAAAAGTCGGTGATCAAAGTGAATACTCTCGTACATGAACATTACCAGAGTATGATCACGGAGATATGCTATAAAATATCAATATGTCTCTTGTACCGTGAATTGGTCGATCTCTACTCGTGTATTCCTGATTAATATTCAATCTCCCCGGATAAGGACAATTCAATTCCCGCGGACGTTGTGCTTCAGTTCTTTGAGAATCATCAAGCACCCTAGAAACGTTGCCCCAAATATTATAACACCATTTGTTGACGTAACGTTGTTGTATTGTGTGCTTCAACCTATGAGTAGGTAACACTATATGGGTAACACCAACGCTTCTAATTGTAACATAATCATAGTTTATGTACATAATGAATGAACAAATAGCCAAATGGGTATTTACATAGCGGAAATGTACCTAATGTAAAGCGTACAAGCTGTGAATTGATAGATCTGTGCTCACGAACCTTCTACTCGCCGGTATGTTTTCGGTTTTTTACCTGGAAAAGGAGGCACCAGCAACAGCTATTAAATATGTTACACTATTTTTAGGCTACCGGACCTTTGGTCCGATAACCTATTGGCATGGCGTTGCGTCCGTCGTCCGTCCGTCGTCAGTCCGTCCGTAAACAATTTTATCTTTAAACGGGGGGGGGGGGGGGGTTTACGGTCGAATCTTCCTGAAATTTTGCACAAAAATGCTTAAAAATATTTCGAGAGGGAGGTATTTTTATTTTTTTTATTTTCGCATTTTTTTTCAAAATGCCGGCCGTTTTTGACGAAAAATGGCCAATTTTGGACTTTGACGGTCGTTTTCTCAAAATCTGTTCAGTAACTTTTTTTCTTATTGATGCATAACACTCCTCATATATACCCCCGTGAGGTGTATAAGTTTCATTGCCCTTGAATCGCTCAAAGTGGGCCATTTTGGGCCCGAACTCAGCCCAAATGGGACTTTCCCATGCAAAATCGCCCTATGCTTTATAATGTGACACATTTTGCCTAATATCTCACTTAATATTGAGATTAGAGATTAGGAATCAATTGTGGATATATAGGAAATGATATATGCTGAATATTCTCGTGACCTTGATTTTGACCTCTGACCTCATCTTCAAGGTCAGAGCACATAATGGCCAATATCTCGCTTATTATCGACTTTACAGCTTAGGAATCAATATATGATATTGATATACGCCGAATATTCTGATGACCTTGAATTTGACCTTTGACCTTATTTTCAAGGTCATAGTGCGAAATGGCCAATATCTGGCTTATTATCGACTTTACAGCTTAGGAATCAATTGTGGGCATATAGGAAATGATATATGCTGAATATTCTGATGACCTTGAATTTGACCTCTGACCTCATTTTCAAGGTCAGAGCACAAAATGGCTAATATCTCGCTTATTATCGACTTTACAGCTTAGGAATCAGTTGTGGACCTATAGGAAATGATACATGCTGAATATTGTCATGACCTTGAATTCGACCTTTGACCTCATTTCCAAGGTCAGAGCACAAAATGGCTAAATTCTTGCTTATTATTGACTTCACAACTTAGCAATCAATTGTCAACATATAGGAAATGATATATGTTGAATATTCTGGTGACCTTAAATTTGACCTTTTACCTTATTTTCAAGGTCATAGAACAAAATGGGTAATATCTCGCTCATTATCGACTTCACAGCTTAGGAATCCATAGTGGACATATAGGGAATGATAAATGCTGAATATTTTGGTGACCGTGAATTTGACCTTGACCTCATTTTCAAGGTCATAGAACAAAAAAGTTAATATCTCATTTTTTATCGACTTTACAGCTTAGGAGTCAATCGCGATCATATTGGAAATGATATATACTGAATATTCTCATGACCTTGAACTTGACCTTTGACCTCATTTTCAAGGTCAGATCACAAAATGGCTAGTATCTCACTTAATATCGACTTTACAGCTTAGGAATCAATTGTGAACATGCTAGAAATGATATGGACTGAATGTTCTCGTGACTTTGAATTGACCAATGACCTTATTTTCAAGGTTATGGGACAAAAGGCTAATATCTAAAATATACATTGTCCGGTAACCTTTCTTAGCCCTTGAGCTAATTTTTTAATCTCCTATCGGTGATCTGAAGGGGAACATTTTGAGACGAGATCGAACTGAGCTCGTTTGTCAAGTTTAAAAAGTATCGAGAAGTATGCGGAGTTGTGTAAATACCCTGACTTTTTGCACATAGTATAAACATTCAAATCCACTTGAATACCTCTCAACATTAGTAAGTAAAATATGATGGTAACCCAATTTGTATAATCAGTAATTGTGGCTACTGTTAAAAATAATTGCGATCCTGATTGACCTAGATCATGAGCAGTGCAACAGGTTGCAGTTTTTTCTGTTGGTGCCTCCGACATTTCGAAGAATCGTAGGCTTTTTATATGAAATGGTATATAATATAGAATGTTCATGTTTGAATTACATTACACGTTTCCGTATTCACACTTGTGTTTTCTATGTTTTTGTAGGATCAACGATGATATTAAAGTGACCAGGGTGCGAGTTTGAACATGCATATATACTGGAATAATGAAAACATGAATTCAGTACATAATTTTTAAAAAATGTTTTCTCATACAAGCCTTTCTACACTTTTACATAACCTGATGCATTGTGCACATCATATTTACAATTGTTTATATCTGCGTGCGATGGATACGGTTCCTTCACTCCCACGTGAAACGCTTGTTCAAATGAGTAAAATTTCCCAGAGGATTGTTTGTAATGTTAGTCATAATATTTGATGTGCTGCGTCCCATTCAGTTCATTTCACATGTTTAATACGAAATAATATATTTTTAAAAGCATTGCTCATTTTCGTAGTCATTGTCTTGAAAGATTGATGGCTACTGAGAGCATCTCAAACCACTGATCCACTGTCTGTATGTTGGAACATTTTGCGGCATCTGGTCGTCTGCCCAGTCACAACTGTCCAATATGAATAAGCATAAAATATGCTTAAAACCTGTGATGATCGTGCCTTTAGTGTGGCAGCACCACAGGTATGGAACACCCTCCCATCCGAACTCAGATGTGTCAATCGTTATATGACATTTTTCAAGAATCATCTAAGACTTACCTTTTCCAGCGTGCTTATCCTGAATTGTGAAATGGTCATTACTTTTTTATCATTATACATTCAATATTTTATTATTCTTTTTACACAGTAATCATTCTCTGATCTTGTATGTTCCTATTGTTCTTAGATCCACTTCCTTATTGTATTGTGCCCTCGAGCAGTGCTGAGCACTGGACTTCGGCGCGTTATAAATAATAAATTATTATCATATTATTATTATTATTATTATTACAATATCAATATTATTACAACATTAATTACAATATTATTTTTACAATATCAATATTATTACAATATTACAATGGGGTATGTCATGTCATCTTAGTAACACCAAGATGGCATGACATAGGCCTACCATCTTGGTGTTACTAAGATGGCATGACATACCCCATAAATGGGGTATGTCTCCCCATCGATATTGTAATAATAATAATAATGATAATAATAAAAATATAGATAAGGGGAATGTCCGACTTTGGTCGTACTTACCCAATGGGGTAAGTGCTACTCGCATTTACTTGTTAAACCATAGTTTAATAAGGAAAAGCCAGTATTCCATTTCAGCTTCACGCCGTCCCAAACCCCGACCACCAGCCCTACTACGACTCCCAGGCCCATAGGAATGAATCCAAATACATTTGTGGTGTTACTAAGATGGCATGACATACCTCATTTATGGGGTCTCCCCATCGATATTGTAATAATAATAATTTATTATTTATAACGTGCCGATTATTATTATTATTAGTATTATTATTATTGACTATTGGATTGTTCATGGTTTCATGGATGTGTATTAAGAGCATTTTCACGGGTTGATCCTGGATCCTAACGACGATCATATAGTTCGATATCGCTGTGTAGTGAACACACGGACTCCAACTAGGTTCAATGTTTTATTCAACGCAAACATTGACGGAGTCAATGGTGCAATCACTCACTCTCATTTTCATTGGTCCGTTGGACAGGCGGTCGTACCGATGTATCCAAACACATACGAAATATCATTTACAACTGTCCTACATCATTTCACTGTATGACCTTGGCTATAAGAAGACACGTCCATACTCTGCGAAAATTATCACCAAATAACCAGGGTCAAGCGCGGGAACAGCGCATATGGTCTATGTGGGGGAAGTAAGGTGAAGGTCATACCCTGATGTCTTGTGTATGCTTTGTCGTGATTGGTGTAGAGACTCGAGTCACGTGTCCCCAAAGTATGCAGGAGCTATATATTGAATGCTTATGTAAGGCTGGTGTCATGTGCACGCACTGGGAAAATGTCACCTGAGCACGTTGTTTTGTATGCGGTACAGGGAACTGTGGGAACTCTAGTGGGGAAGTCGTGGTAGAACACGAACACGTACTGGGATAGGCTTTGGGCCGGGTCCTAGCGCGAAATAAACTACATGTACATCCTGAGAGCAGGTATATAATCTTTCAAGACTTCTGTATTACCATTAGCAGCCGTAATCAATTAACACCTTGCCAAGCTGCTTATAGGGATACTGGTATTGGACATATTCCACGCACACACATCAACAAAAATGTTGTTAATGGTAAACCCTAGTTAAACATGCCGGACTGAATTATTTTAAAATATATTGAACTTGATGTCCATTTTGAATGTTCTGTTTGACAAGCATATTACTCAACAGCTTGTATTATTAGGAATGCTTATCGTGATTAGATGGATTGTTAATGTTGCTAGTTTCGACATGTGGCTCGCACTTACCTCCAGCATAGTGCACGTCTATCATCCAGGTCTGATCATGGGGAGTCCAGCGATGTATGATTCCTGAATTCACTCCTCTGCTATGGTTATTTTGTATGTATCATATATTCTGTGAGGAGTTTTAATGTAGAGCATTTTTTTTTCTCACTCCCTGACCTGACCTGACATGATATGCTGACGAAGTTAGTTCGATTCTATTTTAAACGGGAAACTTTGAAGCGTCTTTTCAAATAGAATCTACATCTGTTCAACAAATACATGTACATTCTTTCCTTCGAATATCCATACATTAAGTAGGGCTTGGCTATGGTTCACAGATAAGATATATACTGTATCTGATCCATTCGATAAAAAACCATTAGTGTGCGATTTCATGCAGGTAACATTCAAAAGAAGCTCAATATTATGGTATACAAAAGAAGCACAATTTTACGGAAAACGCCTAAATGTTGTGTGAACGTGTATCACAGTTTGTGTATCAGACGCATCTCTTTATGTTCCTGGAATAAAGGTGCACATTTGCATTTTGGCATCCATTCCCAAAGCTATTTGTACGAATGCATGAATCTACATATTACTACCAATGCAACCACATTTCGATGATACAGATATCAAACCTAAATTACAACATACATGCATAATGTAACACAGCTATTTTGTGAAAGATGCTCCATATAAATATACTGAAACCGATGTTGTGCCTATGGTTACATTTCTCATTGATAACATCTTTCTGGAATTTGGTGATCGAATATTTAAACAAGCTATCAGTATTCCTATGGGTACTAATTGCACACCGTTATTGGCAAAGCTGACTAGTTATAGAAATTCCCGCCAAATTCTACCGAGCGTTCCTGAAAAGATTTTGCACAAAATACAACATCTTTTATTCGATGTATGAGTTATATATTTCTTCAGAATAAACATATTTACCTAATATACACCGACTATGTCTTCCGACTCCAAATCAATGCAATAGGTTTATTCATTATGGGCATGAACACGATGAAAGCCCTGAATTTGTTGAAGTTTACTTGATCCCATTTCCGACTGAAATTTAACATTGGGTCAGATTGCCAACTTTTTCAATTTTTGAGATAGAACTCTGAAATTTGGTGAAAAATTACGGCATGATGCCCAAATAACAAAGTATGACAAAGTACGTGACAAAGTACGTGATGATTTGAAGTTTCCATGGTCAATTTCCTTTTTCTGAACAGCAACATCCCGATCTCGCCAGCATGTTGTGTTTGTAATCTCTAAACTGCTGCGGCAAGAATAAAAGACCAATAGCTGCGTTTAAAAAATTCTAGGGACGTAATCACGATTTGGTTGACAAATGTGTGACAATATGCAGCATTGACTTGTTAGCATTTGTTTGGAATTCATGATGGCTACCGCGTGTGTGGTAGGTAATGCTTACTCTTTTTGGAACAGCTTATTTCACCTCCGCATGACCATATATGGGGTTTCATTAATTTCTATAAAAATGTCTTGATTATGCCTGACACTAGACTTTCAGTTTGGATAACGGACCTGTTTTGTTCGCGGGAATACTTTATACTTAGGTATTGGTTCAATGTTTATACAAACTTCAGTAATCCTTTCCATGGAAGAATCGTTCAACTTTTCTCAGTACTGGTGTGTGGTAGATTCCTATATCAACCTTTGTTATGTTTTGCCGAGAATGCTGTGCTTGATTGTTCTGAATGTTGTAAATGTATCACATTCGCATCATCATCATCATTACCAAAAGCGTCTAGAGTAGTTAGTTACACGGACACAGAATATAAACAAGCTAATGGGGTGTGATAGAATCACATCTCTGAAGTGAGCATTGAACACTGAGTGCTCTTCCTCCGAGTAGTTTGGAGTTTATACCATAAAAATCGTTGAATAAATTTTGGAAAACAGTAAGCCTACTTGGATCGCGCAGACTTTTCCAGCATAGTATAATCATCTAAAGATACTCGAGCAATAATAGAATGGGAAAGATATGAGGGTAGTTTAGTTTATATCATCAGCCATTTTAGCATTCCAAAAACAAAATCAGGCATTATTTACTGACCAGGAATGTGAACTGTGTGTCACAGGGTGTAGTTTATGGTATGGTGATTATGCCATTTATGTCAAAGACCCACTACAGCATAAACAGTGATTAATTACGAACAGGTCCTATTTGACCATATGTTTATCCGGCATTTTATCGGCATTTCCTGTGTTGTATGTCTCTTTAGTGGAATTTATCATTGCAATAGGTTGCTAACTTTTCCAGTTTCATGGGCAGAAGTCAGAGTTTGTAGAAAATTGCCGTTTGTTGTGAAGGTGAGCTATACCAAATTATAACACGCTACGATTTAGCATCGCACAAATATCAGCAAAAAACGGTGTAAACGACATTGTTTATTTTTCTAACTCGTTTACACCGTTTTTATATAATAGGCCTACTCTGATTTTTCTAACTCGTTTATACTCTGATTTTTCTAACTCGTTTACACCGTTTTCTGTCGTTGTTTCAGTCAAATAACTTCCAAGCGAACTATTTTTTTTCTGAATATTACATGTCTATGATGCGAACGGCAAACGAGTTAGAAAAATCATAGTATACACCGTTTTTTGCTGATATTTTTGCGATGCTGAATCGAATCGTATTATAACTTGGCATAGCTCACCTTGGGACTAAACGACAATTTCCTGCAAACTTTCAGACTTCTACCCATGAAACTGATAAAGTTAGTAATCTACTGCAATGATAAATTCCTCCTGAAAACTTTTCGTCTGCATGTCAATAGACATTATTTATTTTGAGCGCGTGACGGAAGAGTCTATTCGGATGATTTACGCAGGGAGCGCGGGTTAGGAATGAGACCGTCCCAGCATGTAATTGGTACATAATACTGCAGCGCACGCCCCCATAGTACCTGAGTTGAACTTGTCCATTTGAATTACGTAATGAGCAAGGCAATATGGCAGCGCCCTACAGCAGTGAAAATCATTGCTTAAATCGAACTTTTGTGTTTTGAAAGAAACATGTAGCGTTTCGGAAGCCAGGTTTGTGTAAAGCTATTGCCGTTTGCATCATATACATGTAATATTCAGTTAAATAGTTCGCTTGAGGTAGTTTGACTGAAACAAACAACAAACGGTGTAAACGAGTTAGAAAAATCAGAGTATAGAGAACATATCCAAATATAGCCTGGTCGAATTTTATGATAGTGTCCTTTTATATTATTAATTTCATATTATCATGTATGTGTTGTTTTTCCAAAGCCGCATTGACGACTGGCTGTGGACTATTTGTGAACGTGGATACTGCTGATGTGGAAATGTTTGACAAAATGCTCTCGACCAATATTTGAAACTGAGTAGTTTGTTGAACTGGTTGTAAATAACGATTTATTATATCAGTGGAAACGTCCCACTTGTACTATTGGTGAATTGGTAACTTTTCAGTAAGATTATTGACATTGGATAAGAAACGATGGCTCGATACT
Organism: Terebella lapidaria; assembly: GCA_949152475.1. Taxonomy (NCBI): domain Eukaryota; kingdom Metazoa; phylum Annelida; class Polychaeta; order Terebellida; family Terebellidae; genus Terebella; species Terebella lapidaria. The sequence continues at coordinate 51,013,443 of OX424557.1, read as the reverse complement.
TGTTTTTGGTTTCATTGTTTGTTATTTCACTCAGCATATTCTATACTTTACTCTGAACAATATCAGCATTTTAACATTCTCAGGAAAGTTTACTCACGTGTTTTCACGTTCGATCTATATGAATTACAGATCAATGTGAGAAAATACATGAAATAAATGGTCCTCATTCAATTCTGTGAATGAAACCGACCTCTTAAACAGTGACGGTTTGTTTGATAGATCATTACATTAACTGTTACTCAAATGAGTGGTATGTTAAGCTTGCACCATGAAGCACATATCGATAGGAATAATGCTGACTGGGAGCAGAGCGAGACAAGCTCTGCACACCAGGTAGGGGTAGTCCCGGTCCAGCCGAATACTTAAACAATGATGGCTGCTCACGGCACCTCATACCACTGTTACACCACCCGTCTGTTGGGACATTGTGCGGCCTCTAGACGTCTGCGGAAAGACGCAATAGTCAAACATGATTGTGAACATTATAATCAATATGATAATTGGATTGAACATGTTTTGTGGATGTGTATATTCTGAAAACAGGTGAGTTATCTGTCTAAGATTTCGTGAAAACAACCAAGTTTATTTGATATGCAATAAATGTTGTAAATATTATGATCTAGTTGAACATGCCATACTTAACTATTCCAAAACTGCATTAAATAAGTTGAAATCCGTTTCGAACGGGCGATTCCGCGAGTATGTTATGCAACAGCTTGCCTTGTTATGAATGTTATCACAAGCGTATGGATTGATAATGTCCAGGATTTTGACAGATATATCGCACTCTTGAGTTTTGCCATCTTCATCATAGGGCACGTCTATCATGCGGGTCTGCTCATGGGATACCCAGTGATGTATACCTGCTAAACTTACTCGTTTGCTATGTTAGCTTGTTTTGGATGTATCGTATTTTGCCTTGGCCAATGTGTATGTTTTGTATATTTTGTAAGTAGCTTCTATGTACAACTAATTATGCTTGCTCGATTGCTGACCATCTATATGCAGATGAAATTATCTTTGTGTTATTGTCCCGCCAGATGTTTAGGCTTTCCACTGACTCCTGTTCATCGAAGGTAATTGATGCATCTTAGTGTAGCAAATGGTTCGTTTATGTAATGTGTGATGTAATGAAGGTAGTGCTCTGTAATGCAGCGATAAATGTAAGGTTCCAGTCTCACGTGGCAAAAGCTGGTGTTACATCACAGGTGAACAGTGTACACTTGCAGTATGTGCGGGTTTGTTTGTTATGAGAGACGTATAATAATATTGTGTGCAAGTGGAAACCAATATTCGTACCAGATGGGTGTAGAATGTGAGGTATAGATGGCCATGGTTTTCCCATAGCCTTCGGACCTTGGTTTACTATATAAACATAGTTAGTTCTACATATTGTAGCGTTAGTAAATCAACTGGGCAAGCGACTTGTGAAAAGCAAAGTCGTATGCCACACGGTAGCATCTGGCTGTAATTTTGGTTGACAATTATTAGGGAAAATATGATCATATCCAGTGTCCAGTGAACAATTCCAGTAACTTCTCGACCTGGAAGATAAATACAGTTGATTCATTGCTTACCGATCACCAGACTTTTCACAGTCTTATCACCGAGAGAAGGAACGGATCATGGAATGAAAACAGACAGAAGCATGACATAACTGGGATCACGCACTTGTACCTTAAGCTATTATGATTTGTGGCTGTCTAGCGGTATCACAGCTGTGTGGGTCAGATGAACAGATGAATGGGAGAATGGGAACTTTCGACCCATGTGAAGCCAGATTTTATCAAATATCATATGCAGTATATTATTAGAATGGAATAAAATCCCTAGCGACTACATAAAGTATGAGAATACTTCTTCATTAGTATTTGATGATGCCCATCCACGGACCATACTTTGGAATCATAATTTGGTGGTAAAGATCAGCGTGGATATATATCTTTATATACCAGAATATGAACACATATGGACTATACCCTGAATTTATCCATCTCAACTAATGGAATTCTGAAGAGCTCTTGTGTGCATCCAAGAGCTAATTGAGATCTCTATAACTCCCCGGACTAGAACCTTTAAAATCCCTGCTTTATTCCTTTGAGAATCATCGAACCCTATTCAAAATGTCATCCTGCATATTACAGTCTCATATTTTTGGTGTTTTTTTCATTAGTTCTCTCAATTTTGATACAATTGAAGTACGTTTCTAAGGCGAAATCAAATTGCCTTCATTTGCAGATCTTAGAAGTTTAATCACTGAGTAAAGTTGTTTCGAGGATTACATACAGTATTGTAATTATCCCGAACTTTTGTCCCCCCCCCCCCTGACCTGGTTCATAAACAATGCAATAGATGTTTTTTTAATCGTGTGCCTCTGACATTTCGAGGAATCAGAGACGTGCAAAACGAATCATGTTTCAAATAATTAGATAATTGCCGAAGAGCAATCTAACTGAAACTCAATGACCTCGGCAATATCTCGGGCTGGGAGATGAGATGTGGGCATTGCCTCGACAGGTGTTCCCACTATGTACCAGTGTCATAAACAAACACCGACTGCCGGGCCACATAGCCGACTATACTGTCCTTCGTCATTCGGTTATGCACACGGTACTGTGACATCGGAAAGCAACAAGTGAGAGGAACATCTATATAAAGGCATAAACGAATCATGGTGTAGTCGTTGTAATGCTGTAGAAGTGCTGTATTCCAGAATATGCGGTTTGGTGTGCAATTTTGCCATGCTGTGGGTTACCAGTATACTTCAATAATCCATTCTCGTTCTTATCTTTGTAGAAGATGTTCCTAAATTATTGGAAATATTATTGGAAATTATACTTTAATTTAGCAAACCAGTTTTTAGTATTATATTCTGCATTGCCAAAGCTCACAAGAGTCGTTCATAAAAAATACCAATATTATATGCTTTGTTCAACAGTTTTATTACAAAATTAATCTGGGTAACGAAAGGATTGTCTGCAGACAGACAGAATATCGATGTGTAAGGAGACAAACAGGCATACCCAAATGCAATAGCCTCGCCCTCACACCCCCATACTCTCCACGTAACCACTTGTACGTTCTGGCGAATTGGCAAAAGGCTGATCTGCACACTGCTTTGTATGTGACGGGACATTGAGACTGTGACATTGTCCGTGACGGGACACGCGCGGAATGCTTTGAATACTTGTTATTGTTTCTATTGAATATTTCTTGCTGTATTAACATATTAATATACCTGTAACAACATGTCAGCATGTTAACTTTCTACCGAAAATGAATGTCGGATGTGATTATATTTTTGCACTAAACATGTTAGGTCTTGTTGCCGCTCATATCTATTACCATATCAATTAGAAAATTAGTAATCACATAAGCAACTGGAGGCGTTGTTTCTCGTTCGACTCATCAGATGTGGAGATCGATGTTATGAAATACATAAGCTGGGCCCTCATTCAAATGTGTGAATGAAATAGGTGTCAGTGTTTGTGAATCATTAAATACACAACGTCTTGCTTATTGGTAATTTGTTGATTGATTATTAGGTTTCGTTTGACTCAGTGGTATCATTCATCCGTGAATCATTCATCGATTGGGAGGGGTGCTTATTGGGAACGGATTCAGTCAAAGGATATCTCAGCAAGCATGTTATTCAAAAGCTTGCATGGTCATGAATTGTCATGATAAATGTATGGATTGATAATGTGGAGGATTTGTTATCTCCATCATAGCGCACTGCCATCGTCCAGGTCTGGTCTGGGGCCATACGGCGATACATTACCCCTGAAACCATTCGTTTGCTATGGTTGATTTGTATTTATCGTGTCTGGAATTCCTGACCTTCAATATGCATACTTTTGGTATGATAGACTTTCGGTATGATAGAGGTATGAAGTCTTTCGGTGCTTATTTCACATTAGAGCTTTGAAGGTTATTTTCACATATGTTTGGCCAAGCAAATTGATCCATCGACTGTAAACATATATTATGTAGCAAAACGGCTAGTTTTACATAACATGTATCATATATGTACATACTCATGTGAATCATATATTGCGATGTATGACATAAGGTAGTGCACCATAACGCAGCGATAAATGTAAACTTGGCATCATCTCAAGTGGCATGATCTAATGTAATATCACAAGTGAACTCTGTTTATCCCTTGTGGTATGTGAACGATTCCTTGGTATGAATACACCTGTATTCGAAACAGGTGTAGAAAAAGTAGTCATTGGAAAACTAAATATACAATAGCGATTGTCTGCTGAGCTTAGTCTAGTCCAACTCTATAAACATAATTGTTCCAAGCCTTAGTGAACCGAGAAGGGGAAGTGAATATGATGGGAGAAATAGAATTATAGAAATATAAACTCACTATCTTCGTGATATCAAGATTCTACATAAGAATTTGATTAATTGATTTCATTTATTCGTATAATCAAAATGCAATACAATGAACAAATACATAGAATACAATGACAGATAATATTACATTGAAAAACACAGGGTAACACAAGAAACAAGATTCATTTATTTTCAGTGTGAGTGATGAAAAATCAATAACTAATATCCCAACAAAATAGGCGGAATGAAATTTGTACAAGTGAACGTGGATCTCTTCATTGCATCATAAAACTAATTGCAATCTCCACATCTGCCCGGAATTGAACTATGTTTAATCCCTGCGGATGTCCTTCTGTTCTTTGAGAATCATCAAAGCCTCTACAGAACGACGTCTTTCATATCACCATGTTTGGTACAACTTTCATGTCTTTTGTGTGTTCTGTCGAAAACTATACACTGGCAAACTATGGCAAACTTTAGTGCCTCTGAAAAATTCCATGGCTGAGTCATGACTGTTTGATCGAGTCATGCAAAACAAGAAAGCAGTGCTCGTGTTTACAAAAGAGCATTAATACGGACTATTTGTTACCGCGCATTGACACTGTCAAGGGACCAGAGAATCGGTCATTGCAAAGACGGGTGCTTAGGAGTGCCGTCTGGTGGACAAAAAGGAAACTGATTAAGTGGCTTGCTCAACAACACCACAAACATTTACAATACACGTATATTATCAAACATATGTACATACTGGACCTTATTAGTTACTGGATCTGACTCCATACCCAGTAACTAATAAGGTCCACATGTTTGATAATATATTTTTCATATATTTACAATAGACATACACATCTGCATATCGTGAATATCGATGGACTCAGTCTTTGAGATACACAGGCCTATCAAGTATCAACTCCATACAAAGCGGAACTATATATGGAGATATTCGAACTTTACTCAGTATAAACATAGCTAAATTGTCATTAACACATAACGAAGATGTGCATTATGTACAAACTAATGCCAATATATACACGTACCTATACATATCCATTGCACAACTCGTTGCTCCGGAATCTTCTCCATTTTGCGGCGGACGTATAATTAATAGCTCATGGAGTGCTGCTATCTTGCTAATAGACGCCCATGAGTAACCAAAATCAAAAGCGTTGGTTCAGGTTGGTGGTCGATTTGAGGAGGACGTTACGATCACAATAGTTGAACATCGGAGCGAATCTCACGTAAGTTTTTGTTATGTGCAATTCACATGCATGGTGTCTGCATTTTCCGTTTTGAGCACATATGTTTTTGAAATATATTTGATTATATTCAAATATATAATAACATGAATGAGCCAATATATTACCACAACCCACACCGAAACTGCGAGATCATGATGTCGCCAAATATATAGGCGAATACATTTAGGAGACAACCCTCCTCATCTTCATCTGATATATTTTTCACACTTTTTTACACGTCAACTTTCGTTTAACTGTGAGTATCAACCCAACTGCCACCACTACAACCAGATTTCGATGATGCCAGTAGCAACCTAAAACATCATTTGCACTCGTTTTTCAGGTCGTTCGAAGTTTACTCTGTGTAAAAATGTATCGAGAAATACATAGGCCTTCAGGTCTGTGAATATCCTGACCTTTCGCATATAGTATAAACACTCAAATACACGCGAATACCTCGTTAAAATACTTATTGAGAGAAAATGTGATGTTGAAGCAATATCTAGCCAATATAAACAGTAAATGTAGCAATTCTTAAAAAAAACAATAGCTGAACAAAATGTGTTGGTCATATGCCTCTGACATTTCGAAAAATCAAAGGCGTCCCACAGAAATCAGAATTACATTCTATTCTAGTTAGTTAATTACCGTAGAGACCTAACGGACTGAGCGTATTTTCATGTAACATTTATCGGGTTGCACATCGTTTATAAATGTGTCGAACATCAAACTACAATTACCTCGACAATACCTCGGACTGGGGATGAGATGTGGGCATTGCCTCGAGAGGTGTCCCGCGCCATGTACTAGTATTCTAGACAAACATCGACTGCCCGGCCACACAGCGGATTACATGTATTCTATCCTTCATCATTCGTTCAGTGACACAATAGTGCAACATCAGAGAACAACGAGAGAAAGGAATGTCTATTGTATCTGGATGTGCGAACGATTTAAGGTGGAGTCACTGTAACATCTGAAGGAATGATGCACTTCAGAACATTTGGTGCGCTGGTCAGTTCTTCCTTGCTTTGGATGACAATACTCGGGAACAGGTCAGTCAAAAGATACGTTGTACACATTTATTACAACGGCATGTTGTGTTCTTTCAAACATGTATTGATTCTTTTGTGTACATAGTGTGTAAGTTAAACCTTTGTTTTCACTCGCCAAAACTAGGTGTAATCATATATCATGAATATCGACTATATTTAGTATAAGAATCCTAAATCTATGTTGATATATCTACATGGGCGCTCACACTCAATGTGACACAAGTTTTCGGAGGACGGAGACATAGAATTACCTGCCAAAACGATTTCGATAAACCCATGCTATTGTTGTTATTGTATTCATTGTGTGTGCCAGTGTAGGTCTGTAGTTGTCATTTGTCTGTATTTGTCAGGCATCAATGTTCCCACAATGAAAAACTTCATTCATCCAATAGAAATAATGTCTATCAACATCGTCATCTTGGTATCGCCGTGTGTCCTTGGGAGCCATGAATCGCACACAGGGAACGGGCGAGCGCACACAAATGAGCTGAGGTTCATATTTACCAAATATTGTGCGCATAGATTATGATGGTCTTCAAGGTTGGAAGTGATACAGTTACATTGTATATGACATTTATTAGTATGGCTCTGGAATACATAAATATGCGCGTAAGAACATGTAATGTATCTCATATCGATTTTCACTATCGTATTCTACCTATTTGAATGACCCAAGGTTCTCAATTGCAAAAGAATGATTCAAAATTAGTTACATAATATAACGATTTTCGTTGCATGTGCCTTCACATTGTGGCCGTGGTGTGCTCTCGTAGCTTACCAGAATGTGACCTTCATTGTCATGAATGGACAACGATTGCCAGGATATCTACAACTGTAATGGTTTCTATGAATTATTTAACCAATGACATTTAAAATGATGTGGAATAACGCGGCGTGTGTGATTGTGTGGATTAGAACATAACGATGAGAGAGAAACACGGGAGGTTTGTTTGCACAAGGTCATGTCTGTCCAGTCCTTTATATTCAATTAACCCACCCATCCTGTTTCCCATATGCATATTCATGAATTTCTCGCACATTCGTGTGTGTTATTTTTAACCCTGGCTCCGATAGGGGACAAGATTATTGTATTTGGGTCTGTCTCCCTGTCTCCCTGCGTCTTGTCTGTCTCCCTGTCTGCCTGTCTGTTTATGTGTGTCTCTCCAGGCATGTAACTCGAAGAGGAATGGACCAAACGGCCTGAAAAGTTAAGGAATGAATTGGCATTCCCATGGCTCGGTCCTCCTCGATTTCAGAGGAAATCGGGTGAAATAGTTGCCATGGTAACGGAAAACGTGAAAGATACATGTTTGGCCATAACTTCTGAACAATTCATTGTAGAGACTTTTTTCCCTATTGAACTCAATAGGATGACCTATCAAGGTCGAGAGTCATCGTCAAGCGTTCTCAATCGTCACTGAGAACCCGTCAAACACATTTTTTTTGTTAAACCTCCCTGTCAAAGCGATATACAGAGTTGCGGCTGGACCATAACATGCAGTAAGTACATGTTCAAATGAATTGCAATCACACATGTATTTCAAATTTCCATTCGTTCTCGAGTTGGTGAGATAATTGAGGTCAAGTTGTCAGGATGTCAAGGGCACATTTTCAAACCTGTCGAGTAATATACCATAATGACCATGACAAAATACACATAGGCCTACACGCCATGTTATAGGTATTTTATGTAGCGTTATGACGTGGTGGCTACCTAGTAGTGACACCACGGTTATAGCGTGAACGTGCGGACAAGTTTATAAGACATTCGGCGACACTCCAGTAATGGGGTATACCTCTTTATCGTGGGGTCGCCGAACCCTACATTGGTGCCGTACCTTTCGAACCACTGGGTTCTCTCGGCGTCGTTTCTGGGGTCAGCCCCTCACTGAGATTCACATCGCAGCCAAGTATGTGTACATAATCGGGTAGCTGCGGCGCCCTTGATCTTAAGTGCTGTGATGTGACTGGGCAGTGTGATATAGCTGACCTCGGGGACGAGGTCTCTCCGAAAGGGGAAAGCACTGTAGCGTTATGACGTGGTGGCTACCTAGTAGTGACACCACGGTTATAGCGTGAACGTGCGGACAAGTTTATAAGACATTCGGCGGCACTCCAGTAATGGGGTATACCTCTTTATCGTGGGGTCGCCGAACCCTACATTTACTTTACACTTTACTGGGGAATGATATACACAAGTAAATGATAAAAAATCTAAATAAGTCCTAATACTTAATTTCAGCAAATCATGTCGCCCATTTCGAACGAACGTCTCCTCGCGTGAATTTCGTATGTCCTATGGTGCGGCTGATACTAACTAAATATACTGCTCAAGGGATTAGAGTCGGTAATTCACCACCGTACCATCCGGTACACTGAGATCATCCTACTCTATTCCACTGACTTGTTTCTGTTGGCACGCGGAGGTGTCCCGCCAGTCGGACGAGAGTCGGATTGTCACCACCCTGCTGGCCCGGTACACCGAGGTTATCCTACTCTATTTCACTTACTGTTTCTGTCAGCAGCACGGACGTGTCCCGCCGATCGGACGAGAGCCGGCTAGTCACCACCCTGCTGGCCAGGTACGCTGAGGCCGGAAATGTCGCCCGTCCAATTCTGGACTCAGGAAACTCTGTGGACGTCCAGTTCGGCATCAGACTCGTCCACCTGGACCTTGACGAGCGCGAGCAGGTCATGACAACTAGCGTCTGGACGCGATCCGTGAGTGAGAAACGAATACCACTGGATGTTACCATCCTATACCAAATATAGGTACCATCCTATACTAAATATGGATTCATGCATGCGAGGAACAAATACTACAAATTTTGTCAAAACATATCTTTTTATTAATTCAGTGCATTTCAAACCAAATGATACCATTGCATACAAACTGCGTATATAGCTATGAACGTTGCCTTGTCGCCATAGTTCCAATAATGGGTTTTCACTTCGATAAAGAATAGATAGAGAATAAGATTAATATTTATTTGATTAGTTATGCGCATTGTGATTGAATGCACACCTGGTGGTGTATACTCCTGCTGAAGACCTGGCTGATTACTTTGCATGGTTACAGAGATGGATGGACGAACTCCTGACCTGGGACAAGGATGAATTTGGCGGCATCTCGAGTGTAGTCATTCCGGTCGACAAGATCTGGCTACCAGACATCGTGCTCGTAAACACGTGAGTCACATCGTGCTTGTGAATACGTGAGTCACATCGTGCTCGTAAACACGTGAGTCACATCGTGCTCGTGAAGACGTGAGTCACATCGTGCTCGTGAAGACGTGAGTCACATCGTGCTTGTGAACACGTGAGTCACATCGTGCTCGTAAACACGTGAGTCACATCGTGCTCGTGAAGACGTGAGTCACATCGTGCTTGTGAATACGTGAGTCACATCGTGCTCTTAAACACGTGAGTCACATCGTGCTCATGAACACGCGAGTCACATCGTGCTCTTAAACACGTGAGTCACATTGTGCTCATGAACACGTGTCACATCGTGCTTGTGAATACGTGAGTCACATCGTGCTCTTAAACACGTGAGTCACATTGTGCTCGTGAACACGTGAGTCACATCGTGCTCGTGAACACATGATCATCGAGTCATATCGTGCTTGTTAACATATGAGTCACATCGTGATCGTGAACACGTGAGTCATATCGTGCTTGTTAACATGTGAGTCACGTCGTGCTCGTGAACACGTGAGTCACATCGCGCTCGTGAACATGTGAGCCATATCGTGCTTGTTAACATATGAGTCATATCTTGCTCGTAAACGTGAGTCATAGAGTCGCAACATAGTGGCAAACAAGCTGCTCGCCCATGCCATGCTACTATAATTGCTCGAAGAAATACAAAAAGAAGAAACACTGCCTGGAGATATTTGTTAATCTAATTTGCATATCATTTTACGCCTTTTATTTACGCCACCTACCTAGAGCTGTGACGACCATCAAGGAGCAATCAGCTGATGCCATTGTTAGGTACAACGGCCTCGTGTTCTGGGCTCCACAGCGCAAGTACAGCAGCGCATGTCTGATTGACGTCACAGAGTACCCGTATGACCGACACACGTGTGAAATGTGGTTTCAGTCCATAGCCAATCCTGGCGCAAACCTCAACATATCAACTTACTACAAAAGCCCGCTGGATTTGTCCACGTATCTGAGCAGCTATAAGAACGTACAAGAATGGGAAATAATTTCCAACACGTCCACCCAGCACCGGCGGCCGCGGGATGTGGGGATGATCCTCATGTGGTCGCGACGGTTGGCGCTAAGGTTCACTCTGACGGTCCAGAGACGGGCCGGCTTCAAGGGACTACTGCTGATTGTCCCCTGCAGTCTCCTGTCCTTCCTGATACCGCTCATCTTCTGCTTCCCACCAGAGCGACCGGATAGACATTCTCTGGGTACGTGCTATTAATCTTATTCAGCTTCTCTTCAGTTTTTCTTGAAAGGTCCTACTTGCAAGTCCATCAAAATTCACGTTCTAAATGGTTCTTTCACACTTCACAGCTATGAGCCTATTCGCAAGTCTCACCATTCTGCTGTTCATGGTTAATGAGGTGGCACCACCTTCGGCATCATTTGTTCCACGTCTGGGTAAGGTGTTCTGGGTAAATCACCATCACATGACAGTTGAAAATGGATAAAATTGCAGAACGCTCAAAACATTACGTAATACCCCCCCCCCCCCTCCTGTTATTATACTCGTTGTTGTTGCTGACACTCATACTGACGTGGCAACACCCCCCCCCCCTCTCTCCCTCTTCCAGCCCTGTACTATTGCTTCAACCTGCTGGTGCTGCTGCTGGCGACCTGCTGCTCAGCCGTGGTCGTCAACATCAACAAGCGAGAGGAGACGAGAGAAAGGGTCCCTAAAGTTGTCAAGAAGGTAACTAACAGATACATTATGTACACTGTCAATATGAACACTGCTATTCCTCAATCATGTTTCCGTTCATGATCAATCAAAACCTGTTTATCGTTACCCAAATGTTTAATGTGACTTATATAGGAATAATGTATTTATACACTATAAATGGTTTTCTTATTTTTTTGCAGATCTTCATCAATTTCTTGGGCAAGGCTCTGTGTTTTGGTGCGAGACTCAATCATCTGGTCGCCGTGAAAAGGGCATCTCAGAGACAGAGAAATCCCAAGCAACAGAACCTGAACGGTCAGCTGGAGCTCGACGTGGCCACCGTTAGCAACCAGTTCGGACCTGTGCCACAGACCAGCCCTGTCCCAAACTTCAACAATTCGCAGTCTTATGACAACCAAATGATGGCGCTCATGTCCAAGAAGCTGTGTAGCATAGAACGGCAGCTTGCAGCCCGGAGCAACGATACCCCGGATGTAAGCGTTCCCATGGAGATCCGCGTGGAGTGGAAGACTCTATCCATGATCCTGGATAGGTTGTTTTTCATCGTCTTTTTGATAGTGGTCATCGTTGCAATCGGAGTGTTTCATCCGCGAATGACAAAAGAGTTGTCAGAGAGTTGAATTTGGCAACTGCGATATCATAGGGCTCGACAGTGAGTGGAAGATTAAATTGGAGACAATGACAGTGATAGAAGTATTGGATTGGGCACCTGCAGTTCTTCATAACATAATATTGACTGGAATATTGTATTTACCACCTGCAGTACTTCACAGCATGACAATGAGCGAAAGACTTGACCGGACAATTGCAGTATTTTACAACACGACAATGAATGAAAGACTGGATTGGAAACCTGCAGTAGTTTACACCATGAGAGTGAATAAAAGACTTAATTGGACATTCGCAGTAAATCAAAGAATGACAGTGACTGGAAGATCCGATTGGACACCTGTAGGAAATCACAAGATAACAGTGACTCCGAGTGACTGGAAGATCGGTTGTGACACCTGCAATACTTTACAACCTGGTGGTAACTGGAATAATAGATAGTTGCTCTTACAACAGTAAAGCAGCAAATAGTGGTCAAGAGATTTATTGGACGTGAGGTACTTTAAGGGTGATAGTCACTGATATACTTTTGGTTCGGCAACAGAACACTAGCGTGATAGTCACTGATATACTTTTGGTTCGGCAACAGAACACTAGCGTGATAGTCACTGATATACTTTTGGTTCGGCAACAGAACACTAGCGTGATAGTCACTGATATACTTTTGGTTCGGCAACAGAACACTAGCGTGATAGTCACTGATATACTTTTGGTTCGGCAACAGAACACTAGCGTGATAGTCACTGATATACTTTTGGTTCGGCAACAGAACACTAGCTCCGCATGAATATTATTCTACACATATATGGATGTTATTTCATTATTAGTATAACATCTTTTATTTATATCAAATGAATGGGATTGTAGTTATCTCATTGGCAGCTACAACCTTGACACTGGATTTATGTTACTGTTTTGACGCTAATAAAACGTAATATAGATTGGTTCATACACAAATCATTCTATAAAACATGAAACATTTGGTTCTCCAATGGAAAGATTAGTGGATTACATGTAGTTGGTTTGAATGGGTGATCCTCTGTTCATTATCCTGTAAATATGTCATGTGTTTGAACTCGTGGCAGCGACAGAAACACTTCGTATGTTCCGAAAGAGTTGGTGATAATGATGTGTGTTTGGTGGTAAAACTGATGTCAACTTCTTTATGGATGTATTATTTACTCGATAGCAATGTAGGGCATTGTTAACATTGGCTGTTGCAATAATAGTTAAGAATAACTATCAGACACAGCATGGAAAACACATGTGGAACATAAAATCGTACATATACTGGGTCATAGTTCAGACAGTGCGAAATTTGTTATATATTTGCGGAATACCAATTTTTTTTATATTTGCGAAATACCAATGTGTTGGTAGTAAACGTCAACACACATTCACGTAGATATTGGTTTGTGCTTGGATGTGTGAATGCTCCAGAGCGCCTGCCTACGTTGTAGTGGTCACGGAATCCATAGAATATTACAGAATTTGTATTAGGCAATGTATTATTGTAGCCTGGCGGATATGTCAAATACTTGTTCACTTCCGGGAAGAAAAACATTACATTTTATACACATGGTTTCTCGAGTATGGTTTTCATGCTCAATGAATGTGATTATATTGTCTAAAATACAGTAAAGTGCATCATGGATAAGATCTAAGATGACCACATCCATTTAGAAGATTCCGATACCTGGCCATATCTTTGGATCGATTTGACATAAAAACAAGATCTTGGTTGCACATTTTAGGTTCTCGGGGTCGAGGCATATGCAGCAGTCTGAAATACTGTAAATTACATCCAGACCATTACAGAGGTTTTTCTGCACCATGCACGCAATCACGGTTGATGACCACATATCCATGGTGTGACAGTGTCTAAGCTGATTGTTGATCGAATAAATGATTGAATACATGTTCTGGTATGGTATGGGCAAGGTGTTGACAAATATAAAAATTCTTAAAACGGGTTATCGCCATCTTAGATCTTGCTATAAATGAAATTTACAGTATTTTATGCTATTTCAGGATCATGTTTAATGTCAAATAGATCCAGAAATATGGTCAGATATCCAAATTCGTAACGGATAGCGGTCATCTTGGCTCGTATGCCGGATGAGCTTTACAATTTTTTACACTGTTTCCTTTCAATCTATACTTTGTAACCTAAGACATTTTCAAGTCGAAATTTATAATACAGATGGCGGCCATATTAAATTCCTGATTTTGAGTGGGAACGCTTGGTTTCCCAGCGTGTATTCTAATAAAATTGGATTCTGCATACTCATTACATTTTGTACATGTATCCATGCATCGTCCAATATACGCCTCATATACATGACTCGGATCCAATATGCTCCTTATTAGGAACAGACATGCTGATTGGCTAAGGCTACCGCGCTGTATAAAACACGAATTCAGTATATACCATTTCAGAATCAAGCATACATTATTTGGGAGTGACATGCGGTACAAATAAACCAATCAGAGAAGATAATTAGTGCCAAGTTAATAATATTGTTACATATCTCCCGAGCGTCAGGGCTTTATTTCCTTCATGGAATGACCGTATCCTACTTGATATGAGCGGATGTCGTATTGATCTTGTGAACTCATACTTGATATCTCAATAATTTATGTAGCATTTCACGTACAGTCAATGTCACGTAAGAACTAATGGGACGCAGGCCTATGCGTGTTGTTCTGAGTACAATACACCCCCTGTTTACCTCCTTCGATGACGTAATATGTCAGTGCCTGCGGTTTAAGGAAACAGCTCCGGAGATAATGTTCTGTTTATGTCAGCCCAGTATTATTTTGTATCAACACTAATATCGTGTGACGCTGATTGGGACATGTTTTTTTTTAGCACCGGGACTGGTAATCGCCTGCTATGCCAACCAAAGACCGAAGCTGAATAATTTAGTCTGGAGTTGTGCTTGGCACACTTGTACAGTTTGCGGCATAATAATTGCCAGACGGGTGCAGATGTTTCCAGAGTGGATGTTAATGACGACCGTGGAGACAGGCTAAGCGTACAACGCAACGAGTCCGTTGGTGAAGGTTCCGCATCGAGTCGTTTGTTATAAAGCATGCTCCGATCAATCTAAACACATTCATTGTATTTTGCTGATATTCTGAGGACATGAACACATGATAAAATCAATCGCATTCCAGTTTGAAAGGGGGTTGTCTCCATCACAGGCGTCACTTCTAAAACGTTGCCTCAATTGAGTTGTCATTGAGGCACACGCGGATGGAATCCCGCCAAACTGACGATAATTGCTACGAGGAATATGAAAAAGAAAAGTCGATCCAGGATCATCGCCAGGGTGCGCCACTCAGCTTTGAGATCTGGAGCAGGGCCAATATCCGGAGCCGCCTTCGCCGCCTCTTGCTCCAGGATTCGAGACTCTATGAAACTCATCTTTCTCTTGAGGTCGGCAACCATTTCAATACATTTTTCCATTGCGGGATCAGCGCTTTGGACATCTTGATACCCCAGACTTCCGTGTTTGACGGATGATATCTCAGCGTCTTCCAGACAAAGATTCTTCTGGATTTCAGAAGCTGAAGTAGGACCATTGCGCATGCTGGTGCGTCTGACCGCCTCCAAATGTCGCAATTTCTCTTTGAAGCACAATATCTTCCCAAGACCCGAAATCAGAATCTAGGAAATATAAATGGATATTACCAAAACGTGGGTAGGCCATGCAAAAAAAAAATTATAGGTCATAACACTACTTTAGTGATGCCTTATAACATTTCGCAAAATATCATGAGTAATGGCATTTCACATCGTTTTACATTACTATGCTACAAAATGTCAGACCATGTGAGCCCATTTGGGAACTCGCTCTCTCGTCTCGTCTCTCTTGTTTATGTTAACAACAATCGCCGAGCTACAGGTCGCCACCAACAGAACCAGCAGGTTACAGCAATAGTACAGAGCTGCGTAGAAAAAAACTCCCTTGCAGAACATCACCCACAATGGTTCATTAGGTGACTTCGCTTTCGGAGTCTACATCACGAATGTCGAAATTGCAAGGAAATAGCTCTAAACTGTAGGACTCGGGGTCCTCACCAAAAAATTGAACGTATACTCACTCAGTCTCGGCACAAAAGAAGCCGAGGGCGGCGCGACTTCGTTGACCATAAAGAGCAGGATGGTGAGACTCGCAAACAGGCTCATCGCTGAGTGAAAGACAGCAAAATCTATTCCAAAAAGCACGTGTTGTAATTTCATTCCAAATTCTTATTCCACAAACAATATTTCGTTGATTCTTAACGCACACTCAAATTAAATTTAACTGACAAACTAAACGGCAGGTTGACATCCCCCAAACAGGCGATGGCTCTCACCGAGACTATGTCGGTCGGGCCTCTCTGGCGGGAAGCAGAAGATGATCGGGATGAGCATGGAGAGGAGAGTGCAGGGCACGATCAGCAGGATAGCCTTGAAACCAGCCCGTCTCTGGATCGTCAGCCGAAACCTGAGTGCCGACCGACGCGACCACATCAGGATCATGCCGTCGTCGCGCGGCTGTCGGTGGTAGGTTGACAGGTTCGAGATGATCTCCCACTCTTGAGCGTGCTTGTAGCTCGTCAGGTATGTGTCCAAATCCAGTGGCCCGTTAGAGTACGGCGTAATATTCATTTTCGTGCTCGGATTGACCAACGACTGGAACCAGATGTCGCACGTGTGCCGGTCATACGGGTACTCTGTGACGTCAATCAGACATGCGCTTTGGTACTTCCGCTGTGGCGCCCAGAACACATAGCCATTGTGTGCTACACTGACGTCTGCTGGCTGTTCATCAAATGTCGTCTTAGCTCTGAAATATAATCACATTAGACATCGTGAATGTCAAAAATAATGTGCCGAATTCAAGGTAGTAAAGCGATGTTACTGTAAAGTGGACTAACGTATTGACGGGTACTATGTCTGGGGTCCAGATCTGGTCAGTAGGTAGAATCACTCTTTTTGTCCCTCCGTACTCAGTCTTGTTCCATGTCAACACCTTGTCCGTCCAACCCTAACATAGATAATGTTCATATAGGTCTTATTATGTAATGCATAGAATATTTGTTCATAGGTCTTTAACATACGTGAACCTTTGGATGACAAACCACTATGTCAATGTTTATTCACATAGTCAAGCTTCTTGAGAGTCGCTGCTTTGACAGAACCAGATACTGTACCCACGTATCTGGTCCAGACGCTGGTTGTCATGACTTGCTCGTGCGGATCTACGTCGAGGTGCACGAGGCGGAGTCCGAAGGCGACCTTAAGCAGACTCGTCGAGTCCAGCAGAGGCCGGGCTACTCTCCCCCGGGACTTGTAGCGGTCCAGGAGCACGGTGATCAGGCGACTCTCGGGCGAACTGTAATCTGTCCTGCTGCAAAAATTAATATACATTAGCTGAATTGATATGCATATGCTTATCCTAGTCTATATTCATGCCTAAATCATGCGACCAGGACCCCCTAACAGTTCTGTCAGATGACAATTGACACTCACTGTAGTGCTGCTGCTAAAACAATCCCAATACATATACATGTATGTTGACATGTTGGGGTATGACGACTATCGGATACATTGACTACTGTGTAAGTGTCAACATATTACCAGAAAAACAAGATTTTGATGATACCAATAACAAACAATACTGGAACATAAATGAACCCGACCAAATATTTTGTACAAATACACACTGGCGTTATCAGGGGCAGACAGTGTGTGCAAGACAAATACTCAATCACAAGCTAGAATGCTACTGAGCTTATGATACGCTCATTGTCCACCAGCTTTGACACTGGCTCAGTGGCACATGTACATGAATGTAGGCTTAAGTACCCACCTATTACCTGCAATACAATGAGATTTTGATGATGCCAATAGCAAACTCAAAATACAACATTCGTATATATATTTTTCCATAGCTTTTCGATCGCAAAACACACACCGGAAACATGAATTGTTTGTGGTTTCAGGTGTGAGTTCTTGCTACTACAGTTTTCTGGAGCAACGCCTTCGTTGATTTTGCATTTCACTCTCATTCTTCCCTAAAAATACAGCGTCGACGAGACAGGATGTCGAGACTATGAATGCCTATTATGGTGATCGACATATTACCAATAACACATCTATATATGCAGTCCTTTTCCAATGGACAATAATGGCACCAATACAAATTCCAGTGCATTGACGATGTCGATGGAACACCGAAACGGAACATTCTTGGAATGGCAACTCCGCATTGGAATACCTCACGAATATGATTATAGATATTTCATGAACACGTAAAACAGAATCGATAGTCCATTTATGCAATATTTCCTTCTAGTCGGAAGGTATTTCGTATGCAATAATTGTTCGATTATTTACATGTTGCTTTCGTGCCACAAGAATACATGTAGTGCCACAAGTGGGTCGGCAACTATATATTCCCTCTTTTGCAACACCTGATTTCAACCCCTTATGACCACAGGGTATATGGGGCTCATGAACTTTGTTTTAAAATTCCCGATTTTGACAACTTTTGATTATGAACTCAGTTTCGGAACATTTTATATATATTTCCTTGTCCCTGGTGCTGTGGACGGATCAAACAACTCTATATCCGGCATCAAATTGGTTTCATGTCTACTGCTGCATGTATATATCATGTTTCAAATTCCCCCCAAAGTACCGTCATATCAATCGATGTTAGCTGGAGTGACTTCCCAGCCATTCAATTGTAGCCTGCGTTCGACGATCTTGTATTATACATGGGTAATATTGAAAATATTTTTGTGGAATTTGGTGGTCGAATATTTCAACAAACTATTGGTATTCCCATGGGTACAAACTGTGCACCATTATTGGCAAACCTGTTTTTATACTCATATGAATCAGATTTCATCCAATATTTACAACCAGGAAGTTCTAAGAAACTGACATGTAATTTTAATTTCACTTTCCGATACATAGACGATGTATTGTCGCTAAATAATCCCATAATAATTGGATGTCATATTGGATGTCATATACCCTAATATACTACAGACTCCGATAATTTTTTCCAACTATCTAGACCTGAGGTTAGAGATTGATAATGATTCTAACCTGTCAACTAGATTGAATGACAAACGAGATGTTTTCGATTTCTCCATAGTAAATTTCCCTTTAATAAACAGCAACGTTCCTGTGTCACCATCATATGGTGTGTTTGATTTCTCAACTCATACACTATTTCAGACCTAGAGCTAAAGTTCTACCAAGACTTATAGCTGCCTTTAAAAAAAATCTTTGGACGTCATCATGATCTGGTTGATAAATCATGCTACTAGATCTATTTTCATAATAATTTTGGGGAATTTATGACGGTGCCACTAGTGAGGCAGGAAATGCTTCCGAACACCTGATTTTACACTGAGATTGGATAACGGCCCTGTTCTGTTCGCTTTGAATACTTAAAACTGGGCATTAAACGTATATATTAACTCACGCTTCGGATCCAGGTCCTGTATGTATCCAAGACAACATTCCCGCGAATATATATATAAGGACATCCATGGCTCGTGCAGCGTTATAGCAGCATGTGCTTGAAGTCAGACTCCATTTATACTCTAATACACTACAAGCAAGAGCCCTCTGTCGCCCATCACGAGCTGTGCTGGATCTGTCCCGCGGGAGCACTCTCCATACACGGAAATGTCCGTTATATTATTCATGGCTTGTGCTGCAGACAGCCCGAGGTCTGGCACCGTGTCACAGGTATTACTTGTCTGCTACTAATAAATATGTGTATCCTGTGAATCAACAACCTCAGTATTGGTCTTCTAAATGGAACACCAAACCATCCATCACGACCATACTACTTGAATACAGATCTGATAAATATGTGCAACATCCATACGCCAATAGATATATGCACGTTTATCAATAAGCATGGAAACAATACCCAAGTATATAGTATCCGAGCAGACAAAGCCAAATCCATTATCCAATCTCAAGTCCGGTGTCAGGCAAAATCGAGAAAATTTTATGGAACTTCATGAATCCCCATACATGGCCATAAAGGGGTGAAATCATGTGTTCCGGAAAGAGTGAGCATTTCCTGCCCCACTTGTGGCACCCGCCATGAATTTCAAAACATCAACATACAAACAGGTCTTGTTGCATACTTGTGACAAATTTAGTGTACTTATCAACCAGATTGTGATGACGTCCAAAGAATTTTTTGAAAGCAGCTGTTAGTCTCGGTAATAGACGTGGAATCAATACCCAGTATTAAGTATTCCGAGCAAACAAAACAAGGTCCGTTATCCAATCTCATAGTCCGGGGACAGAAAGTCATATCAGGCATACGAAGTGAGAGAAAACAAAAATGACAGGGAAACTCATGAACCCCCGTAAATGGCCATCAGGAGGTGAAATCAGGTGTTCCGGAAAGAGTGAGCATTTCCTGCCCCACTAGTGGCACCCGTCATGAATTCCCCAAAATTAACATGAAAATAGATCTAGTTGCATGGCAGACATGGATTTGCTGTATTTATCAACCAGATCATGATGACGTCCATAGAATTTCTTAAACGCAGCGATAAGTCTTGGTAAAACATATCCTTGTCGTAGCAGTTTAGAGACTAGCTGGGCACTTCGATAGACAAAGTCCTCATATTTGCAACTAGCTCTGGAATAGCGTATAAGTTGAGAAACAAACACACCATATGCCGGTGACATAGGAATGTTGCTGCTTAGAAAAGGGAAATTGACTATGGAAAAATTGAAATCATCACGTTTGTCATATAATCTAGTTGACAGGTTAGAATCATTATCAATCTCCAACCTCAGGTCTAGATAGTTGGAAAAATTAGCGGATTCTGTAGTATCCTTAATTTCAAGTTCCTTAGGATATATGACATCCAAATAATCACCAAACTTGGGATTATTTAGCGACAATACATCATCTATGTATCGGAAAGTGAAATTAAAATTACATGTTAGTTTCTTAGAACCTCCTCTTTGTAAATGTTGGATAAAATCTGATTCATATGAGTATAAAAACAGGTCTGCCAATAATGGTGCACAGTTTGTACCCATGGGAATACCAATAGTTTGTTGAAATATTGGACCACCAAATTCCACAAAAATATTATCAATCAGAAAATTAACCATATTTACCACATCTATTTCAGTATATTTGTATGGGGCATCAGAGTCGCCTTTAACAAAATAAGCGGTATTATATTTAACTACAATATAGTGGTACCGACGTTGTCCCTTTTTAGAGAAAAATGAATTATTGATTAGTTTTTTAAGCTGAGATTTCAGTTCAGAATGAGGTAGTAGTAGTAAGTAGTAGTAATTTATTTCAACAGATCATAAAATACATAAATAAATAAACACAAACATACAAAAACTGATCCGTCAGGGAGTCACATGACCAGTTGGTCGTCTTCCTGTGACCCCCCTCATAAAGGAAACAAAATGGACATTAGCAGGAAACAAACTTAATAAAGAATTTGTTGGTAGAATATTAAAATGAAACTGGGAAGAAAACATGAATACAACTTATAAACACCCTTATCTAATCTATTTACAAACATACACGAGTTGAGCACGAGGAGGCAGAGGATGCGGAGGAGGAGGAGGACAACACCGACGACAAGGCAAAAGTCGCCGACTGGCTCCGGCGGTGTACAGGACGATCACACTCAGATGTGAGGTATAGTTGTGTACAAAGTGGAGAAATCAAATGTTTTGATAGACGTTACTTTTGAAAGTGTGTGAGCATGTAGATATTCCAATAAAGATTTGGAATTTTTTAATATCCACATTTGGTTTATACCACTTCTAGAATAGATGGTTTCAGAGTACTTTTGGAGACCCTGTTTAATTTTAGACAATATAGTAGTTAATATTTTAGAAAGGGCTTTGGTAGAACATGATGCTGAACCTGAAATATATCTTTGTTTGTGTGGATTTTTGTGCAACTTTGGGATCCAATATAAGTTCGGTAGATTAGAATCTTTACATGAGGTAGTAATACCAAACGAATGCAATACAGACAAATGATTTGATAAGATATCCTGTTTGGGCACGGTAATCCTTGTCGCAGCAGTTTAGAGGCTAGCTGGGAACTTCGGTGAATAAAGTCCTCATATCTGCAACTAGCTTTGGAATAGCCTATGAGTTGTGAGACAAACACGCCATATGCTGGCGACATAGGAATGTTGCTGCTTAGAAAGGGGAAATTGACTATGTAAAAATTAAAATCATCACGTTTGTCATACAATCTAGTTGACAGGTTAGAATTTTCAACGTTAGATCTAAATAGTTGGAAACATTATAGGAGTCTGTAGTATCTTTAATTTCAAGTTCCTTAGGATATATAGCATCCAAATAATCACCAAACTTGGGATTATTTAGTGACAATACATCGGAAAGTGAAATTAAAGCTACTAGTTTGCTTCTTTGATACTCCTCTTTGTAGATGTTGGATGAAATCTGATTCATACGAGTATAAAAACAGTTCTGCTAATAATGGTGCACAGTTTGTACCCATTGGAATTCCATTAGTCAGCTGAAATATTCGACTACCAAAATCCACAAAGATATTATCAATAAGAAAATTAACCATATTCACAACATCGGTTTCTGTATATTTATGTGGAGCATCTGAATCCACACAGTAGGCTGTATTAAATATAATTTATATTTGACTACAATATACTTATAACGACGTAGTCCTTTTTTGCAGAAAAAGGAATTATGTATGCGCTTCTGAAGCTGACACTTTAGTTCTGAATGAGGTATTGTAGTGTAGAGAGTGGGAAAGTCAAATGTTTTGATAGACGTAAGTGTATGAGCATGGAGATATTCCAACAAAGATTTGGAATTTTTCAGTATCCAAATTTGGTTGATACCACTTCTAGAGTAGATGGTTTCACAATATTTTTGGAGACCATGCTAAATCTTTGACAGTATAACAGTTAGTAGCTTAGAGAGAGCTTTGGTAGAACATGATGCAGAGCCTGAAATATAACTTTGTTTGTATGGATTTTCGTGTAATTTTGGGATCCAGTATAAACTGGGTAGTTTATAAGCTTTACATGAAGCAGTGACACCAAAAGAATGCAATACAGACATGTGATTTGATAATATATCTTGCTTAGATATAGTAATATCCTGATGTATACGGTTGGAAGTGTTGTTGTTAGAGATACCAAGTTCATTGAATAGGCACTGAATAATATAGTATGCTTTACAAACAAACACAACATTATTGGATGCTTTATCAGCAGGAACAATCACGCATTATTCTCGGAGTTTCAACAAACTGTCAGCAACCACTGGATCATCAAAGACAGAGCTGTATTCAGTACTGACTGACTTAAACAAAACACGAATACGTTTAGATACCAACGACCTAATTTGCTTAGCCCATTCTGACAGAGAATCAGTTTCTGCCTTTCCTCGTTTTGTCCACTATTCCTCAACTGCATCCATGATTAACTTGAAATTGTATCTCCATGAAAATGAGTTTCAAACATTTAAAACTTTGAAACATTTAAACGAGTTTATGCAGCAATTTGGGTCATGCATGTATGACATTGTACTAGCATTCTAGCTCACTCTATATGAATAAATGATCATTTGCATAAATCTGCTGATGATCTGAATTTAAACACAGACACCTACACACACACAAATCGCTAAGGGAGAAAAAGCAAGTATGAAAAAAATTACAAATTACTGACACAAACTTTATATGTCAGACACACGTTCTACCTGGAAATCAAATCACTCTCTTTGCTCTAATCGTGTAACACACAGTTCGTCAAACAGCATATATGACATGAGCAACATATTTAGGACTTTAGATAATTATTATATCAGGAATTCACTTGCCCCAACATAATTCACTTGCCTTGAACTTTGGTTTAAATAAATCAAATTAAGCATCAGCATTAGCTTAGGTACATCAACTGGAGCTTGGATATAATACTGCTATATGTTACTGAATCATGACCAGTAGTCGTATTGATGACGTATCCAACAAAATAATAGATACATGTATGTCCAAATGGATATTTTGAACAAATACTTAAAACATATTTTTATCTGTTGTTATCCACTGAGAAGATAGTGAGTTCTTATGCTATATATAACCAAAAGTACATAGTTCACAGCATATTCCCATCTAAATCGCAACAGTCATAATACGCCCCTCTGCGTATGAAAGAATAATCATTGTATGAAAAGATGAATGTATGAATGTTGTATGAAAGAGAGTATTGTATGATTATTGTGATATCGAATAGAAGAAATACACCAAATTTATTCCTCGTGTGATTAAAAGGAACCTGCTTAACCTTGCGATAATATAACTTCATGTACAATGAGGACAACTAGGCGTACATTTCACACACTGTCTGCCCCTGATGACACCAGTGTGTCTTTGGATAAGACATATATTTGGTCGGGCTTCATATCTATTTCTGTCTGTGCCCATGATTTTGCAATAGGTTATTACTGTGGTTTTAGCATTTGGGCACATTTCCATAAATAGTCATAAATAGTATATCTAGGACTGTTTATTCACATAAACAGTCTTACAGATATCATGAATCCCCGCCAAGACACGTTTGTGTTCAGCACTTGAAATCTCCACATGTTCGTTGTTTAAATGCGGGAAATAGCCAGCGAGTGACTCCGTTCTATGCGAGTCTCTTAATTCAAGCCTCTTCTATAGTCTGGTGAGTAGAGCAATTGAATGTGTTCTGTATGTTCCTGTCAGTGGCTTTCAGATACATGCCATTCTCTGTCCTCATCACTAGAGACAGTTTGTGTTTGGCCGGACGAGCCGGGTCCAGCTCCAACCGAAACCTAAACAACGTCATTAAACATGTTCAGACGAGATACTCAAACACATGAAGTGGATGCATGAAAAATAAATACTGGTAAAGTTCTAGTTATGCGCACTTTACCTCCGTAGAATTCTTGCAACAATTGTTTTCATTTCATGCATAGCGAAGTTCTGTCCAATACAATTCCTGTCGAGGTGAAGAAATAGTGGTGAGTGCCACTATGAGACATAGTAGAACACGAACATCAACTCCCAAGACTCATTTGAAAACCACATACCATTGATCTAATGTGCGAGTATCATACTTTATTATGTCAAATGAATATGTGAACGCGTATTGCGATGATAACCATTCATACCTTGGGCCTGCAGAAAAAGGTATAAAGGCGAAAGAATCTTTTGTTCCATTTTCATCCAGGAAGCGTACAGGTTTGTATTCCTACAATGTACGAAGTAGAAATGAATAGCTACCCACACACAAACTTATATCAGGAATTCACTTGCCCCAACATAATTCACTTGCCTTGAACTTTGGTTTAAATAAATCAAATTAAGCATCAGCATTAGCTTAGGTACATCAACTGGAGCTTGGATATAATACTGCTCTATGTTACTGAATCATGCCCAGTAGTCGTATTGATGACGTATCCAACAAAATAATAGATACATGTATGTCCAAATGGATATTTTGGACAAATACTAAAAACATATTTTTATCTGTTGTTATCCACTGAAAAGATAGTGAGTTCTTATGCTATATATAACCAAAAGTACATAGTTCACAACATATTCCAATCTAAATCGCAACAGTCATAATACGCCCCTCTGCGTATGAAAGAATAATCATTGTATGAAAAGATGAATGTATGAATGTTGTATGAAAGAGAGTATTGTATGATTATTGTGATATCGAATAGAAGAAATACACCAAATTTATTCCTCGTGTGATTAAAAGGAACCTGCTTAGCCTTGCGATAATATAACTTCATGTACAATGGGGACAACTAGGCGTACATTTCACACACTGTCTGCCCCTGATGACACCAGTGTGTCTTTGGATAAGACATATATTTGGTCGGGCTTCATATCTATTTCTGTCTGTGCCCATGATTTTGCAATAGGTTATTACTGTGGTTTTAGCATTTGGGCACATTTCCATAAATAGTCATAAATAGTATATCTAGGACTGTTTATTCACATAAACAGTCTTACAGATATCATGAATCCCCGCCAAGACACGTTTGTGTTCAGCACTTGAAATCTCCACATATTCGTTGTTTAAATGCGGGAAATAGCCAGCGAGTGACTCCGTTCTATGCGAGTCTCTTAATTCAAGCCTCTTCTATAGTCTGGTGAGTAGAGCAAATGAATGTGTTCTGTATGTTCCTGTCAGTGGCTTTCAGATACATGCCATTCTCTGTCCTCATCACTAGAGACAGTTTGTGTTTGGCCGGACGAGCCGGGTCCAGCTCCAACCGAAACCTAAACAACGTCATTAAACATGTTCAGACGAGAAACTCAAACACATGAAGTGGATGCATGAAAAATAAATACTGGTAAAGTTCTAGTTATGCGCACTTTACCTTCGTAGAATTCTTGCAACAATTGTTTTCATTTCATGCATAGCGAAGTTCTGTCCAATACAATTCCTGTCGAGGTGAAGAAATAGTGGTGAGTGCCACTATGAGACATAGTAGAACACGAACATCAACTCCCAAGACTCATTTGAAAACCACATACCATTGATCTAATGTGCGAGTATCATACTTTATTATGTCAAATGAATATGTGAACGCGTATTGCGATGATAACCATTCATACCTTGGGCCTGCAGAAAAAGGTATAAAGGCGAAAGAATCTTTTGTTCCATTTTCATCCAGGAAGCGTACAGGTTTGTACTCCTACAATGTACGAAGTAGAAATGAATAGCTACCCACACACAAACTTGGAATTTAAATAATATTCACAACATATCTAGGCAATCTTGTTGATACTGCCGAAATACAGCTGGCCAGTTACAACTTCCAGTACAGACATTCAAAGCATTCAAAGCAACTCTCCCAGCCTGTGTCTGACCATGGGCTGATCCCAGACGAGCGAGTTGTGCATGAGTCCGTAGATGTTGATGTCGATGGCTGTGCCGGGGGGGGGGGGGGGGACGAAGTATCCGTCCAGATACATATCCCGGGTTGTCTCTCGTTCTATGATGGGCACGGGGCTGTGAAGGAGGAGAGCCTCCTTCAGACAAGCGGTCAGCACCCGGAACCGCGGCAGGTCCTCCCTGGTGAAATGACAATATCTCACTTGTTCACCAGTTGAATAGGTTCAATTATCATGTGGCTGAATTAATGATACATGGGTCTGCATCAGTACCAGAGAATATCGTTCGATTCTCTTCCGTCCAGGATTGAATCAATCTCTTGTTGACACCGGCGCTGCCAGTCCGGATTCTCTGCCATCGAGTACAACATCCACGAGATCCCACTGGCTGTCGTGTCGTGACCTGAAGAAACAATAATACAAAACATCAAATATCAAGAACTTGAGCTCTGGGGTGAATAATAATCGACAAGTCACAAACCTTCGAAGAGGAATGTGTCGACTTCATCTCTGATCTCGCGGTCTGTCAAACCTTTCCCGCTCTCGTCTCGGGCCGTCAATAAAATATCCAGGAAATCCAACATACGTTTGGAGCTCCGATCATCATTCACCTTCTGTTGATGCAAGATTGCGACTTATGTACACTCATTGCCTTCCAGTGACGAAGAATATGTACTACTATTTAGGGCTACTAACACTGACCAAGCTTTTCTGCCGTCGGTGAATGATGTCTGATGCCACATTGTGGACAAATTTGCAGCTGTTTCTGAACTTCCTCCCAGCTTTACTCGACCAAAATAGTGGTGGTGGATATATGACAGGATTACTAGAAACGCAAAAAGTTAGATGGAGAAAAGACAGAAGCTAATATTTGGTGTCGGCCTGTATTCAAGATATGAAGATGAAAGCGTACTCACAAAGCTCGAAACATCAGTACTGCGCCCAGTGTGTTCACTAATTTCACATATGGGTGACTGTCACTAAAACAGACAATAAGAAGTATTCAGCAAGACTGTCCAGATGGCAACACCTATGATTGAGCTCTATAAAAGTGTATTAAATAATTGCATTCACCCTTCAGTTTGTATGTCATCAGGGAAGGACAAAGCACATCTGAGCATGATTTCCAATGTACATAAACTGACTGATGAAAACACCTCAAAGTATTCGCCTCTCCTTGAGAACACATCAATCTTCTCCTGAAGTGACACATTCAATATATTAGTGAGATGTTTCTTCCCATAACCTCACTACCCCACTATCCATTCCGTTCTTTTGTAATTGAGTAATTAATGAGAATAAAACATCGCCATTTTATCCATTCCGTTCTTTTACAACTCTCGTAATCAATGAGAATAAAACATCGCTGTTTTATCCATTCCGTTCTTTTACAAACTCTAGGTCTTGTAATTGAGGAGAATACAACATCGCTGTTACCCACCAGAAGTATATTAGCTGAGCAGTTGTTGACGCCGATGTAGGGTTTCAGGATGTCAAAGTGGAAAGCTGGAGTGAGGAGTCGTCTGTGACGAGCCCACTTCTTACCGCCCGAAGTCAACAATCCGTCACCCAGCCACGGCAACATGAACTTGTAAAACCCGAGACGAACCGTTTTCGGCTCTGTACAAGTTATGCAACATCGCTTTTATAACGCATGTCATTCAACGAAAATGTCCGCCATACAGTGGAACGTTGATGAGAACTTTGATGTTAATTAGCTTCTTTATTTCATAGTTTTGGGAATACAAGAAAACGTGTAATATTCGTGTAGTTTCGTTACGATACAACTGTTGAAGATTTCAAAGCACCTGATGTTTTGAGGATGGGTTTAACAGTGTCTGGGTGACAGACCATGATGCCTACAGTGGCTGGTCCGAAGTACCAAAAAGCCAATCGGGGGTAGATCTCAACCATCTCTCTCATGAACTTCAGCCCAGATTCTCCCGTGTTCTCAAACTGAATCACGTCACGTTTTATATGTTGATGTAGTAAAATATCGTTTTTTGTAACTGTGCACAACTGAATTTTCCTAATGTCATCTCACAAAACAAAAAATACCTCTGACACGACTCCCAACTGACTGTGCCATCTCTTTCCCGGCAGCTTGTGAACGTAATGCAACCGATACCATCTGTATTGAAAAAATGTTGCGATCCGAAACAACACCACACCGGCCCAAATGAGCACCACCGTCAGTAACACCTTCAATATCAACAACATTTTCTTAGGAATTGGGGGTATGCCCATACTTTTCCCGTCACATGTTGTCTCTCTCCACGAACATGTATTGCTTGCTAGTAATACAGGCTGGGGTAGGGCTTTCTCGCTCATATCGTTGCTGTCCAAATTCGTATGTGCAAATTCCAAAGATCAAAGGATAACACTTGACGTTATTATGGTGGTATGCACTAGATGTTGACCACCGATAATCGATATACTTATTACCATGCATCTATGAAAGAATATTTGCAGTTATCCTCAGACTTAATACACTTTCTATTCGTAGGCTGCTCAAATGTCTCATTTGAACAAACATCAACCATAAACTCATATGAAAATAATTTATTACACAGTCACAGGTGAACCAGTCATTTATTGCAACAAACATCACATATCTGACACAAGTTTCATGGATAATATTTTAGATTCAGCATAGATATGAAATCTGCAATTCTTTCACACCACGGAAGAATAGTAGCTGATTCAGAGGGGCGGGGGGATCAGAGGGGTCCTTCAAAAGAATGAACAAAAATTAAGAGATAAGAGATGGGGAGAAAAGAGAAGAAAAGAGAGACCCAAAATAAACACATGAATATTTTAAAAGAACATATTATAACAAGCAATATGTCTTTATTTTTTTAGGGTTTCCCTATCTGTTTTCACTTTCTTCTTCCGGTCGGGAACTCTCTGATCACGCTGGTCAATCATGACGCATCCGAACATGATTGAACATGTTCATATGATTAGAGATTTCCACCTTATTTTCTTAAGCTACTCTTGTTACTTATGGCACGGGGCCTGACCAGTCCGGCTGTCGCCGCACACAAGTCCATGTGAGGACTGAGAATGTTTCTTCATGGAAAGCATTTCACGGCAATAGGTCAGGACAAACATTGATGTGTATATAGGTGGAATTTATACCCAGAAGAGGTCAGGAATTTACAACAGGATATAAGAATGGCTCTGGCTTCTGGCACCCTCAGTGGGCCCGGACCCCAAGCCGAAACTGGCTCGCTTCTCCCTCCAACAATTTTTAGAATCATTTTGATAACCGGGGCAACGGGCAATGGATAATCAAGTGAAATTTATACCCAGGAGAGGCCAGGATTCTACCACAGGACATATGAATAGCTCGGGCTTCTGGGGCCCTCAGTGGTCCCCAGATCCCATACTAAGACAGGATCGCTCCTCCAACATTTTTGTAGAATTATTCTAATAATATGGACATCAACAGGTATTTAGGTGAGATTTATATCCAGAAGAGGCCAGGAAACTACCACAGGGAATACAAGAAGCTCTGGCTTCTGGGCCCCATGAGCGGACCCCAGAACCCCCCCCCCCCCCCCGTATTAGTTGAACCCCGCATTTCCACCAACAAATACATGTATACATATAGGTCATATACACAGTATGTTACTCATCACCGATATTCAAGTCTTCAGTCTCTGAATTTGAATAATTCGCATTCATGATCGCAAAGTATTCAGAGCTGTACATTTCCATTTTCTCGTAACTCAATCCTCTTCTACAGTCTGGTGAGTAGAACATTTGAATGTGTTCTGTATGTTCCTGTAAGTGGCTTTCAGATACATGCCGCTCTCTGTCCTCATCACTAGAGACAGCTTGTGTTTGGCCGGACGAGCCGGGTCCAGCTCCAACCGAAACCTAAACGGCGTCATCAAACACGTTTAGACGGCTGAACACAAACACACGAAGAAGGTACATGAACATCAGATGCTGGCAATAATTTAGTTATGTGCATTATTTACCTTCTTAGAACTCGAGCCACAATTGTTTTCATTTCATGCATAGCGAAGTTCTGTCCAATACAATTCCTGACGAGGTGAAGAAATAGTGGTGAGTGCCAGTATGAGACATAGTAGAACACGAACATCAACTCCCAAGACTCATTTGAAAACCACATACAATTGATCTAATGTGCGAGTATCATAATCTATCATGTCAAATGAACATGTGAACGCGTATTGCGATGATAACCATTGATACCTTGGGCCTGCTGAAAAAGGTATGTATGCGAAAGAATCTTTCGTTTCATTTTCATCCAGGAAGCGTTCTGGTTTGTATTCCTACAATGTGAAAATTGAATTTAAATTAATATCCACAACATATCCAGCCAATCTTATTGATACTGCCGAAATACAGCTGGCCAGTCACAACTTCTAGTACAGACATTCAAAGCATCAAACAACCCTCCCAGCCGTTGACTGACCATGGGCTGGTCCCAGACGAGCGAGTTGTGCATGAGTCCGTATATGTTGATGTCGATGGCTGTGCCGGCGGGGACGAAGTATCCGTCCAGATACATATCCCGGGTCGTCTCTCGTTCTATGATAGGCACGGGGCTGTGAAGGCGGAGAGCCTCCTTCAGACAGGCGGTCAGCACCCGGAACCGCGACAGGTCCTCCCTGGGAAGAGGACAATGTTCACCAGTTGAATAAGTTCAATTATTATGTGGGTGAATTTATGATACATGGGTCTGCATCAGTACCAGAGAATATCGTCCGATTGTCTCCCCTCCAGGATGGAATCAATCTCTTGTTGACACCGGCGTTGCCAGTCTGGATTTTCTGCCATCGAGTACAGCATCCACGAGATCCCACTTGCTGTCGTGTCGTGACCTGGCGAAAGCAGCAATACTTTTGGTATTATCAAATTATCATTGAAGCCAATCACAGGCGAACTATTTCGTATGAAACGGATTAAATATGTCGTATGAGTTGGAGTAATTGCGTTGTCCGACGGTCTGTATTCAATTGGTAAGGACCATCAACAGTCTATGGTGTGGCATTGTGTGTGGTGTGATATTTATTGAAAGGGATACTATTGGACCTTCGAAGAGGAATGTGTCGACCTCATCTCTGATCTCGCGGTCGGTCAAACCTTTCCCGCTCTCGTCTCGGGCCGTCAACAAAATGTCCAGGAAATCCAACATACGCTTGGACTTGATTGATGCCACTCCGTCAGTCTCCTTTCGAAAATTTTGAAAATGACGTAACCACGTGGCAAATTAGCACATTCAAGTCACTATGAATCACGCATAGGCTGTTTCTGAATTTATCCTAGTATGAACACTTTGATCAGGACTAACCTTTCATAATAGGAATTGAATAGGAATATTAGCTTATTCAACAGAAATAAACCAACCAAACTCTGCCTTCTCCTCTGGATGATGTCCGCCGCCACGCCGTGAACAAAGTTGCAGCCCCTCCTGAACTTCCTTCCCGCCTTGCTGGCGTAGAATAGCGGCGGCAGGTACAGGAATGGGTTACTGAAAATAATTACATTAGCACGAACATGGTTTCATTTATTCTTTGCCGGTTTAAACTCGCAAGATTGACTAAATATTTGATAAAATTTTGCTTTAAATGTTTGATGCCACTGTCACGGAATTCAAATAATAACGTAATTGTGATATGTTGTGACAGATATATTTTTATATGTCCATTTGTGAATGATGGACTTTCTTGAACCCAAAGAGCCTAAAATATCAAGATGGTGACCATCTCCCCCTGACACCAGTTGTGATTTCTGGTCTAAATTCACGGCACGTGGTAAGTGGGTAAGTTGTTTATTAGCTTTCAAACTCTGATAAAGCACTCCATTCTACTGTATTGCTTCGACGCGTCTAGTGAATACCATGTATACTCACAAAGCCCGGAACATAAGTGTTGCTCCTAGCGTATTGACGGCTCTGACGTATGGATGAGTGTCCCTGAATATGGTCATATTCATACGTTAATCTATGGCTGGGATGATCTTTTCAGTTCAACATTACGGCCATTCACTAGACATTCTGCTAGGATATATTTTGTGTGCAAATCATGTAAATTCTGTAACTGCAAAATTTAGGTTGAACAACTCACCCCGTGGTTTGTATCTCGTCTGGAAACGACAGAGCACATCTCAGCATAACTTCCAAGGTACATAAACTGATGAGGGAAAACACTTCGAAATATTCCCCTTTACTAGCAGAAACGTCCATTTTGTTCTGGTAAAATGGAAAACATCAGGTGAGATTTTTCACTCTAGTACATCAACACCGTGTATGAATAATAAATACATAGATCTATATCATACACCCAAATAGTAGGGTATGATTGACATCTTTTGTCGATCGGTACTGCTTGTCCATGTACATGCTTTTATAAAGTTGAGTTGAGATTGGTGCGTATGTACATTTGTACTTGTATATACTTGTTGTGTATAAAAAAAACTTTAACACGGACTAGGAGAGTGTTGGCTGAGCGGTTGTTGACGCCGTTGTAGGGTTTCAGGATGTCAAAGTGGAAAGCCGGAGTGAGAAGTCGTCTGTGACGAGCCCACTTCTTACCGCCCGAAGTCAGCAAACCGTCACCCAACCATGGCAACAGAAACTCATAAAATCCAGCATCCACAGTTTTGGGTTCTGAAATCGATGTCAGCTCACGTGATCTGGGTTATCATGAGAATACCAGTTGAAAACCAAAATTGGGGAAAATGGGCAAAAGTGTTTGGTCTTGTTTGAAGATAAGATCCACTTTGTGTTATGATCGTACAGGAAATCATAGATATCGTATTTTATTGTGACCTTGAACTTGACCTCAAATGATTTTGATTTCTCCAAATCAATGTTATATTCACCTCAGTAATTTTGGACTCTTCGTTACCTCACTGTTTGTAGCGGACTAAGTTAAAATAGTGACAAATGCGGGCAGACAAGCAGACGAGGATGCAAATGGACACACTGACGAACATACACACAGACGCAATATTTGTACGCGGGGAAAAAATACCACGTATTACCTGACGTTTTGAGGATGGGTTTGACAGTGTCTGGGTGACAGACCATGATGCCTACAGTTTCTGGTCCGAAGTACCAATAAGCCAGTCGGGGGTAGATCTCAACCATCTCTCTCATAAACTTCAGCCCAGATTCTCCCGTGTTCTCAAACTGGGAATACAACCGACGAACTCAACATACCCGGTATGCATCGTTTCAACGATACAGGTGCAGCACCTCTCTAACAATAATGCCTATTTCAACATGAAATCGATACATATACATGTAACGCTACCTTTCATATATTACAAATATATGTAATGAACCACGAACTCACCTCTGAGACGACACCCAGCTGGTTATGCCAACGCTTTCCAGGAAGTTTGTGAACATAATGAATGCGGTAGCGTCGGTACTGGAAGAATGCTACCACTCGGTACAGTATCACACTCAACCAAACAATCGCCACCGTCAGAAAAATCTTGAGGATCAGCAGCATCTTGCGCCAATCACAATGTCCTGATTCTGCAACATGTATTAAATATTATGACTCGTCTCACTCATACATGTACATGTCTGATAAGCTGAGACGAAAGCTAGATTGCACCAAAGTCCCCTCGTAGGCTACTCGTGGTTTAATGTACAAATTCCAAAGGACGTGTTTTGCACTTTATCGGTTGACGGTTGACTTTGCCATAGTTTCAGCATCGTGATATTGTTACACTTTCCGGCCGATTAAATGATAACATGAAGAATTGTGTGAAATACTCAATTTTTGCCAATGTACATGTATATAATTAAATTCACGAAGCCAAGAATAGAACTGTCCCGTATGTACAAACTGTGAGTTCAGTGTGTCACAAAATTCGGTTTTAAAACCACTTTTATCTCAGACAAGAGTTGTAAAGTTTTCAGAAAGGAACTGCCATTCTTGGAAGTTCGTGATGGCGAACTGTCAGTGAGTGTCATCTAACAGTTTTGTGCTTATGCGATAAAATACATCTAGACATTGTTGTCGACACCAAAATAGGGTGCTCCAAATTCGATCTTTGTGTCCGATATCAAGTAGACTAAGGGAAATTGTCAGAAATTCCAAGGGGCTCCCACCATTGAAGTATATTATGGATATACAGAAACGATGATACAACATAATAAACTGATCTGAACTCACTCATAAACTCCAATTCAATGAAATAAACGAATATGAAACACAATTTTCTTGTTGAGTATCTCATGTCTGATATTATTACAGCGAGTACCTTTATTTTTGTCACCGTACCCATGAGCTAGACATTTTTGTTAGCATGTTTGAAATAGGGCCTGTAAGTCATGTGACGTTACGGTGTGATTCTGGTGATCAACAAACATACACCGGACATACACCTGTTGTGTCACCTGAGTAATTGGAGTTCTAATTGGAGCTCTACTCATATTAAACAAAAGGTGTATGTTTGTTGGTCACCGGAATCACATCGTGACGGCACGTGACTTACAGGCCCTATAGATGGTTTGCAGATGACGTCATAATCCTGTTTTGAGAGTAGGATCAGTATTGTATTGCCGTCCACTCAAAGTGTTGTCCTGTCAATTCTTTTGTTAAAAAGTGCTGAGTCGAGCAATAGCAAACCATGTATTGTACTGGATATGACAACAAAATACACTGCGCCATTGTTTCGCCAGCCAGAATGTCTGATACGAGTCAGACCTGCTACATGAACGCGTGATCATGATGATCACCCGAGAAACTCCTTTCCTTTCCCAATTTGCGAGTAGCGTTGTACGTGTAGGGCTACCTGGTCAAAGTTCAGATTTCTTCAACTGTTGCATTGCGAAAAGAATGGAGTCTTCTCGTGTCGAACCAAACAAAAAGTACCAACAGTTTTCTTCTGTATTTATTGCGTCAAACCAATAAAATTGTCTGATATGCTATAATAGGAAATGAAGAAAGAAATATATACTCTAGTTTTGTTGACTCAGTTGTACATCGTTTGCTACCGTCAATTTATCTACAGTAATTGATTGTAGAGAACATTCTCCATGTCTATGTTCTATGGTCCAACTTGGACCATCCAAGTCTATTCTATTATTTATGTATAAACTCCGACGTGGTATGCCCCTCTGCGATCTAGGCATCTAATGTTTGGCTGTAGATGTGACGCCGTGGAGTCGCCTTCAGGTACATTCCGTCCTCGGTCTTCATCACCACAGAGATCTGGTGGCGGGTCGGACGAGCCGGGTCAACCTCCAGCGTGTACCTTGCCATTAAGTGAATATGGATGATTTGTAGTATGTCAATATCAATGGCATATATTTGAAATTATATATAAACTCTCAGTAACAATAGACAATAATGGTATACGTACCTCCGTAAAATTCGACCGATGATTACTTTCATTTCGTGCATTGCAAAGTGTTGTCCAATACAATTCCTGGAAATGTGTCATTTACGTGTATCAGTGATTGAGTCATGAATTTTTCTTGTTATTTCACTTGTATCTGGTGCATGATACTATACGTACCTTGGCCCCGCCGAGAATGGTAGGAATGCGTAAGTATCTCTTTTGGCATTTTCATCCAAGAACCTCTCTGGATTGTATTCCTGGCACAAAACAGAAACATAAACCCATGTTTTGATGGAGGCACAACGTCTGATAATTTTAGCAACAACCTGATCGTCATGCACCCCATTCAAACCAGTAAATGGCTGGACATACCATTGGGTTCTCCCAGATATTCGCGTTGTGCATGAGCCCGTAGAGGAGTATCACGATGTTGGTGCCCTCAGGCAGGTAGTACCCGTCCATGTACATCTCCTTGGATAGTGTGCGCTCAATGAGCGGGACGGTCGTGTGCAGTCTCATCGCCTCCTTCAGGCAGGCCGTCAACACCGGCAGCTTCTGCAGATCATCCCTGCCAGTGGAGAGAGGTGACACACCGGGATATATGCATGTCAGTATCGAGTTAAAGACTCACCGCCACCTCAGAGATCCTGAGATACCTTGAATGTTTCGTAAGTGCCAGTGATAACAATAATGATTTATGATGAAACCGTCTGGATGCGACAGACAGAACTCGTAACACTCTGAAGCGCTGTTTAATATTGGCAGTCAAGAATACGATAAAATAATAACATAAAAGATCTAATACCAGAGGATGTTATCAGACTCGCGGCCCTGCAGTAGTTCGTCTATCTCCCGCTGACAGCGTCTCTGCCATTTGGGACTGTCAGCCAGCGA
This sequence comes from Terebella lapidaria, assembly GCA_949152475.1. Lineage (NCBI taxonomy): Eukaryota > Metazoa > Annelida > Polychaeta > Terebellida > Terebellidae > Terebella > Terebella lapidaria. The sequence continues at coordinate 50,976,101 of OX424557.1, read as the reverse complement.
CCACAACGTCCAGGACATGGCGCTCGCTGTAGTGTCATGGCCTGTGGATAGGATGTCAAAAGTGACTGTATGTTGATGATATGTTGATTTCTGACTTCACTAGTTTTAATTCTTGGTGTGATGTCCTTGTTTGGTCATCTATTGTTAGTCCCATGTGTAATTTCTAGATGCAGCTTTTTTGGGTCAATCGTCTTTTTTGTACACTTATGCCTGTCTATTGCGCAGAACAGATGCCTACTCTGGTATTACTTTCAGTTTCGAACATACCTTCAAAGAGGAATGTGTCGACCTCGTCTCTGATTTCACGGTCTGTCAAACCTTTCCCGCCCTCGTCTCGGGCCGTCAACAAAATGTCCAGGAAATCCAACATACGTTTGGACTTGGTTGAGGCCACTCTTTCAGTGTCCTAGAGCCACATCATTCAACGGACAGTTAGGACATGTGCATATTAAGCTGACTGAGCTACCGTAAAATACTGGCGTATATTACAGCAATATAGCCTTCATAGGAGACAATATAATCAATATAGGAGACTGGATTTGCAAAGTGCAAGACAACCAACCAGTGTTTTTCGACGCCTCTGGATGACTTCCTCAGCGGTAGAATGAACCAAGTCTGCCGCACGACGAAACGCACGACCTTTCTTCGTCAGGTAAAATGTTAAATTGAGATAGAGCCAAGGTCGCCTGAGGAGAACAAAATATCAATATTTGACCAAAAGAAACATGACATGTTCCACAGGCCTTTCATTCCAAAGGGCATGTCAGAGCATAAAACGAGCATCGATTCTGTAATAATTTCTAATTAATAACTCCCTCTGCACATTTAAGTTGTCATGGAAGTTGGAGTAGACTTATGTACATGTAAGTGAGTGACCAGTCGGCACACACATACTTGCATACTACTTACAGAACTCTGTATGTGACACTATCACCCAGCGTGTTGATGGCTCGCACGTACGGATGGCTGTAAATAACAATGTCAACCAAATAAAGCAATTCTCCTTCACTGACTCTGAAAAAGGTACTTTATCATGCAAAGAAAGTGTATGTGCACCCATTGAGCTCCTAGTTGCAAACTGTATTCCTAGTTCATGCAGATGGAAGCTATTGAGACAACGAAGTACATAGTCCTCAAAGTTGCAGTATCCACAACATAATCGATAATAATGACCTATTTGAGTCAGTTTGAATCGATACCTACCCTGCGTTTTGTATGTCGTCGGGGAAGGAAAAGGCACATTTTAGAACGACCTCTAAGGCACAGAGACTGATATTGGAGAATACCTCGAAATGTTCGTCTTTCTGAGCAAACTTGTCAATTTTGTTCTGGAATATGTCGAAACACATTGCAATTGACACAGTGTCATTTCGTTACACCATACCAGTAATTGCTTCACCTTGCATCAATCCGTATGATCGGACCATCTTTTCAACTTGACCCATGCACCAACATTTCATTATCCTTTACCAGTAGCACGTCCACAGCCGTGTTGTTGACTTCCATGTACGGTTTGAGGATATCGAAGTGGAAGGCGGGGGTCAGTAGCCGCCTGTTTCTGGACCATTTGGCTCCACTCGAGGTCAACAATCCATCCCCCAGCCATGGCAACAACAGCATGTACACCCCCGTCACCACCGGCTTGGGCTCTGCAAATTGTGAATGTGAATATATAGGGACCAGATACCTATACTTAGAACATTTTGAGTATACATGTCATGTATATATATCAGTATACGAATTCAAGCTTACAAAAGCTCAGTAAACTTTATGCTAAATTACTTTGTGGGCAAAAACTGTATTTTATAAAAAAAAACCCGATTGTAACTGGATGAAACGATACAAATCAGCTTGTTCTCCATTTCATGGCATACTTTGCATATTTATATAACATTGCTTTCCAGTCATTTTATAAAAAACTGAAAACTGAATAAATACTATCCTATTCTATCATGCACTGGTAGTAAAACTAAGTGTACCCGAGGTCTTGAGTATCTTCTTGACTGTGTCTGGATGGAAGACGGCGACGCCGACATCAATCGGGCCCACACATATGAAGGACAGTCTCGGGTATGTGCGTACGAGGCCGTTCATAAATATCAGCGCATCTTCCCCAGGGTTAGGCACCTGGGGGTCAGAGCACAACAAACAGTACAATATCTCGGGTGCCCATAGACCGTTCAAGTACAGTGAAATCAGTTATAGAACTGTGCGAACAGGTGTGTCGATCTACCAAAATGACTCAATTTGTGAAATTATAAAACTGTACTGTAGCTGTCAAAACTTCATTGTTCGCTGTGAAAGCTAAAGGTAAGAGTGATAACAAGTATGTTGTGTTACCTCGTAAAGAGTGCCGAGAAGTTTGCTCCACCTGCGGCCAGGTAACTTGGTAAGACACCTGAACTTGAACTGTCGGTACTGGTGCACCAGGAAAATGTTGAAGGCGACATAACACGCCAACAGAAACACAACCAACAACAGGATCTGTACACTTAGCAGCATCGTGAAAGATTCCCAGTGATGCTACTGTTTGATATATGGCGTACTGGTTATTTGCCGAAAATGTCTACATCAAAATATAAACAATATCGCATTCTATATTCAATGTACTCCCTTGTCAACCGTTATATTTGATAACAATAGAGCCTTATCAGTGTGGATTATCTGTCATTTATTGAGCACTAGGTGCGTAAGATACACGGTGGTCTTTGGACGCCGTGGGCAACACTCCGAAGGATATGTAAGATATCACGACATATCACTATATGAATCACCACATTAGCAGCGCTAAATGTAAGCTCCATGTTCTGTCGCAAATATTATTGCTCGAACGTTATAATCTACTGATTTCTAGGGTACGTTGTCGATTCTGGCAAGGTATACTCTGATTTTTGTTACTCGTATACACCGTTTTTTTCGTCATATTTCTGCGATGCTAGATGGTATCGTGTTATGCCTTGACGTACGTCATTTAGGAGTCAAACGACAATTTTCTACCAAATTTCAGATTAATATCACAAAAATGGGCAATCTACCTCCACTTTAAATTTTCTGCCGAAACGGGGCTATTTTTGACATATTCCGGTATTTGGTCGTGTTCAATTGTAACCACCCGGAACAGAAGCTATGTTGTAATTTTGGACCAGTAGATACACTAGGGGTGTTTTCTACAAACATGGCGATTTCAAAAGAATGCACCACAAAAAAAAAAGGAAGCAAATAACCAGAAGTTTCTGTTAACATGCAGATAGCAACTTTTTCAATTTTGCTATAGAAGTCTAATCTTTGGTATAAAATTTTCGTTTGAGTCCCAAATGACGTATACCAAAATAACGATACACTTTTATAGCATCACTAAAATATCACCGAACAAAAAACGGTTAAAAAAGTATAGTGCTAGACAATAAAAAAATACTTGATCGATTCATACTATATTTATCAACATATGTTTTTGTATAACTATAATTATTTCCCTCTACTTGGGGTAGAATTTCAGCTTGCATTTCCATCAGGTTATCTGTAGGTTGTAGATCATTTGTAAAGGAATACCATTCATATTCAGCTGAAATTCATTATCTTATTTTCCAAGAAACAAAATCTGCAGACTGCATGGTCAATACAAATTTATTGTCATAAATCCATTTGACTATCAGTTGAACAATGAGCAATATATGTACTACATTAAAGCAACTGCCTTCGAAAGCAGGCAATACTTTTCATACATGTGAAATTTAACTTAATGAGACGTACTCACATCAAATGTTATGAGTACAAACCAGTCTTTTGGGAAATTTTGCTCTTCTGAACAGGCGGTTCACGCGTCAATACAGGAACTGTATCCATCACACGCAGGTGTAAACAAAGCAATAAAAGACCGAAATGGACTGACCTGATTCAAACTGGAAAATGAACTTGGAGTGGGCCTTTGAAGGCAATTTGGGCATTTATTTACATTCAGGTTCGATGGATACACTTCGTTTGTTTATATATAAAAAAAAAAACTGGCATAAAATGTGTGTTAAAACGGATGGAAAGACAACTCAGACGGACTTTAATCGTCCAAACCAATGTGCATAAGTTTTGTTATATTATTATATTGGATGAGTTGCACTAAAATTTAGTTCTGAAACAAATGCATACATTACATTCGAAGGCAGTTGCTTTAAAAACAACGAGATCTTGATGATGAATTTTATGGTGGGGGGGGGGTAAACAACACAAGACCAATCATTTATATTCAAAACCACACAGATCTATACATTATCATAGGGGCCGAACAGTGTGTGAGATTATAGCTTTTCCGAGGCGAAAATATATAACATTTTCCAACTTTTGTTGGTCATACACCTGATATAATGAGAACACAACTGCCCAACGACCAATTTAAGTAATAGGACAATAAAAATATGATGTGAGCTCGGATTGATTGTGAAATAATTCATCCCATATTGCTTTTTTAAAACATGTATTCATTGATTATGAAAAATGAATATGGATAGCTTTTTCCTCGTCACACGTGTAATGCTCTCAGTTCAGCTCTGATGTACATTCCGCCCTCGGTCTTGGTGACAACAGAGAACAGCTGCTTGGCCGGGCGGGCAGGGTCAACACTCAGACAGAAACTGTGGAATGGTAGAGGTGACATGAAATGTGGCCATTCATAAACGTACAGTACTGTAGATATTGTAGTATTCATAAACGTACAGTACTGTAGATATTGTAGTACGTACAGTACTGTAGATATTTTAGTATTGTATGTAGATGTATATAACCTCTTAAACTCACTTTCTTAGTATTCGAGCCACGACAATCTTCATCTCATGCATAGCGAAATGTTGTCCAATACAATTCCTAGAAGGAATGACAGTTGAACAGAACTGACTCAGTGACCACTCGAGTTATTCAAGATCAGTTCACACGATGTCTTTGGTCACATACATTCACTTAATTTGGTAATTAATTTGGTGATTAGCAGACCTAGGTCCAGCCGAAAACGGAAGGAATGCATAGGTGTCCCTCTTCGCTACGAGGTCGTCTTCCAAAAACCTCTCGGGCTTGAACTTCTGAATTGAAGTGAAATTAATTTAATCTTGGTGATTACGTGATTTACAACTTAACGTAAAATTGTTTTAAAACACCCTCTGTCGGTTGATATACAAAATTGGGCCCTAGTGCCTGGGTGCTGTTTTCATCCCTTTACTCTAGAACCAGTTTTGAAATTGACCTTAGAATTTTATCATTCTGCAGTAGCTTTACATTGAACATAGGATGACAATTCACTCGGAAATTTGTTTCAAAATGTGTATCATGTGCTTGGAATGAATTACCAAAACCAAGATTTAAATTTGAAAGACGTAGGGCCATACTTACAAGTTTCCGTGACAAACAAGAAAGCTAAAACTGGTTGATTTTAAAATTAGGTTTAACTACTACGAGTGCGATGTAATGCTCCAATTAGTAGGCAATTACGGTACCTTCCATCCCATAAGACGCTCCATATCAAAACATTATTCACCTTCACAAGGATTTTATATATTTTTAACAATATATTTCTGAACTTGTAGATGCATTATTGAACAATTCATTATTATAGTTCGATGAATGTGGATTGGGTATCCAGAAAGATGTCCTGGGAGACCAGCTATTGTTATCGAAAAAATGGAGAATTCACACACTAAAACAATTGACCATCGTATACCATGGGATTTTCCCATATGAGTTGATTGTGCATCATGGCGTAGAGCTGAATGTCTATCGTGGTCCCCTGAGGTATGAAGTAGCCATCTATGTACATGTCTCGGGTCGTCTTGCGCTGGATGTCGGGCACTGGGGTATGGTGTCGGAGCGACTCCTTCAGACAGGCCGTCAACACTCGCAGTTTGGACAAGTCTTCCCTGGAGGCGAATGAATACAGATCAGTTGAATCTGAAACACGCACATTGATATCTGATCGGACGCTCAGCTTGCTGGGTGTCTGTGATATTCACATGGCTTCTGACTTGTGAAAGTAATAGCGTCACTCGGGTTCGGGCACTTTACCGGCGTAGGCCTGTATTGACTTTGTATATTTCGTCTATGAATTTTGTCGGTAGTGTGTATACATAGATTAATTTTGTGTTTTCTGAAATCACTCTTGAAGATAATTACTTAGCTATTCAGTTTTACTGTTTTTTCGGTGTGCGATGGGTGAAGAGTACCACGATATGTCATCAGATTGTCTGTCCTGAAGAAGGTCATCGATCTCTTGTTGACATCGACGTTGCCAGTCTGGATTCTCTGCCATGGAGTACAGCATCCACGAGATCCCACTGGCTGTCGTGTCGTGTCCTGAGGAAGCAGCTACAGATTACACCAACTATCAATCAAAGCATAGCATGAAGACGAGAAGTTGTGTTCACAAACCTGCGAAGAGGAATGTGTCGACCTCATCTCTGATCTCGCGGTCGGTCAAACCTTTCCCGCTCTCGTCTCGGGCCGTCAACAAAATGTCCAGGAAATCCAACATACGCTTTGACTTTGTTGGAGCCACTCCTTCCTGTGACCACGCAATACAGTTGAGCATCAATAGATTGCCAATCAAGGCGGATACTAAAGCATTTATCAACCAACATCATCTATAGTAAGAATTTGATGATGAAAATAGAAAACCTAACATACTACGTTTGGAATGGAAACAAAGCCCAACCAAGTACTGGAACATCGAATACAAATATCAAACATGCACAACGTACTCACCAGCGTGTGCTTGCGGCGTTGAATCACGTCGCTGGCAATACGATGTACAAGCCGACAACACCTGTCGAATTCTCGTCCAGAAGGAGACAGAGCAAACGTCACATCCGGGTACAGCCAGGGCCGTCTAGATGGGAATGGAGTTATCAAGATTAGGTTGCGATCCCCTTACAGACTATTGTTTCGATGGCTAAATACCAGTCGGAATACTCGTTCAGTACTCACAACGATCTGTTGTCATGGTTCCATCAACCATGATGGAAGACAGTGATTGTACGGCCTTGACGTAAGGGTGCGAGTCACTGGAGTCAACGACAAACTATAACTTCACTACAAGCAATTATAATATACGAAAGAAAATTGCCCATGCTATCCCTGTGGGTTGTATTGGGCCTACTATCTAACAAACAAATACATATTGTCTTATATTGCACACTTTCAGGGTAAAATATATGCATATGAATACATGTATATGGCAGAAATGACTAGAGGTCATATGAAAAGTACATTTTTAAATACATGCATAATTATGTGTGAGTTGTCATGCTTATCCGACAATAAATTCAATTTAGAGCTAACCCCTGTCCCTGGACGTCATCCTGGAAGGAGAATGCGCACTTGAGGACGATCTCAAGTGTACAGAGGCTGATAAGGGGGAACACGTCAAAGAACTCACCCTTCTTGGCTGCCATCTTGTGCTGTGACACGAGAAGTCGAGTATATTTAATGTCATATTCTACAGTAACCAAAGTTTAATGATTGCACCACGGTGGGCAGACCACATCGGATCATTTACTTAGCTACCACGAGAACTTGAAATGGTTTCACGAGACATGAAAACAACATTTCAAGACACAAAGCCTGTCTGACTGACCAGGAGAGTATCGGCCGATGAGTTGTTGACGAGGGTATAGGGTTTCAGGATATCGAAGTGGAAGGCCGGAGAGAGGAGGCGGCGGTTCCTGGCCCACTTCCGACCCCCAGAGGTCAACAGGCCATGTCCCAGCCAGGGCAGGGCGGAACGGTATCCCCCGATATCGAGAGGCTTCGGCTCTGGAGAATTCGTATACATGCATGGCAATCATTCGCACATAACTTCGTGGACCTTCGAGGAACACTCTTCATTTCTCAGTGCTCTGGTTTTGTTCTGTAGCCTTTTGATTATTTTGATTATTGCAAGACGTACCTAGTTTTCTTATATATTTCCTAATAATAATAATAGCAATAATACTAGTGGAAATAAAATATATTTATTCTGGGTAGACTTTACAACTTACTTTCCAGTATGACCCAGCAGGCACACCAAATACATACATTTGACATGAGAAATACACGCATGAGAGTTGAGTTTGGCAATGAATAGTTTGAAGTGGTTAGATTAGGTCTACATATTCAAACATTGACATTGTTGAAGTTTTGCCAATAGTTGGCTTTGGAACTGGACAAATTGTGAATGTTATGACTGTTCGTACTAAGGTTCAGATACCTGATGTTTTAAGGATCTTCTTGATTGTGTCCGGGTGAGAGAGAGTCACAACATAATTAAGAGGCCCGAGGAACATATACGCCAGGCGAGGGTAGTTCGGGGTGTTGTCCCTGATAAACTTGTACCCTTCCTCTCCCACACCTGGCAGCTTGAAGAAAGGATTTAACACCGTACTGACAGCGGTACAGTTCCTATATGCCTATACATCTGTCTGCCCGGTGTATGAAATATTGGTTTTCTGGTGCAATTTTCAGCACTAGCCACCGTTAAATGTCATTAATAATTATTGAATATCTCAATCGGATAACGTGTAAAATGTATGGAAATGTGAAAGATGACGATTGGGGTAGTGCTTTACCTCGCTAAGCGCGCCCATGAGTGGGTCGAACTGGACGCCCGGGAGTCTACTGATACACTGATACTTGTATATCCAGATCTTGTAGCTTCTCCAGAACCTTAGCAACAGAAACAGGCTGGCGGCCACAGTTATCGTTACCATGGTAACGGTGCTCAGTCCCAGATACATGACGATGCCGCTTTATGTCACATGCTATGTCTGGTAATGGTTGTTGTGTGTACTTTGTCTGTGAGTCTGATTTCTTCAATTATATCGAATACTTGTATGACTGTTTCAGTGTCCGCTAAATGGCTATTGTTTATAACGGAAAGGCTAATATATATTTAGTGACAAAAACTGCTTGTAGAGATACAACTATCGTTATACATTGTGTCCTAAGGATGAGTACAGTCGTACTGGTGTAAGCATATATACAAGTATACTGTATACATATGACCGGGCGTTATAATATGCATATCGATAAGATTTTATGCTTTGGTCCAGAGCGGAAAAAAAAACCTGATAAGGGGTCTAGTACAAGGTATCATTCAAAATGGCAAACGTCGATCGATATTTGCCAAAGTAACTGATCCCATAAATCGTCCATGATTGGCATGTACACACTCCTAGGGATCTGATGGCAGGCAGGAACACAGTTACTGGAGAAAATGCATCGCAATTGTTAGGATGTGTAAATAATTGCCATACTATACAGATCTATAGGCATACGAATGCGGAAATTCATTAAAGACGAAGGCGGAAGCTCTATGCTACCATATTCCGTGGTACTACATTCGCATTCATTTATCATTACAACAGACCGTTACAACATGCACAACTGTCCGAGTTTGTGGGGCAGTGTAAGTTCAGATCTTCGTTGTATAATTACAAAACAAACGGGAAATCTTGTTGAGAAACTTGGGCTAGTATGAAAAAGAGCAGATCCTTTGTTTTTATTCTTATCGGCACTATTTAAAAATATAAGAAGAAACTTCTTTCGGAATGACTACAGCGAACAAAATGGACAGCACAGAGACTCAGTCAGCTGTTGATCTGGATGACCGTCCTCTGGTATTCTTTGACTTGGAAACAACTGGATTAGGTAGGCCTGCAGAACAATAAACTCATAAAACGATTCGTTGTGAAATATTTATATACACTTTTTTAAATTCATAGACGTGTGTTGTTTATATGCTTTGGTCAATGTGGTCGCTGTTTGGTGCATGATTGCGATTGTTGACTCTACAGCTCGAACTTCTGACATCACCCTGCTTGCTGCTGTTTGTGGACCCAACCGAACGTTCAGAGAATATGTCATTCCCAACCAGGAGATCACACCACAGGCGTCGGAGGTGACCGGCTTGATGATGTGCCGTGGAAATCTTTGCCACAATGGAGAACCCGTGGCTGCCCTCACGCCTCAGAACGCGCTTCTGTCCTTTGTGGAGTTCCTTCAATCTCTTGACAAGCCTATACTACTTGGACATAACATTAAAGCATTCGATGTACATATTTTATATAATGCATTGAAAACATTTTCACTTTATAGTGTATTCGCTGAATCTATCTGTGGGTTTATTGATACCCTGCATGTTGCCAAGAAGTGCATCGTCAAGGATGCCGTTCCTGGTGGGAGTTACAAGCAGGAATCTCTGGTGAAGGCGTTCACCAGTTGTCAATATGACCCACACGACGCCCTGCAGGATGTAAAATCATTACAGTGTCTCTACTGGAAGAAACTGAAGTTGTCTCTCGCTGAAACTCGCCATTTCATCTTCCCTATTCGAACACATGCTTGTGCTGAATCTCTCAAGCCGCTGGTGCAGAGAAAGGTGATCAGTGCAGGAACACGACGAAAACTGGCATCAGAAGGTATTTCTCTGTCGCAACTCAGGTTCCTCCATGGCAGGGATCCGGCTAACGGTATTGCTTCACTTTTCAAAGAACCAAGAGGCAAACACGTGCGGATTTCCGGTAATACAGAAGTGATAAGGAAAGTGAACGACTTTCTTCGCCAGCGAGAACATTTCAAATGTGTAACTCACACAAATATGTCGCAATAGCACTATTGTGACAAATATGTTGGAATATTGTTGACTTGCATGTTCCACGGGTTAACTTGTAAATCCTATGAGCCTTTAAGAAACTGAACGATTTTTGTGAATAATTCATGCACGCTTTGAGGATTTGTATGACACGGTCCTTTGAGGAGTTTTCCAATTTGCATGTTATATGCGTGTGAAATTCTTGATGAAATAAATTACGTTCACATAAAATTGTAACCTTCAACCTTTTCATCAACAGTATATTTATGTCGAATGAATGGTTTCATTTGTTTCATGTTTATTTCTTTCGCACATAACTGTGAAAATAGGTGAAGACGATCACACATTCATGTACTTCAGGTCATATTATAGGCCTACTTACAAAATGACAAATTAAAATGTATGTCCTGAGACATATTATCTGGCGGTTTTTTTTCTGAACTTTGAATTCAACACAATTTACATTCTATATTCAACAATATAAATTATGCTTCGACCGACCAGTATGACCGCTGGTACAAGATTTTAGTGATGACGAAAGCAGATGCAATATCAAACACTTGGTATAGAAAAACAGACCGACCAAGCAGCTGTCTGAAGACACACTGGCTCATCAGACTGCATGTGTGTAAATATGGTTGTATATTGTCTAGGTGGCAATGACTGTATTGCCAGCCTGGCCGAGCACGTAGTCGCACTGCGCGCTCGTTGAGGCTGGCAATGCCATCTACACTACACCAGCTGGAATCAGAGCAATAAGGCAATCATCGAGACAAATCCAAAACAAGCCTCGTGGAATATATATTTATACATGTGTTACACTATACAGGTTACACACCAAATGGCTAGAAAACATGTCTGAACATTGATGTCAAAGTAGAGAGTAAGGACTGAAGTTAATAATAAAAATCGAAGTGTTTCAAAATACAACAATATTTGACATAATTCAGCCCCAAGATAGCGCCGAGGTTTGTTGTACGTGATATTTCAAATTCAATTGTCCATAGTCAGCAAGACGATCGTTGTTCTTTTATTGGATATTCAGAAAATCTGATAGGATACGTAACGAGATTTTTAGGGGTAAACAGAAAGAAAATAACTGTTGTTTATCTTTGCCAGGTAAATTATATATTCCGACAGTTAACACGACAGCTCGCCATCGATAAAATGTCCCATTTAGCTGTAGTGTTCTAAATATCCCATTTAGTGAACTACATTTATACGAATGGAAGAATTAACTTTTCCAATCGTGGCAACCTATATGGTCTCTAACTGAAGCGTTTCGATCCGAGAAAACCAATCTGTCATAGCGTCGAACAAAACCACTGTAGATCATAAAGACGCCAAGATCATACTGAAGTCTATCTCGCACCAATGTGGAATATAGCGTTGGTGCATGCAGCTAGTGTACATGCTATTGTGGACATTTCTGATACAATTCTCATTATGTATTGTTTGTGTTATTATCCAGTAATTCAAAATGATGTCAACAAACTTAGTACTAAACAAACACCATTTCTATGTGTTCTTTTTTTCAATAGCTGTGCCAGATCTGCCAATAACAAACTTTGGCCCGCCGGACCGAAAATCCCCACTTTGCCGAGGCAATTCCCACTTCAAGAAAACGTCATGTTTGCGATATATCACAACAGTGGTCTCTAGTTGAGGTACAAATTCTATCGCCCGAAAAGTTTATTGAACTCGGTTATACTTCAGAACCTATGTCAACCAAGATCATCAAACACAAGCTGCTGGAAAAGTTGGATGGGGATATATGTATCAGTGGTATATGTCATATGTCATAATTCGAGAGTTCTATGGGCAATCACGTGAAACTGATCCAGAAACAGAAAAGCTCAGGATTTGGAAGGCTGCTGGTGCGATGAAGCTGTACATCATACACAAGGAAAACCCTTATACCGAGTCATATCCAACAACTTCAGACATCAGTTCAACTGACATTGCTTTTGGATTCATTCCTGTTTCGCTTTAAAATATTCCTTTCTGAAAAGATATCTTCTGTCAGGACACATGGATCCACTGTTATTGGTTCACTGGTCCAAGCGATTATGCAAGCTGCACTTCCACGATCTCTTCTAGCGCCTCTTCAGTTTGGTCTGTCCCTCCAACTTCCTATCACTATTGCGCAATTGTCGACATTTCGAAAAGTGGCAAGTTTGGTACCGGCGTTGAGTTTGTTGGTGACAATGTGGACGACAACCAAGTCACCATAGACGACTACAACACCCTCCATGCAATGTGTGTTATAGCTGTATGCACTCTTTTGATGCACTTGGAGAAATTCGTGCGGAAGACCCGAGTTACCAAGGAGGGCGTTCTATCATGCTCCAAGGTCTGCTTCGAGTCACTCCCTGCACTTTACACATGTTTTCCAAAATGATATTCCCCAGTCCGAATCCCCCGAATTCAGGAACAGTTGATGGATCCGGCATGCCCCCAATGTTATGTGAGGAAAGGGCATCGTGGTCAGGGATTATGCAAACTCTCTACTTGGGAGATCATCGCTTCGTTCCTTGACCGTCCCATCATCGACATGGATCCAACAAACATGACATGCATCTTCTCCTCCCTGCGCTACATTTATGAACTGGCCACCCGGTACAACGTTATTCTGGAAGGCAAATCAAATATTGGAGATGAAACAAGACTATACGTCGAATAGTCAGCAAGCTTGGGGGTTCCATACTCTCATGAATGGTCTTGAAGCAATTGACCACTGTACGACTGATTCTTAACTCCCAGAGGTATTAGAAGTAGAATATGTAAAGAATACAGTTCTACACAGAATATTGTCCTATTTCACTGCTGCTGGACACATTCGAAACATTTTGTTTGTGTCTCCGTATTTTGACAAAATGACCAACCTATGCCTGAGTCACATTTTCACAGGTCGCCGGCCGACTTCGGGACATCGGTGGTATTTACCGATGTTCCAGCCGCCAGTGATAGTTTGTCAGGCATCGTTCTCATATCTTTCGAGTGGTCATGAAACCAAAGAGTGTACTGTCAATAAGAGCCCCCACTCTCTATATAGCCCTTTGTAGCAAGCACAAACAATAGAAACTTCGCCGGTTGAGGAGTGGCAAACGATAGGAACTTCGCCAGTGAGGGAGCGGCCCCTTGGCATTGAAATCACCTTGAGTTTAGAACCCTTAGAATTGCTCAGTCACGCATATTTGTGGGAGTGAGGCCTCTTATTGATGTTACACTCTTTGATGATGCCACCAGGCATTGTCCACCGGTGACTGCTATATTCACCTACGATCACCCATCTTCACCTTGTCGGTTAAAATTCCAAGAATTTCGAGAAAGACTGACCAACCAATGATGCCTCATCGGGGACTGCATGATACCCTACTGATGCTCGATCACCTGCTCGGTGACCGTCTGATAAGTACAAATCGGCTGATTATCTGAAAGGCACTTTCCGTACATTCATCGGCGCCTAGCAGGATACCCTGCAGTGATTGTCTTGAGAGCTACCCACATTGGTTGGTGGTGGGCATCTGAAGGGTGGGTATCTGAAGGGGCTCTGGTGTGCCAGCGATTCACTATTTTTTTCCACCGGTCGCCGCAAGAAACTAAATCTGATTTATTTTCTTCCAATGCCTTCACTGACGTGTCCACAATGTCCGATTGTTGCCTGATCGTCACAGATGATCATTCGGCAATCGCTGGGTGATCTGCCGAAATGGCCAAATTTCAGCCTTTTCGGGCATCGTATCCTCATCGGCGTAGGCATCAGTGCAAATGTGACTTAGGCATTACACGAGACTCATCGTGAGCTCCATAACATCTACCTCGAGCGTGGCTCCACAAGGAGCAGAAATAATCGCCTGTGGGCAGGGCTTTCAATCCACCTATACAATGAACAAGGGTTGATGCAAGTGGCAAAATCAACTGGCAGTCTGACGCATGGTCGAGGAGTGGGCGAACAGCAGAGAACGATATGGCTAATAGCCCATATAGTGGGAACATACAATGAGGCAATTGGATGATTTTCTAAGGTACAGTAGACTTGAAAACATCGGACAAGCATCGTGATGTGGTTGTCTCGGAAATTTCAATAGACATGAAAGACCTTAGAGAGGTACTCAAATTCTTGCTTGGACACAACCCATATCAGCAAACACCATATCCACAAGAAAAAAATCGCGAAACAGGCAGCCTTCATATCGCTTCACTGCTGATCAAGCTCGTGAAATCGGTTAGAAAGTTCTGAAACTAATGGAATGTCATGTGGTCTCGGATTACACATTCTCATGTCTTGACATCAGACAAAGCTTCAAGAGTCAAATTAGGCATGGATGAAGTAGAAGTTAATCCGAATTTGCTGTTCCAGTGGTTCGCCAAAGCAGGTCTCAATGGAATGGATCTAGATCAGGTTATAACCCATGAAATCTGTTCATATCCACCAGCTTTGTTTGAAAGTCTCCACATTCTGCGCTCAGCAGATAAATCTTCCCTGAAGAATGCCGTTGCCAGCTAAACTGCTGGAAAAATCACACCAGAGCATGATCATGCCACACCACCTGAAAACATCAAAGCAGTCATTGGTGGGGAGCGTTGCTTCACAGAGTAACCTGGTCAAAATGCGTCACATATTCTTCACTCTTCTCTCTCTACCTTCAGTATCTCCGAAAGCGCTATACCGGTGATTTTTTTGACATTAGAGCGTTGGGGGCGAAGCCCCCAACCCTCTACATGTCTATGTGCTGACTTTTTCATGGAGGTTTCATGCCAACCTATCGACGCCCGTTTTGGCATGTAAACGTTTAGAAACCTACTTCAAATGAGAATTTTCTTCGTCCTTGACATAAAATCTCTCGAATTGATGGCAAACTTTGAATATTCCACAGATGTATAATGCATAAATCGATGTGTTAGGTTTGAGAAAATTACGCAAAATGCTGAGATTGTTTTGGAAACGTCAAAATGGCGGAGCCGATGGAAATTGACGTTCCCAGAATGCAAAGCAAATTTTACCACAATGACGCGTATTTTGGAGCACACAATTTTCTGTGCAGCAATTCGTGCATGCATGTAAGCTTGCGTGTGCCGTGTGGCATTCTTCGGTGTTATGAAGTGAACACAACGATACGTCTGCGATGCCACGGCTACATTTACCTTAATTTGACGTACCTTATATGTCAAGGTGTTGGCTTTGCGAAGCCTTCGAACAATCCTTTACATTTTAAACTGGTCTTTTCATTAGCCCAGTGTAAATATGTTATTTATTACTGAGTATGATATCAGATGCAGATATTCCTCATAGTTTCCAATATTTTTAAGGATATTTTATTAAGGTTCAATATCATTTTAGCAGGCGTACAAATGTTTCATTGAGTTCAAAATGAATGTTTATTTATGAGGCCTATGCTTTCATCATAATATACTTTCTTTGTATAAATAATGCAATGGAGTGAATGAGTGTTATATATGCAAATTATATTGTCAAAAACGTGAAATTATAGGAACCCACTCTGTTTGCCTCTGTAATAGAATGAATATATAGTGTCGAGCATTATATCCTGTATCAATGTAAGTATCAATCTATTACCACCAATACAATCAGATTTTGATGATGACAATAACAAACATAAAATACATTTTGCAATAGAAACAAAGTCCGACCAAATAGTTTATCCAAAGACACACTGGCGTCATCAGGGGCAGACAGTGTGTTAAATGTAGTTGTTTCTACTGTACACCTGATGGAATTAGTATACAACTGCCCAACAACCTATGAAAATAATTGAGAAATCCGAAACTAACCCCATGTAATAGATACATGACAAGTACAAAAGTACCCAATCACAAGCCAGAAGGCTACTGAGTTGATGGTATCCTCGGGGACAGATTCAACGTCCGCCAGCAGTGACACCGACCCAGTGGTATGAATGTAAGTATCAATCTATTACCACCAATACAATCAGATTTTGATGATGACAATAACAAACATAAAATACATTTTGCAATAGAAACAAAGTCCGACCAAATAGTTTATCCAAAGACACACTGGCGTCATCAGGGGCAGACAGTGTGTTAAATGTAGTTGTTTCTACTGTACACCTGATGGAATTAGTATACAACTGCCCAACAACCTATGAAAATAATTGAGAAATCCGAAACTAACCCCATGTAATAGATACATGACAAGTACAAAAGTACCCAATCACAAGCCAGAAGGCTTGTGATTGACGCCTCAATGTGCTTCCTTGAGGCGTCTGATTACCAATAAACTGTTCAAACTGTTCAAACTGTTATACGGGAATGAATTGGAATCGTGTGGGGGAGGATATGGTAGCGTTTGTTGTGGGGGGGGGGGGGGTAAGTAGTATTGAGTAGTATACATTCAGCTGTCAGGGTGCTGATGATGTGCTCGAGCTCTAATGTCGACTCTCGCAGTTAGCTGCATTTTCTTGTTGTAGTGTTTGATGGGAATGGAAAAGCTCCAACGAAGGATAACATCGACGTGAAACCTTCACACGAGTGTGACACACATCGCGAGAAGTTCTTAGCCGATCATCGAAACAAAAGTAAGTTCATCGAAGAACTCGCAAACACCCAACATCCATACTTCGAAATCAGAATCGCAGAAGCTGGTGCAGATTATACTATTGCCACCACTGCAATGAGCCAGTGGTCGTAGTGGCAGATGATACTGATGTGCTCATTCTACTGCTCTCTCATGCATCACCACAAGATCAAAATGAGGTGTATTCCATACTAGAACCGAAACGGACCGCAGTGAAGGAAGGATGCCACGGGGCCATCCGGAAAACTCAATCACTCATAAATCTCTTGCACAGTGATTTATTTACTCAACAAGTCATGTCCGTGGCATTGGCAAAGCCGCCGCAGTCTGGCTCGTCAGTACTAACGCAGTAATGTCTGATATTGCCAAAATCTTCATGGATCCTAATGTATTTCACGACCAAGTTAAACGGGCAGGTAATCGCCTCTTGTGTGAGTTCTACCGAATCAGTAGGAATGTTTCCTGGACAAAGTCCGGTCCATGCATTTCAGCCGAAAAGCCATGATAAGTGTTTCATCTGTGGATCCGAAAATTTTACCTCAAACCTCCGCAACATCTGCTCATCACAGCCAGCGCATCTACAATCGAGTTCAGGGATGGCTGGGACAACATCTACACCCTGTTGATTGGAGATGAGTATTGCAAGACAACACGTGCACTCCCAAGATGACATCAAAGGCTCTGCCCCACGAGAGAAGCTATTTACTGCGGGTGTAAAACAGACTGCACAGAAGGTTCCTGTAAGTGCAGAACACTTGGCCTGTCGTGCACAATTGTCTGCCTGGACTGCAAAATCTATTGTAATTGAGAAAATAATGTTGACATTAGTGATAACTAAGCAGTTAGGTCCTTAGTCAAGGTTCGAAGATGTGATATGAGATGTTTCATATAGCCATGAGATAAAATGTTCCGAATTGTGTTTTCATTGTTATTAAGTATGTGTTAGGTAATTTTTGAAGGTCAAAACTACTCGGATTGCAAAACTAATGTCAGAAAATTCAAATTTTACCTCAAAGCAGACCTTGGCCATTGTGGAAATGAATCGGAAAAGGTCAAAACTACTTTGGGCTGCAACATCAATGTCAAGATTGGGTTTGTGAGGTTAAAAAATACTTGAAAAATGTACTATTACACATGAATATTGAACAAACGGTTCCGAAATGAAATATACCGCGATGCCGACGGCGGCCATTTGGAAATTAGTCCCAAAAACCTACTTCCCGATTTTTCCAGAACATGAGCTCTTTCGGTGTTCATTGAAGACCCTCAATGTGAAAATTTAGAAGATTTTATTTATGTTCCAATATTTTCCTGGTGAGGACCTAGTTCTAGGCCTATGTGACCACACGAATTTACGTTTTTGCAGGGTGCTCTTGCTCTCTAAGCCAGCCGTTCGTGGGAATATGATCACTGAGTGAATGAAGGTGAGTATCGATTTTTTACCACCAATACAGCCAAATTTTGATGATTCTAATAACAAACATACAACATTTTGCAATAGAAATAAAGCCCGACCAATTTCTTTACCAAAAGACACACTCGCGTCACCAGGGGCAGACAGTGTGGTAATTGTAGTTGTTTCTACTGTACACCTGATGGAATTAGTATACATGCCAGGTGTATTTCTCGTTTATATTTGAATTTGTTGATGACCCTACCATTTGATTCACACTAAAGTGTACTTTAACTCAAACTGGCATATGATAAACATGTCATTGCACAATATGGGGTTTTATGCTCGAGGGCCGTCGGGCATACAAACCCATATTGTGCAATAACACTTAATTCCTCACATCATACGCATTGCCGAATTATCCAGAAAAAAATCCTGAGTGAAACTTTGACAATGATTTAGTGATGTCAATAGCCTATGTTACTTTGTTAAATATCAATTGAAGATCACATGTTCGGTGACATAGAACCGATAGATATTTTAAAACAAGCACTGGGAAACTATATTTTATTAAATATTATATTGAAATATATGCCCTGATTCACACTTACGCGGAATCTGAAATCGATTATGCCATTATAAACACATTTTATTCGTACAATATCTACTCCGATAGCAAGTTACCAATCATCAGGAATGCATAAGACCATTCACCACGCAGTACATGTATAATAATGATACAATTTAACATTTCAAAATGAAATTCTTTTGTATACCAATATAAGTATACGCGCTTAGTTAGGAGAGACAGAGTTGTTCAAAAGTCAATCAGGTGAACCACTAATTTGGCTACTTGCATGTTGATGTTTACAAGTGCATGCATTCTACAATGTGCTATACGTTGACCTTGGAATCCTCAGGCGTTGAAGATGTAACTGCTGAGTATTTTTCAAACCCGACCGTATATTCTCAGTCGCTGTTGACCATGTGTATCTTATCGAAGTAGGTCGTTATTGATCGACAAACACATGCAGTATGTATGTGTCTCCTCTATGTCTAGGTCAGCCATCCATTCATAGCGGCCGGCATGGGGGAGTGTTTAACTCTACATGCATACATGTGTGTTGTTTACAAGCGGGCTCTGAGTCAGAGAGTGATGTGGCTCTGGACATGTGGCCAATTCCACACCATCAAACCAGCGAGACTCTCGTGCTATATAACCATCGCCCGCGACCGTCATAGCAAATACTAGTACGTGTATGTGTAAAGAAAAATATTGTTGTTGCGGAACAATTTGTGGAACAACACGTATAGCCTACATATTAGCTCGGCGTCGACTTTAAGATTTCGTCACTTCCTCAAGGAATTATCTGAAGGTAAGGGGTAATAATTAGTTCTTCATGTCAATGACATCGTTGAAGCACATGTACAATTTAGTGGGCAATCCTGTTTCTCTATGATATTCAATGAGTTAATAACTCTTCATTGTCATCGAATATCATAGTAAATCAGTGGCACAAAATGATAAATACAGATAAAAATATAATTTGGTGTGTAATAAAGAACACTTTTGTATCATAACCAATTGTCGTTCCGGATCCTAAGTATGGGAAATTCGTTGGTAATAAAATTGTCCACGTTAGTGTACATGCTAGCCACATCTTTTTATACAATATACACGTTAAATTGTTTCCATTCAGTTTTAAAATATCACATCGCGCTTATGAAATACTTCCACACAGTTGCACTCGACACATTGGTAGCACCTGAATACATCTAGGCCTACTGGTGCAAAACGGTTCCAACCGGGTGTCAGTTTCAGTGCTCAGTGGTATAGCGTTCGCCTCACAAACGAGTGGTCCCGGGTTCGATCTCAGGTCTTGCTCACTGGCGAATTTGTTGTTCTTCGACCACGAGAGGTTAAACTTGGGGCTGGGTGGAAATTGCCGCTTATACATCATATACAGCGTTGTATAAACACATGCAGCCCAGAACAATGCAAATGTGGTTCAAAACCCCGATCTGCTTCAGACTGCTATAGAAATTCTGACAATGCATTACGTAGCCTACATGTGACCCGAGGAAAAGTCGCAGGCATGGTGTTTGCGTTTATTTGACCAAAGACAAATGACCTACAAAATATATAAAATACACTTGTTAAAATCCACTAGTTCACGAGTAAAATAACATTAACCATCTCTGTAATGCATATTCAGTGAAACTATCCAAAACTGTCAATGAAAGATTAAATCAGAAATGTACACTTTACTGTGAGTTAAACCTACTTTAAATCTGAACCCTCTACACAGTGAATTACTCAAATTGTATTCGGTTGAAATCAATAGACAAGGAATTAACCTAATCAAGATACCCTGCTATCTGAGATAGGAATTACTTCTACTACACGGCCTACGCCAATGATCGCTGATCAGACCTAAGTTATAAATCAAGTAAGAAAAATACAACTAGACCTTCTCGAATACAACTAACATGTAACAAGAAGCGGGCACAATTAAGTGTTGATCTTTATATCTACTGTTCCAAACCAAACCAACATTTCACTGATATAAAAGGTAACAGACATATAGTCATATTAAATTTGGTGGGAACACAACCCAACAGACACTGGTAATAATATGAAAGTTTACTACCAAAAATAAATGTGTACATACCATCTGTCGGTTGCATTTGAATCCAATAAGAAATGCCAAATCAATTATTGATGTTGAAATCGCTTTTTGTCATTGATTGTTGTACTTTTGTGAGGCAATCTCAATCGTGACTCGTGTGGCTGAGAAAATGTAAGCTGGAATGATTGTTTGAATTTGTCGCGCTGAATTTATACTGACGCTACCGGAAATGTAAACATGAGTGGTTACTAAGTGTGAAATACATGACAGTCTAGGCTATGTAATAGTTTTTTTGTGTGTTGATTATTATGAACTCCAATCACACATTGATAGGTAAGTTTAGGGAAAATATAAATTTATTTTATATTCCTGCAATAGAACAAATGATATTAGAACATTCAATATATTTGAATACATTGACAATACGAAATGACTATACTGCAATTGAAACAATACAATAGCAATTATATATACAATGACACGGGTTACATACATATACCACACACAAAACCGGACCCCACTGTAAATAAGTGTATACGTTTTCATGGCTTATCGTGTGTTCACGTCCACTGAGTAAATCCATCCATCTATCCACCCATACATCCATCCATCCAATCCACAATCCATGAACGACACAAATATAAGTCATCGCCACCAGAAATAATAGGCCTAGTATTTAAATTAAGGCCCAGTCACACTGACATACGACCAATATACGACCTTACTGTGACCTAAGTTTGTTGTGACCGTAGACAAATCATTTACTCGAAGAGGGCGTGAATGGTCCCAAACAAGAAACTAGTCGCAGCAAGCTCGATGGACAAGTTCAAAACTTCCAACCTACGATCTCTAGTCGCACGTTGATCTTGCACGATCGTGCCACCAGTCGGGGAAGATGGCATCACCAATCGGACGTTGCCACGTGTTTTGGACTTCCCACAACTAGTGGTGCAACTAGTTGTACAACATCACGATCAGTGGTACGATTAGTCACAAACCTGTACGACTTGTAGTACGACATTACGATTGGTGGTACCACCCGTTTGGAGTACCACATGTTCCATTGATCGTACAACCAAACGTACCATCAATCGTACATTCACTTGCCATCTGTCGTATCAACAGTCGCCATTTGCAATTGTTGTGGCGATCACTGTTGATCAAGCGTAACTCAGCAACCTTCAAACTAATAGTCCGACTGGACTGGACCTTTATTTAGATTAGGAAATACGAAGCCCTGTTTGTGATATCGTGCCATCATGCAGTAGTACATCGCCAAACTGCAGAAAAATAAACATTCGCTTAAGTAATTTGTTCAATCAAATATAAATCTTAATATGTAGTCGATGTGAATTCATTCACCCATTCCGCTTGCTGGTTGTGTATCCAGTAGTTGTGAGGATGGAGAGTGTGACGGCGTACGTCAATTCGAGCACGCTAGTGACGTTTGGGCTGGCGCTGGCGGTCGGTGTGTATTTCCTCAAGCCTGGACAGAAGAAGTACCGACTGCCTCCCTACCCCTGGACCAGACTGCCCGTCATCGGCAACATCTGTTGTAAGTTCATTTCACACAATCGCACACGATAGCTAACAAAAATAAGTGAGATTTGAAATGTGTCAAAAGGTTTCAATTTTCTTGAAATGTTCCTTGAAAAAGCCAATCGTCTTCAGTGTCACAATGATCAATGACCTGTTTTTTTACAGCATTGTTGTTCATAAAGGAGAAAGCTTTTGAGTTGTTCTACAAAACTTCTAAGAAACCAGAGTATAGCAAACTATTCATGATAAAACTCGGTAAGTTTAATCTTGTGACACCAGTTAGACTTTGTGTGCCTCCATTTACTTCAACATGCAGGCCAATTTGCAAAAAATCTTCTCTGTTTTCTTAATTATACATCGACAATGCAATGAATTTATATTTTGTTGTTATGAGTGATATACATAAGTTTAGCGGTCAGTAGCGTTGTTCGAATGTCGTATGACAGGTGCCCGAGACATTTGCATCATAAACGACATCGAGGTTGTCCGAGAAGCTCTCCAAAAGAAGGCTGCCGATTTCGCTAACAGACCATCGATCTATACCAGTAATATCCCCATTCTCTATCTAATTAATATCCTTGAGTTCAAATTATTACCATACGATCGCATGTACATGTATACACACTCGCATGAACAATCAACTGAATATGTGTTTCCTTCAGCCAACATATTGACAGACAAGAAGGATATCGTTTTTGGGGAGTATGGCAAAGTGTGGCGCTTTCACAGAAAGGTCGGCCACATGGCAATAAGGTTGGTGCACGTATTGTACATGTATGTGAAAAGGGCTTTTATAATGAATGTGCCCTGACAAAACAGAATTTGTCTATGTTCAATTTGCATTGTTTGTAGGAACTTTGCATCCGGAGCGCTGCTGGAGAAGGTTGTCCATGATGCCGTGAGGTCTACAATCGCTGCTATGGAAGCTGAGGGCGACAAGCCCATAACTTTTAAACCCTTCGTGGAACTCTTCGTGCTCAACTTCGTCTCAGGCTTCAGCTTCGGGAAGAGGTAGGAGCCAATGGCGAACAAAATAAACAGATAAACGTAAAACTAAACCTGGACAGTGGACGATCTTTAAATAATTGCGTATATGTTTGAAAATGCAATATATCTTGCAATGTATCTTGCACATCTCATGTTTAATCAAAGTTACAAGTTCGACGACCCGGAGTTCGAAAAGCTCACAAATTTGACGAAGGACTTTTTGGAGTCATTTGGTTCTGGACTGCCAGCTGACGTGTTTCCTTGGATGCGATTCATTCCCTTCCAGGGCAGAAAACTCTGGAAGATGATGGACATGTTCATGGACGTGCTTAACTCCGAGTTCAAGCGACACAAGGAAACATTCGACCCAGGTCAGGCATTCGTTCTACTAACCATACGTTTATCAACATATTGACACCACATAGAACCGCGTGGGAATAATATGAGTGAGCTGCTTTTGGAAAATTCTAGATGTGGTTATAGATACATGTAGCTTCAATGCGATTTCAAATGTAGCTTTGACAACATTCAGGTCTTGGGACATTTCTGAACTTCTCCATGTTGGTCCATTACATTTCTGACTCCTCTATGTTGGTCCATTACATTTCTGACCCCTCTATGTTGGTTCAGTATATTTCTGACTCCTGCATGTTGGTCCATTGCATTTCTGACTCCTCTATGCTGGACCATTGCATTTCTGAGTCTCCGTGTTGGTCCATTACATTTCTGTCTCCTCTATGTTGGTCCATTACATTTCTGACCCCTCTATGTTGGTTCAGTATATTTCTGACTCCTGCATGTAGGTCGATTGCATTTTTGACCCCTCTATGTTGGACCATTACATTTCTGAATCCTCATGTTGGTCCATTGCATTTCTGAGTCCTCCGTGTTGGTTCATTACATTTCTGACTGCTCTATGTTGGTCCATCGCATTTCTGAGTCCTCCGTGTTGGTTCATTGCATTTGTGACTCCTCCGTGTTGGTTCATTACATTTCTGACCCCTCCGTGTTGGTTCATTACCTTTCTGACCCCTCTATGTTGGTTCATTACATTTCTGACTCTTGCGTGTTGGCCCATTACATTTCTGACTCATCTATGTTGGTTCATTACATTTTTGACTCCTCCGTGTTGGTTCCTTATATTTCTGACTCCTCCGTGTTGGTTCATTATATTTCTAACTCACCGTTCTTTGTTCCTTACCTGCCTGCAGATAACCCGCGGGACCTGACGGACTACCTGCTGCTGACCCAGAAACAGGCGGAGGAAGAGGACAAGGAGATGAGAGGCGTTCTCACAGATACCCACCTCATCATGACAATCTTCGACATCTTTGGAGGTAAGGACACCAACCGCAAGTTTTCTCCGGTAATAACCGCAAATTTCTTCTCTGGTAATTTAATTCCTAGTCTGTCATTACTCATTCTTGTGGCTTTCATCACTTATTTCGACCAAATGTGAGCTTCAGGGTCAAACGAATAAACCATGTGCTGATATTATATTTCCATTTTTGCTCACGCTCGTTGGGGATTCCTCTTCCTACCCCCCAATGTACAGGCGATGGCCCTAATAGGCTGCCGTAATATCGTAATACAATGGTGTCGTTGTATTCGCAGCGGGGATTGACACGGTGAACGCGACGATGCAGGCGCTGTTTGCCGATGCGATCATGTACCCGGAGCTCCAGGGGAAGGTGTACCAAGAGGCAAAGAGCGTACTAGGTACGTGTCGACTAGACAGCTAGACAACTGAACCATTGCCAAGTGGAGAACATACACTTATTGGCAACAAAACAATAGTCTATGTCGATGAATTCATACAATGTCGATGAATTCATACAAAATCCGTGAACTTTAGTGGGAGGTGATATGAGAATGTGAGCATTTCTTGCGCCAAATGATCCAAACGTCATTTAATCTCCTAAATATGAACAAACGTGCAACATCACTGCGAAATATGTACTTCCGATACTTCAATCACAGTGTCACACCACCAAAAAATACTAATACCAATAGTTCCAAACAAAATGGACGACTTGTCCTCGTCCTTCCTTGTGTGTAACCAACTCCACGTGTGGGTGTGTTATCCATTCAGGGGGTCGTGACCCGCAGATTTCTGACCGGGCGAGGATGCCAGTCACCGAGGCCTTCCTGTGTGAGTCGATGAGGAGCCACACCTTCGCTGTCCTTGGGGTTCCTCTAGCCACCACCTGCGACACCACGCTAGGTATGCACTGCAGTCACTCGGGGGTAGTGATATAGGGGTTATTCTAGTGTCAATTGATCCCAGTGCTATTTGGCATTGGGATAGATTGGCAAATTTTGGTGCAAGTATAGTACATTGCACTTGAGAACGCATAGACATGTACATGTACTTTTTCCATCCCAGCCGGTTACGAGCTACCGAAAGACACGATGGTGATGATCAACTTCTGGGCTCTGCACCATGATGAGGATCAGTGGGAATCCCCCGGGGAGTTCCGTCTGGGGCGTTTCCTCAACGAGGAGACAGGAGAGCTACGACAGCGACCACCGAGCTTCATGCCATTCTCGGCCGGCAAGCGCGTGTGTCTGGGCGAGAACCTGGCCAAGACCACAATGCTGATGGCAATACCCATGCTGTTGCAGACGTTCCAGTTTCTACCGGCTCCGGAATTCCAGTTCGGTGTAGAGGACAGTGGATTGGCCAACGTGCCCAAACCGTACAACATCTTGATTAAACGCCGCCAATAGGCACCAAAACGGCTAACAGACAGAGATAATCGGCGCCAAGGACGTGAAATGAAATGTACATAAATATTGTAAATAACTTGGTCGTCCTAACTCTGATTTGACAATCACTCCAAGCTGCGTTTGCGATTCATGAGATGAGATATTTTTTTAGTCTGAACTCGCATAATACGAGTCTATACCAGAATACAACGCCACACATGCACCTTAAACCTGTAAATAATTCTACATGTATCTTGAACTACCTTCCACGTTGAACTATTTCGTTATGTGGACTGTTTCTATTAATACTGAACCACATTGTGCTATTACTCCTGCAGATAATATACATGTATCATAATTTCACAAGTTACAAATGTCGGTATACTGGGAATTTTGGGAAGTGTGTAAACTAATTTGGTTGGAAGTTTTGTATATAGCGGATTTGAGAAACTATGTGACTAACAATTGAAAGCTAAATAAACTGTGTACATCTGAATCGGCTCACGTGTTTTTAGCTTACTGGACCTATGGTCCGATAACCTATTGTCGTCAGGTTGCGTCTGGTGTCCGTCCGTCGGCGTCCGCGTCGGCCTTGTCAAACGCTGGGAAAAATCTGTTCGATGAATATTGCTGTAATTCACAACATATGTTCTATGGGCCCATATTTCCGGACCATTTTTTTTTTTCGTTGATTGAATCGTTTTTTCCAAACTGGCGGCCATTTTTGTCAAAAATTTTCTCAAAAACTGTTCGATCAGATTTGAGATTTTTGTTACAAAAGATTCCCCTGATATACCTTTGTGCTGTGTATAAGTTTCGTTGAATCGTCGGTCTGCGTGTGGCAGCCATTTTGATTTTTACGACCGGTCTCAGATAGGACTTTCCCACGTTAAATTAGCCTATGCTTTATAATGGGGACAAATTTCTCACAATATATCACTTAATATTGAGATTAGACATTAGGAATCAATTGTGCACATATAGGAAATTATATATGCCGATTATTCTCGTGACCTTGAATTTGACCTTCGACCTAATTTTCAATGTCACAGCACAAAATGGCTAATATCTCGCTTATTATCGAATTTACAGCTTAGGAATCAATTATCAGCATATAGGAAATGATATTGTAACGGTTTTGGGGTGTTCCCAAAAGTTTCCCCTAGGTAATTCTAGCAGTATTTTGTGATATTACGGTTAAATAACCACTGTAGGAACCCTACTACCGTAACGCGACGTTACGGTAGTCCTAACGATGGCGGAAGGTTATTAGCTTCGAAAAGTTATTTCACGATAAACTAGGTATTAGGCAGGTTTCGCACATAACACCTATACGAGGCGGATTGTCTAGATATGCTTTATAGTGTGGCAATATAATTAACTGTGAATATGATCGATTTGCGAGTAAAAACGGTTTGAAATATGCGACGATTACTACCGTAACGTTAGCGGCCCACTACCGTAACGCCAATTTCCATATTTTAAGTACTACCTTAACGCTTGCAAACTTATAAAATTACCATGATGTAAAACTTTGATTTTGATCATATTTTAGGATTTTCGTTATGGATAAATAGTACAAATATTGTTGTGGATTGATTATCATAATAAATTTTTGGTAATTTGTCATGCATATGTAGCCTATGTGAAAAATATATCAGGATACATATGTTATTACTGCCCTTTGACCAGCCATTCGCCAAACAGAATTTTAGAGCATGTTACTGAACATCATTCAGAGTCTAATTTTAGCATCAGTCTCAGACGTCTAGACGATGAATCTGGTAATGATTCACGGTGTTCCGTTCACTTTGGAATGTTCGAGGCTTTGGGTCCTGGTACGATTTTGACTCCAGACACTTACTAATAAACTGTAATTAAAGAATACCTGGTATCCTGACAGAAGTTCAATAATCGTTACAGCCTTCTGACGACGATTTTTTTGGGGACGGTGTATAAACGTTTTAAGAGTAGAGCTTCTTCCGTGGATACATTGCGGTTGGACCAGTGGCGACCCTATCAAGTTCACCTCAAAGTTGAAGTTCATCTTATACCGTACGTTCAAAAGTTTGACTGACACCAAACGGAACATGGTGCATGAATAAAGATTCGCTCTTTCATACTATGCATTATCTTTGGATATGATTTTATAGACGTCGCTGATAAATCAAATGTCAAAAAGAGACCATAACTGATGCCTATCACTGTGCGAATCTATATTCATAATTGATGCCAATTGAATCATTGTTGTAAACTTCATTACTTTTTCCTCAGACGAGTGTGTAATGCTGTGTAACGGTCAACGTTTGCATGTACGTGTAAATTATACGGCTCGGAATACACAAATGTATCTTAACATTTTATATATTGATACGACAACAATATATGGTGTTGAAATAAATCAGAACATTAACCTCATTATCTTAGTTAAGATAAAAGTATCTTGTCAATATTATTTCCTCACTCATACCTTATCATAAAATTAGTACAACAAAATTTTCTACGCTGGGGCAACATTCGAAAATGTCATCTTTCAATTTATAAACATTGCTTATTTGCTTGCTCACTTTCTGCTCCTTCGACAACCCGTGTAATATGTTCTGTTATAGACGTCCCAAAGCACCACATTTCGTCATTTTGCATGACATCATATAGTATCAGTAGTATAATATAATAAATAATCGTACCTCGAAATCAATTCCGTATATGCAAGCTCCTTATATTCGAAATTCTTATCTGAAACGATGCAAAAGACATATTACGAAAGACCTAGTGTGGGACCAAGATTAACGTTACGGTAGTACATGCTTGGCGTTACGGTAGTACCCCGCATCTACTGATCTGACGTTACCGTAATAATCACTTGATTTTCTTTTTCCATTTTCTGACTAATTAAGAGCAATATTCCCACAAAACAATACGCCAATAGATGCTAAACTTCAAAAGGCATCAAAGCACACCGTCGGAGATGAGTGACATGTGTTCTATAAACGATAAGCTCAAGAAAACCAATCGAACCACTCGCCTGCCATCATCGTGCCGTACTACCGTAACGCCGCGTTACGGTAGTGGGGTTCCTACAGTGATAACAGTTTATTGGAATGTATATGTGTTTAAAGGTTCATTCGGTTCCGTATTGGTGATATTTAGA
Organism: Terebella lapidaria; assembly: GCA_949152475.1. NCBI lineage: Eukaryota > Metazoa > Annelida > Polychaeta > Terebellida > Terebellidae > Terebella > Terebella lapidaria. The sequence goes on along the minus strand of OX424557.1, from coordinate 50,946,533 downwards.
AGGTTTTCCGTCTCGGAACTTAGTATATCTTTGATGTTGGTAAAGCCGGAGACGGAGACGGAGACGGAACCGGAGACAGAACCGGACAATGGAGTACAAAAACGTAATGACGTTATTTCCGGAAGGTCACGTGATCAGCCTCATTTTCGGTTTAAAAGGTGACGTAGCAGCCGCTGATTGGTTCTAGAATGTTTTTGGAAATCCGGAAAAATTTAGTGTTTTCGCGGGTTATGACGTCACAATGGTCGGTCACGTGACCCTGGGTCTGAGGTCTATAAAAGCCCCCGCTTCACAGCGGACGGCGGAGTTGGTGTCCTGACGTCGACCTGTGCAGACCCCTTCTCCCATAGCAGAGTACTCCCTTGCTCCGGCTTAGGTCATACCAGATGATAGCAATTATGTCTTCCGACTGTACACTTAGAAAATAAACATGAAAACTTCAACCGAGTTGTTTTTCCGTGTTTGTTAGGGAACTGGAATTTATGATAAAGTTAGTTCACCGGAAAAGAAAGTAATACGGAGAAAAGGGAGATAAGTCCACAGTCGGTTAAGACAAAGTTGTAACGACGTCTTAGGTGGATCCAAGAACCCAGATCACCAAGGAAGGAGACGGAGACGGAGGTGGAATTCAACGGAGCAACTACGGAGGTGGTACCGGACGGAGCAGTTGCAGAGACGGGAACGACGAAGCAGTTGCAGAGGCGGTACCGGACGACGGAGTAGCAGAGGCAGTACCTGACGGAGCGGTTGCGGTAACCGGAAGTGAGAACACTTCCGAGATTCTCCATTTCAGGTGCAGTCGCAGGTTGCGGTGAGGCGGAGCCAACCGGAGCAGTTTGCAGTGAGGCGGAACCTGACAGAGCGGTTGCAGTATTCGGAAACGGCAACGTTCCCGGATTCTCTATTCCAGGTGCAGTCGCAGTTGCAGTAAGGCGGAAAACGACGGAGCTGTTGCAGTAAAGCGGTATCCCGACGGAGCAGTTGCAGTACCCGGAGACGGAAACGCCTCCGGATTCTTACTTTACAGGTGCAGTTGCAGATTGGCAGTCGGACAACGGTTAAGAGGTCCATTCCAGACCGCGCTACCAACCTTCAGAGACTTCTAGCCGGAGTGCAACCGTACAGCAGTAGCAGTTTCCCGGAATTTTACCGTTACAGCTCCGGTTAAATAACAACTCACCCACCTCGGTCCGTGTAGGCCTATATGCCGTTCAATCGTCTACCGTTCACTGTGCGGTAAACGAAATACGGAAAACAAACCACAATCCGTTTTCCGCATTCAAAATGGTAAACGATATACGAAAAACGAACTACATCCCGTTTTTCTTACAGAAAACGGTAAACGAAATACGGAAAACAAACTTCATTCCTTTTTTGCACTCAAAACGGTGAACGAAATATGCCTACAAAATGGGTCATTGCACGGTAAACGAAATACGGGGAACAAACCACATTCCGTTTTCCGCATTCAGAACGTTAAATGATATAACCAAAAAAAAGCATCTACATTCCGTTTTTCATACCAAAAAACAGTAAACGAAATACGGAATACAAACTTCATTCCTTTTTTGCATTTGAAACAGTGAAGGAAAAAAATATATACGATGTGTAAACATTCTTTTTTTGCACTTGATACGGTAGCCTATACCATACTTATAGGTTATATCCCGCACGTGCTGAGTGTGCTATGGTGAACGAGTGGCGCCTCAGTCGGCTGTCGAACTTGTATTTAATGTTCTATGCGGCAATAGCACGTGCGCGCACGTATAAACTAGGGCAAAGTTAGATATGTACGCCGATATAATTATCGACACAGTTAGACAGGGATGTACTTATGATACAATTTCTCACTATCTGTTGGATTTGAATACCACTGCAGCAATTACCCGTGGATTGTTTGCGATGAGTGTGTGCAGATTTTGCAAGGAGAATGATATACATCCTTCCTCCAAGTTTGGAGGAATGACGATTTAGAAAATGCCGTAGATGACGCAGTGGGGAAAAGTAAATACTTTTACTTTATGAATGAATTATTAAAACGTAGGCCTACCGAAAAATAATACCATATCAAATCATCACACAGACATGGACAGATCGTGCATACACTCATACGATGCAATGCAGTGAATGCACCTTGGGCGGTTCCAAAAACTGGGTATTGTGCCCTGACCAAAACGATTGACGTATTTTCTCGTTATACATTTTAAGAAAATGCCTTATAGCGAGGGAGCTTATGTGTATTCTTATGTGTATTCTCAACCCGAACATATCTGCAAAGTGGGTGTTTTTGATCATTTTAAATTGTTAAAAATTGGATAAAAAGGACGAGACAGTTTTGTTGTAACCCTCCGAGTGCTACATACAAACTTATATATTATGAGACGTAATAAATCTTTGGCGTCCATGTTCTAGGTAATACTCATACTACCTGGTCGATATCCTGAGAAACACTACAGAGTACCTAGTAACCGTCGGCTTCTAGTGCCCACATGCACTGGTGCTAATATTCCCCGCCCCCCCCCCCCCCCCTTACAAAATTCTGGAGCCGGCCCTGCAAATTCTGTTTTGCAGTTGATACTTACTACATTGTGTCAAACTTCACATGTGACTGAACATTCAAATGGCACATAATCAGCCCTCAAATGCACCAGAGACTATCCGAGATGCTCCAGTTTCTGGGGACAGAGCCGGCCCTGCAGATTTTGCTCTGCAGCTGATACTCACAACTGCGCAAAAAATACTTTTTCCGTCCAAAAAACGGAAAAACGGAATGGAGTTTTTTGTAGGCCTATTTCGTTCACCGTTTTGAGTGCAAAAAAAAAGTAATGAAGTTCGTTTTTCGTAATTCGTTTACCGTTTTTGGGTAAGAAAAACGGAATGGAGTTTGCTTTTCGTATTTCGTTTACCGTTTTCAGTACGAAAAACGGAATGGAGTTTGTTTTTCGTTTACCGTTTTCAGTACGGAAAACGGAATGAAGTTTGTTTTTCGCGTTTTGTTTACCGTTTTTTGGTAAGAAAAACGGAATGGAGTTTGTTTCTCGGATTTCGTTTACCGTTTTTAGCAAAAAAAAACGGAATGTGATTTGTTTCCCGTATTCCGTTTACCGTCCAATGAACGGTAAGCGATTGAACGGCATATACACGGACCCACCCCCCAAGAAAACCGGTTTTTCAAGACGTCACAGAAGGGTGAAGAACCCGTTACAATATATTCTTAATATAAGTACATTTGACCTTTGACCTAATTTTCAAGGTCACAGGACAAAATGGCTAATGTCTCGCTTATTATCGACTTTACAGCTTAGGAATAAATTGTGAACATATAGGAAATGATGTATGCCGAATATTTCGATGACCTTGAACCTGACACTTGACCTCGTTTTCAAGGTCAGAGCACAAAATCGCTAATATCTTGCTTATTATCGACTTTACAGCTTAGGCATCAATTTGGGACATACAGGATACTATATATGCCGAATATTCTTGTGAGTTTAAATTTGACCTTTGACCTCATTGAACAGAAACCGATACTAAAGCAAAGAATATGTTTGACAGTGCTAGTCAGTTCCATTCTAGTTCCATATCATTGTATATTAGGCTCTGACACGATCGACTTACGTAGAGCAAGTTTTATGCATGAATGATGTGCAATTATTCTCATGACTTTATGACATTGCTTTCAGTTTACATATAACTGAAACATATATCCTGGGTCCGGTAAGCGCAGAGCCCTACGGCTCTATTTTGTGTGTTTTTTTTTTCGCTGAGGTGCATGTTGTATCTCGGTTTGCGCGGATGCAGTGGCGTATCTAGGGGGAGCAGAGGGGGCCTATTGCCCCTTTTGAAAGTTCCCACTGGGAAAATGTGAGTCTTTCAGTTCCAAAAATTATCCTATAAGGTGTAGATGCGAAAGTTCCGGAAGTCGACCATAAACACAAGATTTCCCAGAAAAAAGGTCCTGGTCATGAATTTTTTTAATGCTAAGTGCATTTGCCAGATTTGGTTGGTTGATAGGTCAGTCGGCCAAATGCACGCACATTTGGAGATCACACGCGCGTTCATAAGATGAAAGTTCATACTGATCAATTGGCGTATCGTGGTTACTACCAACTTTGGTGTATTCTCTGTTGTTTTGTGTATTCTAGGTCATGCCGTTCAAATTTCGGACACCAGTGAAATTCAGCAAACCAGGGGAAAAGCATATGTAGGTGTTCCAATCTGGATAATCAACATCATAAAAACTACATATACCACAATGAAATACACAATTACATTTTTACACATATTTTACCACTTGTATAATTTACGAGTTGATGAGAACTCGCCACTACTGTGCAATATCTGACTATTGAAAATTATATCTGAATATAAACTACTAATGCGACAGTGTGTGCGAAAACATACCAGTCTTCCTATGAAAACAGGTGATATTTCAAAAGGCTGAAATAGATCAGTCATAATGACTTGATAATGACCGATCATTGAAGCACACCGGTCATCGTGACTAATTGTGAATTATCGGGGGGGGGGGGGGGGCGGGTTAAATATAATTTTCACCTACATGTACATTTCCTTAATTCTCCATTCAATACGTATACTGTTATCAAAAGCCCTATCAGCTGGCTCTCCTTCACCTACATGTACATTTCCTTAATTCTCCATTCAATACGTACTGGTATCAAAAGCCCTATCAGCTGGCTCTCCTAATTCTGACAAATTGGTTTTTCAAAATGGCAACCTCTTTTCTTCCATTGATTTGTTTCAAGGGTGTGTTTTTAGGTTACCGGACCTTTGGTCCGATAACCTATTGCCGTGGCGTTGCGTCCGTCGTCCGTCGTCCGTCGTCCGTCCGTCCGTCCGTCCGTCCGTCGTCCGTTCACATTTTTATCTTTAAAGTTTATGGTCGAATATTTCTGAAATTTTGCACAAAAATACCTAAAAATATTTCCAGGAAAGGTTTTTTTTAGTTTTTTGATTTTCGCATTTTTTTCAAAATGGCGGCCTTTTTCGTCGAAAAATGGCCAATTTTGGACTTTGACGGTCGTTTTCTCAAAATCTGTTCAGTAACTTTTTTTCTTATTGATGCATGACACTCCTCCTATGTACCCCTTTGACATGTATAAATTTCGTTGCCCTTGAATCGCTCGAAGTGGGCCATTTTGGGCCCAAACTCGGCCCAAATGGGACTTTCCCATGTTAAATTCTCCTATGCTTTATAATGGGACACATTAAGCCTAATATCTCACTTAAAATTGAAATTAGAGACTAAGAATCAATTGTGGACATATAGGAAATGATATATGCTGAATATTCTCGCGACCTTGAATTTGACCTCTGACCTTGGTTTCAAGGTCATAGCGGCCGTTGTCGTCGAAAATGGCTAATTTTGGACTTTGATGGTCGTTTTCTCAAAATCTGTTCAGTAACTTTTTTTCTTATTGATGCATAACACTCCTCATATGTACTTCTGTGACATGTATAAATTTCGTTGCGCTTGAATCACTCGAAGTGGGCCATTTTGGGCCCAAACTCGGCCCAGATGTGACTTTCCCATGTTAAATTTTCCCATGCTTTATAATGGGACACATCAAGCCTAATATCTCACTTAATATTGAGATTAGAGACTAGGAATCAATTGTGGACATATAGGAAATGATATATGCTGAATATTCTCGTGACCTTGATTTTGACCTTTGACCACATTTTCAAGGTCACAGGACAAAATGGCTAATATCTCGCTGATCATGCTTATTATCGACTTTACAGCTTAGAAATCAATTGTGAACATATAGGAAATGATATATGCTGAATATTCTCGTGACCTTGAATTTGACCTTTGACCTCATTTTCAAGGTCACAGGACAAAATGGCTAATATCTCGCTTATTATCGACTTTACAGCTTAGGAATCCATTGTGAACATATAGGAAATGATATATGCTGAATATTCTCGTGACCTTGAATTTGACCTTTGGCCTCATTTTCAAGGTCACAAGACAAAATGGCTAATATCTCGCTTATTATCGACTTTACAGCTTAGGAATCAATTGTGAACATATAGGAAATGATATATGCTGAATATTCTCGTGACCTTGAATTTGACCTTTGATCTCATTTCCAAGGTCACAGGACAAAATTGCTAATATCTCGCTTATTATCGACTTCACGGCTTAGGAATCAATTGTGAACATATAGGAAATGATATATGCTGAATATTCTCGTGACCTTGAATTTGACCTTTGACCTCATTTTCAAGGTCACAGGACAAAATGGCCAATATCTTGCTTATTAGCGACTTTGTAGCTTAGGAATCAATTGTGAACATATAGGAAATGATATATGCTGAATATTCTCGTGACCTTGAATTTGACCTTTGACCTCATTTTCAAGGTCACAGGACAAAATGGCCAATATCTTGTTTATTAGCGACTTTGCAGCTTAGGAATCAATTGTGAACAGATAGGAAATGATATATGCTGAATATTCTAGTGACCTTGAATTTGACCCTTGACCTAATTTTCAAGGTTAGTCATTTTATTTTCAAGGTCAGAATACAAAATGGCTTATATCTCGCTTATTATCAAATTTACAGCTAAGGGGTCCATAGTGAACATATAGGAAATGATGTATGCTGAATATTTTGGTGATCTAGAATTTGACCTTTGATCTCATTTTCAAGCTCAGAGAACAAAATGGCTAATATGTCCCTTATTATCATCTTTACATCTGCCCCTGATGACGCCAGTGTGTCTTTGGATAAACTATTTGGTCGGGCTTTGTTTCTATTGCAAAATGTTGTATTTTACCTTTCTTATTGGCATCATCAAAATTTGATTGTATTGGTGGTAATAGATTGATACTTACATTTATACCACTGAGTCGGTGTCACTGCTGGCGGACGTTAAATCTGTCCCCGAGGATACCATCAACTCAGTAGCCTTCGGGCTTGTGATTGGGTACTTTTGTACTTGTCATGTATCTATTCCATGGGGTTAGATTCGGATTTCTAAATTATTTTCATAGGTTGTTGGGCAGTTGTATACTAATTCCATCTGGTGTACAGTACAAACAACTACATTTAACACATTGTCTGCCCCTGAAGACGCCAGTGTGTCTTTGGATAAACTATTTGGTCGGGCTTTGTTTCTATTGCAAAATGTAGTATTTTACGTTTCTTATTGGCATCATCAAAATCTGATTGTATTGGTGGTAATAGATTGGTACTTACATTTACAGCATAGGAATCAATTGCGAATATAGAGGAATGATATATACTGAATATTTTCATAACCTTGAACTTGAACTTTGACCTCATTTTCAAGGTCACATCACAGAATGGCTAATGTCTCACTTATTATCGACTTTACAGCTTAGGAATTTATTGTGGACATACTAGAAGTGATATATTTGTTGAAAATTTCATGGCCTTGAATTTATCAGTGACTTTATTTTCAAGGTCACTGGACAAAAGGCTAATATCTAAAATGTATATTGTCCGGTAACCTTTCTTAGCCCTTGGGCTAATTTTTTAGTAACATATGATCACTTTTTAAAAATATGTGAAATCTAAACACATCGTTCAAAATTCTTGATAGTCTACAGAATAATTCGCACACACTGTCGTGCGATATGAGGACAATAACTTACAATAGAAGGATTTCCATCAGCCAAATACATACACATCTCGAGATGTCGCGCGTTTGGCCGATCGACATACACAGCATACAGGTACTGAAAATGAAAAAGAAAAAGCTGTGTCTGTTAATTTCGAAAATGTCATACAACAAGTTTAGTCATATGAAAAATAGAAAAGAAGTTGTCTTTGTTTTGGTTTGAAATTTTATTGTTAAAACCAGTTGATTTGTACTTTACATCATACAATATTAAAAATGGGGAACTTTTCAATGAGTTTGCACCTTAAGAAATTCCTAGATACGCCACTGCACGGATACGACCGTGGTCGATGACTCCGTCCGCAGTTTGACAATGTGACAATTCAGCAATGTGTCTGCTACACCAGACACTGTTACAAAAGAGAACTGTTGGATTTGTTGTTTACCAACAACAGGGAAATGATGCGGACATTTTGGAGACCCCTTCAGATCGTTGTTCGCAATCTTGAAATAAATCGCGACAAAAAGTGTGGAAATGTTATTGAAATTGAGATTGAACACAGTTTTAGTGCATTGCCTGATTATTCAATCGAGTCATGCATTTTTTTTTTAGATCATTAGATTTTTTTACCAGAATACTTAGAAATGCATCTTTTGGTACAGACAAATAGTTGTTATGCGATAGTTAATCCCCGGTTTTCGATATTAGAGTGAATAAAATGAAGATTAGTATGAAGAGTGTGTTTGATAAGTCTATCTATGATCGAGAACTATGATCCACAATAAAAAGTATCGTAGTAGGTCTATATACCATAGTGACATATAGATGTCCTCAAGGTCACCAGATGACGAGATCGCGTGGGATGGACGAGTTGTCCGTGAATCATTCACTAGTACTCTGATGATTGTCGTGACACTGCAGTTCTGACAAGTTAAATGTATACGTATTGTATACTGGAAAGCATCTTAAGCTTAGACTATTGCAGTAATTCTAAGTACGCTAATATGATCAAGTACTTTCATTTTCGGTTTGACCAACAAAATAATATATAGTGTCGTTATTACATGTGCGCGTGTTCTTGGTCAAGAGTGCATTCATTATGGATAATTGAAATCTATTACTTCTGGGTATTTGATTTATTAGCTAATCGCGTGAAAGAATGACCATATATTTATTAAACCTTTTAAAATGTGATGTTTCTATAACTAATAAGATCACATGACAAGCACGTGGGAACAATTAATATTGGCACGAAATAATATATATCAATTTCATCATCATAATTTATAACTGTTAGATTATTTTTGCTAATTGCCGGTCGTGATATGGATGTCTATGCTGCATAGATAATATATATAGGTTTATATATTTATAACTAGACTTTTTATATAAAAATTATAAGCCATGCCTATTCTGACGTTCAACGGCCCACACAACTGCGTAGGCCTACAGTAGGCCTAACTGATGTTGCCCTGGACGGGTCTCGTGGTATGTCTGATCGTGATCCAGTCCTCATCTCGATAATACAACTTATAGGTATATATTTGGGGGAGAAAATGTGGGACAACTCATTCTTGTTGATGATGCGTGGAGGTCAGCCTCGCTGAATAGTGAGTATCGACATTTGCCTTGTTGATAATTGCGTCAGTTGACACATTTTCTTTCACAATTTACACATGTACATATACATTTATGCTAGTAATTACAGAGATCCGTTTTGTCTGACTTTCTGTTTGACAATAACATCATTGGGCAGTGCAAAAATATCATATACAAACGTATTATCATGTTATGTGAATCATACTTATTTGGGATTTTCCGATTGTATTCTGGGGTTTCCTGAAAACTGTAAAACTGTGCAGACCAGAACAACCACAGCCACATGCTAACAGAGGGATGGTGTACACTGGAAGCTCAAGGTAAGGATTGCTTCTAATATTTAGGAGAGAAAAACTTAAACATCGGCTCGAGTTATTCCTTATGCAGCATTTAGCTGATATGAATAAAAATACGATGGTTCAATATTTCTTCCTTTTTAAACCATGAAAAATTCAGAATTGTCGTATTTAAATTGCTTTTATTTTGCCTGTATAACAGTTTGCGGATTTATCGCATGTATATCGGCTCATGATATGTTATGACCAAACTTTATTTATCCCATCCCAGCACATTACATGCACATACGCTATATGGGCGGGAGCTACATGTAGTGGGGTTAATCTACACCAAACTAACCAACAGATACAAACTTTTCGACCAGGAACTAACAACTAGTATGTGGTCCAATCCACGCGATATGTGTATTACATGCAATTGCTAGTCAATTGGAACAAGTTGATCGCGATCTGGGTCAATACTAGTGTATATCTACAGTACACTTGCGCTATTAATTCGAAATAGATTAACGGTGGAGTTGACAGAAGAGCGGCTATGCTTTCAACATAAAGGAAATGAAAAAAGAGAAACAAGAATATATTCGCATGGATCATTGTCATACACATAACTTTTTTAAAACGTTCATTGCAATTAATGATCTGCCCATTCTTGGACTGTAATGTATGCACCAAATGGATAAAATAATGAGTGTGAAAATAAGGAATTCATTTCAATCCGTGGAATGTGGGAGCTGCATGAATAGAATGAATAGAAGCTTTTCACAGCTTCGTTTTTAATACATGTATGCGAAATTAATTTACCCGTCTTACTTTATGTGATATATATTACACCACTGATACTGTACGTGTAACCGAAACATACCCCACGTATAGTTTCAGAGTTGACATCTGCTAAGCACATGCGCTAGAATAAAGTAGGGACACAGCTTCGTGGTGCCAAAGGAAGACATCAGACAAACTATGGCCAGTGGTGGGGAGAGCCTATACATTCCCTCAACTGACAGCCTCCAGCCTCACCTGACGAACGACGGCCCGAACAAGGACAACCCGCGCCAGCCGGACCTCAGCTTCCGAGTACCCGCTCCGAGCAGACACTTGCCACCTGTCCGTACGACAATCACGGCCGACGTCCACAGTCCCAGCGGACCGCGTCACCCGGGAGCCCCACCCCAGCCAAACCCTGTCCCATCGGGTTCATCGTCCGCCAATCGACAAGATGCTCCAGACGGGGACCTTGGGAAGAACAGCGAATCAGTTCAGAACGCCCGGGATGATGGCCCCAGAGGAGACCCAGCCCATGCGACCGGTGGTGCTGGAGGAAAGGCGCAACAGCATGCCACCAACCCCCAGCCGTCTCTCACGGTACAACAGCCGGCCAAGAACGAAAAGCTGCTTCCCGAAGCTGAAGAGGCGAGTCACGCTCCGTCCCACTATATCGTCATCTGCAAGTGGCTGGTCATCGCCCTCACGGCTCTGCTCTTCCTGGCCTGCATTGTGTGCAGCAAGCTGTCCATCGTGCACATGACGTCAACACTGCGCCTATCAAAGACCCCGGGCCGGAACGTCGGCGAGTCGAGCAGCTCTGTCTTCCTGATGCTGCTCATCATTATAATGATCCCGTACGCCACCACGCTGATCAGAAGCATCTGGTGCGGTGGTTTAAGGTCTGACCGGCCTTGGCCCAGCAAGAAAGCGCTCGCCTGGGTACGTAACGGTAAATGCAAAATGGTTCTAATCTGCACGTTGTAGAGCTGCACGGTATAGATAGATCAATCCACATGTGGCTTTGTGGAGATTAGTCTCAATCGTGCGTTATATCAATAGGAGGTCACAATTTGTGGGGAAAAATATTATCGATCATCAAATAGCAATTATAATTGTGTGTCTCTTGGTAAATTTTGGCAGGGGATTGTGACAGCTGTGAGTGAGTCTGCTGGTATAACTCTCTTCACACTAGAGGTCCTGCCGCTGTCACCCAGCTATATCGGCGTGCTGCTGATGAATGGAATCTTTGTGATTCCTATCATCATGCAAATCATCTTCAGCATACGACGTCATCGGCGTGGCATCAGATCGGAGAAGCGCTGGGCAACGGTTCTTCTCATCGTGGCCTGCATATTCTCAGTGTCAGGACTTGGTCTCACCGCAATGTTTGAAATACTCAACAACGACTATCCGAACGAGAAACTTTGGGAGGTTCCCTTGTCAATTTTATTACTGTCGTTCGCGTGGTGCCCACTCATACAGAAGCTGCAGCTCAATCCCACAGAGAAGGCCCTCAGGAAGCTGATCGGGAAGTCAGGAGGGATCAAGTACAATGCGATGCTCAATGAGCAGGACGCAGGTTTGTCAACGACCAGTGGCACGTCAGCCACCTCCGGCACAAGACGGGATTCCAACTCCACCGCCTGGAGCAAGGAGTCAGAGTTCACCGCCAGCGTCATCCGAGACAGGGAGAAGGACCCGGACGAACTGCTGCTGTGCTGGGCTCATCCTCAGTTCAGCTCACGCTGGAAAATATCTATCATCACCAGCTTCCTCAAACTGTTGTTCATCCCGGGCTTCGCTCTTTTATTCGGACAGTACTTGGACATAGTGAATGTGAAGGAACTCTACAAGGGTTTCAACGAAATAGAAGTGACCTCACCATCGTTTGTGTGCTTCATGTTGAGTATATTCGCGAGTTTGGGTGGGTATTTATTTGGCTGGGGCGCCTGTGTGATGGGGATCCACAAGGCTGCCTTCACTGCCCCCTTGCTGCTGGGGACGCCACTAGCCGTGACAGCTATTCTCGTGAAGGACATCTGTCAGCTGATCTTCAGGCACGGTCCACACGACCACATGTGTGTCAGCTCATTGCGTCACGAGTACAGTCTCACTGCCGCGTGCTTTCTCTACCTGTCCCAACTACTGTCCGTCGGCATCTTCCTCTTCAAGACGGTCCACATCGTTCTGCCAAAGGAGTCGCAGGTAACGGAAGACCTATATAAACTATGAAATGATTTTACATTATAAACATAATCATGTCGAAAAATTGATTAGTGTATCCTATATAACAATCTGCATGGAATTTCAGATATTCTGGCTTCCCGGTTACAACAATGTATTGTTCGAGCAGCATTTACTGCTGAGTCGGAAGAACAAGCAGACAGACGCCAGCTACCAGGACCCACGTGTCAGGGCTCTCAAGACCAGGGTCTTCATCTGTACCACGATGTTCAGAGAGGTTGGTTGGTTCGTGTACACAAGATATAATTAAACAATGCGGGTAAATTTGAATGTATTTTACCATTATAACTTCCAAAGCATAATTACATGCAGTGATAATTAAAATCTACAGGCCGCGCATGAAATGGAGCAGCTGCTGAAGTCGTATGCCAGAGTGAACATAGCGAAGCAAGAAAGTAACCGTAACTTCGAGGCTCATATCTTCCTTGACAACGGGGTGCGGGACACTCGCCTGACGCCCTTCGCTTTACAGCTGGTCTCCCTCATCAAGAAAACCCTAGGTACGTGTAAACTCATTAGCACAATACACCAATCTTAACAGCACTCTGGTCGTGAATGAAAATGTAGAATAGGCCAGTTGTATTCTATTGACTCTTGTTTGGTGGTGGTTCGCTGGCTTTACTCATCGAATTTAATCCAACTAGGTGCCTACTCAACACCACTGCAGCATCATATAGTCGAAAATCCATTTACCATTGGTTCACTAGTGACTTAACAATCTATTCTATTGCTTTTGCGGTAGATCTCCCTGTTGAGGTATGCACCAAACTCAATACTCCGTATGGCATGAAGCTGACCTGGGAGATGGCGAGAACGTCTCAGGACACCAATGGCATGGCTCTCAACGTACACCTGAAAGACAACCGCAAGGTGACCGGGCTATAAATCTGCTTTCGCTTGTACTAGTTGACGATAAAGAAGTACTCTGATGTATTGTGGTGGTATATATCCTGACAGGTGAAGAACAAGAAGAGATGGAGTCAGATCATGTACATGTCGTACATCATGGATTACTGTGTGCCAGAGGATGATCGAGGTTAGACTCGTAGAAATTATTCTGCTTTTATTCGCGACCATTACTTTTTAAATGACCACCAAGTGATGGAACATATAAATCTGTTGCCCAGCGACCGATCAGGAGAGTTATATCCTGACGACTGACGCCGACATCAAGTTCGCTCCTGACTCGGTAGAGGCGCTGCTGGACCTGATGACGCGGGACGAAAATGTTGGTGCCGTGTGTTCCCGAACCTACCCCATGGGTAGCGGACCCGTCTACTGGTACCAGATCTTTGACTACGCCATAGGTCACTGGCTCCAGAAGGTATATACCATTCTCCTGATCCACGTTTTGGTATCGCCATTGCTCTTAGTAAATGTACATGTACCACCGATACTCGCACAGGTTGCCAACCACGTGCTGGGGTCGGTGCTGTGCTGTCCCGGATGTTTCAGTGTGTACCGTGTAAAAGCCCTCAGAGATGTCGTGTCGACCTACGCTAGCTCGGTCACGAAGGCCGGCGAGTTCCTGACGAAGGATATGGGAGAGGATCGCTGGCTTTGCACCCTGATGGTACTTTGTAAAAGTCGCTTGCTATCTTGTTATTGGTGTACAGCGTCAAATTTCTATCGAATCTAACATTTACATGTACTAGTCGAAGCAGGAATCATACTACATGTATTCTATCAAGAACATACTGAGTCCAACCACCATGCAGGTTCCGGTAACTTATCTTTGTTGTGTGTCCAGGTACAGAGTGGCTGGCGGCTGGAGTACTGCGCGGCGGCCGAGAACTCCACTTACTGTCCCGAGGAGTTTGACGAGTACTTCAAGCAGAGACGGCGGTGGATCCCGTCCAGTCTGGCCAACCAGATCCTCCTCCTGCAGGAGTGGCGCACCATCATGCACTTCAATAAGCAGATCTCTGTGCTTTTTATTCTATACCAGGCCATCCTGCTGATCTCGGCGCTTCTCAACCCATCCATGCTCTTCGTCATCATCATAGGTAGTTGGCATAGAAACCCTTTGGTAAATCACGCGATGGTCATTATTGGTAAGCTTGGCATATATACTTAACGTGATTTCATGGTTACCTGCAGGCGGTATGCAGTACGGTGTCGGAGTTCCCCAGGTATTCACGTTCATCGTTCTGTTGATAATAACGTTTGGGTACACGTGGATATGTATCTCGTGTTCACAGGATACGCAGCTCAAGGTTAGAACAGACATAGTCGTGTTCTCATGTATATTATGATGGTTTAAACTTAATACAAGGAATTTTCATTTTATTTGGTATCCCATAGTTCGCCAAGGGATTGACGATCTTCTTCGCCCTGGTGATGGCGGCGGTGTGGATCGGGGTCGCGGTTCAGGTTGCCACGCAAGTCGCGGGTCCAACCTCAGAAGATCACACTACAGTGGCGCCCACCGCACCTCCGAAACCACCAACAATCAAGCCCAACCTCACAAGTACGTATACAAACTTATTTATCCGGGTCGTGCATCAGCCATAAATATAAGGTGTATGCCGAGACTTAATTGTCCTTTATATAGGCTACATAGACACCCGCTTCATGTTACAGAAATGGTGGAGAGATTCAACCCGAAATTGGACAGTCACATATTCCACCTAAATCGGGAGCCCGAAATGATAACACTCCCGGGTTTGGATTTGACTAGTCCCACCTCACCAGTCACCACTGTCCACGCCCACCAGGACAACTGGCCAATCAAAATGTGGGGAGAAGGTTTGGTCCGGGCCGGTTTCACGTCACATCCGCCGACGGCAGAGCCTACTGGCGAGTTCACCTTGCCTGTGACGCCAGTATATCTGGGGCTAATGACCGTCGTGTACATCCTGACGTCCGTGCTACACATCAGCGAATTCTACTGCCTGTTCCACGGGATCTGGTACCTATTGTGTCTGCCGGCAGGCAGCCTGGTCCTCGTTATCTACAGCGTGTGTAACATCACCGACCGCTCCTGGGGTACTACTTTAGGTTGACGAATGTTTACCAGTCGTGTTTCTGTGTCTGTAGACATCGGGTCCAACTATTTTCTGCTGTTCTTTTTTAGGTACTCGAGAGGAAAAAACGAAGGAAACGTTTGCAAATGAAACTGACTGGAGAACAACTCTTGTGAAATTCTGCAAATCAGTTTGTGTGTGAGTCTCTCAATTTGAACCTTTAAACTTTTAGACATAAATAAATAGCACCATGCTACCTGGTAATATAGGCCTACATGGTCAATTCATGTCATATCCCAGTTGTTGCCCAAAGGGGAGCGTTTGTGGTACCAGATCGTCGAATGACGTCGAGCCGGACTCCGAGTCCGGAGACGAGAGTAACACAAATCCAGCCAAGGACTCTGCCAAACCCCGCTACGTCAGCCGGCGGCTGAGACCCCCGCGAGAGGAGTCAGGGACCGCCGTGTCCAGCGATCCGGCCACTGACGAGGAGTACTCTGGTCTCGAGGGCACATACCGCAAGTCGACCAAATTGGGTATCAACAGCAAAATCTAAAACCTTTAACGGTGCCAGTTTGATCCCATATAGATATCATATATACATGTATACATGTATGCGTTCATGATTGAGAATGTACTTACTCAATATTAGGAACTGTACCTAACCTTTCAGAAAGAAACTTAAGCTTTCGGTTCCACACCGATGGAGCCGATACACGTCCCGTATCTGTCATGGACTGGTTGTCGTCTGATCTGAGGGTAAGTTTTGGCCGACATACCCTGTACTCAAACTTCTCACACACAACGTTGTCAACATGTCTCCATCCACGACACTCCAGAAGCAGCATGGTCCGAAGTTCATCAACAATGGATACGAGGACACGTCGTTTATAGCCGGAATGTCAGAGGCAGAAATCCGGGAGCTCGGTATATCGTCTATGGCTATTATCAACGCCATCATGGACAGCATCAGACAGCTCCCGGAGCTGGATATACAACCATCTGTGCCGGTACGTATGCCAAAACTTGCCTTCTCCTCAAGAAAAAACATTCCCTATTGACTGACATTCCACTGACGCCGAAGAACGTTGATTCCCACGTGATCATGTACAGGAGCTCGTGGAGAGGTGGCTGGACAGTATCGGGCTGCAGATGTATCGCCGCCACTTTCGTCGTGCCCATATCATCACCCGCTCGCACCTCGAGCATCTACGCTCTATGAAGAAACAGGATTTCATCAACGAGCTGGGCATCACTAAACCAGGTCAGGCGGGATCAAAGGTTTTTTCTGGTGACTGAACCAGGTCAGACTGGATCAGTCATTACACTAGTAACTGAACCAGGTCAGACTAGATCAAGCATTACTCTAGTAACTGAACCAGGTCAGACGGGATCAGGCATTACTCTAGTGACTGAACCAGGTCAGACTGGATCAGGCATTACTCTAGTAACTGAACCAGGTCAGACTGGATCAGGCATTACTCTAGTAACTGAACCAGGTCAGACTGGATCAGGCATTACTCTAGTAACTGAACCAGGTCAGACTGGATCAGGCATTACTCTAGTAACTGAACCAGGTCAGACGGGATCAGGCATTACTCTAGTAACTGCACCAGGTCAGACTGGATCAGGCATTACTCTAGTGACTGAACCAGGTCAGACTGGATCAGGCATTACTCTAGTAACTGAACCAGGTCAGACGGGATCAGGCATTACTCTAGTAACTGAACCAGGTCAGACTGGATCAGGCATTACTCTAGTAACTGAACCAGGTCAGACTGGATCAGGCATTACTCTAGTAAGTGAACCAGGTCAGACGGGATCAGGCATTACTCTAGTAACTGAACCAGGACAGACTGGAGCAGGCATTACTCTAATGACTGAACCAGGTCAGACTGGATCAGGCATTACTCTAGTAACTGAACCAGGTCAGACTGGATCAGGCATTACTCTAGTAACTGAACCAGGTCAGACTGGATCAGGCATTACTCTAGTAACTGAACCAGGTCAGACGGGATCAGGCATTACTCTAGTAACTGCACCAGGTCAGACTGGATCAGGCATTACTCTAGTGACTGAACCAGGTCAGACTGGATCAGGCATTACTCTAGTAACTGAACCAGGTCAGACGGGATCAGGCATTACTCTAGTAACTGAACCAGGTCAGACTGGATCAGGCATTACTCTAGTAACTGAACCAGGTCAGACGGGATCAGGCATTACTCTAGTAACTGAACCAGGTCAGACGGGATCAGATATGACTCTGGTAACTGAACCAGGTCAGACGGGATCAGGCATTACTCTAGTAACTGAACCAGGACGGGATCAGGCATTACTCTAGTAACTGAACCAGGACGGGATCAGGCATTACTCTAGTAACTGAACCAGGTCAGACGGGATCAGGCATTACTCTAGTAACTGAACCAGGTCAGACTGGATCAGGCATTACTCTAGTAACTGAACCAGGTCAGACTGGATCAGGCATTACTCTAGTAAGTGAACCAGGTCAGACGGGATCAGGCATTACTCTAGTAACTGAACCAGGACAGACTGGAACAGGCATTACTCTAATGACTGAACCAGGTCAGACTGGATCAGGCATTACTCTAGTAACTGAACCAGGTCAGACTGGATCAGGCATTACTCTAGTAACTGAACCAGGTCAGACGGGATCAGGCATTACTCTGGTAAGTGAACCAGGTCAGACGGGATCAAGCATTACTCTAGTAACTGAACCAGGTCAGACTGGATCAGGCATTACTCTAGTAACTGAACCAGGTCAGACGGGATCAGATATGACTCTGGTAACTGAACCAGGTCAGACGGGATCAGGCATTACTCTAGTAACTGAACCAGGTCAGACGGGATCAGGCATTACTCTAGTAACTGAACCAGGTCAGACTGGATCAGGCATTACTCTAGTAACTGAACCAGATCAGACGGGATCAGGCATTACTCTAGTAACTGAACCGGGTCAGACGGGATCAGGCATTACTCTAGTAACTGAACCAGGTCAGACGGGATCAGGCATTACTCTAGTAACTGAACCAGGTCAGACTGGATCAGGCATTACTCTAGTAACTGAACCAGGTCAGACTGGATCAGGCATTACTCTAGTAACTGAACCAGGTCAGACTGGATCAGGCATTACTCTAGTAACTGAACCAGGTCAGACGGGATCAGGCATTACTCTAGTAACTGAACCAGGTCAGACTGGATCAGGCATTACTCTAGTAACTGAACCAGGTCAGACGGGATCAGGCATTACTCTAGTAACTGAACCAGGTCAGACGGGATCAGATATGACTCTAGTAACTGAACCAGGTCAGACTGGATCAGGCATTACTCTAGTAACTGAACCAGGTCAGACGGGATCAGGCATTACTCTAGTAACTGAACCAGGTCAGACTGGATCAGGCATTACTCTAGTAACTGAACCAGGTCAGACGGGATCTGGCATTACTCTAGTAACTGAACCAGGTCAGACGGGATCAGGCATTACTCGAGTAACTGAACCAGGTCAGACTGGATCAGGCATTACTCTAGTAACTGAACCAGGTCAGACTGGATCAGGCATTACTCTAGTAACTGAACCAGGTCAGACGGGATCAGGCATTACTCTAGTAACTGAACCAGGTCAGACTGGATCAGGCATTACTCTAGTAACTGAACCAGGTCAGATGGGATCAGGCATTACTCTAGTAACTGCACCAGGTCAGACTGGATCAGGCATTACTCTAGTGACTGAACCAGGTCAGACTGGATCAGGCATTACTCTAGTAACTGAACCAGGTCAGACGGGATCAGGCATTACTCTAGTAACTGAACCAGGTCAGACTGGATCAGGCATTACTCTAGTGACTGAACCAGGTCAGACTGGATCAGGCATTACTCTAGTAACTGAACCAGGTCAGACGGGATCAGGCATTACTCTAGTAACTGAACCAGGTCAGACTGGATCAGGCATTACTCTAGTAACTGAACCAGGTCAGACTGGATCAGGCATTACTCTAGTAAGTGAACCAGGTCAGACGGCATCAGGCATTACTCTAGTAACTGAACCAGGTCAGACGGGATCAGATATGACTCTGGTAACTGAACCAGGTCAGACGGGATCAGGCATTACTCTAGTAACTGAACCAGGTCAGACGGGATCAGGCATTACTCTAGTAACTGAACCAGGTCAGACTGGATCAGGCATTACTCTAGTAACTGAACCAGGTCAGACTGGATCAGGCATTACTCTAGTAAGTGAACCAGGTCAGACGGGATCAGGCATTACTCTAGTAACTGAACCAGGACAGACTGGAGCAGGCATTACTCTAATGACTGAACCAGGTCAGACTGGATCAGGCATTACTCTAGTAACTGAACCAGGTCAGACTGGATCAGGCATTACTCTAGTAACTGAACCAGGTCAGACGGGATCAGGCATTACTCTGGTAAGTGAACCAGGTCAGACGGGATCAAGCATTACTCTAGTAACTGAACCAGGTCAGACTGGATCAGGCATTACTCTAGTAACTGAACCAGGTCAGACGGGATCAGATATGACTCTGGTAACTGAACCAGGTCAGACGGGATCAGGCATTACTCTAGTAACTGAACCAGGTCAGACGGGATCAGGCATTACTCTAGTAACTGAACCAGGTCAGACTGGATCAGGCATTACTCTAGTAACTGAACCAGATCAGACGGGATCAGGCATTACTCTAGTAACTGAACCGGGTCAGACGGGATCAGGCATTACTCTAGTAACTGAACCAGGTCAGACGGGATCAGGCATTACTCTAGTAACTGAACCAGGTCAGACTGGATCAGGCATTACTCTAGTAACTGAACCAGGTCAGACTGGATCAGGCATTACTCTAGTAACTGAACCAGGTCAGACTGGATCAGGCATTACTCTAGTAACTGAACCAGGTCAGACGGGATCAGGCATTACTCTAGTAACTGAACCAGGTCAGACTGGATAAGGCATTACTCTAGTAACTGAACCAGGTCAGACTGGATCAGGCATTACTCTAGTAACTGAACCAGGTCAGACGGGATCAGGCATTACTCTAGTAACTGAACCAGGTCAGACGGGATCAGATATGACTCTAGTAACTGAACCAGGTCAGACTGGATCAGGCATTACTCTAGTAACTGAACCAGGTCAGACGGGATCAGGCATTACTCTAGTAACTGAACCAGGTCAGACTGGATCAGGCATTACTCTAGTAACTGAACCAGGTCAGACGGGATCAGGCATTACTCTAGTAACTGAACCAGGTCAGACGGGATCAGGCATTACTCTAGTAACTGAACCAGGTCAGACTGGATCAGGCATTACTCTAGTAACTGAACCAGGTCAGACTGGATCAGGCATTACTCTAGTAACTGAACCAGGTCAGACGGGATCAGGCATTACTCTAGTAACTGAACCAGGTCAGACTGGATCAGGCATTACTCTAGTAACTGAACCAGGTCAGATGGGATCAGGCATTACTCTAGTAACTGAACCAGGTCAGATGGGATCAGGCATTACTCTAGTAACTGAACCAGGTCAGATGGGATCAGGCATTACTCTAGTAACTGAACCAGGTCAGATGGGATCAGGCATTACTCTAGTAACTGAACCAGGTCAGACGGGATCAGATATGACTCTGGTAACCAGATGAGACCGAAAAAACGCTCCCAGGTACGGTAAGTACTGCGTTGAAATGGGGACAACGCTGTATATATGCTAAGCTCTGTTTTGCAGGTCATCTCCGCCGACTGAGGATCGCCATCGAACACTTACGATATCCTACTGCAGGTGAATAAAAATATACAATAGTCTGACATGTTCAGGCGCTCCCAAAAAGAAATAGACCTCTCATCGTTTTAGCACCATTGAGGCATCATTTCACCCAATCTGCTCCACCTGTATGTTTTGTCACAGCTGAGAAGGAAAGACACGAGGTGAAGACTGTGTTTGAGAAAAAGGACCCCGGCAACCTAAGTGAGTTCTCCCCTCGTGAGCACGAATTCTGGGAACGCATCCGCCAGGCCTGCCTGCTGCCAGAGTCTGTCGCCTTTGCACACGATCTGGACCTCAAAGGTATCTGCAATACGTATACTGATGATTATACTCGGAATGGCTGGCTTAATTTTAATTGAAACATTTGAGTATTACTAGGATTTTCGCCAAACGTATCCGTTCTTAACAGAGAAGTTGACGGAGCTCCGGAACACATGTTTACTTGGTGTTGGGGTCGCAAACGCTTTATTCCTCATCATTATATTGACGTTGTATACGAAACAACAATTGAACTTCCAGGGCACCAATTTCGTTGGTAAGTTAACCCGTCAATTTTCTTACATCGTTTCCAAAATTTTAATCACCCTCTGTAAGCAGCTGGTGAGTGAATGCCCAAACACTGTCTAACGATGCTACAGGGATGTGTTTTGCTGCGCTGTTCGGCCTGGTGCTCATCATCCAGTTCCTGACCATGGTGGTACACCGCGTGTCCACGTGTATGCACATGATCGCACGAGCTCCTCTCTGGTGGGGCGACCCCTACAACGCCACATGGACCTGGAACCAATCCAAAATGGCGCCCCTCCGACTGTCTGATGGCACAGATACTGAATCCGAAAGGAACTTTGGAGATTCCACCGATGTCATTGCACGTATTAGTAGAGACCAGGTGGGTGCAGGTGTCATACATAATATTATCATACGCCGGGGATTAGCCTATACTTATTGCTGCTCAGAGAAAAGAAAATGTAAATGTATGTGCTACCATGTTGATAAAATGTCATGTGTTTTAGACAGTGGAAGAGGCCAGGAGGAGACTCCGTGAGCCCCCAATAGACAGATCACACCAGACCCCGCATGGTCGGTCGGACACTAGGGGCTGGGCCGGACATCCCGGAGTGTCACGTGTCAGCCACGTGGACGAGGGCAGCTGGGCCGGACAAACAAATCCCGACACTGAGCCACTTGTGCAACCCATCCGAAATGATCATTGATAAACACAGTATATAGGCCTTCATTATAGATACTCCATGTATTACCATGTATAGGCTATACTATTTCGAAGCATATGATTAGTGGACTATTATAAGCACAGTAACCAGTAGCAACCTATACATTCACCCATTTGACAGAAAGTTTTATTGTTAGATTTCTGGTATTTGGTAACATACATCTAGTATCACACAAATATACATTATAAGCCTAGTTTAATGTCATCACTTACACTTAGGTACTCGAACAGTTTCGTAATCAGTTGTTCAAGGCATTATGCCTACTGGTACAAGGCAGGGCCAGATTAATGTAGGGGCTATTGGGGCGGCAGCCCCAGGCCCATCAAGAAAAAATAGGCCCCAATTCTCACAAAAACCATGCACAGTTTTGTCTCCACTACGGGGTCTATTTTTAACTGCACAGTTTTTTTTTCAAAACTGGGTCCTATTTTTGCGAGTGCTTATTCGTCCCTTTTTCTCACTCATAGGCCTATTATAGGCCGCAGATTGAAACCGTGGTTGTGGTTTTTTTTAACCTTGGGGACCTATATTTTTCTGCGGGTGCTAGTGTGTCTTCTCACACAGATGGGTTTAGGTCTACAGAAGGTCCCCATGATAGGCCTACACCTGCCATCAACAGATTTGCACACAAAAAGGCCGAAAAGTACATACGTATGATCATAAAATAAAAATTGATTATATCGGAAATTTTTGTTTCACTGTTTGTAATAAACAACTGCTATACCACAATATGTTAGATTTTTTATTCTGAAAAAAAAAATCACTGATTTTTTAGGGGGTCAACTTTAATAATTATTCGGAATCCTCGATAAATTTACAAAATTTGAAATCTACCGGATTTACAATAATAGATCTAGGCCAAATTACTTTTTCAGTCCTTTCACTCTTTAGTGGAAAAAAGTTCAGAATTCGAATCCGATTTGAATATCCAAATATCGCATAAATTCTTTCTCAGATACACGCCAAACTGCTCAACTCACAAAACAACAAAGCCATTGTTTTCTCCCCCAGACCGGATAGCTCTAGGCCCATCTATATTTTCCAGCCCCAGGCCCGACCTCTGTCG
The DNA here is from genome assembly GCA_949152475.1 of Terebella lapidaria. NCBI lineage: Eukaryota > Metazoa > Annelida > Polychaeta > Terebellida > Terebellidae > Terebella > Terebella lapidaria. The sequence goes on along the minus strand of OX424557.1, from coordinate 50,922,967 downwards.
TTTAATCCGCCCCTGGTACAAGGTTTTCGCACATGTGTGTTTCAACACATAGAACAGTCCTTCCCGATTCGAAACATGCTATAGGTAAAAAAATTTGTACAACATTGGAAAATAAATATTATTTCAAATACGATGATTTTATTATATTGGATAGCACAGTACAGCTTTAAAGTAACATGATTCTCGGCCATGTAGGCCTACTTCAGTCTTGCCACTTGTGAGTCACAGTGACAGTGACTAAATTAGTTGTGATTGGTAGTAGATCTACACTCGCGAAAAACGGGAAGGTTATGACGATATTATGTTCCCGGGTTTAGGCCTACAGTATACTGAATCATAATGCACCCATGATGATACCATGGTGAACAACCAGGCTAAATCAATTGAAGAAACGCCCGGAGGACTACTGTAGACAAGTAAACGGAAAAGTATGTTCGATCGTTTCAATTTCGTATGTATCGACAGACATCACAGCATCATTGCGATGCTGCCTTTGTATATGTACCAATTAACATGCAAGATCTAGGCCCTACTTCGAGAATGTATATGTGCTCGAGCGCTCGCACACAAAAGCGTTGATATAGTGATCTCGCCACTCCTATCCCGAAATCCCTCTCGGCAAGATGGTCGTGCTACCGGAAACACTATTCCACAAACTGATGGATAGTAGTATGGCGGGACGCCGTACAAAAAGGAGAAGGATTTAGGGCTGGGATTTTCCCGTGTTTATTCACTTCCGTTTCAGTGGTATGTATGGTGGTTTATACGACATTCGTTAGGGGGCGCACTCTTGGGCACGTTATCATAACGCACCCATAAATCTTTGGAATATCATTACACACCCACGAATGTTTCGAACATCATAACGTACGCATAAATGTTTGGAATATAATAACGGCTCATAGATGTTTCGAACTTTATGACACAACCATTAATGTTTCGAAAATCGCAATGCACTCATAAATGTTTTGAACGTTATGATATATATTTTAAAAATTTATTTGATTATTATTTTCAATATATTGTAACGTTCGACGCACAGGGCGCACGCGGCAGGCGTCGGTAATCACTAGCACTACAACCAGGTAGCAGTCCGTCATACATCACATCATAACACATGACCATCACCATCACCAACATCAACAACATCATATACAACATGCATAGTACATAGTTATGGTAATGTAGCCGTGTGTGGAGCCTGAGATGCCATGGGAGCGGCACCACAGAACTCGCGCACGTGGGCATGTTGCTGGCCAGCCTCGCCGACACTGCCGCAGGGATAGAACCCTGGACAGACCGACGGTCTGCCAGAGCCTGTGTCGCACCATCCCAGGTGGGAGACCGGTGATCCAGAGGGCGTACACCCCCGAGTCATCAAGATCTTCCCCACCTGGGCCCCCTATGGAAATCGTACTTGACTGGCCCTTACCCGAACAGAGACGAGGAGCTCATGGCGTGAGCTCACCTGTCGTGCTGACTGGCCCTTACCCGAACAGAGACGAGTAGCTCATGGCGTGAGCTCACCTGTCGTGCTGACTGGCCCTTACCCGAACAGAGACGAGTAGCTCATGGCGTGAGCTCACCTGTCGTGCTGACTGGCCCTTACCCGAACAGAGACGAGTAGCTCATGGCGTGAGCTCACCTGTCGTGCTGACTGGCCCTTACCTGAACAGAGACGAGTAGCTCATGGCGTGAGCTCACCTGTCGTGCTGACTGGCCCTTACCCGAACAGAGACGCGTAGCTCATGGCGTGAGCTCACCTGTCGTGCTGACTGGCCCTTACCCGAACAGAGACGAGGAGCTCATGGCGTGAGCTCACCTGTCGTGCTGACTGGCCCTTACCCGAACAGAGACGAGGAGCTCATGGCGTGAGCTCACCTGTCGTGCTGACTGGCCCTTACCCGAACAGAGACGAGGAGCTCATGGCGTGAGCTCACCTGTCGTGCTGACTGGCCCTTACCCGAACAGAGACGAGTAGCTCATGGCGTGAGCTCACCTGTACGTCGTGCTGACTGGCCCTTACCCGAACAGAGACGAGTAGCTCATGGCGTGAGCTCACCTGTCGTGCTGACTGGCCCTTACCCGAACAGAGACGAGTAGCTCATGGCGTGAGCTCACCTGTCGTGCTGACTGGCCCTTACCCGAACAGAGACGAGGAGCTCATGGCGTGAGCTCACCTGTCGTGCTGACTGGCCCTTACCCGAACAGAGACGAGGAGCTCATGGCGTGAGCTCACCTGTCGTGCTGACTGGCCCTTACCCGAACAGAGACGAGTAGCTCATGGCTCATGGCTCACCTGTCGTGCTGACTGGCCCTTACCCGAACAGAGACGAGGAGCTCATGGCTTGAGCTCACCTGTCGTACTTGACTGGCCCTTACCCGAACAGAGACGAGGAGCTCATGGCGTGAGCTCACCTGTCGTGCTGACTGGCCCTTACCCGAACAGAGACGAGTAGCTCATGGCGTGAGCTCACCTGTCGTGCTGACTGGCCCTTACCCGAACAGAGACGAGGAGCTCATGGCGTGAGCTCACCTGTCGTGCTGACTGGCCCTTACCCGAACAGAGACGAGGAGCTCATGGCGTGAGCTCACCTGTCGTGCTGACTGGCCCTTACCCGAACAGAGACGAGTAGCTCATGGCGTGAGCTCACCTGTCGTGCTGACTGGCCCTTACCCGAACAGAGACGAGTAGCTCATGGCGTGAGCTCACCTGTCGTGCTGACTGGCCCTTACCCGAACAGAGACGAGGAGCTCATGGCGTGAGCTCACCTGTCGTGCTGACTGGCCCTTACCCGAACAGAGACGAGGAGCTCATGGCGTGAGCTCACCTGTCGTGCTGACTGGCCCTTACCCGAACAGAGACGAGTAGCTCATGGCGTGAGCTCACCTGTCGTGCTGACTGGCCCTTACCCGAACAGAGACGAGGAGCTCATGGCTTGAGCTCACCTGTCGTGCTGACTGGCCCTTACCCGAACAGAGACGAGTAGCTCATGGCGTGAGCTCACCTGTCGTGCTGACTGGCCCTTACCCGAACAGAGACGAGGAGCTCATGGCGTGAGCTCACCTGTCGTGCTGACTGGCCCTTACCCGAACAGAGACGAGTAGCTCATGGCGTGAGCTCACCTGTCGTGCTGACTGGCCCTTACCCGAACAGAGACGAGGAGCTCATGGCGTGAGCTCACCTGTCGTGCTGACTGGCCCTTACCCGAACAGAGACGCGTAGCTCATGGCGTGAGCTCACCTGTCGTGCTGACTGGCCCTTACCCGAACAGAGACGAGTAGCTCATGGCGTGAGCTCACCTGTCGTGCTGACTGGCCCTTACCCGAACAGAGACGAGTAGCTCATGGCGTGAGCTCACCTGTCGTGCTGACTGGCCCTTACCCGAACAGAGACGAGGAGCTCATGGCGTGAGCTCACCTGTCGTGCTGACTGGCCCTTACCCGAACAGAGACGAGGAGCTCATGGCGTGAGCTCACCTGTCGTGCTGACTGGCCCTTACCCGAACAGAGACGAGTAGCTCATGGCGTGAGCTCACCTGTCGTGCTGACTGGCCCTTACCCGAACAGAGACGAGTAGCTCATGGCGTGAGCTCACCTGTCGTGCTGACTGGCCCTTACCCGAACAGAGACGAGGAGCTCATGGCGTGAGCTCACCTGTCGTGCTGACTGGCCCTTACCCGAACAGAGACGAGTAGCTCATGGCGTGAGCTCACCTGTCGTGCTGACTGGCCCTTACCCGAACAGAGACGAGGAGCTCATGGCGTGAGCTCACCTGTCGTGCTGACTGGCCCTTACCCGAACAGAGACGAGGAGCTCATGGCGTGAGCTCACCTGTCGTGCTGACTGGCCCTTACCCGAACAGAGACGAGTAGCTCATGGCTTGAGCTCACCTGTCGTGCTGACTGGCCCTTACCCGAACAGAGACGAGTAGCTCATGGCGTGAGCTCACCTGTCGTGCTGACTGGCCCTTACCCGAACAGAGACGAGGAGCTCATGGCGTGAGCTCACCTGTCGTGCTGACTGGCCCTTACCCGAACAGAGACGAGGAGCTCATGGCGTGAGCTCACCTGTCGTGCTGACTGGCCCTTACCCGAACAGAGACGAGTAGCTCATGGCTTGAGCTCACCTGTCGTGCTGACTGGCCCTTACCCGAACAGAGACGAGTAGCTCATGGCGTGAGCTCACCTGTCGTGCTGACTGGCCCTTACCCGAACAGAGACGAGGAGCTCATGGCGTGAGCTCACCTGTCGTGCTGACTGGCCCTTACCCGAACAGAGACGAGGAGCTCATGGCGTGAGCTCACCTGTCGTGCTGACTGGCCCTTACCCGAACAGAGACGAGTAGCTCATGGCGTGAGCTCACCTGTCGTGCTGACTGGCCCTTACCCGAACAGAGACGAGGAGCTCATGGCGTGAGCTCACCTGTCGTGCTGACTGGCCCTTACCCGAACAGAGACGAGGAGCTCATGGCGTGAGCTCACCTGTCGTGCTGACTGGCCCTTACCCGAACAGAGACGAGGAGCTCATGGCTTGAGCTCACCTGTCGTGCTGACTGGCCCTTACCCGAACAGAGACGAGGAGCTCATGGCGTGAGCTCACCTGTCGTGCTGACTGGCCCTTACCCGAACAGAGACGAGGAGCTCATGGCGTGAGCTCACCTGTCGTGCTGACTGGCCCTTACCCGAACAGAGACGAGGAGCTCATGGCGTGAGCTCACCTGTCGTGCTGACTGGCCCTTACCCGAACAGAGACGAGGAGCTCATGGCGTGAGCTCACCTGTCGTGCTGACTGGCCCTTACCCGAACAGAGACGAGGAGCTCATGGCGTGAGCTCACCTGTCGTGCTGACTGGCCCTTACCCGAACAGAGACGAGGAGCTCATGGCGTGAGCTCACCTGTCGTGCTGACTGGCCCTTACCCGAACAGAGACGAGTAGCTCATGGCGTGAGCTCACCTGTCGTGCTGACTGGCCCTTACCCGAACAGAGACGAGGAGCTCATGGCGTGAGCTCACCTGTCGTGCTGACTGGCCCTTACCCGAACAGAGACGAGTAGCTCATGGCGTGAGCTCACCTGTCGTGCTGACTGGCCCTTACCCGAACAGAGACGAGGAGCTCATGGCGTGAGCTCACCTGTCGTGCTGACTGGCCCTTACCCGAACAGAGACGAGGAGCTCATGGCGTGAGCTCACCTGTCGTGCTGACTGGCCCTTACCCGAACAGAGACGAGGAGCTCATGGCGTGAGCTCACCTGTCGTGCTGACTGGCCCTTACCCGAACAGAGACGAGGAGCTCATGGCGTGAGCTCACCTGTCGTGCTGACTGGCCCTTACCCGAACAGAGACGAGGAGCTCATGGCGTGAGCTCACCTGTCGTGCTGACTGGCCCTTACCCGAACAGAGACGAGGAGCTCATGGCGTGAGCTCACCTGTCGTGCTGACTGGCCCTTACCCGAACAGAGACGAGTAGCTCATGGCGTGAGCTCACCTGTCGTGCTGACTGGCCCTTACCCGAACAGAGACGAGGAGCTCATGGCGTGAGCTCACCTGTCGTGCTGACTGGCCCTTACCCGAACAGAGACGAGGAGCTCATGGCGTGAGCTCACCTGTCGTGCTGACTGGCCCTTACCCGAACAGAGACGAGGAGCTCATGGCGTGAGCTCACCTGTCGTGCTGACTGGCCCTTACCCGAACAGAGACGAGGAGCTCATGGCGTGAGCTCACCTGTCGTGCTGACTGGCCCTTACCCGAACAGAGACGAGGAGCTCATGGCGTGAGCTCACCTGTCGTGCTGACTGGCCCTTACCCGAACAGAGACGAGTAGCTCATGGCGTGAGCTCACCTGTCGTGCTGACTGGCCCTTACCCGAACAGAGACGAGTAGCTCATGGCGTGAGCTCACCTGTCGTGCTGACTGGCCCTTACCCGAACAGAGACGAGGAGCTCATGGCGTGAGCTCACCTGTCGTACTGACTGGCCCTTACCCGAACAGAGACGAGGAGCTCATGGCGTGAGCTCACCTGTCGTGCTGACTGGCCCTTACCCGAACAGAGACGAGGAGCTCATGGCGTGAGCTCACCTGTCGTGCTGACTGGCCCTTACCCGAACAGAGACGAGGAGCTCATGGCGTGAGCTCACCTGTCGTGCTGACTGGCCCTTACCCGAACAGAGACGAGGAGCTCATGGCTTGAGCTCACCTGTCTTGCTGACTGGCCCTTACCCGAACAGAGACGAGGAGCTCATGGCGTGAGCTCACCTGTCGTGCTGACTGGCCCTTACCCGAACAGAGACGAGGAGCTCATGGCGTGAGCTCACCTGTCGTGCTGACTGGCCCTTACCCGAACAGAGACGAGGAGCTCATGGCGTGAGCTCACCTGTCGTGCTGACTGGCCCTTACCCGAACAGAGACGAGGAGCTCATGGCGTGAGCTCACCTGTCGTGCTGACTGGCCCTTACCCGAACAGAGACGAGGAGCTCATGGCTTGAGCTCACCTGTCGTGCTCAGTCTCTGGACAACTCCGGCCACACAAAATGCGGCCACAGTATTTATACTAGAGGCGAGAGCACGAGAGATGACGTAAACAGCCATTGTTCAGTACAGTGGATAAGAGGATTAGAGAGCGTTGCTAAGCAGCGCTCGTGCTTCGAACAGAAGCGTCCAAAACGAGGCCGAGAAAGAAGCGTGTTTAAAAAGAATCACCTGCCGCGATCTTTGGGCAAAATCGCCACAATATTTATGATTTTTTTTTCTGAATGATCAGTACATTTTCCTCAATTTTGTATTATTTTTCTTTAATTTTGTACCATTTTTATAATATTTTTTTTCAATTTTCCGCTTTCAATTTATACCCAACGTAATAAGACGAACGAATATATATGACATTCTCTCAGCTTTTTTATTTAACACCACACATACACTGTATGTACAATTGCACACAATAAACACACATGCAAGAAAACTATATTTACCATAATACTGGTAGTTATTGGGTAGGGTTCACTACCCAACAATTCAATATTCAATGTCTTTATCTATAGGGTCTTTTTCCGGCTCCGGGTTATCGAAAAGATGATTGAATTTCTCTACTGACAGTCAGTGCTTCCTCAAAGTTGGCTTCTTGTCATACTTTTCCACTGGTCATGATTTCCATGTGGATCATGCTTTTTTTTAGCAAACGGCTCATTTTCACTATGGTTTTGTATATTTCCTTAAATCTCGTCTTCATTTCTAGATCCACTTCATCCTGTTGCAATTCAGGCCTTGCATCGGAACCAGCTTATGAGTTGATATATTAAGTGATGATTCATTTTGACAGCTATGTTAGGCCATTCCTGTTAAATTTTCTGTTTCTCATCCACGCACGCCTAGCTTTATGCGAAATCTTGAGAAAAAAACAAACAAGATAAATAAATGCGATGGGGATGTTTATCCACCGCATCCACCTCCGGAGCAAGATAATTCATGTATAGTAGTTAGAACTTCCATGTATAATAATTAGAACATCCATATTTTGTATTCTGTGTAAACACATGTATGTGTTCGGTTGTATTTTTATCCCAGTGCATTGTCTATTCCGTCACGTCATCACATGTTGCTCAAGTGGGTAGGGAGTCTTCTCCGCTAAACCCGCACCATGTACTCAATAACATGTTTTTGTACTTTCTGTGAATCATTCTCAAATTGGTTCTAGTCGTATTCACATGTATATCCTATCTCAATGTGCAGGGGGTTTCCCCTTTGACATGTTAAAGGTCCCATCGTGACCAATAAAAAGTTTTATACAGCAATTTTGGCGTCTTTGATGCGTGTGAGATAAATATGTAGTATATGTAATATTATGGAAATGAAAGCGATTTTGACACACAAATCTCTGTAAAGCGATTTTGACACACCAATCTCTGTAAAGCTTACCCGTATTGGTCTCGCAGCAAAACTCATCCGACTGGCTTGTGTGTATACAAGATTATCCAGAGTTTTGAACAGACTAACATTAACAATTCTTAGTATCTTACCACAAATAAGTTTCTAAGATTTAATATGAAACTATGATATATGTTCAGATGCTCAAAGACATAAGTCTCCCACCCAAACATCGTTTGCATTCAGAGAATCATTGCACGGTGTATCGCTTTTTATTTGAGGGTCTGTTTTTTTTTTTTCCGCCTTCCCTCCTAGGAAGGACGAGAAACAAAAAATTAAACAGGAGTGGCCTTATCAAGAGCGTCTTTGAATGTCGCACTCTGTAACTGTCAACTGTTTGGGTTTTTTTTCAATTTAATAATGAATTCGACTTCTTTGGAGCAGATCAATGCAATTCATAACTCGATAGTAGATGTTCGATAAATTCTTCTTTCGTTTCTTGGCGGCACTTCTCTCTCATCTATTTCGTTCTGAACAAACTTCGGTATACATTTGAACACACTTCCATCCATTTTCCGGGGAACTTGTCTCCCGAGGAATCATCGTCATGGGCAGGACATTTCCGCATGCGCATATGTAGCTTATATTGAAAAGCCTAGGTTGCGTATCACTCGTAGTCATGATACTTTGAGGAGATGCTTCTAGTTCATCCAGGCTCTGTTGGTTTCAGGTCCACGACGAGATGTCCGAAAGGTTTGGCCTTATCGAATTCTTGAAGAACTTTTGCGGGCAGGACGGGTACATATGCCTGGCCAGGGTGATTTGTTGCTGATCGATAGAGTTTCTGAACATGACAGTTTCTCCTCTAAGTCGAGTCCTTGCTGCAGTAGAGGTTCTGATTCGAGCAAATGACACTCGGGTTCCTGTGGTGGCTCGCTTCTGTGAACAAGTTCGTGATCATCGGACCCTTCGAAGATGTGGACTCAAGGTCGTCCAGAACGATGAGGGTTTTTTCCATACAGCTTATACAGGCCGGGGATATGAATCTGGAATCAGATTACGTCAGGGTAGTGAAAATTTCTCCAGATTCCAAGAGGGATTTTACCCAAGCTGTCTTCCAGCACCCAGTTGCTGGTATTGTTTTGATGTTATTGTTTTTGCTATTGTTATTATTGGTGCTGTTGATGTTGTTGCTGGTGTAGGCCTAGTTGTTGATGTTGATATTGCTGATGTTAATGGTGAGAATGGGGGGTCTAGGGGACAACATATCAAGGCCCAAATAAATCAATGTTGAATGGCCATGTTGAAAATTTCCAGCTTATCCACTGTAATATTTTTTTTATAAATATTGGGCATCGTGTGATAAGTATGAATAGGCATATAGGGCCTGACACTAGCCTACATGGGATTGAGTTTTGCTATTTTGACCTGAATGGACCAAGACTAAAATACAACGATTTCCATGATACTGGCGTTCAACACCCATTTGCACTAGCTCCTTAATTAAGTATAATTCCATCAGGATATTGCCTTGCAAAGTATCTCGTCAATCATTGTGTCTGAAGACCAGACTGTATTTTTCTCAAGAGGAATATATTCATAGGCCTACTCGATCACCTGGACATCTCAAACCAAAAACAAATAGGCAGTAGACCTACATATCGTTTGAGGGTTGTGGAGTGATGGACTGACCTCAGTGTTTATAGTGCGATTTCTCGCACTCCACCGTTTCCTTCCAATGGTGAGACCAGTTCCAAGATATTTTGACATGGCACTCAAGCGAGCAAAATATATAATTTGTTTGCCGTGACAGCTGTTTATTGGCATGTCGAGCGAACATGCTCGGCCTAGATTCGGTGACAGAGTGCTAGATAAACCGATCTAGCACTCGAAACAATGCCTAATGCATATAGTGTCACACCAACTTTCAAAGATATGGCCCAAGTGCGGTGAACGCTTGCTAAGATTGGTTAATGTTTGATGATATGTGCTCAGTTCCCTGAAGCTCCCCGGCACTTTTAAAATGTTTAAAACTGCCGGGGCTATCCGGGACGGTCTGGGGAAGTAAGGCAATCCGTGCTGATCCGGGCCAGTCCTGGTCTTGTCCGGGGGTGCGCCGTGGTGGTCCGTACGTGGCTCGTCCGTGACTGCACCGGGGTGTATGTTCAGTCCGTGGCTACTCCTGGACCGTCCGCGGTGTTCCAGGATAGTCCGGGAGTTGTCTGTATCTTGTCCCGGTACTCCAGACGTACACCGGGCGTCTACCGTGTCTGATCCGTGCTACTCCGGGGTGATCCGTGGCTCATCCGGGATCATAGGGTCCAAAAAAGTATGAAAGGGACTGAAAATCAGCACCTCTCCGTCAGTTCCTCAGGGGACTGTCCGTGGCTTTTGTTCGTGGCTCGTCCATGTGTATTCCTGGTATATCGGATGATAAAAACAACTTACATTTTTGGCACATTTTATTACTTTCATCCGGGATGGTCCGGGGTGATCCGAGGTGTTCGTCTGTGACTAGTCCGGGCAAAGAGTCCGGGGCACAGTCCGGCCAGGTGGGACTGGGGCTTTACATGTAGGCTACCTGCAGAACCCTTGGTTCTCCTTCTCTGGTTCGTCATTCGATAGATGGCGCTGTGTGCTTGTTTACATGGGATTCTTGAAAAGTGATTGATCGATATCAAAGGTCACATGTTTGTGACATCAAGTTTGTCATCAGCGGTTTATATAATTTAGGCAGCTGTGACGAACCATACTGCAGAATGCTTATGTTTGTGCCTTGAACCAAGATTAATTTGAAAGGTAAATGAATTTCAATTGAGCGATAATAGGGTATATCATGTTACTGTGTAATAAACGACTAGACAAAGTACGTCTTTAGCGACGCCAAGGCAATTTGTTTTAATTGGGATATGGACCAAATGGTGTGTGATCCTTTTAGAGCTATATTATAGTATGAAAATAAAAAAAAATTGGAAAGATTGGACATAAATTGAGGTCAGGGGAGTCAAGTTAACATGGCCAAAATAAGGGCTGCTGTTACCCGTTTTTTGTGAAAACCATGAAAAAGTGACCCGGCCTGGTATTCATTGGGGAATGCATCATAACTTTTTTTTTAAGTGTCTGTTGAATCAAGATATCAATACTACATTAAAATTAACTGAAAGTTACAAAATATTCAATGTTTTTATGGACTAACAGTAAGGTTGAAGTAAGAAGTAATATATATATATAGGTCTATATATCCCACCCACATAATATTATACACTAATTCATATCATATCTAATTCCGACCACTTGAATGTTCCAATATTTTAACTCTGATTTTATATTCAATCACCAAAAAACAAAAATTTAATTAGCATTCTGCCATCAACCCATCACTCTTAATTATATATTTTTTCCATGCGAATAATTCGTCTATATTTAACCACGCAATCTGCATACTTGCATGGGGAGATAATATTTACGAACTTTTTTTGCAAAAATACGAGCAATATCATTATGAAAATATATATCAATTGAACAACAAACATATTTCTATAAAACCAAATTCAAATGACTTTCATACAGTTGACATTGACGCTGATGCGAACGGATGCGTATCTTTTTGCTTGGAAACGCTCACATCGAAACCCGCCATTGTCAAGCTCGTGAGCGATAATAGGAGTAAATTCCCACAACGGAAGTACCGAATGGGCTGACCCCCGTCCACTTCGAGGACAAATTTCACCACCAATACGCCGTTGCTCACCTTATTTATTGTTCTAAATAGACTCAGCGATCATTATTTGTCTTTAATCGAACCTTTATAGGCGTGAACTATTCCGTAATCCGATAATAATCATTCGATGAAAACTTCAAGCTGCCTCAAATTCGACTTTTCTGGGTCAGTTCGCCCCAATTTTTCTAGTTCACGAAGCTTGTTCATTTTTCTCTCACTCTATCATGTTAAACCTGTTCTAATTGGCTCTGTAAGTGTGTCATGACCCGTAACACTAACCTACCCCGGTCGGGTCAGATTTCAGGAAGCCATTTTTTTTGGTCGACTGACGCGCCACCTAGCCGCATTGGCATCGCTAACGTCTTTCGGGAATACCTCGGACCTGCGGTCCTCAGCAGGTATCCCCGAAAGACGTACTTTGTCTAATAAACGACCCTCTGCCTCTTGACTTTCACCTTGTTCTTGGTGAACTAACCAGGAACTAACCCCCCTCATTGTCTAGATAGGCCCCTAGCACCAACTCAAATATACCATAGCTCATTAATGTGCTCATACCGCACCTTAATGTGCCTCTTGGGATCATGTCAACTTGAAGGCGCACCGCTAGTTCACATGCTCAAAATAAAGGATAAATATCAACTTCTTTTATTAAGGTTGGAACCAATTTTAAAATCAGCCAAATCTAGCATTTTTGTTTGTCATGCAAACTTGAAAGTACATCTCTAGATTGTCAGGAATAAATAGGAAATATGCACAATTCCACAACATTTAATCAGAAAATCGCTATCATAGCTGTGCATGAAAACATATCGGATAGAGAATGATCGGTCGCATTCATTGCCGGTTGCCACAGTATCTAGACTAATACCAATGACGTCATGAGACTGTGTGTAGAACTCGCCCGCAAGGCGGGCCGCTTGGAGTAAAAAATTCATGCTGAATCTTGATTTTGGTAACTCAATTTAGGCACAAATACATATTTTCAGACCGAAATTTGCATGAATTTTCATTCTATAGACAAAATGAAGCTAATGCAGACTGAACATATTTTTTCAATTCTAAAAGTGATCATAGCTTTAAATAATTGTTCAGCCATCACCTACGAGGTAAACTGTTGATGTCTGAACAATTATTTAATAAAAGATGAATAAAAAAATTATTTGAGCATGTAAACTAGCGGTGCGCCTTCAAGTTGACATGATCCACCTCTTGGAGTCATCAATGTTTTTTTTTTTTTTTTTTTTTTCTTTTTTTATTCCAATATTCCGCAGTACAACATATTCCACAGACTCGCATTGAGTTACAATTATACGTTTTTTTTAAGTACATATGCAGCCTATACAAAAATGAATAATACAATCTTATGAATGTACGATACGGTTAAGTTACATTTCGGTAAAGCCTCTCCATTTCTCTAAATAGTCACATTCCCTATTTTTCCTTACAGCAATGTCCTCCTCTTGAGATCTGTAATTTTTCAATTTTTTAACAAAATTATTCATGACAGGTGGCACAGAGTATAACTTACATGTATATATATATCTTTTTGCTATTAGAAACAACAGATCATACAAAATATTTGTACTTTCTATATTCAACAACAATAGCTGATTTGGCTGGTAGTTACAAAAATCTGGAAAATATCTTCTAATATAAGTTTCAAATTCTACCCAAAATATCTTTACAAATTTGCAATGTATAAATAAATGTTCTACTGTTTCTTTATGCTCTTTGCACAAATTACACATAGGGGAATCTTTGAGTTTTATCTTAAATAGGTACGCATTTGTTGGTAATATATTATGTAACAACCTGAATTGTAAATATAACAGTTCTGTGGATATTGTCAATTGATACAAGAGTGAAAAATGTTCTACCCAGTCGGACTCACTTATCTCAACAGAAAATAAAGTTGACCATGATTGTCTTGCCTTTGTTGGTTTCTGAACAATTGTTTTCAGTAAATGTGGATACACTGTACGACACACTTTCTTCATTTTGATCAAACTTGTTATAGCACTATTATATACAGGTACATCGTTACCAAGAATAGCAGGTGCACCACGAAGTTTTTGTTTCCAGACAATTGGTATAGCATCCACAACACCATAATATATCAGAAAATGTGTTGATACATCATATTTGTCAACAAATTGTTCATATGGCATTATGTGGTCTTCACATAGCAGGTCTCGAATACATTTAATTCCGCTATTGTACCAATCATTATAATACGTTACTTTTCCTTCAATTTTCAAGTTTGAATTGAACCACAAAAATTGGTTTACTATGTATTCCACAGGATCGTCTTTTTCTACAGGTCGATAAGTGTATGAAAACCAAGCTTTCAGAATATCTTTGATAAATTCGGATTGTACACTATTACATACATATTGGACGTCTTCTGCAACTAAATTACACTGTAAAAAATCACTAAAATCTATAGTACAATTTACTTTAAAAAAATTTTTCCACCTTGCAAACGGTTCATCCAAAAATCTTTTAACCCATGCTATTTTCAATGCTTTACACTGAGTTTCTAAATGCACCATATTTAACCCCCCTTGATCCTTATTATTATAAATAACATTCCTTTTTATCTTATCTGGTTTGTTTGCCCAAAGAAATTTAAATAGGAGTTTGGTCACGTTTTCTATGTAATAAACAGGTGGATCTGGTATAACTGAAAAAAGGAATATTAGTTTAGGTACCAACAGTGATTTTATTACTGTAGTTTTACCATATAATGTTAATTCTCTCTGGTGCCATATGTTCATCAACAACTTCATTTTTGCAGTTATTGGGTTGAAATTTAATTCAAAAATATCTCTTACATTATGAGACAATGTTATGCCAAGATAACGTATTGGTTCCTCACACCAGGTAACTTGATCTAATAAAGGAGTATGGTGATAGTCATTTTTTAAAGGGCCTAGTGGGATTATATTTGTTTTGGATTTATTTATTTTTAAACCAGATATTTTTTCAAATGTATTGAAGCTATCAAATAACATCTTGAGGGAATCTATATCGTACTGTAAGGTCAGGGCCGTGTCGTCCGCATACTGATTTACTTTATGTTCCACTTCATTTATAATGATGCCCTTTATTTTCTTGTTTTGTTTTAAATATATTGACAAAACTTCCACACTAATAATAAACAGATATGGTGATAATGGGCAACCTTGCCGCATTCCACAGGTCAACAGAAACTGGGGCGAGAACCAACCATTATTAAGCACACAACTTGTTATATTGTTATAAATTATTTTAACCCATTTTTTAAGCCCAGGACCAAAATTAAAGAAGTCCAAACTTTTTTGCACATAAGACCACTCAAGCATATCGAACGCTTTCTCAAAATCGATGGTTACAAAAATACCAGAAACATCGTTCTTGTCACAATAGTTCATTATTTCAAGTATATTAACTATATTTTCACCGATATATCTCCCTGAAATAAACCCTGTTTGGTCAGTGCTTATGATTTTTTTTAAGAATTTTTTTAATCTCATTGCAATGGCAGTTGACAATAATTTGTAATCGGTATTAAGTAGTGAAATGGGGCGCCAGTTTTTTAGTAGTAAAGGATCTTTTCCTTGTTTTGGGAGCAAGGTGATTACCCCCTGTCGTTGTGTTAAACCCATGGAACCTGTTTGTAAAGCATAATTTATAGAATTCAGCAAATAAGTTTTTATATCTGACCAGAACACAACATAAAATTCTTTTGGCAACCCATCATTACCAGGAGTTTTTCCCCTTTTCATATTTTTGAGAGCTTCTATTAATTCAGATTCTCCAATGATTGAGTCATCTATACAAGTTTGTTCCTCATCTGTTAAAGTCCTCCGTTCAATACTTTCATCTAAAAAAGGTTTTTCATCATTTGGAGTGGTCTCTAAAGGGTATTTTCCTGTATAAAGTTTAGAATAGAATGTAACCTCCTCATTTAAAATTGATTCATTTCCTGTGATGATATTTCCATCATTATCCTTCAAGATTGTCAAATTCTTTTTATTATATTGTCTTTTCTCCAAATTCAAGAAATATTTTGTTGCCCGTTCGCCGTCTTCATGCCATTTTAGTTTACATCTTAAAATAGCACCATTTGTTTGTTCCGTTATAAGTTGATCAATTTCTTGTTTTATTGCTTGGATATTATTCAAAACCTCATCTTGTTTTTTTTGTGGATACTCAAGTTGTAACTTTGCTAATTTTTCTTCTAATTTTTCTAATAAGTTTTTACGGCTTCTTTTTTTCCTAGCACAATACTGAATACTACGTCCTCGTACCGCCATTTTTATTGTATCCCAAAGTAACTGGGGATTAGATTTGCTATTAAATTCTACTATATATTTTATTTCATCCCTGATTTCAGTAATATAGTCTTTATCTTTTAAAAAGGAACAGTTCATTTTCCAAAATCCCTTACCCCTCTCTAGCTCATGACAAAGTATCTTTAAAGTCACAAATGAATGATCACTACAATAACCTGGAATAATGTCACATTGTTCACATAAAGATACAAGCCCAGATGATACCAAGGCTAAATCTAATCTAGTGAACACAATATCTGGGCCTGTGGTATGATAAGAAAACTTTTTAATATTTGGTTTTTGCCTCCTAAAAATATCCACCATTTCACATTCCTCTAAGTATTTCATAGTTACCTCTCTAGCTCCAATATTTGCATGGTCATAACGTCCCCCTTTTTTGTCTAATAATGGATTTAAAATATGATTGAAATCACCTACAATTATTCTATTGTCATTCGGGAGACCTTCAACATCTGTATAAACTTTCATAAAAAACTCCCTATCATCCCTATTAGGGCCATACACATTAGCCAGGGTAAACCTTTTTTCACCAATTGTGACATCCATTATGATATATCTTCCATCACCATCAGTTATAGTTTCATGAATATCAATAGATACAGTTCTCTTAAACATGATCATTACACCTCTAATGATCTAGAGGGGTCTAATGATCTAGAGGGGTCGGTGTTTAGCATGGAGAGGTGAACGCATGTGAAAATTTCTCTCCACATCTTTGCATAGAACAAACATAGTTTAAATGAGTTATGACGAAGTTAAAGCAAAGATAAGTATATCAATTGAAGTGCAAAAGACTAAATATTCTTTTCGTGTGGTTCTGCTCGAGAAAGAAGTCGCTCAGCAACTTGAACGGAGGTCTGCAACTGACACCCTCTGGCTCGACACGTGCGCGGCCACGGTCAACAATGTAGATCTAGACACATGCAGAAAGAAAAATGACTGAACGTGCTGAATGTATGATGCAAGTGAACCAACCGCTGATGACAGAATTCCTAAAGGAACGCTCTGAAGTGAGTTCATGGACACCAACTTCAACCGATACAAACAGAAAAAGAAACAGGTCTGAAGTGTCTCCACTAGCTGACAACCAGAACAAGATGCCCAGAGAGGAGGTATGCTTGCCAGTGTTACCAGAAGACTCACCAACATGGGCGCTCACTATGTACAGCGGTCTACAGCTGGCTATCGGCAAGCGTTATGATGAACTGTCGACAAAAATAAATGACGTGAGTACCAGCATGAGCATACAGCAGAATCATATTAGAGCCCTGGAGCATGAAACCACAGTACTCAGCCAGAAAATACAACAGCTGGAAGATATACAGAAGAAAACGCATGATAAGGTACTCAACCAAGAAATGTACTCTAGAAGAGATAACCTACTGTTCCACGGACTGACAGAATCAACCTGGGAGACCCCTGAACAATGCTTAGCCAAAGTAAGTCAGTATATTGCAAACCTAGGAGTTACTATCGACAATAACAAGATCGCGGTGGCACACAGAATTGGGCGACCACTGGGAAAAAAGAACTCGAAACCACGCACAATCATCGTCAGGTTTGCCAACTACACAGTCAGGCAACAGGTCTGGCAAGCGAGACCGAAAACAGCAGAAAATGAATACATCACTCAACACATCCCAGAAGAAATACAAGTTAAACGCCGCATACTGAGCCCAATTCTTCAGGCAGCAAAATCTATGGACATTTACAAGGACAAGTGTCACATTCGAGGAGACAAATTGGTGTTGAATAACACTGTCTACACAACAGAAACACTACATACTCTGCCGGTCGATCTGGACCCCCGTACAATATCAACACCAAGGAAAGGGGGCTGTGTGTTCTTTTGGGGGCGCAACTCGCCGCTCTCAAACCACCATCCAAGCCCATTCGTGATAGATGACATGAAGTTCAGTTGTGTTGAACAATATCATCTGTATCACAAAGCCAAATTCATCGGAGATCAATCAATAGCCCAGGCTATTATGGAAGAACCAGACCCAGCCAAACAAAAGCAGATTTCCAAGGGCATCAAGATAGACAAACAGAACAAGACTAGCTGGAATACGATCGCACTACAGCAAATGGAAACAGCGTTACGAGCCAAATTCGCCCAGAACCCTGCACTCAAGTCATTTCTCCTAGAGTACACTGGATCTGACGAAATCGTCGAAGCGTCACCATACGACAAGTTCTGGGGCTGTGGTCTCGGCCTGGACGATGCGAAACTTGAGGACAAAGAAAACTGGTCGGGAAAGAATTACCTTGGAGAGACAATGATGCATGTCAGGAGAGAGTTAATGAAGTGAGGAAGTGAAAATGAGAATGTTTGTGACAAAAAAAAAAAAAAAAAAAAAAAAAAATGTGTGATGTATTCTTATGATGAAAATATAAGAGTAAAGGTTATTATACCATGAATGTCAGGACTGATTGCTGTTTAATTGTACATGTATCCCCCGAACAAAGTTCGGCGGATACTATGGATTTACGATCGTCGCGCCGCCGCCGCCGCGTCCGCAGACACTTTCTTGTGAACGCGCTGCAGGTTGCAAATATGAACCGATTTTGATAATATTTTATATGGACATGTCTTATGGTGAGATCTGGACACCTATCGATTTTGGTTGCCATAGCAACCAAAATAGCCGATTGGCGTAACATTTTGTGCTCAAATTAGCCTGTTTAACACACATGGGTTGTGAACGCACTACGGATGGGAGTTTTCAATGAATGATGATGAAATTGCACAGGCTCAATGAGAAAGACCATCAGACGAAACCTATTGTTTTTCAGAATGATCGAATAAATATTAATAAGTTTGAGAGGTTAACTTATTACGACAATTAAAATACCTACTTTGACATGTGTGATCACTCCAATAACCTGTACTATGAAAGCAAATTGCACTGGATTCTTGTTCAGAATACAGAACTGATGTTTTTGGTGAAAAAAGAACAATATTACTGAAAAAGTTAACATTGGTTTTACTAGTTAAGTCTATTATTGACCACAATAAAAATAGTTAAGACGAGAAACATTTATTATTGAGCTCAACAAGGTAAAGGTTTTGTCCAGTAGAGACTCCACAGGTGTAACCGAATAAGTTAACATTATTTTTACTAGTTAAGTCTATTATTGGCCACAATAAAAATAGTTAAGACAAGAAACATTTATTATTGGGCTCAACAAGATAAAGCTTCTGTGCAGTAGAGATTTCATGGCTGTAGCCGAATAATTTAACATCATTTTTACTAGTTAAGTCTATTATTGACCTCAAGAAAAATAGTTAAGACAAGAAACATTTATTATTGAACTCAACAATTTAAAAGTTTTGTCCAGTAGAGATTTCATGGGTGTAACCGGATAAGTTGATCTGGCTCCAATTTCGTCATCTTGAAATGTAGTTTTGGTCAACTTATACTTTGAATTTCAACTTGGAACATAGTATGAGTTGTTTGGCACATAGTATGAGTTGAAATATAACTTACAGTGAAAAGTTCGATCTGGCTCCAATTTAGTCATCTCGCAACTTAGTTGCGAACCAAGTTTGTCAAATATTCTGAGTTGAAATATAGCTTTAGGTGAAAACTTTTATCTGGCTGTAATTTCGTTATTTTTTTCGAACATGTCGAAATGGAAATTCGAATGCAGCGATTTTAGTGGTGATCTTGAATTCGACCTTCAATAAGCTTGAAAGGTTTCACACTCACAATGTACATCAGCAATATATTTGGGCAACAGGGATGATAGGGCTACGGGGGATACACCCAAGCGGTCGTAGGCGACCGGAAGCGTCTAGTTTGAGAACATTGTTCTAATTATGTTTGTAAATAGGGCAGGTGTAAGTTGTTGGAAGGTAGAATATGGAATGATATAATGGATGTGAAAAGTTCAAATATGATATGTGGACATATCAAGTATGACAAATGTACCTCAGGCATATGTTTTGTGTCCACTGATTTACACCTGAAAGGTCACGACCGACTGCTGGCTAATGGTTACAAGGAAATTAAAATGTTAATGTCGTGCATTATAATGCAGTATTATATACTAGTATGCAGTAGAAAAACAACATGAATCATTAAATCCAATTATTTAAAAAAAAAAAAAAAAAAAAAATGAATAAGTTAAAAAAAAAAAAAGTTTGTGTTCAGAAAATATTCTATGTTCAGAAAATATTTTTATGAAGATGTGCTGTAAAAAAAAAGTAAAAAAAAAAAAAATAAAAAAAAAAAAAAATAGTGTATGGAATCGTACTTACACGTATTATTGTATATCTAGCTATGAATGGTATGGCTACGATGTGAATAGGTACATACAATAGTATGGGAAACTATGTTATCCAATCTATGTAGTGTGTACTCATATTTACCTATGTTCAGAGAACTTTTTTTTCTGAAGTTGTAATGTTAAAAGAAATTATATATACATGTATGCACATCACTCCTACTGTATATCTAGCCTGAATGGTAAGACTACAATGTGAATATGTGGTTAGAAGCTTATACTGATTCGGACCCTATGACCTGGCAACCCACGTGTACGTTATGGCTGTAGTTAATCAAAAATTGTCTACTCTCTTGATGAGACACTGTGTACTTCAAAATGTACTAGACCGGACAATGTACGAATGTTTTGGAAAACCATATCAGTGGTCTAGGTTTTTGTTTCATTGGTTGGAGAATCCAATGAATCATGAATGTTTATGTGTGCTCGAGAGTTGTCTATAGGTATATGTTTAGCTCAAGACATAGGAGGTAAAGACCGATATTAATTTACATGTATAATGGTTGGAATAAGTTCATATCAATTTAACGATATAAGGTTTAGTAATAAGGAGTATTTAAGGACTCATTTTTGAACTTGATGAAAAAGAAAAATGAAATATTGCAAAGAGCTGGGAGAAAGTCACTTGTTGCGTTCAATTATCCGTCAAATGTCATGTCATTTGTTTCAAGTGTAGATACAACACTGTGTCTATACTACAACTTATCTTTACCATTTTTGCAGAAAATATTCCAATGTCCCACATGTTTTATTGTTCCACGGATTCAGGAAAGACAATTATATAGTACATGTGTATTTGAAAACAACGTCTGTTATTATAA
The DNA here is from genome assembly GCA_949152475.1 of Terebella lapidaria. Classification (NCBI taxonomy): domain Eukaryota; kingdom Metazoa; phylum Annelida; class Polychaeta; order Terebellida; family Terebellidae; genus Terebella; species Terebella lapidaria. Next base: position 50,901,940 of record OX424557.1, on the reverse strand, counting down.
TATATTGTATACATGCAGTCATATATGGATACTAACTATGTGAAATGCATATCAATGAATGTACGGGGGTTACGTGATAAGACAAAACGTAGAAAGGTGTTTCAATGGATTCAATTACATGAACACGATATAATTTGTGTCCAGGAATCTCACTCAAGTCCTGATATGGAGACAGTATGGAAAAAAGAATTTGAAGGAACAAATATTGTATTCTCACATGGTGCAAAAAATGCTAGTGGAGTCATCAATGTTGCTATTGCCAGTTGGGCACAACTCGCTGCCTGACAATTTCACAGTTATAAACACCTTCTGTCGGCCACCATTCATCGGTGAATCTGGTTATCAACTGTCAGTGAATCATTTCGAAAAACCATCGGATAATCGCCCTGTGGGTGAATCGTCCTGTTACTGCCAGCTAGGAGCCATCCATACCAACTTGGCTGTATCCCAAAATTCACCACCGGAGTTTTCAGACCTTGTAATACAAATGAAATCAGCCAGTCAAAACTCTGACATCCCATCTTTTGAATGTACAGTACTGATTTCGCAAAACCTCACTAGCCATGCGAATGCTACATGCTAAATGCTAGGCCATGCGATTACGTGCGACTTGATGCTAGCATCAAATCGCATGGTGCGACCAGTGGGCGCGATGCCATCGCATCAGGCGGCCGTCTTAGTTGAACAGGCGAGCATTGTCTCGCACAGATGCGCGCATCCTTTATTTCGGATGCAAATACTGACTTTAATATGAACTGAAATGAAACACTGCATTTTCCCATACGATCTACATGATACAGACTGTTTATAAACCACTCGACCATGTGTTTGCGAGCATATGCGAGCATATAATGGCCTTCACAAAAAATGTGAAATGCGAAATGCTTTTAGTGCACCACAGTGCCAAGAAGCAATGCTAGCATCGAGGGATGCTCGCATACACAATGCTAGCATCAAATCGCATGATGCTACGTCAGGCGAAGTTGGGCGAACACGTGCTAAATGCCAGGTGTCCCATGCTGGCATTTTGGTGAGGTTTTGCGAAATCAGTACTGTATATTCAAAATTCATGAAATTGTTATGAAATGTCCAAGATATGAGCTAAAATTGTTCATGGTGTGGAGCCATTAAAATTTCAAGAATGCTACAGCATACCGATACACAATTTTAACATTTTGATAATCTCATATTAAGACATCATGCTCTGAGAATTAGTGTGATAGCTGCAATGATATGTGTAGAAATCGAATTTATTTCCGCAAAGAAAATTGGATATTGTTTGTCTACATATATGACACTGAAAGAAGTGCATCATATATACCGTTGCCAGTTTTCAGACGTGCACAATGGGAGGTTCTATTGCTGTGATGTTGGATGAAGCTTCGGTCAAGAAGCACCCAGGAAAGCAGTACATACATGACAAGAGATTGGAGATATTTCCAGAGACCGGACGTGTGGGACCTGGGTCATTGATAGCACAGGTCCATGTACTTCCTCCCGGTGAGTTTATAAATTAGGTCATATACACAATGAAATCAATGATAATAAATCTATCATGTGATGTAGAATTCAGTGGACAGCTGCTGCTCAATATAAAAATTAGCCTAAGGGCTAAGAGAGGTTACCGGACAATGGTATATTGACAAGTCCAAGAATTCTTCAGCTTGATGACCGTTTTGAGATTTCAAGTCTAATTTGTAAGTCAAATCCAATTTTGTGTACATGCCATTTTGTCTAAGCTTCGTTTCAGAAGATTCTATACAAAAATGGTGGTTGTTTATTAGGAAGTTGAATTATTTTGCGAGAAAAAAATGGTTTCGGAGGAGAAGGCATTTGAATATTGCGAAGTCCAAAATTGAGCATTTTATGCCGAAATTTGCCATCATGTTTGAAATACTGTGAAAATCACAAAAGCAGAAAATAAGTGTACCGGTACCTCGTTCTTGCAGTATTTTTCAGTAGTCAGGTTAAAAAATTTAGAAAGATTCAACTGTAAACTTCAACGATAAAGAAAAATTCCAATTTTCAAATTTGTTCAAAATTTTAGAAAAGTCAGTTTAACCCTTTAACATTCAATCCTTAAGGGGTCCACTAGTATCCCAAATTATCAGCGCACAAAGTTTCAATATATTCCATCAAGCAGTGTTGGAGGAGAAGACGTTTGAATGTTGCAAAGTCCAAAATGGGGAGTTTTTGGACGAACATTGTACATGTAAATGGCCACTATTTTTAAAACAATGCACTGGAGAATCACGAAAATACCAAAGGTTTGGTAACCTAAAAACACAACAATGTTTTCTCCAGAGAACATCATATTCTGTAATCTGTTATGTGATGCAGCATGCACTGATTTTCGTGCAGGTGTGAGGTTCCTGACCACCCTACCAGACAATCTGTACTGGTGGCCTGACATCCAGTTTATGCCTCACTCCGAGTGCAGTTTGATGGTCAGTATGGGAGCATATCTGGATCGCCCTGGAAGGTGTCCCCTCATTCCATACAACAGCACACACGGACTCATCTACAAGTTGTTTTTCTGTGGTCATGGTGATACAATCCGTAAGTACATATAAGTGATAAGAAGCAAACAAAATTGTCAGCTACATGTGTCAAAATACATATGTTTGAACTGCCTTACAGAGCACAGCTTACTGCGGGGAACGCATACTCCTGGCCAGCCAAATATTGCAGTCCACCCAAGTGGCAATACCTTCACTTATGCTAGCTCCACACACATCACACTGATGAACCACCGCACTCGCTGGTCAACAAAACGCAATAACGACATCCGCATGAACACCTTCAAGTACACAGCAGTGACACCTAGTGGCAGCTATGTGGCTGCAATGTCTCGATCATCAGGAACCATCGAGCTCGAAACCTTCCTCATTGACACCTCATACTTCATCAAGCAGTTCTGTATCGACTGCAACCATATATGTCCGGGCTTCAAAACTGTCACACGGAATCCAGCCAGGTTTGAGTGCAAATTTTCCCCAGACAGTGATTTCATCGCTTGTGCATCATCAGATGGACAGCTGTTTGTCGTCAAACGTTATGAATTGAAGAAACATTGTGTCGTCATTCCGGGTGTGATCTCAGATCCCATCATAAAGATATCTAACGAACGGTGTTTTGATTTTGATCCTCGATTCCTACACCGATTTCTCGCCTTTACCGACAACGATGGTAGGATATTCGTATGTGACGTGGACAACCAAGTGTTGGTTCAGTCGAGGGACTTGAGAGACCGTACTGGTGGCTCCCTCTCTGAGCCTGAGCTCACAGTGAGCGCCCAGTGTCTGAGATACAGCCCGGATGGACGTCACCTCACTGTGGCTCTCAGCAACTGGCCCTCCTCAACCCAGACTCCTTGAGCACCATCCACACCATCGACATGACGCCACACGTGACCCCAGGCACCCAGTCAACCACTGTCCGCATTACGTTATCGTCAACGGGTAATGTCTTGGCGACAGCAAGCTCAGATGGCCAGGTGCGACTGTGGCAGCTGTGGCCTGACCTGTCTCTTCAGCAGCTCTGTCGCCGTGTGATTCTCCGCCACGTCCGTATGTGTGACATCACCAGACTGCCTCTCCCATCCAAACTCCTCTTTGTTCTGCTACAGTGGCCCGAACTGGAGTGAACGCCACATGCACACTACATTTCTTTGTGTTTCCTCTGTGAAAAACTGAAAACACCCTGATTGCATTTATGTTAATAATCTGTTTGTGATGTTTGTGAAATTTGCTACTTGCACATGTACATGAAGATTTTTTACATATTGCCTATATAGATGCGTGTACACTTGCATGCATATGTTTACACATCATTGATGTGATATCATTAAATATTTTGACTTATATATATGTAGTAATTAGAAATAAATGTGTGTTTGAATCTGATTCTCTGAGGATAGGTAAAACATTGTCAAATAATTATGTGAACACCACAATACACCATTGAAGTGGAATAATCGGTTTTTGGTTTTCTGGTTGAAAGTGATCAACAGCTGTTCCAAGAGCAGCTCTACAGTGCAAAAGTTCCTACTCGCACACAAAATTGTCTAAATTTGACATTGGAAATCAGATTTTAAAAATAGTTTTGCACAGAACGGTTCCCGTGCTGTGATGCAAAATTAACAAAAATAGCTGAAAATATGGAAAAATACATACTTAGCCCTGTCTCTCGAAACTTGTATATGTATGGTATATTATAGTTATGGAACCCATAACTATAGTTATTGAAAAAAATAAAAATGGCCGCCACCCTACTAGAAGGCTAACTCCACAGCTCCTATGACAAGTGGGATATTACCTCTTAGGGACAAGGTGTAATGCCATAAACTGAACAAATCAATACAGAAACTGGAATAGACCAGTATTCAATTTGTTTTGAGTGTCAAGACAGCTCAAGAACTCCACCTTTACAAGGAACATTGAAATCAACTTGTGAAATTCACCTATTACTGCTCACCCAGTGTCAGCAAAAATGGCAACTTCAATGTCAGATTTGACCATGGATATGACCAAGCTGAGAGATCAAGTCAAGAACAAGGATAACTGGGTGAGACTTGAAGCCAGGGGAATGCCATGGCTGAAAGAAGAATCCATGATGCAGATTCTGCAAACAACTTTGAGAGACTCGTCATGTGGAACTATGACAGATAATGAGGGGACTTCAACTGACATACTTGGGGTGCAACTATGTGAGAGCCCTGGACCACGCCACTGGATTATATATGCTGCAGGAACATCTGCCAAGGCTAGACTATTATCACTGAACTGCATTGAGGTAAACAACAGATCGTATGATCTCTGTGAATTTACATACACGCCCAAGCCACCGTCATTCAGGCTGTCCATCCACGGAATACCTCTTCACGTGGAGGAGTCTGAGATTGAAGAATGGGTTGATTCCTTCGCCACCCGTGCTTCGACAGTCAAGATCGCTAAAAAAGCTAGCCCGGTGGTTGGTACCTATGTCAACGGCAACAGGTTCTGCTATGTCAGGTCAGTTCATAGCCCAATGCCACGATACACAAGTTTTGACATGACACACCCATTTGACTCGAAGAAACTGATCACAACTGAAGTTACCTTGTACTATGAAGGCCAACCTGTTAACTGCAAAATCTGTAAGGAACTAGACCATGAAACTCTCCACTGCCCAAAACGCAAGCCAAAGCCTGCCCGCACTCCCAGGGGGTGTGAGGACTGTGGATCAGGAGATCACACCACAGATCGGTGTCAAGTGCCTGTCAACACGAACATTGTCGCCTTCAAAGGAGAGCTTGACCCATTGTCAAATTTTTTCCCCTGTACTCTGACAGACGATAACAGTGACCCCCACAAATCCAGTGAGCACATGTTTCAGTACATGAAGGCAAAAGCACTTGGAAATCTGGCAACAGCAAAACAAATCAAGGAAGCAAAACATCCTCGTGATGCGAAAAAACTTGGAGATCAACTCGGAGAGAACCAGATATGGGACCGCGTGAAAATCAAAGAAATGAAATCTATCCTCCGACTAAAAGCAGAACAGTGCCCCCAATTCCGCGAAACTTTAGTGGACACTGGTAATAAACTTTTGGCTGAAGCAACCATCGACCTATACTGGGCAAGCGGTTTGACGAAACGGATAACCTCGCGCCAAGACCCGTCGAAATGGCCAGGCCGCAACATGATGGGAACGCTACTCGCCAATCTTCGAGCAGAACTGACAGCTAAGTCGTAGACCCACACAGAACTATGATATATAACAATATGATGATTGATGTACTGACTATAAATATAAGAGGTCTAAGAAATACGAAAACACGAAATGCATTTTTTCATAAAATTAAAAAGCTAAAAACCAGTATAATATGTGTACAAGAATCACATGTAACTGATGAGGTGGTGAATGAATGGCAGAATGAATGGAATAGTGATTTGTATTATGTATCTGGAACATCAAACCGGATGGGTGAAATGATATTAATTGGTAAAAATTGTGGATGTACTGATGTTGAATATGTGTCTAGAGAACCTGGTATACTAGGGATCGAACTTGTGCATGACGATGACGATTATGTGATCTTTAGTTTATATGCACCAGCCACAACACCCAAGAAAATAGAGTATTATCAAAAGGTGACTGAAATTATTTGTAATATAATACAACAGAAACCAAATTGTAGTCTATTAATATGTGGCGACTTTAATTGTGTAATTGATCCTTCAATTGACAATATAAGTGGACATAATCATGATGTTAAGGAAGTCATAGCATTCAATGAACTAATGTTGAATATAGGTGTATGTGATACATGGAGATTCTGTAATAACCGGGCTAAAGACTATACTTGGAAACATAAAAGCAAACCTATTGTACGAAGAATAGACTATATACTGTGCAATGAACATAATAGTGACAAAGTAATGAAGTGTAATATTATCGATGTTGGTTTTAGTGATCACCGGGGGGTACTCTTATCTTACGGGAGTACAAACCATGAAAAGGGGCCATCCTATTGGAAATTCAATAATATGCACCTAAATGATGTACAATATTTAAACAACATAAACGGTATAATAGAAGCGACTAGAAAAGAACTAGCAAATCTGAATCTAAATGATCAGATAATATGGGAGGTTTGCAAGAACCGTATCAAACAAACATCAATTTCTTATGGAATTAATAAAAAAAAAAGTAGACAAACACAAAAAAATACTATAATTAAACAGCTAGAGACTTTAAACAACCGATTACTAACAAACCCGTATGATAATGAAATACATACTCAGATAAATAAGTTTAGAAAACAACTTGATGAATATGACCTAATCGAAGCACAAGGTGCGCAATTGCGATCAAAAGTAGAATATATAGAAAAGGGGGAAAAAAATACAAGCTTTTTTCTGGGATTAGAACGTAAGCGAGCACACAATAATATCATGACGTCACTAAAAATTACTAATGAACAAATAACGACAGATCAGGATAAGATAATGAATGAGCAAATAGCCTTTTTCTCTAATTTATATGCTGATGATCCAAGTCCAAACACAATCAAGCTAGGAATAGATGAATCTATAAAAAATCTGACTCTCCCTAAGGTCTCGGAAGAAGACTATATAAAATGTGAAGGACAAATTACCACACATGAATATGCAGTAGCCCTCAAATCCATGAAAAACAACGCCAGTCCAGGTATAGATGGACTGACTGTGGGTTTTTACAAAGTATTTTGGCCTAAAATAAAAGATCTTGTTGTAAGTGCTGTCAATTTTGGCTTAAAAAATGGGAAAATGTCATCTACACAGTGTAAAAGCATAATAAAACTACTACATAAGGGGAAGGGTTCACCAAAAGATGACCTGAATAATTGGCGCCCTATTGCACTGAGTACTGTTGACTATAAATTGGCAGCAAAGGCAGTAGCGAATAGAATAAGAGAGCCTCTAAAATACCTGATTCATGAAGACCAAACGGGATTTGTTAAGGGAAGAAATGCAGCTGAAATAATCAGAGCTTTAGATGACATTTTGGAATATATTGATCTTAAACAAATACCAGGAATACTATTGGCAATTGACTACCGTAAAGCCTTTGACACCATATCAAAAGAATATTTATTAGGAGTCTTAAATGTATACAACTTTGGTCCAGATATTATCTCTTATATATCAGCCCTAAATAAAGATACAGTTGCAAGTATACAATATAATGGATGGATAAGCAATAAGTTCCCCCTTAAATGTGGAATAAGACAGGGATGTCCACTATCACCTTTATTGTTTGTATTAGCCTTGGAAATATTATCCTGTAAAATTAGGGAAAACCCAAATATAGAAGGAATAGAATTACCATGTAAAGGACAAGCTAGAAAACGTGTCAAAATTTTACAATTTGCAGATGATAGCACGATACTTATTCAAAATGAACAATCTTTGAATACGGTACTGCAAGAAATAAACATGTTCTCGAATTATTCAGGACTTCAGCTTAACAAACAAAAAACAGAAGCAATGTGGCTTGGGGTTTGGAAATTTCGAAAAAAAGAACTTCAAGAACTAAAATGGAGAATTTACCCTGACAATTTTGTTAAAATTTTAGGCATATTAGTAAGCAGCACCAAAAGGGCAAATGATATCAAAGAAAACTGGGAAAAAAGAATCTTGAAATGTAAAAACATTATCAAAGCATGGTCTAATAGACACATATCTATTATCGGCAGAGTCATTGTTGCAAAATCCCTACTTATCTCTCAGTTTATATACCCAATGCAAGCTTTATGTTTCCATAATACAGTTCTGAGTGATATAAACAAAATTATTTATGGCTACTTGTGGTCAAATAAATCAGGAAATAAAACTACTGAAAAAGTTAGCAGAATGAGACTCGCTAGTACATATGAAAATGGTGGTCTACAAATTAGCGATATGCATCATATCCAACAGCTGATGCTATTAAAATGGATCCCAAAATTAATGAAACAAACAAATGCGTCATGGCATATACTCCCATTGTATTATTACGAAAAAAGTGGACTTGGCTTAGATTTATTTAAATGTAACATAAAATTTGAAGACATGAGAGGAGTTAACTCTTTACCGACCTTTTGGCACCAGATATTAAAAACATGGATGAATACAAAACATAAAATTGACAAGGAACCATCCCCCATTATTTGGAATAATGAAGATATTAAATATAAAAATAATGTCCTATATATTCCCAAGCTCATACAAAATGGACTAAAGTTAATTAGTGACATATATGATAAGGACTCCATATCCTATCAAAAACTAGAAATTTTCGCAGGTGGGGTACCAAATGCTACATTCTATTTCAATATACTGAATAATGCAATGAACAACACCATATGTCAACATTTAATACTTATAGATGCTACAAAGGAGCTCCATATTAAAAACACTCCATTGAAAGACTATACTACTAAACATCTAAAAACTTTACTACAAGAAAATCAGAATAACCAAGCATACATTCATAATTACTGGCATGAACAATTTGGGGATATCAATAATATACAGGAAATTTGGCTACTTGCCAAAGTAGTATCAAATGGGGAGGGTTATCTTATTGCCCTTCAATGGAAGATACTGCACCGTGTTTTCCATACACATGAATATCTATATAAAATTGGGATAACTAAGGATGATCTGTGTATATTCTGTAAAAAAACGGATACACTTGAGCATTATTTTGTGACATGCTCCATGATATCAAAACTTTGGAAGCATATAATGTGTTGTATATGTAATGATACCAATGAGAAACATTATGATATTATTGCAAAAGATGTGCTATTGGGTGTCTTTACTCGGGGTATCAGGGAATTAGATTTGATGTATATTAATAGGTCTATATTGTTAGCTAAACATGTGATTACCAAGTTTAAATATAGAAAATTAAACCAAATTCAGGGTTGTGAAAGGGATGACATTGTATACATGTATGAAAATGTGAAATCTCTTAGAAAATTATAGTTATTGTATGACTATTCAAAGATGATATTACACCAAAATACAATGCTGATGCTACTATATCACATGACATTGTATATGTACTGGATATTCTGAATAAAGTATTTTATAAAAAAAAAAAAAAAAAAAAAAAAAAAAAAACTTGAATAATGGTTTTGTTGCGTTTCCTTATATAGTAAGTTGAATATCACATGCTACCAAGTTATGATCAAATGAAGCCAAACAATAACCGATGTTGTTTTTGTGTTCATTTGTTATTTGCATAAAATGATGAATAAAAATGTGATACCTGAAAAAAAAAAAAAAAAAAAAAAAAAAAAAAAAAAAAAATAGTTATGGAACCCCAAATATTCAGTTTGATTCTTTTGTGTTGCAAGTAACGACAATATATGAAAATGCATGCCTTTGTTTATGTTAGTGCAGATGTAAACAATTCGTTCACATCGTGCGTTTTTTCGTTGTAATGTTCAAACTCCACTGAAGGGTCACCCGTACATACATGTACTTTGGGGGTTGAAACGGTGCTATATCATCTGATATATGCTAACCAATTGATTGATAAGGAATTTTAGAAACCGATTATTCCACTTTAAAACATGTATTTACCTTTCCTTGTACATGTGTTGATATTACAATGTAGGTACAGTTTGGTTGAATTGTATACACGTATTTCATACATTATGATTGTGATTCCCTTTTAATCACAGGTTGAGAAACCTGCGAGTATTAGTTGTACACTCATTAATTGAGTCATTGATGCGTTCTCACAACACACTTTCTGTGATAATAAATTAATGTGTCAAGACTGATTTGTTCTGTCAAGTGTTGATATCTGTAATGTATTGAGTGGAGTATTTACTGGGCGGTATCCTTAAGTAGCGACATGGGAGCAGCTCTGATATCGGGATCACACTAGGTGACTTGGATCTCCTCCTCCTCCTGCCACTCCTCCTTTTGAGTCTGTTTGTGTCCGAGGACGATTTTGAGACCTCACTCGTGGTAGAGGTGGTGATTAGACCGTCTTGATCGAGGGAATCTGAAATGTTTGACGTGTCTGGTCTTGAGGTGGTCTTGTTTGCCGCAGGTCCTATGTTCTGTCCCAGCATGGCAGGCTTGTGCATGTAGCTGTTGACATTCCGTGAAGTGTCCGGCCAGTCGTTGCTCATTACTGGAGAGGGAGTGCGAGGACTGGGAGACCGGGAGACACACGTCGTGGTGTCCAGCCATGACCTGACGCTAGACAGGTCACCTTCAAGCTCCGAGTCATCGTCAGGACTCTGTCCGCCCTGCCCAGTCCTTGACATGTCTGACTCTCGGCACTCCTGCCTCGAGTCGTTGGTGGTAGCCCTCGGTGACACGAGGTTCAGGGTGATCCTGGGCAAAGCGACTTGTGCAACTCTTGGCGTTGCTGACTTGGCAGGTCTCTCAGACTGGGTGGCACATGTCCATGCTCTCCTGGCGCTTGCCAACCTCTTCTGCAGGAGCTTGTGTTTACCAGCTTGGGCCCGTTGGCGTTGTCTGTCTATCAGGACCTTGTAGCCCTCCTGACGGACCCTCAGGTGCCGCTCCAACCTCAGCATGTTGCTCATTGACCTCTGTGCCTGTGTTCAAATAAATTTCATGTATTGATACAGTCATGTAATCATAATTTTGAGACTCCTTTCATCAATTCTAAGCATTGACATGTGAACTTTTACATGTATAACAAACGTCGCGTGTAATCCTAAGGGTATTAAGTACATTGTACGTGTACCTGTAAGTCGAGGGTCTGGAGGCGCACGGCCAGCTCGTTTTGCTGCTGTTGGCTGGTCAGTAGGCACTTCTGTCGTCGGATCCTTTCAGCCCGGGAAGCCACCTGTACTCTAGACATTGCTCCGAGAACCTTGGGAACACCAGATTAAGCGGACCCAGGGACACTTCACATAAGACAAACCCTGCTGGTGGTTAGCTGTCATCTACTTCCGTAACACATGAGTGTTGTATTAGAGATTATGTCTCGTGCAGTCTACAGTTCACGGTAAATACAATTCAAATGTTTGAGCGTGTATGTACACGAATCGTAGGCTTACATATTGCCCCACACCTTTCGGAGTTGCAGTTCCTAAATGAACACCTTTGAATGTGAGGAGATATTATTGTCCATATTTGTTTATTGATTATTGTGTGATTACCTAATCTCTCCCTTGGGATAATTGGAAGAGAGACCAGCTGTCACGAATTCCAGGACTCCCTCCCACCTTTTGACCCGCTCAAGTAGCAGATTAATCACGCAGTGACCACAACAAAATCGCTGCAGAGACTACACTATTTGATTGGTTGTCTTAGTTACCCCCATATATTGTCTTTCAAATGCATTGAAGCACATGTACAAGTCAAGCCAAATAGTGCGTTTGGCCCTAGGAGCACTACAAGACATAAATGTCGGGGCACTACGGTTACAGACATTTATGTCTTGTAGTGCTCCTAGGGCCAAACGCACTATTTTATATTGTATTCGAAAAATGAATTTCGAATGTATGTATATATATGAATATGTAGGTGATTGGTTCTGAATAAACATTACATTACATTACAAGCAATAACAACTTACATTTAATATGGTGTGTCCCATAGAAAACTGGACGTCAAGGCCTAGACGCCTTGGGGCATTTCGTGCATATCCCTAAGCTCTAGCATAGAGAACTTACCTAGAACAATGTTAACTCTGAAGACATCCGAGGTCAAAGTTTGACCAACATACCTGTTAGACATCTTTGTCTAGGGCAGTGAGTCTGAAAATAACATTCGTTCTGCTTTACAACACATCATTTCTAAGATAACGACAAAAAGTAAGACTACCGACTTACATGTAGCAGAAACATTTCAGGTCAAGGTCAAAGTTGATCCTTAGTACCCATAAGACTAGTTTGTCTTTTACCGTGATTCCGAAAATACCATCCATTGCGCTCTACTACAATGCACCGTTTCTGAGATATCGACTCAAATGAAAAATGTAGAAAATTGAGAATGCCGACTCAGCAAAAAAATTTGGCCAAGGACAAAGTTCATCATCAGTACCCAATACATGCAGTCATGTTAAAAACGGATGTTATTTTTGGTCTTGTGGCCTTAGGCAAACCTGGCTAAGGGGTATGTCAGGTGCAGTTTACCTGGCCTAAAATTTTTCCGCTGAGTCATCATTTTTCATTTTCATCGATATTTCAGAAATCGTGCGACATACAGTGAAACGGACGTCATTTTCCAGACTCGTGGCCCTAGACAAATAAATTGTTAGGGTTCATTGGGTGAAATTTTGACCTCGGCCTAAAATTTTCTGATTTTTTCATTTTTGGCAATATCTCAGAAACATTGCGTAAAGCAGAACAGGCGTTATTGTTGGACTTGTTGCCTAGGCAAAGATGTCTAAGGGTGTATTGGCTAAACTTTAACCTCTGACATTTTCAGTCATCATGGTTCTAGACAAGTGTCTATGAATATATCGTCTAGGAATATATTGTAACGGTTTTGGGGCGTACCCAGAAGTTTCCCACAGGTAATTCTGTTAGTGTTTTGTGATATTATGGTTAAATAACCGTTTATTAAAATGTATATGTGTTTAAAGGTTCATACGGTTCCGTATTGTTAATGTTTAAAAGGTTTTCCGTCTCGGAACTTGGTATATTTGTATGTTGGTAAACCCGCAGACGGAGCCGGAACCGGAGACGGAACCGGAGACGGAGGCGGAACAATGGAGTACAAAAACGTAATGACGTTATTTCCGGAAGGTCATGTGATCAGCCTCGTTTTCGGTTTAAAAGGTGACGTGTCAGCCACTGATTGGTTCTAGAGTGTTTTTAGAAATCCGGAAAATATCAGTGTTTTGGCGGACTATGACGTCACAATAGGTTGGTCACGTGACATGGGTCTCAGGTCTATAAAAGCCCCCGCTTCACAGCGGACGGCGGAGTTGGTGTCCTGACGTCGACCTGTGCAGACCCCTTCTCCCATAGCAGAGTACTCCCTTGTTCCGGATAGAGTCATCCAGATGATAGCAGTTAAGTCTTCCGACTGTGCACTTGGAAAATAAACATGAAAACTTCAACCGAGTTGTTTTTCCGTGTTCGTTAGGGAACTGGAATTTATAATAAAGTTAGTTCACCGGAAAAGAAAGTAATACGGAGTAAAGGGAGATAAGACCACAGTCGGTTAAGACCAAGTTGTAACGACGTCTTAGGGTGATCCAAGAACCCAGATCACCAAGGAGGGAGACGGAGACGGAGGTGGAATTCAACGGAGCAACTACGGAGGCGGTATCGGACGGAGCAGTTGCAGAGACGGGAACGACGAAGCAGTTGCAGAGGCGGTACCGGACAACGGAGTTGCAGAGGCAGTACCTGACGGAGCGGTTGCGGTAACCGGAAGTGAGAACACTTCCGAGATACTCCATTTCAGGTGCAGTCGCAGGTTGCGGTGAGGCGGAGCCAACCGGAGCAGTTTGCAGTGAGGCGGAACCTGGCAGAGCGGTTGCAGTATTCGGAAACGGCAACGTTCCCGGATTCTCATTCCAGGTGCAGTCACAGTTGCAGTAAGGCGGAAAACGACGGTGCTGTTGCAGTAAAGCGGTATCCCGACGGAGCAGTTGCAGTACCCGGAGACGGAAACGCCTCCGGATTCTTACGTTACAGGTGCAGTTGCAGATTAGCAGTCGGACAACGGTTAAGAGGTCCATTCCAGACCACGCTACCAACCTTAGAGACTTCTAGCCGGAGTTCAACCGTACAGCAGTAGCAGTTTCCCGGAGTTTTACCGTTTCAGCTCCGGTTAAATAACAACTCACCCACCTCCCAAGAAAACCGGTTCATCAAGACGTCACAGAAGGGTGCAAACCCGTTACAACTTTTTGGTGGCAGCGGTGGGATCCTCTGCAGTATGACTACTAGACGGGGCAAATTGGCGGAACAGCAGCTGAAGACAGCCGTGTCGGACACGGAGCAGCCTGTAGGAGCAGTAGGAGCTGAGCCGTTGCAGATGCCGGTTGCGGAAAAGGAAGCAGTTCGTCCTGCCGAGCGAAAGCTGTTGCAGCCGGAAATGCAGAAAGCAGTTGCAGAAGAGCCCCTTCGGGTTCCTCAAGGAGTACAGCCTGCAGAGCAGTTAGCAGAGGCGGAAATTAACTTTCCGGACCAGGCTGGCGATCGGGAACCGGATGCGGAGCCGGAAGGCGGAGAAAATTTAGTCGACAACCTGACCAGATTGTTGGCGACCCAAATGGAGGTGTTTCAGCAGCACCTGGCAGTAACCGGAAAGCAGCAACAGGCAGAAGCAGTACAACAACCAGCACCAAGGGCAGTCACAACAGCAGCAGCAGCAGCAGCAGCCGCAGCAGCAGCAACAACTGCAGCAGCCACGACAGCAGCAGCAGCAGTCGGAAAACTAGAGCGGGTCGCGGAAAAGGGGAAATCCGGGACCCGGAAGAGAGGACACCCCCATAACCGGCAGGTGGTTCACGGACCCGGTCCCAGGGGCGAGGTGGGCATGTGTGTGACAGCCAGAGTATGCGGAGAGCCAGTAACGCTGATAATCGACACCGACAGCACTGTCACAATGCTCAACCTACAAACCTGGGAACGGATCCGGAAACCCGGAATGAAGCTGAAGCGGTGGCCGATTCGTCTTTCAATGGTTGACGGGAGTAATATACGGACACATGGCCGGAAAGAACTCCCACTCAACATCGCAGGAGTAGCTGAGACCGTGACCTTCGAGATTGCAGACTGTGAAGACGAAGGAATACTGGGAATGGATTTCATCCGTTCCCGGATATCCGGCATAAATTTCGACCGAATGACCATGCAGATGGGCAGCCAGGAGGTGTTCCTCACCATGTTCGAGCAGACCAGGGAGCCGTTTCCGATCAACGCTGTAGCAGATTACCAAATTCCGCCGGAAACGGAACAGCTGATAATAGGACAAGCAGAGAGTGTCCGTGAAGCAGAAGGAGTATTAGAAATGCCGCAGGAGCCTACTGAGAAAAGACCTTGGCTGATCGGGAGAACTTTATCCCGGATAAAGCAAGGAACAGTCCCGGTTCGAGTGATCAATGTGATGGCGGAGCCGGTAATCATCAAGAAAGGAGCGCAGTTGGCGACGATGACCACCTTAGCAGCCGGTTGCAGTGTTGTGCCGTTGGCGGAGCGGAGCAGGAAGGTGCAGATTTCCACGGAGTTGGAGGCCGGGCGGAATTGGAGCGGGTACGAGAAGCTGCGGCAGTTAGCAGAGCAGACCCAGGATGCAGTGCCGAGTCATTTCCGCGAGAGAGTAACCGACCTCCTATTTCGGAATAAGCCGACCTTCAGTAATGATGCCGGAGAACTGGGGCAGACCAACGAGGTACAACATCAGATAAACACGGGCAGTCACCGGCCGATTAAGCAGCCAACCAGACGAATTCCGCCAGACAAGAGAGAGCTGGTGAGCAGTCTGATTCAGGAGATGAAAGACAAGAACGTCATTGAAGAAAGTAGCAGTCCGTGGGCTTCCCCGATTGTTCTGGTGAAGAAAAAGGATGGGGCCACCCGGTTCTGTGTCGACTACCGGCGGTTAAATGCAGTCACGGAGAAAGATGCTTATCCGTTGCCGAGAATAGACGACACCATAGCAGCCTGCGCAGACGCCAAGTGGTTCTCCACTCTCGACCTGACCAGTGGATACTGGCAGGTCGGGATGGATGAAGACGCCCGGAAAAAGTCGGCCTTCTGTGTTCCTGGCGGCCTTTACCAGTTCAAAGTCATGAGTTTCGGCTTGTGCAATGCTCCGGGTACATTCGAGCGGTTGATGGAGAAGGTGCTAGGCGGATTGTCCTGGAAGACCTGCCTCATATATCTGGACGACATCATAGTTTACAGCAAGACCCTGGAGGATCACATCCGTGATCTTCAGGAGGTTTTCAACAAGCTGAGAGAGGCAGACCTCAAAGTCAAACCGTCAAAATGCAAGTTCTTCCAGCCGGAGGTGTCTTTCTTAGGTCACATAGTTGGCAGAGACGGTATCCGCACCGAGCCGGCAAAAACAGAGGCAGTACGGAAGTGGCGGACACCCACCAACCTGACGGAGCTGCGCAGTTTTCTGGGACTATGCTCCTATTACCGGAAGTTCGTGCCAAAGTTCTCCGAGATTGCAGCGCCGCTGAAACACTCGACAGAAAAAGGGGTGCAGTTCCGGTGGCAGACGGAGCAAGAGCAGGCATTTGCAGAGCTGAAGAACCGCCTAGTATCGGCACCGATACTCGGGTACCCAAGGGAGCAAGGCCGATATATCCTGGACACGGACGCCAGTGACACCGGGCTGGGAGCAGTACTGTCACAGAAGCAGGGCAACCAGGAGCGGGTGATAACCTACTTGAGCCGCAGCCTAACCAAAGAAGAACGGAGATACTGTGTCACCCGGAAGGAGCTCCTGGCGGTTGTGTTTGCGGTACAGAAGAATAAGCAGTACTTGCTGGGACGACACTTCCTTCTTCGCACAGATCATGGCAGTCTTACCTGGCTTATGAATTTCAAGGAGCCCCAGGGTCAGGTAGCCCGGTGGATTGAGCTCCTGAGTGAGTTTCATTTCGACATCGAACATCGTCCGGGGCGAATCCATAATAACGCGGATGCCTTGTCCAGATCCCCATGCAGCCAATGCGGAAAAATCGACTGGAAACAAGCCAAGATAGACGCCTGGAACTACGGAGAAAGGATCCGGCAGACACGAAGTGAAGAAACTCCTCAGCCCAAGCCAAGGAAGGGGGGACGCCGGAAGCAGTCACGGAGATCGGGCGGAGAAACAGAACTGACGGAGGAAGCAGTCCCAAGGAAGGCGGTTGCAGTAGCGGAGAAAGCAGAGTCCCGGAAGCCGGTTGCGGTTGCGGTGACGGAGAAAGCAGCGTCCCGGAAGCCGGTTGCGGTTGCGGTGACGGAGAAAGCAGCGTCCCGGAAGCCGGTTGCGGTTGCGGTGACGGAGAAAGCAGCGTCCCGGAAGCCGGTTGCGGTTGCGGTGACGGAAGAGGCAGTTCCAGGAAAAGCGGATGCGGTTGCAGAGCAGATTAGGCTGGCGGAAAATGCGGACCAGGATACTGTGCTGGGGCAGAAATATCGACCAGATGATTTACGGAGAATACAGCAAGCAGAACCTTGGTACCCACTGGTGTCGTCGCTGATCGACGGGAGCGGTACAGCTGGCAGTGCAGACTTTTCCAGCATGAGCAGCGAGGAGAAGGTGCTGTACGGGATGCGGAAGACCTTGCTGAAAGTCGACGGAGTAGTCTACCGGAAATGGAAAACGGCAGAAGGAACCAACCGAATGCAGTTAATAACCCCGAAGGAGCTGAGACAGGAGATTTTCCGTCTGGCCCATCAGAGCCGGACGGGAGGACACCTCGGAAGCAGAAGGATGGCGGCTAGCATTCGGAGGCGGTATTTCTGGCCGGCTATGATGCGGGATATAAAGCAGTGGGTGCTGAGCTGTGACGAATGTGCATCAAGAAGTATGCAGAACTTGAAACGATCTCCGATGCAGAAATACCGGGTTGGAGCTCCCATGGAGAGGGTGGCAATGGACGTGATGGGTCCGTTACCTAAATCCACCCGGGGGAACCGGTACATCTTAGTAATCGGTGATTACTTCACCAAGTGGGTAGAGGCCTACCCAATGCCGAATCAAGAAGCGGTGACGGTTGCGGACATATTCGTCAACCAGTTTGCAGCGCGGTATGGCATCCCGATGGAGATCCACACCGACCAAGGCAGAAATTTCGAGTCCGACTTGCTGAGAAATGTTTGCAGAATCCTGGGGATTCACAAGACACGGACAACCACTTTCCGACCTAAGTCGGACGGTTTCATTGAGCGATTCAACCGGACGCTGCAGCAAATCCTGAGCCTGTACGTAAGTGAGCGGCAGACCAATTGGGATCAGCTAGTACCGTTGGCGATGGCAGCTTACCGGAGTACCCCGCAGGAGACAACCGGGCAGAGTCCCAATTTGCTGATGCTGGACAGAGAAGTCAACACTCCGGTTGAGTTACTGATTGGCAGGCCTCGGGGAGAATCAATAGCAGAAGTAACAGAGTATGGCAGACAGCTCCGGGAGCGACTAGAAGCGGTATACAAGGCGGTTCGAGCGAAATCTGGCAGAGAGATGGAACGGCAGAAGAAGCTGTACGACCGGAGGAAGGTCGACAATCAGTTCCAGCCAGGAGACCGAGTGTGGATGGCGGTCAAAACACGGAAGAAGGGCAAAGCACCCAAGTTGCAGAGGAAGTGGAGCGGTCCAAAGCTAGTGCTGAGCAGATTTACCGACGTGACCTACGAGATTGCAGAGAGTGAAACTCGGCAGAAGGTGGTTCACTTCGATTTGCTGAAACCGTATAATGGTGTCAAGCATCCGAGATGGATGAGGCAGAGAATGGCGGATTCCTGGAGGCAGACGGAGCCGCCGAAGCAGAGTATTGTTCCGGAGACGGAACAGACGGTCTCTGAGTCGGATACGGACTCGGAGTAAAGCCGCAGAGGACGAAGAAATATGAGAAGACGGAGTGAGCTGTAGAGCGGGAGGAGATAGCTGAGACCCTGGTAAAACGTTGAGTTCCGGCAGAAGAGCGACCGCAAGAAGTCGGAACAGTGAGCAAGTGCTGGTTCCGGAAACAGGGCGGAGAAAGGAAGCAGAGCGGAACGCGGTGCAGAGACCGGATAGAGACATCCTAGAGGTTCCGACTGGGTTGAGCGCATAGTCAACCAGTCCAGGGTAGCGGCCAGGGGTCCAGAAGAATCTAGTATCTCCAGAGAAGCAGCTACACGTCTTCCGTATTCAGAGAATTAAGACGGAAAAGTTTTCCGGCTGTAGACATCCAACCGGAGTTTCCACTTAGCAGAGACAGCAAACCGGCTGCAGATCGACAGAGGCGGTGAAACATCATTCCAGATAGGAAGGGCCCTCCTTCTGGACAAGAATGTATGCAGTTTCCAGTGTCGACAAGCAGTAATACCAGTGAGCAGATATGCAGTTGACGAAGCAGTACAGATGGCGGAAACGCCCAACTTGCAGTCTAGATGTTCGTCTGGCAGGCAGATTCAACTGGCTGAGACTCTATTCAACCCTCCTGATGGCAGAAATACTTCAAAATTGCAGATACTTCGCTCGGGGAAGCAGTTGAAAGGGAGCCGGAAAAACCCGGAGAAGCCGGTTGAGCCGGAGACGGACACCTCTCGGTTAACGGTTGAGTTTTTGCATAATTGTGACGTCACTCCTGAGGCAGCCAATCAGCGTGGAGCTTTTCAAGTCACGTGAGCAGAAAGGGTGTAAAAGGGCCTTGAAATCGGGCTCTGAGAGCAGTTGAAGAGCAGACCTCGAGCTGTGCACATCGCTGTCAAAGTTGGGCGGAATCGAATCAAGTCCAGCATTTTCCGGCAACGGCAGGTTTTGCAGTGAAAAACGACTAAGTGTTTCCCGGAAGACCACCAGTCCGGAGAAGCGGTGCAGCAGAAGCGGTGCAGAAGCGGTGCAGTAAAAGCGGTGCAGTAGATCGACAACTTTTGTTTCCCGGCTTTTCCGGATGGCGCTCCAGCAAAGGCGAGGTGGCGGCCCCAAAGAGACGGAGATGGACAACCAAATGAAAGAGCTGTGGCGGTACTGTAAGAAGTGTGACCGGACGTTTGCGGACGCGAGAGACAAGAGGGGACACGTCTGCCCGGGCCAGAAGTACTATTGCTGCCTGTGTTCCTTCTACGGAAATCGGGCCTGTGATTTACGGAGACATCTCAGGGAGGCGCATGGATGGACGTACCCTGCAGAATACCATCCTCCGCAGGACGAATGGACGCTGAACCGGGTCGGAACGTTCGACTCAGCCCGGAGAGTGATTGCTACGAAGTCCCGACAGAACCGCTTCCGCCGATTCCTGAATCGTTTCCCCGGTACAGCCTCCAGTTCCTGTTCCGTCACTTCATCAACTCTCGTACGGAACAGACTGGGATGCCGGAGCAGCCGCTCCCATCGAACAGCCGGAACCGATCGATCCACCAGGTTGGGTTCCGGATCCGCAGGGCTGTCTTAGGGCAGCGGAAGACTCACCTCCGGAAGATTGGGAACCGGAACTGGTAATATCGACGGAACCAGAAGAAGCGGTTCAGCCGGCAGAGGACTGGGAGGAAGAGATCAGGGTGTGGGAGTATACACCACCTTCTCCCACCCCGGACACGGAATCGGAGACTTCCGAGTACCACACCGCGGACGAGGAGGAACCCTGAGGCGGATGGCAGAGTAGCAGTGGACGGAGGCGGTTGGCAGTGTAGCAGTTGACGGAGGCGGTTGGCAGTGTAGCGGTAGACGGAGGCGGTTGGCAGTTTGGCGGAGATGGAGAAGAAGAAGCGGTGGCAGTTAGCAGCAACAACACGGGGAAAAAAAAAAAAAAAAAATATTATTTATCCAAGAAGACCACCAGGAGGAGTTGCAGTTTGCTGAGCAGCCAATCATCAAGCAGATAAGCCAGTCACGTGACTTCCAGAGACTATAACAGGGGGCAGATAGCTGTTACCGGATGCAGAAGGCAGTTTGCTGTAGCTGAGTCAACATCGACACAAAGCAGAGAATCAGAATGCCGAAAGGAAAGACAACACCCCGCAAGCCCCGCCCTCACCGGTGTGGAGACTGCAACCTAGAGTTCAAGAGCAAGCACACGTTGCTCCGGCATGTCACGGAGCAGCACACGAGTGAAGTCACAGTCTTCGCCTGTCCGCAGTGTGAACATTGGAGCAGACGGAAAGAGGGGACACAGAAGCATCTGCAGTACCGACACGCAATGGACGCGAACCCGATTCGACTAAGGGTTGGCAGAGAGCAGTTTGAGGAGAAAAGCCTCCGGTCCAAGACGACCCCACGGAAAAGCAAGAAGCCGGTAACACGGCTTGACCAGTTGTCGGATACGGAGTCGGAGTCGGGAGTTTCGGTTTCGTCCCGGACCCGGTACCGTACCGGTACCCAGTCGGTGGCCGCCTTAGCAGCCGATGTTTCGTCCACGGAGGCAGGGAGTAGTTCGGAAGAAGAAGCAGAGCTGAAAATCATGGCAAGTGAAGACGAGTTGCAGGACCCGGAGGATCCGAAGCCGGTTAAGCCGCCAGTGACCCGGAGTTCTTCCCGGAACACCTCCCGGAAAAACAGCCCAGACCCATCTCGAGGTACCGGAGCAGATCGAGACCGCGGAAAAAAGCGGAGTCGCAGCCGTTCGCCGGATAAATCCGGTCGCCATCAACGCCGGGAATATAGGAAGGAGAGCCCGGAGCGCGCCAAGGACCGAGGCGGAGAACGTGGCCGAGAGGAGAAACGACACACCCCACCCAAGTCTTCAGGAGGCAGCGTCAAGGGAAAAGGCAAGGCAGTGTATGACTACAAATTCCGGCTGTTGGAGGAAGGTTCCAGCGGAGCAGCGGCAGAGGTTGGAGTAGCAGACATTGCGGAAATGCAGAGCAGAGACGATGAGGAAGACAGTTTCCGGAGCCCACCTCCGAGAACGACTAGCAGTGGCAGAGCAGTGAGCAGCGTGATTGTCCGGCCCGGAGGCGGAGCAGAAAGCAGATCCAGCGGCCGAGCCGATAGCAGAGCAGATAGCCGAGCCGATAGCAGAGCAGATAGCCGAGCCGATAGCAGAACAGATAGCAGAGCAGATAGCCGAGCGGACAGCAGACCCATTGGCAGATCCGGAGGCAGACCGGAGACCAAAGCGGAAGGCGGAACCCGGAGCAGAGCTGGCAGTGAGACGGAGACCCGAGGATCCACGGAGAGAACTTTGCCGGCAACCATTCAAGCAGTAGCCGGAAGCAGAACCAGTTCAGCGGCTAGGGATGACGGAATGGAGTCTTCCGCGTCTGACCGAGGCCATGAGGACGTGCAGAGAGCTCGGAGGAGTATCCTGGTAGACCAAGCCAGAGCTACTCCCGGAATCCTGTCTCCGGTGGAGACCCGGCCTCGACAGTCTTCCAGTGAGCGGTCCGGAAGGAGCCAAGTCCGAGCACCAACCCAGAGTCCACCCTACACATTCTACCCGTTTGGCGGTCCTTCAACTCAACCGTGTCCGTCCCATTGTTTCCCGGTGAATATTGGGGGACGGAGCGCATCCGTCTTTGCACCTGCAGTCCCGGAGCATGCCAGATACTATGCAGTACGTTGGGGACCGGAGCAGTGGGGGCCAGCCGAGATGAGAGACTCCGGCGTCTACGTGGAGATCATGGAGCAGAGAGAGTCACCGTTTGGTCTCGTCCCGACTCGTCAGATCGTCCGGATTCCAGATGGGTCCATCCGGGACGAACGCCTCAGGAATGGGTTCTACGTTCCGCCCCAGTGGAGCCTCCATGATCCCGATCTTCTCCCGGTTGATGCCAGAGGAACAAGCTTCGGACGACCGTTGGTACCAAATACCATTCCACCTCGTCCGCCGTCGGGGAGCAGTTCGCGCCGTGATACTGGTGGGCAGTAGTCGTCGCAAGTCGCCGCAAGTCGTCGCAAGTCAAGTCGGCGCAAGGAGAAGAAAGAAGAACCGTTTCCCGGATTCTAGTATAATTAAGAGTTAAAAAGTGGGAAACGGAACAAGCAAGATATCCGGGTACAGTGACGGTAAACTAGTTAAGAAATACCAGTACCCGGATCACGGAAACAGTTGTGTTTGATTTTACGGACAGTTTAACGGTTGACGATTTATGTATATGTGATATGTGATATTGATCTGTTCGGGACGAACAGAGTCTAAGGAAGGGGGAGGGGCGTACCCAGAAGTTTCCCCTAGGTAATTCTGTTAGTGTTTTGTGATATTATGGTTAAATAACCGTTTATTAAAATGTATATGTGTTTAAAGGTTCATACGGTTCCGTATTGTTAATGTTTAAAAGGTTTTCCGTCTCGGAACTTGGTATATTTGTATGTTGGTAAACCCGGAGACGGAGCCGGAACCGGAGACGGAACCGGAGACGGAGCTGGAACAATGGAGTACAAAAACGTAATGACGTTATTTCCGGAAGGTCATGTGATCAGCCTCGTTTTCGGTTTAAAAGGTGACGTGTCAGGCACTGATTGGTTCTAGAGTGTTTTTAGAAATCCGGAAAATATCAGTGTTTTGGCGGACTATGACGTCACAATAGGTTGGTCACGTGACATGGGTCTCAGGTCTATAAAAGCCCCCGCTTCACAGCGGACGGCGGAGTTGGTGTCCTGACGTCGACCTGTGCAGACCCCTTCTCCCATAGCAGAGTACTCCCTTGTTCCGGATAGAGTCATCCAGATGATAGCAGTTAAGTCTTCCGACTGTGCACTTGGAAAATAAACATGAAAACTTCAACCGAGTTGTTTTTCCGTGTTCGTTAGGGAACTGGAATCTATAATAAAGTTAGTTCACCGGAAAAGAAAGTAATACGGAGTAAAGGGAGATTAGACCACAGTCGGTTAAGACCAAGTTGTAACGACGTCTTAGGGTGATCCAAGAACCCAGATCACCAAGGAGGGAGACGGAGACGGAGGTGGAATTCAACGGAGCAACTACGGAGGCGGTATCGGACGGAGCAGTTGCAGAGACGGGAACGACGAAGCAGTTGCAGAGGCGGTACCGGACGAGGGAGTTGCAGAGGCAGTACCTGACGGAGCGGTTGCGGTAACCGGAAGTGAGAACACTTCCGAGATACTCCATTTCAGGTGCAGTCGCAGGTTGCGGTGAGGCGGAGCCAACCGGAGCAGTTTGCAGTGAGGCGGAACCTGGCAGAGCGGTTGCAGTATTCGGAAACGGCAACGTTCCCGGATTCTCATTCCAGGTGCAGTCGCAGTTGCAGTAAGGCGGAAAACGATGGTGCTGTTGCAGTAAAGCGGTATCCCGACGGAGCAGTTGCAGTACCCGGAGACGGAAACGCCTCCGGATTCTTACGTTACAGGTGCAGTTGCAGATTAGCAGTCGGACAACGGTTAAGAGGTCCATTCCAGACCACGCTACCAACCTTAGAGACTTCTAGCCGGAGTTCAACCATACAGCAGTAGCAGTTTCCCGGAGTTTTACCGTTTCAGCTCCGGTTAAATAACAACTCACCCACCTCCCAAGAAAACCGGTTCATCAAGACGTCACAGAAGGGTGCAAACCCGTTACAATATCGTTCATCTGCAATTAATATTTGCAGTGGATAGATACATACATGGATATTCATGTGTATATAAACATTGTCTTACTAAAATACCAGTGCACTCACTTCGGGGATCTGGAATTGATTTCAACATCTTGAAAATGGCCAGATCTGCGGTCTCATTGGTGACTGTCGACATAAAACCTTGTCCAAGGTTCAAACAAAATATGTATATTCCATACCATTACCATCGCTAATGTAAAGCATGGAGAACTGGCATTTGGCAGGTTTTAATAGCTAGCATTCTAGATCCGAATCAATGGTTTTATGTGCCATTGGATTAATGCTCATGTCTTTTCAAAACATTGCCATGGAAATATCAAACCATGATTCGATTGCTGATTTTCGTGAGAGAGAAATCAAATCTTCATTGCATGTGATTGGAGAATAATGTTTATTGAACAATAATAACACATGCATATATTTCCACACACATACGTGTAATGATCACAGTTGTGTATTATACCTTCGCCAGCTGTGCAACAAAGCAGAAGCACCGTTAGGAAATCAAGAAATACATTACACAAATACTGGTACATGGGGCAGGACAATAACTGGTTTGTTCATTTTATTTATCCACAAAAAACACAGATACCATTGGGAGTTGGGACACAGAACCACCAAGAAGATATCGTGTTGATCTTATTAGAAACATGGGCCCTAAATAAAAGAGGTCCCCCCCCCCCCTTTATGCAGAAAAAAATGTTGTGTTCTTCACTGATAACTGTCCTCATTTTCTTATATTTTTTATGTTTCGAACACCATATCTGGACTATTTTCACCAAATGGGGCAGATACAAAGCTCATCCAACACATGGCAGCATTGTAATAGTAGTAATTTGGGCGCCAAATCACTGAGGAATATCGTCTGCCATGAACCATGCACGCGACATTTAGCGCGAACATTCCTATGTTTGGAGTGATACCATGGTATTGTCATAATAAATAACGTTATGACGTCATATTACCTCTGAAACAGTGCTGCCAGCCGGTGATTAGGGATTTTAGGCTCATGCCCCATTAACACATAATAAACACTGTATAGTTGATATATCAATGATTTCTTTAAAATATTGCCTAATTTTAATCCTATTTTTTGCAAGGCAATGTTGAAAGCACATTCGTATTACCAATACAACCTACACTGGATTTAGAAAACAGACATTTCCAGTTACAAACAAGTAGAAATAACAAATACCATATGAACACCGAATGGGTTTATCAAATATACACCGGTAACGGAACGAAGAGAAACATGAGTTTACGAACAGTATATTGCACACATTTTGAAATTTCTGACAGGATTTGCCGGACACTTACCGGTATGAAAACTCTGTTTAATCTTTAAGAGAAACAACAACATCAACAGATAGGTATATCGTAACAGGTTACATAACGAATACGAAATCAATATATAGATATGCTTCTGACCGTGCACTCACCAATAGCGGTAACAGTGACGCCCGTTGTACATCACCAAGTGGTTATGAGATGTGTTGTAATTCCTGTCACTAATTTCGTGGGACTTAATTTTGCGGACACTTTACCATGAAGACAATTTTTATACAATTCATTTATACCATTGACTGAACGGACAAAATATCTTTGTAATACAACAGCGACATAAACATCCCCTCCCGAGATGAGGACAGCTCCATGTATAGAGATAGAGATCACATAGAATGACTGGCTATGAAATATGCAGTAATTAGAAAGTGTCAGATAAAAATTGTCGATGTGATGGACAATACGAGTTCACATCAACACTTTGATCACTCAGTTAGATCTACTTTTAATTTTCAAATAATAAGTGGCCAACAAATATGGCACCATTGCACACAATGCTGAATTACACAAGTACCTATTGCACATATACAATTTATTTATACCATTGACTGAACGGACAAAATATCTTTGTAATACAACAGCGACATAAACATGATAAATGAAAAACATGGAAAATGTCATGGTGACATACACATATTACAGCTGGCAACCTCTTATATTACCATAGATAAGTGTACCTAATAGGCTATGTGAAAACATAGATATCATTCCTCATTAGAAAATCTTCAGGCTCTAATAACTATTTTCATCCATATCACCATGACCAAGAAAACTCAAAGGGATTGCTAAATACAATAAACCAAGTAAAGAAGAGGACAGAAAAAAAAGTATAGACTGGATCAACATGATCAATCATCTTGATCTGAAGGACTCCCAGTCTATACGTGTGGTTGCCAAGGTGATCAGTTCTTGGACACAAACGCTTGCAGAATGCCAGAAAGCACGGCCACAGTACAGCCCAGAACTCCGCACAGGTACACGACAACCATCACCGTCTTAAAGCGGAATGCCTGTAACAATAGGTACATGTAATAGGTGATTGTAATAGTGTGTGACCCGTGATAAATATGAATTCAAATACATCCACTAAAAATCTCTGAAAAGTCAAGCACTACCAGGATAACTTTTATGAACATTACCATTCCATTGAAATAACTTCAGATTTTCACACTGGTACATCATAACATAAAGTCAAAGCACGCAGCAGGCATTGCAAGCATTGATTGGAACAATGATTACGAGTAATCGATCCCTGATATTATTGATACTTGTAAATGAAATGCGAGCATGGAGAAGTGGTTCAGAAATGTAATAGGAAAAAAGTAAACAGAACAATGTAATGGTACCTTTTTAGATCAAACTGCACTACAAAAACCATCAAATTATCTGTTAAAACTATCAGTTGACAACAAACATTTAGTATAACAAACAACCATCCAAATGTTATCTACAAACATTCAAATATACAACACTAATCATTGCCAAGTCCGATCGACCACATGCGAAGTCACTTGGGGCATGCGGGTGACCGCTAAGACATGCTGGGTAGGTTAACTGCTCATGACCTGCCTCAATATGTACACCAGGGTGCATCCCCTCCCGAGATGAGGACAGCTCCATGTAAGCCAGTGACAGGGCGTCTAGCGGGATAAAAACACAACCAGTTACATTTGGACTGTCAAACTTGCCTCAGTTTCCACCTGCGTGTCATCAGCAGACCCAGAAATCTCCACATAGGCCATCTGGAGATCTGCACAATGGAACAAATGCCAGCATGTGAAGAGATCCAGAAAAGCATAAAACATGTGGTAGACTCCACCCAAAAAACTACAATTTCTAATATGATGAAATTTATAGGAATGAACCGTGCTGATACAATAAGAATTCCAGATAAGATCAAGAATATTGTGAAGAAAGTGAATCAATGTACTCAAGGATATCACATATATCAGCTGGACCTCATTCCTACCTTCTCTGCTGTAGTACTTCTGTGCTGTCATGGCGATCTCTATGACAACACGCCAGGCGCCGAAAGCCACGACAACCCACCGCGTCCACCCAGGCACCTGACCTCTGTCTGACAGCAGCTCCACGCCAAAAAACATCGCCACCACTGTACCAAGAGCCACAGGAAACTCGCATAGAAATATGTGTACACTAGCATGTTTTCCATAGAATATTTAGTAAGATCTGCTAAAAATTTAACATTTAGACCCGTCTCTTAACTTCATCTCCATTGATGGGGTCAGAATGCTCTCTGAATCATAAATGAGTCAACGACCTATCACTGCGATGTGCAATTAATAGTACTGCATTTGGTCGATTTATTCAAGAAAGACAACGACTGCACTCCAAAAGGAAGAAGAGAGCTTTGGAAGTTCTGATATATGACAACTGCTTGTCAATTTTCAGTGTGGGAATTTTGTTAGTAAACGAAGATAAGAACACCAAATGATGCGACAGGACGCCACTGTAATGGATGGCTGACCTGTGTCAGTACACAAACCTGCCGTGAGGTGAGCCCCGTTCCCGATGAGACAGTGAACCCAGTTGAACAGTGGCCTGTGAGCCGTGCCCGGGTGTGGTCGGAACAATCCCAGGAGAGCCTGGAGGACAGATAACGGGCCACACTTTAGTGATGTATAGAGGAGGTCATAGTATGAAACTACATGTATCTACTGTGCAAGAAATAAATGAATGTTCATGTACCCGGTACTTACATTTATGAGCATCAAACAGGCTACAATCATACCCAAGATTGGATGTAGTTCTTGTTCCTGTATCAGAAAGGGGAACCGTACGTGTATATGAGAAAATTCTATAAACAAACATCTTTGCCAAATCAAAAATATCTACATGTCAGTGATCAGGGACCACAACATACTTGTAAAGGAACCAGTTTCTCTGCCAGGAAGATTAGAGTCAAGGCTATGACTGTTAACAAAGCTGTCAAAGACATCAGCACTCGGTGGATCTGAGGAATAACCACAAGACAGGATTCCTTACGAAAAATTTAGGGTACCGGTAATTATAATTATTAATTATAACTATACTATGCACTGACAATGCCTATTGACTACAGCCCAATCATACACATCAAACTGACCTGGAACCAGGCCTTCTGGCCGCAGAGACGACTGTTCCATGCCGACTTGAAGTGACGGGAGCTTACGATGCCGACACTGGACAGGAACATCCACGATAGGATCATCAGAGTCGCTGCGATGTGTGATACAATCATTGCATAGAGATGATATATGTGTCACACTCATATTGGAAATACATGCAAGTCAACCTGCTGAAACACATCATATCATACCATGTGTTACTATGAAGACTTTCTCTCTCCCAATACTGACATCAATGTTGTCAAAGACAGATATCTTCTGTGCACTCTGGTACGGAATCTGTGAGTGCTTGTGCTTCTCACCTGTTGGAATACAAAGAAATCATTCTATTTTTTAAGGGTTTCATTTTTCGGACACAGTTACCATGGTCACAGGAATTCTGACCACCTATCATGTGTAGGTTAACCTATACACACATGCCCAAAATGCTTTGCATATCACTGTACCCTCCATACCATGTATTCACATACATGTACATCATAGTGTTGGGAATTGAAATCTTTGACCATGCTCAATGATTGAATTTTTTTCCGATCAATCATCAATTATCAATTGAAATCTAATGATTCATACAATCACATAAGTTTGCCTGCCCTGACGTCCGAAAAAAAAATCTTGACGACAATTTCTGGGTGTCTAAACTAATTTTTCCTTCTTTTGTTCTGGTGTGTATGGCTGCCATCATGCCATGCAGGTACTTTGCTATAAATACTGTCAAAATGAGACGAAAACAGACAGGAGTGTCCAGGACCTCAAACCTATCAAAGGACGTTATGATCGGATAACACTTGTTGCTGTGAGTATAGTTAACTTCTACTCATTATGATCGGATGTTTGGTTGGAATAATCAATTTTTCAGAAACGTAACCAAGCAATTGATTGAACTCACAGTTTGACCGATCGTCAAAGACAGTTGCTGATTGATCACATCACTAAGTAATCATAATACATTAAGTAATAATGTGGCAGGTGCCATTACCATTTGGCTTTGTTTGACCTTCTGCCAGAAATAGGTGGTATCTGTTGCGCAGATCAGCGACCTTGGAACTGTTGACCTCGGAGCTGTTGACATGTGTCAGTTTTGTGAAGCGACAGGCCAGAAAACCATCTTGATATGATGCTGAACTCTTCTCTGGAACCAAACCCACCTGGTTCTGTAAAAAATAACTCCCTCGATTTAGTTGCATTAAGCATGTTAAGACCAGCTTGTACATTATATAAGTCTGTGTAAGTTCTTTTTGATAACAAAATCTCAGCAATCACAAATGAAATACTGCCTCTCTTCACTACAACTCACATTTGGCTCGAGCACCTCATTATAATAGCCTGGGTTGTATGACGCTTGGATGGTTATATTTTCCGCACTCCATGGACTCACAATACAGTCCACAACACTTGTCTTGGGCTGTTCAATTGGTTAATCCATGGCATTATACAATACAATACAATGACAGAGCTTCATGGCACCATTGACAAGTAAAATTGTTATTGAACTCTACCATCAGCATATCTTCGGAGAAGCCGAGAGCGATCCACGGTGGGTTTTGTTTGGACAGCGCTCCCAGCTCAAATCTGATAGTGTTACCATCATCGTCCGCCTGCCACGTCACAATGTGCTGACAGTCTAGTGACTCGCAACCTGCGGGGACTCGCAGACAACCTTTAGTCTCCCCACATGTCGACACGTCTATGTGCCCATGAAGAGAGTCAACCGTAGGTGACACAGCCCTGGTACTGGAGCTTGTGTGAGCCTGCAATAGTGTAAAACTAGTGCTACTGGTATCTCACATTTTGCAGTTGTGTCAACTGTCAAATGCTGTTACATGTATTCATACACACTGGATAAACCAACTAATCACTGGCAAAAAGACTATACAGGCCAACCACTCCATGATACACTCACAGTGAACCTGAGAGCCGTCTCTGTGGTGTTCGTTGCTGTACACAGGACAACCATGGGTAGAGTCACTGTCAGCCAAATGTTGTGTAGGACTCTAGACTGTGGCATACTGCCTGTTGTCAACACAACCATCTCTGTAACGACAACATAGCGGTTTTCACAATGCAGTTGGTGAAGTAATTAAGCCCGCCACTACAGGCTCCCAAAGTTTACACAAATCACTCAATGCCCTGCCACGAAATTTACCACAGGGTAGGCTCAAGCCGGCTATACACTACACAGCGCGACCAGGACGCATGGCGACACAACCCAGCATATATTATCATACATGTACCTCATGTTAGAATCCCCATCGCTGATTGCTTAATCAGCCATGAAACAAAATGCATGTTTCCCGACAAACACTTCACACATCCCTAGCAGTGGGAAACATTGTCCTGCCATCAAACATACTCAAAAATTGTAATACATGTAGCTGCGGATAACGTCACATTACTAGATCATCGCATTCATAAGTGACATTCAGTATAATAAATATTGACTGGTTTGGATGGGAACATGGTGAAATGTTCCCCCCTTGAAAATTAATGTTGTCTCCTTGGGGGGTTTGGAGAACATTTTGCAACGTTCCTCTCCAAAGCAGTCAATATTTATATTATGTATACCCACCCAAGACGGGTTCACAATGAATGAAAACAGCTTCACGACTATTTGCCTGCCCGACCGCTGACGAACCGTCACGTTGCGATCGCGTCTTGTATTGTATGACAGTTTTGTGGCATTTTGACCTGGGATAGGCGAGCTTCAGCTACTAGCCTTTTGAAAGGAAATTCAGGCTACTACAAGTTTAAAGTCACATGAAGGGCACAAAATTATAACTGAAGAGATTGTCTACAAGTATTGATGAACATTTTATGGACACTGTCATTGTTCCATATCTCATGAAACAACACACTGTACCCCTATCAATATTTACAGTACCGATTTCGCAAAACCCCACTAGCCATGCCAATGCTACATGCTAAATGCTAGGCCGTGTGATTACATGCTACTTGATTCTAGCATCAACTCGCATGGTGCGACCAGTGAACGCGATGCCATCGCATCAGGTGGCCATCTTAGTTGAACAGGTGAGCATTGTCTCGCACAGATGCGCGCATCCTTTATTTCGGACGCAAATACAGACTTTAATATGAACTGAATTTGAACACTGCATTTGCCAATACGATCTACATGATACAGACTGTCTATGAACCACTCGACCATGTGTTTGCAAGCATATGCGAGCATATAATAGCCTTCACAGAAAAATGTGAAATGATTTTAGTGTGCCACAGTGCCAAGAAGCAATGCTAGCATCGAGCGATGTTTGCATACACAATGCTAGCATCAAATCGCACGATGCTAGGTCTGGCCGACAAGTTAATAGGGTGTGTAAGTGAGATTTGAAACGTGACGTTATTTTACTTGATTTGACCTTCCTGGTGACATTTGATTTTCCCTCCAAATTTTGGGGCCAATTCGTAAAATTTTACATATTTGAACTCAAGAGTTAACCCCCTATCTCTAGTTCAAGAGGGAGCAACGTGGGTTGGCCCTCCAAGAGCTTGTGCCTTGTCCAAATCTGGTTAGTGGTTCGCTCAGGCTGGGTTGAGCATAAATGTCATCGATGATCGAGTAGATCTACTATCAACGACAACAGATAAATACAATCACCACATAGCTCTGCTTATACACAACAGCTAAATCTATCAACTTCTAGCAGATGTTATAACTTATACGGTGTTTAAGTCGGATTGAGTGCAAGTATACCAGTACTTCAACCTTTTTATAAACGATCATTTGTATGAAATCATGTGACGAACGTCTGGTGTGTAACCTTGACCTTGTTGATTCCGTATCACGGTATTGAATCAAGATTTCCGTTGAGCTAGTTGCTCCGCGCATATATCCCAGCTGTCTGGACAAATAACTGTCTTTGTGGGTAATTTTCAACTTTCTGTGCGCTCATATATAAATCTATGCGGACACAGGCGGTTCCAGCCTTTTAAACGGGATACGGGCTGTAGAAGTGGAATTAGTCAAACTATACCATTCCAAATGCAGCAAAAAAATCTAGGGCGAATCCACGACGTATAGATTAGGATAGAGGCGGGCAAAGCGCCCACATCAAGGCTATTTGGCTGGTACTACATGGCCTGGCGGCATTCGACAGCGTGGTGGTACGGCCTGGCGGCGTTCATCGGTCTAGCGGCGGCCGGTGGCTTGGTGGGGTTTTGTAATAGAGAGAAACCTATCAATAGGTTATCAATGTGGTAAACAATTGGCATGTGCGTGCATGTACGTGATTGTACGTGTGTGCGTGTTTTTTTTTTTTATCAGAGGACAACGGACATGAACTAAGTATGAAACGTGGCGATTGATTGATTTTTGTTTTGATTCGGATATTGATTGATTGATTGGTTTCTATTAAGGAATCCATCAAGTGCACAATAAAAACAATGTATAAACATATATTATATGATACAAATAATGAATACCGAGGATAACACAAAAAGTCAAAAGACTTATTTCCATTGTGGTAAAAAAGCTAAAAAATAATAGATAATACAAGCTGGGTTGTCAAAATTGAACAAACAAACTAGATATCCAAATAGATTGTGTATAGACATGAAAATATGAATAAATAAGACAAATAGGCTACCATACATTTGTAACGTTTGACGCCCGCTACATGAACACGGTCAGGGCAGGCGTCGTGATTACTATATAAACTACGACCAGGTAGGCCTAACAGTCCGCAAACAATTCCTGTCTCAATACATCACTCAGATATATCTGAGTACAATCATCGTAGTAATGAAACCTGGTGTGACAAGCCCGAAAGCCATGAGGGCGGCTTTCGGAACCTGCGCACGTGGGCGTGTTGTTGGCCGGCCTCGACGACAGTCAACCACGGGGATAGAACCTCGGATAGCCCCACGGTCTGCCAGAGCCTGTACGCACAATCCAAGGGCGGGAGACTACCAATCCATGGGGTGTTAGCCCCCGGATCAAAGCAGCCTCCCTCCTGGGCCCCCGATTGGAATTGTCTCCGGGCCTCGCGGAGCTCTAGCCAGACAAAGGAGATGAGGAAAACATGGCCGTGCCCACCGTCGTCCTCTCGCATTGACTGCTCAGAAAACACGAGGGAGAGAAGAACATTTGTGGTGTCGAGCTGACCAAGGACACTTGAATTCAATTCAATTCAATTCAATTCAATTCATTTTATTCAACACAACATCCAACATTACAAGTATGGTTAATACAATAAAATTGAAATAATTGTGTTGAAAGGAGAATGCAAGAAGCGAAAGCTTGTACAAGGCATTCCCCAATAACAATAATAATAATAATATAAGAATTACCCAAATTATGATACATTATACTTCAGAAAGTAGTAATGTACAACACAGTAACTTGAGGAAGAAATAAAAAATAAATAAATAAAAAATATATGTCAATCTTGTGCTTGTACTGGATTATAATCTGAAATGTATTTTGCTTTTAGACAAGTTTTGAATTTGGTAATATGTCTAATGCTACGAAGTTCTTCATTCGATTCATGTACGTTACTCACATCCTGGCCATAAGGTGATATCCTTGGATGTTACAGGTATGCATCATGCATGACCATCTGGCTTTGAATCATTGGCCCGGTGAATTCCAATATAAACATATAGATATGTTTCATGAAGCTTAGAAGTCATTCGGAGAGAACATTAACGGGATGCATCACAATAACCTACTCGTTCATTTGCGACTACAACTGCAACTGCAACAACTAATTGTATAGGCTTTCTACTGTATCTACACAATATCTGGGAAGCTAAATCTACATTATCACTATAACGTATTGATTGATGGATTAGTAAATTAATCCATGTATCGTCATCCGCCATCCACACCGACCACATGCACCATTAGCCTATACCAAAGATAGCTAAAGATCCTATACCCATTGACAGCTATTGGGTCGTTCATTATATTGTATGTTTCTCAGAAGATCGAGTGACATCCCGGGTCAGCGACAAACATTTTACAGTAACACATTTCTTTGTTTCATATAATCTGTTTCATCTCGATACTTTCATATTGGTGTTTAACTACATTGCAAAAATGGCTTGACTGCACACCGTGTCTGAAAGAGTGTCCACCACAGGGGATCAGTCATTTATTATATAATCTATGCAGCCGGACATTTTGTGTTCCGTGAGCAATCAGCTATATTTGGATGTACATGTATATTAGGTAATATGTTTAATAATATAAAGCAATTGAATATGAGGAGATCATGAGCGCTGTATTCTTTTCAATAAATAAGTAGGTCTTGGTACCAGCAATAAATAAATGATCCCGTAGTTAACCCCCTCGGTTGATCACCATTCATCATTGACGTGTGAAGTTGCTGTTGCAATAAGTTCATTATATTTGTCGGCATAAACAATTAAACATGGTCAAAAATAAACCAAAAGGTTATTATTAGTGACCTGAATGCATGAATGAAAACGCTAATAATAATAATAAGCTATGGTCCCATACAACGGAATTCTAGTACTCGTGTTCTTTATAATGCACTGGGCGATAATAGGGTGATTTAATCATTTGTTGTCCACGCACGGCACAGACGCAGTAGCCATTCAACTCAATGTTAAATGGTCTCATTTTGGTGGTCCATAACACCTTCCTGAAAAAAATTCCAGCCTGGCCACTATGCTAGTTTTATTGATGTATTGGACATCACGTGATAGACATGAATATATTTGACGACACATGGAAATTTTTGCTATATTCTGCCTTGAATGGACCCGGGCGAAATTATGGGTGATGATGGCCATGCAAAACCCCTTTGCTTCCCCAGCCCCTTAAAAGAACGACAACAAGATATTGCCATGAAAACCGGGTCATACTTTCCCAGCAGTGTATTCTTTCAGATGAATATATACTCGTCCAGAAATCTGGAAATCTGGCATAAAAAAAAATATACAAGGTGATGTTCACTAAAGTTTCCTATTAAATTGCCTCAGTGAGGTGAACGCACATTGATTGGCTGAATGGGTTGCCATATTGTGCCCTCATTATTATATATATGTGTAGCGTAACAAACGCGGACATGTGAGAAAACCAAACATCACCCACGTCGGATATTTCACAGTTCAATGCTTATTATCGCCCATGTTGTCTTTTTCACGCCTGATGTGATTGGTAAAAAATATTTCATTCCTATCTGTTTGCAACTTCCACATCATAGATTATTCGACTTCTAAATGCTTATTAATTTAAAAAATGTAAACAGAAAGAGCCATCTGATTTTGCTTGCTAGTTAAATAGGCCCACATGTAAGCTTGTCATTTCCAAAACTGCGGCTGGATACAGCTACATTATATATAGGTCATAACGCACCCAAAAGATTGTTACGATGTATTTGTCAAATAGATCTATATCGCACCATAAAACCCCCTGTTGTGCCCAACCCCACTTGATTTCAGCGCTGTGTGATGATTCAATATTGAGGTTGTAGCCCCTTTATTGCTTTGCAAAAGTCCATGAATGGGATGATAATAGGGTCATGCATG
Source organism: Terebella lapidaria (assembly GCA_949152475.1). Classification (NCBI taxonomy): domain Eukaryota; kingdom Metazoa; phylum Annelida; class Polychaeta; order Terebellida; family Terebellidae; genus Terebella; species Terebella lapidaria. Next base: position 50,865,289 of record OX424557.1, on the reverse strand, counting down.
TTGTGAATTTCACAAATAAAAGCTATTTCAATAGCTCCGCAGTTAATGTCGGGAATTTCACAGGCATGTCGCTTTTTTCATGCCGGAAGCGCCAACCATGACAAAAGCTACATGGTCAAATATTTTCATATTTCAGATAAAAAAAAACAACATAGTCACTTTCATCACGATAAAGCCGACCATGTCAGGGGTTTTCACGATGTTAGGTTTTATCATGCAGCATATATGAACTGTCAATCCTGATTTGGCACATTTCAACCAGAATCTTTTACCAATCGAACAGAATGACATTCTGACTCCCATCGAACAAGGAAATGCAATTCTAGAATCAACGAATTGAATAGAATGACCCAAACAAACAGGCCTACTATGTGTGTATTGAAATGCATTTGGCATGTTTAATGATACATCATCATCGATGTGAAACCCGCCATTGGCCTCAGTAACATTTTCAAACCTGAAGTTGTGTTTATTCCAACATACATATTTGAAGCTGATAAAATATATTTAGTAACTGATCAAAAGATGTAAAACTGCTCTCTTTCATGCACAGTGTGTCATTTCAATACAATACATGGTTATATCATGATTATTGTTTCAACTGAAAAACAGATAGATGGCCTAATTAGGCCATTTCTGTTTAATTTTCTGTTTCTCGTTCCCGACTGCCAATCTCAGTAACGCTTACCAAGCGTGATCTCGCAGCACCACTTATCCAACTAGCGAGTGTCTACAAAATATAACCTTTGTTGTGCTGAAAGTAACAGTTTAAAGGGCCACTGTATGGGATTTGGCTTTTAGGGGATTTCCAAGATTTTTGTCCCGACGTTTCTATTTATAGAACAAAACGTCAGATTACGTTTTTGTCCCAGGATCTCTACCGAGCCAATACTCAGCTCATCCCAGGTCGGCTAGGCAGAGATCCTAGACCAAAAACGTCATCTGACGTTTTGTTCTATAAATAGAAGCGTCGGGACAAAAATCTTGGAAATCCCCTAAAAGCCGAATCCCATACAGTGGCCCTTTAAATAAACAGTTCTCACCACAAATAAGGTTATAAGATATAATGTGGATTAAAATTGGACATAATTAGGAATACCTAAACATTATTTGCACTCATAGGTTCATTGCAAGGTATGTTGTTTTTTATTCAAGGGTTCTTTTGTTTTTTTCGCCCTCCCTCCTAGCTTTCAATTTTCCGAAGGATGAGAAACAAAAAATGAATCAGGATTGGCCTTAGCATGATTAGGGCTTTCCATGCTCTACTCCCTGGCAATGTTACATCAAGGCACATTTCAAGGCACGCCTCTAAGCAACCAGAGGCTATCACAAACACAGACACATCGGTGTTTACCGGGGTAGTAATAAAATGCACAGCTTAAAATCTTTTTAAATACATGTATGGCCTTTCGGGTTGCATTGAAATATTTAAATCAAATCCATTGAAGACACACTGCTAGTTTACTCATATGTTGTACAATACATATCCAATAATCCACTTCCTTGCATAGCAACAACAAATTGTCAAGTAGTCACCAAAAGTTCAGTGATTAGGCAATGTGATTAGTCCTCATCAATATTGTTATTTAATCAGTATGTCCAGTACGAATACATGAATATAAATTATCTTATCATTACATGCATTAGGACCAGTTGCTTCCAAGGAAGAGTTGATGGCGATGACAGTGACAGAAATAATACATGAGTTGGTACAGGCGCATGAACAGAACAGGGATATCAACCTCAATAGGTATGTATGGTATTATGAGTATACCAATCTGTCTTTCATGGGAACATCCTACAAGGCCATGCTTTTTATGGATATTTCTTGTGACTGCCTTATAGAATTTGACATATAACATTCTGTTCTGTGTTGACAGAATGAAGACCAAGATATCAAGTAAATATGGACTACCATCACAGCCCCGACTTGTTGATATCATCGCAGCTGTTCCACACAAGTATAAGAAGGTGTGGCTTCCTTATCCTGGCTGTACATTATCAACATCATGTAAATGGATCATCATGGTTGTTATAACCTTTTCTGTAAATCATGATGAATTTCAATTTGTCATGTTTTAGCAGGAAATGCAAACATAATGTGCTGGCTTTCACTGAATCTCAATATCTATAATCGTCCTCAAGATAGTAGAAATTTTTGAGTCAATTTTGTTTTTTTTTAAAGTACATGTACTGAAATTCTGGAGCTCATTAGCCATTTTAATGAGTATTCATGACCTCACACAAGCAGATTAATTCATTCGACTAATTTTATTCGACATATTACCCATGTATGGTTGAAAATAGAAGTTTCTTTACATTAGATAATACTAGTAACTTGTGTTACCCTTGTTACGTCATGAATGTTACGTCATGAAAATAGTCAACATGGTCAAGTGGGTAAAAAAAATTCCAGTAAAACTGTCATATCTTCATACCAAATGGACATATTGACATGCTCATGCAAACCATGGATGAGATTTACTGCATCATCTGTACTGGTATCCTGACTTTAGTTGGACTTGAAACATATTCACATATATAAATTCACATACATACAATCAAGGTAGCCAAATGGTAATAATTTCCAAGCATTTGCTCATTTGCAGATATTGCTCCCCAAACTTAAAGCAAAACCTGTCAGAACAGCCAGTGGGGTGAGTCTATTATCAATTCGTGACTTTCAAGACTGGTCCGTTATTGTGTATGTTAGAGATTAGAAGAGAACCTTGCTGACCATTACCTTTGGATACTTTCAAGTTCAGTAAGCAATAGTGACCATGGCATCTGTTTCACACACACCCTCTCCGACAGATCGCGGTTGTAGCAGTGATGTGTAAGCCTCATCGATGTCCACACATTGCTATGACTGGCAACATTTGTGTGTGAGTTCAAAGTAACTTTCATCTCCTGAAACGTGATGTATGCAGAGATTCGAATGGGAATATGTTTTTGAACTTTCAAAATGATATTATTTATTAATATCGGGATGAATATTCACAATATCCTCATGTTCTCAGGTATTGTCCTGGAGGTCCAGATTCTGACTTTGAATACTCAACACAATCGTACACTGGGTATGAGGTAAATGAGTTTGCTCAGTCTTCACTGTTTGATACCATGGTTATGGCATGTGATGTTGTTGTATTGTGTCCTGTCGACAGTTTGAATAATGCTAATTCAAATTTTCTAGCCGACATCGATGCGAGCCATCAGAGCCCGGTATAACCCCTACTTGCAGACACGTCACAGAGTTGAACAGGTTTGTAGCTTGTAGTCTCTTCATGGTTTACTATAATCCCAAGATATAGGTGTATGTCACACACATATTCCAATCAATCTATGTGCTTTGGCGCTATTGTCCCACACCTATTGTAATATTGCTTGTTTTTATGGTGACAGCTGAAGCAGTTGGGTCATAGTGTAGACAAGGTAGAGTTTATTGTGATGGGCGGTACGTTTATGTCGCTATCTGAAGAGTACCGAGACTACTTCATCCGCAACCTTCACGATGCTCTGTCTGGCCACACCAGCAACAACGTCAGTGAGGCAGTCAGGTCAGTAACCATGGTAACGGTATCTTGGTAGGACACATGTCTCACCTGTCTGTATAGGACCTAGTGTCCAGAAATAGTCAATATTAACCTTTGTGGGTTGCACAAACTCTGTTTTGCAGATATTCTGAGAAAAGCAAGACAAAATGTATTGGAATAACGATAGAAACACGACCCGACTACTGTCTAAAGAAGCACCTCAGGTACAAGATTCATTTGTCTTTGCCATCTGCAATTGATATGACAATTGACCATTTTAAAGTATTAGTTTAAGATGTTCTTTGTTCGATTCAGTGACATGTTGAAGTACGGTTGTACTCGCCTGGAGATTGGAGTACAGAGTGTGTACGAGGATGTCGCCAGGGACACTAACAGGTTGGTTCTGATTGTGGATAAACACTGCGATATACCTCTCTTAAAGCAGTGGATATTTAGTATATCAGTAGGTTACTTACACAGTTGATTCACATGCTATTTCTACTGTGATTGTTCTGACACAATACTGAATTGACTACCCTGCAGGGGTCACACCGTACGAGCTGTCTGCGAGTCCTTCCAGATGTCAAAGGACGCAGGTTTCAAGGTCGTGGCGCACATGATGCCAGATTTACCGAATGTAGATCTGGAGCGTGACATAGAACAATTCATCGTATGTAATCCTTTCGGAATCAATAAGTGCTGAAATTAAATGGCCAATTGAGTATATGTCTACCGGTATGTAAAATAGAACATCAAAAATATTTTGTCATCATTTCAGTGTGTAACTGACAATGACAAACTAGACGCTTCCGGTCGCCTACGACCGCTTGGGTGTATCCCCCGTAGCCCTATCATCTCTGTTGCCCCAAATATATCACTGTCAAGTGTGAAAAACTAGAGCAAGGGCTAAAAAAGATTACCAGAGAAATGTTAAATCTCAAGTCACAACTGTTTTCTTTTCCCCACCAAAATTGCTGCACTGATTTTCCGAGGTTATTGAAGGTCGAATTCAAAATCCCCACTGAAATCTCTTTATATGAATTTCCATTTCGACATGTTTGATAAAATAACGAAAATACAGATAGATCAATCTTTTCACCTATTTATATTTAACTCAGAGTATTTTACAAACTTGGTTCCAAGTTGAAATTCAAAGTAAAATTTGACCAAAAATGCATTCCAAGATGACGAAATTGGAGCCAGATCAAACTTTTCGCCATGAGTTATATTTCAACTCATACTATGTGCCAAACTTGGTATTAAGTTGAAATTCAATGTAAAAGTTGACCAAAACTGCATTTCAAGATGACGAAATTGGAGCCAGATCGAACTTTTCATCATAAGTTATATTTTAACTCATAATATGTGCCAAACTTGGTTTCAAGTTGAAATTCAAACTAAAAATTGATCAAAACTGCATTTCAAGATGACGAAAATGGAGCCAGATCGAACTTTTCACCATAAGTTATATTTCGACCTTTAATATGTGCCAAACATGCTTTCAAGTTGAAATTCAAAGTAAAAGTTGACCAAAACTGCATTTCAAGATGACGAAATTGCAGCCAGATCAAATTTTTCACCATAAGTTATATTTTAACTCATAATTTGTGCCAAACATAGTCTCAAGTTGAAATTCAAAGTAAAAGTTGATCAATGTTTTCATAAAAAGCTATTGTGATCAATAATAGACTTAACTAGCAAGAAATAATGTTAACTTGTTTGGTCACAGCCATAAAATCTCTGCTGGACAAAGCCTTCACCTTGTTGAGCCCAATAATAAATATTTATTGTCTTAACTATTTTCATTATGGTCAATAATAGACTTAACATGTAAAAATAATGTTAACTTATTTGGTTACACCCAGAAATTTCTACCGGACAAAACCTTAACCTTGTTCAGCTTAACTTGTTGAGCCCAATAATAAATATTTCTTGTCTTGACTATCTTCATTGTGGTCAATAATAGACTTAACATGTAAAAATAATGTTAACTTATTCGGTTACACCCAGAAATTTCTACCGGACAAAACCTTAACCTTGTTAAGCTCAATAATAATTGTTTCTCATCTTAACTATTTTTTATTGAGGTCAATAATAGACTTAACTAGCAAAAAAAAAGTTAACTTATTTGGTTACAGACATAAAATGTCTACTGGACAGAATCTTCACCTTGTTGAGCCCAATAAGAAATATTTCTTGTCTTAACTATTTTTATTGTGGTCAATAATAGACTAAACTAGTAAAAATAATGTTAACTTATTCAGTACACCCATGAAATCTGTACCAGACATACTTTCACCTTGTTGAGCTTAATAATAAATATTCCTCATCTTAACTATTTTTATTGTGGTCAATAATAGACTTAACTATTTTTATTGTGGTCAATAATAGACTTAACTAGTGAAAATAATGTTAACTTATTCGGTTACACCAATGAAATTTGTACTGGACAAAACATTTACCTTGTTGAGGTTAATAATAAATATTTCTTGTCTTAACTATTTTTATTGTGGTCAATAATAGACTTAACTATTAAAAATAATGTCAACTTATTCAGTTACACCCATGAAATCTGTACTGGACAAAACCTTCACCTTGTTGAGCTTGTTCACTATTTTTTATTGTGGACAATAATAGACTTAACTAGTAAAACTAATGTTAACTTATTCAGTAATATTGTCCTGTTTTCACTGAAAACATCAGTTCTCCATTCTGAACAAGAAACCAGTGTCAATACCTTCCATTGTACAGGCTATTGGAATGATCGTACATGTCAAAATGGATATTTCAAAATTCTGTAATAAGTTAGGCTGTTAACATATTAATATTTATATGATCATTCTAAAAAACGATTGGTTTCGTGTGACAGCCCTTCCCAACAACACTTCCAAATATTATCGAGATTCGTCAAAAATTGCCATCTGTAGAGCGTTCACAAGCCATGTGTCTCAAACAGGCTGTTTTCAATGCAAAATGTGTCCCCAAACGACCAATTCCAGTTGCCATGGCAACCAAAATCGATTGGTGTCGGGATCTTACCATAATATATGTGCCTGCAAAAAATAATGGTGATCGGGTGAGAATTGCGGCCTGTAGCGCGTTCACAAGCCATGTGTCTCAAACAGGCTGTTTTCAATGCAAAATGTGTCCCCAAACGACCAATTCAGCTGCCACGGCAACCAAAATCGATTGGTGTCAGGATCTTACCATTATATATGTGCCTGCAAAAAATAATGGTGATCGGGTGAGAATTGCGGCCTGTAGCGCGTTCACAAGCCATGTGTCTCAAACAGGCTGTTTTCAATGCAAAATGTGTCCCCAAACGACCAATTCAGCTGCCACGGCAACCAAAATCGATTGGTGTCAGGATCTTACCATTATATATGTGCCTGCAAAAAATAATGGTGATCGGGTGAGAATTGCGGCCTGTAGCGCGTTCACAAGAAAATCTCTGCGGACGCGGACACGGACGCGGACGCGTACGACGAAGCCAAATCCATAGTATCCGCCGAACTTTGTTCGGGGGATACAAATATATAGCAAAATACATTATTTCTTCTGCAGGAATTTTTTGAAAATCCAGCTTTCCGAGCAGATGGCCTGAAGATTTACCCCACTCTGGTGATCAGAGGAACAGGTGCGTCTTTCTGTATCTGATACACAACTTACAGTGTATCAAATATAAGACAATAAGAGTTAACAATTTAGACCTGTGTGCAATAAGGTACATTTCCGTAGGGGTCAATAACAAAATGCATTCATGACAAAAATCAATTGATATTCGAAAACCTGACCGGTAATGTACAACAGTACTGACATTGCAGTGCATGAACAATCTCCCCAGAAGAGTGTATTGAATGCAATGTAGATCATTACAGACAGACGTGATGGTCTGGTGCAGGTAGCCCAATATTTCAACTTTCTCATTGCCCTGTGTCTTACGTCCTGTCCAGGCCTCTATGAGTTGTGGAAGACAGGTCGTTACAAAAGCTACCCTCCAAGTGTGCTAGTAGATCTGATTGCCCGAATCTTGGCTCTAGTTCCGCCCTGGACCCGCGTCTACAGAGTTCAAAGGTCAGTAGTTAGCAGTGTATGCTTTACTTGTCAACTCGTCTCACAATACTTAATTCCTTTGGTGGATGCCAATTCATGTTAAGGCAATGAAGGGATTTGGGTTTTGCTCATCCTTTTGAAAACCTATCCACCCTACACACTTTCCTTTGTATAGAGACATCCCAATGCCTCTAGTGACCTCTGGCGTGGAGCACGGGAACCTGCGAGAGCTGGCGTTGGCACGGATGAAGGACCTCGGCACACAGTGTCGCGACGTCCGGACCCGTGAGGTCGGCATCCAGGAGATCCATCACAAGGTCAAACCGTATGAGGTATGTATCAGTAGTAACTTATATCCTAGCGATGTGTATCAATGAAATACAGCGGGAGCAGTGGAATTTTGAGCTGTGTTTCCATGTGTTGCCTCCAGGCGGAGTTGATCCGGCGAGATTACACGGCTAACGGCGGATGGGAAACCTTTCTGTCGTATGAGGACCCTGAGCAAGATATCCTGATTGGGCTGCTGCGACTGCGGAAGTGTTCAGCGGACACGTTCAGACCAGAGCTCCGAGACGGCTGCTCTGTTGTACGAGAGCTTCATGTGTACGGCAGTGTTGTCCCTGTCCATGCTAGGGATCCTACCAAGTTCCAGCACCAGGCAAGGCCAAGAGAACCGCAACACTTACACCTCTTTAACAGTAGTGTACTGGTACATGTACGAGTTGGTGATTAGTTTGTAATTTTTGGCAAACAGGGCTTCGGTATGCTGTTGATGGAGGAAGCAGAAAGGATCGCAAGAGAGGAACACGGATCTAGCAAGATAGCTGTTATCTCTGGTAAGTATAGAATCTGTTGATTCCCATCCATTCGAAGTTGAACAACTGTAGTCATTTCAAGGCTAGAATTCGGCGAGAATCCGATAATCGATTCTTGCAAAATGGCCCTCGATTCTCGCAAAATATAATGCGAGAGCAGTATATTGAGAACAGGATTCTCACGAAATTTTACGAAAATCTAGAACTGCATTTTCCTCATTTATTTGATTTATTCTTCAGGTGTTGGAACCAGAAATTATTACAGGAAGATAGGGTATGAACTGGAAGGCCCATACATGACGAAGATGTTGTGACAAGATTCAAATTGTCTACAGTCCTGTAATACCGTGTTCATGATTTGTGTACAGCAGCAGAATGTATAAAATCTTCAGTGCGATAATATATTGTAAATCTCTGCGAGTTGTGTCATATTCATTTCCGAAGATAGTATGTTGATCACTGACTAATTATGGTTTTAGCAGAATTTTTTTTTTTTCTTCTTTTTTTTCTTCTTCCGCCGTTTTGGTTTCCGGACTATAATTAGGCATCCCGATTGAAAATCGGGAGGCCTTATGTTTTTGTCTGTTTTTTTTTTTTTTTTTTTTCTTTTTTTTTTTTTTTTTTTTTTTTTTCTTCCGCCGTTCGGTTTCCGGATCATAACTCTTGAACGCCTTGATCTATCTTTCCGAAATTTTCACAGCTCATCCGAAATACTTTGCTCCTAACCCCTATTGTTTTTCGTCGAGATCCGAAATCCAAGATGGCCGCTGGCGGCCATTTTGGAAAAAAAAATCGGGCGATTCCTGTCAATGTCATAATTTGATTCAGGCAATTTCCAGGAGAAAAAAATTTTTTGGGTGTATTTTTTTTTGGACTTAGAATTTTTCCCTCACCTGCCCCCATGCAGATGTAATACTGTGACTGAGCCATGCTACTGTATTCACTGACTGCAGCCTGCATGTCCAGCATGAGGCTAGGCTCTGCCCTCTCAGCCAGTGCAGTATATGAGAGCCCTGCTCAGTAATGCCTGTGATAAGGCAATACCCCCCCCCCCCCCCTCTCCCTCCCCCACCTCCACTGTCAGCCAGTCTAATCTGCATATGAATGTAGCAATGTATCAGTGACTTGTATGCACTGCCCCTCTTCCCCCCCCCTCCCCCCTCTCCTGTCCCCTCACCCCAGTTTACTGTACTAACACCAACAAGTTGGAACAATGCCCTCCTTCCCTTTCTAAAGAAAACAATAGGTGGTTATATAATGATGACCCAAACTGAAGATAACAGCTTTGAAGGTCTGCCTGGGCCTTGGTTGCCGGTCAATTGTTCATTGTATTCAGTTAAAACAGCACTGTGTTTATCTGGATGAAACTACATGCATTGTTTTGTTTTCTAGCTGTATTTCACATGCAGTGACCAAATTATCATTGTTTTACTTAGTCAGAACCCAGAATAATTTCCTTTTTGCTTGTATTATGAATGTCTGTCATGTCTGTACATTTAATACCTATTGAGATTAAAACAAATATCTGATGGACATTTGTCTAGTGAGCAACTGCTATAATTTGAACTCTCACTCCCACCTGTGTTCAATAATCCTGGTATATGTATTATAATAACAGTCAAGTTTCACCATTAGAAAAGAAAAGAAAAATTGGGGGATGCCACAAAGCCTATAGGCTTTTATGTCTAGTTTTAGATTGCCTTGATGGATCCTTATCAAATTTTCACCACTAGTCAGAAATGATATGTGGAAGAACCCTATTCTTTTTTAGCCGGCTCCGAGGTCCGTGAGGATGAAATCGAGGTTTTTGGTTTCCGGACGATAACTCGAAAAATATTCAGGCAATAGATGCAGAACTCTGCATGGAGGTTCATATACCACCAGGGAAGAACCCTATTGATTTTGGGATCAATCCATCAAATGACCTTTGACCTAGAGGTCAAAATATTTTTTTGCTGATTCATCCTCGAGGCTTCCTGCATATCTCAGAAACGATGCATCGTAGAGCGAAACGGACGTTATTTTCGGACTCTTCGCCCTAGACAAACATGTCTATGGGGTATTTTTTTTTTTGATTCGACTCCGAGGTCCGTGAGGTCCGTGAGGATGAAATCAAGGCCGATTATGAGACTTGGTTTCCGGACGATAACTCGAAAAATATTCAGGCAATAGTTGCAGAACTTTGCATGGAGGTTTATAATACCACCAGGGAAGAACCCTATCGATTTTGGGATTGATCCGTCAAACGACCTTTGACCTAGAGGTCGAAATAACTTTTTGCTGACTTGAGGCTTCCTGCATATCTCGGAAATGGTACGTCGTAGAGCGAAACGGACGATATTTTCGGACTCGTCGCCCTAGACAAAGATGTCTAAAGGGTATTATGGATGAACTTTGACCTTGACCCGAAATTTTTTGCCGAGTCGGCATTTTTCGTTTTCGTCGATATCTCGGAAACGGTGCGTCGTAGAGCGAAACGGACATTATTTTCGGACTCGTTGCCCTAGACAAACATGTCTAAAGGGTATTATGGATGAACTTTGACCTTGACCCGAAATTTTTTGGAAAGTTGGCATTTTTCATTTTCGTCGATATCTCGGAAACGGTGCGTCGTAGAGTGAGACGGACATTATTTTCGGACACGTCGCCCTAGACAAACATGTCTAAGGGGTATGATGGATGAACTTTGACCTTGACCCATAATTAAGGCATTTCGGCAGAAATGCCTTTATGGTTTTAGCAGAATTTTTTTTTTTTTTTTTTTTTTTTCTTTCTTTTTTTTTTTCTTCCGCCACTTTTGGTTTCCGGACGATAACTTTAGATTGCCTTGACGGATCCTCGTCAAATTTTCACCACAAGTCAGAAATGATATGTGGAAGAACCCTATTCTTTTTGAGCCGGATCCGAGGTCCGTGAGGATGAAATCAAGGCTAATTTTGAGACTTGGTTTCCGGACGATAACTGGAAAAATATTTACGCAATAGTTGCAGAACTCTGCATGGAGGTTCATATGCCACCAGGGAAGAACCCTATTGATTTTGGGATCGATCCGTCAAACGACCTTTGACCTAGAGGTCGAAATAATTTTTTGCTGATTCATCCTTGAGGCTTCCTGCATATCTCAGAAACCGTGCGTCGTAGAGCGAAACGGACGTTATTTTCGGACTCGTCGCCCTAGACAAACATCTCTAGGGTGTATTACTTTTTTTGATCCGGCTCCGAGGTCCGTGAGGTCCTTTAGGATGAAATCGAGGCTGATCTTGAAACTTGGTTTCCGGACGATAATTCGAAAAATATTCAGGCAATAGTTGCAGAATTTTGCACGGAGGTTTATGGACTCGTCGCCCTAGACTAACATGTCTAGATGGTATTATGGATGAACTTTGACCTTGACCCGAAATTTTTTTGCCGTGTCGGCATTTTTCGTTTTCGTCGATATCTCGGAAACGGTGCTTCGTAGAGCGAAACGGACGTTATTTTCAGAATCGTCGCCCTAGACAAACATGTCAAAGGGGTATTATGGATGAAGATTGACCTTGACCCAATTTTTTTTTGCCGAGTCGGCATTTTTCGTTTTCGTCGATATCTCGGAAACGGTGCGTCGTAGAGCGAAACGGACGTTATTTTCAGACTCGTCGCCCTAGACTAACATGTCTAAGGGGTATTATTGATGAACTTTGACCTTGACCCGAAATTTTTTTGCCGAGTCGGCATTTTTCGTTTTCGTCGATATCTCGGAAACGGTGTGTCGTAGAGCGAAACGGACGTTATTTTCGGACTCGTCGCCCTAGACAAACATGTCTAAGGGGTATTATGGATGAACTTTGACCTTGACCCGAAAATTTTTTGCCGAGTCGGCATTTTTCGTTTTCGTCGATATCTCGGAAACGGTGTGTCGTAGAGCGAAACGGACGTTATTTTCGGACTCGTCGCCCTAGACAAACATGTCTGAGGGGTATTATGGATGAACTTTGACCTTGACCCGAAATTTTTTTGCCGAGTCGGCATTTTTCGTTTTCGTCGATATCTAGTATATATTATAAATTAATCATCACACCGAAATGCCTCCAAGGCATCTTTAGGCCTTGACGTCTAGTTTTTTTGCCGAGTCAGCATTTTTCTGTTTTGTCGATATCTCGGAAACGGTGCATCGTAGAGCGAAACGGACGTTATTTTCGGACTCGTCGCCCTAGACAAACATCTCTTAAAGGTATTATGGATGAACTTTGACCTCGACCCGAAATTTTTTTGCCGACTCGGCATTTTTCGTTTTCGTCGATATCTTGGAAACGGTGCGTCGTAGAGCGAAACGGACGTTATTTTCGGACTCGTCGCCCTAGACAAACATGTCTTAAAGGTATTATGGATGAACTTTGACCTTGACCCGAAATTTTTTATCGGAGTCGGCATTTTTCGTTTTCGTCGATATCTCGGAAACGGTGCGTCGTAGAGTGAAACGGACGTTATTTTCGGACTCGTCGCCCTAGACAAACATGTCTTAAAGGTATTATGGATGAACTTTGACCTTGACCCGAAATTTTTTATCGGAGTCGGCATTTTTCGTTTTCGTCGATATCTCGGAAACGGTGCGTCGTAGAGCGAAACGGACGTTATTTTTGGACTCGTCGCCCTAGACAAACATGTCTAAGGGGTTTTGTGGATGAACTTTGACCTTGACCTGAAATTTTTTTGCTGAGTCGGCATTTTTCGTTTTCGTCGATATCTCCGAAAACGGTGCGTCGTAGAGCGAACCGGACGTTATTTTCGGACTCGTCGCCCTAGACCAACATGTCTTAAAGTTATTATGGATGAATTTTGACCTTGACCCAAATTTTTTTTGCCGAGTCGGCATTTTTCGTTCTCGTCGATATCTTTAAAACAAACATGTCTTAAAGACCTAGTAGCATGCTGATGAAAGTGCTTTTCGTTTAGTCTATTAGGAATAGTTTTCAATAAAGTCGAACGAATTTTACAAATACGATCAATTGGTTTCGAGATATTGAATCAAATAGTCACTCCTTCCGTAAATTGCCGAAGATTTTGGTCCTGATTCTAGAGTGGGTCACGTGGTTGGTGACATCAGTTGAGGCAGAACTGAAAGTACATGTAGCCAACAAGGTAAACTGCATGTCGCATATTCATTCCCCTGGTGTATGTTTGGTGCATTTCTTGTATTGATATTTGGAATCAGTACTATTTATTCACCCAGAACAGAGCTTTGTTGAACTGCAAGAGGTCCAGTATTTGCTGGTTTTAGCGTGTTTTCTGTTGAGTCTCATGCATTTTGGAGAGATTTTCCATCTGTGAGCTGGCCAACAAATTATGTATTTTACGTTTTTGGCAAGCCATCAAAGCACATTTTGCCTCAAATGACGTCACGATTACGGAAACTGCCGAAGCTAGTTTCTTCATGGGCATGAGGCGATTGTAATACTGGCTCAATATACTCGATTGCATGTCGCTGTTATTAGTTACCAATGAACGCGAGCAACTTTTTTATCATTTAATTTCCACAATGTCTTTATGTGAACAGGAATGAAACCATATAATGGTACCTTGCTACTATGACTTTAAATGTATTTTGGATGAACTTTAATTTTGACCCGAAATTTTTTTGCCGAGTCAGCATTTTTCGTTATCGTCGATATCTCAGAAACGGTGCGCCGTAGAGCGAAACGGACGTTATTTTTGGACTCGTCAACCTAGACAAACATGCCGGGGGGGGGGGGGGGGTATGATGGATGAACTTTGACCTTGACCCGAAATTTTTTTCGCTGAGTCGACATTTTTCATTTTTGTCAATATCTAGCAAACGGTGTGTCATAGGGCCCATGGCAAACATGTTTTAAATATTACGAATTAGTCCTAACACCGAAATGCCTCCAAGGCATCTTTAGGCCTTGACGTCTAGTTTACTATTCAAATCTTAGGTTGGGACAAACAGAAACAACAAAATAAACAAGACAAACAGAAACAACAATAGTCAATAAGGTTTTTTTTGTAATTTTATTTTACTATCAAAACACTGTACAATGTCCACACATAGCTGAACCCAAGCAATATACATTTACTTTATTAAAAGCATCCATACAACTACCCACAACTGTGGCCGACCTGTCCAAATCACAAGGTACAAATAAATCTCCCCCTCATAGATATCCAGACGTGAACATAAGCAATTGGGGGACTTTGCCACACAACAGATGCTTACGTTATGTTCAGACTCCATATCAAAATAACCCAACTATTTACACAATCCGCAATATGACAACTTTACAGGAATGTCTAGTGAACCTATATATGTATAATATGTGTATACGTGCATGTGCAGTCAAGATACCTTCACTACATCACAAACAACATAACTGAAGCATGAAAGACAAAAACAGTTGGGAGTTACCATAAATATTCTTCAGGACATCTTACAAAAGCACATCACTCCTGTCTTTATATTAACAAAACAATTTTAGATTGTATGATGGATGTGCAAAAAATGAAAATATCTCAATCACGCACCACAAAGTTTCCTCACGTGTACCCGCTTACAATAAGGTGTACTTTCAATGTTCTGGTTTTCAAGGGACAAATCTTGTGACATTTATGTTTGGACTTGTATCAACCCAAGTATCATCATGGCAAGCACTGTAATAAGCCATACGAGCCATATTTGTGTCTATAAGAACTATCACAACTCTTACTCCTCTAAAAACACACATACTTGCAGTCATCTCGTAGCTCAGTGCCAACTGTAGCAACATTCATCACGCTACTTGTGATTGTTTCGTAAGCATGATTCAAACAATAAGGCGAAGAAACTAGAAAGGGATTGCATTATGTGTACAATTTATAATTGACCTCGTCTCATCACTGAAAGATGGCAATTATCAGAAAACTTGTCTCATCATTGGATAAATTATGATCTCGCAAAAAGCATATTACATCGTTATTTACATATATACTGGATAGAAAAAAGATAATGTCAGCTTTGAGCTGCACGAAGAAAAGCTACCGTTCAGTCGCCACAGATCTAGCGCACAGATACACCCACTCTGTCTGCATGTGATGGGATGAGTTTCCTAGATGTACGGCGACATCGCTTAGTCTATCTTGATGGCGCTGTAGATCTTGCTAATGAAGAAGTAGGCGGCGTAGAAGCCGATTGTTCCAGTGGTCAGCCAGAAAGTTACGACCATCAGCATGGTGTAGCCGAAGTACAAGAGCGTGGGGATGAACTCTGTGATCTCCAACTGTGGGTCGCAACAAACATGAGGACTGTCAGTCATGTCACGTTCTTACCCCACGTTACAATCTCATGTTTGAGTATAAGGGAATATTTGTTTCAGTTATAAATCCTTGATGTTATGAGAACTTCTCAAAATGAACAACGCTCACCTTTGTGACGAAGTAGAATATAGAATATGCAAAGACGTAGACAGCAGAGCCGCCCGAGATGATGAAGGAACGCCACCACCAGTGGTAGTCCTGGAACAGTACAAACTCAGGGGTCAGGACAGTCTCAAAGCATCTATCACATACACAACTAGACACTCGCCGCCAACACCACCGGGGTATTACAGAAAGTTGTGGCCCCAACATGTGAATGATGGAATATCTTATTGCTCAGCCAGTGTGATTTAGGCAGTGGCAGTCAAGTTTCACACCTTAAAATTACGTGTAAAATTGTGATGATCCCAACTCCATACAGTACTTCAAGTAACCTTGTTCAGGGGACACACTATTTTCAGAACGTATTATCCAATAGGACATTGACTAAGACATGACATGTACAAGCACACAATCACAAGCAGCAAGCGTGTCGTACCTCCCCACAGAGCTGGAAGTAGACCATGACGATGGAGATCTGAGAACACGAGATGATCAGGATGATGAAGACCAGGAACAGGAAACCAAACAGGTAGTAGAACTGGTTCTCCCAGATGGCCTGCACACGGACAAAATCATATGTATGAAATCTAGTGGCAAACATTTATTTACTCGACCATCTGTGCAGATCTTTTTTCTTGAACATCTTTCTGAACAAGTTTTACTGTGTCTGACAGAGACGAAAGATGAGATGAATATCACCGTATTTCGACCATGCCCTCACCGTGAAGATGAAGAACAGTTCGATGAACATTGCTCCGAAGGGCAGGATTCCAGCCATCAGAGTCCTGTAACAGACCACACACAATCCAATCAGTCAGGAAAATCTGGTCTGATCAAGTATATACATGTAGTTCATGATATATCACACAGTAATATCCATCCATGTGTTGCTGTTTGAAGAATAATCTCACTATTACTACTCGAGGCATTACCACACCATAACAATATATCATACACATAAAATACTTTTGGTTTGTTCATTTTTTAAAGACCAGATCATGGAGGTCCATGAGTGTCTGACTTACGCAAAAGCAGGGTTCAGATACCACATCTGTTCTGGAACCTGGCGTGGGATCTGGTTGGTGCGCACTGGGTGCTCATACGGCTAAAAAACAAACAATACAACTTTCTGTAATACTCAACGTTCATCCAGATAATATTCTTCTCAAGGCACAAGTTCTAATTCCCTTTTCAGCAGGCAGATTGCGTGCATACATCACTGGTGTTCAGGACCAGACCTGTTTTCTGTAGCCGAAGTAGTATCCAAGCATGACAAGTGGCAGGGAGATCCCCATCCACATACAAACCAGCGCCAACATCGTGGTGAACGGCACCTGAAAAACACGAACACTGTAATATTGCATCTACTGGAGTAGGACCCATTGGTTGAATTCATCCCACACAGACATGCTGCTCAAATGCCACCACTTGGTAAAAACAACGGCACACATACAGTATCGTGAAAGTTGCGAGAACAATATATATTCATTTAGGTGAACGTACCGCTCCAGACGAGTGTTTGCCAAGGATGAACATGTTCAAAATAAACCCTGTTCCGAACATGATGGCAGGATACAACATAGCCGTCTGGAAGACAAGGAAAACATACAATAACCACATGATAACCACAACAATTTTAATGGTTAAATATTTTACTTTGAAGTACTTATACATAACCCAGTATACTTCTTTATTCCATAATTATTACCGTGTGTCAAATTGTTTTACATGATACATATTTTATTCAATTACCACTTTGTTACAGTTAGGTACATCCATAATTACTGTGTACCATATATTCATTGCATTACTATTATGACTGGTCTAAGTACAGTTATGAGGTGACAGTTACCAAGAAGGCTGCTTTCTTCCACTGCAGCCCTCTCATGGTCTTGTAGAGACGGGCCGAGAAGTAGCCAGCAATCAGTCTAGTAGAAAACAAATACGGCAACAAATAGAACTGTCAATGGCAACAACTGGACACTATGACCATGGCTGCTGACGAGTGAGAGAAAGTGGAGAGGAAGCAGTGACTCCACAACCGGGACTCACCCCATGAAGACAAAGAGGAAGATGGCTGCAGTCATCAGAGCTCCCCTTGACGCAGGTGACAACATTCCCAGCATAGCGAACACTGCAAACACACACACAGGACACAGGTACGATTACTGTAATACAGCATATATGAGGAGTGCTGACTGTCCTGGTGACAATGCCAGCTGTTGACATACCAATGACGATGAACGTGGCACAGAAGAGCTGGAGCCCGGAGCCGATGAGAGCCGCGAGCAGGCGAGGGTATCGAGGGGGTCGGAACACGTCACCGTGGACGAGCTTCCAGCCCGTCTCCTCCAGAGTCTCGTCCTGGGAGAAACATGGCAGAAAACATCGTACACACAATACGACAAACTAGCTACAAACGACACAAACACTGCACCAAAACACAATGGTGTTTGTTTAGGTAATGTTTTTGTCAAAATCTCTCTGCTTGTTCATTTACATGTGTACTATGTCTCAGAGTTACTCAACACAGAGAAACACAAACCTCCTCGTCCATTTTGTTGTATTTGGCGATGTCTCGACGCAAGGTTCTCACAATGATCATGGTCAGGATACCTGGAAAAAAAAAATCACTTGTTTTACGGTACTGCAAACTATAACACATGCTGGCTGAATATGTACATTAACCTGGAAATCAGTCTTTGATCTTCTCAATTTTTACCAGTACTAAACTTGTACCATAGAAACGTTCCTTAGATACTGGCCTTGAAAGACTTATCGACAGTAAGCCCTGTATACATATGACATACAATACAGAACAGCAGCAGCGGTTCGTAAGATGTGATTTGGCTTTCTATTTACCGGCGAGGAAGAAGACTACAACCACAGAGTTGATGATGGAGAACCAATGGATCTGCACGTCACTCATAGCGAGATACGTGTCCCAGCGGGATGCCCATCGAATCTCACTCTTCTCCCACGTCACCTCATACGTGAACATCACCTTCGTGGAGCCTGGAACAGAGAAAGGTTCAGTTACACCACTCTGTGTCAATCATCATGAGGTGATGGGTACAGAGTTTGAACAGTGCGACTGCCAGATTTGTCATTGTATGTGACCTAAAATGCAAAAGTTAGTCCAATATTCGATTGGGGATGAGAAGTACATCTAACTACAGCAGCAGGATTAGCATGATAACTAGCTGAATTTGAGTATTATCAGCTGAAGTAACTTACTTTCCTCAGAGATCTGCTGAGAGCCGACCCCACTCTTAGACAACTCGCAGCTGTTTCCTTTCACCTTCAGGTCACCATACCGGATGCTGTAATACAACACACAGACCATCATTACCACATACAACCATATATAATAATTTCCATTGTGCGTATTCCTCTGACAAGGTTCACAGCTCAGAATCTGTGTACAAGTGTTTCACTTACCTCATAGGCTCCACTTCAAAGCCAACAACTCGATAAATCTCACTGCAAAAAAACAACAACAACATTTAGCTGCAAACTCACATTTCTTTTCTACTCCCCTCCCCCACTCCTCCCTCAAGCAATTATTACTCGAACAAACTCCACACATTATAAGATTAACATGATGCAACAAATCTTCATCTTTCAGCACTTGTCAACTTACTCATTCTCTGTGTGATATTTCAGGATCAGTTTCAAGTGGTTGTTGAGGTAGGCCTGCAAACAGAAACATTATGATACAAATCAAAAACAATCATTATGACACGAATCAACTGGCAACACCAGGGAATGAGTGGAATAATCCCGCTCCACTGTCCTTGACCTAGAACCTCGTACCTTGCCCTCCTTGACAAAGCCAAGCTTGTATCCGTGCTCGTACTGGTTCTCACCCGAGTCCAGTAACTCAAACTTGGTAGCACACGGCAGGTTGTCTGAAATACTGGAACAGATAGAATGGTTTTGTACGTAACACTTCCAACTTGGCACATAAATTGCAACTCATGTCATAATGGTCATATCATGTGAATCACACCGTTTATCACTGGAATGCTACACCGAGGCAACTACTACTATTGAATTTCACAAGTTTGAAAAATATTGTGATCATTGTCATTGACAATATACATGATATATGTAGCAACTAGTAGGTGGTATACCTAGTAAGTGGTATACATAGAAGGTGGTATACCTAGTAGGTGGCATACATGGTCACTTACAGGTGGACATTGTAGCCCTGTTTAATACGCTGAGCAACCAGCTGAGATTCTTTCTCGTTAAATGTGCTGCCTTCCTCCTCGTTACACAGAACTGTGCAGCCTTGCGGTGAGTTCATGTGAACCTGCAACAGATGATGCACATAGCAAGCATGACATGACCATACACGTGAAACGGTCAATATACTACATACCCATTCACCAATACATTACAAACATGTCTTTCATTGATATATGTTTTGTCATTCACCTAGCTAATCACGTCTGTAGCTAATTTCACCTAGCAAACCTCATGAAAACTGCATTAAAGGTCACATCAGATGTTTCTATTAGAACTCTACATTACCCTGAGGCTGTGAATAAGTCCCTCAGTAATTGTATTGGATATTGTCCTGACTTCCTTTAATCAAGGAGTGATCAATACTGAGCCCAGCTGTGCCACAGCACATTGTCATTATATGCAATGTATAGCTGGGGATGTGACATGGGGATCAGTAGATCTTTTACATTCAATCTAAGCAAATACATGTACTGTCTCAATCTTGTATGTATGTAATGTACTTTATTCAGAAACAATCACATACATACATGTCCATTTGAATACTTTACTCAAAGACATTGTGTGTCCCAATTGGCTTTCTTGTAGAACAAAACATTAATCCTTTACATGCAAGATAACAGATATGTAAGACAAAGATACACTCTTTCAACACTTTAGTTATTTACATTAGAATTGAAAACATATTCCCAGTGCTCCAAGTGGTCATTAGATTGTTGTGCATGCAATAACGCAGCAGAGGCTTGGGAATGAGATAGATGCCACAGGTCTTACCTCGTAGGGTGTGTTCACAATTCTGTCTCCCCTCAGCACCTCACCTTTTGAAATTGAAAATGTTTAGAAAAGTGAGTACTGTTCATATCACACATGAACATGATAAATGAGATTGAGAATGAGTATCAAATGCTTTAGTATCTACATGATCTATGACATGCTACATATGGCTTCACTCTTCTCAACCTACCTAAGTTCTCTGGTTTGTAAATGATCTTGTCAGACTTGGGTCGACAAAATGGCAGGGAATAATACTCGTAGGGTAGCTGAGCCTTAACACTGGTCAACTTCACAGCCTGGATAAGATCAAAAGTTTACAAACTCAGGAATGTCAATTACAGACAAGTTAACATATCGTATCGCTTTGAACTACCAGCAAACAATTAATTTTTTCTTAAAAAAGCCTAAATTCCTTTAGTTACCCTGATTTCCACCAAGTCTCCTTGTTTGAAATCCTTGGGAGCTACTCCTGGTACGTAAAATCCATGTGTTGACGACAGAACCAGAGACAGCAAAACATATCCGAGATTCTCCATCTGTGCACAAACACATGCAAAATAAAATATTGGTAAAGGGATATTGGTCATATTGTCACATGCAGCTCACAAAGTACTAGGAGTTTTGTTAATATCACTCCATTCCAGAATTCATTCTTGAATCCGGTTTGTTTTAATGCAATGGCCTGTGAACATGGTGAACAGATAGAGTTCCCATCAGTTCTATTTGCTTAATGCTAGAAACCTGCAGATGAATGACTTTCATTGATAATAATTACCATCAGTTTGTCTGTATATTTTTGCATCAATTCTGTACTTTGTATGTACATGTATGTGTGGATAAAATAATGGAATTCATGTAGCTATGTGTATATGTCTTAACAGGTTCGGATTCTTCAATAGAACATCATCGGATGCATGACGATTCACTGATTTTCAGCAATTATGAAATTTACAACCATCAAACTCATCAGAAAACATTTGAGCCCGACAAAGTTTGTTATAGTGAATACAGCATATCTTGGGAATAATCGGTGAAGCTGGTGATATGCTATTCACCTGATCCATCACATTGTTCCTTTGGATTTTATTCTATTTGTGAACAATGAGTGAATCTTAAATATCGATTGGCAGATATTTAATTGAGACAAGTGAGTTTAAATTTTGGTGATTAAATATTTTCGCCAGAACAATCTTGAACCTTGCCAGAAGGAAATTGAATAGTACTCTGAATTACTATCGATTCTAAGCCCCTTTTTCCTGTACTGGAAGATTTTTAGGCAAGGACATGGTATATAGTTGGTAATGGTATCTTTGTGAAAATTTGATGTTCAATTTGACGCTAATCGCTCATAATTTTGTCTAATGAACTAGCATCTGCTGAATCGCTCATAGTTTTGTCTAATGAACTAGTATCTGCCAAATCGCTCATAGTTTTGTCCAATGAACTAGCATCTGCCAAACATTATCTAAATTTCGAGCACACAAAACACAGTCATTACATTCTTGTGATTTTACTAGTGTTTATCGCAAAGTTTCAAGACAAAAACAATATCTTTATTCGTTCTCGGGTACGGGTAATGAAACCGGGTAATTGTATGACCCCGACCCGCCTTGAATTCAGGTACCCGTCGAGTCGTCAGGGCTCTAGTAAATCGAAAAGAAACCAAACTTAGTGGCCACGCCCTCCAACTGGGGAGAATGAATGAGTACCAACCGATGACGTCATTATTTTGAGAATGCCTAGAGCAATGGAACACTTCCACCATGCCAGCATCTTTGGTTCCAGTGGAGAAAAACGCCTGTTGAAGCTTCTCTTAAAACAATGACGTCACTTGAATACTTGTGATGGTTAGTAAACCGTTACACATTGTACATCGAGTACTCGGTTACGAAAATCTCTAGTCGTATTAGCCCTCATCACTAGATCTAATACTGCAACGGCAGTAAGCCCAAACTGGACCACTAACTTTACAGTTGTCGAGTTGAAGGTCAGGTCCGTCATTTAAGTTGAGTGCACACTCAGGAAAAGAACCAGTCTTCGAGTCGCCGATGGCATACCGCCATAGCCTTGGCATAGGCAGAGTCTAGTACAGTTTAATGACACACCTTCACTGGTTTCAACAAGTTCAGACCTTTTTTGCCCGAAAAAGTCTAGGTCAAATGCATCGACTGATTCTAAGTTTCTCCCCCACTTCTGAACATTCAAGAAATATATAGGCCATAAGAAACCTGGCAACACTATTTTAATCTCATGCAATCGTATAACAAACCTTGTGTTTTATGAGTGAATTCCTGTCAAAATATGAAGATTATTGTCATTTCTCCATAACGTGGAGCCGGAAGTGACGTTTAACTTTTTGGTACTGTATTGAATAGGGACCATTTGGTTATTTTGTTAAATCCTTCTGATGGGACTTCTACATTCTGTTGTCCACCACATAGGTCTAATATTATTTTAAAATATGGGGCTCGGTTGAGTGCAACATCACATTAGCGTCACTTCGGAAAATTATATGGTACGGGTGAAGCCGAGTGCCATATAATTTTCAGAAGTACCATTAAAAGTGATATTGTACGAAACCTAGCCCCCATATTTGTTTTATTATACGATTTCTCAAGTTTCAAAAATAAAATATCATTATGAATATCTCATTTAAAGCAGCTATGCTAACTTCTATACTATATCGCTTTTGCATCGGACCCGTGGAAAGTCATATTGGGCTGCTCAAGAGACCCATATAAGATTTCGCGGGTCACCTGCAAAAATACGTAAATTTATGGGAGCTCACGTGACGATGTTTCGATCAATCAGCGTGCGGTAAACACCAACGTCGTATAATAAATATATTTACTGTCGTCGGAGCCGGGGGTGGAGTATGATTGCCTTACCCACCCAGGTACCCCCCCCCCCTCCCCTCCAGTATTTGGCGTAATTTTGGGGCATTAAACTACAGATCAGCCAATACGGCTCTAAAAACTTATATATGTGGCGATTTTGCCGAAATATTGCGACAGGAGTTTGGTTTTTCAAACACTATTCTTGTTTTGGCCGCCTCAAGTTCGAAGCTGGTGTGAAACCTAGTGACGCACTGTCTCTGCTCTTGCCACTATACTGTAACAATGGTCTGACGTCAAGCCCTTGCTCTCGTGCACTGCTAGCTATATAAGCTGGCAGCCCGTTTTGCTTACTCAGAGTTGTCTCAGAGCAGTCAAAACGAGAGGACGGCGGCGAGAGGACGAAGGGGGCTGATTCAATACACGGGCGCACGCCCCGTGGAACTGTACTCTCGCCCTGGGATGATGCAACACAAGCTCTGGCAGACGCGGTCAGGTTGTCTGGGGTTCTATCCCCCCGGTAGGGCCGTCAGCGAAGCCAGCCAGGAACTCGCCCACGTGCGCGGGTTCCAGACGCCATGCCCATGGCATTCCAGGCTCGTCACATCGGGCTACAGTAATGTATGAAGGCCGGACTTGTTCAGCGGACTGTTACCTGGTTATAGTTAGGTTTCACGGCGCCCGCTGTGACCGTGCCACAGTGCGAAGCGCTTGCGCCCTCATTAGTGGGTATTAAACGTTGCATACATGTATATAGTTTCCATTTCCAAAAGATTTTTTTTTATTAAATGAAAATTTATATGTCTCAGAAACTCATGGACTATGCGTAATGGATGGGACACCCGAAAACGAGTTCCAAGTTCCAAGTTCCAAGTTCCGAGTTCCAAGTTCCAAGTTCCAAGTTCCGAGTTCCAAGTTCCAAGTTCCGAGTTCCAAGTTCCAAGTTCCGAGTTCCAAGTTCCAAGTTCCGCGTTTAAAGTTCTAAGAAAAAGGTGTTGTCGGTGTCCAGTCAGTACCGTAAAACTTCTAATAAACGCCCGGGCGTCTATTGATTTCAGTTACACTCTATACCCAGCGTCTATTAGAACCCGGCGTTTATTGATTTCAGTCGTTGTCTGGAACCGGCGTTTATTGGAATTGGCGAGGCCTGTGTTACGATATGACAAATCGGACGACAGTTTAGATATTGAAAGCTGGAAATTCCCGACTGGGACACGTTGACGTTGTCGATATTAGTATCTATACGTTGCTATGTTACACAATATACGTAGACCCGGCGTCTATTAGAACCCGGCGTCTATTAAATTCAGTACCGTAAAACTTCTAATAGACGCCGGGTTTCTAATAGACGCTGGGTTCTAATAGACGCCGGGGGTTCAGGTATACTGAAATTAATAGACGCCGGGTTCTGATAGACGCCGGGTCTAACTACATTGTGTAACATAGCAACGTAAAGATACTAATAAAGGCCTGGTAGAGAAGAAATATTTCTATAGTTATTGATACCATAGAAACGACAATAGAATACATCGCTGCATATGTGCTGTAGAACAAACAGATACTAGATCAACGTCAACGCGTCCCAGTCGATAATTTCCAGCTTGTAAAATCTAAACTGTCATCCAATTATCGTAACACAGGCCTCGCCAATTACAATAAACGCCGCCGGGTCCAGACAACGACTGAAATCAATAAACGCCGGGTTCTAATAGACGCAGGGTCTAGAGTGTAACTGGAATCAATAGACGCCCGGGCGTCTATTAGAAGTTTTACGGTATACCTGAACCCCCGGCGTCTATTAGAACCCGGCGTCTATTAGATGTTTTATAGTATTTCTACACATGCCACGCTTTTTCAGGAGTTCTTTGAACATTGAGTCTAAAAGTTGCAGAGATGAGGGATCATGGCGTCAGTTTGAAGGCGCAACACCACTATATGTTACACGTTCGAATAAATGATAAATATCAACTTTTTCTATTTAATATTTGTTCAGTCATCCACAGCATAGTTCGTTGCCACGTTGGTGATGCCTGAACAATTATTTAATGAAAGAAATTGACAAGATCCGATTTTATTCTGTCATAATGCATTAAGTATTATTTTCATTCCCCTTTGTTTTCAATTTTCCCATCAATTGTATTTAATTTCAATTGTATTTAATTTTGTGAATGTAAAATATAGAAATGATATGAAAATACATTTGAACTAAATAGAATTGAACGAGAAACACACCCAAATCCGCAAATTACTATCCGAAATTTCAAATCATACCCGCGTGGCACTCTGAGGTCCGCGCGTACCAGGCATCAGCTTGGAAGGTTAAATTTCGACTTTGTGATATTGAAAGGTGGCACAAGAAAGTGATTTAATGAGTTGGAGAGACCCGATGCAGAAATATAAAAACGATAACTGCACTTTCTTGGGACTTTAAATGCGGAACTTGGAACTTGGAACTCGGAACTTGGAACTTGGAACTCGGAACTTGAAACTCGGAACTTGGAACTTGAAACTCGTTTTCGGGTGTCCCGTAATGGATCTACTGAGAGAATCATCATGGTTATCTTGTAGGTGAAACAGAACAAGAATAACAACAAAGTCGTCCGAGGTTTTCCAAAGCTGCCTCAACTAGTGTGGCGATTTTGCCCGAAGATCGCGGCAGGAGATTCTTTGCTAAACACCTCTCTTGTTTTGGACGCTTCGTGTTCGAAGCACGTGCGTTGCATGGCAACGCTCTCTAATTCTCTAACTCTACTCTACTGAAACAATGGCTTTTACGTCATCCCTGGTCTCTCGTGCTTTGGGGTTATAAATACTCACAAGCTGTTTGGCATGCTCGGAGTTGTTTCAGATTAGCAAGGCAAGAGGACGACGGGTGAGCTCAGCCATGAGCTCCTTGTCCCTTCTCAGCTAGGGGGCCCCCAAGGCCCCAGGGATGATTTCCAATCGGGGGCCCAGGGATGATGCAACACAGGCTCTGGCAGACGCGGTCAGGTTGTCTGGGGTTCTATCCCCCCGGTAGGGCCGTCAGCGAAGCCAGCCAGGAACTCGCCCACGTGCGCGGGTTCCAGACGCCATGCCCATGGCATTCCAGGCTCGTCACATCGGGCTACAGTAATGTATGAAGGCCGGACTTGTTCAGCGGACTGTTACCTGGTTATAGTTAGGTTTCACGGCGCCCGCTGTGACCGTGCCACAGTGCGAAGCGCTTGCGCCCTCATTAGTGGGTATTAAACGTTGCATACATGTATATAGTTTCCATTTCCAAAAGATTTTTTTTTATTAAATGAAAATTTATATGTCTCAGAAACTCATGGACTATGCGTAATGGATCTACTGAGAGAATCATCATGGTTATCTTGTAGGTGAAACAGAACAAGAGTAACAACAAAGTCGTCCGACCAATGTCCGAATTGACAAATACATGTAGATCTACTATAGTGCCGACTTGGCCTGCTGTTTGTTTTCAGTCAGTGTGATGATATAAACCAGTAAATATAAAACTTCAACCTAGACGTTCCTTCCACGTTATGCCGACTGTTTTAGGACTGACGGCAGGTTACGTTTTTCAAGATGATGTTCTCTTTGACAACATTTATGCACCTTTCTAGCCGTTCCCGTTCTGCCGTAAAATCTTAACGTCCATGATGATAATGTTCATGTAAGTTTTGTAGTCAATGGTCCAGCTTCCTGTGAAAGAGCAACTGGTCGGCTCAGACTACCGTATCCCGTACTTGAACTCTGATCTTCATAGAGGTGTTCATGCATTGTCCCATCAGCCAGAGATCCTGGACACTTTCTAAGAACAGTTTTCAGAGCAGTGATGATGGCCGCACGTTATCAAACGCTTTTTTATGTCTAAGGCAGCGGCATACGTGGGAGGTACAGGTCAGCTCTGTCCTCGTGAATCCGAACTGCAATGAAGCTTGATGTTCTTTCAGTCGGTCCTACTCTGCCAAGTAACTTTTGTTCGAGTGTCGGTGTGTGTATGTGTGTATTATCTGGATGAAGCACGATTGATATGCAGCCTATATGTTAAATATTTACTGACAGAATCCAACTTCTGAATTAAAGTGACATTAGGATAAGTTCTAGATTTTACTATACAGTTCTGAAAGAATGGTGAAAACACATTAGCTATATATATATATATGCACTTGATTTGTCCAACAGTGAGTTTTTTAGTGGTGACCGTTTGAACTTGTTTACATTACCGTCATTCTCGGTGCTTTGTATCCCTTGATACAGCACGATTCCATCTTATACACCTGTTATATAGCGTAAACCAGGTCAGATTAGAGGCAACTCTGAATGGCGCACAAAACAAAAGAAAACCGGCTGCTGGTACTGTAAAATGTTTGATTTATCCAACTAATTCAACACAATTTGATTTGTAACCGATTTTTCTTCCCAATGCTTCCCAATCCCAAACATTTCTTCCCAATGCAATTTTAAAGCTTATAATGCTAGGATTGATCTCTACAATTTTTCAACTCACAAAGGAGAATGTCCCATGGATCATTATGGATTTTACTGCATGTCATTATCTCGAATAGTCCATGATGACATTTGTGGATATCTCTGACTTCCACATTCAAGCCCTACTGGGTAATTATTATAAAGAGCAATCATGACCTCACAACAGCGAAATAAAGAAATTATAAATGACCTCACAACAACGAAACAAAAAAATAAATAACACAAAACATATAACATTTCAATATAATTATCAGCTTAATGTAGGTATATGCAACACATGTCATGTTCAGCTTGGAACATAATTCCTATCTCGAGTTACATGAGTTGGTTACAATTCCATGTATATGCCATAGCAACCTGTCTGTATGTCATGAAATTCACATGACAGCATCAGCGAGCGTTCACCTCATTCATGCCATATACAGGGAACATCAACTCATATATATGTTTATATGCCATATTTCTGAATGAGTGTATATTCGTCTGAAAGAAAATACTGCTGGGAAATAATGACCCAGTTTTCAAGGCAGTATTTTGTTATTGTTCTTCTCAAGAGCTGGAGAAGCAAAGGGGTTTTGCATGGCCATCAGCACCCATAAATTTTGGGTATTTTCACCCCGGGTCCATTCAAGACAGAATAACGAAAAATTCCATTTCGTCCCATATATTCATGCTTTATCATGCAATGTCCAATACATCAATTGATAAAACTAGCATAGTGGTTAGGCTGGGATATTTTGCAGAAAGGTATTATGGACACCAAAGTAAGACCATTTAACATTGAGTTGTATGGCCAGTATAATTATTGTTATATACCCTGAACATTATAGGGCCTCTAAGCGAGACTTAAAACGTCACTTTACTTCACGTGATTTAGCCTTTCAATTTTTTGGCCCAATTCGTGAAGTTCTATATATTTGAACTCCTGCACTTTACACGGAAATTATCGCATGCTCGTGCATTGGTCATGACCCTTTCCTACGATCACTAAATATGGTCACTCTACGATCACTGCTGAAGTAAATATACATTTCATTTAATTGAAATGAGAAAAATGTTAAATTAGATGAAAAAATGTATGGTCCGATATTCCGAGGTCATGACCTTGACGGAAGAAAAATGCTTATTCCTTTGGTGGTGTCATGTTACTTTTACATAAACATAGTATATTTTGTATCCCGATCATAATTTTTGATAAAATATTGTGATACCATGCTATTCAACTTCAAAATAATCAAGTATTCCAAATAAAACAGATATCTCGATGAAGAGACACGAATTCTAATAATAATAGCTGATGAACCAAAATATCATGCTGAAATATATGGTAAAACTTGCCAAAAAATACTGACATCTCGATAACCATAATAAAGAAAAACCAATCATATAAATATCGCTTTTTTCTCAGTGTCTTGCAGTAAACTTGCAATAAAACCACATAATTCTTCTCATGCAGTGTTATTCAATTAGAATTTCAAAGATTCAAAAGCCGATCTTAGGTTTCAAAATCCATAATATTCCTGGGAACCCTCACTGTAAACAAAACATACTCCAATTGGAAAGGGTTCCGCACTCTTTTCTAAAAACGACTAGATCTACTGCAGAAACACATCCTCTAGCTGCTATATAATAAGCCGATCAAGCCGATATTTCTATAAAATACCAAATGATTTCCCACTCTTGCCCCTAGCCCACCTCCCATTCTTGTAAATTACACTTGCATTTGAACTGATTTTATTCCTAAAACTCAAAATGGTTTTATTGTTCTTCCAGCGGACTCCACACAATCTCCTATGTTGGATGTTGGGAGTAGGTCTTCATCATGCAGAGTGCAGAGCGACTTTCGCAAGTATATATATCATATATATATATATGCCATGCCGATTGGCGAATTGTCGTGAAAAATATTTTCGTTGTGGACGCTATTATCCTTCCGTACTTCTTTGCAATAGTTGCAAATGCGAAACTAACACCTCCCCTTTTTCGAAAACCACAAGCGCCCTCTTTCGGTCGCTCTCTTTTCTGGGCCACATGGTTTTGTGAGACAGGAATATTTCTGTTCCCGTTTGGTTCACCGCTGTTCAGCGTCTAATACCTGATTAAGTCGACCGAACGTACATCAATTGAAATGGTGAAGATTGTAGATCCATAATGTGAATACAAATTTCGATAAACACTGGTAAATTGCAAGAAATAGATCTATACTCTGATTTTTATAACTCGTTTATAGTCGGGAGTCATTGGTCTGTGAGCGGTGGGTTTTCGGCGATTACTCAGTCAATATTTGAGATAATCCGATGAAATTTTGAGAGGTATGTTATCTTATGACCGCCTAACCAAGGATGCATTTTCGAGAAGATTGGATGCGAATCAAAAAAGTTGGCCTATCTCGGCCATAGTAAAAATCTGGTGAAATCAACCGTGGACCGCCCCCGATCAGCGTAGCATTTCTATACATAACGTTTTGACGTTTTCCTATTTCGTTATATATAGGCCAAATGGGCTAACTTTTCTGTTTACACACCAATCTCTCCGAAAATTTATACCCTATTAGGCGAGTATAAAATAACACTCCTGCCAAAATTTCATCGAAATATACGAATTATTGATGGAATAATCGTGAAAAAACCACCGCTCACAGATCAATGACGCCGACTATAGGCCTACACCGTTTTTAGACAAACAATATCGTCTTCTCTGAGGGCCGTAGGCCCGAAGACGAAATGCCTCCCGTGTAAAAAATCTGCTGAATTTCCGACAAAAAAAAAGTCGGAACTTTGAGTCTGTTCTAACTGGCTAAAAATCAGGAATGGTACTCACATTTTTGGTCAGAGGCGGCTCATGATGTCTATACTTCCTAAATCCAACGAAATATCCACTTGTTATTGTGTTTATCCTCACATTTTACTGTTCTGAAGCCGGCTGGGATACTTTTTCAAACGAATTTCCTGACATCTTTGCCTGCCGAGTGACGTCACACGCGCGCGCACTCGAGGGAATCCCCCCAAAAAGTGACACGGGATTCCGCACGAGTGCGCGCGCGTGTGACGTCACTCGGCAGGCAAAGATGTCAGGAAATTCGTTTGAAAAAGTATCCCAGCCTGCTTCAGAACAGTAAAATGTGAGGATAAACACAATAACAAGTGGATATTTCGTTGGATTTAGGAAGTATAGACATCATGAGCCGCCTCTGACCAAAAATGTGAGTACCATTCCTGATTTTTAGCCAGTTAGAACAGACTCAAAGTTCCGACTTTTTTTTTGTCGGAAATTCAGCAGATTTTCTACACGGGAAGCATTTCGTCTTCGGGCCTTTGGCCCTCAGAGAAGACGATATTGTTTGTCTACACCGTTTTTTGCCGACATTTTTGCGATGCTAAATCGTATCGTTTCATAACTCAGCATAGCTCACCTGGGGACCGAACGGCAATTTTCTGCAAACTTTCAGACTTCTACCCATGAAACTGATAAAGTTAGTAATCTACTGCAATGATAAATTCCTCCTGAAAACTTTTCGTCTGCATGTCAACAGACATTGTTTATTTTGAGCACGTGACGGAAGAGTCTATTTGGATGATTTATGCAGGGAGCGCGGGTTAGGAATGGGACCGTCCCAGCATGTAATTGGTACATAAACTGCAGCGCACGCCCCCATAGTACCTAACTTGAACTTGTCAACTTGGATGACGTAATGAACAGAGCAATATGGCAGCGCCCTACAACAGTGAAAATCCTCGCCTAAATTGAAATTTTGTGTTTTGAAAGAAACATGTAGCGTTTCGGAAGCCAGGTTTGTGAAAATCTATTGCCGTTTGCATCATAGAAATGTAATATTCAGTTGAATAGTTCGCTTAAAATAATTTGACTGAAGCAAAGGCAAAAAACGGTGTAAACGAGTTAGAAAAATCAGAGTATAGATCTAGTTACCTATAGTTTGCCGTATTCATTTGGACCAATTTTGGTAGATTTTACTCTTCGGGCACCAAATATAGTCATAAAGACATTCAACCTTGAGTGTTCTGACAAAAGTTGCGGCGGCTCCAGCATCTACAAAACACTTGACAACACACCTCGATATTTTGCCAGAAAGTCAATTCCATCGTCATCGTGAGACTAGCATGACAACACTGTTCTGAATTATTATGTTTACATGGTCATACAATATGGTCGGTCACTAAGTTATCGTGGTAATGTTTGTTTGGTTGTGTACAGTTTAGTTTTTGTGTATTTTTCTGTAAAAAAACAAATGCATGATTATGTTTATTGTCCCACCTGTCGAATGAAGAAAAAAATTGCGGACGAAGCTGTGAAGGTAATGAAAAGACAAGAAACTTTTAAAATATTATCAATAAAAAATTGTCAAATTGATGAAATTGCATAAATCGTCACTTCCTCTCAAGGAAACTGATGAGAGACTTCTAAGCTGAGTTAATATTTAAATTATTGAATATAAAATAAAAATTTGTCATTTTCCACACAAGTGCACCACTACATACTCTGGCAAAGGTCAAATGAGAACTTTCACAACCTTCGAATTCAGTACCACGATATCTTAGTGACGTTATGAACATTTTGGGCACACGAGTGAAATTCATTTTCACTTCCACTACTCTCCCTCACAGAGACGACTAAGAGAAAAAGTTATGTTATACAGTCAAACTTCATTAGTGAATACCTCCGATCAGTGAACAACTTGTATTAGTGAACAGTTTTTCCCGGTCCCAAATGAACGCCTATCCTTTAACATTAGAGCTCTCTTCCGATTAGTGAACACCTCTCTACTGTGAACAGTGAACACCTTTTTGGGTCCCAAAGGGGGCTAATAGACCTCTATTCAGTGAACATGGGCAATTCAATGTTAACCAATTATCAGGGTAACATTGACCTTTACTGTGTACAGCGCTGTATAATACATCGCTGTGCCGAGCCAATGGCTCGCGCCTGGCCGCGAAAATTGAAAATCTTATCAAAGTATTTGAAGCATAATTATCGTGCAGTGCATTCCAAAAACTGTGCGGTCTGTTCCAGCTAGCGTGCAGCGACATCGCTGCAGTCTTAGTTGGGCGATTTCTACCGAAAATTCCAAACAAACTCACTATTTATTTCCACACGTATTTCGTGAAGTTTTTGTTGACATCTGCCGCCATATTCTGGGCTGTTCTGCATACGCATGTCTGAGGTCAACTGAATATTTGCATACTAGGTCGAGGTCACATTATCTGCGCATGTTCGTGCGCATGGGCAGCTAATGTGACCTCGACCTAGTATGCAAATACTTAGCTGACCTCTGACCTGCGCATGCGCACAATGGCTTATGGCGACCTAAGATATCAACGGAAACTCGATAAATGTGTCCTGAAATAAATGGACATTTACATTATATTTTTTCATAGAAATCGCCCAACTAAGACTGCAGCGATGTCGCTGCACGCTAGCTGGAACAGACCGCACAGTTTTTGGAATGCACTGCACGATAATTATGCCTCAAATACTTTGACCAAGATTTTCAATTTTCGCGGCCAGGCGCGAGCCATTGGCTCGGCACAGCGATGTATACACTCAATACAGCGCTGTACACAGTAACATTGACCTCAACTGCCAAACACCGATGGCTCCCATTACTTTAGACATTGCAACATCATACACACTAAAAATTTAAGTTGTCAAATTTGCCCTCATCAGGGCTGTGGAAGTAGAACAAATAATCACTGAAGGCATTTCTGACAAAATTCTAGTCACAAAAAAATTGTTTTTTTTGTAGCAAAATGCCCAAGGTACTCCTTTACTGTAATGTTATCAAATGTTCTATAAACAAATTTTATGAGATATGCCCAAAGAAGAATTTTCAGGTTACCATACTTTTAACTTGTTTTTTGGAGTGAAAAAAAACTTTGAGCTGAATTTTCACCACCGAAATCGAGTCAGATCTCAAAACGAGGGTTCTTGAACTTCTTGTCACCTAGGCCGATGTTTAAGCCTCCCATACATAACAAATGTGCTATGTAAAAGACTTTCTGATTGGTCGAAAATGACCGTAACATGACCCCACCCAAATCTGGTTAAACGAGCTTCACAAATACTGGTACCGGTACATATTTTTTTCGAGTACAGTACCCGGTATCGGGTCGGTTTTAGAGGTTTGGGTTCCCGGTTTTGAAATTCTGTACTCGTGCAGGACCTAGTTTCATGTCGTACGGACATTCTGAAATGTATGTACTGCTGCTGGGGACGTTTGCCTGTAGGACCTTTCCTCTGAGTCTGTTGACGTCTATAAATATCATCAATAAAAGGCAGTCAACAAGAGGTCAAAGGTCATATTTAGGGCTAGAGCACAGTCATGTAGGATAAAGTGCCACTCTGGGCAAATGTTAGTGTGTCCAATCAGTGCTATGCTATCTGCACCATGTGACCAGTTTTGAACAAATCACAACCTATGTCTGAGTTTGCCCACGTTATTGTATCAGTAGACCGGTAGATGCTTTTGCTGTAGCGTAACACTGAACGGCAAAATCAGTGTACTACGTCTATTGTTTGTTGGTTCTATTGTGATTACACTGGGAATTTTGCCGTCCAGTATGGCGTCCTAAACAGAAGAGGAATACGTTATGACGTCACTTGCAAAACATCTAAATGCTAGCCGTGGATTGGAACTAACAGTAACGCACTCATTAGGTCATAGCCGCTACCATCAGGGCCACTGATGACACTCAATATTCTATAGAATCAAGTGTTTCAAATATTGATAACTGGCCAGCCTCGTACAACGCGCTCGGCAAGGCTGGCAATGCCATGGCTATAAGAGACCCACTTTTCCATTAATAAAAGGTTACCAAGCTGTATAGTGTTACGCGTTTGGCAATGTTCAGATGGGCATATTAAAGGGATGTTCCGAGTATTGCCACTAACAGTCTCGCACCTGACCAGTATTAGTCTAGACTGTGGAGTTATAAATGACATATTCACGATAGGATTATTATAAATCCTGTAGATCATACATCTGCTATATGATCTGCACATTTGCTGTAGACAAGTGATAGGAGAGTAAATTTAAGAATTTTGTGTCACTTTCATGTGTACTGCAGGCCAGTTACAAGGATGAGAAGGGACAGGTTGAGGAGACACAGATTCATAGGATCCGTATCACCCTGACGAGCCGCAATGTCAAGTCCCTGGAGAAGGGTGAGTCCAGTCCACTCAATAGACATCCATTTAATTTACACTACATTGCTACGAGGATTTGATTCAACTATTCCAAATAAAATTTGGTAAAATGTTTGTTGACAAATGCTCCCTTTCGTCATTGCTCACAGTGTGCGCTGATCTGATCACTGGCGCCAAGGACAAGAACCTGAAGGTGAAGGGACCAGTGCGCATGCCCACCAAGGTTCTGCGCATCACAACTCGTAAGACGCCCTGCGGTGAGGGCTCCAAGACCTGGGATCGCTACCAGATGAGGATCCACAAGCGTCTCATCGACTTGCACAGTCCCTCAGAGATCGTCAAGCAGATCACCTCCATCAGCATCGAGCCCGGCGTCGAGGTCGAAGTCACCATCGCTGACGCATAAATTGAGTGCTTGATTGCATGGGCAGGATGGAGTAGTCCTCTGTAACACAAACTCAATAAAGATATCTGAACTAACAGGTTGTCCTATGCTTCACTGAAAATTTGTACAGCAGACCATAGCAGGGACAAAGACCCTACAACAGTACATATAGGGGGGGGGGGGGGCATGCAGGAAATACCTCTGCTATTACCATGTTATCACATAGCCAAATTATATTAAGCACACCATATAGTATAATATATTATTCTGTCAAAGATGAAACAGGCAGCAACTGAACTGTTGATACGAGAGGAGACTCCTGGTACATATGTGCAGTTCAGTGTTAGTCGCTAATGTGATGTGTTTGGGCACCGTCGTCTTTCCTCACGGGGTTGCTGTAAGCAGGGTCCACGATGGGCAACCGCTACACATCCCTGACGGCGTATCCACCACGCTCTCCCTCTGCTTCTTTAACCGAAAGCGTGACATCAGTGCAATGGCAGGTATTTGTTAACATATTAACAGTTTAGAGTTGAATTACTGGAGATTATATAAATTCTTACAAAAGTTTCACAAAAATAAGGACCCACTTAGGCTCCCCCCTCCCTCTTAAAAGAAGGTCGCTAGTTGACCACTGTCGACCAAATTCGGATAACAATATGAAGGTAGAATAAACAGCAGAACTGAACTGTATATACACACAAAATATACAGCGATCATCCCCCCTCCGAGCAAGCCCGGAGAGATACAAACAAATACTGTAAAAACGACTAATTTTGCGGACGATTAATTTGGCGGTAGGCAAAAAACCACCAAATTAAATCGTCCGCTAAATTAACTAGGTATATGTTAAGAAATATATGAGCCAAATTTAATAGCCACCAAAATTAGTCTTTTCACAGTAACCTAACCAATATACATGTACAAAAATCTGGAGACATCTTTGTATAGGGTTCACCCTGTTGGGTAATCCAATAAATATTTTTTGTACAAAAAAAACCTTGTACACGTAATTGCCCTAGAGGAATACCGGTACAAAAACACTAGGCATGCAATAATATCTGTTTACAGTCGAACTGTTCTTCATACAGCTGGAAAAATCAGGCATCGTTTTGGCAAAGAGTTTAATATATTATAAACAAGAGGAGGAACTCTATATGTTGCTATGTGCATGAAAGAACAATGGAACCTTCGCAGGCGAGGTAGTGGCAAACAATAAGGCCTTGGCAGGCGAGAGAGCGGCCTCCTAGCATTGCAGTCACCCTGGGTTTCTCGAGGTAGTAGTGCTCAGGCACGCATTTTTGTGAGAGTGCGGCCTCATTTATATTACAGTCTGGTTTAGGCTCCCTAACTCCAGGACGTACGTCGAGGGCCACTCAAGCCACTCTCCTAGGATGGACGCGACGTTCATCAGTTCTTCCACAGTTCTCCAGCTGGTACGGAGCGTCAGACCCCAGGAGGATCGTGCTCTGGCCCAGCTCCTGGAAGAGTTGCTTGAGGTCCTCCCTCTGAACTCGAAGCACGAATCCGAAGTGGGCCCGAGGGAGCGCTGCAAGCCACTCCCGCAAGGCGGCCAGGTCGTCGCTGAAATGGTGGACATAGACCGGATGCTGGTGGTCCAGGTGCTGGATCATAGTCTCGATGCTGAGGCGTCGGGCAGCGTTTGGATCCTTGTGATCGGAGCTGCAGTCGATGACCATTGGCTTATCAAATGAGCTGGCAAGCCGGCAGGCAGACTCCAGATACCGCACCTGGTTCTGACACACCAACACGGCAGCCAACGACGAGTGGTGATGATCGATCCCAACCTCACCCACTCCAACGCACGAAGGGTGTGCCGACATCTCTTCAAGGTCGCGCTTGAGACTCATGGGTAAGGTGGTGTGGCGACCAGCTTGTGGAAACAGCTGCGACTGCGGGCAAAGCTGATGGAGACAACCAGGTAGTCTAGGGCCAACAGTGAAGTCCAAAGCCACACTAGAGAATTTCCTGGCTGGTAACCCGATGGAGCGAGTATCAACATCCTCGGATCGTTCACCGAGAGCCAGGACCACAATAAGTATGTCGTACTGATCGTCGACCAGTTCACGAAGTGGTTGGAGTGTCATGCCGTCCCAGATCAGACTGCACAGGTTGTCACAGACTTGCTTGTCCAAAAAGTTCCTGGTGCGATTTGGCATCCCGCATCCATTTACTAGTATTCCGACCAGGGGTGTCAGTTTGAGAGCGCTCTCTTCCAACAGACCCGCAAAGCTCTGAAGATCGCCAAGACACGGACTACACCATATCGACCTTGCTCCAACGCTCAGATGGAGCACTTCAACCGGATCGTCCTGCAAATGCTTCGCTGATACACAGGGGAACACCAGCGTGACTGGGTCCAACATAGATCTGCCCTACATCGGCATGGCGATGTGGGCATGTGAACAGATCAACTGGTTTTACCCGCCGCAAAATTGATGATGTTGGGCCGGGAGATTTATATTCCGGATGAATTATTTGGGGATCGTCCAAGGCCTGACATGGAGGGAGCAACGGAGTACGTCCACGGGTTGTTGTCCAAGCTGCAGAGAATCCTTGAAGTCAGTGATCTACAAGACCAGCAGGCAAGGCAATATTGGTACTACAATCAGAAACTCGGGGAACAACGGTTCGAACGTGGGGACCTGGTGTAAAGGCTGGACACTACTCACCGGGTCGGTCTGAGTAGTAATCTCAAACTGGTGTACATGGGACCATTCCTGGTTACCATGGTCTTGTCGCCAGTATTGTACCGGATCGAGGGTCGACGCAAACAGAGGGTGGCACACCATGACCATCTTCGTATCTGTGAGGACTGAGTAGTGCCGATGTGGGTGCGCAGGAAAAAGAACCAGCTGATCGACATTTATAGAATAAGAACCAGAGCCAGAACACCCGCCTCTGGACGACGAAGAGCCTGACTGGGGTCTACCAGCATTGTTTGGCGGAGACTCTCCAGGTGCATCCAAGCCAGCTGCCAGACCCACCTTGACAGTTTTGACTCTGAAGCGTTCCCCGGATGCTGACGAGACCTCGACGCTGCAACCTACAACCAGCAACACCAGAGAAGGACGTACAGTGCCGCCTATCTGGAAACTGGATTACTTCTGCCTAGTTGAGTGATGTCGCACCACTACTTAATCATGTTAATGATAACCCTAATCTTCATGGGGATATTTATGGGAGGAAACTGTAAGACTGTAAGCAAATGACAAAAAACCAGATATAAAAGGACTTGAGTCAGGGAAATACAGAACTGAAAAACCTCCCAAGTGCCCACAAAGAAAATGCAGTTCCGACTGCTGTAAAATTACTAGTTTTGACTATCTGTTTTTAGACTGTGATGTGGTTCAGAAACCGCCGAAATAAATATCCGCCATATAATGTGTTCACAACTGCCAAATGGGACGTGAGCAGAAAAACAGCTAACTCCCACTCCCCAGCTGGCAGCATTGTTTTAGTGGAAATATGACGTCGTAAGCGAGGGCACAACCACTGGGGGGTCGGAGGGGGAGTGCGTGGGGTCGCGACTCTCTTCTATGTCTATGATTCAAAGGCAACAAAACGTATACATATCACGAAACTACATACGAAGAATCTCATCCATTTTGAGGAAAATTGTCGGAAAAGATTTTTAGAAAATGGCTGTCAAGGACAAAAATCGTGTTTTTTTTACCATCCAAGGTCATCGAAGGTCAATTTCAAGGTCACCATTCAAATCGCAATATCCCATTTGAATGCGCCAATACGTAGGCTTTATCTCGAAGTGTTCTGGGAGTTTACTCTTCTATGTCTATGCTTTGAATAGACGGTCTGCATGGGGCGGCCATTTTGATTTTTTGACGGGTCGGCGAAAACAAATTTGTCCCAAATCAAATCACTTTTCCTTTTGAGGGATTTCCAGCCAAAGAAAAAATGTTTTTCCCCCCAAAATATATGCGATTAACGAAAGAAGAAACTTTCAAGATGCAACTTGATTTCGTAATATAGTTCATACGGAAAATGCGTGTTCGTCAATATTACATACATGTTTTGACAATAGATTTGAAGATCAGTGTGACAATTAATGTTGTGGAAAATCAATACTCTGTGCATTTCTCATGATTTATGTTTTGTATGATTTATGTTTTTCTATGTTTCATTTTCTTACATGTACGCCATAGTGGAATAATTGCGAAAAAGAAATAATAATAAATACCTCTCTCTTGAAATATTTCTAGGTATTAACTTTACAGATAAAAATGTGGACGGACGGACGGCTATAATGGCTACTAGTAACCCCAAAAATAGTTGCAACACTTCACCTAAATTTCCTCATTTATAAATTATGATCTGGAGTACCCTGATTCGTGATTTTTTCAAAACTCTATTTCCCCGTCATTTGATTGGCTATGTCGTTTTCGTGTTAGCAAAGTTCGTTCAAAATTGAAGGAAATTGGATTTTTGGCAATTGGAAAATTGTCATTCATTTATGATGGGATAGTATGTTGACTGTCGGGCAGCCCGAACAGCTGAGATACAGGTGAAGTTTCTATCAGGACATCACATAAACGATGATGAACGTTTGAAGTCGATCTCGAATGACCACGAGCGCTCGATATCGAGGTCTCATCAGGTAATAGAAAATTAGAAATTGGGATCGCGAAACAAAAGACAAGAGATTATTTTTGTATCATGAACATTATAGAAAGTAATGCATCCCCTGTGATATTGAACTTAACCTAGATGACTTTCATGAAACCTAGATGACTTTCAACGCTCAGATGGAGCACTTCAACC
This sequence comes from Terebella lapidaria, assembly GCA_949152475.1. Classification (NCBI taxonomy): domain Eukaryota; kingdom Metazoa; phylum Annelida; class Polychaeta; order Terebellida; family Terebellidae; genus Terebella; species Terebella lapidaria. The sequence goes on along the minus strand of OX424557.1, from coordinate 50,824,821 downwards.
GGATCGTCCTGCAAATGCTTCGCTGATACACAGGGGAACACCAGCGTGACTGGGTCCAACATAGATCTGCCCTACATCGGCATGGCGATGTGGGCATGTGAACAGATCAACTGGTTTTACCCGCCGCAAAATTGATGATGTTGGGCCGGGAGATTTATATTCCGGATGAATTATTTGGGGATCGTCCAAGGCCTGACATGGAGGGAGCAACGGAGTACGTCCACGGGTTGTTGTCCAAGCTGCAGAGAATCCTTGAAGTCAGTGATCTACAAGACCAGCAGGCAAGGCAATATTGGTACTACAATCAGAAACTCGGGGAACAACGGTTCGAACGTGGGGACCTGGTGTAAAGGCTGGACACTACTCACCGGGTCGGTCTGAGTAGTAATCTCAAACTGGTGTACATGGGACCATTCCTGGTTACCATGGTCTTGTCGCCAGTATTGTACCGGATCGAGGGTCGACGCAAACAGAGGGTGGCACACCATGACCATCTTCGTATCTGTGAGGACTGAGTAGTGCCGATGTGGGTGCGCAGGAAAAAGAACCAGCTGATCGACATTTATAGAATAAGAACCAGAGCCAGAACACCCGCCTCTGGACGACGAAGAGCCTGACTGGGGTCTACCAGCATTGTTTGGCGAAGACTCTCCAGGTGCATCCAAGCCAGCTGCCAGACCCACCTTGACAGTTTTGACTCTGAAGCGTTCCCCGGATGCTGACGAGACCTCGACGCTGCAACCTACAACCAGCAACACCAGAGAAGGACGTACAGTGCCGCCTGCCTGGCAACTGGATTACTTCTGCCTAGTTGAGTGATGTCGCACCACTACTTAATCATGTTAATGATAACCCTAATCTTCATGGGGATATTTATGGGAGGAAACTGTAAGACTGTAAGCAAATGACAAAAAACCAGATATAAAAGGACTTGAGTCAGGGAAATACAGAACTGAAAAACCTCCCAAGTGCCCACAAAGAAAATGCAGTTCCGACTGCTGTAAAATTACTAGTTTTGACTATCTGTTTTTAGACTGTGATGTGGTTCAGAAACCGCCGAAATAAATATCCGCCATATAATGTGTTCACAACTGCCAAATGGGACGTGAGCAGAAGAACAACTAACTCCCACTCCCCAGCTGGCAGCATTGTTTTAGTGGAAATATGACGTCGTAAGCGAGGGCACAACCACTGGGGGGTCGGAGGGGGAGTGCGTGGGGTCGCGACTCTCTTCTATGTCTATGATTCAAAGGCAACAAAACGTATACATATCACGAAACTACATACGAAGAATCTCATCCATTTTGAGGAAAATTGTCGGAAAAGATTTTTAGAAAATGGCTGTCAAGGACAAAAATCGTGTTTTTTTTACCATCCAAGGTCATCGAAGGTCAATTTCAAGGTCACCATTCAAATCGCAATATCCCATTTGAATGCGCCAATACGTAGGCTTTATCTCGAAGTGTTCTGGGAGTTTACTCTTCTATGTCTATGCTTTGAATAGACGGTCTGCATGGGGCGGCCATTTTGATTTTTTGACGGGTCGGCGAAAACAAATTTGTCCCAAATCAAATCACTTTTCCTTTTGAGGGATTTCCAGCCAAAGAAAAAATGTTTTTCCCCCCAAAATATATGCGATTAACGAAAGAAGAAACTTTCAAGATGCAACTTGATTTCGTAATATAGTTCATACGGAAAATGCGTGTTCGTCAATATTACATACATGTTTTGACAATAGATTTGAAGATCAGTGTGACAATTAATGTTGTGGAAAATCAATACTCTGTGCATTTCTCATGATTTATGTTTTGTATGATTTATGTTTTTCTATGTTTCATTTTCTTACATGTACGCCATAGTGGAATAATTGCGAAAAAGAAATAATAATAAATACCTCTCTCTTGAAATATTTCTAGGTATTAACTTTACAGATAAAAATGTGGACGGACGGACGGCTATAATGGCTACTAGTAACCCCAAAAATAGTTGCAACACTTCACCTAAATTTCCTCATTTATAAATTATGATCTGGAGTGCCCTGATTCGTGATTTTTTCAAAACTCTATTTCCCCGTCATTTGATTGGCTATGTCGTTTTCGTGTTAGCAAAGTTCGTTCAAAATTGAAGGAAATTGGATTTTTGGCAATTGGAAAATTGTCATTCATTTATGATGGGATAGTATGTTGACTGTCGGGCAGCCCGAACAGCTGAGATACAGGTGAAGTTTCTATCAGGACATCACATAAACGATGATGAACGTTTGAAGTCGATCTCGAATGACCACGAGCGCTCGATATCGAGGTCTCATCAGGTAATAGAAAATTAGAAATTGGGATCGCGAAACAAAAGACAAGAGATTATTTTTGTATCATGAACATTATAGAAAGTAATGCATCCCCTGTGATATTGAACTTAACCTAGATGACTTTCATGAAACTCCAGGAGATGTGTACATTGGTTTTTGGAATCAAGAATCAATATAGGTCGGCAGATATCTCGGACTCGGATATTTTTTTATTTCGGTCGATATCTCTGAGGCTGCATTTCGGTCTGCATGTAGACCGAAATGAACGTTATTTTCGTACTCGTCGCCCTAGACAAACATATTTTAGGGGTATGATTGGTCAACTGTGAACTTGACCCGAATTTAGTGGTATGTTGGGTGATCTCTGTCCTTGACGCGTTTTTTTTACTGAGTCAGCATTTCTCGTTCTCGTCAATATACCTGAAACGGTGCATTGTAAAGCGGAACCGACATTATTTTCGGACTCGGTGCCTACGTGTACACAGACATGCATTAGGAATGCATTTGATTTTCTCAGGGATCTGAGGAACATCTATATTTGTCCTAGATTTATTTTTTGCTGAGTCATCTTGTAAATTATGTTTTTTACGCCGAAATAATCCTTAGATTATTCTGAGTAGTCCTACTATATACATTTCATGGCCCAAGTACCGTACACTGCTCCTTAATACTACTCGTCCACTGAAAACATACCATTTAATCCGTCTCGCACCTTTTTAATCCTTATTGAATATAAAGGAAGGCGCAGGATATGATACTTGGGCCCTGGAAGGGACCTCCAACCGTTCTCTTTTCCCGACTGTATCTTCGTTTCGTATGGATGTACATTGTAGTTATTGACAAATTTCAATGATGAAATGCTACCAACCCTTAGAGACTCCTTGCCGTGATCAAAGCCGTACAAGCAGCAGTGTCCCCGGAATTTTCCGTTCCAGCTCCGGATAACACGGTTTTCTGAAAGGTGGTTGAGTCTGCTTTTAGTTAACCGGAGCTGGAACGGAAAAGTCCGGGGACACTGCTGCTTGCACGGCTTTGATCACGGCAAGAAGTCTCTAAGGGTTGGTAGCGTGGTCTGGAATGGACCTCCAACCGTTCTCTTTTCCCGACTGCAATCTGCAACTGCACCTAAAAGTAAGAATCCGGTGGCGTTTCCGCCTCCGGATTCTGCTACTGCTCTGTCGGGTCACCGTTTCCGCAACTGCTCCGTTGTTTCCCGTCCCTCTCTGCAACTGCGACTGCACCTGAAATGAGGAATCTAGAAGCGTCTCCGCCTCCGACTCTGCAACCTTTCCGTCAGGTACTGCCTCTGCATCTGCTCCGCTGCTATTGTCTCCACTGCAACCGCGACTGCACCTGAAATGGAGATTCTAGAAGCGTCTCCGCCTCTGATACTGCAGCTGCTCCTGTCTCTGCAACTGCTCCGTCAGGTACCGCCTCTGCAGTGGCTCCGCTGCTTCCACCTCCGTCTCCATCTTCGTCTTCTTCTCCGGTGATCTGGGTTCTGAATCACCCTCAGACGTCGTCACAAACTTTGTCTTAACCGACCGTTAACTTGTCTCCCTTCTTCTCCGTATTACTTTCTCTTTTCCGTTTACTTTAACTTTATCATAATGTCCAAGTTCCCTAACGAACACGGAAAAACAACCCGGAATAAGTTTTCAGATTTATTTTTCTAAGTGTACAGTCGGAAGACATAAACTGTAATCATCTGCATGACTCAAGCCGGAGCAAGGGAGTACTCTGCTATGGGAGAAGGGGTCTGCACAGGTCGACGTCAGGACACCAACTCCGCCGTTCCCGCCGAAGCGGGGGGCTTTTATAGACCTGAGACCCACATCACGTGACCAACCTATTGTGACGTCACAGTCCGCCAAAACACTGATTTTTCCGGAATTTCTAAAAACATGCTAGAACCAATCAGTGGCTGACACGTCACCTTTTAAACCGAAAACGAGGCTGATCACATGACCTTCCGGAAATAACGTCATTACGTTTTTGTACTCCATTGTTCCGACTCCGTCTCTGGCTCCGTCTCCGGTTCCGTCTCCGGTTCCGGTTCCGGCTTTACCAACATTGAATTATTCTAAGTTCCAAGGCGGAACACCTTTCTAAAACCATCAATTTGCAACCGTATGAACTTTTAAACACATATACTCTTTAATAAACCGTTATTCAACCGTAATATCACAAAATATACACGAATTACCTTGGGGAGCTTTTGGGAACACCCCAAAACCGTTACACTCCCCCTTCCTTAAACTCTGTTCGTCCCGAACAAATTCATATACACAAATCATTAACCGATATATTGTCTGTATAACAAACACAACTTGTTTCCATGATCCGGGTACTGGTATCTCTTAACTAGTTTTACGGTTACCGTACCCGGATATCTTGCTTGTTCCGTTTCCCACTTTTTAACTCTTATCTATACTAGGATCTGGGAAACGGCTCTTCTTTCTTCTTCTTGCGACGACTTGCGACGATTACTGTCCACCAGTATCGCGGCGCGAACTGTTCCCGGACGGCGGTCGAGGCGGAATCGTGTGCGGAACCAACGGTCGTCCGAAGCTTGTCCCACGGGCATCAACCGGGAGAAGGTCGGGATCATGAAGACTCCACTGGGGTGGCACGTAGAACCCATCACGGAGAAGCTCATCCCGGATGGACCAATCATTGATCCGGACAATCTGACGTGTCGGGACGAGTCCAAACGGTGACTCCCTCTGCTCCATGATCTCCACGTAGATGCCGGAATCTCTCATTTCCGCGGGCCCCCACTGTTCTGGGCCCCACCGTATGGCGTAGTATCTGGCGTGCTCCGGAACTGCAGGTGCAAAGACAGATGCACTTCTTCCTCCTATGTTCACCGGGAAACTATGGGACGGACACAGTTGAGTTGAAGGACCGCCAAACGGGTAGAAGGTGTAGGGTGGACTCTGCGTCGGAGCTCTTGTCTGGCTTCTGCACAGCTCGAGGTCTGCTTTCCAACTGCTGCTTGGGCCCGATTTCAAGGCCCTTTTATACCCTTTCTGCTCACGTGACTTGAAAAGATCCATGCTGATTGGCTGCCTCAGGAGTGACGTCACAAGTAGTCAAAAACTCAACCGTTAACCGGGAGGTGTCCGTCTCCGGCTCAACCGCCATTTCCGGATTTTTCCGGCTCGATTCAACCGTCTCTCCTGACGAAGTTTCTGCAGTTTTGAAGTCTTTCTGCCATCAGGGGGGTTGAATAGAGTTTCAGCTAGTAGAATCTGCCTGCCAGACGAACATCTCGACTGCTAGTTGGGCGTTTTCCGGCATCTGCACTGCTCCGCCAACTGCATATCTGCTCTCCGATATAACTGCTTGTCGACACTGGAAACTGCATACATTCTTGTCCAGAAGGAGGGCCCTTCCTAACTGGAGTGATGTTTCACCGCTTCTGTCGATCTGCAGCCGGTTTGCTGTCTCTGCTAAGTGGAAACTCCTGATAAATGTCTTCAGCCGAAAAACTTTTCTGTGTTAATTCTCCTGATACGGAAGACGTGTAGCTGCTTCTCTGGAGATACTAGACTGCTAACCCAGGTTCTTCTGGACCCCTGGCCGCTACCCTTGACTGGTTGACAACGAGCTCAACCCAGTCAGAACCTCCAGGATGTCTTCTATCCGATCTCTGCACCGCATTCCGCTACTGCATATTTTTCCGCCCTTTTTCCGGAATCAGCACTGCATACTGTTCCATCCTCTTGCGGTTGCATTCTGCCGGAACTCAACGTTTTACCAGGGTCTCAGCTATCTCCGCTCTCCGCTCTACAGCTCACACCGTCTTCCTACATTTCCTCGTTCTCTGTGGCTTTACTCCGAGTCCGTGTCCGACTCAGAGACCAACTGTTCCGTCTCCGGAACGTTTTCCTCCTTTGACGGTTCCGTCTGCCTCCAGGAATCCGCCATTCTCCGCTTCATCCATCTCGGGTGTTTGACTCCAAGATAGGGTTTCAGCAAATCAAAGTGGACTACCTTCTGCCGATTTTCACTCTCTGCAATCTCGTAGGTCACGTCAGTGAATCTGCTCAGCACCAGCTTCGGTCCGCTCCACTTCCTCTGCAACTTGGGTGCCTTCCCTTTTTTCCGTGTTTTAACCGCCATCCACACTCGGTCTCCTGGCTGGAACTGACTGTCGACCTTCCGTCGACATACAGCTTCTTCTGCCATTCCATTTCTCTGCCAGATTTCTCCCGAACCGCCTTGCAAACTGCTTCTAGTCGCTCCCGGAGCTGACTGCCATACTCTGTTACTTCTACTGTTGATTCTACTGTTGACATCGCTGCAGTCTTAGTTGGGCGATTTCTACCGAAAATTCCAAACAAACTCATTATTTATTTCCACACGTATTTCGTGAAGTTTTTGTTGACATCTGCCGCCATATTCTGGGCTGTTCTGCATACGCATGTCTGAGGTCAACTGAATATTTGCATACTAGGTCGAGGTCACATTATCTGCGCATGTTCGTGCGCATGGGCAGCTAATGTGACCTCGACCTAGTATGCAAATACTTAGCTGACCTCTGACCTGCGCATGCGCACAATGGCTTATGGCGACCTAAGATATCAACGGAAACTCGATAAATGTGTCCTGAAATAAATGGACATTTACATTATATTTTTTCATAGAAATCGCCCAACTAAGACTGCAGCGATGTCGCTGCACGCTAGCTGGAACAGACCGCACAGTTTTTGGAATGCACTGCACGATAATTATGCCTCAAATACTTTGACCAAGATTTTCAATTTTCGCGGCCAGGCGCGAGCCATTGGCTCGGCACAGCGATGTATACACTCAATACAGCGCTGTACACAGTAACATTGACATCAACTGCCAAACACCGATGGCTCCCATTACTTTAGACATTGCAACATCATACACACTAAAAATTTAAGTTGTCAAATTTGCCCTCATCAGGGCTGTGGAAGTAGAACAAATAATCACTGAAGGCATTTCTGACAAAATTCTAGTCACAAAAAAATTGTTTTTTTTGTAGCAAAATGCCCAAGGTACTCCTTTACTGTAATGTTATCAAATGTTCTATAAACAAATTTTATGAGATATGCCCAAAGAAGAATTTTCAGGTTACCATACTTTTAACTTGTTTTTTGGAGTGAAAAAAAACTTTGAGCTGAATTTTCACCACCGAAATCGAGTCAGATCTCAAAACGAGGGTTCTTGAACTTCTTGTCACCTAGGCCGATGTTTAAGCCTTCCATACATAACAAATGTGCTATGTAAAAGACTTTCTGATTGGTCGAAAATGACCGTAACATGACCCCACCCAAATCTGGTTAAACGAGCTTCACAAATACTGGTACCGGTACATATTTTTTTCGAGTACAGTACCCGGTATCGGGTCGGTTTTAGAGGTTTGGGTTCCCGGTTTTGAAATTCTGTACTCGTGCAGGACCTAGTTTCATGTCGTACGGACATTCTGAAATGTATGTACTGCTGCTGGGGACGTTTGCCTGTAGGACCTTTCCTCTGAGTCTGTTGACGTCTATAAATATCCTCAATAAAAGGCAGTCAACAAGAGGTCAAAGGTCATATTTAGGGCTAGAGCACAGTCATGTAGGATAAAGTGCCACTTTGGGCAAATGTTAGTGTGTCCAATCAGTGCTATGCTATCTGCACCATGTGACCAGTTTTGAACAAATCACAACCTATGTCTGAGTTTGCCCACGTTATTGTATCAGTAGACCGGTAGATGCTTTTGCTGTAGCGTAACACTGAACGGCAAAATCAGTGTACTACGTCTATTGTTTGTTGGTTCTATTGTGATTACACTGGGAATTTTGCCGTCCAGTATGGCGTCCTAAACAGAAGAGGAATACGTTATGACGTCACTTGCAAAACATCTAAATGCTAGCCGTGGATTGGAACTAACAGTAACGCACTCATTAGGTCATAGCCGCTACCATCAGGGCCACTGATGACACTCAATATTCTATAGAATCAAGTGTTTCAAATATTGATAACTGGCCAGCCTCGTACAACGCGCTCGGCAAGGCTGGCAATGCCATGGCTATAAGAGACCCACTTTTCCATTAATAAAAGGTTACCAAGCTGTATAGTGTTACGCGTTTGGCCATGTTCAGATGGGCATATTAAAGGGATGTTCCGAGTATTGCCACTAACAGTCTCGCACCTGACCAGTATTAGTCTAGACTGTGGAGTTATAAATGACATATTCACGATAGGATTATTATAAATCCTGTAGATCATACATCTGCTATATGATCTGCACATTTGCTGTAGACAAGTGATAGGAGAGTAAATTTAAGAATTTTGTGTCACTTTCATGTGTACTGCAGGCCAGTTACAAGGATGAGAAGGGACAGGTTGAGGAGACACAGATTCATAGGATCCGTATCACCCTGACGAGCCGCAATGTCAAGTCCCTGGAGAAGGGTGAGTCCAGTCCACTCAATAGACATCCATTTAATTTACACTACATTGCTACGAGGATTTGATTCAACTATTCCAAATAAAATTTGGTAAAATGTTTGTTGACAAATGCTCCCTTTCGTCATTGCTCACAGTGTGCGCTGATCTGATCACTGGCGCCAAGGACAAGAACCTGAAGGTGAAGGGACCAGTGTGCATGCCCACCAAGGTTCTGCGCATCACAACTCGTAAGACGCCCTGCGGTGAGGGCTCCAAGACCTGGGATCGCTACCAGATGAGGATCCACAAGCGTCTCATCGACTTGCACAGTCCCTCAGAGATCGTCAAGCAGATCACCTCCATCAGCATCGAGCCCGGCGTCGAGGTCGAAGTCACCATCGCTGACGCATAAATTGAGTGCTTGATTGCATGGGCAGGATGGAGTAGTCCTCTGTAACACAAACTCAATAAAGATATCTGAACTAACAGGTTGTCCTATGCTTCACTGAAAATTTGTACAGCAGACCATAGCAGGGACAAAGACCCTACAACAGTACATATAGGGGGGGGGGGGGCATGCAGGAAATACCTCTGCTATTACCATGTTATCACATAGCCAAATTATATTAAGCACACCATATAGTATAATATATTATTCTGTCAAAGATGAAACAGGCAGCAACTGAACTGTTGATACGAGAGGAGACTCCTGGTACATATGTGCAGTTCAGTGTTAGTCGCTAATGTGATGTGTTTGGGCACCGTCGTCTTTCCTCACGGGGTTGCTGTAAGCAGGGTCCACGATGGGCAACCGCTACACATCCCTGACGGCGTATCCACCACGCTCTCCCTCTGCTTCTTTAACCGAAAGCGTGACATCAGTGCAATGGCAGGTATTTGTTAACATATTAACAGTTTAGAGTTGAATTACTGGAGATTATATAAATTCTTACAAAAGTTTCACAAAAATAAGGACCCACTTAGGCTCCCCCCTCCCTCTTAAAAGAAGGTCGCTAGTTGACCACTGTCGACCAAATTCGGATAACAATATGAAGTTAGAATAAACAGCAGAACTGAACTGTATATACACACAAAATATACAGCGATCATCCCCCCTCCGAGCAAGCCCGAGAGATACAAACAAATACTGTAAAAACGACTAATTTTGCGGACGATTAATTTGGCGGTAGGCAAAAAACCACCAAATTAAATCGTCCGCTAAATTAACTAAGTATATGTTAAGAAATATATGAGCCAAATTTAATAGCCACCAAAATTAGTCTTTTCACAGTAACCTAACCAATATACATGTACAAAAATCTGGAGACATCTTTGTATAGGGTTCACCCTGTTGGGTAATCCAATAAATATTTTTTGTACAAAAAAAACCTTGTACACGTAATTGCCCTAGAGGAATACCGGTACAAAAACACTAGGCATGCAATAATATCTGTTTACAGTCGAACTGTTCTTCATACAGCTGGAAAAATCAGGCATCGTTTTGGCAAAAAGTTTAATATATTATAAACAAGAGGAGGAACTCTATATGTTGCTATGTGCATGAAAGAACAATGGAACCTTCGCAGGCGAGGTAGCGGCAAACAATAAGGCCTTGGCAGGCGAGAGAGCGGCCTCCTAGCATTGCAGTCACCCTGGGTTTCTCGAGGTAGTAGTGCTCAGGCACGCATTTTTGTGAGAGTGCGGCCTCATTTATATTACAGTCTGGTTTAGGCTCCCTAACTCCAGGACGTACGTCGAGGGCCACTCAAGCCACTCTCCTAGGATGGACGCGACGTTCATCAGTTCTTCCACAGTTTCTCCAGCTGTTACGGAGCGTCAGACCCCAGGAGGATCGTGCTCTGGCCCAGCTCCTGGAAGAGTTGCTTGAGGTCCTCCCTCTGAACTCGAAGCACGAATCCGAAGTGGGCCCGAGGGAGCGCTGCAAGCCACTCCCGCAAGGCGGCCAGGTCGTCGCTGAAATGGTGGACGTACACCGGATGCTGGTGGTCCAGGTGCTGGATCATAGTCTCGATGCTGAGGCGTCGGGCAGCGTTTGGATCCTTGTGATCGGAGCTGCATTCGATGACCATTGGCTTATCAAATGAGCTGGCAAGCCGGCAGGCAGACTCCAGATACCGCACCTGGTTCTGACACACCAACACGGCAGCCAACGACGAGTGGTGATGATCGATCCCAACCTCACCCACTCCAACGCACGAAGGGTGTGCCGACATCTCTTCAAGGTCGCGCTTGAGACTCATGGGTAAGGTGGTGTGGCGACCAGCTTGTGGAAACAGCTGCGACTGCGGGCGAAGCTGATGGAGACAACCAGGTAGTCTAGGGCCAACAGTGAAGTCCAAAGCCAAACTAGAGAATTTCCTGGCTGGTAACCCGATGGAGCGAGTATCAACATCCTCGGATCGTTCACCGAGAGCCAGGACCACAATAAGTATGTCGTACTGATCGTCGACCAGTTCACGAAGTGGTTGGAGTGTCATGCCGTCCCAGATCAGACTGCACAGGTTGTCACAGACTTGCTTGTCCAAAAAGTTCCTGGTGCGATTTGGCATCCCGCATCCATTTACTAGTATTCCGACCAGGGGTGTCAGTTTGAGAGCGCTCTCTTCCAACAGACCCGCAAAGCTCTGAAGATCGCCAAGACACGGACTACACCATATCGACCTTGCTCCAACGCTCAGATGGAGCACTTCAACCGGATCGTCCTGCAAATGCTTCGCTGATACACAGGGGAACACCAGCGTGACTGGGTCCAACATAGATCTGCCCTACATCGGCATGGCGATGTGGGCATGTGAACAGATCAACTGGTTTTACCCGCCGCAAAATTGATGATGTTGGGCCGGGAGATTTATATTCCGGATGAATTATTTGGGGATCGTCCAAGGCCTGACATGGAGGGAGCAACGGAGTACGTCCACGGGTTGTTGTCCAAGCTGCAGAGAATCCTTGAAGTCAGTGATCTACAAGACCAGCAGGCAAGGCAATATTGGTACTACAATCAGAAACTCGGGGAACAACGGTTCGAACGTGGGGACCTGGTGTAAAGGCTGGACACTACTCACCGGGTCGGTCTGAGTAGTAATCTCAAACTGGTGTACATGGGACCATTCCTGGTTACCATGGTCTTGTCGCCAGTATTGTACCGGATCGAGGGTCGACGCAAACAGAGGGTGGCACACCATGACCATCTTCGTATCTGTGAGGACTGAGTAGTGCCGATGTGGGTGCGCAGGAAAAAGAACCAGCTGATCGACATTTATAGAATAAGAACCAGAGCCAGAACACCCGCCTCTGGACGACGAAGAGCCTGACTGGGGTCTACCAGCATTGTTTGGCGAAGACTCTCCAGGTGCATCCAAGCCAGCTGCCAGACCCACCTTGACAGTTTTGACTCTGAAGCGTTCCCCGGATGCTGACGAGACCTCGACGCTGCAACCTACAACCAGCAACACCAGAGCAGGACGTACACAGTGCCGCCTGCCTGGCAACTGGATTACTTCTGCCTAGTTGAGTGATGTCGCACCACTACTTAATCATGTTAATGATAACCCTAATCTTCATGGGGATATTTATGGGAGGAAACTGTAAGACTGTAAGCAAATGACAAAAAACCAGATATAAAAGGACTTGAGTCAGGGAAATACAGAACTGAAAAACCTCCCAAGTGCCCACAAAGAAAATGCAGTTCCGACTGCTGTAAAATTACTAGTTTTGACTATCTGTTTTTAGACTGTGATGTGGTTCAGAAACCGCCGAAATAAATATCCGCCATATAATGTGTTCACAACTGCCAAATGCATAAGCGCTTTCAGCGATGAAATGATGAAGACCCAATGAGAACCAATGTCTCAGCTGGGTCGAAAGGGGTTACCACTGGGTCTGGCCGCAAACTGTCCTTCGGGATCATACATTTTCACAATGTAATTTCAGGTTTACTATCATGGTGTGTCAGTAGTAGTGCCAGTGCCGTGGTGATCAATTAACCTATCGCCAAACCAGTTTGTCCGAGTCTTTTTACGCCATTTACGACGCATTCTGCAAAACGTTATTATTGGCCAGAGAGAAGTTTACCGACGTAATTTGTGAAACTCGGACAACTTTTGGGGGCTTTGGCGATAGGTCAATTGACCCAACCCTAGTACTCTATACGGCCTACCCCCGTCCCCCTAATTTAAATTTAAAGGAATGACCATTGGCAAAAGGAAAGATTCATCGCTTAATCATTTGACATACCTACTAAGAATCTGACCCAGCGGGACACTCATCATTTCATCCTTTCAACTGACCCAGTGGGAATCTGACCCAGTCAGACATTCATCGCTTCATCATTTCACTTGACCTAGTGGGACACTGACCTAGTGCGACACTCATCATTTCATCTTTTCAACTGACCCAGTGGGAACCTGACCCAATCAGACATTCATCGCTTCATCATTTCACTTAACCAGAAATACATTGGTCTTATGTATTTCTGACTTGACCTAGTGGGACACTTATCATTTCATCCTTTCAACTGACCCAGTGGGAACCTGACCCAATCAGACATTCATCGCTTCATCATTTCACTTGACCAGAAATACATTGGTCTTATGTATTTCTGACTTGACCTAGTGGGACATTCATCATTTCATCCTTTCAACTGACCCAGTGGGAACCTGACCCAGCCAGACATTCATCGCTTCATCATTTTACATGATCCAGTGGGACACTCATCATTTCATCCTTTCAACTGACCCAGTGGGAACCTGACCCAGCCAGACATTCATCGCTTCATCATTTAACATGACCCAGTGGGACACTCATCATTTCATCCTTTCAACTGACCCAGTGGGAACATGACCCAGCCAGACATTCATCGCTTCACATTTTACATGACCCAGTGGGACACTCATCATTTCATCCTTTGAACTGACCGAGTGGGAACCTGACCCAGTCAGACATTCATCATTTCATCATTTTACATGACCCAGTGGGACACTCATCATTTCATTCTTTCAACTGACCCAGTGGGAACCTCCTCATTTCATCATTCCAACTGACCCAGTGGGAACCTGACCCAGCCAGACATTCATCGCTTCATCATTTTACCTGACCCAGTGGGACACTCATCATTTCATCCTTTCAAATTACTCATATTGGGAACCTGACCCAGTCAGAAATTCATCGCTTCATCATTTTACCTGACACAGTGGGACACTCATCATTTCATCCTTTCAACTGACCCAGTGGGAACCTCATCATTTCATCATTCCAACTGACCCAGTGGGAACCTGACCCAGTCAAACATTCATCGCTTCATCATTTTACATGACCCAGTGGGACATTCATCATTTCATCCCTTTAACTGACCCAGTGGGAACTTGACCCAGCCAGACATTCATCGCTTCATCATTTTACCTGACCCAGTGGGACACTCATCATTTCATCCTTTCAACTGACCCAGTGGGAACCTGACCCAGCCAGACATTCATCGCTTCATCATTTAGCATGGCCCAGTGGGACACTCTTCATTTCATCATTTCAACCGACCCAGTGGGAACCTGACCCAGTGAGACATTCATCATTTCATCATTTTACATGGCCAAGTGGGACATTCATCATTTCATCCTTTCGAATGACTCATATTGGGAACCTGACCCAGTCAGAAATTCATCGCTTCATCATTTTACCTGCCCCAGTGGGACACTCATCATTTCATCCTTTCAACTGACCCAGTGGGAATCTCATCATTTCATCATTTCAACCGACCCAGTGGGAACCTGACCCAGTGAGACATTCATCATTCATCAGTTTACATGACCCAGTCAGACATTCATCATTTCATCATTTTACATGACCCAGTGGGATACTCATCATTTAATCCTTTCAACTGACCCAGTGGGAACCTGACCCAGCCAGACATTCATCGCTTCATCATTTAACATGACCCAGTGGGACACTCATCATTTCATCATTTCAACCAACCCAGTGGGAACCTGATCCAGTCAGACATTCATCATTTCATCAGTTTACATGACCCAGTCAGACATTCATCATTTCATCATTTTACATGACCCAGTGGGACACTCATCATTTCATCCTTTCAACTGACCCAGTGGGAACCTCATCATTTCATCATTCCAACTGACCCAATGGCAACCTGACCCAGTCAGACATTCATCGCTTCATCATTTTACATGACCCAGTGGGACATTCATCATTTCATCCTTTCAACTGACCCAGTGGGAACCTGACCCAGCCAGACATTCATCGCTTCATCACTTTACCTGACCCAGTGGGACACTCATCATTTCATCCTTTCAACTGACCCAGTGGGAACCTCATCATTTCATCATTCCAACTGACCCAGTGGCAACCTGACCTAGTCAGACATTCATCGCTTCATCATTTTACATGACCCAGTGGGACATTCATCATTTCATCCTTTTAACTGACCCAGTGGGAACCTGAGCCAGCCAGACATTCATCGTTTCATCATTTTACATGACCCAGTGGGACACTCATCATTTCATCCTTTCAACTGACCCAGTGGGAACCTGACCCAGCCAGACATTCATCGCTTCATCATTTAACATGACCCAGTGGGACACTCATCATTCCATCATTTCAACCGACCCAGTGGGAACCTGATCCAGTCAGACATTCATCGCTTCATTTTCAAGGCAGACACCAGTAATGCCTTTATGCTTTTGTCAAAAAAAATTCTCTTTTTCTTTCATTTTCTGGTTTCCGCACGATAATTTCAGTTTGCCCTGATATATCTGCCAAATTTCCACAGCTGGTCAGAAATGAGGTGTAGAAAAAGCTTATTGTTTTTGAGCTGGCTTCGGGGTCCGTAAGGTCCGTGAGGATGAAATCAATATTTCTGGTTCCACATGATAACTAAAAAAATATTATGGCAATGACTGTGGGACTTTGCATGGAGGTCCATATATCACCAGGGAAGAAGACCGTTATTTTTTAGGGTGATCCGTCGAATGACGGTTGACCTAGGGCTCGAAATAATTTTAGCCGAGTCATCCTTGTGGCTCTCATGCATATCTCGGAAGCGGTGCGTCGTGGAGCGAAACAGACGTTATTTTCGGACTTGTGGCGGAGTGAAACATATTTAAGGGGTACTGGGGATGAGCTTTGACCTTGACCGGAATTTTTTTGTCCAGTCGGAAAAATGCAGTGTCACGAAAAAATTTTCACGAAAAATGCTGTGAAAGAAGAAAAAACGAAAAAAAATTTTTTTTTGACAAAACCGTAAAGGCGTCAAAATACCTTAATGATGAAGCAATCAATGTCTGACTGGCTGAGGTTCCCACTGGGTCAGATGGAAGGATGAAATGATAAGTGTCCCACTAGGTCAAGGGAAATGATGAAGCGATGAATATCTGACTGGTTCAGGTTCCCACTGGATCATTTGAAAGGATGAAATGATGAATGTTTCACTGGCTCAGGTTCCCACTGGGTCAGTTGAAATGATGAAATGATGAGTGTCCCACTGGGTCATGTCAAATGATGAAGCAATGAATGTCTGGCTGGGTGAGGTTCCCACTGGGTCAGTTGAAAGGATGAAATGATGAGTGTCCCACTGGGTCAGGTAAAATGATGAAGCGATGAATGTCTGGCTGTCAGGTTCCCACTGGGTCAGTTAAAAGGATGAAGTGATGAATGTCCCACTGGGTCATGTAAAATGATGAAGCGATGAATGTCTGACTGGGTCAGGTTCCCACTGGGTCAGTTGGAATGATGAAATGATGAGGTTCCCACTGGGTCAATTGAAAGGATGAAATGATGAGTGTCCCACTGGGTCATGTAAAATGATGAAATGATGAATGTCTGACTGGGTCATACAAAAATGATGAAATGATGAATATCTGACTGGATCAGGTTCCAACTGGGTCGGTTGAAATGATGAAATGATGAGTGTCCCACTGGGTCAGGTAAAATGATGAAGTGATGAATGTCTGGCTGGGTCAGTTTCACACTGGGTCGGTTAAAAGGATGAAATGATGAATGTCCCACTGGGTCATGTAAAATGATGAAGCGATGAATGTCTGACTGGGTCAGGTTCCCACTGGGTCAGTTGGAATGATGAAATGATGAGGTTCCCACTGGGTCAGTTGAAAAGATGAAATGATGAGTGTCCCACTGGGTCATGTAAAATGATGAAATGATGATTGTCCCACTGGGTCATGTAAAATGATGAAATGATGAATGTCTGACTGGATCAGGTTCTCACTGGGTTGGTTCAAATAATGAAATGATGAGTGTCTCACTGGGTCTTGTTAAATGATGAAGCGATGAATGTCTGACTGGGTCAGGTTCCCACTGGGTCAGTTGGAATGATGAAATGATGAGGTTCCCACTGGGTCAGCTGAAAGGATGAAATGATGAGTGTCCCACTGGGTTATGTAAAATGATGAAATGATAAATGTCCCACGTGGCCATGTAAAATGATGAATGATGAATGTCTCACTGGGTCAGGTAAAATGATGAAGCGATGAATGTCTGGCTGGGTCAGGTTCCCACTGGGTCAGTTAAAAGGATGAAATGATGAATGTCCCACTGGATCATGTAAAATGATGAAGCGATGAATGTCTGACTGGGTCAGGTTCCCACTGGGTCAGTTGGAATGATGAAATGATGAGGTTCCCACTGGGTCAGTTGAAAAGATGAAATGATGAGTGTCCCACTGGGTCATGTAAAATGATGAAATGATGAATGTCCCACTGGGTCATGTAAAATGATGAAATGATGAATGTCTGACTGGATCAGGTTCCCACTGGGTCGGTTGAAATGATGAAATGATGAGTGTCCCACTGGGTCATGTTAAATGATGAAGCGATGAATGTCTGACTGGGTCAGGTTCCCACTGGGTCAGTTGGAATGATGAAATGATGAGGTTCCCACTGGGTCAATTGAAAGGATGAAATGATGAGTGTCCCACTGGGTTATGTAAAATGATGAAATGATGAATGTCCCACTTGGCCATGTAATATGATGAATGATGAATGTCTCACTGGGTCAGGTTCCCACTGGGTCGGTTGAAATGATGAAATGATGAGTGTCCCACTGGGTCATGCTAAATGATGAAGCCATGAATGTCTGGCTGGGTCAGGTTCCCACTGGGTCAGTTGAAAGGATGAAATGATGAGTGTCCCACTGGGTCAGGTAAAATGATGAAGCGATGAATGTCTGGCTGGGTCAGGTTCCCACTGGGTCAGTTAAAAGGATGAAATGATGAATGTCCCACTGGGTCATGTAAAATGATGAAGCGATGAATGTCTGACTGGGTCAGGTTCCCACTGGGTCAGTTGGAATGATGAAATGATGAGGTTCCCACTGGGTCAGTTGAAAAGATGAAATGATGAGTGTCCCACTGGGTCATGTAAAATGATGAAATGATGATTGTCCCACTGGGTCATGTAAAATGATGAAATGATGAATGTCTGACTGGATCAGGTTCTCACTGGGTTGGTTCAAATAATGAAATGATGAGTGTCTCACTGGGTCTTGTTAAATGATGAAGCGATGAATGTCTGACTGGGTCAGGTTCCCACTGGGTCAGTTGGAATGATGAAATGATGAGGTTCCCACTGGGTCAGCTGAAAGGATGAAATGATGAGTGTCCCACTGGGTTATGTAAAATGATGAAATGATAAATGTCCCACGTGGCCATGTAAAATGATGAATGATGAATGTCTCACTGGGTCAGGTTCCCACTGGGTCGGTTGAAATGATGAAATGATGAGTGTCCCACTGGGTCATGCTAAATGATGAAGCCATGAATGTCTGGCTGGGTCAGGTTCCCACTGGGTCAGTTGAAAGGATGAAATGATGAGTGTCCCACTGGGTCAGGTAAAATGATGAAGCGATGAATGTCTGGCTGGGTCAGGTTCCCACTGGGTCAGTTAAAAGGATGAAATGATGAATGTCCCACTGGGTCATGTAAAATGATGAAGCGATGAATGTCTGACTGGGTCAGGTTCCCACTGGGTCAGTTGGAATGATGAAATGATGAGGTTCCCCCTGGGTCAATTGAAAGGATGAAATGATGAATGTCCCAC
Organism: Terebella lapidaria; assembly: GCA_949152475.1. Classification (NCBI taxonomy): domain Eukaryota; kingdom Metazoa; phylum Annelida; class Polychaeta; order Terebellida; family Terebellidae; genus Terebella; species Terebella lapidaria. The sequence continues at coordinate 50,806,023 of OX424557.1, read as the reverse complement.
TAGCTCATGTAAAATGATGAAATGATGAATGTCTGACTGGGTCATGTAAAATGATGAAATGATGAATGCCTGACTGGATCAGGTTCCAACTGGGTCGGTTGAAATGATGAAATGATGAGTGTCCCACTGGGTCAGGTAAAAAGATGAAGCGATGAATGTCTGGCTGGGTCAGGTTCCCACTGGGTCAGTTAAAAGGATGAAATGATGAATGTCCCACTGGATCATGTAAAATGATGAAGCGATGAATGTCTGACTGGGTCAGGTTCCCACTGGGTCAGTTGGAATGATGAAATGATGAGGTTCCCACTGGGTCAGTTGAAAAGATGAAATGATGAGTGTCCCACTGGGTCATGTAAAATGATGAAATGATGAATGTCCCACTGGGTCATGTAAAATGATGAAATGATGAATGTCTGACTGGATCAGGTTCCCACTGGGTCGGTTGAAATGATGAAATGATGAGTGTCCCACTGGGTCATGTTAAATGATGAAGCGATGAATGTCTGACTGGGTCAGGTTCCCACTGGGTCAGTTGGAATGATGAAATGATGAGGTTCCCACTGGGTCAATTGAAAGGATGAAATGATGAGTGTCCCACTGGGTTATGTAAAATGATGAAATGATGAATGTCCCACTTGGCCATGTAATATGATGAATGATGAATGTCTCACTGGGTCAGGTTCCCACTGGGTCGGTTGAAATGATGAAATGATGAGTGTCCCACTGGGTCATGCTAAATGATGAAATGATGAATGTCCGGCTTGGTCAGGTTCCCACTGGGTCAGTTGAAAGGATGAAATGATGAGTGTCCCACTGGGTCAGGTAAAATGATGAAGCGATGAATGTCTGGCTGGGTCAGGTTCCCACTGGGTCAGTTAAAAGGATGAAATGATGAATGTCCCACTGGGTCTTGTAAAATGATGAAGCGATGAATGTCTGACTGTGTCAGGTTCCCACTGGGTCAGTTGGAATGATGAAATGATGAGATTCCCACTGGGTCAGTTGAAAGATGAAATGATGAGTGTCCCACTGGGGCAGGTAAAATGATGAAGCGATGAATTTCTGACTGGGTCAGGTTCCCAATATGAGTCATTCGAAAGGATGAAATGATGAGTGTCCCACTGGGTCATGTAAAATGATGAAGCGATGAATGTCTGGCTGGGTCAGTTTCCCACTGGGTCAGTTAAAAGGATGAAATGATGAATGTCGCACTGGGTCATGTAAAATGATGAAGCGATGAATGTCTGACTGGGTCAGGTTCCCACTGGGTCAGTTGAAAGGATGAAATGATGAGTGTCCCACTGGGTCAGTTGAAAGGATGAAATGATGAGTGTCCCACTGGGTCAGGTAAAATGATGAAGCGATGAATGTCTGACTGGGTCAGGTTCCCACTGGGTCAGTTGAAAAGATGAAATGATGAGTGTCCCATTGGGTCACATGTAATGACAAAATAAATGCTCCTGGCTGTGCTCCGTTGGGTCTTTTCGAGAGACCCAGCTGAGACCTGTTGGTTGTCATTGGGTCTTCATCATTTCATCGCTGAAACCCCCTCTCGCCAAATGGGACGTGAGCAGAAAAACAACTAACTCCCACTCCCCAGCTGGCAGCATTGTTTTAGTGGAAATATGACGTCGTAAGCGAGGGCACAACCACTGGGGGGTCGGAGGGGGAGTGCGTGGGGTCGCGACTCTCTTCTATGTCTATGATTCAAAGGCAACAAAACGTATACATATCACGAAACTACATACGAAGAATCTCATCCATTTTGAGGAAAATTGTCGGAAAAGATTTTTAGAAAATGGCTGTCAAGGACAAAAATCGTGTTTTTTTTACCATCCAAGGTCATCGAAGGTCAATTTCAAGGTCACCATTCAAATCGCAATATCCCATTTGAATGCGCCAATACGTAGGCTTTATCTCGAAGTGTTCTGGGAGTTTACTCTTCTATGTCTATGCTTTGAATAGACGGTCTGCATGGGGCGGCCATTTTGATTTTTTGACGGGTCGGCGAAAACAAATTTGTCCCAAATCAAATCACTTTTCCTTTTGAGGGATTTCCAGCCAAAGAAAAAATGTTTTTCCCCCCAAAATATATGCGATTAACGAAAGAAGAAACTTTCAAGATGCAACTTGATTTCGTAATATAGTTCATACGGAAAATGCGTGTTCGTCAATATTACATACATGTTTTGACAATAGATTTGAAGATCAGTGTGACAATTAATGTTGTGGAAAATCAATACTCTGTGCATTTCTCATGATTTATGTTTTGTATGATTTATGTTTTTCTATGTTTCATTTTCTTACATGTACGCCATAGTGGAATAATTGCGAAAAAGAAATAATAATAAATACCTCTCTCTTGAAATATTTCTAGGTATTAACTTTACAGATAAAAATGTGGACGGACGGACGGCTATAATGGCTACTAGTAACCCCAAAAATAGTTGCAACACTTCACCTAAATTTCCTCATTTATAAATTATGATCTGGAGTACCCTGATTCGTGATTTTTTCAAAACTCTATTTCCCCGTCATTTGATTGGCTATGTCGTTTTCGTGTTAGCAAAGTTCGTTCAAAATTGAAGGAAATTGGATTTTTGGCAATTGGAAAATTGTCATTCATTTATGATGGGATAGTATGTTGACTGTCGGGCAGCCCGAACAGCTGAGATACAGGTGAAGTTTCTATCAGGACATCACATAAACGATGATGAACGTTTGAAGTCGATCTCGAATGACCACGAGCGCTCGATATCGAGGTCTCATCAGGTAATAGAAAATTAGAAATTGGGATCGCGAAACAAAAGACAAGAGATTATTTTTGTATCATGAACATTATAGAAAGTAATGCATCCCCTGTGATATTGAACTTAACCTAGATGACTTTCATGAAACTCCAGGAGATGTGTACATTGGTTTTTGGAATCAAGAATCAATATAGGTCGGCAGATATCTCGGACTCGGATATTTTTTTATTTCGGTCGATATCTCTGAGGCTGCATTTCGGTCTGCATGTAGACCGAAATGAACGTTATTTTCGTACTCGTCGCCCTAGACAAACATATTTTAGGGGTATGATTGGTCAACTGTGAACTTGACCCGAATTTAGTGGTATGTTGGGTGATCTCTGTCCTTGACGCGTTTTTTTTACTGAGTCAGCATTTCTCGTTCTCGTCAATATATCTGAAACGGTGCATTGTAAAGCGGAACCGACATTATTTTCGGACTCGGTGCCTACGTGTACACAGACATGCATTAGGAATGCATTTGATTTTCTCAGGGATCTGAGGAACATCTATATTTGTCCTAGATTTATTTTTTGCTGAGTCATCTTGTAAATTATGTTTTTTACGCCGAAATAATCCTTAGATTATTCTGAGTAGTCCTACTATTTACACTTCATGGCCCAAGTACCGTACACTGCTCCTTAATACTACTCGTCCACTGAAAACATACCATTTAATCCGTCTCGCACCTTTTTAATCCTTATTGAATATAAAGGAAGGCGCAGGATATGATACTTGGGCCCTGGAAGGGACCTCCAACCGTTCTTTTTTCCCGAATGTATCTTCGTTTCGTATGGATGTACATTGTAGTTATTGACAAATTTCAATGATGAAATGCTACCAACCCTTAGAGACTCCTTGCCGTGATCAAAGCCGTACAAGCAGCAGTGTCCCCGGAATTTTCCGTTCCAGCTCCGGATAACACGGTTTTCTGAAAGGTGGTTGAGTCTGCTTTTAGTTAACCGGAGCTGGAACGGAAAAGTCCGGGGACACTGCTGCTTGCACGGCTTTGATCACGGCAAGAAGTCTCTAAGGGTTGGTAGCGTGGTCTGGAATGGACCTCCAACCGTTCTCTTTTCCCGACTGCAATCTGCAACTGCACCTAAAAGTAAGAATCCGGTGGCGTTTCCGCCTCCGGATTCTGCTACTGCTCTGTCGGGTCACCGTTTCCGCAACTGCTCCGTTGTTTCCCGTCCCTCTCTGCAACTGCGACTGCACCTGAAATGAGGAATCTAGAAGCGTCTCCGCCTCCGACTCTGCAACCTTTCCGTCAGGTACTGCCTCTGCATCTGCTCCGCTGCTATTGTCTCCACTGCAACCGCGACTGCACCTGAAATGGAGATTCTAGAAGCGTCTCCGCCTCTGATACTGCAGCTGCTCCTGTCTCTGCAACTGCTCCGTCAGGTACCGCCTCTGCAGTGGCTCCGCTGCTTCCACCTCCGTCTCCATCTTCGTCTTCTTCTCCGGTGATCTGGGTTCTGAATCACCCTCAGACGTCGTCACAAACTTTGTCTTAACCGACCGTTAACTTGTCTCCCTTCTTCTCCGTATTACTTTCTCTTTTCCGTTTACTTTAACTTTATCATAATGTCCAAGTTCCCTAACGAACACGGAAAAACAACCCGGAATAAGTTTTCAGATTTATTTTTCTAAGTGTACAGTCGGAAGACATAAACTGTAATCATCTGCATGACTCAAGCCGGAGCAAGGGAGTACTCTGCTATGGGAGAAGGGGTCTGCACAGGTCGACGTCAGGACACCAACTCCGCCGTTCCCGCCGAAGCGGGGGCTTTTATAGACCTGAGACCCACATCACGTGACCAACCTATTGTGACGTCACAGTCCGCCAAAACACTGATTTTTCCGGAATTTCTAAAAACATGCTAGAACCAATCAGTGGCTGACACGTCACCTTTTAAACCGAAAACGAGGCTGATCACATGACCTTCCGGAAATAACGTCATTACGTTTTTGTACTCCATTGTTCCGACTCCGTCTCTGGCTCCGTCTCCGGTTCCGTCTCCGGTTCCGGTTCCGGTTCCGGCTTTACCAACATTGAATTATTCTAAGTTCCAAGGCGGAACACCTTTCTAAAACCATCAATTTGCAACCGTATGAACTTTTAAACACATATACTCTTTAATAAACCGTTATTCAACCGTAATATCACAAAATATACACGAATTACCTTGGGGAGCTTTTGGGAACACCCCAAAACCGTTACACTCCCCCTTCCTCAAACTCTGTTCGTCCCGAACAAATTCATATACACAAATCATTAACCGATATATTGTCTGTATAACAAACACAACTTGTTTCCATGATCCGGGTACTGGTATCTCTTAACTAGTTTTACGGTTACCGTACCCGGATATCTTGCTTGTTCCGTTTCCCACTTTTTAACTCTTATCTATACTAGGATCTGGGAAACGGCTCTTCTTTCTTCTTCTTGCGACGACTTGCGACGATTACTGTCCACCAGTATCGCGGCGCGAACTGTTCCCGGACGGCGGTCGAGGCGGAATCGTGTGCGGAACCAACGGTCGTCCGAAGCTTGTCCCACGGGCATCAACCGGGAGAAGGTCGGGATCATGAAGACTCCACTGGGGTGGCACGTAGAACCCATCACGGAGAAGCTCATCTCGGATGGACCAATCATTGATCCGGACAATCTGACGTGTCGGGACGAGTCCAAACGGTGACTCCCTCTGCTCCATGATCTCCACGTAGATGCCGGAATCTCTCATTTCCGCGGGCCCCCACTGTTCTGGGCCCCGACGTACGGCGTAGTATCTGGCGTGCTCCGGAACTGCAGGTGCAAAGACAGATGCACTTCTTCCTCCTATGTTCACCGGGAAACAATGGGACGGACACAGTTGAGTTGAAGGACCGCCAAACGGGTAGAAGGTGTAGGGTGGACTCTGCGTCGGAGCTCTTGTCTGGCTTCTTCCGGACCGCTCACTAGAGGATTGACGTGGCCTGGTCTCTACCGGAGAAAGTATTCCGGGAGTAGCTCTAGCTTGATCTATCAGGATGCTCCTCCGGGCTCTCTGCACGTCCGCATGGCTTCTGTCGGAAGCGGAAGACTCCACACCATCATCACGGGCTGCGGAACTGGTTCTGCTTCCGGGCACCGCTTGGATGGTCGCCGGTAACATTCTCTCCGTAGATTCACGGATCTCCGCCTCACTGTCAGCTCTGCTTCTGGATCCGCTATCCGTTCTGGTATCCGCTCTGCCTCCTGATCTGCTTTCCGGTCTGCTTTCCGCTCTGCCTCCCGATCTGCTCTCCGGTCTGCTATCCGCTCTGCTATCCGCTCTGCTATCCGCTCTGCCGCTGGATCTGCTTTCCGCTCCACCTCCGGGTCGGACGATTACGCTACTCACAGCTCTGCCACTGCCAGTTGTTCTCGGAGCCTGTGTCCGGAAGCTGCCCTCTCCGTCTCTGCCCTGCAATTCCGCCATATCTGCCACTCCAACCTCGGGTGCTGCTCCGCTGGAACCTTCCTCCAACAGCCGGAACTTGTAGTCGTACACTCTCTTGCCCTTCTCCTTGATGCTGCTGCCGGTAGACTTTGGGGGTGAAAGCCGCTTCTCTGCTCGGCTCCGTTCTCTGCCATGGTTGTCCGCCACCGCTTTCTGCTACTGCCATGCCGCTACTGCTATCTGCTACTGTTGTCCGCCACCGCTTTCTGCTACTGCCATGCCGCTACTGCTATCTGCTACTGTTGTCCGCCACCACTTTCTGCTACTGCCATGCCGCTACTGCTATCTGCTACTGTTGTCCGCCACCGCTTTCTGCTACTGCCATCCGCTACTGTTGTCCGCCACCGCTTTCTGCTGCACTGCATCTACTGCACCGCTTCTCCAGACTGGTGGTCTTCCTGGAAACACCTTGTTGTTTTCTCTGCCTAACTGCTTCTTGTCAGAAAAATCGTCGACTTGATTCATATCCGCCAACCTTTAACAGCGATGTGCACAGCTCGAGGTCTGCTTTCCAACTGCTGCTTGGGCCCGATTTCAAGGCCCTTTTATACCCTTTCTGCTCACGTGACTTGAAAAGATCCATGCTGATTGGCTGCCTCAGGAGTGACGTCACAAGTAGTCAAAAACTCAACCGTTAACCGGGAGGTGTCCGTCTCCGGCTCAATCGCCATTTCCGGATTTTTCCGGCTCGATTCAACCGTCTCTCCTGACGAAGTTTCTGCAGTTTTGAAGTCTTTCTGCCATCAGGGGGGTTGAATAGAGTCTCAGCTAGTAGAATCTGCCTGCCAGACGAACATCTCGACTGCTAGTTGGGCGTTTCCGGCATCTGCACTGCTCCGCCAACTGCATATCTGCTCTCCGATATAACTGCTTGTCGACACTGGAAACTGCATACATTCTTGTCCAGAAGGAGGGCCCTTCCTAACTGGAGTGATGTTTCACCGCTTCTGTCGATCTGCAGCCGGTTTGCTGTCTCTGCTAAGTGGAAACTCCTGATAAATGTCTTCAGCCGAAAAACTTTTCCGTGTTAATTCTCCTGATACGGAAGACGTGTAGCTGCTTCTCTGGAGATACTAGACCGCTAACCCAGGTTCTTCTGGACCCCTGGCCGCTACCCTTGACTGGTTGACAACGAGCTCAACCCAGTCAGAACCTCCAGGATGTCTTCTATCCGATCTCTGCACCGCATTCCGCTACTGCATATTTTTCCGCCCTTTTTCCGGAATCAGCACTGCATACTGTTCCATCCTCTTGCGGTTGCATTCTGCCGGAACTCAACGTTTTACCAGGGTCTCAGCTATCTCCGCTCTCCGCTCTACAGCTCACACCGTCTTCCTACATTTCCCCGTTCTCTGTGGCTTTACTCCGAGTCCGTGTCCGACTCAGAGACCAACTGTTCCGTCTCCGGAACGTTTTCCTCCTTTGACGGTTCCGTCTGCCTCCAGGAATCCGCCATTCTCCGCTTCATCCATCTCGGGTGTTTGACTCCAAGATAGGGTTTCAGCAAATCAAAGTGGACTACCTTCTGCCGATTTTCACTCTCTGCAATCTCGTAGGTCACGTCAGTGAATCTGCTCAGCACCAGCTTCGGTCCGCTCCACTTCCTCTGCAACTTGGGTGCCTTCCCTTTTTTCCGTGTTTTAACCGCCATCCACACTCGGTCTCCTGGCTGGAACTGACTGTCGACCTTCCGTCGACATACAGCTTCTTCTGCCATTCCATTTCTCTGCCAGATTTCTCCCGAACCGCCTTGTAAACTGCTTCTAGTCGCTCCCGGAGCTGACTGCCATACTCTGTTACTTCTACTGTTGATTCACCCGGCGGCCTGCCGATCAGCAATTCTACCGGAGTGTTGACTTCTCTGCCCAGCATCAGCAAGTTGGGATTCTGTCCGGTTGTTTCCTGCGGGGTACTCCGGTAAGCTGCCATCGCCAACGGAACTAGCTGATCCCAGTTGGTCTGCCGCTCACTCACGTACAGGCTCAGGATCTGCTGCAGGGTCCGGTTGAATCTTTCAATGAAACCATCCGACTGAGGTCGGAAGGCTGTTGTCCGTGTCTTGTGAATCCCCAGGATTCTGCAAACATTCTTCAGCAAGTCGGACTCGAAATTTCTGCCTTGGTCGGTGTGGATCTCCATCGGGATGCCGTACCGCGCTGCAAACTGGTTGACGAAAATGTCCGCAACAGTAACCGCTTCCTGATTCGGCATGGGGTACGCCTCTACCCACTTCGTAAAGTAATCACCGATTACCAGGATGTACCGGTTCCCTCTGGTGGATTTAGGCAACGGACCCATCACGTCCATTGCCACCCGCTCCATTGGTGCTCCTACCCGGTACTTCTGCATAGGGACCTCCGTAGATTCTGCATACTTCTTGACGCACATTCGTCGCAGCTCAGCACCCACTGCTTTATGTCCCGCATCATGGCCGGCCAGAAATATCTCCGTCGAATGCTAGCTGCCATCCTTCTGCTCCCGAGGTGTCCTCTTGTCCGGCTCTGATGGGCCAGACGGAAAATCTCCTGTCTCAGCTCCTTCGGTGTTATCAACTGCATTCGGCTAATTCCTTCTGCTGTTTTCCACTTCCGGTAGATGACTCCGTCGACTTTCAGCAAGGTCTTCCGCATTCCGTACAGCACTTTCTCTTCAGCGCTCAAGCTGGAAAAGCCTGCAATATCGGATATTCCGCTTCCGTCGATCAGCATTGCTACCAGTGGGTACCAAGGTTCTGCTTGCTGCATTCTCCGCAGGTCAGCCGGTTGATACATCTACCCCAGCATGGTTTCCTTTTCTGCATTTTCCGCCAGCCTACTCTGCTCTGCAACAGCTTTTTCCGCTTCCGCTTTCTCTGCAACCGCTACCGCTTTTCCTGGGACAGCTTTCTCCGCATCCGCCTTTACTGCAACCGCCACCGCCTTGCCTGGAACAGCTTTCTCTGCAACTGCCTTTACTGCAACCGCCACCGCCTTGCCTGGAACAGCTTTCTCTGCATCCGCCTTTACCGCAACCGCCACCGTCTTGCCTGGAACAGCTTTCTCTCCATCCACGTCTGCCGCCTCCGTTGTCTCGGCCAAGTCCGCTTTCCTGGATGATTTCCGCGACCGCCTCCGGGGTCCCCCCTTCCTTGGCCTGATCTGTGGAGTTTCTTAACTCCTGGTCTACCGGACAATCCGGACAATCCGCCGTTGCTGCTGCTGTCTCGGCAGTCTGCAATCTCGGGCGAAATGCCCCTCTTTGCCGCAGTTGAAACACTCCAAATCTGCTCTTAGTCCGCGCTGCTGTTTCCGTGACCGCCTCCGACGACCCCCCTTACTTGGCTTGGGCTCTGGAGTTTCACTGCTTCGGGTCTGCCGGACAATCTGGACAATCCGCCGTTGCTGCTGCTGCTGCTGTTGTCGCTGTGGCTGCTGCTGTTGTGGTTGTCGTCGTTGCTGCTGCTGCCTTGGGAGCCTGCAGTCCCGGGCAAAATGCCCCTACCGGCCACAATTAAAGCATTCTAAATCGGCTCTCGGTCCGCGCTGCTGACTCTGCTTGGTAACCGCCTCCTTGACCTGGGTCATGAGGTCCAACAGCTGCTTCTGCGTTTGATCCGCCTGCTTTTTCAGCTCTCCCATCTGCTGGCTCCACTCCGGCTCCGCATTCAACTGCCTTGTCCGGTGCCGCTCTGATGTTCTGCTGCTGTCTGTCTTCATTATGCTTTCGTACTCCGTGGCGAAAGCTAAAGCCTGCGACAGCGTCTCCGGGTGACTTTTCAGCACCGACAACCGCATATCCCTGTTGGTAAGACTGTTGCAAAAGTGCATCTTCATGAGCACTTCCATCGTCACCGGGTCTGCCTTAGGGTACACCAACCGGGTCTTGCTGCGGATATCCCTGGCCAGCTCAGACAGCTCCTCCTCCGGCAGCAATTTCCGGGTCTGCAACGCCTGGAATACAAACGTCTTTTCCCCCGGACAAAACTGCTGTTTCAACGCCGCCACAACCGTATCAAAACTCCATCGCTGCTCTGCGGACAAGTCCAGTAGGATGCTACGTGCGTTGCCCCTCAGGCTAACACACAGGTTCAGCGCCTTCTCCTCTTCCGTCCATCGGTAGAACCGGGCATACTCCAAAAGATGTGCCTCATACTCAGGCCAAGGGTCGGACCCGTCATATGTCATCAACCTAGCTACTCCTGCTTTCGGCGCTGATCTCTGCGCTGTCTCCGCCTGGTTCTGTTTTTCTGTCACCGCAAATTGCTGCTGGAACACCTCCATTTGTGTAGCCAAGAGTCTGGTCAGGTTATCTACCAGGTTTTCACCGCCCTCCGGTTCTGCATCCTGCTCCCTGTCACCAGCCTGATCCGGAAAATTAATTTCCGCTTCTGCAAATTGCTCCGCAGGCTGCACCTCTCGGAGGACTCGTGGAGGCTCCTCTGCTGCTGCTTTCTGCCTTCCGGGTAGCTCCTCCGGCTGCATCGGCTTCTGCACTGCAGGTCCAACTGCTCCTTTATCTGCAACCGGCAACTGCAACGGCTCAGCTCCTACTGCTCCTGCTGGCTGCTCCGTGTCCGACACGGCTGCCTTCAGCTGCTGTTCCGCCAATTTGCCCCGTCTAGTAGTCATACCGTAGATGATCCCATCGCTGCCACCAAAAAGTTTGTAACGGGGTTGCCCCTCTGTGACGTCCGGATAACACGGTTTTCTGGAAGGTGGTTGAGTCTGTTTTTAGTCAACCGGAGCTGGAACGGAAAATTCCGGGGACACTGCTGCTTGTACGGCTTTGATCACGGCAAGAAGTCTCTAAGGGTTGATAGCGTGGTCTGGAATGGACCTCCAACCGTTCTCTTTTCCCGACTGCAATCTGCAACTGCACCTGAAAGTAAGAATCCGGTGGCGTTTCCGCCTCCGGATACTGCTACTGCTCTGTCGGGTCACCGTTTCTGCAACTGCTCCATTGTTTCCCGTCCCTCTCTGCAACTGCGACTGCACCTGAAATGAGGAATCTAGAAGCGTCTCCGCCTCCGACTCTGCAACGTTTCCGTCAGGTACTGCCTCTGCATCTGCTCCGCTGCTATTGTCTCCACTGCAACCGCGACTGCACCTGAAATGGAGATTCTAGAAGCGTCTCCGCCTCTGATACTGCAACTGCTCCGTCAGGTACCGCCTCTGCAGTGGCTCCGCTGCTTCCACCTCCGTCTCCGTCTTCGTCTTCTTCTCCGGTGATCTGGGTTCTGAATCACCCTCAGACGTTGTCACAAACTTTGTCTTAACCGACCGTTAACTTGTCTCCCTTCTTCTCCGTATTACTTTCTCTTTTCCGTTTACTTTAACTTTATCATAATGTCCAAGTTCCCTAACGAACACGGAAAAAAAACCCGGAATAAGTTTTCAGATTTATTTTTCTAAGTGTACAGTCGGAAGACATAAACTGTAATCATCTGCATGACTCAAGCCGGAGCAAGGGAGTACTCTGCTATGGGAGAAGGGGTCTGCACAGGTCGACGTCAGGACACCATCTCCGCCGTTCCCGCCGAAGCGGGGGCTTTTATAGACCTGAGACCCACATCACGTGACCAACCTATTGTGACGTCACAGTCCGCCAAAACACTGATTTTTCCGGAATTTCTAAAAACATGCTAGAACCAATCAGTGGCTGACACGTCACCTTTTAAACCGAAAACGAGGCTGATCACATGACCTTCCGGAAATAACGTCATTACGTTTTTGTACTCCATTGTTCTGACTCCGTCTCCGGCTCCGGTTCCGTCTCCGGTTCCGGTTCCGGTTTCGGCTTTACCAACATTGAATTATTCTAAGTTCCAAGGCGGAACACCTTTCTAAAACCATCAATATGCAACCTATGAACTTTTAAACACATATACTCTTTAATAAACCGTTATTCAACCGTAATATCACAAAATATACACGAATTACCTTGGGGAGCTTTTGGGAACACCCCAAAAGCGTTACAATACCATAGTTTTTGCCATATCACAGCCTCGCCCGCAGAGTTTTCTCGTGATCCGAGCATCCCGAGGTCGCTCTACAATTTGCAATTCTGTATGAATTGTTAAATTACCAAAAGTCCGATAGGCATTGTTTTCATTATAAGTGAACTATTTGTAGCATTGCTCCTTCAGAAATACCAATGATTTTGAAGTTTTCAGCCTGGGCACTCTGAATTCCCCAAGCAAACCTGACCGCATCGCAAACCGTACATTTGGCCTACATCAGCAGGCTATCCAGAGCTGACCCGTGTCATTCCGAATATCTAACACGGGTGGCCGAACATGGAATGAAAACTCCTCAGCATCCCAAAGGTCCATTCTGGAACTACAGTATTTCTCTGAACTAGCACACATTGATGGCGTTGTGTATAAAGGCATCGAGGTGGTCTTTCCAAAAGTAAAGAGAAACGTATGCTAGAGAAAATTTAATTATCACACCAAGGCATTGAAAAGTCCACTGAGATTGCCACCGACGCCTCATTCTGGCCTTCCATCAGAGCAGATGTTTGAGAATTGCCTGACGTGTACACAATATACAATCCAGCATCGAAAGTAGCCAGTGAATCATTAGCCCATTCCAGAACTGCTCTGGCAGTTTGTATACAGGACCAATTTCAGTGTATTCAATCATATTACCTAGTGACTGTCGATTATTACAGTGAATTCTTTGAGTTTGCCAAATTGCATTCCAGCACTCTGGAAAAAAAAACTGGTACTGAGATGAGTTATCGCTGTGAGTCAACCAAGAACCACCATGACTGTACTGCTGACAAAGTCCAAATTAGCGACGCCGTCGGTTAAACCACGACCAACACTGAAGGTGATGGAGACTTTGGTGGGTGGTACGCATGCACAATACCATTTCCAGTGTAAATATATCACATGAATGGTGAACAAACTCATACATAGATGAGTTCCATGGGCGGACACCTTCTGTTGAGGAAACGCAGAACGAGCGGTTCGATCCTAGATATCCATCCGCCACACCGTGGCCTTCTCACCGCCTTGGTCAGTCCATGTAACATAGAGACCGCTTCACTCCTCTCCAGAAACGTAACGTGTTCCTCCGCTAGCGTGGAGAACGTCACACGAAAGAGTGCCTCAAACATTTTGTCATGATGGGATTTCAACCGTCGCTCTAGTGCCTCTTTGATAACTGCAACAACAAAAAAACACGAATGACTACACAATTGGTTAGACCTATTTTCAGCGAATCCAGTACGTGCAGAACGCAAGTCGGTAAACCGTAGGCCTACATATAGGACTACTCACGGATGGCACGCCGTGAGTTCCGTGTACTTTCCTGAGCGTGCTCCTTGTCCAGGGACAGGACGGCTACGAGGAAGAAAACGATAGACGCCACAGCCACATAAAGTCCAACCCGCCACTCGCAGTCTCCTCTCAAAATCGTCATCTTACCTCATCTCAGCACAGTCCGGAGACAAACTCGTCATCATGCGAATGACATAGTTGAGTTATAGAAAGATAGACCCAGTCAAGACTGCATGTAGACCTACGTGCCACAAATCCACAGTATGTATGTACGCTATCAAGACATACTGTACCCGCATACAACTGCAATCCATATTAGTTTGCCAAGTTTTCTATACGGCAACAAATTCAGCATATTCTATGACGATTGATGAAACTTCAAACAGTACAGTTGTTTTTGTTATTGATAATGAACATTGATTATCCATTCACACTCCGACTGATGAAGTATATATAATTTACTGAAAATGTTTTTCCATTCTTTCAGTTGTATGGCATTAATCGACAAGTCAGTCTGATTGTTCATGTGTTCAGGATGTACCAATCACCCACAACTGTTCATGAAGTGTGTTTCAAATGTATTTCCGCTTTCTGCATTCCACAGGCGGCCATACCATTATCACTACGAATTCCGTTCATTTTTGGTGCTGATGTATCTGTACAATATGGCAAAATTTACCCAAAAATTACCCCCTCAATATCTTTCACAGACGAGCTGGAAATATATTTGCATCTCTTTGCCGAAGTGTGAACAGATTTATTGATCGTAAGCATCCTTCTTTTTAGATTTGCATGCAGCAAACATTGCAGTTTAGTTCCATACTGTACAAGAACATATATTTCCACAATAAATAATAAATGTATGGCACTCAGGAGTTTGGTGTAGCGTTTAGAGTTGAGAGGTTCAGAGTTGTTATAGATTAGCCTATATTGCAGTATGTGTAGTATCCGAAACCAAAAATTAGCCCAAGGGCTTAAATAGGTTACCGGACAATATATAATAGCTATTTTGTCCTGTGACCTTGAAAATAAGTCGAAAGTCAAATTAAAGGTCATCAGAATATTCAGCATATATCATTTGCTGTATGTCCACAACAAAATCCTAAGTTGTAAATTTGATAATAAACAAGATATTAACTAAGTTGTCCTGTGAGACCTTGAAAATGAGGTCAAATGTCAAATTCAAGGTCACGACAATATTCATATATATCATTTCCTATATTTCCACAATAGATTCCTAATCCGTAGAGTGGATAATAAGCGAGATATTAGCCAATCTGTGCTCTAACCTTGAAAATGAGGTCAAAGGTCAAGTTCAAGGTCATGACAATATTCAGCATATATCATTTCCTATCTGTCCACAATTGATTCTCAAGTTGTAAAGTCAATAATAAGCGAGATATTAGCCATTTTGTTCTTTAACCTTGAAAATGAGGTCAAAGGTCAAATTCAAGGTCATCACAATATTCGAACTATATCATTTCCTATATGTCCACAATTGATTCCTAAGCTGTAAAGTCGTTAATGAGCGATATATTAGCCATTTTTTACTCTGACCTTGAAAATGAGGTCAAAGGTCAAATTCAAGGTCATCAGAATATTCGGCATACAGCATGCCATTTCCTATATGTCCACAATTGAATCCTAAGCTGTAAAGTGCTTAATAAGCGAGATATTAGCCATGTGTGGCTGACCTTGAAAATGAGGTCAAAGGTCCAATTCAAGGTCATCAAAATATTCGGCATACATCATTTCCTATACGTTCAAAATTTACTCCCAAGCTGTGAAGTGGATAATAAGCGAGATATTAGCCGTTTTGTTCTTTGACCTTGAAAATGAAGTCAAAGGTCGAATTCAAGGTCATCATAATATTCGGATTATATCATTTCCTATATGTGCACAATTGATTCCTAAGCTATAAAGTCGATAATAAGCGAGATATTAGCCATTTTGTGCTCTGACCTTGAAAACGATGTCAAAGGTCAAATTCAAGGTCACGAGAATATTTGCCAATGTATCATTTCCTATATGTCCACAATTCATTTCTAATCTCAATATTAGGTGAGATATCCGGAAAAAATGTTTCCCATTATAGAGGCATAGGAGAATTTAACATGGGAAAGTCCCATTTGGGACTCGTTGAAAAAATCAAAACGGTGCCACACGCAGACCGGCGATTCAGGGGCAATCAAACTTACACACGTCACAGAGGTATATGAAGGGAATCAAAAACAAAAATCTCGAAAGTGGTCAGACAGTTTTTGAGAAAATGACATTTTTCGTCAAAAATGGCCGCCATTTTGAAAAAATTGCGAAAATAAAATAACTAAAAAATACCTCTCCTTTGACGCCTCCTCTCCTTTTTAGGTACTTTTGTGCAAAATTTCAGAAATATTCGACCTTAAGCTTTAAAGATAAAAGTGTAGACGGACGACGACGACGACGGACGACGACGGACGCAACGACCCGGCAATAGGTTATCGGACCAAAGGTACGGAAACCTAAAAAACGCTCATCTGTTCCTGGCAGTACACTCGTATACGTACATTCGAACTCGAACTACTGGCATATCGTCAGTGATCGTCACAGTGTGATGTAAAAGTTTGAAAGTCTGCTGAGCTATCCGACAATCCAGGCAATGTCCCTGGGTGACCTTAAGTTTTCAGGAAGCGTCTACATATTTTACCTCGATTGTATCGCGCTGCTGCGAGTCGCAATTTTGCACACATCAGTTTGTATGGGTATTCTATGGGGTTAATTTTTATCACCAATTGATTTTTTATGTTAATGCACCTTTAATCCAATAACCTACTGCCTTGTATAGGCGTTGCGTCCGTCGGCGTCCGTCGTCCATCTGCATTTTTATCTTTAAAGTCTACGATCAAATTCTTCTGAAATTTTTCACACAAACAAATATTTCAAAAGAGAGCTATTTTGTTTTTTTAGTTTTTGTTATTTTCGTTTTTTTTTTTCAAATAGCGGCCATTTCGACGAAAAATGGCCAATTTCTGACTTTGGCGGTCTTTTTCTCAAAAACTGAGATTTTTGTTTCAATTTATTCCCCTTATGTACCTTC
This sequence comes from Terebella lapidaria, assembly GCA_949152475.1. Classification (NCBI taxonomy): domain Eukaryota; kingdom Metazoa; phylum Annelida; class Polychaeta; order Terebellida; family Terebellidae; genus Terebella; species Terebella lapidaria. The sequence goes on along the minus strand of OX424557.1, from coordinate 50,789,409 downwards.
GTTTATAAATTTCATTGCCCTTGAATCGCCGGTCTGCGTGTGGCGGTCATTCTTATGAACCTTTGTGACGTGTATAAATTTCGTTGCTCTGCGCATTGCGGCAATTTTGATTTTATTTTTTTTTTGACGGTCGTTAAATTTTTTTGTCTCAATTCGCGTTACTATTCATTTTGGGCCATTTCTAAGCAAAAAATTTCCCCTTTGGAAATTCCCCTTTGGAATTTAAAATAAAAATAAAACTTTATTTCTTCATCATGAGCTGTACTCCTAGAAAGCATGAATATAGAGCTTAGATACAAATATGTACTAGCTGTACTCCTGGAAAGCTTGTAGATAGGGCTTAGATATTGGCACATTCAAATGGGAAATTACGTGTAGTGATTTGTGTGGTGACCTTGAATTTGACCTTTCTTTACCTTGAAAGGTCAAAACGGCTATTTTGGGGGTGAAAAAAATGCCCCAAATTTGCATCTTCAGACGAAATGCTTGCGGATAAGAGATTATGTTTGCTATTGTGAATATATAGAGTCGTATATAGCACAACTAATGATTACTTTGAGCTTGTCCTCGGATGACCTTGAATGCTAAATGACACATCTTTTAGTGACCTTGAACTTGACCTTAGAAATCCTTGAGGGTTACGGCCGGTAAGTCCCAGTCTCGCCTGAGCTGAAATGTGTAAATTGACCTATATAGACAAAATACTTGATTGTGATAGAGAGAGTTGATATATCTTCTATGTTTGTATTACACAGGAAGTCATACGCAGCACCTAAAGGTGACATTGAACGTCACAAAGATTACAATATTACTCAGGGGCGGCGCCAGACATTGCCCCGATAGAGGGTTGAGGGCTGGGCCGAAGAATATAGCCTATGCGGGCGGTGGACGCATCGATATGTGGGCATTATCGATTCGTTGAACGGGGCTTTCCACCATGAAATTTCCGGCAGTATTTATTTCCGCTTCGATAAAACCAGCAATCAGCCAACATGTAGGGGGTAGGCCTATACACTTCCAAGTTCAATGTTTTTGTGTTTAGTCAATGGTTTCCTGACTACCACGCGATAAAATACACTATTTGGCACATCTCGGATAGTCACTGCCAATAACATGTATATCTTTGATCGCACACTGTTTGCATAGACTGTATCACTGTATTGCTCGTCGGCATGGGCGATATTCTGCTGTCTATATTGTCTGGATGTAACAGCACTAGCTAGAGTGCAATTATCGATTGGCGAAACAGCATACACGGAGCTACAACAAACCGTACTGTACAAGAGGAGTCCCCACGTTTACGCCCACGTATATAGGACCTATCATATTGGGGTCAATGTACATGCATGAGATTTCTCAATGACCGAAAGTGGAAGTGGGTGGATTGCTAACTGCTTCTATAGATCTACCGCGTTACATTCAGCGAGCTAACAATGTCTGATACCAGTGGCAGTGGCCGAGTCCCTCCTTTAGCTTGGGGAGAACAGGACAGTGACCCGCGGGACCCCGAGGATGTATCCCTGCGGGCCTCGTCCCTTGTCCCGGGGGATCCGGACAGTGACACCCGGGGTGCCGAGGGTGTGCGGGTCCCACCCCTGGCCCCAGGAGAGCGGTACCACGCCTTCATCTCTCACTGTACGGCTGACCTCGACTACTCGCTAGCTCTTCGGGATAAACTCATCCAGGCCGGATTCAAGTGCTTCCACTCAGACGAGGACTTTACGGTAATATAATACAAATATGTAATAACAATCAGACAACGGATCCAAGTTACACTCAAAATTATGTTACATGTATAAACTGCGTGATGACCTTATTAAGGCATTTCCGTCGTCCGTCGTCCGTCCGTCGTCCGTCCGGGTCTGTAACTTTTTTTTGGCGTAATGAATTTCCCCATAAATTTGTCAGAACATACCTTAATTAGACCAATATCTAAAGACGTTTTTTAAATTTTTTTGATTGAATCGTTTTCGCCGATTTGGCGGCCATTTTTGACGAAAAATTGCCAATTTTGGACTTTGGTGGCCCTTTTCTCAAAAACTGTCTGATCAGTTTTGATATTTTTGTTTCAAAACATTCCTCTCATGTACCTCTATGACGTGTATAAGTTTGGTTGCCCTTGAATCGCCGGCCTGCGTGTGGCGGCCATATTGACTTTTTGACGGGTCGGCGAAAAAAATTTTTTTGTCCCAAATCAAGTCACTATTCAATAAAAAATTTTTTTGGCCATTGAAAATTTTTTGGGACTTGGAAAATTTCAGCCAATTTTTCCTTCATAATGGGAGCTGTGCGGGGTAATCTCATAGAACACTTCAAGATTGAGCCTAAGTATGGGCGCATTCAAATGTGAAATCATATATTGCAGTTTGAGTGGTGACCTTGTATTTGACCTTCAATGACCTTGAAAGGTCAAAACGACCTTTTTTGTCGAAAAAACGATAATCTTGTCTTTGGTGGCCAGTTTCTCAAAATCTATTCAGACATTTCTAAGATTCTTCTTTGTACCTTTGTGATGTGTATCAGTTTTGTTGCCTTTGAAATGACGGACTGCGTGGGGCGGCCATTTCGATTCTTGGATAGGTAGGCAAAAAAAGCTTTTTGTCCGAAATCGAGTCATTATTCGTTTTGAGACATTTCCAGCGAAATGGCCATTGAAAAATTTTGAGGACTGAAAATTTCACCCAATTTTTCCTTCATAATAGGAGTTTTGTGGTGTAAACACTTCAAGATAGAGCCTAAGTATTGACACATTCAAATGGGAAATCATATATTGCGGTTTGATTGGTGACCTTGGATATGACCTTGAATGACCTTGGAAGGTCAAAACGACCTTTTTTGTCGAAGGAAACATTGATTTTTGTCTTTGGCAGTCATTTTCTCAAAATCTATTCAGACAATTTTCCTCGAAAGACATAAGATTCTCCCTATGTACCTTTGTGATGTGTATAAGATTTATTGCCTTTGAATCGACTGTCTGTGAAAATATGTCATTATAACGAAAACAAATTTCAAGATGTAACTTGATTTCATATTATAGTCCATACAGAGAATGTGTTTCTATCAACATTCACGAACCTGTTTTAACATATAGATTTTAACATCAGTGTAACAATCTATGTATTAAGTATTCTACGCAATTCTCATGATTGCCGGTAAGCTACAGTATTCTTGGTGCTATGTTTCCTTTTTAGGTTACCGAACCTATGGTCCGATAACCTATTGCCATCACGTGGCGTCCGTCGTCCGTCCGCCCGTCCGTCGTCCGTCCGCCCGTCCGTCTAGCCGTCCGTCCGTCCGTTCGTCCGTCCGGGTAAACATTTAGGATTACATGTAAGGGGCTATGAAATAGCCCCTTAACCCAATTTTTATGAAAAAAATTGGGATATGGGGGCTATTTTTGGGGATAAGGGGCTTGCTGGAGATAGGAAATTTAACGTCTAGCCGTCCGTTCGTCCGTCGTCGTCCGTCCACATTTTTATCTTTAAAGTGTATAGTCCAATCTTTCTGAAAATTTGGGAAAACATACCTTAAAATAATTCGAGAAGGAGGTATTTTTTAGTTTTTTTATTTTTCAATTTTTTTTCAAAATGGCGGCCGTTTTCCTCGAAAAACGGTCCATTTTGGATTTTGGCGGTAATTTTCTCAAAAACTGTCTGATCAAATTTGAGATTTTTGTTTCAAAAGATTCCCCTTATGTACCTCTGTGATATGTATAAGTTTGGTTGCCCTCGAATCGCCGGTCTGCGTATGGCGGCCATTTTGAATTTTTGACTTGTTGATGAAAAAAAAAAATTTCGGCCCAAATCGCATCACTATCCATTTTGGGTCATTTCTAGACATAATAATTTTTCACCCTCTGAAAAAAATTTTGGACCTGGAAAATTTTCGGCACTTTTTTTCCGTCATAATGGGAGCTGCCAGAACTGTACTCCTAGACCGCCTGAAGATAGAGCTTAGAAATTGGCACTTTCAAATGGGAAGTCATATATGGTAACTTGTGTGGTGACCTTGACTTTGACCTTGGATGACCTTGAAAGGTCAAAACAGCCATTTTTGGGTCGAAAATTTGCACCTAGTCTGTCTTTTCTCGAAAACTGTCTGATCAGTTCAGATTTTAGTTTCAAAAGATTGCCCTTATGTACCTTTATGATGTGTGTAAGTTTTGTTGCCCTTGATTTGCCGGTCTCCGTGTGGCGGTCATTTTGAATTTTTGACAGGTGGGCGGAAAATTTTTTTTTTGCCTCAAATCACACTACTACGGAAGCGTATTACCGCCATGCAAAATTTTTTTTTATCTCGCCATGGCGAGTTACTATCTCGCCATGGCGAGTTACTATCTTGCCGTGGCGAGTTAGCTATCTTGCCATGGCGAGTTACTATCTCGCCGTGGCCTCGCCGTGGCGAGTTACTATCTTGCCGTGGCGAGTTACTATTATGTCTTCAATAAGATTGTGACGTAACCCCAAGGTCATCTGAGATCAATTTCAAGGTTCCCCGAAAGATGAGCCCTTCACATAATTATGGCTTCCTACATGTTTAGCATATATGAGTTCAAATGAACCCATAATACGAACTTATAAAAGCTTCTCAAGGGTATCTTATGGCCAATCTACAGCAATTTGGTGGAGCTATAACTTTTTTCGAGCACTCGAGGTCTGCTGGAGTCAAGTCCATGTTCATCAGAAAATGCACCACACATTAAATTGCATAAATTTAGGAAAGGATAGGATAAATACCTATCCTGTCCTAACCCTAATTCTATTATTACAAATCCAGACTCTATCATGAAGCATTCAGCGTTCAGGCGAGATTTTTCACAAAGTGGCCATCTCGGGCCAATACTGGACGGAATTGAGCGTACAATATAACGTGTACTGGATAGGTTCTGGATGAAACGTTTTACGGTTGTTTGAGCTTATACGGAACCTCAAAAGTTTCATTTAGAACCTTTTTGAAAGGTTTTTTGTGTGGAACCTATTTCGTGGAACCTCAAAGGTTCTTTGTAAAGAAAATTTGGAATTATGAGATGAGTTTTTTGTAAAGGTTCAACCTGGGTTCTTTCACAACCAGTAAATTGAAGCTTTTGGGGGTATTTCAAGGTACCATCAAATAACCTTCAGGTTATGTGAAGAACTCTGATTTAAATATTTTATATATTTGAAGAATCCTAATTCAAATATGTTTCCGTCCAGAAATATAATCAGTTCAATATTGACCCATTTCAGGTTCTTTGCAAGTTAGGCAACGAACCTCCAAGTGGTTCAATATTTGTTCACTCCAAAGTACTCAAGTTTCTAAATAGAACATTTCAGGTTCTTCATAGAACCTTTCAACTGTTATCAAAATAATATCCTATGGTTCAAAATAAGTTGTTTGAAACACATCAATTTAATATCGAACCTTCGAAAGCTCTATAGTTAAAAAAATAGATGTATATTTATTTATACACATAAATCGGGAAAATACTCTGAGTCAAAAACCTTTTACTCCATTCATGTAAAACGAACCTTCTTAGAACCTTATAAGTCCAAGCTAGGAGTTAATAAGTCCAAATAAGTCCCATTACTATTCATTTTGGGTCATTTCTAGGCAAAAAAAAAATGTTCACCCTTTGAAAAAAAATTTGGAATGAAATGTGTAAATTTTGTCCAAAGATAAAATACTTGTAGATAAACCTTGTATTTGTATTTTGAACATATATAAGGTTATATGCTGCACACTTGATGGTGACATTGAAGTTCACGAAGATGACAGGTTTATGGATGAACTTTGACCTTGACCTGAAATTTTTTCGCTGAGTCGACATTTTTCGTTTTCGTCGATATCTCGGAAACAGTGCGTCGTAGAGCGAAACGGACGTCGTTTTCGAACTTGTGGGTCGTGGCACTAGACAAACATGTCTAAGGGGTATTATGGATGAACTTTGACCTTGACGTGAATTTTTTTCGCCGAGTCGGCATTTTTCGTTTTCGTCGATATCTTGGAAACAGTGTGCCGTAGAGCATTGTAGAGCCCATGGTAAACATGTTATAAATATTACAAATTAGTTTTAACACCGAAATGCCTCCAAGGCATCTTTAGGCCGTGACCTCTAGTTTATTGACGGATCTGCATGTGGTAGTTATTTTGCGAGTCGAATTATTTTGTATTTAGCCTAGCCTACTTGAACATTCACTGAGGTTAAAAATATTGATCTTTAAATATTAATAGTTTGCTATATATAATTGTTATTACAATATTACAGAATGCTATAGGCCTAAATTGCAGGCATATTAGCTCGGAATCGTATAAATCACACGGGAGCAAGCATTACATTCTCTCAATCAACTTGAACGTCAATAGGAAGAAAGTCCAAATTCATATGTATCGTGTGGTCGATAAAAAGCAACTTGTCAATTTATATCATGAGATATGTTGACCGATGTACTCTTCCTATGGTTTGTATGCTTACGTGTAGAGGCATAATCTTCCCAATAACCAAAATTCAACCGAAATAGCCGAGATTCAAATTTATCCTACACAAATTCATGGTCGAATAAACTTAATTGAATTGAACTTGTATGTATGTCACTTAGTCTAAGTATGTCACATAGCGTGGGAGAAATATGAAACAGTTTCAATAACACACGATGTATAACCCTTTCATGCGGCCAAAACAATCGTATTTTGGGGATAAAGGTTTTCTCTCAAGAGGAGAAAAAGACGAATGGGGCACATTTAGTCTTACTGGTGATACATCGGCCTGGGCTGGGAAAACGGCGGGGAGGGCAGTTGCTAGTGGCCTAGAGACTTGGTCGGGGGTACAGGTGCGTTAACTGGCATGTACTGCTAGTGGAGATGGTTGAATCCATACCTGATTTGGGGACGCTACGTGAAGGGGGATAACGCCCCTTCATCGTGTCGACGGCTGTCGACGGGGTGGTCTTTGTGCATGCGGAGCGGACAGACCCACATAGAGCGGAGACTCATGTGGACTTTTTGGTAGCCGCAAGACGGACGCCTATTCGGGAGCAGACATCATGGCAACCTCATACTGCTTTGGACTTGGCCCAGTCGGATTTCTCTTGAGCGCAGCTGACATGTCCAATGAAGTCGCTTGGGTGGCCCTGAATGCCCCGGGAAGCAACCTGTTCAGCGGTATTGAGCAGTGCGTGTATCGGTTGGAAAGGGGTGTGCTGTTGAGGGGCAAATGTCATTGGATGGCATGCCAATCCGGGGTCACAGTTGTTGGCGTGGGACCCAAGGTTTGACTAGCGACCTGATTAGAGATCGGTACACTGAAGTATGTGGTTTGGCGGGGTACGACCAGCACGGGCGTGCGGCGGGATGACGGGGTTACGATCTGAGAGATCAGAGGCGATCGAATGCACTGAAAAATGGCTGAGAGTACCCTGGGATATTGGTACTTGTGCGGCTGGTGGAGACGCAGCCCAAGCGACGCGGAGCGCGTCCAAGATGGCTCACATTGGTGCTCGGGACGAAAACAAACAAATCACGATTATGACAGTTATCTGGATTGACACAGCAAACTGTCTTTTTGTATTCACTCAGATACACGAGAGGACCCAAATTATGTATGACAATTCACCTAATACCCGGAAATATTGTTGAAAATCTCCTCCAAACATTGACTTTAGCCTTGGCAGTCACCGACCACAACTTTTACCAGGAAGGATTAGCGATGTGTGGAGGGGATTTTTAGCAATATATCGAGGTATTTAGTTGAGTTGTCATATGTAATTTGGGTCATCTCGTGTATTAGCATACATACAATACCAATAGTTTGTGTGTCAGCCCGTAAATCGGTCATAATCGTGATTTGTTTGTTTTCGTCCCGAGCACCAATGTGAGCCATCTTGGACGCGCTCCGCGTCGCTTGGGCTGGTGGAGACGTGGTCAGTTGTTGATAGGAAGTCGCGAAGAGTTACGCCGCTGCTCTGTCTCGAGAGGGAATATACTGGGGTCGAATGCTGTGGATTGTGGGCCGGGCGGCCAAAACCGGGGGGGGGGGGGCGGGGCGAGTTGATAGAGTTATTGTTGAGTGATGTCATCTGACGCAGTGTCGTGATTGATCAGATGGTGTTGCTGCAGATCCTGGTCAGCAGCACCAATGTTCAATAAGGTGTTGTGTAGGGAATGGCTGGCTAGGGACGGGGTTAGTGTAGTACATGTAGAAGGCTGCATGTCTCTGTAGCGCGAGTATACATGTACTTGAGGGGAAGATTTTGGGGTCCCAGCATATGTACATACTGAGTACTGGGAGAGAGATAACACTTTCAGAGCCAATAAGAGATTATGTATATTGTAACGGGTTTGCACCCTTCTGTGACGTCTTGATGAACCGGTTTTCTAGGGAGGTGGGTGAGTTGTTGTTTAACCGGAGCTGAAACGGTAAAACTCCGGGAAACTGCTACTGCTGTACGGTTGAACTCCGGCTAGAAGTCTCTAAGGTTGGTAGCGTGGTCTGGAATGGACCTCTTAACCGTTGTCCGACTGCTAATCTGCAACTGCAACTGTAAAGTAAGGATCCGGAGGCGTTTCCGTCTCCGGGTACTGCAACTGCTCCGTCGGGAAACCGCTTTACTGCAACAGCTCCGTCGTTTTCCGTCTTACTGCAACTGCGACTGCGCCTGGAATAAAGAATCCGGGAACGTTGCCGTTTCCGAATACTGCAACCGCTCTGCCAGGTTCCGCCGCACTGCAATCTGCTCCGGTTGGCTCCGCCTCACTGCAACCTGGTACCGCACCTGAAATGGAGTATCTCGGAAGTGTTCCTACTTCCGGTTACCGCAACCGCTCCGTCAGGTACTGCCTCTGCAACTCCGTCGTCCGGTACCGCCTCTGCAACTGCTTCGTCGTTCCCGTCTCTGCAACTGCTCCGTCCGATACCGCCTCCGTAGTTGCTCCGTTGATTTCCACCTCCGTCTCCGTCTCCGACTCCTTCCTCGGTGATCTGGGTTCTTAGATCACCCTAAGACGTCGTTACAACTTGGTCTTAACCGACTGTGGTCTTATCTCCCTTTACTCCGTATAACTGTCTTTTCCGGGAAACTAACTTTATTATAACTTCCAGTTCCCTAACGAACACGGAAAAACAACTCGGTTGAAGTTTTCATGTTTATTTTCCAAGTTCACAGTCGGAAGACTTAACTGCTATCATCTGGATGACTCTATCCGGAACAAGGGAGTACTCTGCTATGGGAGAAGGGGTCTGCACAGGTCGACGTCAGGACACCAACTCCGCCGTCCGCTGTGAAGCGGGGGCTTTTATAGACCTGAGACCCATGTCACGTGACCAACCTATTGTGACGTCATAGTCCGCCAAAACACTGATATTTTCCGGATTTCTAAAAACACTCTAGAACCAATCAGTGGCTGACACGTCACCTTTTAAACCGAAAACGAGGCTGATCACATGACCTTCCGGAAATAACGTCATTACGTTTTTGTACTCCATTGTTCCGGCTCCGTGTCCGGTTCCGTCTCCGGTTCCGGCTCCGTCTCCGGCTTTACCGACATCATAAATTACTAAGTTCCGAGACGGAATACCTTTAAAACATTAACAATACGGAACCGTATGAACCTTTAAACACATATACATTTTAATAAACGGTTATTTAACCATAATATCACACAACACTAACAGAATTACCTAGGGGAAACCTTTGGGTACGCCCCAAAACCGTTACACTCCCCCTTCCTTAGACTCTGTTCGTCCCGAACAGAACAATATCACATATATACAAATTGTCAACCGTTAAACTGTCCGTAAAATCAAACACAACTTGTTTCCGTGATCCGGGTACTGGTACCTCTTAACTAGTTTACCGTCACTGTACCCGGATATCTTGCTTGTTCCGTTTCCCACTTTTTAACTCTTAATTATACTAGAATCCGGGAAACGGTTCTTCTTTCTTCTCCTTGCGCCGACTTGACTTGCGACGACTTGCGACGACTTGCGACGACTACTGCCCACCAGTATCACTGCGCGAACTGCTCCCCGACGGCGGACGAGGTGGAATGGTCTGTGGTACCAACGGTCGTCCGAAACTTGTTCCTCTGGCATCAACCGGGAGAAGATCGGGATCATGGAGGCTCCACTGGGGCGGGATGTAGAACCCATTCCTGAGGCGTTCGTCCCGGATGGACCAATCTGGGATCCGGACGATCTGACGGGTCGGGACGAGACCAAACGGTGACTCTCTCTGCTCCATGGTCTCCACGTAGACGCCGGAGTCTCTCATCTCGGCTGGCCCCCACTGCTCCGGTCCCCAACGTACTGCATAGTACCTGGCGTGCTCCGGGACTGCGGGCGCAAAGACGGAAGCGCTCCGTCCCCCAATATTCACCGGGAAACAATGTGACGGACACGGTTGAGTTGAAGGACCGCCAAACGGGTAGAATGTGTAGGGTGGACTCTGGGTTGGCGCTCGGACGTGGCTCCTTCCGGACCGCTCACTGGAAGACTGTCGAGGCCGGGTCTCCACCGGAGACAGGATTCCGGGTGTAGCTCTGGCTTGGTCTACCAGGATACTCTTCCGGGCTCTCTGCACGTCCGCATGGCTTCGGTCAGACGCGGAGGACTCCATTCCGTCATCTCTAGCCGCGGAACTGGTTCTGCTTCCGGCTACTGCTTGAATGGTTGCCGGCAAAGTTCGCTCCGTGGATCCTCGGGTCTCCGTCTCACTGCCAGCTCTGCTCCGGGTTCCGCCTTCCGTTTTGGTCTCTGGTCTGCCTCCGGATCTGCTGTCCGCTCGGCTATCTGCTCTGCTATCGGCTCTGCTACCCGCTCTGCTATCGGCTCTGCTATCTGCTCTGCTATCGGCTCTGCTACCCGCTCTGCTATCGGCTCTGCTATCTGCTCTGCTATCGTCTCGGCCGCTGGATCTGCTTTCTGCTCCGCCTCCGTCGACCGCTACACTGCCAACCGCCTCCGTCTACTGCCACACCGCCTCCGCTTCCGCCACCTTGTCTTCCTAGGAACGCCGAATACGCCATCCGGAAAGCCGGGAAACAGAAGTCGTCTAACTACTGCACCGCTTTTCCTGCACCGCTTCTCCGGACTGGGAAACACTTAGTCGTTTTTCACTGCAAAATCTGCCGCTGCCGGAAAATGCTGGACTTGATTCGATTCCGCCAAACTTTGTCTGCGATGTGCACAGCTCGAGGTCTGCTCTCCAACTGCTGTCAGAGCCCGATTTCAAGGCCCTTTTATACCCTTTCTGCTCACGTGACTTGAAAAGCTCCACGCTGATTGGCTGCCTCAGGAGTGTCGTCACAATTATGCAAAAACTCAACCGTTAACCGAGAGGTGTCCGTCTCCGGCTCAACCGGCTTCTCCGGGTTTTTCCGGCTCCCTTTCAACTGCTTCTCCGAGCGAAGTATCTGCAATTTTGAAGTATCTCTGCCATCAGGAGGGTTGAATAGAGTCTCAGCCAGTTGAATCTGCCTCTCAGACGAACATCTAGACTGCAAGTTGGGCGTTTCCGCCATCTGTACTGCTTCGTCAACTGCATATCTGCTCATTGGTATTACTGCTTGTCGACAGTGGAAACTGCATACATTCTTGTCCAGAAGGAGGGCCCTTCCTATCTGGAATGATGTTTCACCGCTTCTGTCGATCTGCAGCCGGTTTGCTGTCTCTGCTAAGTGGAAACTCCGGTTGGTTGTCTACAGCCGGAAAACTTTTCCGTCTTAATTCTCTGAATACGGAAGACGTGTAGCTGCTACTCTGGAGATACTAGACCGCTAACCCAGGTTCTTCTGGACCCCTGGCCGCTACCCTGGACTGGTTGACTATGCGCTCAAACCAGTCAGAACCTCTAGGATGTCTCTATCCGGTCTCTGCACCGCTTTCCGCTCTGCTTCTTTTCTCCGCCCTGTTTCCGGAACCAGCACTGGCTCACTGTTCCAACTTCTTGCGGTCGCTCTCTGCCGGAACTCAACGTTTTACCAGGGTCTCAGCTATCTCCTTCTCCTGCTCTACAGCTCACTGCGTCTTCTCATATTTCTGCGTCCTCTGCGGCTTTACTCTGAGTCCGTATCCGACTCAGAGACCGTCGGTTCCGTCTCCGGAACACTACTCTGCTTCGGCGGCTCCGTCTGCCTCCAGGAATCCGCCATTCTCCACTTCATCCATCTCGGATGCTTGACACCATTATACGGTTTCAGCAAATCGAAGTGAACCACCTTCTGTCGAGTTTCACTCTCTGCAATCTCGTAGGTCACGTCGGTAAATCTGCTCAGCACTAGCTTTGGACCGCTCCACTTCCTCTGCAACTTGGGAGCTTTGCCCTTCTTCCGTGTTTTGACCGCCATCCACACTCGGTCTCCTGGCTGGAACTGATTGTCGACCTTCCTCCGGTCGTACAGCTTCTTCTGCCGTTCCATTTCTCTGCCAGATTTCGCTCGAACCGCCTTGTATACCGCTTCTAGTCGCTCCCGGAGCTGACTGCCATACTCTGTTACTTCTGCTGTGGATTCTCCCGGTGGTCTACCAATCAGTAACTCTACCGGAGTGTTGACTTCTCTGCCCAGCATCAGCAAGTTGGGACTCTGCCCGGTTGTCTCCTGCGGGGTACTCCGGTAAGCTGCCATCGCCAACGGTACTAACTGATCCCAGTTGGTCTGCCGCTCGCTTACGTACAGGCTCAGGATCTGCTGCAAGGTCCGGTTGAATCGCTCAATGAAACCGTCCGACTGAGGTCGGAAAGCGGTTGTCCGTGTCTTGTGAATCCCCAGGATTCTGCAAACATTTCTCAGCAAGTCGGACTCGAAATTTCTGCCTTGGTCGGTGTGTATCTCCATCGGGATACCGTACCGCGCTGCAAACTGGTTGACGAATATGTCCGCAACCGTCACCGCTTCCTGATTCGGCATCGGGTAAGCCTCTACCCACTTGGTGAAGTAATCACCGATTACTAAGATGTACCGGTTCCCCCGGGTGGATTTAGGTAACGGACCAATCACGTCCATTGCCACCCTCTCCATGGGCGCTCCAACCCGGTATTTCTGCATCGGAGATCGTTTCAAGTTCTGCATACTTCGTGACGCACATTCGTCACAGCTCAGCACCCACTGCTTTATGTCCCGCATCATAGCCGGCCAGAAATACCGCCTCCGAATGCTAGCCGCCATCCTTCTGCTTCCGAGGTGTCCTCCCGTCCGGCTCTGATGGGCCAGACGGAAAATCTCCTGTCTCAGCTCCTTCGGGGTTATTAACTGCATTCGGCTGGTTCCTTCTGCCGTTTTCCATTTCCGGTAGACTACTCCGTCGACTTTCAGCAAGGTCTTCCGCATCCCGTACAGCACTTTCTCCTCACTGCTCATGCTGGAAAAGTCTGCACTGCCAGCTGTACCGCTCCCGTCGATCAGCGACGTCACCAGTGGGTACCAAGGTTCGGCTTGCTGCATTCTCCGCAACTCATCTGGTCGATATTTCTGCCCCAGCACAGTATCCTGGTCCGCATTTTCCGCCAGCCTAATCTGCTCTGCAACCGCATCCGCTTTTCCTGGAACTGCCTTCTCCGTTACCGCAACCGCAACCGGCTTCCGGGACGCTGCTTTCTCCGTCACCGCAACCGCAACCGGCTTCCGGGACGCTGCTTTCTCTGTCACCGCAACCGCAACCGGCTTCCGGGACGCTGCTTTCTCCATCACCGCAACCGCAACCGGCTTCCGGGACGCTGCTTTCTCCGTCACCGCAACCGCAACCGGCTTCCGGGACGCTGCTTTCTCCGTCACCGCAACCGCAACCGGCTTCCGGGACGCTGCTTTCTCCGCTACTGCAACCGCCTTCCTTGGGACTGCTTCCTCCGTCAGTTCTGCTTCTCCGCCCGATCCCCTTGACCGCTTCCGGCGTCCCCCCTTCCTTGGCTTGGGCTGAGGAGTTTCTTCACTTCGTGTCTGCCGGATTCTTTCTCCGTAGTTCCAGGCGTCTATCTTGGCTTGTTTCCAGTCGATTTTTCCGCATTGGCTGCATGGGGATCTGGACAAGGCATCCGCATTATTATGGATTCGCCCCGGACGATGTTCGATGTCGAAATGAAACTCACTCAGGAGCTCAATCCACCGGGCTACCTGCCCCTGGGGCTCCTTGAAATTCATAAGCCAGGTAAGACTGCCATGATCCGTGCGAAGAAGGAAGTGTCGTCCCAGCAAGTACTGCTTATTCTTCTGTACCGCAAACACAACCGCCAGGAGCTCCTTCCGGGTGACACAGTATCTCCGTTCTTCTTTGGTTAGGCTGCGGCTCAAGTAGGTTATCACCCGCTCCTGATTGCCCTGCTTCTGTGACAGTACTGCTCCCAGCCCGGTGTCACTGGCGTCCGTGTCCAGGATATATCGGCCTTGCTCCCTAGGGTACCCGAGTATCGGTGCCGATACTAGGCGGTTCTTCAGCTCTGCAAATGCCTGCTCTTGCTCCGTCTGCCACCGGAACGGCACCCCTTTTTCCGTCAAGTGATTCAGCGGCGCTGCAATCTCGGAGAATTTCGGCACGAACTTCCGGTAATAGGAGCAAAGTCCCAGAAAACTGCGCAGCTCCGTCAGGTTGGTGGGTGTCCGCCACTTCCGTACTGCCTCCGTTTTTGCCAGGTCGGTGCGGATACCGTCTCTGCCGACTATGTGACCTAGGAAAGACACCTCCGGCTGGAAGAACTTTTGACGGTTTGACTTTTAGGTCTGCCTCTCTCAGCTTGCTGAACACCTCCTGAAGATCACGGATGTGATCCTCCAGGGTCTTGCTGTAGACTATGATGTCGTCCAGATATATGAGGCAGGTCTTCCAGGACAATCCGCCTAGCACCTTCTCCATCAACCGCTCGAACGTACCCGGAGCATTGCACAAGCCGAAACTCATTACTTTGAACTGGTAAAGGCCGCCAGGAACACAGAAGGCCGACTTTTTCCGGGCGTCTTCATCCATCCCGACCTGCCAGTAGCCACTGGTCAGGTCGAGAGTGGAGAACCATTTGGCGTCTGCACAGGCTGCTATGGTGTCGTCTATTCTCGGCAACGGATAAGCATCTTTCTCCGTGACTGCATTTAACCGCCGGTAATCGACGCAGAACCGGGTGGTCCCGTCCTTTTTCTTTACGAGGACAATCGGGGAAGCCCACGGACTGCTACTTTCTTCAATGACGTTCTTGTCTTTCATCTCCTGAATCAGACTGCTCACCAGCTCTCTCTTGTCTGGCGGAATTCGTCTGGTTGGCTGCTTAATCGGCCGGTGACTGCCCGTGTTTATCTGATGTTGTACCTCGTTGGTCTGCCCCAGTTCTCCGGCATCATTACTGAAGGTCAGCTTATTCCGAAATAGGAGGTCGGTTACTCTCTCGCGGAAATGACTCGGCACTGCATCCTGGGTCTGCTCTGCTAACTGCCGCAGCTTCTCGTACCCGCTCCAATTCCGCCCGGCCTCCGACTCCGTGGAAATCTGCACCTTCCGGCTCCGCTCCGCCAACGGCACAACACTGCAACCGGCTGCTAAGGTGGTCATCGTCGCCAACTGCGCTCCTTTCTTGATGATTACCGGCTCTGCCATCACGTTGATCACTCGAACCGGGACTGTTCCTTGCTTTATCCGGGATAAAGTTCTCCCGATCAGCCAAGGTCTTTTCTCAGTAGGCTCCTGCGGCATTTCTAGTACTCCTTCTGCTTCACGGACACTCTCTGCTTGTCCTATAATCAGCTGTTCCGTTTCCGGCGGAATTTGGTAATCTGCTACAGCGTTGATCGGAAACGGCTCCCTGGTCTGCTCGAACATGGTGAGGAACACCTCCTGGCTGCCCATCTGCATGGTCATTCGGTCGAAATTTATGCCGGAAATCCGGGAACGGATGAAATCCATTCCCAGTATTCCTTCGTCTTCACAGTCTGCAATCTCGAACGTCACGGTCTCAGCTACTCCTGCGATGTTGAGTGGGAGTTCTTTCCGGCCATGTGTCCGTATGTTACTTCCGTCAACCATTGAAAGACGAATCGGCGACCGCTTCAGCTTCATTCCGGGTTTCCGGATCCGTTCCCAGGTTTGTAGGTTGAGCATTGTGACAGTGCTGCCGGTGTCGATTATCAGCGTTACTGGCTCTCCGCATACTCTGGCTGTCACACACATGCCCACCTCGCCCCTGGGACCGGGTCCGTGAACCACCTGCCGGTTATGGGGGTGTCCTCTCTTCCGGGTCCCGGATTTCCCCTTTTCCGCGACCCGCTCTAGTTTTCCGGCTGCTGCTGCTGCTGTCGTGGCTGCTGCAGTTGTTGCTGCTGCTGCGGCTGCTGCTGCTGTTGTCGCGGCGACTGCTGCTGTTGTGGTTGACGCCGCTGCTGCTGCTGCTTCGGCTGCCTACAGTCTCGGGCAAAATGCCCTTTCCGGCCACAGTTGAAGCATTCTAAATCCGCTCGGGAACTGCCCTGCTGCTGCTGCCGGCTAACCGCTTCCTTGACCTGAGTCATCAGATCCGCCAACTGCTGCTGAGTCTGCTCGGCTTGCTTCCGCAATTCGTTCACCTGCTGGCTCCACTCCGGCTCCGTGTTCAGCTGCCTCGTCCGGTGTCGCTCCGCTGGTCTGCTGTTGTCCGTTTTCATGATGCTCTCATACTCGGTAGCGAAAGCCAGGGCCTGCGACAGCGTTTCCGGGTGGCTTTTCAATACCGACAACCGCATATCTCGGTTAGTCAGGCTGTTGCAGAAATGCATCTTCATGAGCACTTCTGTTGTTGCCGGATCTGCTTTTGGGTAAGCTAGCCGCGTCTTGCTCCGTATGTCTCTGGCCAGCTCGGACAGCTCCTCCTCCGGCTGCAATTTCCGTGTCTGCAATTCCGCCTGGAAAACAAATGTTTTCTCCCCCGGACAAAACTGCTGTTTTAATGCCGCCACAACCGTATCAAAGCTGCGTCTCTGCTCCGCGGACAGATCCAGTAGTATGCTGCGGGCGTTACCTCTCAAACTGACACATAAGTTCAGCGCCTTTTCCTCTGCTGTCCAACGGTAGTACCGAGCGTATTCAAGGAGGTGAGCCTCATACTCCGGCCACGGATCAGTTCCGTCATACGTCATTAATCTGGCTACTCCTGCCCTTGGTGCTGGTTGTTGTACTGCTTCTGCCTGCTGCTGCTTTCCGGTTACTGCCAGGTGCTGCTGAAACACCTCCATTTGGGTCGCCAATAATCTGGTCAGGTTGTCGACTAAGTTCTCTCCGCCTTCCGGGTCCGCATCCGGTTCCCGATCGCCAGCCTGGTCCGGAAAGTTAATTTCCGCCTCTGCTAACTGCTCTGCAGGCTGTACTCCTTGAGGAACCCGAAGGGGCTCTTCTGCAACTGCTTTCTGCATTTCCGGCTGCAACAGTTTTCTCTCAGCAGGACGAACTGCTTCCTTTTCCGCAACCGGCACCTGCAACGGCTCAGCTCCTACTGCTCCTACAGGCTGCTCCGTGTCCGACACGGCTGCTTTCAGCTGCTGTTCCGCCAATTTGCCCCGTCTAGTAGTCATACTGCAGATGATCCCACCGCTGCCACCAAAAAGTTGTAACGGGTTTGCACCCTTCTGTGACGTCTTGATGAACCGGTTTTCTAGGGAGGTGGGTGAGTTGTTGTTTAACCGGAGCTGAAACGGTAAAACTCCGGGAAACTGCTACTGCTGTACGGTTGAACTCCGGCTAGAAGTCTCTAAGGTTGGTAGCGTGGTCTGGAATGGACCTCTTAACCGTTGTCCGACTGCTAATCTGCAACTGCAACTGTAAAGTAAGGATCCGGAGGCGTTTCCGTCTCCGGGTACTGCAACTGCTCCGTCGGGAAACCGCTTTACTGCAACAGCTCCGTCGTTTTCCGTCTTACTGCAACTGCGACTGCGCCTGGAATAAAGAATCCGGGAACGTTGCCGTTTCCGAATACTGCAACCGCTCTGCCAGGTTCCGCCGCACTGCAATCTGCTCCGGTTGGCTCCGCCTCACTGCAACCTGGTACCGCACCTGAAATGGAGTATCTCGGAAGTGTTCCTACTTCCGGTTACCGCAACCGCTCCGTCAGGTACTGCCTCTGCAACTCCGTCGTCCGGTACCGCCTCTGCAACTGCTTCGTCGTTCCCGTCTCTGCAACTGCTCCGTCCGATACCGCCTCCGTAGTTGCTCCGTTGATTTCCACCTCCGTCTCCGTCTCCGACTCCTTCCTCGGTGATCTGGGTTCTTAGATCACCCTAAGACGTCGTTACCACTTGGTCTTAACCGACTGTGGTCTTATCTCCCTTTACTCCGTATAACTGTCTTTTCCGGGAAACTAACTTTATTATAACTTCCAGTTCCCTAACGAACACGGAAAAACAACTCGGTTGAAGTTTTCATGTTTATTTTCCAAGTTCACAGTCGGAAGACTTAACTGCTATCATCTGGATGACTCTATCCGGAACAAGGGAGTACTCTGCTATGGGAGAAGGGGTCTGCACAGGTCGACGTCAGGACACCAACTCCGCCGTCCGCTGTGAAGCGGGGGCTTTTATAGACCTGAGACCCATGTCACGTGACCAACCTATTGTGACGTCATAGTCCGCCAAAACACTGATATTTTCCGGATTTCTAAAAACACTCTAGAACCAATCAGTGGCTGACACGTCACCTTTCAAACCGAAAACGAGGCTGATCACATGACCTTCCGGAAATAACGTCATTACGTTTTTGTACTCCATTGTTCCGGCTCCGTGTCCGGTTCCGTCTCCGGTTCCGGCTCCGTCTCCGGCTTTACCGACATCATAAATTACTAAGTTCCGAGACGGAATACCTTTAAAACATTAACAATACGGAACCGTATGAACCTTTAAACACATATACATTTTAATAAACGGTTATTTAACCATAATATCACACAACACTAACAGAATTACCTAGGGGAAACCTTTGGGTACGCCCCAAAACCGTTACAATATTTTCAATCACGTGTACACGCAGCCCGGGGAGACGATCGTCAAAAACATCATGAGCGGGATCGACCGAAGTCGGCGGGTGATTGGGATCATCTCCCCGGATATGATGAAGTCCAAGTGGGTAGAGTTTGAGGTGGCCAACACCCGGGCCAAGGCAAACCAGACCAAAGTATCCACTTTCATCCCGATCCTGCACAACATCCACCCGGACAGGGTGCCTGCCTACGTCAAGGAAATCAACTACATCACAGACGACGATCCTAGCTTCTGGACCAAACTCCTCCGCGCGCTTGTCGGTTAGTTTTTGTTCCTACCAGCGAAAATTTGATAGATACTATGTATTTGCGTCCGTCGAGCTGCATTCTGCATAAATTCTAGAATATACACCATATAAATATTGTTTATATATCCATTGTAGATTATGTTACAGTCAGGGTTTCTCCGCAAAAATGTTTTCACGGGTTTAGCAGATTTCTTATTTCTGGTCATAAATATTATATGAAACAACCCTAATGTTTTTGAGACGGCTCTAGGTCCGTAAATCCGCGTGAACGAAATCAATGTTGATATGGGAACTTGGTTTCCAGACGTAATCCGGGTGTTTCAATATAACACCAGGGCAGAACCCTACATGTATTCCTAACGACTTTGACCTGGGGCGCGAACCACTTTTGCTGAGTCATCCTTGTAGCTTCCTGCATACTTCGTTGACTTAAACAAACATGTCTTATAGTCCTTAGGCCATTTTCCAGGAGACCTCTAAAATAGGTTTTCGTCGCCAAATTGGGCATATTAGGTTTCTTGGTGTCATTCTGTAGGTTTTCATGTCAGGAAAAATATTAGGCCGGGTAACCTTCTCAATAAGTGTCCAAACAATGGTAAAAATGACTTTTTCCAAGATGGCCGCCGCGTCCGATCAAAAAGTTCGTTTTTGTTTTTTCTCTGCTTCTAGACATGCTAGAAGTGTAATCTTGGTGTCCTTTCTTAGGTTTTGAGGGTTGAGGAATCCATTCAAACACATTCCAATAACAATTATGCATTGTTTCAATTGCAAAAATGCACTTCGACTGGTATTTGAACGTCAGAAATAGCTATTTGCGGAGGAAGTCTGTTTTAAATGTAACTGCGTTATTCATTACCAGGTATTACCATTTTGAACAAAACAATTCCATGAATAAATCATCAACATATCAGTTTATGCACATCCAAATTATATGAAGAAAAGTGGAACAATGGCCATATAGCTCATATGCTATCTACTTGCTGAACATTCGTTTCTAAGGTTGTCTTAGTTTTTTTTCTACTTCATATTTAATACTGTCTATGTGAAACAAATAAATTTGCCTATTGTTGTACAACATATATAACACATGTGGTTGAGTTCAATCATGGTCAATTTTCTCTCTAGATGTATCTGCATTAATTTCATCCGAATGTGTGATTCGTCAAGAAACCTTGAAATCAAGCCGAGAGTTGATCTTTGAGTCGGCCCAGCCGACTCCGTGTTTGGGTATACAGATGGAATGACACCGAATTTCAAGAAGTAAAGTCAACCAAAGTAGAACGTAGAATTGATTGGAAGACCAGTTAGGTAAAATAAAGCTGAAAATGTCTGCGATAGCTCAGAACCCAAGCTATCAACTGAACAACCAGACGAAGTGGGAGAGGTCGATGAGGAAAGCGGACTGAAACCCGAATGATTGGCGATCCTTACTTTGCGCAGGCGAGGAGTGACTGCAGACCAAACCCGCTACCACCCGAGACGGCCTGCAGCCAAGGAACCGACGTCACCCGAAACAACCCAAAGCCAGAGTGCCGAAATCATTCGAGACAAACTGCAGCCGGAGTACCAAAGTCTTCAGAAACACCACGACAGCGGGAGAACAAGAGTCTGCTGAGTGAGCATTCCAGCTGGAGAATCAGAGTCAGACGAGTGAATATTCCAGCTGGAGAACCAGAGTCAGCCAAACGACCCCTACTGCCAGAGAACCAGAGTCGGCCAAGTGACCATTCCAGATGGAGAACCAGAGTCAGCCGAGTGACCCCTGCACCCGGAGAACCAGAGTCAGCCAAGCAACCCCTGCATCTGGAGAACTATAGTCAGCCGAGCAACCATTCCAGCCAGAGAACCAGAGTAAGCTGAACGACCCCTGCAGCCAGAGAACCAGAGTCAGCTGAGTAACAATTCCAGCTGAAGAACCAGAGTCAGCCGACCGGTCATTCCAGCCGGAGAACCAGAGTAAGCTGAATGACCCCGGCAGCCAGAGAACAAGATTCAGCTGAGTGACAATTCCAGCCGGAGAACCAGAGTCAGCCGACCGGCCATTCCAGCAGGAGAAACATAGTAAGCTGAACGACCCCTGCAGCCAGAGAGCAAGAGTCAGCCGAGTGACCATTCCAGATGGAGAACCAGAGTCAGTCGAGCGGCCGAATGACCCTTGCACCCAGAGAACCAGAGTCAGCCGAGTGGCCATTCTAGCCAGAGAACCAGAGTCAGATGAACGACCCCTGCAGTCGGAAAACCAGAGTCAGCCGAGTGACGGTCAGCGGCCATTCCAGCCGGAGAACCAGAGTCAACCGAGCGACCCCTGCAGTCTGAGACGAGGCAAAGAGCCAAACTCATAGGCATCCGGTCAGCTAAGCAAGGCTGGGGAGCGAACCTCAACTCAACGAACTTATGCTAACCTTAGAACCGTTACAATATATGTATTTGATGTTCATAAAACTAGACGCTTTCCGATCGCCTACCACCACGGTGTATCCCCGTGATGCACTGTCATTTCTGTTATATTAATTCAGACAAAATAACTTATATCAAAATAGCATCAATGTCAGCAATAAAAGTTCCAAGCCTTAACTAATGCAGTAATACTTTCAAGTTGAAATATTCCAGTAGTTGAAAGTTTCAACTACTGAAATATTCACGAAATTATTTCCTACCGGATAATTTAGCTTATCTAATTCCCAACAATACAAGTGATTTCTTTATCTACATTCACTGATAATGAATATGATTCAACTGTTGTAATAAGTTAGTGCTATTAACTAATTAATATTATTACTGCAGACATAAAATATATACTGGACAAAAGACTTACCACGTTTAGTCATATAATAAAATGTTCTCATCTTCACTATTTTTCTTGTGGACAATAATAGACTTAACTGATGAAAAGTCAAGTTAATGTATTCGATGATAGTATATATTTTGAACAAATCCATCAGCTCCATACTTGTACACACATTCAGTGTAATATGTTTCCTAATTGCAACCAAAAGGAATGATCGCTGACCTCGAGCTGGATAATAACTTTGTTTTAATAAGTCTTTTCATTAACTATAATTATAATTACCCTCGCCCCGATAGGGGCAGAGGGTATTGTAATTGGGTCTGTCCGTTTGTCTGTCTGTCTGTCCGCGCACATATCTCGAAGGAGAATGGTCCGATCAACATGAAACTTATAGAGATGAAGCGGTATCTCAGTGGCTCGGTCCTCCTCGAATCTGGTCAAAATCGGACGAAAACTGTTGCCATGGCAACGGAAAATGTAAAAATCAATACTTCACCATAACTTCGGTTCTAATCAAGATAATTTTTTCTAACTAATTTTGTATTTTTCTATGGCCAATTCTTGATCATCTGATATATGGCCATTGGTCGTACGACCAAAACTCTCCATTATCGCCCGATGTCGAAAAATTGGGGGTCACGGTTTCGAATTTTTTTGGCCAGCGACGTTTCAGTGCAAATGTCTGCGCTCATAACTCAAAGGCAAACGGTCCGATCGATTTGAAATTTATAGAGCAAGAGTGCTATGGTGGTGGCTCAGTCCCTCTAAAATATTGCCAAAATCGGATGAAAACGGTTGCCATGGCAACGGAAAAAAGAAAATCACATAATTGGCTCTAACTCCGGTTCTACTTGATATTAATTTTTCCAACTATTTTTTTTTTTTTTGGTCAATTCCCGATCGTTTGGTGTACGACCGATGGTCGTACGACGAAAATTCTCCATTATCGCCCGATGTCGAAAAATTGGGGGTCACGATTTCGGTTATTTTTGGCCAGCGACGTTTCAGTGCAAATGTCTGCGCTCATAACTCAAAGGCAAACGGTCCGATCGATTTGAAATTTTCAGGGCTGGAGAGAAATGATAGTGGCTCAGTCCCTTCCAAATTTTGCCAAAATCGGGTAAAAACGGTTGCCATGGCAACGGAAAAAAGAAAATCACATAATTGGTTATAACTCCGGTTCTAATCAATATTAAATTTTCAACTTATTTTTGTATTATTCTTTGGCCAATTCCCAATCGTATGGCGTACAACTGATGGTCTACATACCTACATAAAAGTAGTACCACCCCTGGAGCCTTCACGAGCCATGTTTGTCGAAACAGCTAATTTTGTCACGAAATGTGTCGCCAATCGGCCATCTTGGTCGCCATGGCAACCAAAATCGATAGGTTTTGGGATGTTACTCTAAGCAGAAACCCATAAGAGGATCTCTTATGGGTTTCTGCTATAAGGCATATCCATATGGAATATTGTCAGAAACAGTTCAGATTTGCACCTTGTGGAGCGTTCACAAGGAAGTCTGTACGGCACTTGTAGCAGCGCGACGATCGCAAATCCATAGTGTCTGCTTAACTTTGTTCAGGGGATACAATAAACTCCTAATGATGTATTCATGGGATTGTTTTGTCCAAAATGGTAATACGTGGTCTTAAATAGCGCAACTACATTTGAAAACAGATTTCCTTCGCAAATAGCTATTTCTCACGTACAAATACCAGTCGAAGTGCATTTTTTGCAATTGAAATAATGCATAATTATCATTGGAATGTGTTTGAGTGAATTCCTCAACCCTCAAAACCTAAGAAAGGACACCAAGATTACACTTCTAGCACGTCTAGAAGCAGAGAAAAAACAAAAACAAACTTTTTGATAGGACTCGGTGGCCATCTTGGAAAAAGTCATTTTTTCCATTGTTTGGACACATTTACAGAAGGTTACCCGGTCTAATATTTTTTCCTGATATAAAATCCTACAGAATGACACCAAGAAACCTAATACATGTATGCCCGATTTGGCGACGAAAATTTTTTTTTTCAGAATGGCCCACAGACTATCAGGGGTTACTAGGAATAAACCTTGACCTTGACCTGATACATTTGAACTGAGTCTGTATCTTTTTGAAGCTTAACTTGGCGATATATTTTCCCACATCGAAATGACTCCGAGGAATCTTTCGGCCTTGGCGTCCAGTTGTGAGAGGCGACTGTCGATTGCTTGCATTAGTGTCATCCGTACACGTTCGAGTTTCCATATTGCAGTTACGGATACATTTCACTTGTTTGTGTAGTTTTGTGAGTGACGATATGGTGCCTACACAAGAAGTGACACCAGTTATAGCCCACATATTCTGGGGGTATTTATAAGACTTTCTGTGACACTCCAGTAATGGGGTATAACTCTTTATCATTGGGTCGCCGAACTTTCACATCGGTGCTGTACCGTTAGAGCCACTGGGGTTTGTCGGCGTCAGTCTTAGGTCGGGCCTCCACTGTTGACTCTCATCACATGTAAATATCGGGTTCCTGCTCCCTGACTGTATACAGGTAAACCACTTGTCTGGGGCACCTATATGGGTGGTTAACCTGACCAGGATGATGTGGCTCAGCAGTGAAATACCTCAGGGACGAGTCCTTTCTGAAAGAGGAAAGCACTTTAGCGTTGTGACGACGTGTTGGGTACACAAGTAGTGACACCACAGTTATAGCGCACAGATGCTCGGGAAATTATAAGACATTCAGTGACATTTCAGTAATGGGGTAGGCCTATATACCTCTTTATCGTGGGGTCACCAAACTTTACATTTGATATCATAAATTTGTCCTGCTATAAACATTGATTCATTTTCAATATCAGACGAGGTCCCACTGACGGCAACAATCCCCGCTGGTCACATCGCTCACGGACTGTCCTGGTCGTTTTTCTACGGTTATCTTGCCTTCGTCCTGCCTAAACTGACGCACAGAGCCAGACAGTCCACATTTGGCGAGCTGTCAAATTTCCTACAGAAAATGATTATCATACTTCCGGAGTCGTGTTATTGTCCTGATGACGTCACATCAGTGGATTCGAACGTGGAAGAAATTGGTTCTGTGGATTTCCGGGCCTCAAGGGCGGGCAAGAAAAACCGAGACTACAACAGCTTAGTGTACAAAGTCACGGATCCGTCTAGCGGCGAGGTATGGAGGCTTATGCTGTACATATATGTGCGTCTCTCAGAAGGTAGTAAGCTACACATGTGATCTACATATATAATAAAGTTGTGTGGCCAGCGTGACCGTTTCGGGACAGCTAACCAATGAGTATTAGGCTTTTGTAGATGATCTACTTTCGCCAATTCATTCATAAAACAACCGGTCCTATTTCACAGTGACCCTTCACTTACACGTAAATCAGGTATTACTACATGTTTCGGTTTTTCCTCTAGCTCAAGATCCTCCAAAAATTTTGTTGTTTGTCCTGACACAACACAATATGCCTGTTCAGGAGCTGTACGCGATGATGGAGTACGCTACGCCCCTGATGTCGATGTACGAGATGGAGCAGGGGCGTATAGCGAACTTGGACCGGCTGGAGAAAATCCGCCAGATGGAGCTGTTTAAGGAGAAGATTGAGGAGATTTTACGTCATCCAAACAACGCGGCGTGCCACGGCAAGGCTGTCCTCATCACATACAGGGGTCAGTATGATGGTAGCCTGAACGGAAATCTTTGGACATGTTTTCAACGAAAAACACGACTGTGTAATTTTTCCAGGCCTAATCTATATACATAGGGGATACATATTTGACAAACGATCCATGACTTAATTTCTGAATATTCCCAACTTGAAAAATCCAACTATATTTTCACAATGTCACGATCGGTTCATCGGTGCATTCATTTTGTCAGTAGTAATGACAACAGACTTCGCTCGGTGGCGCCACAACTAGATTCGAAATGATGACATTGAGGCCCCACCAATAGAACTGAAATGGATGCGCCCATGAGCTTGTGAAAATATGGATTCGTTTGTCAAATAAGTATCCCATATGTTCCCTCGGTGTATGGGTGAGGCCTAGAAATAACAGTTGTGGAGCTTTTTCGAGGGTGAATAGCAGCCATGGGTCTGAGACGCCCCGCGTCGCTCAGGCTGGTGTGACTGAACCCCTGGCAGATGTATGCTTGTCCCATTTCAGAAAAATTGAATTGAACGCGGACAATATTTTCGCCAACATTAAAGGTCCACTTGTGAAGTTGGTTTATGGAAATGTTTCACGTTGAATGTTTCAGATGAAGCAGACAATGATCAGGAACCAGAGAGGTTTTCGGCTGTGATCGCTCGGCGGATCCGAGCAGAGCTGCAGAAAGTCCGGCTGGATGAAGCCATGGAACACTAGTCACTGGTCACACACTGACTCCAATCAGACGTGACCTCCCAGTGTCCTGGGTTGGTCAAGTGTATGTTATACGTGTGGAGTGAAAACAGCGTATTAATATAGCAAATATATATAGGGGTTATAAGTAGCCTGCATGTATGGATAAATAGTAGTCTAGAATGTGTTCCGAAACCACATGTAAGATTAGGTCGCATTATTTGTAACAAACACGCAAGATGGATAGGCGACCTTTTAAAACTTCTGTGATATAATGAATTCTGACAGAAAGGTAATTTCGTATATCTGTGCTACCAACTGTTGTCACTGTTGCTGCTTCCGCTCTTCTTCGTGTGAACTGGGTAAGCCTACTACCACGTTGACGTTATGATTATGTATATTTATGTTCATTGTACTAAAATTAGTGGTCGCTTTACAACTTCTACCCTGACATTATTTCTATATCATGTTTTTACACACTTCTCAAACAAGAGTAGTTTTAAAAAATAAGGTGGAAATCTCCAATCATATGAACACGGTCAATCATGTTGCATTGGGATGCGTCATGATCATGATGATTGACCAGCGTGGTCGAAGGGTTTCCCGACCAGAAGAAGAAAGTGAAAACAGATAGGGAAGCCCTTAATAAAAAAAAGAGAAACCTATGTTTCATATAATTGGACATTCATACTGGTTTCGGTATGTCATATCAGTGTGATTGGGAACCTTCTCTGAACCTTGTAAACTTGGGTTGGTACATTTGAACTGAAAAGGGTCAATTATGGATGAAAAGTAACAAAGTTTTTGCATTCTGCTGAGTGATGGAAGGCTTCAGCGGTTTTATCCCCTTGGTGTTCGAGTGTCTTGAAACAATCTGGAATGGACCATTTCCAGTTTAAATGCACCAATCCGAAATGACACGATTACACTGATATGAAATACTATATATTCTTGGATGCAGAAACCAGTATATATATGCCCAATTATGAACAATATAGGTTTCTTTTTATATAAATAGTATCCGAAAGGTCGTAATAGCTGATCTCCAAACGACAAGTCAGAGATCTATACTGCCAGGTTCTGACCACGTTACCGCCACGATCACAAAAAATGTGGGGTAAGCTTCACTCGTCTATCGATTTACGTGCGGATCAGGTCTTTTTATACGTCCCAGTGTGGCAAAATATAATAAAAAATGAATGGGTGTGCAGCATTACTGGTAGATGTATAGCCTATGCCAGCATTGAACAAGTACTTAAAGTCCTAAATCTGATTCAAATGGTGAGTTCGATGATATTCGTGAAATAATAGTTTGTAGCTCAGCTCGTTTGGGCTATTAATTTGATACTTGCCTAAAAGCCCCTGATAGAACCTATCATTGAACATTTATGCGGAATCATATGACTTTCAAAATGATGATTTCGATCTGGTTTTCGGAAGATAAATATTTTTTGTTGTTGAATTCATTCAAAAATTGATGTAGATGGCTTCTAGTATTGGACACTTAGTGTAGCCAGTGTATGAAGTCATATGGCTTTCAAGGTGGTGACCTTGACCTTTGGCGATTCCCTACTGTGATAAAAGAGATATAACCTGTCGTTGGTAGCAACAGAACGTCTCGTTACCCAAGTGATTGTCCAAACAATTTGTGGTTTCATACACAAATGAGCAAAACCTAATAGTGATATCATAATATAAATACGTGTATTATAATGTCATTTCGGTAACATTCCAATGACACGTATACCTTCAGTAATCATATCATTCATGATTACAACCCGCCCAAAACATAAACAACTGCACTACATTCATGTTATAAATGTTCGTTTATACCTCAATTTTATTTAGGCTACTGCCTAACGACAGTTTTTGCATGCTATGCATGATCCAGTACACTATTCACATTGTTATAGAATGATGCTTCACATGAACACGGCAGGATATATTTCACAACAGAGGTGTATTTTCAAGGTGTATTTGATTTGTGATATTTCCGTAATGAGATCCATTATTGTACACGCATATCAAGAATAAAATTTGTAAAAAAAAAATCAATAACTGTTTTTTTTTTAAAATAATTGCAGCATTGGGCTGTGACGCAGGTCAGTGAACAGCACGTGGTTACCACGGAATAGGGCGGATATTGAGGTGATCTTATTGTAGAAGTTCCAGATAGGTCGGTGATGTCGTCTGAGGATGGACCTGAAAACGACAAACGCGGATCGAATGCGGCCACACATTATCGAAGTGCATTATACATGTACAAGTTCCGTATTGCGATTAATGCTGATATCAACTTGTACCCAATCAAATCGATAAACTAAGTGAGCCTAATCTGGTTTCAGGCTTATGAGAAAGAACTAATAGGAGAAGCTCTAAGCAGGACCGTAGCCAGCATTGAGGCAGAGGAAGCAGTAAAAATGGACAAATCATTTATCCATTCTTTGGGAGGGAGGGATACGAATATCTAAATCAATGAAGGGTAGAGTGTAAGAGACTAAATGCTTCCGGGTATCTTTGCAGTATCAAGTCCAATATATTTAATCAACAATATGTCCTGCCAAGGTCCTATCCCAAAACTTCTAGCACTGGCTGGGTCGGCATGTCTTCGTTGGCACTTGAACTATTTGACCCCACAAAAACACAGCCAAAGGTGAACCAAAGCGATGTACTAATATGTTAGCTCGTGAAATACTTGGTACACGCACATGAGGTAGGAGTGAACCGTGACCGTGGGGAGAAGGAGGTTGTGTCGTTGGAATAATTATTAGGTGTTATCAGAAACTTAAGGGTTTCTTGTTTTACTACAGTTTGCTCGCTGCCTGGCGTTTGGTCCTAACAAGTGTAGTCGGGTCTGTGTGGACCGCGTAACAATGAAGCAGTTATCATATACTGATATGACTTGTTGTAGATCCAATTTGCGAAACCTAGAGCTAATTTCAATGGTTTGTGTGGTAACACTGGCGTACCAGTGCGGTAGATTTACTTTACCATGTGTCCACTGGTAACTAACCATTAACCGATCAGTGTGTTGCTCTTACCTGTAGTTGTTTGGAGGCTGTTGTAGAGGAACACTTCTCTGACTTTGTAGCTGCCGCCGAGGTCCACCCACCAGGCGACCTGGCCGCCAGTCCCTGGGCCCGGAACCGGGATCTCCGTGCAGTTGCCGGCCACGTCCGGGTACAAACCGTCCACCGCCCGGCCAGACAGCCCCGACCCGGCCTGACCTGTCACTTTGTTGTACGCAATATTGACTGGAACAAGTTTCAAATCAGCATACACATCGTTGCCTACTTTTACTTTGTATCTGAAAATGATCATAATATACCGATATACCCGGGTCACTTTTCAAACACATGGACCCACTATAATGTACAAGTGGTCAACGACTTTAGTAATTGGAAGTGGAACATGACCACTGTAGTAAGTGGACACGACCTGTCTTTGTCTTCGCCATATGAAAAAACTTGGTGACACAAGATCCTTTACCACGTGAATTACCTCGGTGACACAATGAAGACCCTACCTTAGCCATGTGAATTACCTCGGTGACACAATGAAGACCCTACCTTAGCCATGTGAATTACCTCGGTGACACAATGAAGACCCTACCTTAGCCAGGTGAATTACCTCGGTGACACAATAAGACCCTACCTTTGCCACGTGAATTACCTTGTTGACACAAGACCCTGACTTTGCCATGTGATTTACCTTTACAAGACCATGCCTTTGCCATGTGAATAACCTTGGTGACACAAGACCATTTCTTCACCACGTCAATTACCTTGGTGACACAATTGAGACACTGCCTTTGCCACGTGAATTACCTTTGCCACGTGGTTTGCCTGGTGACACAAGACACTGACACGGGACTTTATTACCAAGATGACAGAATGCCTATGTTGGATGTGATGTGACTTTCCCTGGTAACTCAAGACTAGATAGATATACGGGACTTCATTACCATGGTTTCAGAATGCCTATGTTGGGTGTGATGTGACTTTCCCTGGTAACACAAGAATAGATACGGGACTTTATTACCATGGTTTCAGAATACCTATGTTGGGTGTGATGTGACTTTCCCTGGTAACTCAAGACTGGATACGGGCCTTTATTACCATGGTGACAGAATGCCTATGTTGGATGTGATGTAACTTTCCTTGGTAACTCAAGACTAGATACGGGACTTTATTACCATGGTGACAGAATGCCTATGTTGGGTGTGATGTGACTTTCCCTGGTAACACAAGACTAGATACGGGACTTCATTACCATGGTGACAGAATGCCTATGTTGGGTGTGATGTGACTTTCCCTGGTAACACAAGACTAGATACGGGACTTCATTACCATGGTGACAGAATGCCTATGTTGGGTGTGATGTGACTTTCCCTGGTAACCCAAGACTAGATACGAGACTTTATTACCATGGTGACAGAATGCCTATGTTGGGTGTGATGTGACTTTCCCTGGTAACCCAAGACTAGATACGAGACTTTATTACCATGGTGACAGAATGCCTATGTTCAGTGTGATGTGACTTTCCCTGGTAACACAAGACTAGATACTGTGTACCACGCGACTTACCCTGGTCACACAAGATCCCTGTAACTCCCCGTGGACATACGCAGACGTACTGGAAGCGGTCGTTGAAGCAAGTCGATTCACCAGGACAGGGAGCGCTCAGGCAATGGTCAGCTGTGGGAAAATACATAAATATTTTCGGAGCTTAATATCACTGCAAATTCTACAGTCGACCATAATTTAGTCTATTACCAACAAAAAAGATATAAAAGATATATGAAACATATATTATTGATGTCGTACATGTATATCCGAACTATCCTATAATACTGGATTACTGGTACATGATAATCTACATACATGTACATACAGCACATAGGAATCTGAAAGCAGTGTTGCTCAATCACGCACTTGACAAAGTGTCAAAATCTACATACAAACGTCAATGTGATTGATTTGTCCTACATGTAAATAGAAAAGTATTGATAACTACAATTAAGCATTAATTGTATTTATGATTGGGATGGGGAATGGGTTCAGAGTTGTTCAATCCTTAATTGCATGGCGAGTGCTTACCCCCCGTGAACATTACAATTCACGCATGCGCATAGAACTTATCTGCTGACCGCGCATCAAAACAAATCAGAACAAAATTTTTTCTCGCACTTTCCTGGCCTTTTTTCATTACTTTAACGGTGGACTATGTGCTCTTATTAGCCTCATCAAATGGATTACACCACCAGGAATCATATCAACTAAATCACTTGGATAGACAACTTCGCTGCTTTTGTATTTTGTGTGATATAAATTCATCAATTGGCCGATTGACCTCGCGGGTCAGCGCCATAGTTATGGCTCGCCCCACTGCCCCGACAAAGTGGATATATACAGGCCTACCATTGTTGGCTTCGTCTGGCCGCACGGCTCAGCTCCATGGTTTGCGGCTCGCCCGTACTGCCCTGGCAAGTGGAAATTCCGCGCACAAGTCACGTTAGGCTTTGGTCATATCTGTGCGGCGACCAGCGTTTGTAAGTTAGCCGGACACAGCGTCATTAGGAGATTAGGACTAATTCGTTCCGACTTTGAAATAACATTGTCATGGGGAATTTTACCACAAAATTGGGCTCGTATTGCCGACCTCAATCAGGTTACGCAAATTGAAGCGCTTTTGTCCATTAAACCTGCAGGTAATTTCCTGCAGATAGGTGGCAATGTTATTCACGGGAAATGAAGATCACAGAAACGACGATCATCTGTATCTCTCACAAAAAACTTGTTGATCTGGCTTAATGTTATGTTACGCATTATTCCATAGTAACTAGGGACACACAGTAGCTATGTAGATGTGGTCCACTTTATGCCATATAGATAATTACCCATGACAACATATGGTATAACACCTAGCAATATATATTATACCTATAATAAATAGTATATCTCCTCATGCACGCGCAAAATGATATGGTTTGTAGTGATAATAGGGAACATGATTTTCTTAGATGAGTATACTCCCTTATGATTTATGATGATGTCATCAGACGATGAGGCCACACCTGGACGGTGATGTGAGTATATTGGCGATGATGCCTCATGTCGGGACGATGATGTCCTTTGGCGATGATGCCTCATGTTGGACGATGATGTCCTTTGGCGATGATGCCTCATGTTGGACGATGATGTCCTTTGGCGATGATGCCTCATGTTGGACGATGATGTCCTTTGGCGATGATGCCTCATGTTGGACGATGATGTCCTTTGGCGATGATGCCTCATGTTGGACGATGATGTCCTTTGGCGATGATGCCTCATGTTGGACGATGATGTCCTTTGGCGATGATGCCTCATGTTGGACGATGATGTCCTTTGGTGATGATGCCTCGTGTTGGACGATGATGTCCTTTGGCGATGATGCCTCATGTTGGACGATGATGTCCTTTGGCGATGATGCCTCAGTTTGGATGATGATGTCCTTTGGCGATGATGCCTCAGGTTGGACGATGATGTCCTTTGGCGATGATGCCTCATTTTGGCGATGATGACCTTAGATTAGTGATGATGCCTCTTTCAGGACGATCATATCCTTAGATTGGCGATGATGTCTCATTCTGGACGATGATGTCCTAGATTGCCGATGATGCTTCATGTTTTGGATGATGATGTCCTTAGATTAGCAATGATGCCACATTTTGGACGATGATGTCCCTTGATTGGCGATGATGCCTCATTTTGGACGATGATGTCCCTATATTGAGGAATATGCCTTATTCTAGACGATGATGGTCTTAGATTGTAATGATAACTCATTCTGTACGATGACGTCATTAGACTGGTGATGATGCCATTAGATTAGCGATGATGCCACATTTTGGACGATGATGTCCCTAGATTGGCGATGATGCCTCATTCTGGTTGATGATGTCATTAGGTTGGCGATGATACCTCATTCAGGACGATGACGTCCTTAGATTGGCGATGATGCCTCACTCTGGACGATGACGTCCTTAGATTGGCGATGATGCCTCATGTTTAAATTTCAATGGTCACAGGAAGAAATGACTGATATCTCGCTTATTATCGCCTTTACATCTTAGGAATCAATTGCGAACATATAGAACTTGATATTTGCTGAATATCGCCATGATCTTGAATTCGACCCTTGACCTCATTTTCAAGATCAAAGGACAAAATGGCTAATATCTTGCTTCTCTATAGACTTCATAGCTTGGGAACCAATTGCGGACATATAGAAACTGATATACACTGAATATTCTGATGACCTTGAAATTGACCTTGACCTTATTTTCAGGGTCAGAGCACAAAATGACTGATATCTTAGATATCGATGATGTTCTTAGATTGCAATGAGGACTCATTCTGGCGACGACGTCATTAGACTGGCGATGATGCCTCAATTTGGACGATGATGTCCTTTGGCACTGATGTCTCAGATTGGACGACGATGCCATTTGGCGATGATGCCTCATTTTGGACGATGATGTCCTTAGATTGGCGATGATGCCTCTTTCAGGACGATCATATCCTTAGATTGGCGATGATGTCTCATTCTGGACGATGATGTCCTAGATTGCCGATGATGCCTCATGTTTTGGACGATGATGTCTTTAGATTAGCAATGATGCCACATTTTGGACGATGCTATCCCTTGATTGGCGATGATGCCTCATTTTGAACGATGATGTCCCTATATTGAGGATGCCTTATTCTTGAGGATGTTGTTCTTAGATTGTAATGATGACTCATTCTGGACGATGACGTCATTAGACTGGTGCTGATGCCCTTAGATTAGCGATGATGCCACATTTTGGACGATGATGTCCCTAGATTGGCGATGATGCCTCATTTTGGACGATGATGTCCCTATATTGAGGATGCCTTATTCTTGACGATGTTGTTCTTAGATTGTAATGATGACTCATTCTGAACGATGACGTCATTAGACTGGTGCTGATGCCCTTAGATTGGCGATGATGCCTCATTATGGACGATGATGTCATTAGATTGGCGATGATGCCTCATTCAGGACGATGACGTCCTTAGATTGGCGATGATGCCTCATTCTGGATGATGACGTCCTTAGATTGGCAATGATACCTCATTCTGGACGATGACGTCCCTAGATTGGCGACGATGCCTCATTCTGGACGATGACGTCCTTAGATTGGCGATGATGCCTCATTCTGGACGATGACGTCCCTAGATTGGCGACGATGCCTCATTCTGGACGATGACGTCCTTAGATTGGCGATGATGCCTCATTCTGGACGATGACGTCCCTAGATTGGCGATGATGCCTCATTCTGGACGATGACGTCCTTAGATTGGCGATGATGCCTCATTTTGGACGATGACGTCCCTAGATTGGCCTTGATGCCTCATTCTGGACGATGACGTCCCTAGATTGGCGATGATGCCTCATTCTGGACGATGATGTCCCTAGATTGGCGATGATGCCTCATTCTGGATGATGACGTCCTTAGATTGGCGATGATGCCTCATTTTGGACGATGACGTCCCTAGATTGGCCTTGATGCCTCATTCTGGACGATGACGTCCCTAGATTGGCGATGATGCCTCATTCTGGACGATGATGTCCTTAGATTGGAGATGATGCCTCATGTTTAAATTTCAAGGTCACAGGAAATAATGACTGATAGCTCTCTTATTATCGCCTTTACAACTTATGAATCAATTGCGAACATATAGAACATGATATATGCTGAATATTGCCATGACCTTGAATTCGACCTTTGACCTCATTTTCAAGGTCCAAGGACAAAAATGGCTAATATCTTGCTTCTCTATTGACTTCATAGCTTGGGAACCAATTGTGGACATATAGAAAATGATATACACTGAATATTCTGATGACCTTGAATTTGATCTTGACCTTATTTGCAGGGTCAGAGCACAAACTGTCTGATATCTCAGATATCGATGATGTTCTTAGATTGCCATGATGACTCATTCTGGACGATGACGTCATTGGACTGGCGATGATGCCCTTAGATTAGCGATGATGCGACATTCTGGACAATGATATCCCTAGATTGGCGATGATGCCTCATTCTGGACGAAGATGTCATTAGATTGGCTGATGCCTCATTTGGGACGATGACGTCCTTGAATTGGCGATGATGCCTCATTCTGGACGATGACGTCCGTAGATTGGCGATGATGCATCATGTTTAAATTTCAAGGTCACAGGAAAGAATGACTGACATCACGCTTACTATCAACTTTACAGCTTAGGAATCCATAAGGAACATATAGGAAATGATGTACGCTGAATACTTCGGTGACCTTGAGCACGATCTTTGACCTCAGTTTCAAGGTCAGAGAACAAAATGACTAATATCTCGCTTAGTATCGACCATACCACTTAGGAATCAACCGCGAACAGGGAATGATATATGCTGATCATTCTCATGACCTTGAACTTGAGTTTTGACCTCATTTTCAAGGTCAGATCACAAATGGCTACTATTCCACTTATTATCAACGTTACAGCTTAGGAATCAATTGTGGTCAAGCTCCAAATGATATTTGCTGAATATTCTCGTGACCTCGACTTGACCAATCACCTTATTTTCAAGTTTCCTTTGACCTGATATTCAAGGTGACAGGAGAGAATGGCTAATATCTCGCTTATTGACTTCATCATGTGGGAATCAATGATGGACATATAGGAAATGTTATACGCCAAAGGATCCGATGACCTTGACTTTGACCTTTGCCTTCATTTTTAAGGCCACAGGACAAAATTGCTAATATCTCTCTGAT
The DNA here is from genome assembly GCA_949152475.1 of Terebella lapidaria. Taxonomy (NCBI): domain Eukaryota; kingdom Metazoa; phylum Annelida; class Polychaeta; order Terebellida; family Terebellidae; genus Terebella; species Terebella lapidaria. The sequence goes on along the minus strand of OX424557.1, from coordinate 50,753,251 downwards.
TATTGAATTTACAACTTAGCAATCAACGGGGGACATGATACCTGCGTAATATTATATATATTGAATATTCTCTTGACCTTGAATTCAACCAGTGACCTGGCTAACATCAAAAATATTAAACTTATATTAGCCGGTAACGTGTCTTTGGCCCTTCGCCCAATTTTAACAATGATGTCCCTAGATTGGCGAGGATGTCTCATGTTGTACGATGATGTCCCTAGATTGGCGATAATGCCTTATTCTTGATGATAATGTCTTAGATCGGCGATAATGCCTTATTCTGCTCAATATGTCTTTGAGCTGGCGGTGATACCACAATCTGGATGATGCTATCCTTAGATTGGCGATGATGCCTCAGTCTGGTCGATGATTCCCTAGATTGGCGATGAAGCCACATTTCGGACGATAACGTTCTTAGAAAAAATGTCCATACATGTCCATACATTGGCTAGGATGTCGGATTGAAGAAATGTGTCCCCTGGAAATGTTTACGTCGGTCATTCATCGAAGGTCCATGTAACAAAGCCGCTAAATCGGTAGTACAGAGGAAAAATGCCCACCGGGCACAACATATCCACATCAGTCCCAACACAAAATGAAAGAGTTGACCCTCACATACCGTCCCTCCTCTCCCTCACATCAATCCCCAGTTTTTCTGCACTTCAACGTGTATCAGGTAAAAACAGCCTGGCAAGAGCTGTAACAAATCTTGCTCTAGAGAGTCTTATTCATACTTATCGTTATATATTTGACACAATCTATACAATTTTCGGGTGGATTCTTCCAGCAAAACATACCACCCTTCATGCCCATCCCAACCTTAGCATGTTTCATCAGGGGATGAACGTCTTAGCTCACTCTACTAGCATAGCCCCTTAGATTTTGACAAGTCCGTCCATCTGGTTCATGCTAGAGGTATCACGAAACAACCCTTGCCCAACAGACTGCCGTTACAGTAAAACATGATTTCAGTGCAACCAGGGGCAGCACAGAGCATGTTTCTGTCCCCAGTCCAATACAAACACGCCACCTCCCTCCCTTCCCAGTCCCATAAACGTTGACCAGTTGGAGGCGTCGTTAACCAATTACATGTATGATACAGCTGAAAAGTCGTGGCTAGTGGATGGTTTCCATTTTGGTTTCATTATTCCATATAATGGATCGTCATACCGTAGACAATGTCATCGCTCAGATAGTCTCGTTGGGGCCGCGTTCATTACCGGCAAAGCTGATTAAAAACCCTCATGGTCCCAATCTTGTCTCGATATGATAGGAGGTTGCCGATGGGTCTTAGTATCAGTTGCCGTGTATTTAAGCACTTCAGCACTTCCTTTCGATGGATAACACAAAATGTTGGTGGAAGCAAACACATGTTCCATATTCAGGATGATTTGCTGATCATATGACCTCCTGAAACCCAAGCACAGAAAGACCTTAAAAATTTCAAGCAGATGTCTTCAGCGTTGGGAGTTCCTCAGGCACCTGACAAAACTGTGGGACCCGTTTCAGTCTAATCTACTCTTTCATTTGCGGGCAAAAAAATCAGAAGCTGTTGAGCTTGAAGCCAGACTCCCACAAGAAAAGTTGATCCGCTGTAAACAGCTGATGGGGAATTGTCCGGTTGTCCGGAGCCTAGAGTCCAATGTAATGAGTCAGCATTCCATGTGTCTATTTCACTCAATGTTTCTCATAACATTTTTTTGTTCAACTCGGATTAGTGAAAACATCGGTATACTGCCTCTGGCCACATTAGCCAGCTCGCCGATGTCAGATACTCCTCCGACCCTACCCCATACAGTGTAACATTCCGTTCATACAAACATTCACGTCATTCGTCTGTCATCTCAATACTACTACAACGTCCAATTAGACTATGTCCACTCAGAGCTTTGCATGCTTATCTATCATTACGTGGTAATACACCCGGACCATTGTGTACCAGTCCGAGATTCACCTTTATTTCGGCACAAGAAGACAGGTTCTGCATCATTGCCTATCAGGAACTGGTCACAACTTGGCTGTGTCCGATACTCAGTCTCCACACAGGATGCGCTACTCATACTGCAAAATTAGGATAGCTTCCCATCATGATCCAGCGCCTGGATCCTTGGACCTCTGACACCTATCTCCAGTACATCAGATGGCAATCAGCTCGTCATAAGTGTGGCGGCCGGCTTGCAGCCGTGTGGCGTTTTTAAACATGTGACTCCACACTTTGATGATAAAATCATATGCAAATAGGGTATTCATTGTGTGATAGTTCAACTCCTTACCAGCTAAGATGTCAATAACACAACATTGTAAATCGTGTTTTCTATGTTTATATCCGGTAACAATATGAAACTTCTGTTCCATGATAATAGTGTTGTCTATCCATGTAAATATTCACGGTTCTCATGTGTTCGTTCAGCACATAGCCGTTTCGTAGAATTTGTTCTGTCAATTATGACTTCTGGGTTGTGCTGAACGAATTATAAAATGTATAAAAATGATTTATCATCAAACAAGTTATGACTCTCTGATCCCAATCCTCATCCTAATCGAAGAACCCTGAACATTAGCAATCATAAAACTACAATTAAGCATTAATTGTATTTATGATTGGGATGGGGAATGGGTTCAGAGTTGTTCAATCCTTAATTGCATGGCGAGTGCTTACCCCCCGTGAACATTACAATTCACGCATGCGCATAGAACTTATCTGCTGACCGCGCATCAAAACAAATCAGAACAAAATTTTTTCTCCCACCTCCTCCCCAAACTACCCCCGCGTTTTGAACATGTGACTCCACACTTTGACCATGAATTGTGTTCGTTCAACACCTAGCGTTTTTAAACATGTGACTCCACACTTTGATGATAAAATCATATGCAAATAGGGTATTCATTGTGTGATAGTTCAACTCCTTACCAGCTAAGATGTCAATAACACAACATTGTAAATCGTGTTTTCTATGTTTATATCCGGTAACAATATGAAACTTCTGTTCCATGATAATAGTGTTGTCTATCCATGTAAATATTCACGGTTCTCATGTGTTCGTTCAGCACATAGCCGTTTCGTAGAATTTGTTCTGTCAATTATGACTTCTGGGTTGTGCTGAACGAATTATAAAATGTATAAAAATGATTTATCATCAAACAAGTTATGACTCTCTGATCCCAATCCTCATCCTGATCGAAGAACCCTGAACATTAGCAATCATAAATATATATATGCATTTTGTTCACAAAGCCCAGTAGGCTATATATATATATAAATGCACATACTAGTGAAAAAAAAACTCTACTGCTCCAAAGGAGGAAGATGGGGGTGGCTCAAATATAGATTTCAGCAGTTCCTGTATCCGCCGCATGTTGATATTTAACTCGATACAATTTTTATTGTGGATTAAATGTACATGGCTCAAGCTATTGTAACGGTTTTGGGGCGTACCCAAAGGTTTCCCCTAGGTAATTATGTTAGTGTTTTGTGATATTTTGGTTAAATAACCGTTTATTAGGGTGTATATGTGTTTAAAGGTTCATACGGTTCCGTATTGTTAATGTTTAAAAGGTTTTCCGTCTCGGAACTTAGTAATTTATGATGTCGGTAAAGCCGGAGACGGAGCCGGAACCGGAGACGGAACCGGACACGGAGCCGGAACAATGGAGTACAAAAACGTAATGACGTTATTTCCGGAAGGTCATGTGATCAGCCTCGTTTTCGGTTTAAAAGGTGACGTGTCAGCCACTGATTGGTTCTAGAGTGTTTTTAGAAATCCGGAAAATATCAGTGTTTTGGCGGACTATGACGTCACAATAGGTTGGTCACGTGACGTGGGTCTCAGGTCTATAAAAGCCCCCGCTTCACAGCGGACGGCGGAGTTGGTGTCCTGACGTCGACCTGTGCAGACCCCTTCTCCCATAGCAGAGTACTCCCTTGTTCCGGATAGAGTCATCCAGATGATAGCAGTTAAGTCTTCCGACTGTGAACTTGGAAAATAAACATGAAAACTTCAACCGAGTTGTTTTTCCGTGTTCGTTAGGGAACTGGAAGTTATAATAAAGTTAGTTTCCCGGAAAAGACAGTTATACGGAGTAAAGGGAGATAAGACTACAGTCGGTTAAGACCAAGTTGTAACGACGTCTTAGGGTGATCCAAGAACCCAGATCACCGAGGAAGGAGACGGAGACGGAGACGGAGGTGGAATTCAACGGAGCAACTACGGAGGCGGTATCGGACGGAGCAGTTGCAGAGACGGGAACGACGGAGTTGCAGAGGCAGTACCTGACGGAGCGGTTGCGGTAACCGGAAGTGGGAACACTTCCGAGATACTCCATTTCAGGTGCGGTACCAGGTTGCAGTGAGGCGGAGCCAACCGGAGCAGATTGCAGTGCGGCGGAACCTGGCAGAGCGGTTGCAGTATTCGGAAACGGCAACGTTCCCGGATTCTTTATTCCAGGCGCAGTCGCAGTTTGCAGTAAGACGGAAAACGACGGAGCTGTTGCAGTAAAGCGGTTTCCCGACGGAGCAGTTGCAGTACCCGGAGACGGAAACGCCTCCGGATCCTTACTTTACAGGTGCAGTTGCAGATTAGCAGTCGGGCAACGGTTAAGAGGTCCATTCCAGACCACGCTACCAACCTTCGAGACTTCTAGCCGGAGTTCAACCGTACAGCAGTAGCAGTTTTCCGGAGTTTTACCGTTTCAGCTCCGGTTAAACAACAACTCACCCACCTCCCTAGAAAACCGGTTCATCAAGACGTCACAGAAGGGTGTAAACCCGTTACAACTTTTTGGTGGCAGCGGTGGGATCATCTGCAGTATGACTACTAGACGGGGCAAATTGGCGGAACAGCAGCTGAAGGCAGCCGTGTCGGACACGGAGCAGCCTGTAGGAGCAGTAGGAGCTGAGCCGTTGCAGATGCCGGTTGCGGAAAAGGAAGCAGTTCGTCCTGCCGAGCGAAAGGTGTTGCAGCCGGAAATGCAGAAAGCAGTTGCAGAAGAGCCCCTTCGGGTTCCTCGGGGAGTACAGCCTGCAGAGCAGTTAGCAGAGGCGGAAATTAACTTTCCGGACCAGGCTGGCGATCGGGAACCGGATGCGGAACCGGAAGGCGGAGAGAATTTAGTCGACAACCTGACCAGATTATTGGCGACCCAAATGGAGGTGTTTCGGCAGCACCTGGCAGTAACCGGAAAGCAGCAGCAGGCAGAAGCAGTACAACAACCAGCACCAAGGGCAGGAGTAGCCAGATTAATGACGTATGACGGAACTGATCCGTGGCCGGAGTATGAGGCTCACCTCCTTGAATACGCTCGGTACTACCGTTGGACAGCAGAGGAAAAGGCGCTGAACTTATGTGTCAGTTTGAGAGGTAACGCCCGCAGCATACTACTGGATCTGTCCGCGGAGCAGAGACGCAGCTTTGATACGGTTGTGGCGGCATTAAAACAGCAGTTTTGTCCGGGGGAGAAAACATTTGTTTTCCAGGCGGAATTGCAGACACGGAAATTGCAGCCGGAGGAGGAGCTGTCCGAGCTGGCCAGAGACATACGGAGCAAGACGCGGCTAGCTTACCCAAAAGCAGATCCGGCAACAACAGAAGTGCTCATGAAGATGCATTTCTGCAACAGCCTGACTAACCGAGATATGCGGTTGTCGGTATTGAAAAGTCACCCGGAAACGCTGTCGCAGGCCCTGGCTTTCGCTACCGAGTATGAGAGCATCATGAAAACGGACAACAGCAGACCAGCGGAGCGACACCGGACGAGGCAGCTGAACACGGAGCCGGAGTGGAGCCAGCAGGTGAACGAATTGCGGAAGCAAGCCGAGCAGACTCAGCAGCAGTTGGCGGATCTGATGACTCAGGTCAAGGAAGCGGTTAGCCGGCAGCAGCAGCAGCGCAGTTCCCGAGCGGATTTAGAATGTTTCAACTGTGGCCGGAAAGGGCATTTTGCCCGAGACTGTAGGCAGCCGAAGCAGCAGCAGCAGCGGCGTCAACCACAACAACAGCAGTCGCCGCGACAACAGCAGCAGCAGCAGCCGCAGCAGCAGCAGCAGCAACAACTGCAGCAGCCACGACAGCAGCAGCAGCAGCCGGAAAACTAGAGCGGGTCGCGGAAAAGGGGAAATCCGGGACCCGGAAGAGAGGACACCCCCATAACCGGCAGGTGGTTCACGGACCCGGTCCCAGGGGCGAGGTGGGCATGTGTGTGACAGCCAGAGTATGCGGAGAGCCAGTAACGCTGATAATCGACACCGGCAGCACTGTCACAATGCTCAACCTACAAACCTGGGAACGGATCCGGAAACCCGGAATGAAGCTGAAGCGGTCGCCGATTCGTCTTTCAATGGTTGACGGAAGTAACATACGGACACATGGCCGGAAAGAACTTCCACTCAACATCGCAGGAGTAGCTGAGACCGTGACGTTCGAGATTGCAGACTGTGAAGACGAAGGAATACTGGGGATGGATTTCATCCGTTCCCGAGTATCCGGCATAAACTTCGACCGGATGACCATGCAGATGGGCAGCCAGGAGGTGTTCCTCACCATGTTCGAGCAGACCAGGGAGCCGTTTCCGATCAACGCTGTAGCAGATTACCAAATTCCGCCGGAAACGGAACAGCTGATTATAGGACAAGCAGAGAGTGTCCGTGAAGCAGAAGGAGTACTAGAAATGCCGCAGGAGCCTACGGAGAAAAGACCTTGGCTGATCGGGAGAACTTTATCCCGGATAAAGCAAGGAACAGTCCCGGTTCGAGTGATCAACGTGATGGCAGAGCCGGTAATCATCAAGAAAGGAGCGCAGTTGGCGACGATGACCACCCTGGCAGCCGGTTGCAGTGTTGTGCCGTTGGCGGAGCGGAGCCGGAAGGTGCAGATTTCCACGGAGTCGGAGTCCGGGCGGAATTGGAGCGGGTACGAGAAGCTGCGGCAGTTAGCAGAGCAGACCCAGGATGCAGTGCCGAGTCATTTCCGCGAGAGAGTAACCGACCTCCTATTTCGGAATAAGCTGACCTTCAGTAATGATGCCGGAGAACTGGGGCAGACCAACGAGGTACAACATCAGATAAACACGGGCAGTCACCGGCCGATTAAGCAGCCAACCAGACGAATTCCGCCAGACAAGAGAGAGCTGGTGAGCAGTCTGATTCAGGAGATGAAAGACAAGAATGTCATTGAAGAAAGTAGCAGTCCGTGGGCTTCACCGATTGTCCTCGTGAAGAAAAAGGATGGGACCACCCGGTTCTGCGTCGATTACCGGCGGTTAAATGCAGTCACGGAGAAAGATGCTTATCCGTTGCCGAGAATAGACGACACCATAGCAGCCTGTGCAGACGCCAAATGGTTCTCCACTCTCGACCTGACCAGTGGCTACTGGCAGGTCGGGATGGATGAAGACGCCCGGAAAAAGTCGGCCTTCTGTGTTCCTGGCGGCCTTTACCAGTTCAAAGTAATGAGTTTCGGCTTGTGCAATGCTCCGGGTACGTTCGAGCGGTTGATGGAGAAGGTGCTAGGCGGATTGTCCTGGAAGACCTGCCTCATATATCTGGATGACATCATAGTCTACAGCAAGACCCTGGAGGATCACATCCGTGATCTTCAGGAGGTGTTCAGCAAGCTGAGAGAGGCAGACCTAAAAGTCAAACCGTCAAAATGCAAGTTCTTCCAGCCGGAGGTGTCTTTCCTGGGTCACATAGTCGGCAGAGACGGTATCCGCACCGACCCGGCAAAAACGGAGGCAGTACGGAAGTGGCGGACACCCACCAACCTGACGGAGCTGCGCAGTTTTCTGGGACTTTGCTCCTATTACCGGAAGTTCGTGCCGAAGTTCTCCGAGATTGCAGCGCCGCTGAATCACTTGACGGAAAAAGGGGTGCCGTTCCGGTGGCAGACGGAGCAAGAGCAGGCATTTGCAGAGCTGAAGAACCGCCTAGTATCGGCACCGATACTCGGGTACCCAAGGGAGCAAGGCCGATATATCCTGGACACGGACGCCAGTGACACCGGGCTGGGAGCAGTACTGTCACAGAAGCAGGGCAACCAGGAGCGGGTGATAACCTACTTGAGCCGCAGCCTAACCAAAGAAGAACGGAGATACTGTGTCACCCGGAAGGAGCTCCTGGCGGTTGTGTTTGCGGTACAGAAGAATAAGCAGTACTTGCTGGGGCGACACTTCCTTCTTCGCACGGATCATGGCAGTCTTACCTGGCTTATGAATTTCAAGGAGCCCCAGGGGCAGGTAGCCCGGTGGATTGAGCTCCTGAGTGAGTTTCATTTCGACATCGAACATCGTCCGGGGCGAATCCATAATAATGCGGATGCCTTGTCCAGATCCCCATGCAGCCAATGCGGAAAAATCGACTGGAAACAAGCCAAGATAGACGCCTGGAACTACGGAGAAAGAATCCGGCAGACACGAAGTGAAGAAACTCCTCAGCCCAAGCCAAGGAAGGGGGGACGCCGGAAGCCGGTTGCGGTTGCGATGACGGAGAAAGCAGCGTCCCGGAAGCAGGTTGCGGTTGCGATGACGGAGAAAGCAGCGTCCCGGAAGCCGGTTGCGGTTGCGGTGACGGAGAAAGCAGCGTCCCGGAAGCCGGTTGCGGTTGCGGTGACGGAGAAAGCAGCGTCCCGGAAGCCGGTTGCGGTTGCGGTGACGGAGAAAGCAGCGTCCCGGAAGCCGGTTGCGGTTGCGGTGACGGAGAAGGCAGTTCCAGGAAAAACGGATGCGGTTGCAGAGCAGATTAGGCTGGCGGAAAATGCGGATCAGGATACTGTGCTGGGGCAGAAATATCGACCAGATGATTTGCGGAGAATACAGCAAGCAGAACCTTGGTACCCTCTGGTGACGTCGCTGATCGACGGGAGCGGTACAGCTGGCAGTGCAGACTTTTCCAGCATGAGCAGCGAGGAGAAAGTGCTGTACGGAATGCGGAAGACCTTGCTGAAAGTCGATGGAGTAGTCTACCGGAAATGGAAAACGGCAGAAGGAACCAGCCGAATGCAGTTAATAACCCCGAAGGAGCTGAGACAGGAGATTTTCCGTCTGGCCCACCAGAGCCGGACGGGAGGACACCTCGGAAGCAGAAGGATGGCGGCTAGCATTCGGAGGCGGTATTTCTGGCCGGCTATGATGCGGGACATAAAGCAGTGGGTGCTGAGCTGTGACGAATGTGCGTCAAGAAGTATGCAGAACTTGAAACGATCTCCGATGCAGAAATACCGGGTTGGAGCGCCCATGGAGAGGGTGGCAATGGACGTGATGGGTCCGTTACCTAAATCCACCCGGGGGAACCGGTACATCTTAGTAATCGGCGATTACTTCACCAAGTGGGTAGAGGCTTACCCGATGCCGAATCAGGAAGCGGTGACGGTTGCGGACATATTCGTCAACCAGTTTGCAGCGCGGTACGGCATCCCGATGGAGATCCACACCGACCAAGGCAGAAATTTCGAGTCCGACTTGCTGAGAAATGTTTGCAGAATCCTGGGGATTCACAAGACACGGACAACCGCTTTCCGACCTCAGTCGGACGGTTTCATTGAGCGATTCAACCGGACGCTGCAGCAGATCCTGAGCCTGTACGTAAGCGAGCGGCAGACCAACTGGGATCAGCTAGTACCGTTGGCGATGGCAGCTTACCGGAGTACCCCGCAGGAGACAACCGGGCAGAGTCCCAACTTGCTGATGCTGGGCAGAGAAGTCAACACTCCGGTTGAGTTACTGATTGGCAGACCGCCGGGAGAATCAACGGCAGAAGTAACAGAGTATGGCAGTCAGCTCCGGGAGCGACTAGAAGCGGTATACAAGGCGGTTCGAGCGAAATCTGGCAGAGAAATGGAACGGCAGAAGAAGCTGTACGACCGGAGGAAGGTCGACAATCAGTTCCAGCCAGGAGACCGAGTGTGGATGGCGGTCAAAACACGGAAGAAGGGCAAAGCTCCCAAGTTGCAGAGGAAGTGGAGCGGTCCAAAGCTAGTGCTGAGCAGATTTACCGACGTAACCTACGAGATTGCAGAGAGTGAAACTCGGCAGAAGGTGGTTCACTTCGATTTGCTGAAACCGTATAATGGTGTCAAGCATCCGAGATGGATGAAGCGGAGAATGGCGGATTCCTGGAGGCAGACGGAGCCGCCGAAGCAGAGTAGTGTTCCGGAGACGGAACAGACGGTCTCTGAGTCGGATACGGACTCGGAGTAAAGCCGCAGAGGACGAAGAAATATTAGAAGACGGAGTGAGCTGTAGAGCAGGAGAAGGAGATAGCTGAGACCCTGGTAAAACGTTGAGTTCCGGCAGAGAGCGACCGCAAGAAGTCGGAGCAGTGAGCAAGTGCTGGTTTCGGAAACAGGGCGGAGAAAGGAAGCAGAGCGGAAAGCGGTGCAGAGACCGGATAGAGACACCCTAGAGGTTCTGACTGGGTTGAGCGCATAGTCAACCAGTCCAGGGTAGCGGCCAGGGGTCCAGAAGAACCTGGGTTAGCGGTCTAGTATCTCCAGAGAAGCAGCTACACGTCTTCCGTATTCAGAGAATTAAGACGGAAAAGTTTTCCGGCTGTAGACAACCAACCGGAGTTTCCACTTAGCAGAGACAGCAAACCGGCTGCAGATTGACAGAAACGGAGAAACATCACCCCAGATAGGAAGGCGCCTCCTTCTGGACAGAATGTATGCAGTTTCCAGTGTCGACAAGCAGTAATACCAATGAGCAGATATGCAGTGGACGAAGCAGTACAGATGGCGGAAACGCCCAACTTGCAGTCTAGATGTTCGTCTGAGAGGCAGATTCAACTGGCTGAGACTCTATTCAACCCTCCTGATGGCAGAGATACTTCAAAATTGCAGATACTTCGCTCGGAGAAGCAGTTGAAAGGGAGCCGGAAAAACCCGGAGAAGCCGGTTGAGCCGGAGACGGACACCTCTCGGTTAACGGTTGAGTTTTTGCATAATTGTGACGTCACTCCTGAGGCAGCCAATCAGCGTGGAGCTTTTCAAATCACGTGAGCAGAAAGGGTATATAAGGGCCTTGAAATCGGGCTCTGACAGCAGTTGGAGAGCAGACCTCGAGCTGTGCACATCGCAGACAAAGTTTGGCGGAATCGAATCAAGTCCAGCATTTTCCGGCAGCAACAGATTTTGCAGTGAAAAACGACTAAGTGTTTCCCGGAAGACCACCAGTCCGGAGAAGCGGTGCAGAAGCGGTGCAGAAGCGGTGCAGTAAAAGCGGTGCAGTAGATCGACAATTTCAGTTTCCCGGCCTTCCGGAATGGCCTACTCGGCGTTCCTTGATAGACAAGATCGCGGCCGGAGCAGAGATTGGGCAACCCCGCAGCCACTGGATTATAGCCGGCTGTGTAAGCGGTGTGACCGGATGTTTGAGAGTGCGAGGGACCGGAGACGGCATGTGTGCCCAGCCCAGAGATTTCATTGCTGTTTGTGTGCCTTCTATGGCAACCGGGCGAACGACCTTAGGAGGCATCTCCGGGAGATGCACGGGTGGAAGTACCCTTCCGGGAACCGTCCTCCTCAGGACGAGGCCACCCTCAACCATGTGGGAACCTTTGATTCGGCCTGGCGGGGAACAGCAACGCAGTCCCGGCATAGGCGCTTCCGGCGATTCTGCACCCGGTCACCAAGGGAGAATACAGTTCCGGAAACTTATGCGGACCAGCTTCCGTTTGGCCCTGACTGGGATGCCGGAGCAGCCGCCCCCATCGGACAACCGGAGCAGTTAGATCTCCCGGAATGGGTTCCGGATCCACAGGGCTGTCTCCGGGCAGCCGACGACGCTCCTCCGGAAAGCTGGGATCAGGAGATGGAGCTAATTGCAGAGGCGGTCAGAGCAGTTATGCCGGATCAAGCAGACGATTGGGAGCCGGAACTGGTGACATCAAAGAAACCCGAAGAGGAAGATCAGCCGGTGGAAGACTGGGAGGCAGAGATCCGAGTGTGGGAATATAGACCACCTTCTCCCACTTCGGAGCCGGAGACGGATGAGTCGGAGTATGAGACGGCAGATGAGGAATCCTGGACGGAAGCGAAGGCAGTGTGGCAGTAGACGGAGGCGGTTGGCAGTATAGCGGTTGACGGAGGCGGTTGGCAGTTTGGCGGAGACGGAAGAAGCGGTGGCAGTTAGCAGCAACAACACGGAAAAAAAAAAAAAAAAATATTATTTATCCAAGAAGACCACCAGGAGGAGTTGCAGTTTGCTGAGCAGCCAATCATCAAGCAGATAAGCCAGTCACGTGACTTCCAGAGACTATAAAAGGGGCAGTTAGCTGTTACCGGATGCAGAAGGCAGTTTGCTGTAGCTGAGTCAACATCGACACAAAGCAGAGAATCAGAATGCCGAAAGTAAAGACAACACCCCGCAAGCCCCGCCCTCACCGGTGTGGAGACTGCAACCTAGAGTTCAAGAGCAAGCACACGTTGCTCCGGCATGTCACGGAGCAGCACACAAGTGAAGTCACCGTCTTCGCCTGTCCGCAGTGTGACCATTGGAGCAGACGGAAAGAGGGAACACAGAAGCATCTGCAGTCCCGGCACGCAATGGACGCAAACCCGATTCGACTGAGGGTGGGCAGAGAGCAGTTTGAGGAGAAAAGCCTCCGGTCCAAGATGACCCCACGGAAAAGCAAGAAGCCGGTAACACGGCTTGACCAGTTGTCGGATACGGAGTCGGAGTCGGGAGGTTCGGTTTCGTCCCGGACCCGGTATCGTTCCGGTACCCAGTCGGTGGCCACACTAGCAGCCGACGTTTCGTCCACGGAGGCGGAGAGCAGTTCGGAAGAGGAAGCGGAGCTGAAAATCATGGCAAGTGAAGACGAGTTGCAGGAACCAGGAGACCCAAAGCCGGTTAAGCCGCCTGTGACCCGGAGTTCTTCCCGGAACACCTCCCGGAAAAACAGCCCTGACCCATCTCGAGGTACCGGAGCAGATCGAGACCGCGGAAAGAAGCGGAGTCGCAGCCGTTCGCCGGATAAATCCGGACGCCATCAACGCCGAGAATATAGGAAGGAGAGCCCGGAGCGAGCCAAGGACCGAGGCGGAGAACGTGGTCGAGAGGAGAAACGACACACCCCACCCAAGTCTTCCGGAGGCAGCGTCAAGGGAAAAGGCAAGGGGGTGTATGACTACAAGTTCCGGCTGTTGGAGGAAGGTTCCAGCGGAGCAACGGCAGAAGTGGGAGTGGCGGACATTGCGGAAATGCAGAGCCGAGACGATGAGGAAGACCTTTTCCGGAGTCCACCTCCGAGAACAACTAGCAGTGGCAGAGCAGTGAGCAGTGTGATTGTCCGGCCCGGAGGCGGAGCAGAAATCAGTTCCAGCGGCCGAGCCGATAGCAGAGCAGATAGCCGAGCCGATAGCAGAGCAGATAGAGCAGATAGCAGAGCAGATAGCCGAGCGGACAGCAGACCCATTGGCAGATCAGGAGGCAGACCGGAGACCAAAACGGAAGGCGGAACCCGGAGCAGAGCTGGCAGTGAGACGGAGACCCGAGGATCCACGGAGCGAACTTTGCCGGCAACTATTCAAGCAGTAGCCGGAAGCAGAACCAGTTCAGCGGCTAGGGATGACGGAATGGAGTCTTCCGCGTCTGAACGAAGCCATGCGGACGTGCAGAGAGCCCGGAGGAGTATCCTGGTAGACCAAGCCAGAGCTACACCCGGAATCCTGTCTCCGGTGGAGACCCGGCCTCGACAGTCTTCCAGTGAGCGGTCCGGAAGGAGCCAAGTCCGAGCACCAACCCAGAGTCCACCCTACACATTCTACCCGTTTGGCGGTCCTTCAACTCAACCGTGTCCGTCACATTGTTTCCCGGTGAATATTGGGGGACGGAGCGCTTCCGTCTTTGCGCCCGCAGTCCCGGAGCACGCCAGATACTATGCAGTACGTTGGGGACCGGAGCAGTGGGGGCCAGCCGAGATGAGAGACTCCGGCGTCTACGTGGAGATCATGGAGCAGAGAGAGTCACCGTTTGGTCTCGTCCCGACCCGTCAGATCGTCCGGATTCCAGATTGGTCCATCCGAGACGAACGCCTCAGGAATGGGTTCTACGTCCCGCCCCAGTGGAGCCTCCATGATCCGGATCTTCTCCCGGTTGATGCCAGAGGAACAAGCTTCGGACGACCGTTGGTACCACAGACCTTTCCACCGCGTCCGCCGTCGGGGAGCAGTTCGCGCCGTGATACTGGTGGGCAGTAGTCGTCGCAAGTCGTCGCAAGTCGTCGCAAGTCAAGTCGGCGCAAGGAGAAGAAAGAAGAACCGTTTCCCGGATTCTAGTATAATTAAGAGTTAAAAAGTGGGAAACGGAACAAGCAAGATATCCGGGTACAGTGACGGTAAACTAGTTAAGAGATACCAGTACCCGGATCACGGAGACAAGTTGTTTTTGATTTTACGGACAGTTTAACGGTTGACAATTTGTATATATGTGATATTGTTCTGTTCGGGACGAACAGAGTCTAAGGAAGGGGGAGTGTAACGGTTTTGGGGCGTACCCAAAGGTTTCCCCTAGGTAATTATGTTAGTGTTTTGTGATATTTTGGTTAAATAACCGTTTATTAGGGTGTATATGTGTTTAAAGGTTCATACGGTTCCGTATTGTTAATGTTTAAAAGGTTTTCCGTCTCGGAACTTAGTAATTTATGATGTCGGTAAAGCCGGAGACGGAGCCGGAACCGGAGACGGAACCGGACACGGAGCCGGAACAATGGAGTACAAAAACGTAATGACGTTATTTCCGGAAGGTCATGTGATCAGCCTCGTTTTCGGTTTAAAAGGTGACGTGTCAGCCACTGATTGGTTCTAGAGTGTTTTTAGAAATCCGGAAAATATCAGTGTTTTGGCGGACTATGACGTCACAATAGGTTGGTCACGTGACGTGGGTCTCAGGTCTATAAAAGCCCCCGCTTCACAGCGGACGGCGGAGTTGGTGTCCTGACGTCGACCTGTGCAGACCCCTTCTCCCATAGCAGAGTACTCCCTTGTTCCGGATAGAGTCATCCAGATGATAGCAGTTAAGTCTTCCGACTGTGAACTTGGAAAATAAACATGAAAACTTCAACCGAGTTGTTTTTCCGTGTTCGTTAGGGAACTGGAAGTTATAATAAAGTTAGTTTCCCGGAAAAGACAGTTATACGGAGTAAAGGGAGATAAGACTACAGTCGGTTAAGACCAAGTTGTAACGACGTCTTAGGGTGATCCAAGAACCCAGATCACCGAGGAAGGAGACGGAGACGGAGACGGAGGTGGAATTCAACGGAGCAACTACGGAGGCGGTATCGGACGGAGCAGTTGCAGAGACGGGAACGACGGAGTTGCAGAGGCAGTACCTGACGGAGCGGTTGCGGTAACCGGAAGTGGGAACACTTCCGAGATACTCCATTTCAGGTGCGGTACCAGGTTGCAGTGAGGCGGAGCCAACCGGAGCAGATTGCAGTGCGGCGGAACCTGGCAGAGCGGTTGCAGTATTCGGAAACGGCAACGTTCCCGGATTCTTTATTCCAGGCGCAGTCGCAGTTTGCAGTAAGACGGAAAACGACGGAGCTGTTGCAGTAAAGCGGTTTCCCGACGGAGCAGTTGCAGTACCCGGAGACGGAAACGCCTCCGGATCCTTACTTTACAGGTGCAGTTGCAGATTAGCAGTCGGGCAACGGTTAAGAGGTCCATTCCAGACCACGCTACCAACCTTCGAGACTTCTAGCCGGAGTTCAACCGTACAGCAGTAGCAGTTTTCCGGAGTTTTACCTTTTCAGCTCCTGTTAAACAACAACTCACCCACCTCCCTAGAAAACCGGTTCATCAAGACGTCACAGAAGGGTGTAAACCCGTTACACTATATTGAGATGCCATGAATATTTGAACACGTGGACGCAGCTACCCTAGCTGAGTGCTGTGCTTCGAACACAGCATCCGATTTTAACAACTTTATAAATATTGAATAAATACACTTCCGATATTGATATAGTATATATGTTTCTCCTCAGGCACATTACATATAACACTGCTTCTGTGGCAAGAGAAAATGCTCACCTGTGAAAATATACCCCGGTATACTGCGTCAGGAGTTTACCCGAGTGTACCCCCATCATGACTCACCTGTCACAGTTTACCCGAGTGTAGCCTCCCATGACTCGCCTGTTATATTTTACCTCAGTTTACCCCATCATGACTCAACTGTCACAGTTTACCCGAGTGTAGCCTACCATGACTCATCTGTTATATTTTACCTCAGTTTACCCTATCATGACTCCCCTGTCACAGTTTATCCCAGTGTACCCTATCATGACTCACCTGTCACAGTTTATCCTAGTGTACCTTATCATGACTTACCTGTCGCATTTTACCCCCAGTACACCTTATCACGACTCACCTGTCTCAGTTTGCATCAGTTTACCTTGCCATGGCGCACTTGTTGCAGTTTGCCCCATTGTGCCCTGCATGACCTATTTGTCATAGTTCACCTCCAGTGTGCCCTGCAATGACTCACCTGTCACAGCTTACCGGAAGTTACCGCACTGTACCCTATAGTGTCTCACATGTCACAGTTTATCCCAGTGTACCCTATCGTGACTCACATGTCACAGTTTATCCCAGTGTACCCTATATTGACTCGCTTGTCACAGTTTACAACAGTGGCTATCAGAACTGGCCTGTTTCACAATGTACCTCGGTGCTCCCTATCAGGACTCACCTGTCACAGTTTGCCCCCAGTGTACTCTATAATGACTCACCTGTTTCCCAGTTTACCCCGATGTACACTATGATGAATCAACTGTCTCACAGTTTACCCCCAGTGCACTCACTTGTTCCACAGTTCACCCAGGTGCACCATATCATGACTCGCCTGTCTCATAGTTTGCCCCAGTAGAGCCTATGATGACTCACCTGTTTCACAGTTCACCCCGGTGTACCCTGCGATGCATGCGCACATGTAGCTGTTGTTGAAGCGGACACATGTCCCTCCGTACAAACATGTCAAGTTACAGAGATCTGACAAAAGAAAGGTACGACTGGTACACGTAATCGTCACAATCCTGGCAGATCGTTAGTCGATATAGGTTAATTTACGAGTTTTACAAACATCCACGTACACATTTGAATGTGAGTGCAATCCAATACCATCAAAATTTGGTGTTATCAGTGCCAGCATGCTCTGAACTCGTTTTGCTCACATTATCGCGATACTAAAGAGTGTCATACAACCTGGTATAGAAATCTACCAGGTTCTGTGCAAAATTCCTGTGCAAAATTATCAAAAAGTTGGCAATCTAGCCCAACGTTAAATTCGGGATTCTGAGCATATTCGCGGATTTGGTCGTGTTTATTTCCATTAGCAATGGAGATGTCATATTACAAGCTGGTATAATTCATCTGGGAGTCAAGTGGCAACTGGGAGACAAGGAGCAACTTTCTTCCGAATTTGTAATTTTGGACCAGAAACTAAGAAAAATGAATTCTACACAAACATGTTACCGCTAACTATAAAGCACGAAAATACACAAAATTGTGTGCAGATTTACACATTCTATGGTTGGACTAAAACATTGGGTGAATTAACAACTTTTTACGCTTTCGAGCTAAAAGTAGGAAACTTGCCGTTCGACTCCCAGGTGAAATACACGAGATTATATTGTCATAGCCACTAGTATCGCTGGACTGCGGACAATGGACAGATAAAATACTCAGCTGTCTTGAGAAATAGGTTACAAAAATCCGAGCAGACATATTTAATTCTCAACATGTAACATTTTTGTCTTCCTAATGATAATATTACATACACATTGTATGCTTACATGTAATTATTGTCTAGTCGGCTAAAAATGTACATGTATAACTCACCCGCGTTAACTGACAAGGTGAATGCCACACACACGGCAAATATCCACAATATTTGTCTCATCACCACTGTCGTTTGATTGCAATACTCCCTTACAACTATATTCACTTTGGAATGGAAATATTGAAATACGTCTTTTTCAATAAATACAAATAAGCACCCTGTCAGTAATATGTGTGATGCCAACCTCGTCACGGCCACGACAAATGTTTGGTGTTTTTCTCGATTGAATATTGAATAAAACAGGAAATACTTTGATGACGGTATTTTCAATAAATACAAATAAGCACCCTGTCAGTAATATGTGTGATGCCAACCTCGTCACGGCCACGACAAATGTTTGGTGTTTTTCTCGATTGAATATTGAATAAAACAGGAAATACTTTGATGACGGTATATTTTTGTAGAAAATAAAATACAATAAAGTGAATTAGTCATGTGATCCAAGACAACAATTAACGGCATTGAAACACACTTTCTTTTGTAATGAATTCATTGTAGGCCTCGGTCGTATCGGATATATCCGTCAAGGTGTACGGTCTATTCTCACGAAATTCATTCGAGACCTGCATTTATCTATTATCACATTATATATCCATATTTATTTGAGGAAAACACTTTGTCGAAAGTTTGAAATATACATATGCGTCAATATTTCGTGTCATATTCATTAACAACCATCTCATTCCGTCATCAGCAGGAACGAATTCATACGTCGTGACAAGTCCACGCCCGGTCAGTCACAAAGTTTTGACTGCTCCCATATACCATTCTCACTGGCGGAACTAGGGGGTGCACCCGACGAGCACCCCTCTATTGGGCACAAGGAGAAAGAGAAAAAGAGAAAAAAAGAAGAGAGAGCAAGAAGCTATAGGCAATGTGGGTGTGTACTTCATGGAATATAGGAAATATAAGTGTAATTTTCCTCGTTTTACTCGCTTGATATTTTTTACTGGGGTGGGCTGTGACTCGGAAATATATGTTACGGTGCATTTACAGCGTTACATAGGCCTAACATTCGTTGGCCAATGGTCGTAATGTTAATTATACAATTGAGTGTCATTAATCATTAATTAAGTTATGTGACATATAATATGTTGCTGCCATTATTCATGCCTGAGTTAAGAGTAGTTTTGAAATCAGTTTCATAGTTAGTAAACAGTTATTTTCAGTTATGACACTAGTTTCTAGCAAGGCACAAACCGTTCGCACCGGGTACAAACCTTTTTAGCAGAGCACAAACGTTTTTAGCAGGGTGCAAACCTTTCTAGCATGGCACAAACCTTTAATTTAGCACGGCACAAACCTTTATAGCAGGGCGCAAAACTTTATAACAAGGCACAAACCGTTTTAGTATGGCCAGAAACCCTTAAGAGAGATGGGTTTCCGTTATGGCACAAACCTTTATGCGGCGATTTTGCCCAAAAAGATCGCGGCTAAAGATTCTTTCTAAACCCTTTTTCTGGCCGCTTCGTGTTCGAAGCACGAGCGTTGCCCCAAGGGACGACTTCCAATCGGGGGCCCCAGGAGGGAGACCGTGCTGATTCGGGGCTAGTCCCTGTGATCACCGGTCTCTCGCCCTGGGATGGTGCGACACAGGCTCTGACAGACCGTCGGGCTGTCCAGGGTTCTATCCCTGTGGCAGTGCCGTCGGCGAGGCCGGCCAGCAACATGCCCACGTGTACGTGCTCTGGGGTGCCGCTGCCATGACATCTCAGGCTCTGCAAACGGCTACATTACCACAACTAATATATAATGTATTTTGTATGTCTATGATGTGTTATGATGTGATGTATGACGGCCGGATCCGTCCGGACGGACTGTTACCTGATTGTAGTTCTAGTAATTACGACGCCCGCCGTGATCGTGCCTCAGCGCGGGGCGCTTGCGCCCTAGGTAGCGGGCGCCAAACGTTAAACTTTATATCAGGGCGCAAACCTTTGTAACAGGGTACAAACCTTTTTAACACGACACAAACCTTTATAGAAGGGCGCAAACCTTTATAGCACGACACAAACCTTTACATGTATATCAGAGCACAAACCTTTATAGCAGGGCGTAAACCTTTACAACAAGGCACAAACCTTTATTTCAGGTCGGAAACCTTTATAACAGGGCACAAATCATTAAGGCATTTCAGCAGAAATGCCTTTATGGTTTTGTCAAAAAAAAAAATTCTTTTTTTTTTCTTTTTTTTTGGTTTCCGCACGATAACTTCAGTTTTTCTCGATGTATCTTCGCCAAATTTTCACTGCTGGTCAGAAATGTTGTGTAGAAGAAGCCTATTTTTTTTTAGCCGGCTCCGGGGTCCGTGAGGTCCGTGAGGATGAAATCAATGTTTCTGGTTTCCGCACGATAACTCAAAAAGTCGCCCTAATAAACATGTCTAAAGGCTATTAGGGATGACCTTTGACCTTTCTTGACCTTAACTTTTTCGCTGAGTCGGCATTTTTCGCTTTCGTCGATATCTCGGAAACGGTGCGTCTTAGAGCGAAACGGACGTTATTTTCGGACTCGTCGCCCTAGATAAACATGTCTTACGGGTATTAGGGATGACCTTTGACCTTGACCTTAAATTGTTTCGCTGAGTCGGCATTTTACGTTTTCGTCAATATCTCAGAAACAGGGCATCGTAGAGCGAACAGACTCATGGCCCTAGACAAACATATCTAAGGGGTACAAGAAATAAACTTTGACCATGACCTGAATTTTTTTTGCCGCGTCGGCATTTTTCATTTTCTCGATATCTCGAAAACTGTGCATCATAGTGCGAAACGGAAGTTATTTTCGGACTCGTTGCCTTAGACAAACATATCTGAGGGGTATAAGGGATGAATTTTGACCTTGACCTAGAATTTTTTGGCCGAGTCGGCATTTTTCATTTTCGTAGATACCTCGGAAACGGTGCGACCTACAGCAAAACAGACATTAGACAGATAGTCTTAGGGGTATCAAGTTTGTCCTTCATGACGTCATTGACAGACTGCTTTTTAATTAGGCATTTTTAAATGGAATAATGAGACCGTTCAAATCCATATGTGTTCACCAAAACCCATTTTTTATGCTTTTTAGTTCGAATAGTCAGTGATTTCAAGAAATTCGTGGTTGTCATGGCAACCAATGGTCTGGCTGGGCCCTTAGCAACCATGGTGGCTAAGGTCAATATCTAATTAAAAACAATATATACTTGCATGAAACCGTTTCAGAAAATAGAGTAATGACAATATATTGATGAATATATCATCAAAATGTCTGAACACAACCCTTTGCAACCAATACAGGCTTGGGAAACCAGCAGTAATAGCATCCATTATCTACGAATGGCTCTAAATGTCAGTGATTTCTCAGGTCTGTATCGGTTGCTAAGGTGTGTTTTTGAACATTTTGTTGATCAATTCCACAAAATGTAGTCACTACCCTGCTATCTAAATTGGTTTGATACTTTCATATCGTATTTTAACTTAACTACCAGCCTTAGCAACCTGTTTGCTAAGGGCAAAATCATCCCCTCCCTCATTCAAAAATCCTGGATCCGCCCCTGATTCTTTGGCTACGTGTGCCATATACATGTAAAAATTCATTAAGAGAGATATCGCTATTTCTCTGCACCTGTCGTGTTCCTGTTGGTGCAAGTCACACGTGTGTTTGTTATCTCAGGGAGACCAAGAACTCCGCATCAAAGGCTGTGTCAATACCCCGCAAGTATCAAGTATAATTGTTAACTGTTATTGTTCAGTTTGGGACAATTATACCCGAATATGAATGAATCACATGGAGTAATTATATTAGTTTTTTTCACACGGAGTGATGTCGAAGCTAACTAATAGCATGTACCTGGGGAAGCCTTGAACAATTTTTTTCACACGGAGTGATGTCGAAGCTAACTAATAGCATGTACCTGGGCAAGCCTTGAACACCTAACGTTACATGTGGTTGGGGGATACTTACTTCACGTTTGTGTGCAACTGACTAGCGCCAAACACCCGTTGTTGGGTTTGAGCCCATAGGGGGGGGGGGGGGGGTCGCCCGTTATGAGAAGTCGTCTTTCTTAATGTATTAAACCTCGAAATTTGAATTGTTTCAATCTCTATTTCTCCTGTTATGATGGAATGGAGAATGGCGTAATATAGTCCATGTCATACAAATGGATAGTGCTGATTTCGTGATGGGATGCAGGTATGAACAAGCGGATTGTTTTAAAATTGGTTCAAAGCACTGAGCGGCCAATGATAGTGTGTGTAAACCTCATGTATGGACTTGTCTGCCTCTATAGACTCAACTTCAGACACACCTTTCAGTATTGCAAAGTGCAGGTCATTTGCCAAAACATGTGTAGCCTTGTTACGAGATGTATGGGTTTTTTTTATAGATAAGCTACATTAATTTTGCTCTGTGCCACAATAATATCGAAAACAAAAACAAAACCTGATTCGGTTGAAGGATTGCAAAAATTGTGCGTACTCTGAGTCTCAGTTTGGCTGTAGCCGACTCGAGAGGCTTGGTTGGTGTCGAGGTTCTTGTGTCTGCACTTTCGTGATATTGAGAAAAAATACCAATTTGGACCAAATCCAGAAAACCTCTGATGCAATTTATTTCAATCACATCACTTTCCCAGTACTTCTTATATTCACTCTCAAGTAGTTTCCTATTCAGTACATAATGATTAGAATCGATGTAGATTATTTTTTATAATTTCGAATAAAACATATAAACAGACTTTATCGGATAGCAAGGGGGTATCTTGCACCGGACAATAAACCTTGTAGCAGCCATCCCTCTCTCAAACGTTTGCCAAGGCTTGATACAACAGCGTGCCCGGACCTGACTGAGCTATTTATTAGATAGCAGTCGTGGGACACTTACTCGCAAAATATGCAGAAACGAAATCATAATGAAGTGTTTGAGCTGTGAGAATGAGTTACTCAATGAGCACACACGCTCAGACTTGTACATTGAAACGGATAAAAAATACTTTTCTGGATGTGCCACTTCCACATGTTTATTATTTTACAGTGCCGGGAATCCACGGTAGGTGACATGTGGATCCAATCCAAAGAAACTATATTTATTATCGATTAAATAAATCCTTTTTAGCTTACCGGCCCATAAGGGCCGATAAGCTATTGTCGTGGTTTTTGACATTAGAGCGTTGGGGGCGAAGCCCCCAACTCCCTACATGTCTATGTGCTGACTTTTTTATGGAGATTTCATGCCAACCTATCGACGCCCGTTTTGGCATATAAACCTTTGTACACCTACTTCAAATCAGGATTTTCTTCTTGATGGGCAACCTTTGAATATTCCACAGATATACAATGCATAAATCGATGTGTTATGTTTGAGAAAATTACGCAAAATGGTCAGCTCGTCTGAAAAACGTCAAAATGGCGGAGCCGATGGAATATCACGTTCCCAGAATGCAAAGCAAATTTTACCGCAATGACGCGTACTTTGGAACACACAATTCTGTGTGCAGCATTTTGTGCATGCATGTACATGTAACTTTGCGTGTGGCCTTCTTTGGCGTTATGAAGTAAACACAACGATTCGTCTGCGATACCACGACTACATTTATCGTAATTTTACATATTTTATCACATGAGAAGGTGCATGCTGGGTTGCGAAACCTTTTTATTTTAAACTGGTCTTTTAATTTGCTCAGTATGTATGTGTTATTTATATCATGATATCACATACAGATATTCATCATAGTATCCAATATTTTAAGGATATTCTATTGAGGTTCAATATCATTTTATCAGGCGTATCTGTTTCATTGAGCTCAAAATAAATGTTAATTATTAGGAATATGATTGAAGTACGCCTATGTATGTCATCATAATATAGGGAATGAATTGGAATCATGTGGGGGCATGATATGGTTCAATTTTCTTTCTTTCTTTGCAGAGGGGGGGGGGGCGTTGTGTAAGATACATTTAGCTGTCGTGGTGCTGATGGTGTGCTCGAGCTCTAATGTCGTCTCCCGCAGTTAGATGCATTTTCTTGTTCGTCCGTCGTCCGTCGTCGTCGTCGTCGTCGTCGTCGTCCGCCACATAATCTGTTAACATTTTTTATCTTTTTTTTCGGGCTGATGAATTTCTCCATAAATTTGTGTGAATATGTATTGGGTCAATACTCCCCAGACGTTTTTTTTTCTTAATTTTTTTTTATTGAATCGATTATGCAGTTTTGCCGGCCATTTTTATGCCGAAAATGGCCGTTTTTTCATGTTTTCAACTTTAAAAAAATTTTTCTCGAAAACTGTCTGATCAGTTTTGAGATTTGAGTTTCAAAATGTTCCCCTCATGTATCCTTATAATGTATGTTTCGATGCTCTTGAATCGCCGGTCTGCGTGTGGCGGCCAATTGGATGTTTGGTACGGGGCCCAAATCACCCTGCCAAATGGCATAGAGCGTTGACCGACCTAGTTCTTTTGTTTAGAGGTCAGGTCATGTTGTTGTGAACGCTGTAAGGCTAACTTTTTCTGAACCGATTACGACACATGGTGAGTAAAATAATTTTTCTGTAAAATACTGACTATGTTACTTTAGAACAAGTTTTCGATGCAGTGTGCGAGATACTAATGTACAATCCTGTGCTGTCCAATTATCCATTGGAGTCTGATTTGTTAAGAAATAGGCCCTCGCCCACGGACGTGGCCCACAAATATGTAGTGTCCAAAGATTGATCGCAATGTATTCTTATAATTACGGTCCACCTTCAGCAACACTGTATGAACTAGAGGTTTCAAATACTCTAAACTATAATAAAGGCAATATAAAGGCACAACGCCATCTAAATAGGGATCTAATAATTTATAATTGTAATGCCTATAGCGTGTCAACGCTATAAGGACAAGGTCAACGCTCTAACGCTGCCTGGTCAAAGTTACATAGACCTTCTCCAGGAAGTAAAAACAGCCATTGAGAATGTCTTGTGGTTGTTTTGAACAATTATCATTTTCGGAAGCGTTTCATGTGAAATTTCAATGAACCCGTTTTGGATATACCACCCAAAGACTACTCATTACTGCAAGCAAATCCAGGCTGTTAACTTTGACCAGGCAGCTTTAGAGCGTACACCATGTCCTTAGAGCGTTGACACGCCACAAATGATTCAACAATAAATTATTAGAGCCCTATTTAGATGAAGTTGGGCCATTATATTGCTCAAAATTGAATTTTGTAGTATTTGAAATCTCCATTTCGTACAGTGTTGCTGTACATGGGCCATAAGTTTTGAAAACATTGTGATCAATATTTGGACACTACATATTTGTGGACAACATCTGTGGGCGAAGGCCTATTTCTGAACAAATTAATCTCCAATGGATAACTGAACAGTACATACGTGTCCATTGGTATCTCTTACACTGCATCGAATCCCCGATCTAAGGTAATATGGTCAGTGTTTTACAGAAAACATATTTTACTCCTCATGTGTCGGCATCAGCTGCCAAAAAGTTAGCATTACAGCGTTGACAACAACATGACCTGAACCCTAAACAAAAGAACTAGGCCAGACAACGCTCTATGCCATTTGGCAGGGTGAAATAGGACTTTCCCATGTTAAATTATCCTATGCCTTATAATGGGCCACAATGTTCTTGATATCTCACTTAATATTGAGATTAGAGACTTGGAATCAATTGTGGACATATAGGAAATGATATATGCTGAATATTCTCGTGACCTTGAATTTGACCTTTAACCTCATTTTCAAGGTCAGAGCACAAAGTGGCCAATGTCTTGCTTATTATTGACTTTACAGCTTAGGAATCAATTGTGGACATATAGGAAATGATATATGCTAAATATTCTCGTGACCTTGAATTTGACCTTTGACCTCATTTTCAAGGTGAGAGCACAAAATAACTAATATCTCGCTTATTATCGACTTTACAGCTTAGAAATCTTTTGTGACCATATAGGAAATGATATATGCCGAATATTCTGATGATCTTGAATTTGACTTTTGACCTCATTTTCAAGGTCACAGCACAAAATCGCTAATATCTCGCTTATTATACACTTTACAGCTTAGGAATCAATTGTGGACATATAGGAAATGATATATGCGGAATATTCTCATGACTTTGAATTTGACCTTTATCCTCATTTTCAAAGTCAGAGCACGAAATGACCAATATCCCGCTTATTATTGACTTTACAGCTTAGGATTTAATTGTGGACATATAGGAAGTGATATATGCTGAATATTCTTGTGACCTTGAATTTGACCTTGACCTCATTTTCAAGATCAGAGCACAAAATGTCTAATATCTCTCTCATTATCAGCTTTACAGCTTAGAAATTAATTGTGGACATGAAGGAAATGATATACACTGTATGCTGAATATTCTGATTGCCTTGAATCTGACTTTTGACCTCATTTTCAAGGTCAGAGCACAAAATGGCTAATATCTCACTTATTATTTACTTTTCAGCTTGGGAATCAATTGTGGACATATTAGAAATAATATATACCTAATATTATCGTGACTTTGAATATGACTTTTGACCTCATTTTCAAGGTCAGATCACGAAATGGCGCATATCTCACTTGTTGTCAACTTTACAGCTTACGAATCAATTTTGAACATATAGGAAATTATATATGCTGAATATACTTGTAACCTTGAAGTTACCAGACCATCGGTCCGATCACCTATTGGCTAGCTGGTAAGCTACAGCTCCCTTGGGCCTACGTTTTTAGTTTTACCAACTCATTGAAATGCCAGAACTTTGCAATTGTTGTATATTTGTTTGATTACACAATCAGCTCTCGGGAGTCGTATATCGCTTTACCAGACAAAGCAGAACATTCGCAGCAAAAGTCCAGTACAAATCTTGGAATACTAACGCTATCGGTACAAGTTTCAAATGTCTGCCGCAGATTACAGTTCCAATACCACCAGTTTGTCGGGCACGTGTCCAGACAAACGTACGTACTCCCTCAGTGTCGCTAACATAAAATAATACAGTCCCATATATTTCATGGGATTAAAGCTGTGCTCGTTGTATATGCTGCAATTCATCCATTCATTCTGTTCGTTTAATTGCGCAAATTGGTACGTTGCGCAAATTGCGCAAAAAAAGTACGTTGGTGAAACAACGCTCAATGACTCTAAAGGTGGATTCACACTATAGCGTCTGGGCCGACGTTTACCGACGTATCGGCAAACGTTGGTAAACGTTGGTAAAAGTTGCTGAAAGTTGATGAATGTTGGTGAAAGTCGGTGTACGCTGGTGAACGCTTGGGAAATTAAAGTTCGTCGGAAATTTTGAACATGTTGAAAAATTCCCGACATTTGGAAAAGTACGTTATTGAAAGTTCGGCTGCGTTATGCAACGCTATGAAGCGCTCACGTAAATTGCACTAAGTTCGCCTAAGTTGGCCCGCGTTGATAGAACTGTCAATGGTGAACGTATGTCCAACGGAGCTTATCGTTCATGAACGTAAGGGCTGGCGTAGATAAACCTTACAGACGTGCAATCAACTTAGCTTAACTTTTGCCAACTTAGCACAATGGAGGCCAACTTTGCACAACGTTATCGAACTTTCATAAACTTTTGCGAACGAACTGAAAACGTTCTATAACGTTTACCGACAGTAACGGTAACAGGCGCGAATGAAAGGTTAGTCCAGCTTTCGTCACTATGTTGCACTTGGAAAGGCTGCTCGATTGATGGCTATCCGCCCGAAAAGGCTCTCATTTTATATGATCGTTGTATAACGTTGAGCTCCGTTGATATGCGCTCAGCATGTGTTGAGCCAAGTTCTGCTCAGTTGGCCTACGCTGGACAACGCTCCACCAACGCTAGCCTAAGTTAGCAAAAGTTCGCATTCGTTCATGTAAAGTTCATGCTACGCTGTCATACGCTCGATAACGTTACCAAACGTTCACCAACTAACGCTGTACTCCAAACGCTCACTTATGCCCGGTTGCGGACCTGAGGCTCAAACCATGGCTCAAACTCTGGTTCAGATCTGTAAGTCTGGCTTGTGAAAGCCAGACTTAAACCAAGGTCCAAGCCTGACTTGTGAAAGCTAGACTCAAACTCCGGTTCAAGACTATCCGATTTAAAAACAGTTGAGTTGCATACGCTTCGCTCAATACGAGCTTATGTAAGTCAGGCTTGCTACAACTTGCACGTATGCCTATACATGTGCATTTGCTTGATTGTGGTTCGTTTGGCCTGGCAGTTAGAGGATTGTATCATCTTATATCGGTTGACTTCTGTTGATTTGAATAACGAGATCGAGGAAAACAAAAATACAGCGACTTCAAAGGAGATTACTGGAGAAACAAAACAAAAAATTGCCTGAACAAGAGAAATAATATTCGGATGATAGCCAAGGAAGATCAGGCCTGGGAACAGATAAAACATTGTGCGAACAGGCAATTTTCAAAAATCTATGACAATAATATTTCCTTATTTTGCCTACAACTCAGCTCAACGTGATAGAAAATACACTGGTCGGCGGTGTGACAACACTATCAGATCGAGGCGAAAATAAAAACTAGTGACAGTAGCATTGTTATAGCCTACAGCATATGTCACCCCTACGGGTCAAAAGTGAAATACCAGTTAAATACAGTAAAATCAGGACCAAGGTCACTAAGCCATGGTATCTCAAAACACAGTTTGTATTGTATTTACATGCATGTACACATGTTTCTCCAATTCAAGCTAGACTTAAACCTACCCCTGACCAAGTTCAGATGTAGAGCTTAGCTTGAACCTCGGCTTCATTTGAGCTTGACGTCTGCAATCCAGAACCTTGGCTTAAGCCCAGCTTACTCCTTGTAAACCCTATCCCGGGTTTAAGCTAGACGTCCGCAACTGGGCATATGTGAACCAAACTCTGAACGTATTTTCACCAACGTTTGGTCTCATTTTGGTAACTTTTCAAAACGATGGCAAACGTTGGCTCAAACGCTATAGTGTGAATCCACCTTTACATGAATCAATTTAAGTACACATAATTTGTCGATGCCGTTTTATGGCTCATATACGTTGTAACTATCCATGAATATGATTACTCGATGCATGTAAAACAATGAATTGCAGGAAGGGATTAAGCGAGTGAGGTTATTGTCTAATTGGCAATTACTCGCTCATCTCTAGGGAGACTCCCGCTGTCCTGGCCCGAGAAGGTCGTCGTCCCGGCCACACCAGAGTCCCTCGACTTGCCCGTCTAGTTTATTTGTGGATGCTCGACAAACCACCGGCAATAGACCCGTGATAACAGAGGGATATGGGCCATTATCAGCGAAACAAAGGTCTGTGGCACACTGATTGACAAACCTCCACAAACCCACAAACCCACACTGTGACAGACCCTGGCAACGATTCATACCTGCAGAAGAACATTTTTATAAGAGGAGTTAGGAGTTTCATCTATTTCACCTTTGCAAACATTCGAGATAAGGAAGACACGGGGGATATCGATGGACTATAGATTACATATCGTCTTCTTGAAGCAGTAAATACTACCTATAATACGCGTGACGACCGGTGCTCGAGGGCCGCACGCTCTGGCAGATGTGGCGGCGACTGACGGCGGGCTTGGGGCGGGAGCGGGTGGGTGACAGATCTCTCGGGCACGGGGACCGCCCCGACATCGATCAACTTGGCGGGTCGTCACAACCCTTCTTGCGGGCCAAAATCGGCCACACAAGTCCCGCGGGAGAGTCGGGACCCCTACACGCCATGGGCAAGAGTCCACCTAATGACAAGCTGGACACGGGCAAACAGAGATCCGGAGATGATATGGAGGTGGCGGCCAACACGGCTAAACAGATTGTCGGGGAGGTGTGTCTGATGACCGAGAATCCACTCAGGGCACTTAAGGTATGTACATATTGTGGGATGGTAGACAAACTTACGCAACAAAAAAGTCGATCATACCATATATAGTATAGGAACACACTAACAAAAACTTGGTGTTAGTGATGATAACAGGTGATGAAACTTGTACTGACATAAAGTTTTACTTCTGAGGATACGTAATAGTTGAAAACTATGGTAATACATGTAGGTGGTGAAGATAGAGGTCTCTCTGGTGAGTATTGAAAGAATCAATTTAACCCTTAGAGTTGAACAAAATTAATAAACCCATTTGAACAATTGCCCGACTTGGATATATTGAAGAGCTCGTCAAGTATTACGTCAAAACACCCCTGCAAGACAGACGTACAGATGACGGGGAAAAACAGGGGTATATTCTTGAAAATGATCCAGACTTAACCCTGTAAATTTCTGCGCTACAGTACATTTGTTGTAGATTCTTCTTTTTATCCCCCCTCCCTCTCTCTCTCTCTCTCTTCTTCCAATGAGTATCATTGATGAAAGCTCACTTTACAACATCATCACTTCTGAGAATCGCGCGCGATGTGACGATGTTTCAATGCTACATCTCCTCTGATATAAACCATAATGTCTCGGATACGACCGCTTTCCTCTGGAGATCGAATTGCTAAAATAAAATAGCAACATTAATTATTTATTCTTGAATAAGCGAACGATTCCTCAACGTACTTGGTGAACGTTAAGGACAAAAGAAACGGAGGCATTCCACAAAAACAATTTTCATATGAATAAGTGCTGGTTAAAACTATCAGTCAGGTCTTGGTCGCATGAAACAAAACAAGATTGAACGAAACAATGAACAGATCTCCGTGAAGAATTGGTATCATGGAGCAAGAGTTAGTGTCTTGGAATAGAAAAATGATTCCTCTGTTATCAATGTTACAATTTGGCAGCAAACGCATTAGCGAACAGTTGTGTTTTCTTTTCCTGCTCTAGATTCGATATGAGGACTGTTTAGTATCAAACTTAAGTGTTTTCTGATCTGAACATGGACTCACATTTCGAAACTCCACTGTTTGATAATTCTTTCGATGCAACGAATGAGCCATTCCCCTATTTATAGCAATACATATATAGGAAGAAATTGTATGTAAAAATGCAATTCATGACAAAATTAGATATTTAATTGGGAAGATTGAAATCAATAGGTCTATAATATAGCGTTACAAGCACTGGCATTAAGAACTCACCTGTTGATCAATGAGCGATCTATCAGTAATCAACAGAACACCATTAAGCTGTCAACCCGATCACCATCTCTGTCTGGGGATCGATATCAATCTATCATCATCTATCTCGAAGATCTAACTCACTCCGCCGAGGACGAATGCTCATCACAAACCATCCATCAGAGCACATGGACTCTTCCATGTACCTTACTAGACCTGCTTCACCGGCCAAAACGCATCAAATGTACAGTAAAATGGAAATATCAATTCATATACACTTAAAACAAATCACGTGATAAAAAGTGTGGAAATTATAGTGGAAGCTGTGAAGCTTCAAAGTTATTATGCGGAATATATGAAACTGTAGGCTGGTCACCATGCGACTAATATATAGACGAACTCCATTCTGTATTTTTCTTTTGCGATTATATTATCATTGCTTAATTAAACAACACACGGCATTTATATGATTTGTCTCAGTTTTGCGGCAAAATTTACACACTTTTGACACATAACTGTTATATCAAACATACACTTCTTGGTTTATTACTGGGGACAATATTGTGTAGTGTTTAATTTAAAAAACAAATATAAAAGTCACTGGCAAATGTACGTACAAATGGTAGACCGGACGCTTAAATATATCTGATCTTGATCAACATACGGGTGTTTGTACCGGTGCTGTGTTAGTTCCCCTGTTATACTCAGATTTTTCTAACTCGTTTACACATTTTTTTCGCTGATATTTTTGCGATGCTAAATGCTACCGTTCTATAACTTGGCATACTTCACCTAAGAATCAAACGGCAATTCTCTACCGAATTTCAGACTTCTATCGCGAAAATTGAAAAAGTTGGCAATTTACCCCAATGTTCAATTTAGCCCTGTCATTTAATTTACTTTTTTGCATTTTCTCGGTTTTGTAGTGGTGCAATCTTCCAAGATCAACATGTTTGTGTAGAATACACCCCCAATGTGTCTTCTGGTCTAAAATTACAATAATACTTCGAATCCTGGTGGATTTTTACAGGGTCAAATCCTCGAATAAGCTCAGATTCACGAGATCCCGTTCTTGGCTGAAATTTAACATTGGGGTAGATTGCCAACTTCTTCAATTATTGCGATAGAAGTCTGAAATTTGGTAGAAAAGTGCCGTTTGTCTCCGAGGTGAAGTATTGCGAGTAATAGAACGATACCATTCAGCATCGTCCAAAACTGATGTAAACAAGTTAGAAAAATCGGAGTATAGTTTTTAACTGAAAGTTAGCAAGAAAATAAAGCGAAATTTCCAATAGGAGGCGTAGATATGTTTCAGGACGTAGGGTTTATGGGTTCTAAGATCAGCCCCTAAAAATCTGGCGCCCTATATATCTAATTGGTTGGCATTTTCAACAGTTCAATTCACTCCCACAGATTTCATCATACGACATAGATGACGTCATTCGTGACAATTCTGCTGTGTCATGGTGATCATTGTGATACAAAGCACATAATCTGTCATATTCTTCCATGGCCATAGGCAAATAGACTTTTGTCTTCAATGGATATTGTGATACTGAACGCTGATTGGAGAAAAGGCAAATATGTATGTTAACACTCGTTATGTGTGTCTATTGTCACGGACATTGACTTGCTGGTCTCCAAATGCTACTTCCGTCCCTAAAGCGCTCAACAAACGTCAAATAATGTTTGCACTTATCACAGGTGCAGCCTCCAGGACCGGATAACTTCAGTGCGATTGTTTCCTGGATGAATGGCCATCGTTAGCAGGTCAAGGCTTCCCCCGGCCAGTACACACCCTGTAGTAAACAGAACAGCGTGATATGGCACATTGCAATGTTCGGCCACTAACAGGAAACGTGACATTGAAGGGATTTATTAGTTTTACCTTCACAAGAAGATAGGCCTAACACAGAGTGGTGACAATATTTGACACTTACGTGCTGCGCAAATTATGTGCATGTAATGACCTACACGGGCTTGTAATGTGGCATTATAGCCCATTCCCCTTTTATATCAATGTAGAGAAAATAATAAAACACTCCCAAAAATAGCACTGTTCACGGCAGGCAAAAATCAAAAGTTTGCATGGGTGTTACGCAGGTCGCCCAAGCTATCAGATAAACTCCGAACACGAAGGAACATGTTTGATTTTGATCTGCCCCGGGATGGGTGTATGAACTATAATAGTACCTGCTTATTGTATATCAGCAGATGTTCATATAATGTGTGACTCAATGTGATAACAAACTTGATTGACTACTCTTTGTTAGATAGGCTACCGGGGAATTGTGATGGGCACCTCGAGCAAAATATTGACACTGAGCATAATTAAATGGATCTATTCTATAGAACCTGTGGGCTGGTAAAAAAATTGTTTGGGTAATGCAATAATTGATGCCATTAGCTTGGGTCATAAATCACAATAAGACCGTGGAGCCACGCAATGTTTTGTGACGGCAGGGTTTTGTGAATTGTGTCTGTTTGATCTGTGGCGGGGACGCACATTGAGAGCGCCATCTCTCGGTGCCTGCCACCAGGACCCTATCACTCGCCACAAGACAAAGCCAGGACACACACACGTAACATACAGGCACGTGTGATGGCATGGAACTAGTGGACTTCGCCAGAGAGAGGAGTCCAGCTGGGGTTCATCGTTCTGGTGACCGGAACGTGCCCATAGAGCGAGCGATCCGTAAGTGGAACGGAGATGTCGTTCACTCGGTAAGTTCTGTCAAGTCACGTCATGGCTGGAGACCGCACGTCTTACACTCTAAAATGTTAAAGTTTTCTGAATATCTCTTGTTTCCGCTGTCTCATTTCCGTACGGGAAACTAGCTGTAATTGTCGGTTGCTACAATTCTACATATAGGCTATGTATCCTGTTTGACGTCATTCGTTTTTTGTCGTCTGTCGTTTGTGTCTGAAATATAATATATTCCAGCTATAATGAAAAGATGTATAGTGGTGATATTGATGCATGTTATAAGTTTGCTGTCAGTATCGCAGAACAAACGTCACCAATCATTTGCAGGCCATGTGTGATTGTTTCCAGAATTAGCGCACGGTTCAATTGTCACATTCCTTGGTATCCACATGACCTTGGGGTGACTTTCTGTCCTCACCGCTGTACCGCGCGATAAAAGAGGATCGCTTAATTAATCGATGCACTGGCTATTCCTTTGGTACACGGGTTTTATCTATTGTACATGACATTGCCTGTTTATTGCCTGATGTAGCAATGAGTCTGATGTGGCTGGATGTCCCGGAAGGGTCACATTCTGTTGATTAAGGCGGACCTTGTCGATAACTGCCAAACGGCAGAAATAATATCACTTGATAAGCGATCTGTCGTGCTCACATTTGGCACAGGAAATATCTTAGAAAACTAGATAGATGCACAAATTAGGCATTATCTTTTGCTGTTGTTCGTTCTTGTTTATGAAATGTATTTGCCGAAGATATTATATGAATGAAGTGAAATCTACTGAGTACTATGAATACGAGTTAAAGCACTAGTGTGGACATACTTTTTATAGCCATGACTTCGTGAATTCTTATCAATGTCTCACTTACATACTGATTACTTTATTATAACTCCTCAAAGAGATTCCACGATTCTGTACCGAAAAGGCAGTTTTCAAAAAGCTGTCGAATTTGAACCAATAGAGAGTTTGACACATGCACGAAATAAAACACTTTGCACATGGAAGTGTTAATTGACCATCCACTTAACCATATAATGTTCCTCGATCTGTTTTGTTCTTCTGCCTCATGAGTGCTTCTATGTACCGTTACATAATTTTCCTTAAAAACGGGGTTTCGTTTACAAACGAACACTTTTTCACATGTATGTGCCTAGCTCAGGTCGGTATTCGTTTATATATGGAGTCAGGTAGTGTCCTTATAACATAAGTTCTTACAGCTATTTTTACAACGCATACATGTACACAATAGACACCACATTTGGTAGCAAATATATCAGAAAAATAGCCTACACGTCATTTTGTATCGCAATGTATAGTCGCCCAGAATAGACGTACCCTAATGTAATTGTCCACTGTCTGCTCCAGTATAGTGGCCGTGGAATGCCGGGCTGTTGGACACTCGACGACAACAATTGGTCGTGGCAGTGCACAGGTGGCCAAGTGACTCAGGCTCTCACAGAACAATCACAGCAATGGTCTGACCATTCCATTCGGTCAACCTCAACTCATTTTCTTGGGAGCTTTTATTAAATCACCAAAAGCTTTTTGTCCTCGATGAAACCTACATTTTCCTGAAATAGAACATAAAACCTATAAAATGGCCGTTTTACTTTTTATGTATTTCTTTGTCGGTCGTCGAGATGTTGCCGTAATTAAGTGTGACTGTACACGTGGTACCTGGACTATTTCACCTGTATCACCCGAACCACTCTTCTTCGTGGATGTAGACCTACGTCATACTAATTGACAGCTTTTAAATATTATCCAAAGTTGAATCATGGATATTATCACGTCATAAATATGGGTATTTTAGATCAAAGAGCATTGATCAATAGATCTAAAATATTTTCATGTCTTTTATTTTTCTTCGATCGGGCACACAGAAAACAAAAGGGCAAGCTATTACTAAGAAAGTTAAGAACCGAACTGTGATATTTATTATTCAATTCCCTTATTTTGTCGTGTTACCTTCGCAGTGCGTTCTGTTATTGTTCATCTGTTATTGTTCATGGATGTTGATGATCGATGATATGCCAGTTATTGTCACAAGCCGTCAGTATGGGACAATTAGACATCTTCATTCATGGCTCATCCAGCGTCAGTGGTTCTCCGTACAAAAAAACATCCGAGCAGTTCAAGCCACATGCACATAGAAAGACATTCCACTCTATATTCAACTACCCTATTTTAAACTGTAGCGATAATTTCCCGGCATACGAATGATCAAGAGTTTTTCATCACCGTGAGCTTTTGTATAAATATGAATATGTTTATAATAGGTCATATGCTATTCATATAGTTATGTGATATTTTCATAATATGTCATGGTCGTATTTTTACCACACGCTACATGACCACAACCCCATTAACCGGCATTCATCATGTTCGTGAGTGTAAGGTCATATTATGTTTATTATGTTTGAGGATACACTAGGCCTCAAAAAGTCACCACAAGATATGTTGGAATATTTTATGTTGAATGAGACTTGATATATGAAACTGATATATCAATTTATCAGCTGAATGAATGTCCCTGAACAAATCCCTCAGCACAGCCTACAAATATCTGCTGCTCACAAGTTGATATTCCGTGTAAATGAATTATCACTGTAGGATGCATCGGGGCAATGCTTGACGAGTCTCAGAGGTGCCCTATGGGATAAATAGTTTAATAACAATTATGAACGGCATAGATACACATATAGAGTTCTGGTAGCCATTATTAGGGGCATATCCATTGTTTTTTGTTTTACACCGTTGTATTATCGTTTGTGCAGTGTGCAGGGAAGGGTCGGCTGCAGGAACTGGAGCGGTTGTACAATACGGACCCGGCCCGCCTGACGGTCAGGGACACCAAGGGGCGGACCGCTTTACACTACGCTACCCTACAAGGACACGTTAACGTCGTCGAATTCCTGCTCACTACCGGCGCAGGTACGTCAAATCCACGTGAAGGTGTGTACAGGTGTACGTCTTAATCCTTGACTTCTGGTTAACGTTCCACAACTTTTCCTCAGTTGTTGAAGATGTGCTTACATATACAATGTACTTCTCTTTCATATTGTGATGTTTTATGACGGTCTCCACCGAGAGCTACGCTGTAGCCAATTTGACGTTATTTTTTCTCACTGCAGGACCAGTTGGTGATTCAAATTTTCATTTAACAAAATCACCGACTTTTTACGGTTGATCATCTTGTGCCAAATGAATATTTATCCTGATTCCCTGGTAGAATCTAAAGCCGGAATAAATAATACTAGTATGATAATTTTTATTTACGTATGATTTGACGGCACATGTACATGTATGAATAGTGAAACGATTTTCACCGCGATGTCCTTAACTCCATGGCGACAGTTAAGAAATTAAGTATCTGGACAGTGGGATGTCGTCGGTTGCCCGGCAACAAAGCTTTCGGAGCAGGTGCTCTCCCGGGAACTCGTCCTCCCGAAACACTCGAACATCCAGTAATGTCTGCCCCGAACCTCCTGTCAGTGATAGGTATTGATGGGAATATCGATCATTTCTTCAATATATCCACACATAATTGCAATATCTGCCAAACTCACTTTCTTTCGCGACAAGATCAACAATGGCGGGACTTTCTAGCATGGCATGTCACAGCGCCGTGCCTGTTTGTTTGCTCCATACTTCAGTCTGTGGGGCGTCGTGCTGAAGAACTTCTCATCTCTGTATCTCATTTTGACGGTGCGTCCATCAGCCCATGGGTATGCACACACTAATGACTCACTGAAGCCAGCCTGAACCAGCTAAACACGCTCCTGGCACAATGTCACGTATACGATACTTTATATTCGTAAAAGTTTGTTTCGGACAATGAGTTACAGGTTGATATACCTGGTATATATACATGGTATATATTCCATCAAATGTACAGCAAAAAGACCTACATTTTACACACTGTCTGCCCCTCGCGACACCAGCCTGGTTCTGGATGTGAATATTTGGTCGGACTTGTGAAAATGATGCTATTACATCGTCAAAATCTGGTTGTATTGGTGATGATAGGTTGATACTTTCATCAATACATTAAACATGAATACATTAGTGTATCATTATCACTCACCATTCCAGCAATACATTAAACATGAATACATTAGTGTACCATTATCACTCACCATTCCAGCAATACATTAAACATGAATACATTAGTGTACCATTATCACTCACCACCCCAGCAATACATTAAACATGAATACATTAGTGTACCATTATCACTCACCACCCCAGCAATACATTAAACACGAATACATTAGTGTACCATTATCACTCACCATTCCAGCAATACATTAAACATGAATACATTAGTGTACCATTATCACTCACCACCCCAGCAATACATTAAACATGAATACATTAGTGTACCATTATCACTCACCATTCCAGCATTACATTAAACATGAATACATTAGTGTACCATTATCACTCACCATTCCAGCAATACATTAAACATGAATACATTAGTGTACCATTATCACTCACCATTCCAGCAATACATTAAACATGAATACATTAGTGTATCATTATCACTCACCATTCGAGCAATACATTAAACATGAATACATTAGTGTATCATTATCACTCACCACCCCAGCAATACATTAAACATGAATACATTAGTGTATCATTATCACTCACCATTCGAGCAATACATTAAACATGAATACATTAGTGTATCATTATCACTCACCACCCCAGCAATACATTAAACATGAATACATTAGTGTATCATTATCACTCACCACCCCAGCAATACATTAAACATGAATACATTAGTTTATCATTATCACTCACCATTCCAGCAATACATTAAACATGAATACATTAGTGTATCATTATCACTCACCATCCCAGCAATACATTAAACATGAATACATTAGTGTACCATTATCACTCACCACCCCAGCAATACATTAAACATGAATACATTAGTGTATCATTATCACTCACCACCCCAGCAATACATTAAACATGAATACATTAGTTTATCATTATCACTCACCATTCCAGCAATACATTAAACATGAATACATTAGTGTATCATTATCACTCACCATCCCAGCAATACATTAAACATGAATACATTAGTGTATCATTATCACTCACCACCCCAGCAATACATTAAACATGAATACATTAGTGTACCATTATCACTCACCACCCCAGCAATACATTAAACATGAATACATTAGTTTATCATTATCACTCACCATTCCAGCAATACATTAAACATGAATACATTAGTGTATCATTATCACTCACCATTCCAGCAATACATTAAACATGAATACATTAGTGTATCATTATCACTCACCACCCCAGCAATACATTAAACATGAATACATTAGTGTATCATTATCACTCACCATTCCAGCAATACATTAAATATGTATACATTAGTGTATCATTATCACTCACCATTCCAGCAATATATTAAATATGTATGCATTAGTGTATCATCATCACTCACCATTCCAACAATACATTAAACATGTATACATTAGTTTACCATTATCACTCGCCATTCCAGACATCCTACATAACACTGCGCACAAAATGTGGGATGGGGGATATCTCGCATTTTTACGTACAATGACCACTTGTTGGCTATTAATGTACATGTACCTCAAGGGAACATCGCTCGATATGTACATGTAATATAACTATAAGCCTACTCTGATTTTTCTAACCTGTTCACATACGACATTGTAATCTATTATGTTGTAAATTGACAACTTTCACCCATGAGCCACACCTGAAAAGTTGGCAATCAATCATTCCGGTAAGTTTAGTCCCACCATACAATTCCTTGCTTCCTTGTAGCGGTACAATCCTTTGAGAACAAGTATCATTGTAAAGAATGCACCCCAGTGTGACATTTGGTCCAAATT
The DNA here is from genome assembly GCA_949152475.1 of Terebella lapidaria. Classification (NCBI taxonomy): domain Eukaryota; kingdom Metazoa; phylum Annelida; class Polychaeta; order Terebellida; family Terebellidae; genus Terebella; species Terebella lapidaria. The sequence continues at coordinate 50,713,759 of OX424557.1, read as the reverse complement.
ACAACAATACTTCCCTTCCTCATGGGTACAAACCACGATTCTTTGATGGACTAAAATCAAATATAAGGGTAGATTGAAAACTGTTCCAATTTTTTAGATAAAATTCTGAAACATGGTGGGAAACCTTTCTTTCACGTCAAGGCGTAGCGTGTCAAATTATAACACGATACCACTTTAGCATCGCAATAATACCCCATAGCAAAAAAATTGCCAAAGGGCTTAGAAAGGTCACCGGACAATATGTGTTAATATATTCAAATTCAAGGTCACGAGAATATTCAGCATTTCCTACATGTACACAATTGATTGCTAAGCTGTAAATTTAATATGAGAGATATATTAGCATTTTTTTTCCTGTGACCTTGAAAATGAATTCAAAGGTCAAATTAAAGGTCATCAGAATATTCGGAATATATCACTTCCTGTATGTCCACAATTGATCGTCAAGTTATAAAGTCGGTAATAAACGAGCCATTTTGTCCTGTGTCCTTGAACAAGATGTCATAGGTAAATATCAAGGTCATGACAATATTCAGCATACACAATTTCCTATACGGTCACAATTGATTCCCAAGCTGTAAAGTCAATAATGAGCGAGATATTAGCCATTTTGTGCTGTGACCTTGTAAATAGAATCAAAGGTCAAGTTCAAGGTCATGACATTATTCGGCATAGACTCTATATCATTTCCTATATTTGCACTATTGATTCCTAAACTGTAAAGTCTATAATAAGCGAGATATTGGCCATTTTGTAATGTGACCTTGAAAATGAGGTCAAAGGTCAAATTCAAGGTCATGACAATTTTCAGAATATATCGTTTCCTATATATTCTCAATTGATTGCTAAGCTGTAAAGTCGATGATAGTGGAGATATTAGCCATTTTGTGCGCTGACTTTGAAAATAAGGTCGAATGTCAATTGAAGCTCATGAAAATATTCGGCATACATCATTTCCTATATGTGCACATATGATTCCTAAGCTGTAAAGTCGATAATAAACGTTTTATTAACCATTTTGTGCTCTAACCTTGAAAATAAGAACAAAGGTCAAATTCGAGATCATGACAATACTCATCATATATCATTTTATATGTATCCGCAATTGATGCCTAGTTTGTGATCTCAATATTAATTGAGATATGAGGCATATTGTGTCCCACTATAAAGCATAGGAGAACTTAACATGGGAATGTTGCATTTGGGACCGCTGACAAAAATAAAATGGCCGCCACTCGCAGACCAGCGATTCAAGGGCAATGAAACTCATAGAGGTCTATCAGGGGAATCTTTTGAAACAAAAATCTCAAAACTGTCCTAACACCTTTTGAGAAAATGTCCGCCAAAGTCAGAAATGGGCCGTTTTTTTGTTGAAAATGGCAAAAAAAAACGAAAATAAAAAAAGCAAAAAAGACCCCCTTTTTAAAATATTAAAATATAAAAATGTAGATGGACGACGACGACGACGGACGACGGACGCAACGACATGCCAATGGGTTATCAGACCAAAGGTCTGGTAACCTAAAAACGGTGTAAACGAGGCCACAAGTGTGGCTCATATTGCTGCTGCTGAACACATCGTGGGTAAAACTGTGTCCTTTTTGTCAATGACTAAGCCATGAATGGCGGACTAAACTCAAGCATACATCCCACATGTACTGTATATTTAGGGAATTGAAAAATGTACTATCTATCCACTTGTCTCCACTACGGCCAAAGATGGCATGTTCTTGTTCCGTTGCAGATATCGCCGCTGAGGCTGATGTATTGTGTTATTTGTTACATATATCGCCGCTAAGGATGGCGTATTGTGTTATATGTTACATATATCAAAGCTGAGGATGGCGTATTGTATTGTCTGTTACATATCGCCGTTTATGATGGCGTATTGTGCTATATGTTACAGATATCGCCGCTAAGGATGACGTAGGAAACACGCCACTCCACCTGGCGGTGGAGGCGGACAAGCCAGACATTGTCCATTTCCTGTTGAGACACGAGGCTCCCACCATGGCTCTAGACGACCGGAACCGGATGCCGATACACTTGGCGGTGGAACTCAACCACGTTGCCAGTCTCAAAGTCAGTCCTGGGAAAAATAAACTTATAAAAAAATTAGTCCCAGGGCTATGAACGATTACTGGAAAATGTATAGTGTTAAGCCATAACTGTTTTTTTACCTTTCGACGTCACTGAAAGTCAAATTCGAGGTCACCACTGAAATCACTATATGTGACTTCCCATTTTAATGTGTCAATATTTAAGCTCTATCTTGAAGTGTTCTAGAAATTTACTCCATACAGCTCCCATTATGAAGGAAAAAATTAGCCCAAGGGCTAAGATAGGTTACCGGACAATATATAATAGATATTCTGTCCAGTGGCCTTGAAAATAAGGTCACTGGTCAAATTCAAAGTCACGTGAGTATTCCGCATATATGATTTTCTATAAGTTCACAATTGATAACTAAGCGATTCAAAAATAAGAGAGATATTAGTCATTATGTCTTGTGACCTTGAAAATGAAATAAAAGTCAAATTAAAGGTCATCAGAATATTCGATATATCATTTGCTGCATGTCCAAAATTGAATCCTAAGTTGTAAAGTTGATAATGAACAAGATATTATCCATTTTGTCCTGTGAGACCTTGAAAATGAGGTCAAAGGTCGAATTCAAGGTCACGACATTATTCAGGATATATCATTTCCTATATGTCTACAATTGATTTCTGAGCTGTAAAGTCGATGATAAGCAGCGAGATATCAGCTATTCTGTGCTCTGACCTTGAAAATGAGGTCAAAGGTTAAGCTCAAGATCATGACAATATTCAGCAAATATCATTTCCTATATATCAACAATTGATTCTCAAGTTCTAAAATCGATAATAAGCGAAATATTAGCCATTTTGTGCTGTGACCTTGAAAATGAGGTCGAAGGTCAAATTCAAGGTCATAAGAATATTTGGAATATGTCATTTCCTATATATCCACAATTGATTCCTAAGCTGTAAAGTCAATAATAAACGAGATATTAGCTTTTTTATGTCTGACCTTGAAAATGAGGTCAAAGGTCAAATTCAAGGTCATCAAAATATTCGGTATACATCATTTCCTATATGTCTACAATTTAGTCCCAAGCTGTAAAGTGGATAATAAGCGAGATAGTAGCCATTTTGTTCTTTGACCTTGAAAATGAGGTCAAAGGTCAAATTCAAGGTCATCAAAATATTCGGAATAAATCATTTCTTATATGTCTACAATTTAGTCCCAAGCTGTAAAGTGGATAATAAGCGAGATATTAGCCATTTTGTTCTTTGACCTTGAAAATGAGGTCGAAGGTCAAATTCAATGTCATCAGAATATTCGGACTATATAATTTCCTATATGTGCACAATTGATTCCTAAGCTGTAAAGTCGATACTAAGCGAGATATTAGCAATTTTGTGCTCTGACCTTGAAAATGAGGTCAAAGGTCAAATTCAAGGTCATGACAATAATCAGCATATATCATTTCCTATGTGTCCACATTTGATTCTTAATCTCTAATCTCAATATTAAGTGAGATATCAGGTATAATGTGTCCCATTATAAAGCATAGGAGAATTTAACATGGGAAAGTCCCATTTGGGACCTGCGAGAAGTGGCCGCCACACGCAGACCGACAATTCAGGGCCAACGAAACTTATACGCATCACAGAGGTATGTGAGACCAATCTTTTGAAATAAAAATCTCAAAACTGTCTGAACAGTTTTTGAGAAAAAGGCCACCAAAGTCAGAAATTGACCGTTTTTCGTCGAAAATGGTCGCCATTTTGAAGAAAATGCGAAAATAAAAAAACTCAAAATATTTTTAGGCATTATTTTTTTGCAAAATTTCAGAAAGATTCGCCCGTAAACTTTAAAGATAAAAATGTGGATGGAGGCCGACGATGCAGACGACGCTGACGGACGACGGACGCAGCCCCCATGCGAATAAGTTTTCGGACCATAGGTTCGGCAGAGGCGGATCCAGGATTTTTGAATAGGGGGGGGGGGGCTCTTCTTAAATGTATGTAATCTTGAAATAGTGTGAGCGAGCGTAGCGAGCGAAGCCTTATGCGGTCTGGGGGTTTGGGGGGCGCTTTAAGCCCACCGATAAATTTTTGGAATTTAGTGTCTCTGAGATGGTTTCTAAGGTGTATTTACAACTGTACCTTGTGAAATCACTAAGTAGATTTTCACTTTTTTGTTGTCAATGGACGATACATCACTGACTAGCGAGTGAAGCCTTATGCGGTCTGGGGGTTTGGGGGCGCCGTACGCCCCCGAGATATTTTTTTAATTTAGTGTCTCTGAGATGGTTTTTAAGGTGAATTTTACAACAGTACATTGTGAAATCAATAAGTAGAATTTTACTTTAGAAGTCTGCTTAGTTCTGTTGTATATGAAGGATAGATTTCCAAAGAAAGGAAGATCTAATGATCCTACCATTCTAAGGCTGTTCTAAGGTTCTTATGCACCAGACATGGTGATGGTCAATCGTTTAATAATAAAGATAAGATATAATTATCTTCCAAGTTATGCCGACATCCAGAATTATATCCAGAGTTATAAAGACCCCTGTCTGTAACAAATAAATAAAATAAAAAATATCCCCTGTGTATATTCAATGACAGTTTCAGTATGAAGTCAAGTGTGTTGGACTAGATCTATTATTGGAGGGTGGGGGGTGGGGGTGGTAAGCTGGTTAGAGGAGTCAAGCGACCGAGCGAAGTGAGGTGGATATGTGGTAGCTTACACGGCGTGGGGTCTGGGGCCCGCTCAAGGGCCCCAGAAGCCAGAGGTTTTTTTATGTTCTGTGGTTGATTCTGAGCTCTCTCTGGCTCTGATTGAGTATTTTTCATTCCACACATGCATGTAAATATTGCTGGTATTTAAATTTATGTATCCCAAAACTACTCATTGTCACTTTACATATCATATGTCATATAACTTGAAGAACTCATGATTAATGACACTCAATTGCATAATTATTGACCAACGAATGTTAGGCCTATGTAACGCTGTATTGAGTATTTTTCATTCCACACATGCATGTAAATATTGCTGGTATTTAAATTTATTTATCCCAAAACTACTAATTGTCACTTATCATATCATATATAACTTGAAGGACTCATGATTAATGACACTCAATTGCATACTTATTGACCAACGAATGTTAGGCCTATGTAACGCTGTAATGCACCTTAACATATTTCTGAGTCACAGATTTTTTTGTTGAAAATATATTGTGGGGCTCTACCCCCCTCCCTCCGCTCCCCCCCCCCCCCCTGTCAAAAATATCAAACGAGGAAAATTTCACTCATATTTCGTTACATAGGTGCATACCCACATTTTCTATAGCTTTTTGCTCTCTCTTTTTTCTTTTCTTTTTCTCTTTTTTTCACGGCCCAATAGGGGGGGTGCGCGCCGGGTGCACCCCCCCTGAATCCGCCAGTGTTCGGTATCCTAAAAATGGATGAAAGTCAAATAAAATTTTCAATGGCGAAAAAAAAATTATGGAGTTTACTCCATATATACAGCTCCCATAAATGAAAAGTGGAAAAAAAATTTAATTGGCGAAAAAAAAATTTTTTAGGCTTTCCATAGGAAATGGCTCAAAACAGATAGTGACTTAATTTTGGACCAAACTTTTTTTTCACCGTCTCGTCTGAAAACCAGAATAGCCACCACATGCAAACCGGGGTTCAAGAACAACTTATACACATCACAGGGGTACATATGAGGCGTCTCGTGCATCTGTTAGAGAAAAGGTTACTGAACTGATTCCGAGAAAATGGCCACCAAAGTACAAAAAATTGTCGTTTTTCAATAAAAAGGCTGTTTTGACCTTCACGTTCACTGAAGGTCAAATTTGAATTCACCACTGAAATCGCAATACGATTTCCCGTTTTAATGTATCAATATTTAGGCTATATCTTGAAAGGTTCTAACAGTTTCCCTACAGCTCCCATTATCAAGGAAAAAGTGCATGAAAAATCAAATAACTAAAAACACCTCCCTCTAGAAATATTTTCAGGTATTTTTGTGCGAAACTCCAGAGAAAAATCGATTGTAAACTTTAAAGATAAAAATGTGGACGACGACGATGACGGACGCAACGCCATGCTAATGGACTATTGGACCAAAGGGACGGTAACCTGAACATGGCATCGCCATTTCTGGTCTCTACTCAGTGCAAAAAATATATCCTGACTGAATTTGAGAATCGATCAATATTAAAATAAAGATATATTTAACATTAATATCACGGAAAGTCACCATAAAGTTACATCAAGGTCAGACAAACCACATGTATATCAACCTCGATATCAAATTATCATCGCATCATACAAGTGGCATAGAAATGTATTGCGATCTTAGTCTGCAGCAAACCGGTCCTGTGAAGTGTTTTATTTTCTCTCTCTGAATGTGTCCTCTTATATTTTTGTACCCTTGATGATAAGCAAGGTATTTAATTAACGAAAACTGACATAAATATTGCAATATTGGCACGAGAATGCTACGACAGCAGAGTTGCATTTGGGAATGACAATTGTCATCAAACGTACATGTATTAAACGGGAAAGCTCACATAAAAAAGAAAATTGTTGGGTGCATGCACTCTCAGTGTGCCCCTAGAATATACCCAGCACATGTTCGGGGAACAATTGGGTGTGTTTTGGTGACTCAGGTACTGCTGAAGGATGACTCCCTGGACGTGAACGTGGCGGACGGGGACGGCGCCACCCCGCTACACTACGCCGCCTGGAAGGACCACCCGGAGTCCGCACACCTCCTGGTCCGTGTACATAGCCGAAACAACTCTGTCCTTTAACTTACACGTTTGTACATCAACGAAGTCATGACAATTCGGATTTGTAGTTAAATGTGATCCTCAAAGAGTGAAAAGATGACCAGCAAAAATATGTTGCATGTATAAATGACTGATGTATTACACGACGTGTCTCCCCACCCCGCGCCCTGTTCCTGCATGTAGCTGGAGGCGGGGGCTCTGATGTGTCGACCCTCAAGGATCGGTCTCTACCCGCTCCACGTAGCCGCCCAGAACGCCTCGTCCAAAACCCTTCAGACCATGCTTGACCACGGTATATGTCCACGTCGATACTGCTATGTTATAGACGTGTATGAAAGCTGAACCTGTATCCAAAACTATAACATCTACATGTAAATAGAAATTAACATTATAACAGTTATACATATAATAGCATATAATTGGCAATGGGCATTTATACGTACATTTATACTTACCTTTCAACACAGCGGAGAAGTCTGGATACAAGAGAGAAGACATTCTCAAGTTCATGAGCCAGGACAAGTTCACGCCTCTACATGCCGCCATAGCAAGCGGGGACCTCCATGTACGCTCGTAAAATCAGTCAAACTCATCCTAAATCCATTTAGAATTTATGCATATATTTCGAATTTGACATAATGGGTTATTTGAAGTGGCTGAACGAAATTTTTGTGTTGGTATTTCCCAGGCTGTCAAAGTTTGCTTGGAAGCCGGGGCCAAGATCGATTGTGCACAGGTGAGCAATTCAGTATTGCAGAATGCCGCTTTTCGTTTGCCGTACACGAGACTTCCCCGCCTTCTCACAAACAAAACACAATCATAGCCCATGACTGAGTGTAGCTAGTTCGGAGTACACAAGCCCCCGAGGCGTGCGTGTTTCAGGAGGACGGCTGTAACGCGATACACCTGGCTGCAGGCCAGGGAGCCACGGAGATGATCCGACTGATGCTGGACTCACAGCCCCACAAGAAACACTTAACCATCACCGCCCGGGACAACCAGGACATGACGCCGCTACACAAGGCGGCCCTCTTCAACCGCGGCGCCTGTGTCCAATACCTCTTGGAACAGGTACATAGATCAACCATACAAAGAGGACCACGTTCAATAATCAACTCAGAAAAAAATAAAAGGCGTGAATAAATGGAGCTTGCTCCCTCCTTGAGTTTTGCTAATTAGGCTAATCTGACTAGTTCTCCGATGCCAAGTAGAGTAAATTTATATGGTTGTAACGCTTGGTGGAGAATCCTCTTGTATTTTTATTGATGCTAGAGCGCGGATATCGAGGCGGTGTGTGACGGGGGGTACACACCCATTCTGCTGGCAGCCTCCAAGAGCTCCTGGGCAGCCCTCGAGGTCCTCTACAACCAGGGGGCCGACTACACCGTCAGCGACCAGTCAGACAGGAATATCCTCCACCTTATCATCAAAAACGGTGGAAAACCGTCGGCCTTTCAGTTCTGCATGTGTAACCAGGTACGTGTACTTCAGTCAGAGAGTCTCTGTGTCGTGCTCTTTATACAAATAGAAAAACAAATGTAATTGATACATATCCCGTTAAACAAAACTGTCGTCGGGTGCCACTGGCGGGCAGGAAGTTCTCCATACTTTCCAGCACTTGAGTTTCATGTATATCGCATGTTTTCTCTGGTCGGTCGTGTACAGAAGTGTCGTCTGTTGCTGGACGAGAAGGACATGTACGGCTGTACGCCGCTACACTACGCCTCCATGGAGGGCCAGCTGGACACCATCGAATCCCTACTCAAACTCGGAGCTCTTCTCAACGCCAAAAACAACTGCAAACAGTCACCGCTACACTTTGCCGCAAGGTAGAATCATATATCATAATCGCCTAATTAGGATCATTTTGAAGCAAGTTTCAATATGTGGTACATTTCAAAACACACACACACACACACAATGACAATGTGGTTCTTATCACACACTTGCTAGATACGGCCGCTACAACACGTGCAAGCGGCTGATGGACAGTTCTTCCGGTCACGTGATTGTCAACGAGACAGACGAGAATGGGATGACGCCAATACACGTGGCCGCCCAGAACGGACAGATCAAGGTGGTCCAAATGCTGCTCCACCGCGGCGCCGGCCTCTACAGGTAAGGAATACAGGTATCTCTAACGATTTGAGCTGATTAGCAGGCCCCTAATACAATTTTTGACAAAATCCTCACATTCCAATCAGTCACTTTGATACCATACATGTGCATTCTCATGTGAGTTTGTTAACCAAAGTTAAAAATGGGGAAAATGGGATATTGACTATACTTTTATATACACGTACATGCTCGTCGACTGGCTTTGAATCACCTGCCTCAAACCAACTAATAATATACTTTTTGGATGATGTTTTTTTTTAAACAGGGACATTGACGGGAATACGCCGCTCCACCTGGCGGCAAGCAATGGCTACACTCAGACTATGATGACCCTAGTCAACGTGCACCCGCATCTCATCTCTAGTGAGAATAAGCAAAAGGTCAGAGTCTCGGCCGAGTGGGACACTCGCCGGGCAATATCATACTCTGTATAGAACTGGCGAAAACCCGGCACAACCCGGGCAATACCACCCTGCACAGAACACCACCAATTTGAACAATATTCCGCCGAAGTAGGCCCTACACTCATTGTTCATCTCTGGTACAGAGTGCAGACCAATCCATCCACATCAAGACCTGCACGTATTTGCACGACTCCCATGGTCGTGAGCACCACTTCATTTCACCCATGGCATTTTTCTTCTCAAACGATTTCTCCAGGAAACCACGTTTGCTTAGAATGATGAATTTTGTTATCAGGGCATGCTAACAATGACACATTGACACAAACCGTAGAATGGGGGTATGTTTTGGTCAGCACAATATGAGTAATTCCGTTTACTTAAATACTGCCAGGGATAATGTTGGCATATATTGTGGCAATCGGGTCGGTCATCAATCAATTTCACACATCCAATGAATATTAAGCCGTGTAAACATTACCAAGAAAAGAGCACTACACTTTAGAACAGGCAATCAAAACAGAGTCCTTATTCGAGCTCAGTACAGGGACCAAGTAGGCCTATCTTTTTTGAGGAAATTCATGAAGCTCCAAATAGAAGTGAAAACAGTGGGTTCTAGAAAAAAAGGGAACATTTCCTGCCCCACATGTGACACACACCCACAATGGACCACCCAAATTTACCGGACCAATCTCCTCTACCCCCAGGACACGCCAATACACGTGGCGGCCCGGGCCGGTAAAGCGAACGCCGTGACTCTTCTCATGTCCCTGGGCAGCGAGTTCTCCAAGAACTCGGAGAATGCGCATTTCCTGGACGAGGCCATCCTCAACCAGAATCAGGAGGTCTGTGTGGCCGCCGTCACACACGAGAGGTAAGGGACTCAACGTTATGTCCTGCAACATTTATGCAGTTTCCTGTTCCAAGAGTCTTTCCCATTATAGACTATATAATGTGATGGCACCATTGTTGATGTGGTCATACTTTTTGTCGGACTTGTTTCTATTTCAAAAGTGTTTCTTGTTCAGTTTTTGGGCATCATCGAAATCTTTAAATAATGGTGAATGGTTTATATGAATAGTATTCGGGGTAGTTGTCAACCATTTTCTATTTTAATTTGAGATAGATGTCTGAAAGGAGATTGAAAATTGTCCTTTGACTTCCATTTGTCGTGTGCCAAGCTCAATTAAATAAACTTTTATCGTTTCTAAACTATGGACAAAAACGTCAGAGTATGGATATCTTTATGATATTGTATACCATGGCCGTTTGAACTCACATCAGTCACACGCCACTACAGCCGATGATGACGTGTTTCAGGTGGCAGGAGGCGCTGTCTCAGTGCTCTGCGATATTCGTGTGTCCCGTGCTGGGCTTCATCAAACACATGCCAGACGTGGCTCAGGTCAGTAATCTGGCGACCCTGGGGGTGAGGGCAGTTAATAATTCAGTGGGTACCAGATTGCAGGGTATAGATGCAATATGCTGTAGCCGTGACACCCCAAGGAGAAATCCTGTGATGATATCATGGAAACACACGTGTCATGACAGATTGTAAACACGTAGTAGTAGAAGAATGGGTGACATTCGGCCCTTGGTGCAATAAATATGCTGACAATATAAAGTGCCTTTGAAAGAGGGGTTGAGAAACAGAAACATTGCTAATGGAATCACATCAAGGAATGTTTGACAAAGACAACAGTGTCTGTGTGTTCTACTTTGGCAGATGGTTCTGGACAGATGTCGGGTTCCATCCTCGTGTGACCAAAAGAGCAAAGATTTCCACGTAAGATTGAACGCCACCTATTGATCAGATCATCATAGATTGGTGAAATGTATCAATCTACATCATACTTATAGGAAACATGAAATATATGCCTACATTTATATAACGTCCCTAACTAAATGTCAGTATGACGTCGAATAATGTAATCGATGATTTCTCTGAAGGCAAATAGATGTAAATGCCCAAAGTAATTTTGTCAGATACCTTGACCCTTCCGTCTTTCCTTTGTGCAGTTCGTCTATGATTTCCGATACTTACAACTATCCATGGAAAAAGTGCGAAAGCTGAAAGAAAAAGGCGAACAGTACACGCCGATGGTTGCACTAAATGTACGTACAACAGAAACTGTATCATAAACTGAAAAGAAGCAATTAACTCTACCTTTTTCAATGAAATGATACGCCATATGAAAATCATAGTTAAAACCCATGAACCATTTTATATTATGGCTCATTTCGTTGATATTTCAGACTATGGTGAAATTCCACAGAGAAAAATGTCTATCACACCCAGTGTGTTTGCAGTACCTCAAAACCAAGTGGTGAGTACTAGTGATCTACTAACCAGAGTCTTCCAAATATGGACCAATGTACTATCGTAGAGTAGACACGAATATACTATATGTATTGGATACCGGCACACAGTCACATTTAACACAATAACATGTACATGTTGTTTTCTAAGTACATGTAGATGATGTGTATGACTGTCCCCGCTGTCGTCTGTGGCAGGGTGAGTTACGGGATGTGGTTCCACATGATCAACCTACTGATATACGCGGCCTTCCTGACGTCCCTCACGATATTCGTGGTCGTGTATGACGGCAGCATGAGCGGTGCCGACAACGAGACATACTCGAGTCTGAGCGCCGCGCCGCCTGCCTACGTCCGGGACCGGGGCGCCTACCCCCCGGGTCCCGCCAACCTCTCCCACCCCGCCTGGAACACCTCCGAGCCCCCGGGCGTACACTCGGAGTACATTCCTGCCGTCTTCGAGTACAGCGACAATGAATCGGACCCCTCGTACCGCAACAAGTACCACAAGGTCCCGGTAAGACCATCTCTGTCAACCATACATGTACAACAAAACAAATCAAAGTATGGCCTGCATGTTCATTGATCAAATCTCAGATGAACTACAATTGTGTACGATGAATTGCATTATGTTGTTCCAGCTGACGAAGTCGCAGAACTTCCTGGTGTTCTTCATCTTGTCGTTCTGTGTTCTCAACGCCATCAAAGAAATCCTCCAGATGATTCAACAGGTCGGTATGCACTATGGAGAAACGGCATACTCGTTCACCTCAGTGATCACGCTAATGCCTTTCTGTGACCTATAATAAGTCACTACCGGTATATACATGTACTGTTTTATGTGCTGTAAGAAGACGCGATCCACCAATAGAGTACCATTCGTTGTTTCAGAAGAGGAAGTATTTCACGGACATGAGCAATGGCCTGGAGTGGGTTCTATACATCACGTGCGGAGCCTTTATCGGACCCTTCACCTGTCAGATGAGCTCTAACCCCCAGTGGGAGTGTGGAGCCGTCAGCGTGTTCCTCGCATGGTTCAACCTACTCCTCTTCCTACAGAGGTACACCAGATATACATCGGCTTCTTTTGATATAGTCAAAATGCTTCACATGCAGTATGATAACCGTATGTAAGCTGTACGTAAACATATTACTAGTACTCTATCCATGTGAATTTGATTTTCAAACATCAGCCTGCATTCATTGTATCACGTACGGCATCGGTCACCACCCTGTCGTTGGTGTGGAGACGATTAGTATATATAGCTATCGTGTGTGGCAGGTTTGATTTCTTCGGGATATACGTGGTGATGTTCCTGGAGATCATGAAGACTCTGCTGCACGTGGCTATCGTATTCTCTGTCCTGATCACAGCCTTTGGTCTCAGCTTCTACATCCTCCTCAACGAGGGCGTACGTCAATACATCTCAGATAACTACTTGTATACTATTCGTATTATAGATGCTGTATTTGGATATTCGATTATTAGAAAAACAAAATATCAAATCAGTGTGTCCGGAATAACGTCCCCGATAACGAGTACATAATGATTGAAAATATGACACTGAGCAATGTCCTGGTTCTATCACACATGACAGTCATGTCCTCTATGATCATATCCTGATACCTGACTCTGTCCAATCCCAACGTTTAGGAGGAGAGCTATGGTTACCGGACACCTGCTCTGTCCCTCATGACAACCATCGTCATGATGCTCGGCAACATCGACTACGTGGAGAACTGGGTGATGCCGATCTTCACTGGCGGCGCTAACCACGTGGTTCTCCTGGCCATCATGCTCATCATCTTCGTGTGCCTGATGCCCATCCTCCTCATCAATCTGCTGATCGGTCTGGCTGTCGGCGACATCGAGGCCGTCCAGAGCAATGCTCGCCTCAAACGGCTGGCGATGCAGGTCGACCTGCACACCGACATCGAGAAGAAGCTGCCTCAGCGTATATTGGAGAAGGTCGACAAGCCCACGATCAAAGTTTACCCGAACGGCCGCAAGTCCAAGCTCGACCGCATCCTGTTCTTCTTCTCCAAGTCAACGGAGGCCGAGGCGGAGGAGGAGATGTGTACGAGCGGCCCAGGTCACGAGCTTGACGGCCAGACCCTGCTCTACCAGGAGCTCTACAAGCAGAAAGCCAGGGTCAAGACCCTCAACGCCGACGTCAACCGCAACTACGACATGTTGAAGCTGATCGTGCAGAAGATGGAGATCCACACAGAAGCAGACGACTGGGATGAGGGGGACCGGCCGCCCAGTCACGGCGTGCCCAAGGTAACCTCGTCACAGCAGCCCATGATCGGCTGGTCCTCCCCTGCCATTCGAACCAACCTCATCAAACAGGCGGCCGTCGTCAGCAAGTGGAAGGGCATCGTCAACACTGACAAGTAACTTGGCGTACCGCTCCAGGGACTGTAAATAGCCCGAAATGTCTTCACTGTAACATTATCGATATATGTTTGACAGTTAGTCTATGTGTGTATCATAAAAAGCGACAATATGTACATAACGCCGTATATTATCAATAATAATGATACGCTTATCACGGTGTCGATATGATCTCAATAACAATGCAAACCGTTTCTTGTACATGTTGGCCTATGTTATATATTTTTTGCCTATTGTCGTAGAATTGCAGTCTTGTAAATGAATGGGATGAGAAATCTTGAGGACAATATCAACGCATTGTTGTGATGAAAATATATCCAGCATTATCATGAAGATATTTCTAAGACTTGTTCTAGTGTACTTACCTGTGACCCGAATAAAGTGCTTACATCAACTCTGAAGCCTTTTTGAATTTGATTTTTGGATTTGAAAAATCGTTTCAATCATTTATTGGATAGTTCTACGTGTACGAGTGACGTCAGATCTATACAGCAGAAACATAGTCCAATGTCCCTGATGATGCCACTTGATTTTAGATATGAGTTGTGTTCCTGTTACAAATTTTATTTTTTCCAGCTTCCCCAAGGGCATTATCAAAATATTTCCTTTATTAACGAAGCTTGAAGATAAGGCTTACATGTAGATATTGGCACTTTCAAATGGGAAGTCATATATAGCGTTTGTGTGGTGACCTTGAATTTGACCTTCGATGCCCTTGAAAGGTCAAAACAGCCGTTTTGGGGGTGAAAATGTCCAAATTTACACTTTGTCTTCGCAAAATCTATCTAATCACTTTTGGGTTGTTCATTTCAAAACATGCCATTTGGGATAATTGGTGTTGCATTAAAAGATGGAGTGCTTTGAATTCCTCCAATACATAGTCCGGAAAGGCCCAAAATGGCATGATACGCACAAGTTCGCCTCTGGGGCCAAAACGCTTGCACAGTCCCCATGTTTGTAATATAAGCATACAGGAAGTCTTATATGGAACAGCTTTTGGTGACCTTGAACTTGACCTGAGACGACCTTCAGTGTTAATTTTCGAGGTAACATTCGATATGAATAATTCAAATTGACTGACGCAGACAGAATGTTTGTGGATGAAGCTTACGTTTGTATTATGTGCATGTAGACAATCACATCAGCATAGTCCTTCTGGTGACCTGGAATTTGACCTTTAGTGAATTTGGTATGTCAAAGCTGCAATTTTACTGAAAAAAAGTTTTTATGTCTAACACTGTACATTACTCTGGTAACCTTTCTTAGCCTTTGGGCTAATTTTGTACTCACATGAATTAACTTTTAGGGGGAACGGTGATAGAATCCTAAAAATCCAATTACTTATAAAACATGAAGAAGACTAAACATTAGTCCACTAGAAATAGGACAGGTCATGAGATGAAACATTGAAACATGTCGTGAATACGACAGGTCACCATGAAAAAAACTTGGAAATATTCCAGTATTCGGCACGAGTGAGCTATTCCTGCTCCACGTGCAGCATATACAACTCACAGGCCTACACTAACTATAATGGTGGGAACGAATCTTCATCAATGATATGAACGAGAAATTGTGTCAGATAGAATTTATTGAATACTCGACTTGCATCTCCTGTAAAAATTCGACTGTGTGTGGAGAACTCGTTCTGTGTCCTTCCCGATAGCGCTATGACGCCGTAAGTTGAACCGTGCTGGGCAGAACGGTTTTTCATCGTCTTCATCTCGTGTCTGCAAGGCACACTCACTCGGTGACCGTAACATCCACGCCAGATTGTCCTCTAGTGGGCTGGCGAACAATTAGGGTACACTGTGTCTAATTTCCTTCCAACTAACACCCTCCCCCCTCCCAGCCCCGTGTGAGCGCACCAATCGATGCCCTCTTTGGTGACGGCGGTTGCTGCTGCTGCAGACTGCATCATCCTTCCACCAACGTTTGGCGTCACTCCAAGCCAGGGAAATACATGTAGGGTACAGTCAGTGTATGCTATAACAGAACGTTGTTGTCCGGGCAAACAGCGGGCAGTCGCGTGCACGGGGCTAGGACAACACATAACAAGCCGCCATATCATGCAACTCGGACCGGGCAAACACACGAAACGTGATCTAGACACACTGGAATCTATACCCATTGTTGGACAACGGGGGACCTCATAAATGTGTAAGTAGGGAATTATTAGTCGGCAATCGTCAATGTATATTTACACGTCGAGTGATTTTCCTGAAGAACATGTCAATCTGTGACAGTGTGATATTGGAATATTTATGGTTTCATGTAGGGTGGAAAGAGGCTTGGCACGGCATATAATATGGGGTATAACCTTTCCATTGTTCAAATCATAGGAATATGGAGTAGCTATATACCACGCCGTCTCCCAAGCTGTAGGCCTAATATCATGTGCATTCTCAGTCACATTTGCAATGTTGTGGACAATTGAGGCTGTGATTATCAAACCAGACACTTTGACACAAACTGGGAGATGTCTCCCTCCTGTGTATAGCACAGAATGCCATGAGGGCCTGCCGATATTGACTCAGCAAAGACCGACAGTCTGTCCGTGTATTGGGCAAGGTCTAGGGTGGCAGGTGGCAAGTGCCGTGTCTGGGGAAAGTAATCCCGAGTAACTAGTGAGCCCTGCACACTCATGGTGCTAGAATTCCCATATGAATAATGGCCCCTTGCCATTTGCGGAACGTGTCATCCCGCGACAGACAATACACACGTACATTATCTCACTGTGAGTCTGTGAAACCAATTTATACTTTTATATGGAATTAATTAGTACTACACTACACACACTGTCTGCACATGATGACGCCATTGTGTCTTGATGAACTATTTGGTCGGGTTTGTTTCTATTCCAAAATGTTGCATTTTACGTTTGCTATTGGCATCATCAAAAGCTATTTGTATGGGTGGTAACAGATTGATACATGTACATGTAGTAATCACTTGTTAACTCGCTGACTACAAGTGTCAACTTTCGTTGATGTGACAATTCGAGAAGCGAATGCTTGAATTTCATTCCACTGCATACAAACGTAGGGCCTACATGTGCAGAGGCCTATGACTGCACGATCCTATCTTACTAGCACCTAGTTTTCAATCATGCCTTGTCTTATACTCTACTGCCAGGGCCTATGACGATATCCCTAGACACCCAGAGCCCTGGAGCAATTCCCCATCCAATGTAGAGCCTCTGGAGCCTGTCCAAATCCAATGTAGAGCCTCTGGAGCCAGCCCTCATCCAATGTAGAGCCTCTGGAGCCAGCCCTCATCCAATGTAGAGTCTCTGGGGCCAGCCTTCATCCAATGTAGAGCCTCTGGAGCCAGCCCTCATCCAATGTAGAGCCTCTGGATCCTGTCCTAATCCAATGTAGAGTCTCTGGAGCCAGCCCTCATCCAATGTAGAGCCTCTGGAGCCAGCCCTCATCCAATGTAGAGCATCTGGAGCCAGCCCTCATCCAATGTAAAGCCTCTGGAGCCAGCCCCCATCCAATGTAGAGTCTCTGGAGCCAGCCCTCATCCAATGTAGAGCCTCTGGAGCCAGCCCTCATCCAATGTAGAGTCTCTGGAGCCAGCCCTCATCCAATGTAGAGTCTCTGGAGCCAGTCCCCATCCAATGTAGAGTCTCTGGAGCCAGCCCTCATCCAATGTAGAGCCTCTGGAGCCAGCCCTCATCCAATGTACAGCCTCTGGAGCCAGCCCTCATCCAATGTAGAGCCTCTGGAGCCAGCCCTCATCCAATGTAGAGCCTCTGGAGCCAGCCCTCATCCAATGTAGAGCCTCTGAAGCCAGCCCTCATCCAATGTAGAGCCTCTGGAGCCAGCCCTCATCCAATGTAGAGTCTCTGGAGCCAGCCCTCATCCAATGTAGAGTCTCTGGAGCCAGCCCTCATCCAATGTAGAGTCTCTGGATCCAGCCCTCGTCCAATGTAGAGCCTCTATAGATCCACGGCCGGGATGTGGATGTGTCTGTCAGCCGAGCAGGAGGCAAGAGTCGGTCGCTGGGTGTTCCTGGGTACTGTGGCATTCTTCCTGCTGGCCACCACCACCGTCAAACACGACCCGGAACCCCGCAAACTTGGGCAGCGCAAACACAACGCTTGTACGTTGTGAATAAATTTTATATAGTGTCAATACCGGTATATGTCCGTAATGTCAAATAAAAGGTCACCATTCAACATTTTTGAGATATTGACTTTTCAAATGACTTAAATTCAATTTACATTGACTTGGTAGTATGCTTGTAAGTTAGGTCTACCTACTGTAATGATGTAATCTATCTTCAAAAGCCTGTATAGGTAACCTTTTTTGTACCACACATTTCTACAATCTACATTTCATTCTGTTAGCAGCAAAGAACTCGTTGTCGACGGCACCAGACCGGGGCAGTCGAGAGGAAGAGCTTTTTGAGGCAATCTATCAAGCTATGTTCTCCACGCTGGCGGAGGAACACGTTACGTTTCTGGAGAGGAGTGAAGCGGTTTCTATGTTACACGGACGGACCAAGGCGGTGAGAAGGCCACGATGTGGCAGATGGATATCTAGGATCGAACCGCTCGTTCTGCGCTTCCTCAACAGAAGGTGTCCGCCCATGGAACTCATCTCAATTTGAATGAACCATGTTCAACAATTGACTGTCAAAACATTAAAACCAAATGTAGGAGCCTACTACACATGCACCATGTTCAATAGCAATGTTCAACTGTCATTTCGGTGCATAATCGAACGAATTCGAACGAGTAGATTCTGCTGAACTGGTTGTGCTGGGCATGTTCTAGCTTGAAGCTTCCGTATGCCTTTCAAAGATACAGTATTGGATAGCTACCTTTATTTACTTGATGAGATTAATACGATTGTGTGATGATATTATATTAATAAATGTAACGATTTGACGTAATTAACAGTTGTTTACGTATGCTGGTTAATTCTGTTCACTGAATTTTGTCCAAAACTTACGTATGCTGGTTAATTCTGTTAAGTGAATTTTGTCCAGAACTTTCACACGGCATCTGTGATTCGCTAACCCATATCTTCGTACATTCTACCAAAACGAACGACATACGGTCATTGAAAAAGGGTTCAACATGTCCTCAGTCCGAGCATGTTCAATTGAGTGCCGTACCTGCACTGTACTGGTTAGCGCCCAGGAAAGAAAACTCACAGAAGCAGAGTACGTATACATTCAAATTTATCCCTTTGAAAAGGAGCCGACCGCGGTTGTTGTATTATGTATCGTACAAAAAGACGGAAATGGCTTTGTTTTGGTCTGGGTGTCTTTGTGTACAAAATTTATGCTTTGTGATTTACCCGACGATACAGGTCTGATTCCTGAAATGACATGCTGCCATTCACTAGGCCATCGCAAAATTTATATAGTGCTACATGGTTACAACGTACAATTGTGTCCCTCGAACGAAGTGCGGAGGATACTATGGATTTTCGATCGTCGCGCTTCTTCCACCGCCGTAAAGTTAGCAAATCTCAACCGATCAACATCATTTTTCAAAGGGAGATGTAGGCCTTTGTAGTAAAGTCATGAAACCAATCGATTCTCGTCAAATCAGGCGAGACCTCAAGACTTTCAAGGTCGTTCAAAGTTACAAAAGATGTGCCATATATGACTTCATAAGCTCTATCTACAAGAATTTCGTCTGTAGGGGCCAATTTACATATTTCAGGTCATGCGTGACCTTGAGAGTTACATGTAGCTTCAAGGTCACCAAAAGATACGCCATATATGACTTCCTTTGTGGTTAGAATACAAACTTAGGTCCTTTATACAAGAATTTTCACCTCGTACAGCAATGTGTGCATATCGGATTTTTTAGGGCCAAGGACCCCAATTCGCCCCAATTTGCACTGATCTCATAGTTTTTGATAAAACAGAAAAAACTGAATTTTTGGCCTTCTTGGGCCTTTTGAGACTAGATTTTTGGCCTTTCGATGAATTCAAGGCACTCTGTCTTTATCTACAATGTCAAGGACCCTAATTAGCATGTTTTGACACAAAAATTTCAAAATTGATCGGATAGTTTTCGAGAAAACACAACTGTTTTGTTGTTTTTTTTCGCCAAAATTGCGGTTTCAAGGTCACTGAAAGTCAAAATCGAGGTCAGTACTGAAATCACTATAATGTGACTCGCCATTCAAATGTGCAAATATTTAAACCCTATCTCGAAGTGTTCTAGAAATTTATTCCATAAAGGTCCCATTACATGAAGATGGCAATTGTTCAATGCGAAAAAAAATTGGGGTGGGGTTGGTGAGCTAGAAATGTCTCAAAACAGATAGTGACTTAATTTCGGACAATTTTTTTTTCGCTGACTAGTATAAATTCATAATACATGTAACCGCCACATTCACACCGGTGGTTCAACCACAATGAAGCTTATACATATCACAACGGTACATATGGGAAGTCTTTTTCATCAATTAGAGACAATGTTACTCAACAGATTTCGAGAAAATGGCTGCTAAAGTCCAAAAATCATTGCTTTTTTAGACAATGTCATTGAAGGTCAAATTCATGGTCACCACTGAAACCTCTATATATGATTTCCCATTTAAATGTGACAATATTTAAGCTATATCCTTAAGTGTTTTAGGAGTTTACTCCATACAGCTTCCATTATAAAAAGTAGACTGTTAACTTTGAAGAAAAAAACAAAGACGGCTCGGACAACGACGATGGACACAACACCATTTTTAGGCACTTTTGTGCAAAAGTTCAGGAAGATTCACCCGTAAAAGATACAAATTTGGAGAGACGCCCTACCAATACGTTATCGGATCTGCTATACATACCGAGTGCGTGAGCATTCAATCAAGCAATCAATTTATTCAGGAAATGAGGCATGACTATATAGTTTGAAATTTTTTTTTCTAATTCCGGCGTAGGCCTAAGTCACAAGCCATAGATCACTGATACATGTACCTCAATTATATTTAGAACCGAACCCTGAAGAGCTATATTACCTTTAATTGGCATTCAAGGTCAAATTCAGGGTCAGCAATAGAAAGGTAAATGCTTTTATGATTTATTCCCCATTGAAATGAGGCCATAAAAACTACTGTTTCTGTCTTTAAAGCGTTTTTCAGATGTCTGGATAGTTGCTACGTGCTCCAGGACGCGTTTCACCGCTTCACCACTTGGCTCATCAGATAGGCTAACTATTGCTTGAACTCTGCTTCGAGCTTGGACCTGTCGAGCTCAAATTCAAATCAAATACAGAAGTCAGTAACCTACACATATTACTTTATAGAAGGACCATTTGGAAGACATGTCCTAATTTGCACCGTTTTTGTCTACTGGGCAGATTCCTTTACTAAAATTCCTTTCCATTCAGTATCGGTCCGTATCTTCTGAAACGGCCCATGGCAAAATAAACTACAACATATTCATAAGGTATATCTTGTTATCATAGCAACCAATCTATTGCCATTCATAGCCCATAGCACACTCGTTTTAAAATCATAGGGAACTATGTATAAGTTTAGAAAAAAAACTTATCTCGTAAACATTTACCATTTCAGTTCGGTATAATGCACACTGCATGGTTTCGCAGAACTCCGTGTGAAGGAAAGTACTTTACTGGGCCATGGTGCTGGACATATCTTATCGGTCAGTCAGAACCGGTCGCTGGCCAGCTACTGACCAATGTATCTGTCGTTACGACCGAAAGCTAGTGCTTCAAATGGAACATTCCATTGCGCCATGTGTTGAGATATGCAAGCGACAAAATTGCCTTATGATTTTGTATTGTGTTCCCCAAAAAAACTTTTGGATACTTCAATTTCAAACTTTGACGACTCGTGCACGGTTCAGCTATATATTTTTTTAATCCATGATGTTTTTGATTGACAAACCTAAACTAAGTCTGCAAAATACACTTCACAAATACTGCATGCTCTATATCGTATCATTATACGCCTTGTCTAGCTGTCGGGGTTACGTATATCTATCATTGCTTCAAACATGAAACGATACTATCTAATGTTATAAATCCCAGTTATCCCACAAACATGTATAAATTTATATAGGCCTAACATAGCAAAAAAAGGAGTTGTAAATATAGCACCACATAATATGCATGTTATATTTTCTTCTTGATCACATCGATATCTAACTTACATGCGTCCGTTGTAACCGTGTGACATATTGTCACGGGTTCCCACGTGAAGAACACTGGCGCGTGAAGTCGCTAACAATGACAGGGTCGGTCAAGCGTGCCATTGTAAAGTTCGTGACCCGGGGTATTTCAGGCTTGGACGACTGGTTCGTGCGTCACATTCCAGCATCAATCGCTTTGCATAATCAGTTTGGGTCCCAACTTGTCAACAAACCGACAAGGCACTTTGAAATAAAAACAACAATGTTTTTGATAATTTCACACTGAATCGGAATTCGGATTATACATGAAACTTTTGGATTTATTATATCATTTTGGATACACTACATCGGTCTCGCCGAGGATCACATAATGGAGAAGGTAACTGGTTGTGTTCCATAGCAACATAGGCCTACACTAGCATTAAAAGACGAGACTCCAGTGTTACTTTTTTATTTTGTCTAGTCAGATTTTTTGCCGAATCTTTACGTACAATTTGGTTTTACTGGGATAACCAACGACAAGCAAAAAACATCAAGCGGTAATTACTTTGCTATACACTTTGCTGTCGAAATTATTGATTCCAATTGGGGTCAAAAACGTCCAGCCGATTGAACAGCTAACCCCTTTTGGGTTGAGGGTTGGGTCCGAAAAGAATACAATTTTTGTTCATTATAAGAAAGTTTGTTAGACGTGTACGAGGATAAATAACTCACCGCCCCCTCCACCCACCCCATGTCCTATGTTCTCTCTCCACCCCGACCTCCAGGCCGTCAGAATGGACCCCAGGGACCTGCAGAGATTCCGGGACGAATACCCCAGCGGGGCCTACAAATCCCGGGACCCTGGATATAAACCCAGAGAGCCCGGGTATAGATCCGGAGATCTGGCCTATAGAAATGAAGACCTGGCCTATGGATCGGGAGATTCCGGGTATAAATCCAGTGACCTGGCCCATAGATCCGAAAATCTCGGCTACAAACCCGAAGCTACTGGATACCATGCTCCGGACCTTGGCTACGTCTACCCTAGCTTCATGGCGGACGACGGCGATGAACCGTCAACCAGAGGTTGGTCAACCTCTTTCTGTTCAAAGCTATATAAAAACGACAATTAGAATTCAAGAATCTGCGCTGCAGAGGTAGCGATACAATTTCTTCATTTTAAACACCAACAATATTCTAATTAATTCTTATGCATTTAATGCCTTTGTGTAATAGCTGTACGATCAATAGATGTTATATGACTAATGATATGACGTTGAATGAAACTTTTGAAGACCCCTCGTTTTCTAGAACACATTACCCGCATGTTCAATTATTGCATTGCACAAAACAATCGTGCTTCAAGCGCTATGGTGAATGGACATCACATGAATCGACCCAATTAGGTCTATAAACTACATGGCACTAAGGCATATTAACACACCAAACTCGAATGGTCACATTCATTGGGCTAGCCTGACTATTTTATCATCCACCATCGTCTATTTATTATGGCATTCATACTGCCATTTTATTGTTTTGACCCAACGTAACATCATTCAGATGTCTTTGAACACCGCTCACCTCGGTTGCTAGGTCTATACTTCTAGATCAGTATACATGTAATCATCAATTCACTAGGCCTCTGCTATGAATTGGCTATATTATATATAATTGGCTATATATATCTGCTCAATGTGTATAATGATTGCTGCTGTTATATACCTGGTGGAACCTCGTTCAGGACCAGTCCGTGCTCAAAGTTTCCTTTCCACAGGCAGCCATTCTGCGTGTGTTTTTCAGTAATCTACCTCTAGTAGTCAAGCTCAACATAACTTAATGATCACTGACGTCCAATTCCTTACCTACAGCGACGTCTCAGGCTGATGTCCAGGAGAAGCTGGACGGGGAACCTCCATGTTGCTCGTACCGAGTGAAGACCTCGGCCACCAAGGCCTGCTACAGGAAACTACAGGACCTCTCGTTCCGAGCTCTGTACATCGGCCTGGTCAAACACACCACGGCACACGGTCTGCCACACATACACGCAGCCAGAGGTGACCAGCTTAACAAATCCGACATTCAATATACAAAATATAAAAGAACTATATGATTATTACCCAATATAATTTTGTTATCTGGATTTGCCATTTTATTTGGCTTAGGAACCATATATTTGTCACCATATTTCAGACTTCTACATTGTGTCTGTAAAACTAAAAAAAAGTCGGCCATTTACCCTAATGTTAAATTTTGGCAAATTTCGGCATCTGATGACCTTAGTTGATGCCAATACCAGTTTTGATGTTTTTTGAGTAATGAGAAACATACGTGTTCATTCTGAGTGTGGAGTGCAAACATCGAAAGACTCGTCGAGTTGTGTTAAGAATGGCACATTTAACATTGGAGTAGAATGCCAGCTGTAAAAATATTAAATGACAAATGACAACAAATAAAATTTCAAATTGTTCCAACAAAGTTATTGGTGAAAATCATTTGAAGTCTTATGCTGACTTGATTTAAAACGTTTTGTGCTGCTTGTAGGTGTCCTGAAGAAGGGTTTCTGGGTGCTGATGACCCTGGGACTCACGGCGGCCTGGTTATGGAACGCCAACAGTGTCCTTGCCAGCTTCATGGCCTATGACGTCACCATGACGTATGATATCCGCTCCGAGCCGCGGCTGCTGTTTCCCGCCGTCACCATCTGCAACCAGAACGTGGCGCGTGCCTCCAAGGTGCTGGCTGATGCTACCGCTAGTGGCATCCTGCAAGACACGCGTGAGTAGCCTATATAGAGACGTCACTTCTATGTGCTTTTACGGAAGTTTTGTATACATGTAGGCCTAATAATAAGTCTATGAAACTATACAGACCTAGTTAACGAAATCAATGGCACATGCCTTAATTTCACTGTCCGAATCAAGCAGGCAAAGGCCCATACATGGTTTCAAATTTTTGTATACGTGTTTATATGAGGATTATACATATATAGTCACCCCCTAGAATACGTGTAAAATAATACCTTTGACTGAACAGTTCCCGACATACCCTGTCTCCCTGGTAATGCATGCGGGGACCAAACACGTAAGTTAGTCCGGGCCCTTCCAACAGTGTACTTGGATTCTGTGTCAATGTTTCACATTTCATACTCATATGTGTGTCTGTATACATGTAGCTGTGACAAGAACCCCATGGAATGTGTTAGACTATAGTGTTGTTCACTGTTTTTTCTGAGAGAACATGACACAGGACTTCGTATGCCAATCTACTCAATGAACATTACACGGGGGACTAACCGTCCAACATGAATGGCTGGTTCACGATCCAGCCGGTTCAGCCGTTAGCTTCACGGTTAGTTCCATATTAACTAGCATCACGGTTACTTCCATATTAGTTCCATATTATGTTTGCTCCACGTTAGCCGTTAGCTTCATGACTAGTTCCACGCTAACTCCACATTTGCTTTACGTTAGCCGTTAGCTCCACGGTTAGTTCCACGTTAACTCCACGTTAGCCGTTAGCTTCACGGTTAGTTCCACGTTAACTCCACGTTAGCCGTTAGCTTCACAGTTAGTTCCACGTTAACTCCACGTTAGCCGTTAGCTTCACGGTTAGTTCCACGTTAACTCCACGTTAGCCGTTAGCTTCACGGTTAGTTCCACGTTAACTCCACGTTAGCCGTTAGCTTCACGGTTAGTTCCACGTTAGCCGTTAGCTTCACGGTTGGTTCCACGTGACCTCTATGTTTGCTCAACGATGGTCGTTAGCTTTACGGTTAGTTCCACGTTACATCTATGTTTGCTCCAAGCTAGCCATTAGCTCCACGCTTACTTCCACGTTACCCCGTTAACCACGTTTGCTCCACGTTAGCCAAAATTATCTCCACGGTTAGTTCCACGTTTACTCCACGTTAGCCGTTAGCTCCACAGTTAGTTTCACGTGTGACTCCACGTTTGTTCCACGTTAGCCGTTAGCTTCACGGTTAGTTTCACGTTACATCTATGTTTGCTCAAAGCTAGCCATTAGCTCCATGGTTATTACCACGTTACCCCGTTGACCATGTTTGCTCCACATTAGCCAAATTATCTCCACGGTTAGTTCCACGTTAACTCCACGTTTGCTCCACGTTAGCCGTTAGCTCCACGGTTAGTTTCACGTGAACTCCACGTTAGCTGTTAGCTCCATGGTTAGTTTCATGTTACCTCTATGTTTGCTTCATGTTAGCCGTTAGCTCCACGGTTAGTTTCTCGTTAACTACACGTTATCCGCTAGCTTCACGGTTAGTTCCACGTGAACTCCACGTTAGCCGTTAGCTGCATGGTTAGTTTCACGTTACCTCTACGTTTGCTTCACGCTAACCGTTTGCCCATGTTAGCCGTTAGCTCCATGGTTAGTTTCTCGTTAACTCCACGTTAGCCGTTAGCTTCACGTTTGGTTCCACATGAACTCCACGTTAGCTGTTAGCTGCATGGTTAGTTTCTCGTTAACTCCACGTTAGCCGTTAGCTTCATAGTTAGTTCCACGTGAACTCCACGTTAGCTGTTAGCTCCACGGTTAGTTTCTCGTTAATTCCACGTTAGCAGTTAGCTTCATGGTTAATCTCACGTGAACTCCACGTTAGCTGTTAGCTCCACGGTTAGTTTCACGTGAACTACCACGTTTGCCGTTAGCTCCACGTTTGCCGTTAGCTTAGTTTCACGTTACCTCTATGTTTGCTCCACGCTAGCCGTTTGCTTCACGTTAGCCGTTAGCTCCACGGTTAGTTTCACGTTACCTCTATGTTTGCTTCACGCTAGCCGTTTGCTCCACGTTACCCGTTAGCTCCACGGTTAGTTTCACGTTACCTCTATGTTTGCTTCATGCTAGCCGTTTGCTCCACGTTAGCCGTTAGCTCCATGGTTAGTTTCACGTTACCTCTATGTTTGCTTCACGCTAGCCGTTAGCTCCACGGTTAGTTTCACGTTACCTCTATGTTTGCTTCACGATAGCCGTTTGCTCCATGTTAGCCGTTAGCTCCACGGTTAGTTTCACGTTACCTCTATGTTTGCTTCACGCTAGCCGTTTGCTCCATGTTAGCCATTAGCTCCACGGTTAGTTTCACGTTACCTCTATGTTTGCTTCACGCTAGCCGTTTGCTCCACGTTAGCCGTTAGCTCCACGGTTAGTTTCACGTTACCTCTATGTTTGCTTCACGCTAGCCGTTTGCTCCACGTTAGCCGTTAGCTCCATGGTTAGTTTCACATTACCTCTATGTTTGCTTCACGCTAGCCGTTAGCTCCACGGTTAGTTTCACGTTACCTCTGTTTGCTTCACGCTAGCCGTTTGCTCCACGTCAGCCGTTAGCTCCACGGTTAGTTTCACGTTACCTCTATGTTTGCTTCACGCTAGCCGTTTGCTCCACGTTAGCCGTTAGCTCCACGGTTAGTTTCACGTTACCTGTATGTTTGCTTCACGCTAGCCGTTTGCTCCACGTTAGCCGTTAGCTCCATGGTTAGTTTCACGTTACCTCTATGTTTGCTTCACGCTAGCCGTTAGCTCCACGGTTAGTTTCACGTTACCTCTATGTTTGCTTCACGCTAGCCGTTTGCTCCACGTTAGCCGTTAGCTCCACGGTTAGTTTCACGTTACCTCTATGTTTGCTTCACGCTAGCCGTTTGCTCCACGTTAGCCGTTAGCTCCATGGTTAGTTTCACGTTACCTCTATGTTTGCTTCACGCTAGCCGTTAGCTCCACCGTTAGTTTCACGTTACCTCTATGTTTGCTTCACGCTAGCCGTTTGCTCCATGTTAGCCGTTAGCTCCACGGTTAATTTCACGTTACCTCTATGTTTGCTTCACGCTAGCCGTTAGCTCCACGGTTAGTTTCACGTTACCTCTATGTTTGCTTCACGCTAGCCGTTAGCTCCACGGTTAGTTCCACGTGAACTCCCACGTTTGCTCCACAATGGTCGTTAGCTCCAAGGTTCAGCCGTGGAGCAGAGTTAAGAACTAACACACACTGTATTGTTGATCGAATAATAGAAGTGCATATCACCACAAGCGGAGCCGATTCATGTCTCCAACACGAAGCATAGTTATAGAACATGTGTCAGAGTTGTGAATTTTCATCTTAGACTAACGGACATTAACAGAACGAAGTACACCTACACACAGCAGATCTACATATATTTTTTAGACACAAAGAACTTTTCTTTCGAATCATATTTCTAAACGAATTTAGCCTATCTCTATATTAGTTGCACTCTCCCTCTTGGCAAAGCAATAATACTGTAGGTAGCTTTTACATTGGCAGTCAAGGAATATCTGAATTTATTTAGATTGAAGCAATGATAGTGTTCACTTTCTCTGACACAGTGAGCCAAGGCAGTGTACCAGACAATACCAACGACAGAAACCAAGGCAGTAGCCAAGGGAGTAACAAAGACAGTACACAAGACAGTAGGCCTGATGGTAACCAAGCCAGTACACAAGGCAGTAAACCTGGTGGTAACCAAGACAGTACACAAGGCGGTAACCAAGGCAGTACCCACGGTAGTAATCCTGGCGGTAACCAAGGCAGTAACCCTGGCGGTATCCAAGGCGGTAACCCTGGTGGTAACCAAGGCGGTAATCCTGGCAGTAACCAAGGCAGTACACAAAGCAGTAACCCTAGCGGTAACAAAGGCGGTAACCAAAGCAGTACCCAAGGCGTTACTCCAACAAGTAGCCAAGGCGTTGCCCAAACGAGCGCCCAAGATGGTGCAAATGTCAGTAGCCAAGGCGTGACTCCAGCAATAAACCAAGGCGTTACCAAAACGAGTGTCCAAGATGATGCAAACGACAGTAGTCAAGGCGTGACTCTAGCCATTAACCAAGGCGTTACCCAAACGATTGCCCAAGACGATGCAGAAGACAGTAGCCAAGGCGTGACTCCAGCAATTAACCAAGGCGTTACACAAACGATAGCCCAAGATGGTGCAAACGTCAGTAGCCAAGGCGTTACTCGAGCAATTAACCAAGGCGTTACCCAAACGCGTACCCCAGACGGTGCAAAGGACAGTAGCCAAGGCGTGACTCCAGCAATTAACCAAGGCGTTACCCAAACGCGTACCCCAGACGGTGCAAAGGACAATAGCCAAGGCGTGACTCCAGCAATAAACCAAGGCGTTACACAAGTCAGCAACCAGGGAGGTAATAAAGACAGTACCCAAGGCGGTAGACCTTCCCGAGCCGGTAATCCAGGCCGCCACCAAGTTGTAAAACGAAGTATCACACTGCCTGGTCCAGGAATACCACCCGCTGACAGCGGTGGACCCAACACCGCTCACAAGCGTAAGCAGAGACTGCATTTTTGGTCGCCATCAACTTATCAGGCATACATTGTACAGCACGCGGAATGGTTTCGTTTGCACTACGTTCGGGTTTTGACTTGAATGCATGCTTTCGCTTGTTTTTGGACCTTGGATAAGGTCACGCACACTTGTTGGACTTATTTGGGCCTACCTAGTAGCACGTATTATACTGATATTATGTTTCCATATGTATAAACGATTATCATTAAAAATACAACACCCATCTTAAACTATTCGTTATTAAAGCACATTTAAGTTACCTGCACAGTCACAGCCTGTCTCGCGTACTGCACACACCTCATGACATATGAAGTGTCACCCCTGCATTGATTAGGAGCAAAACGGCAGTGCTTTTTAAAATCATCTGATTTTAGTCCCAAAGTGTGTTGATATTATCGTTTGCTCGCAAAACCTGAATATTATCATCGTTTTGTAATGATGTTTCGTAGTCATTCTAAATAACCAGGGAGTGACACTTTATATCCAGCATTAGTATCGGAGTACGCACATACAACTTCAAATATAAATGTCGTAACTAATACGTTTATACTAATTCCCCAATGCTAGTAACAATTTATTTTCTGAGATTAGCATACATACCATTTCCACATATTATTCGGCACAAATACGATTTGTAAACATTATATTTTTCTATATAATAAAGCATACCAGTTGTAGTATTTGACAATTCAAGCCAGTGATAATGTGATATGTAACTCTCAATGATTACATCAAAACCCATGCATTCATATGGTGGGCTACATCTCGTACATTGCTACTATTTGTCCGACCAGCGGGCGTCCCAGGCCAGCCAGGCCCCAGATCGAACCGCGGAAACCAGGGACTGTCGCCTGACCGAGCGGACTCCAAGCTCCGGAAGATCCTGATCCAGGAGTTCCTTGCCAGTCTGCAGCACGAGCAGCAAGTACTCTACGGACACCAGTTCGAACCGCTCATATCCTGGTGCAACTTCGGAGGCTACGCCTGCTACAACACGTCAGTAATCGGTCATATATAACAGGACCGCTCTGTACAAACATATCACTTCATGTTCAATTCTGGATGGAAAAAGAAAAGTAAACGACTTAATACAAATCTGATATATATGGCGCATAGGACCCATCTGTAGTCTTATGTTTGTCTGATATCATGAAATGTTTTAATAATCAAACTGTTTTTTCTCAGAACCTTCAAGCACGTATATGATGCAACATATGGTAACTGCTTCACGTTTAACACTGGTGCTGATGGTACGGACGAACAGCTATACGCGTACAACACCGGGCCTGACAATGGTACGAATTCACTTCAGACAAGATTGTGCAACGTCTTGAATTGTTACAAGAAACAAATAAGTGGCCACATTTTGCCTGCTGGCAGGTTTTGCGGTGTACTTTGCTGTACAACAAGAGGAGTACCTGGGCGCGATCACATCCAAGGCTGGTATCCGTGTGGTGGTACACTCGGCTGATAGTCCGGCCTTCCCAGGAGACCGCGGCATTGACATCCAGCCGGGCCGCAGCAGCGCAGTCGGCATCCGCAAGGTCGGCTCAGCTCTAGACTGCAGACAATCGAGACTTGTCCAGTCCACTGAATGATCCCTTGCTCATAATTGGAAACAAAACAATATTTACAGAGTCATGCAACACTACGACGCTGTATAATTTTATAATTTATAGTCTTTTTTACTTACATGCACTTTCAAATATTCAACAACAGCAACACGTCCCATCACTGATAATAAACGACCAATCACCATTTCCTCAATACATATTCATGACTAGTTGGTTGAATCGTTGTTTTATATCTAGGTGGCTGTCAACCGTTTGGGAGGTCGGTATGGGACGCCCTGTGTAAATACTAGTTACTCACATACAGACATCAACGTGTATGAGGAGATTTACCCTTGGACGAAATACAGCCTTGTGGTGAGAATCATGACCAAACAAATCAATGCTATCGGTATCAACTCCCAGGAAACATTTGACGTGGTTACGTGATTGTTATGCTCAGTGCCTTGGCTGTCTTCAGGGTTGTCAGAAAACCTGCTACCAAAGAGAGTTGATAACTAAGTGTGGCTGCTTTGACCAGAACTTTCCGAACAAAGGCGCTGCCTTCAACAACCTCGATACAGAGGAGACACTGGAAGTATGTAACACGACTGACACCGCACATTGTGAGTATGACAGAGAGTTAGTGTGAGTATGACAGAGGGTTAGTGTGAGTATGAAAGAGGGTTATTGTGAGTATGACAGAGGGTTATTGTGAGTATGACAGAGGGTTAGTGTGAGTATGAAAGAGGGTTAGTGTGAGCATGAAAGAGGGTTAGTGTGAGCATGAAAGAGGGAAAAAAAATCGCAAGGAGAAGCCTACATTTATTCACTGTTGTATATGTATAATGTTTAACAATAGTGTGCGTTTAACTCATTACATTAACAACGAACTATATTGCATGAGCTTACTGAACATTGGCCATATATACAAATCACAGCCGAGTGCAAAGAGGAAACGTACGCTGCATTCCTGAACGGAAGCCTGAATTGTCCAGCCTGTATGAAGCCGTGTGTGTGAGTGTTTACGTAACCTGTCATTCCTTATTTTAGTCTATAGTCTGAATATTTATTCAATATGTCTTTGTTGATTGATGATCGTAATTAATCTCAATAGTCTTTTCGTGGAACAGTTATGTAACGTCTGTTCGGATTTATATATCACTGATTTCCTGTCACTGCCTTGATTTCTAGAGAGGAATATTATCAAACAACAATTTCTACAGCCTACTGGCCCGCGAACAGACACAGGGTAAGATAAGTTAATGAGATTTTAGACGAGGTTCAAGAACCGAACAAACCAGAATGGTAAAAACCAATGATGTTCATATCGATATGCTATTTCTGCCTGTTAGATTAAATGACTAGTTCAAATGCTTTTACTTACACACACTGTATTGGTCCTAGCACAGAAAACGGCGGTCTAGTGCCATATTTTATTATTTTTTGGTTACCGATAACCTATTGGCATGGCGTTGCGTCCGTCGTCCGGCGTCGGTGTCGGCGTCGGCGGCGTCCGTCCACATTTTTATCTTTAAAGTTTACGATCGGGCCGTTCTGAAATTTTGCACAAAAATACCTAAAAATATTTCAAGAGGGGGTTATTTTTTTGTTTTTTGATTTTCGCGCTTTTTTCAAAATGGCGGCCATTTTCGCCGAAAAACGGCCAATTTCTGACTTTGGCGGCCATTTTCTCAAAAACTGTTCAGACAGTTTTGAGATTTTTATTTCAAAAGATTGCTCTCACATACCTCTGTGATATGTATAAGTTTCGTTGCCCCTGAATCGCCGGTCTGCGTGTGGCGGCCATTTTCATGTTCTCGAAGGGTCCCAAATGGGACTTTCCCATGTTAAATTCTCCTATGCTTTATAATGGGACACATTATGCCTAATATCTCACTTATTATTGAGATTAGAGACTAGGAATCAATTATGGACACATAGGAAATGATATATGCTGATTATTGTCATGACCTTGAATTTGACCTTTGACCTCATTTTCAAGGTCAGAGCACGAAATGGTTAGTATCTCGCTTATTACCGACTTTACAACTTGAGAGTCAATTGTGAACATATAGGAAATGATATATTCTGAATATTCTCGTGACCTTGAATATGACCTTCGACCTTAATTTCAAGGTCAGTCACCTTATTTTCAAAGTCAGAATACAAAATGGCTTATATCTCGCTTATTGTCGAATTAACAGCTTAGGAGTCCATAGTGAACATATAGGAAATGATGTATGCTGAATATTTTGGTGATCGAGAATTTGACCTTTGATCCTATTTTCAAGGTCAGAGAACGAAATGGCTAATATCCCGCTTTTTATCGACTTTACAGCTTAGCAATCAATTGTGAACATATAGAAAATGTTACATTCTGAACATTGTCATGACCTTGAACTTGATCTTTGACCTCATTTTCAAATTCACAGGACAAAATGGCTAATATCTCACTTATTATCGACTTTACAGCTTAGGAATCAACTTATGAATCAATTGTGGACATAATAGAAATGACATATGCCGAATATTATCGTGTCCTTGAATTGACCAATGATCTTATTTTCAAGGTCACGGGACAAAATACTAAAATATATATTGTCCGGTAACCTTTCTTAGCCCTTGGGCTAATTTTTTCAACATCAGCGCGTATATAAATAGGTACATTTGGGGAAATCATTGATATAATACCTAAAAAAAATGTTTATTATGTAAAAAAGAAAAGTAGCCTAGAGGATCAAAGTGATATAAGACATTGTTATAATGAAATATGGACAGTTATGAAAAGAAGAACATGGCAACTTTCACTGTGTATAGGCCTACGGTGCACATATTGTTTCGAAAGCATTGATTGATGGATTTATAAAGTTCAGCTAGAAGATGGTGCTGTTCACAGGATGACCTGCATGC
Organism: Terebella lapidaria; assembly: GCA_949152475.1. NCBI lineage: Eukaryota > Metazoa > Annelida > Polychaeta > Terebellida > Terebellidae > Terebella > Terebella lapidaria. The sequence goes on along the minus strand of OX424557.1, from coordinate 50,679,795 downwards.
CCAGTTCCAAGGAGACCCATACTTTGAGGAACTCTTTCTGCTGAACAGGCTGGAGGAGGATGTCGGGATGCTGGAAGTCTACTTCGAGTCCCTGAATCTGGAGGAGATGAACGAACAGCCTGCATACGAGGTGGGTTGAATTAAGTTTCGTTTGTCACAGTCCCAACACTGTCATCGTCTCTCTATTACTAGTATCTAATTCGAAATTCTGACCACTTCGAGGAACTTACATGTATCATTATCTATTCTTCAATTGACCCAGGAGTTCAACTTGGAGATTTTGCTTTTCTCAAACCTCATCAACAGCTCCTTTTCGTTGTAGTCGAGTCAGTTTATCGCTGATATCGGAGGTTCCATTGGATTGTGGGTTGGCGCTTCAGTGATGACGATCTTCGAATTCGGCGAGTTTTTCCTGGACGCTCTGGTGCTTTTCTGCGCGAAGCTGAAGTCTCCAGGGCGTAGTACGGACAAGTCTGGCTCCAGTAGGACAGGCGCCAAGGCGACGGCGGCGGGCAGAAAACCGCGCATGATGCCAGAGATCCGTAACGGCATGCCGCCGATAAACTCACACGTATACGCCACCGGCTTCGAGGATCTGTGGTACCACAGGAAGATCGGCAAACCGGAGCCGTGGCAGGGCAGGAATGGCGTCAGTCACCACGGCGACAGCAAGACAGTCGCTCCTCAAACCCCTCCACGTGCATTAAAGCCTCGCAACAAATACCCCAATTCATACCTGACTAGATAGACCTCAATTCGTGATAGCCCTAGACCTATATATAGTCCGTCAGCTAATGACATTGCTAGGTTTTTAAAATCAATCTAGCTAACTAGCATTCCGTTGAACTCCTTGTAGTCCTACCTAGGGTGGATGGAATATCTATTGCATGGGTAGGACTACAACTATAAAATTATATGCCTACTGCAGGTCAGTTTTTCACATGAATTGTTTATTTTTATGCATCGCCAGTCTATTATACAACATGCTGGTTACCAGTGAGAGACCAGTATGTGGTAGTCCGTTGTACTTGGTTCAGATAACGAGCATGAAATTTTTTTTTTGAGGTTGGCATAACAATAAACGAAAATTACAAATATTATTTTGTTTAAGGTTATCAATGAAATGGCACATCTATAGGCCTACGTGTATTATTCTATTTGTAAATATATTGTTGTGATAACCAATAAAACATGCTGCAGGCCAGTATCCGTGATACCATGTTGTGTACATTCATTCATTATTGTATTTTGTCAAGTGTCAACCAAAATATAATATCTTCCTTACACCGAGATTTGTGCTGTTTCACAATTATATTCATGAATTTGTTGGCACCAAATTCTGTTTGCTATCAAGTTCATATAAAAATCTTAAAAAAAAATGTATAGCATAGTTTTAGTCGGATCTTCGCATCAACGACAAGTTGGGCATCAGACCTTATTTTTGCATCAAATTTCAGACCTCTATCTGTGAGCAAAGTTCTAGGAAAAAATCCATTACATGTATATGGATCCGGGAGAAAACTTTCAGCGGCCAGCTCCCTTGCGAAATTTCTCAGTCTGGACATACTTTACCGAGTATAATTTTGACGATTGGGTTGAATAATGTGTTAGGCCTATAGAGAACATGTTTGGTCCAGATTCCAGATTGGACACGGTTGTGTCTTCAGAATAACACAGTACCTACGAGTTAAGATAAAATCCACCAAATTCCTCCAAATTAAGGACAAAAAGTATGGGTTCTGACATGGACCTAAATGATTATTACAGTCTGTTCCTTTATATCGACATTTCAAAGAGCATTTCACATTTTCGGGCAGAATCTACATGTATATTTGTAATTTTTTTTAACCAAGGTCAATAAACTAACTAACTAACTAACTATAACGCCCCGTTCGTGGAACAAAAAAGTGAAGATTTTTTTTTTACACATGTGTATGAGATACATGTACTGAGTCATACATATGAGATATTCAGATACGTTTGATTCCGCGTTCAGCAGCTGTTCAGATGTGACAAGTACCAGGACGATAACACGATCATAGACCTACCGTTAGGAAATAAACTCCTAAACCGAGAAAAGACGTCACGAAAACTTTCCAATAAGTTGTTTTTCTTACAGAGGAAAAAAAAACATAGCACCGAGAGTGTTATAGCTTACTGGCAGTCTTCTATCAAACATGTTATTGAGCTATAATACTGGACGTCAACTTCAAGGTCATCAACAGAACCACCATATATATGATTCCCTATATGCCCGTAATACAGCCAGATCTATCTGTAGTTATTTTGGGTGGAGGTGCTCTCCACAAAGGTACATAACCTGGGATCACAGTGCGAGCAAGCGTAGAGGGGCGAAGTCCTATGCGGTCTGATGGTTTGGGGAGGGGTTGGAGTCGCCATAAGCCCTCGAGAATTATTTTTTGAATTTAGAGTCTTTAAGATGGTTTCTGCGGTGTAGAATTTGACTTTAGAAATCTGCTTTGACTTTTTTCAAAGAAATTAAAGTCTCAATTCTAAGGCAATTTTAAGGTTCTTATGCACCTACATGATGATAGTCAGTCGGTTAATAAAAATGTTGATATTATAAATCTTTAAAGTTATGCCGTTAGTCAGAGAGATATTCCCCTGTGTATGTTCAGTTAAAGTTTTAGTATGAACTCCAGTGCGTCGGACTAGAATTTTTTTTTTTGGGGGGGGGGGGGAGGGTGGTTAGAGGGGTCAGGCGAGTCAGCAGGTTAGAGAAAGGTTTGCACCCTGCTAAAAACGTGTGTGCCCTGATAGAAAGGATTGTGCCGGGTGTAAAAAAAATTTGCCTTGCTAAAAACTAGTTTCATAACTGAAAATAACTGTATACTAATTATGAAACTGATTTCAAAACTACTCTCAACTCAGGCATGAATAATGGCAGCAATGGGCCGCCGTAGTGTGTGCCTAAAGGTTTATGCCTTGTTATAAAGGTTTGTGCTATGTTAAGAAGGTTTGTGCCCTGTTATGAAGGTTGCTCCCTGAATAAAGGTTTGCGCTTTGCTATAAAGGTTCGGCTCTGCTATAAAGGTTTGTACCATGCTAAAAATGTTTGTGCCATGCTACAAGGGTTTACTATGGAAGCCCATAGGTGACATGTGCGGGAAAAAAAATTGGTGTTTTTTTCTAGTAAAAACCTTGCACGTTCCAACGTTGAAAGTTCAAGTGCACGTTCGCACGTGGAAGCATTTAGCGTTATCACGTTCGCACGTGGTAACTTTAAAACTTATCACGTTCGCACGTAGAAAAGTTTTAGGCTTCCACGTTCACACGTAGAAAGTCCGAAGCTACCACGTTCACATGTGGAAACAATAAATGCTTTCACGTTCGCACGTAGAAACTTTTAAACCTATCACGTTCGAACGTAGGAACATGTAGGTTTCCACGTTCACACGTAGAAAGTTTCAAAGCTACCACGTTCACACGTGGAAGCATTTATACCTTTCCACGTTCGCACGTGGAAAGATTTAGGTTTCTACGTTCACACGTAGAAAGTTTCAAAGCTACCACGTTCACACGTGGAAGCATTTATACCTTTCCACGTTCGCACGTAGAAAGATTTAGGTTTCTACGTTCACACGTAGAAAGATTCAAAGCTACCACTTCACACGTGAGAGCATTTGATGCGACCACACCCAAATCTTTGCACGTGCGAACGTGGTAGCTCCTGAAGTTTCCACGTGCGAACGTGGAAGCGTTAAATGCTTCCACGTGTGAACGTGGTAACCTAGGACTTTCCACGTGTGAACGCAATAGCATAAACTGTTTCCACGTGCGAACGTGAGAGTGTTAAATGCTTCCACGTTCGAACGTGCTAGCTTTTTGCTGGAAAAGACATAGAAATTTTTTACGCGCATGTCACCTATGGGCTTCCGTAGTTTACGCTCTGTTATGAATTAAGGCTACAGTATATTAATTATATTGGCCATTCAACTCAATGTTAAATTATTTTACTTTGACGGTCCATAACACCTTCCTAAAAAAAATCCCAGCCTAACCACTATGCTAGTTTTATCCCTCAACCTATTGGGCATCACGTGGTAAGCATGAATATATTTGACGACACATGGGATTTTTCGCTATTCTGCCTTGAATGGGCCCGGGGTGAAAATACCCAAAATTATGGGTACTGATGCTCATGCAAAACCCCTTTGATTCCCCAGCTCCTGAGAAGAACGCCAACAAGATACTGCCTTGAAAACCGGGTCATTATTTCCCAGCACTGCGTCCTTTCAGGTGAATATACACTCGTCCAGAAGTCTGGCCTAAAAAAAATGTATGAGGCGATGTTTAACAACAGTTTCCCTTTAAATTGCCTAAGTGAGGTGAACGCTCGCTGATTGGCTGAGCGAATTACTGTACACTGCCCTGAAGCTGTATGTCGTGCTTAACAGGTTTCTGCCCTGTAAAAGGTTTGTGCCGTGCTGGAAAGGTTTGCGCCATGCCAGAAAGGTTTGCACCCTGCTAAAAACGTTTGTGCCATGATAGAAAGTTTGTGCCGGATGTAAAGGGGTTTTGCTTTGCTAGAAATTAGTTTGATAACTGAAAATAACTGTTTACTAACTATGAAACTGCTTGCAAAACTACTCTTAACTCAGGCATGAGTAATGGCAGCATTGGGCTGCCGTACAATTGGCATGTTCTGGAATAAAACGCTGATTTTTTTGCCTAGAAATGGCCCAAATTATTGTCTTAATAACAGATTCTGAGAAAATGGATGCCAAAGTCCAAAATTGGGCGTTCTTCAACAAAAAGGCAGAACGTTTTGACCTTTCAAAATTCGTTTTAAGGTCAAATTCAAGGTCAACACTGAAATCATGATATGTGATTTCCTATTTGAATGTGGCAATATTTACCCTCTATCTCAAAGTGTTTAAGATAATACCTTATATAGATAATACCTTAATTAAAGTCCAAAAAATGTTTCAATGGCGAAAAAACTTTTCTTGATGTAAATAGCTCATTAAAAAAACGAAAAGTGACTTGATTTGGGACTATCTTTTTCTCGCTGACTCTCCAAAAAATTAGCCCAAGGTCTAAAGAAAAAAGGCTACCGGACAATTTTTGTTTTAAGAATTGCAGGTTACATATGAGATCATCTTTGTGAACTTCAATATCACCATTAGGTAGCTGCATATGATTCTCTATATGTTCTTAGTACAAACATATAGGCTCTATCAACATGTATTTTGTCTGTAGAGGCCAATTTACACATTTCAGGTCAGGCGAGACTTTATAATTCAGAATTCAAGGTCATATTTCAAGTTCAAGATCCATATATGTGCCATATATATATTTGAAAGTGCCAATATCTACGGGGCGCCAAATGTAAAGTAGGTGTTTTTGTCACAAAAATGGCTTTCGTCCCTCAAAATTGAAACTAATAATTATAAAATCAATTTTGTAATCACACAATTGATTTTGTATCACAGAATTGAGAATTGGTACATCAACTTCGATTTTGTTGGACAAAATTGAATTTTGTCATCACACAATTGATTTTGTATCACAAAATTGAGAATTGGTACATCAACTTCGATTTTTTGGACAAAATTGAATTTGTCATCACACAATTGTTTTTGTCATCACACAATTGATTTTGTATCAAAAAGTTGAGAATTGGTACATCAACTTCGATTTTGTTGGACAAAATTGAATATTGTCATTACACAATTGATTATGTATTTCAAAATTACAAAATCAATTGTGTGATAACAAAATTTAATTTTGTCCAACATAATCGAAGTTGATGGACCAATTCTCAATTTTGTGATACAAAGCCAATTATGTGATGACAAAATTCGATTTTGTCCAGCAAAATTGAAATTGTTGTACTAATTCTCAATTTTGTGACACAAAATCAGTTGTGTGATTACAAAACTGATTTTGTAATTATTAGTTTCAATTTTGAGGGACAAAATCCATTTTGTGACAAAAACACCTACTTTACACTTGGTGCCCCGTAATATCTAAGCTAAAGAAATTTTCAGTGGTAAAAAAAAGTTTTTGCCGAGAAATGGCCCAAAATGGATAGTAATGAGATTTGGAGCACAAAAAAGTTTTTTTCGCCGTCCCGTCAAAAATCGGAATGGCCGCCAGACAAAGACCGAGTAATTCGAAGACGACGAAACTCATACACGTCACAATGGTACATAAGAGGAATCTTTTGAAAGAAAAATCTCAAAACTGATCAGAGAGTTTTTGAGAAAATGGCTGCCAAAGTTCAAAATTGAGCGTTCTTGACAAAATCGGCCGCAATTTTAAGATGAATTAAAAAATATAAATAATTCAAAAATACCTCCTTCTTGAATTGTTTTAAGGTATTTTTTCTCCAAATTTTCTGGACTGTAAACTTTAAAGATAAAGATGTGAACGGACGACGGAGAATCTCTTGAAACAAAAATAGTTTTTAAGCAAGTGACCACCAAAATTCAAAATTCGCTTATTTTCGTCAAAATGGCAGCCAAATCTGCAAAAAACGATTCCATTATATTGGCCCAAAGTATGTTTTGACAAATTCATCAAGGGACATTCATCATATAGACTATAATTACAGACCGGACCATCGACGGACGCACCACGGAAGGAAAATCAGGACAATAGTTTATCGGCCCAAATGGGCAAAGTTCAACAGGAAACCTCGAATAATTTATGGTCATAACTGTGTTTAGGATTGTCGGGTCAATTTGATTCCCGTGATCCCCTATGGGACCAACATTGAACATTGGGGTAGATTGTCAATTTTTTCAGCTTTGAAGATAGAAGTCTGAAATTTTGTGAAAAACTTAGGTTTATGCCAAACATGGAATTACATAAAAATTCAAAGTTATGGTCGAAACTCATTCGAGTTTTTTTCACTCTTTGGTTTTTTGTTGAACTGGCTGCAGCTGAAATTTAGCGGAAGCAAACGATTGACAGCAAAATATATTAAGATAGTCTGCTCCATACAGTGACGGTCACAAAGAGTTTTTTAAAATAAATGTGGCCATTTCGCCCAAAGATCGCGGCAGGTGGTTCTTTGTTAAACACTCTTGTTCTACGGCCTTTGTTTTGGACGCTTCTGCTCGAAGCACGCGCTGCCTAGCAACGCCCTCCAACTCTTTGGCCCAGTAAGCTATAACAATGGTCTTACGTCATCTCCTCCGTTTCTCGTGCTCTGGGGTATAAATACTCTGGAGGCGTGTTGTTCTGGGAAGTTGTCTCAGAGCAAGGCGAGAGAGACGACGGAGGGCTCGGCCATGAGCTCTGCGTCCTCGCTCCGTGGCTAAGGCCCTCACTGGCCCTTGGGGACAATTTCAATAGGGGGCCCGGGTGGGGAAGACCTTGATGACTCGGGGGTGTACGCCCTCTGGATCACCGGTCTCCCAACCGGGATGGTGCGACACAGGCTCTGGCGGACTGTCGGGCTGTCCGGGGTTCCATCCCCCGTGGCGGACCCCGGCAAGCCGGCCTTACAGTCAACACCACAGTGATGATCCTGTATCTGAGTGAAGTCCGCATATCTGGGCTCGCGGGGCTGGCTGCTACCTGGTTAATGTTCTGATGATAGAGTAGGCACTACGCCCGCAGTGATCCTTGGTGAGCGGACTATCCGCGAGGATCTGAGGATAGTGGGTGCGCATCTGCCGTGACCCGTGGTGAGAGGGCTATCCTCGAGGATCCCGAATAGCGGACGACATTAAAACTTTACATTGGTGCTGTGACCAGGATCAGTCCGACGGCGCTCCATCGCAGCCTAACGTCGCAGTGTTTTTGCTCCCTCGTCCCTGGGGACCTCTTGCCTCCTCCAGGACACTTAGTAAAGCGAAATCATGAGTGAGAGAGATAGCGTTGCTGACCAGACCCGGTCGCATGACGGTCGTGAGTCGCCCCATGGTGACTCCGACGATAGCCAGAGACGTCCGGACGACACTCCAGACCAGACCTAGTCTGCGAAGTCAACTCCGGCATCTTGGACTCCGTCTTCGGACGTAGAGTCGAGCTCTGCGGGGCCGCAACAGTCGTTGCCTTCGAGGCCGAGCCTTGAAGAGTTAGGTGCGGTGGGCGGAGCTGGAAACGGCTCTACTCCGCACCTGCCTTTGCCCGGAGGCCTCCTCGGCCGGTGCTCTTCTGCGGGATGTCTCCGGACATCTGGAATCGAGTGCCGGTCACCATGGTCGACTCCGGCTGGATGGACAGATTGTTCTGGCTACCATCGCGGGCTGGGCGGACTCCTGCGCGAGTCTCGGTCCGGACGGTCTGTGCAGGGCGTGATGTACCAGCTGACCAACACCTTGAGTGAGCTGGCCCCCTTGGGGCGCTACGATCGCGCCCGGTCGCCTCACCAGGGGCGACCAGATCGATGGAACCGCTCGCCCTAGCCGAGTCCACAGAGCCTTTCGGTGCCCTTATCGGAGAGGGAGCAGCGGCTGATCTCCATCGCGCTTGACCAGTACAAGCGGAGTCAGCCTGCTACGTTGATCGTGGATCCGACGATCCCCTACAGTCCGGGGATGACTGGGCCAGTGGCTCCTACCCCAGTCCTTCCAAGTCTGCAGACGCCGATGGTCTCAACCATGGGACCCGCGCCTGCTCCGCAACTTGGGGGCACCACGCTGGCCACTGCTTCGACCGTTCCTACGGCCGGAGTTGCTGCCGCGCGGTCAGCCTATCCTGGCAGTCATGGTGCTCCGGGAGCTAGCTGGCAACCGGCGGCTTCGGCCCCCAGCTATGCCAGTTATGCCGCCCTGTCTGGATCCTATCCGTTAGGATCGACGGGAGTCCCGACCGCACCAAGTCAGGATGGGCTACCTGTGGGTATGTACCCGGCAGCGAGCGTGAGCTTCCCGGCTCCCATGTCTGCGGCGTATGGGTCTGCACCTGCGGACTCCGCCGCGGGAGCGGGTAGTGCATGGACCTTGCCGTCATATACCGTCGACCCCGGAGCTGGATCCACCAACTGGGCATGCTCTCCGTGCAACCGAAGGCTGGATCAGTCTTCCTGGCGGAAGAAGTTGAACGGGGACAACGCCGATCTGGAGGATTACCTACTCCAGGTATGGCAAACGGCGGTATATGAAGGATGGACCCAGGAAGAGGCTGGGCATATCCTCTTGGGGAGCCTGGAAGGGAAGGCCCTACGAGTAATGCAGTGTCTGCCAGTGGGGATGGCTATGTTTGGCGTTCACGCTTCACACTTCGCTTGATGTTGATGCTGACGACAAACAGGCGGATGTTCGAGAGGCAGTTCAAGGCTTGACTCTGCCTACCGACTGAGTCTGTAACCGAGTACGCATTTAACTCACGCGTACTTGGCCGGAGGGCCTATCCGGATGTGGAAGCCAGTCGGTTTGAGCCGATGCTGATCGATCAGTTCATCGAGGGGCAACCGTACCATATATCATATGGTCTTGCCACTAATGAGAAGCGATCGATGGAGGAGGCAATCAACTTCGCGTTTGCAATAGAGGTAGCTGTATGCGATGTCGACCGCCCTGGCACAGTCTATTGCACAGCGGGCGCATGCAGCTCTGGAGCTGGCCATCTACCCCATTCCGGTCCACAGTGCACCCGTGACACAGTAGAGATATTCGCCGCCGTGGCTGATCTCGGTGCGACAGGTCTACTGACCTCGTTCCTCCTGGCTCCCGCGGTGGAGTCCGCAGGTGCAGACCCATACACCGCAGACACGCTCGCCACCCGGGTTTATACCCACAGACGGGAGCGTCCTGCTCCCGAGCGTAGAGACCCTCCGCCCAGCCCCAAAAAGGGCGGAACGGACGAGCAGCCGATAGAGGAGGAGGAAGGCTAGTGTAGCCTCGTCGCTGCGGCAACGCGGCGGCAGGCCGGAGTTGCTTCCGCCCTGCCTCGGACTCGCTCCAAGGGTCTGAGGAGCCGGCCGGCCGGGCCGGGCTGGCAACACATTTTCGAGGGGTACTACTACTTTTGATCACTCGATGTGTCGTTTTACAAAATTTCTGAATTTAAAGGTTAACCTTAAAAATATTCCAAAGACTCGACACACCGTCCCTTTCGGCAGATGACCTTCCAAGGTCATCATCCTTTTTGGACTACCTCGGTCAAAATTTTAGCTCGTTTATTAGGGTTTATTCAAAATTGTAGAGCGCGTTACAGCTTACTCCGTAAGTCCGGGGGTCGTTCCCCATTCTTCCAAAAAGGACCCTTAAGGTATCAGTCTTTTGCGCCGTGACTTACGGGTACCGCTCACCTTGCTTCCTTATGGTTCCGCCATGCGATGCCCTCGTCGTGTTTTGCAGTTGTGGGCGCAGGCGGAGCATGTTGGGGACCAACATTGTGAGAAGGGGGTAATGTGGCGATTTTGCCCAAAGATCGCGGCAGGTGGTTCTTTGTTAAACACTCTTGTTTTTGCGGCCTTTGTTTTGGACGCTTCTGTTCGAAGCACGTGCTGCCTAGCAACGCCCTCCAACTCTCTCGCCCAGTAAGCTATAACAATGGTCTTACGTCATCTCCTTCGTTTCTCTTGCTCTGGGGTATAAATACTCTGGAGGCGTGTTGTTCTGGGAAGTTGTCTCAGAGCAAGGCGAGGGCTCGGCCATGAGCTCTGCGTCCTTGCTCCGTGGCTAAGGCCCTCGCGGGCCCCTGGGGACAATTTCAATAGGGGGCCCGCGTGGGGAAGAATTTGATGACTCGGGGGTGTACGCCCTCTGGATCACCGATCTCCCACCCGGGATGGTGCGACACAGGCTCTGGCGGACTGTCGGGCTGTCCGGGGTTCCATCCCCCGTGGCGGACCGCGGCAAGCCGGCCTTACAGTTAACACCACGGTGATGATCCTGTATCTGAGTGGTGTCCGCATGTCTGGGCTCGCTGGGCCGGCTGCTACCTGGTTAACGTTCTGATGATAGAGTAGGCACTACGCCCGCCGTGACCCGCGGTGAGAGGACTATCCTCGAGGATCCCAGATAGCGGACGACGTTAAAACTTGACATATTTTATAGAGTAACTGATCAGCATCCTAAAACTGAAAAGAAAATAGGGGGGTCACCGCATCCGTTCACATGGAAAACATGATGCAAGATGTGAATATGGACAAAAAAAATTGCAAAAATGCCATAGTTTATGTCATTTTAGGTAAATGTTTGTGAATTTGATCGAATATGTCGAAGAAACCAGCACGGTGACCCCAATTTTCTTTTCAGTATTAGTATGCTGATCAGTTACTCTATACAATAGGTCATTTTGAAGAGATAATATTCAAGAAATAACTTTCAAATTTTGACTTTTCGTTACCTCACTGTTTGTAGCGGACTACGTTAAGTTAAATAATCGGTAGGTAATTATGATAATAACCTTATTCAATTTCCCAATGAAGAATCAGGATTTTGTTTGTCCTGTTCCTCAGACAGAACGCCCGGGGTTATGCCTACATGATGATTAAATTAGGCTATATGGTTCAGCTTCCAGCGCCTAATTGTTTCAATAAGTGGTGATTAATGTGGCGCACATCAAGGCCGTATTGTTGTTTTTAGGTTACCGGACCTTTGGTCCGATAACCTATTGGCATGGCGTTGCGTCCGTCGTCCGTCCGTCCGTCCGTCCGTCCGGCGTTAACATTTTTATCTTTAAAGTTAACGATCGAATCTTTCTGAAATTTTGCACAAAAATGCCTAAAAATATTTTGAGAAGGAGGTATTTTTTTGTTTTTTGATTTTCGCATTTTTTTCAAAATGGCGGCCGTTTTTGTCGAAAAACGCTCAATTTTGGACTTTGACGGCCATTTTCTCAAAAACTGTCTGATCAGTTTTGAGTTTTTGGTTTCAAAAGATTCCCCTCATATACCTCTCTGATATGTAAAAGTTTGGTTGCCCTAAATTCGCCGGTTTCCGTGTGGTGGCCATTTTGAATTTTTGGCGGGTCGGCGAAAAAAAATTTGTTCACCCCAAATCGCATTACTATCCATTTTGGGCCATTTCTAGGCAAAAAAAAATTTTCACCCTTTGAAAAAAATTTTGGACTTAGAAAATTTTCGACACTTTTTTCCTTCATAATGGGAGCTGTCCAGACTGTACTCATAGAACGCTTGAGGATAGAGCTTAGAAATTGGCACTTTCAAATGGGAAGTCATATATGGCGACTTGTGTGGTGACCTTGAATTTGACCTTGGATGACCTTGATAGGTCAGAACAGCCATTTTTGGGTCGAAAAATGCCCAAATTTACACCTGGTCTGTATTTTCTCGGAAAGTGTCTGATCAGTTTTGAGATTTTTGTTTAAAAACATTCCTCTTATATACCTCTGTGACGTGTATAAGTTTTGTTGCCCTTGTATCGCCGATCTCCGTGTGGCGACCATTTTGAATTTTTGACGAGTAGGCGAAAAAAAAAATTTTCACCCCAAATCGCATTACTATCCATTTTGGGCCATTTCTAGACAAAAAAAAAATTTCACCCTTTGAAAAAAATTTTTGCACTTTTTTCCTTCATAATGGGAACTGTCCGGACTGTACTCATAGAACACTTGAAGATAGAGCTTAGAAATTGGCACTTTCAAATGGAAAGTCATATATGGCGACTTGTGTGGTGACCTTGAATTTGACCTTGGATGACCTTGAAAGGTCAAAACAGCCATTTTTGGGTCGAAAAATGCTCCAATTTGAACCTGATCTGTATTTTCTCAGAAACTGTCTGATCAGTTTTGAGATTTCTGTTTGAAAAGATTCCTCTTATATACCTCTGTGACGTGTATAAGTTTGGTTGCCCTAAATTCGCTGGTCTACGTGTGGCGGCCATTTTGATTTTTTGGCGGGTCGGCGAAAATTTTTTTTTTCGCTCCAAATCGCATTACTATCCATTCTGGGCCATTTCTAGAGCAGAAAAATTTTTTCACCCTTTGAAAAAAATTTTGGACATAAAATTTTCGGCACTTTTTTCCTTCATAATGGGAGCTGTCCGGACTGTACTCATAGAACGCTTGAAGATAGAGCTTAGAAATTGGCACTGTCAAATGGGAAGTCATATATGGCAACTTGTGTGGTGACCTTGAATTTGACCTTTGATGACCTTGAAAGGTCAAAACAGCCATTTTGGGGTAAAAAAAATGCCCAGATTTGCTTCTATAGATTAAATGTTTGCAGATAGAGTTCATGTTTGCAGTGTGAACATATAGGAAGACATATATGGCACAACTAATGATGACCTTGAACTTGACATCAGATGACCTTGAGTGCCAAATGTCTGACTCGGAATGTGTAAATTGACCTGAGCGGCCTAAACGATTCCACCCAGATATATATTTGTATTATGAACATATAGAATATCAAATACCGCACACATACATGTATAATATAATGTAATGGTGACATCGAAGTTCACACGGATGACCTTGATTGGTAAATCTCAAGGTCTGTTACCTGCCTATGCTGCCATGGCCAAACCAAAATTGTCCGGTAACCTATCTTGGCCTTTGGGCTAATTTTTTCTTTGTTTCCCGTCAGCGGGCGGTTGAAAATAGCAATTATTTTGAGAAAAAAACACAAATCTTTTTGTCTTTTTTCCCCTCAAAAATTATGTTTTTCCAGCCCCCAAAACACAGAACTTCGTGAAGGATAGTAAATGGTTTCCATTTTGCTGTTTCCCACTCTGTTATTATCAATAAAGTATTTATTAGCTCTAGCAAATTGTCAAATGCCATTTATTTTTCATTTTTGGCATGAGTTACTTTGTGAAAAAAGATGATATCGTGATAAACGTCTGTGTTTTTTTTCTGTGTTTTTTTTTTTCTTTGGCTGGCGGATACTTCTCGAAAAAAAAGTTGACGAGAAAAACAAAGAAAAAACACAACATGGCCTAATTAGCATTGCTGTGATGAAATATGTTAACCGAAAATTGTGGTGAGTAATTCTTACAATATTTGATGGTAACTGGTAACTCCAAAAACTCACTTCTATTCAACGTAATAAAAAGTGTGATAAATTCACGATTATTGGTTGCATTATGCTGATGATAGGCCCACAGTTTCAAATCATAATGTTCAAAACTTGAAATAGATCTATTGAGCTCAAAGACCGTCCGGTCTTTGCTGAGCTACAATCTTGCCGATCCATATTTCTAATATGTGGTGATCTTTGCAGTCGATAATAAATAATTGAATTCAAATCTTTGTAACAAATGGTGGATTGTTGTCGAAATATGAAAGGATTGGAAAACTAATTTTATGGACTTGCCTCTATTGGGTTTCCGTAAAATGTGTATACGAGTTCCAGGGCCGCATTCCACGGGAAATGACGTCATTATATCCATTTTGGGGAAAACACACAAGGAGGTTGGTCTTTTTGTGAAACCTCCGGGTCAGTAAAACATCAGGTAATTGTGATCTGATGGCCACTCCAGTTGGCTGAGACACTCGATAGATAACAATGTTTAATGACCGTAATTGTAAGTTACTTATCTACATGTTTAGATATACGCGAAGTAACAAACGCTTGACTCAACCTCAGCTATGACATGATCTGTCAAAAAGGGACACCCCCCCCCCCCCCTTGAGTATTACTGTACTCGGATTTTTCTAACTAGTTTACACTGTTTTTCGCTAATATTTTAGTGATGCTGAATGCTATCGTTCCATAACTTGGCATACTTCACCTGGGAGTCAAATGGCAATTTTCTACCAAATTTCAGGCAGCTATCGCGAAAATTGAAAAAGTTGGCAATCTACCCCAATGTTAAATTTAGCACTAGACCTAGATCTATTACTGTATTGGTCCTAATAGTAGCAGGGCGAGCCAAAGCAAGAACTACTGCTACAGCGCGCGCAAAATGGACCATCCTGGAAATAAGCCCTGTGGCTTTAGGGTGCTATCCATGGTGTATATTGTTCACATATTCATTTCATTATATTTTACGTGTTTTTACATGTCATGCTTTTTACACCGAATAAAATAAAATCAAATCAAAATCAAAACTGAGGTAGAACTTGGGGTCAAAATTAAGAAAATCAGTGAATAATATACCTATAGCCTTTAATCCGTTTTATTATGATTCAAATAACATGAATGTGTGGATTGGAATACTCCAAGGTCTCATTAGAAAGATATGAACTGAATTAAAAGGTTACAAAAATCGAACATTTCTAGACGAAAGAGGGGGGCGCTCTACTTTTAGGGCGCGTGCCACTATTAGGACCAATACGGTATTTAATTTCTGGGCCCGCAAACAATTTTGTGCATTTGCTCGCTTTTGTAGCGGAGTAATATTTCAAAATCAACATGTTTGTGTAGAATACACCCCAGTGTATCTTCTGGTTCAAAGTTACAAGAATATTTCGAATCCTGATGGATGTAAACAGGACCAATTCCTCGAATATGCTCAGATTCTCAAGATCCCGTTTTGGGCTGAAATTTCCACGCCATTTGACTCCCAGGTGAAGTATCCCAGTGGGCACAAACATGGATTGAAGACGTCTTGAATCGGTCTAGATAGAAGACCCATTGAAGACGGCTTCAGTACTCAAGGAAGACGTATTTTCGTTAACACACAAGACGCCCTGAAGTCCCTATCTGAATACGTTTTGAAGACGTCATAAATACGATTAGAAAACGCGTTGAAGACTCGCGAAAATACCTCTCCGAGACGCCCTCATACATGGATTGAAGTCGATTTGAAGACCTTCAATAAAGACGATGTGAATACGTGTTTAATGTAAACACAAAACAGCCTGAATACGTCCTCAACAGTCATATAATTTGAGCCGCCCTGAAAACGTCATTCAAGTCCGTGTTGAGACGTCTTCAATGCGAACACGAAACTGTGTGAATACGACTTCAATACCCATTTTAAAGCCGCCCTGAAGACCTCCTTCAAGACGAAATGAAGACGGGTTTCAGGCGAACACAAAACTGTGTGAATACGTCCTCAATACCGATATTCAAGCCGCCCTGAAGACCTCCTTCAAGACGGAGTCAAGACGTGTTTTAGGCGTACATAAAACTGTGTGAATACGTCCTCAATACCCATATTCAAGCCGCCCTGAAGACCTCCTTCAACACGAAGTCAAGACGTGTTTTAGGCGTACATAAAACTGTGTGAATACGTCCTCAATACCCATATTCAAGCCGCACTGAAGACCTCATTCAAGACGAAGTCAAGACGTGTTTTAGGCGTACACAAAACTGTGTGAATACGTCCTCAATACCCATATTCAAGCCGCCCTGAAGACCTCCTTCAAGACGTGTCCAGAGCGATCAGAAAACAAAGTTAATGTCTTCGAAACATGTAAGTATCAATTTATATGAAAAATCACATGAACTGGGTGTATGAACCCTTGAAACACATATCAAAGGATATCCGACGATTTCAGCGAAATGACCAAAAGTATATCTTTGAAATACATTTTTTATGTCCCCCAGGGAACTTCACGAAAATGGTTATGGTCCTACAGTACATGTGCAATGCAATGAATATATGTGAAGAAATACTTTGTAAACACTGAGGATATTGCACCTACAGTAATGTTTTATTAGGGCATCTAATCTAATCAGATGATTTTTAGTGAACATAGCAATTATAATGAACATATCTAGAGGCATAATAGTGAACATATCTAGAGGCAATTCAATTTTTAACTTCATCTACTCTAAACATCGATCGTGATTCAAGCTGTGCTTGTGGACTTCTTTTGGTATTTGTAGTTCGAGCCCCCAGAACACGCTGACGACCGCTTGAGTATTTCGGACAGATGACTAGCAACTGTTTTCTTCGTCATCTCGGGAAACGTGGCATGTGTTGCCTCTGTGTAAAAAACATGTAGGAAGAATGAGAAAAGCATGCAGAGCAGAAAAAAAATGAAAGACAGGATATCATAGAATTACAGTACTTGTGGGTGTTATTTTATTTGTATATGTTTTCTTTAAAAAAATTAATTATGATTTAGAAACATACCCCATATAGTCCTGAAAACTTTCGTTTCCTGGATGTTGGTTTTGTCCCCGGTCTTGGTTGTTTCGCCACTTGTATTTATCTTGGAGAAACAAATGATACACCCTTGTAACAAATGTATACTAAGTCAATGCATGTGATTTATATTGGTTTATATTTGGATGGTAATACTCGATTTTAGAGATTTTCGTTCAATAACTATATATAAGTGGTGACGATCAATTCAATAAAAATGATTGTACTGTTATTAAGGCATTTCGGCAGAAATGCCTTTATGGTTTTAGCAGAATTTTTTTTTTTTTTTTTTTTTTTTTTTTCTTCTTCCGCCACTTTTGGTTTCCGGACGATAACTTTAGATTGCCTTGACGGATCCTCGTCAAATTTTCACCACAAGTCAGAAATGATATGTGGAAGAACCCTATTCTTTTTGAGCCGGATCCGAGGTCCGTGAGGTCCGTGAGGATGAAATCAAGGCTAATTTTGAGACTTGGTTTCCGGACGATAACTGGAAAAATATTGACGCAATAGTTGCAGAACTCTGCATGGAGGTTCATATGCCACCAGGGAAGAACCCTATTGATTTTGGGATCGATCCGTCAAACGACCTTTGACCTAGAGGTCGAAATAATTTTTTGCTGATTCATCCTTGAGGCTTCCTGCATATCTCAGAAACCGTGCATCGTAGAGCGAAACGGACGTTATTTTCGGACTCGTCGCCCTAGACAAACATCTCTAGGGTGTATTATTTTTTTTGATCCGGCTCCGAGGTCCGTGAGGTCCTTGAGGATGAAATCGAGGCTGATCTTGAAACTTGGTTTCCGGACGATAACTCGAAAAATATTCAGGCAATAGTTGCAGAATATTGCACGGAGGTTTATATATCAACAGGGAAGAACCCTATTGATTTTGGGATCGATACGTCAAACGACCTTTGACCTAGAGGTCGAAATAATTTTTAGGTTACCGGACCTATGGTCCGATAACCTATTGGCATGGCGTTGCGTCCGTCGTCCGTCGTCGTCGTCGTCGTCGTCGTCGTCGTCGTCGTCCACATTTTTATCTTTTTTGTTTACAGGCGAATTTTTCTGAAATTTTGCAGAAAAATACTTAAAAATAATTCAAGAAGAAGGTATTTTTTAGTTTTTTGATTTTTGCTTTTTCTTCAAAATGGCGGCCGTTTTCGACGAAAAAGGCCTGATTTTGGACTTTGGCGGCCATTTTCTCAAAATCTGTTCAGTAACTTTTTTTCTTTTTGATACATAAGACTCCTCATATGTACTTCTATGATGTTTATAAATTTCGTTGCGCTTGAATCGCTCGAAGTGGGCCATTTTGGCCCAAACTCGGCCCAAATGGGACTTTCCCATGTTAAATTCTCCTATGCTTTATAATGGGACACATTATGCCTAATATCTCACTTGATATTGAGATTAGAGACTAGGAATCAATTGTGGACATATAGGAAATGATATATGCTGAATATTGTCGTGACCTTGAATTTGACCTCTGACCTCAGTTTCAAGGTCAGAGCACAAAATGGCTTATATCTCTCTTATTATTGACTCTACAGCTTAGGAATCAATTGTGGACATATAGGAAATAATATATGCTGAATATTCTCGTGACCTTGAATTTGACCTCTGACCTCAGTTTCAAGGTCAGAGCACAAAAGGGCTTATATCTCGCTTATTATCGACTCTACAGCTTAGGAATCAATTGTGGACATATAGGAAATGATATATGCTGAATATTCTGATGACCTTGAATTTGACCTTCGAACTCATTTTCAAGGTCACAGGACAAAATGGCTAATATCTCGTTTGTTATCGACTTTACAGCTTAGCAATCAATTATGAACATATAGGAAATGATATATGCAGATTATTGTCATGACCTTGAATTTGACCTTTGACCTCATTTTCAAGGTCACAGGACAAACAGGCTAATATCTCACTTATTATCGATTTTACAGCTTAGGAATCAATTGTGGACATATAGGAAATGATATATGCTGAATATCCTCGTGACCTTGAATTTGACCTCTGACCTCATTTTCAAGATCCAAGGACAAACTGGCTCATATCTAGCTCCTCTATTGACTGTATGGCTTGGGAATCAATTGTGGACATGATATAAACATATAAGGTCATAAGAATATTCACCATATATTAATTCCTTCATGTTCACAATTGATTCCCAAACCGTTAAGTTGATAACAAACAAAATATTAGCCATTTTGTGCTCCGACCTTGAAAATAAAGTCAAAGGTCAAGTTCAAAGTCATGAGAATACTCGAAGTGGCCCAAACTCGAGTGCCAAATATACAAAATGATATACATTGAATATTTTGATGATCTTGAATTTGACCTTTGCCCCTTCATTTTCAAGGCCACAGCACAAAATTGCTAATATCTCCCTGATTATTGAATTTACAGCTTAGCAATCAACTGTGGACATGATATATGCTTAATGTTATATATGCTGAATATTCTCTTGACCTTGAATTCAACCAGTGACCTGGCTAACATCTAAAATATTAAACATTGTCCGGTAACCTATCTTCGGCCCTTGGCCTAATTTTTTGCTGAGTCATCCTTGAGGCATCCTGCATATCTCGAAAACGGTGTGTCGTAGAGCGAAACGAACGTTATTTTCGGACTCGTCGCCCTAGACAAACATGTCTAAGGGGTATTATGGATGAACTTTGACCTTGACCCCAAATTTTTTTGCCGAGTCGGCATTTTTCGTTTTCGTCGATATCTCGGGAACGGTGTGTCGTAGAGCGATACGGACGTTATTTTCGGACTCGTCGCCCTAGACAAACATGTCTAAGGGGGTATTATTGATGAACTTTGACCTTGACCCGAAATTTTTTTGCCCAGTCGGCATATTTCGTTTTCGTTGATATCTCGGAAACGGTGCTTCGTAGAGCGAAACGGACGTTATTTTCGGACTCGGTCTAAGGGGTATTATGGATGAACTTTGACCTTGACCCGAAATTTTTTTGCCGAGTCGGCATTTTTCGTTTTCGTCGATATCTCGGAAACGGTGCTTCGTAGAGCGAAACGGACGTTATTTTCGGACTCGTCGCCCTAGACAAATATGCCTAAGGGGTATTATGGATGAACTTTGACCTTGACCCGAAATTTTTTTCCCGAGTCGGCATTTCTCGTTTTCGTCGATATCTCGGAAACGGTGAGTCGTAGAGCGAAACGGACTTTTTTTTCGGACTCGTCGCCCTAGACAAACATGTCTAAGGGGTATTATTTTAACGGTAAATTTTTTGCGGAGTCGACATTTTTCATTTTTCATCGATATCTAGTATATATTAATCATCACACCGAAATGCCTCCAAGGCATCTTTAGGCCTTGACGTCTAGTTTTTCTGCTGAGTCAGCTTTTTTTCGCTGATATCTCGGAAACGGTGCGTCGTAGAGCGAAACGGACGTTATTTTCAGTCTCGTCTCCCTTGACAAACATGTCTAAGGGGTATTAGGGATGACCTGTGACCTTGAATTTTTCTGCTGAGTCGGCATTTTTCGTTTTCGGCAATATCTTGGAAACAGGGCGTCGTCGCCCTAGACAAACATGTCTATGGGGGTATTAGGGATGAACTTTGACCTTGACCTGAAATATTTTTTGCCGAGTTGGCATTTTTCGTTTCCGGCGATATATCGGAAACAGTGCTTCTTAGAACGAAACTTACATTATTTTCGGATTGGTCCCGCTAGACAAACATGTCTAAGTCGACATTTTTCATTTTCGTCGATACCCCATGGTAAACATGTTATAAACATTATTAATTAGTCTTACCACCGAAATGCCTCCAAGGCATCCTTAGGCCTTGACGTCTAGTTATTTAATTGGGTTTATCTTCGCCTCTTATGCGGATGCTTATTCCCCGAATGTTGTCACAATATGAATATTAATGGAAATAGTGTACAGCAAAAACCAAACTGTATATTCCCTGTTTAATCATACAATATTTTCTATATATTCGCGGCAAATTTAGTGTATTATCTTCTAGTATGCTAATAAGATCTTCTAATAAGATCATTGGATTTATTTGTTGTACTTTAGTTCATGTGGACTATTCCCCAGGAATATGTGTCTGACTCAAAGTACATGGGATGTGCCTAACGTTTCATTTAAATCTGCAAGGACTTGTACATATTTATAAGACGTTCGGTGAATGTCCAATTACGCAGGAGACCAGCAATGACCTGAGGACGTATTGAAGACGTATGGAATACTTATTGCAGACGTTCCATTGCACGTGGGCGCGGAAAGTTTATGTACACGTGTTGAAGACGTTTTGAGGACGTGGGCATGTGCACGTGGTCTCGGCAGCCACTATCTTTTTAATTATTCATTCAATTTCACACAACTTTCGAAGGTTTGTGCATGATCGTGTGATCTATATACATTATTTAGGGTTCCTTGATAGTTATCGACAAATATATGTAAACAAGATGCAAAAACTCACCAATAATCTGCAATGATGTGCACACCACTGATCTGCAAGTCACGTGTGACGTCTGCTTTTCGAATCAGTTCACTGCAACCCGCTAGGGAGCGCTGCTAAGCCATACATACCTCTTAAGCACGCCTTGAAGACGTTTTCAACTTCAAACTCAATAATCACAGTAGTAATATGCAAGAAAGCAATTAGCAAAAGTAGGTTCTTTATGCAATAGTTATTGAGGTAGCTCTCGCGAAAGTATAGTCACCTTTTAAAAGGACTCAAGTGCTTAGACATACATCTGTTACAATATCAATATATATAGCGTTCTGAAAACGTGCAGACGATGTTCTCAGAAGGTCTTGAAGATTCCCATACATTTCGAACCATCAGAACCTTGTGAAAACGCCTCCAAAGCGTCTACATATCTTCTATTGATTGGTACTTATGAAAATTACACACTAAAGGAGAAACATCGAGTGTTGAGCAGGTTATTATGACGTCTTCAGAACGTCTTGAAAATTGCAGTCCATTTGTGGACGGCTTCAGGACTAGTCTTTGTGCCCACTGGGATGCCAAGTTATAGAACGATAGCATTTAGTATCACTAAAATTGAATATGAGCGAAAAACAGTGTGAACGAGTTAGAAAAATTCGAGTAATTCAGCCCAATAACAGCCTTTCAAGTTCAATAGCCCGTGAATAGTGCTATTAGTAATGATATGTAATAATACATGATCCCTCACATACAATGTATTCATGTAATAAGAGTCACTCCCTGGTTTGATATGGTTGACAACTCGAGCTAAAAGAATAAAGTTGCTAAGGCCTCGGAAGTTGGTTCAAGTGACTTTATTCCATGCCTAAATCTTGTTACATGGTGGCAGTGGTTGGTCTTCTGATCAGTAAGAAGTTGTTACTGTGTGGTGAATACACAGAATTCTGTCTGGAACCGCTGCAGACTAAAGTCAAGTTCATCTGTCAGTGAAACATGCTTTTTGGCCGTATTTTTGTGTTAGATCATCGTATCAACTTTTGTGAAATTTTGTGTGTCTTCATTGGGTATTAAGCTGCAATTTTTTTACCAAATTTCAGAATTCTATCTCAAAAATTGAAAAAGTTGGCAATCTACCCCAATGGTAAATTTCAGCCCGAACATGGAATTTCAGAGTCAGCACAAAAAACAGCAACTTTTATTTGATGTTTGAATTATGCATTGCTTCAAAATAAACATATTCACATAATATACTGACTGTGCCTTCCAACTCCAAATCAATGCAATGGGTTCATTCTGTGCAGGCAAAAAGATGATAAAAGCCCTGAATTTGATGGAATTTATTTGATCCCTTTTTGTACCGAAATTTAACATAGGGGTAGATTTGCCAACTTTTTCATTTTTTGACATAGAATTCTGAAATTTGGTGAAAAATTGTGGCATGACATCCTATTAAGACACAAAATTTCAAGTTGATCCGATTATTCGAAACAAAACTATGGCCAAAAAGCGTGTTTCACTGAGATATGAACTTGACTATATTAACTTAACTGAGCTGATCAAAATCACATTTAATTCTCTAAAACGGTTTCTCCAACTCACAGATTTATTTTAATCTCTGGAGTAACTCCAAACTATGCTTTGTTACACTTACTGTAAATACGATAAATGAGTATAGTTTGAAAATAAATTACCTACCTACTTTAGATTATGATGTTTGGTTCGAGGGCCTGGAAAATTATCAAAGTTCTTCAGGCAGAATTGTGCTAACCGTGGAGTGAGGACAATTTTGATATGCCCATCAAGTATTAACATAGTACAAAATTATGTGTTTAAATACCAAACTAGGGCGTTCAGCCCAGATTGGCATACCTGATTGTGTACAAATAATAAATTTAGCACAGTCAGTGATAATAATTAAAGATTTCAATATATTGAGTGTTTAATATTGAGCAAATTACTTTGAAACACATTTTGAGATACATTTGTATTTTCTTAACAATGCTTTGAGTACCATGTGTACAAATTTGTAATTTTCTTTTGTCACAGAGTGCGTTTTGATTGGATGAGGTGGCTCGGCCCATCGCTCATGAGGCTGTACTGAATCAGGATATACTTTTGTGGTGAGTTCATATATTGTTAACAAGGAAACAGTCCCTAAATAGTTGTAGTAGATATATATGAGGTAGAGATCTTGGAACACAGAAAGCTGGTCACTGGGGAGGGGGGGGGGGGGGAGGTCGGGGGTAGTTTGACGTTCCATGGAACGTGGAAATGTGTCATTTAGATTTGTTGGATTATGATTTTCATTCACAGTAGTACATGTAAATTTATTTGCTAGTAATAATATTTATAAACAGTCAAGCATATAGGTCCATAAGCCACAATTAAGAGTTTTTTTTCAAAAAATAAAACATAATATAATTGTCAATGTTTAGGAATAATAGACATTGAAAAATACAATGTACATGTCATATTAGTATTATTAAAACCAAACCGCCATCAATTGATGAAGGAACATCATATTGTACATCTTTATCATTAGGGCGATTGGAATCTCCCGATACCATGTAATCATGAATTGACATTGTACAAGAATTAACGGTACTGCTATACAACATTGTGGTCAAATTTATCATGTTTATGAAAATGATGACATATGGATAACCATGAAGTAACGATGTGCATGTTTTTGACAGCAAGCCCAGTGATGTGTTGAGGATGTTGCTATGGTAAAGCCTTCCTTCGCTTGACCTAACATCTTATGACTTGATGCTAGCCCAGTATGTGGGAGCACTGCCCAATGCTTCTCATCACTGTGGCACACTTACACATTTGGCATTGAGGTTTATTAAACTCACTTCATGCAGGTCTATCATTAAATAGGGAGATACGTAGGAGATCATCCATGCCAAAAATTTGTAATAATTTTTATGGAGTAAACTGTAGGAAAAGGTCATTTGTAAAAAGTGTTTTCTAACTGCTTTTCTGCTCGAGCAGTAGTGTTACTAGCGTGGGAGAAGTGTTCGAGTACGATGTAACTAAAAGTTGTACTGGTCTGGACAGGGGCCAGATCTGAACCTTTGGTTGATACTTCATACAGTGTCATAGTGACCCATACAGTACAAACTGTGACAGTTTCTACGTTTATGCTTTGATGTCTGTGTATGTTTAAATACCAGTACCATGTATATATGACATGACCAATATGACATGACCAATATGATATGACCAATCTGTGTGCAGACATAATATATGTTATATACCATGCAGATGAAATAGATGTGTTCGGCAGATACTATGGGTTTGTCTCCGTCGCACCGCCGCCGACGCCGTAGAGATTTTCACGTAAACACTTCACAAATTGCACGTCTGTACCAATTCTAATAATTTTTTGAACAGACATATCTTATGGTAAGATCCCGGCACAAATCGATTTTGGTTGCCATAGCAACCAAATTGGTCCATTGGCGACACATTTTGTGCTCAATTTAGCCTCTTTAACACACACATGGTTTGTGAAAGCTCTACGGGTGGGAGTTTTCGAAGACCATCACACAAAAAGACCATCACACAAAACCTATTGTTTTATAAATATTATTCAGTTAGCAGTCTAACTTATTATGACCATTAAAATACCCATTTTGACATCTGTGATCACTCCAATACATGTGCCTTGTACTATGAAGGCAATTGGCATTTGGCACTGGATGTTTGCTCAGAATAGAGAACTGATGTTTTTAATGAAAACAAAACGATATTACCGAATAAGTTAACATTAGTTTTACTAGTTAAGTCTATTAGTGACCACAATAAAAATAGTTAAGACAAGAAACATTTATTATTGGGCTTAAAGAAGTAAAGGTTTTGTCCAGTAGATTTCATGGTTGTACCCATAATGTTGGGGGCTTGAGCAAGGTTTCATAATCGTGGTACCTGGGTAATCCATTCCTGTGACAAGGTTCTGGAAAGTATTTGGTAAGAAATAATCATGATAATAAGTTAATGAATATATTAGTTGATGAGTGTTATGGCATGGAATAGTTCAGGTCAGGAACTTTGATTACCGATACGGGTGAAACACACTGGTCTTTGGCAGCAATGATATTTTGTCTGAATTAACATATTTTGGGCAACAGGGATGATAGGGCCCCAGGGGAATACACCCACGCAGTCGTCGGCGACCGAATCATCTAGTAATTCCTGCCTATCTGTGTTGACTTGAAAAGTTAACACACTTGACAAACGAAAATTTAGTGCAATCTTCAAAATTTTCAAATCGATTCAGATGTTGAGGCATCATCAATTCAGTTTTTCAGTCTGTGTGATCTGTTACAGACAGCTTTTTAAGGGAGTTATTCAGTTTAACAGTCAGTCGCTCTGTCCTGATGTAGCCTCTCGGATAGGATGGAATTAATGCCTCGGTCCTGGAGGGAGGGTGGGGGGGGGGGGCCCATCTACTCTCACATCCTGGGTGCCACTTTGTCACCCACCACGACGGTTTTATCAGCGCTTGGTCGCTTGGCGTCCCTTGATGTTTTACGAGCCTTGGGATGGAATTCTATATCCTATTGTTCGTGATAGATTCGATTTATAATTCATGTATTGGAGGAAATGATTGTGGCAGCCTTGTGGCGAGACGTGTCGAGTATATCTTCGTTATTGCAGAGTTTTGCCACCAAGTCAGGACACTGGGGCGTTGGGGCCATGGACGACCAAGTCACCGGCATAGGCCGTAAAAAAAACTGTCCCAAGTCCTGGGCCTGGTGGTCCGAGTTTTACGACTGACCATATTGCCTGTGTCAGCTTTCCATGCCACTATCAAGTGATCTACTGTATATGCATGCAATGAATGCTAATGGGCTGCAAATGCATGAAATATTAAAGTACAAGATCTCTTCTCCTAACTCTGGCTTCCCTTGGTTTCACCTTTCCATCATATCCAATTCACTACTTCGCTGCAAATGAGCTCAGCTGTAATATACCGAGCTTGCAGATCACAGTGTGCCAAGTCACTGCCAACTCACCCAGGATTATCATATATCATGTCACAGATTACTATGTATGAGCTACTGTACATTATAACACTTCCCTGGTGGACAAGTATATTGCAATCAAGAAGAGCGTGGTGATTTTGTTCAGCAGCGACATTGCTAGATAAATCTCCCGGCATGGCAATTTTTGCTGTTACTCGGCGTTCAGCATTGATCCCGGTGATTGGAAATCGCTTGTACATGTACTGGCCTACATACTAAGACTTGTACTGAATCTAGTGTGTTTTCCTGGGGAGAAAAAGAAACATTTTTTGGCTGAGGATTAGGAGGAGGAGCTTTGATGTTAATAGCAGAATGCTTTTTCCATGAGTTGATCATCGTGTGGCCTCCTGGAACTCTTGAATCAGCTGCACACATGGTAGTGATAGCGCCTGAGTGCAGTGGAGATACCGACTCTGTCCATCCCTCTGCCTGCCCGTCAGTCGGACCATGAGTTCCGCTCGGTGTTCAGGGTGCCCTCCTAGTCGACTCATATCCTACACCCACACAACAGTAACGCCAGACCCAGCCACTCCGCCTAATCTATGGAATACAGACTCCTCCAACACCAGTGCCAGCTACACTTCTGTTTGCATACACACGTGTCAGAATCAGCAAAATGCAGCTAAATGTTTCTGTTTTGCAAAGTATGAGTTTTCAGACAGTTTTGGTAAGTTTCAGTTTTCGTCTGTCTCGTTGCTGATAAGTATACTCTAGTGTGTGTTAAAATAAACCTGCATGGCTTGTGTGAATACGGAACGCTCCACCATGTTGATCATGATATTGGAGAACTGTACATTACTACTTCATGTGTATAAATGTCCCTTTTCTAAAAAAAAACAGCTTCCATTTGAAACATTCCAGGATGTATATCATATCAACATACAAATCTCTAACTTTGTTAAATCGTTAATGGACCAATGATATTTGTTATTAATGTATTAATCTTGTTAATACAGAGAAAGTCTCTGTTGATGTGTTATGAATACTAGTAATTACAAGTACGACAAGTTTTGCAGGACTAGTAATTTTTGCCAATGCTTTACAAACACAGTTTACACAAGCTGTTTATGTTGGTGTCAAGTTCACTGTGGCCTGGTTTCCCCTAACAGCTCTGATCCGATCGAGTGATTGTGGCCACACACATGTAGGATAATGTGGTAATTACTACAGAACTACAAACTGACTATATCCTGGTTCACATAGCCTTGTAGTAGCCTACACACTGGGAGTACAAGTACATGAACATGATGACAGTGACATCGGAGGATACAGAGTATGTTACTGGTAAATGACATTGGTATATAGGATGTCGGGACATTGTTTGTGCAGCTACAGTGTGAAATGCTCAGTGTAGTACACAAGCTGATGCTAGACACATGGATGTACGCTGTAGTTTCCCTAATGTCCTGCCGAAACATCTACATGTACAAATGTAAAATAGTTTATTAATGTTCATGATCGTGATGATTTCATCTTGAGGAAGTTGAGTTCACTCGACGTTTCATGTCTCATAATACAGTGATATGAATGTTAATGAGGCTACACTGTGTTGATCTAAATGTGAGTAAACATTGTGCAGTCTGCGGATTTTATCAGTTGATTATCAGCATTGTATTTATGGACAAGCAGGATGTGAGTGGGACACGATCTCCTGAAGTCTATCGCTACAAAAGTGTAGGGTGATCTCCCATTTTTACCGTGTACCGGTACTGACAGTAACCGCGGAGAGCTTGGTGAGAATCTCGCGACCATCTGATCGAGTGTGTTCTTGATTCAGCTCCAATAAAAACCATGATTGAACTCATTTGGCATGTAAACAATGGCGACCTTGCAATGTATGATTGTGCCATGTTACGGCTTCCGATGAGTGGTGCACGGAACGGACCATATCCTGGAGCCGAGAGCCGGAGCTCCTACGCAATGTGGTACACAGCCTGTAGCATGCTGGAGTGGGCAGGTAGAGGCAGCATACAGTGATAGTCATGGACGCTCCAGGTGTGAACATTGCTTTAAACCACCTCATCAATGGCAGATCTGGCCACGCATGGTGGAAATCATAGTATTATGGAGTAAGGAGGGAGTGGGAAGGAGGGAGGGGTGGGGGTAGAAAGATCGTTGGAGTTCATTAGCCCACATTTTGTGTTTTCACGGAGTACTATTGGACTTGCATACATCGACCATACCCTGATGATGTGGATTGTTGCTGTGATATTACCTACAGTGATGGAACATTACATAACGTTAGATGTTAATCACACTGTTTGATCTTGCTGTTCGCGGCATCATGCTCGTGTTGGTAACGATTACAGTGTGATTCAGAGATCAGGGAGTGCACCTCACATGTGTAACACAGGATATCTCCATGCCTCAGCCTCTCCCTCAGTGCCATGTTACCATGGATACCAGCTGTATCCGACCATCTTTGCCTGGTTCACTCGCTGGCAAATGTTTTTCTTCAACCTTTCCATACATTTATGATCATGTTAACATGGTTAATGACCCCGTCAGTTCAGTAATGTTCACTGACAATGTCTTACATCCTGTATGCATGCTACTTGTATGAATTTATGCCTGTTGAGATGCAGTGTAATGCTTAGACTATAGGTGGATGTTTGCATCATTCGATAAACTCCAGCCTAGTTTTCTTCCACTTCAGTGAAATTGTGCATTGGAGTGATAGGATGTAACAAGCTAGTTGCAGTAAGTACATGCAGTATAGTGTCTGATCACCTGGCCAATTATATACTGATACTGATAGACATCTCAAGACCAAATGTTGATATTCTGATAATGTACTGACTACTCACGTGGTGTGTGACTAACCTATAAAACACCAAGGTGCATATATCTATAGTAGATGGCCAATGTCATTGTATAAGTGTACATGTACATGTAGATGTCAAGCGGGTTACTGTCTGACCACTGAGTGTATTATGTGAGTACACCCTGATGTTTCCTGTCACTGGTCACCGTGATGTTGTCATGGTAACTAATGCGGCAGAGCAGAGGTTGCTGACACTAGTTTATATTTGTGGAGGCATCAATGATCTTCCTGATGTGTGCATGTTTCGGTGTTCGAGGAGTGTCGACTCTCGATGTGAGCACGTGTCTACTTGTGAATATAGTCGACAGACATCGTGTGAGCTGTAAGAATGCCTAATGGACTCTTACATGATGCTAATGGATCTGCTCACGGTGTTGAGTTGGTGCCATTGTTCATGTGATGGCCACAATTACGACAGCCACATAATCCTTGCTGCATACATGTGCAAAAGTACATAGGATTCATACTCTCTATACGGTAACGTTAAATATCACAATGTTGTATCTTTGCAGTGATCAAGATTCAGCTGTGACCGCCTGTGAAGCGTAACCATGGCGACGCTGTCTCTCAAGGTCAGCGCGCTGGGGTCAAAGGTCACCAAGACCATGCAGTTTGACCCCGCGACCATCGTCTACGATGCTTGCAAGATCATCCGTGACAAAATCCCTGAGTCCAACACAGGAAACCGTGAGTAGAGTATCCTTGTAGTTATGTAACATATTGATCACCATGATTGACCTATTGATATCATAGGTCTATTGACTATTATTGACTATTATCATGATTTTAATGAAGTTGATTTGATGTTCATTGGCTTGGTTAAGTACATGACTCTCCTATTGCTGAGACTGATGGGTATTAAATTGCTATGTATTGTGTTTTAAGTTAATGGTCAGCATTTAATGACTTTGTGACTACAGCATCAGACTTCGGGCTGTTTCTGGCTGATGATGACCCCAAGAAAGGAGTGTGGCTGGAGAACGGAAGAACTCTGGAGTACTACCTGCTCCGCAACGGGGTCAGTTGCCGCTTGACAGAGCAAATATATACATTCTACATCATCGAGCAATTACATGTATACAATCAAGTACCTACACCTCATGTATAATGTATTGTTTGACTATTCCAGGATTTGTTGGAATATCGAGAGAAGAAAAGAATCATAAAGATTAAGATGTTGGATGGAACTGTGAAAGCGATGCACATAGATGACAGTCACACAGTCGCTCAGCTCATGATCACCATCTGCAGCAAAATAGGTACTAAAGATTCTGTTACCATGGTTACTTGGACACACTAAAACTTCAAAAGTTTCTTGTTCACAGATCACTACTTCAAGAAACTATCAGGTGGCTGGGTTTTCAATATCTAGTGACATTCCGAATAAGTCCCAGCCGGCACAAGTTATGTTCATATCAATTATATATTTTGTCCTGTATCTATATTTTGTCCTGTCCTATATACCACATTGTCCTGTATCTAGATGTCCACATAGACCTAGTGCGTGAATCTGATGTACATGTGTGCCAGAAAGCAGACATGATATCGTTGACAATTCATCTCTTCTGTGCATGGTGCATAACCTCTGGGTCTCCTGCAAGACCTATTCTAAAAGTATTAATCTTGTAATTTGATAATAGCCATAGATATGATGGGCCTGAAGCCGTTTGGGCATGAAGGAATAAATCTGGCGTTATGAGTTTGTGTTTGATTCCCGAGCTGTTGCGGGCTTTGTCCATCCACTGGACTTTGTCGACTTCATTAATATTTAATGGCGCATCACCCCGGGAGATATAAAGTCACACAGATCCATTCTGCTCATGCCCGTGGCCTTTCCCAGGAGTTTATCAAGCATGTAATAGTTCCGCCGGCCTCAAGAGGCGATCTAGTGGCAGAAACCGTAACACGATCAACAATTGCTTTGTTGCGGTCTCATCCCATCAAATCGAGCCTGGTCCCCTCGACCACCCCCCACTCTCTCCCTGTGATCCTGTGTCCCCTGCCTGGGCCCTGTTGCTGGGGACTCCCGGAGACTACCAATGACCCCTGATAGCGCTGCCATGGGACCCCACTCACCCTATCGCTGTCCAGCGCTAGTTCTCCCACAACCCGTTATCTCCGGGTTATATCAGTATCATTCTGTCACTGGGCTGGGACCTTGGTATTCCCAGTGCTTGTGTGTGGTTGCTGTGCTATTCTGGATGTAGTAAATCTAGTTTAGTTTGACTTTTGATAAAGGTAGATTTTTGTCATGTACACGTCATTACGCATGTTAAGGAAAGAGTGGATACATGTACAGTCCACTCAGTTCTGTAGTTAGTTCTCTTCATAAGAAATTACTGGCATTCACATTTGTGTGGCTTGTATGTTTACAACAGGTGAATTTTCAATAAATCTGTTTCTGTTATGATGCACAATGACGTAAGAATATTTCCATTCCCTTTCTCTCCCAGGAATCACAAACCACGAGGAATACTCGCTGGTCTACGAGCTGCCGGACGCAGAGAAAGAGAAGACACTGACGCTCAAGCGCGACAAGTCCATTGCCAAGGACCAGAAAAAGCTGGATGAGATGAAGAGAAAGCTGCACACTGATGACGAACGTACGTGCAATTGTCAAGTGTTTTCTTTCGCTGGATGTCTCTTGGTGTTTTTCTCGTCGCAGGCTGATTCGCTCCCCTCCAGGGACTGGAATCAGCGAGAGAAACAATTGCTCGTGCCCTGGGTGCGTAATGTAGCCCAAACGCCTGTGATCATTGGCTCACCGCCTTCTGAAATCAAATCTTGACCTTGAGCATATCAAGAAGAGAAATGTCTGGTGTGCTGCCATTGAATAAATTAGACTCCCCTTTCGGTGGATATTTCTTTCTTAATGCTTGTTAAGAATCCCAAGTGATTTTCACGCTTCAGTGACTTTCAGCTTCTTGTGTCCCATTGAATAAAGTCAATATTTGTGCTTGGATGGTTGCTGCAGAGGGCGATCTCTAAGCTTGGTGTGGGTGGCTGTGGGTTGTCATGGTACTCCACAGCACATATGTAGCGTATTTGTGTACTAAGAATAGACTTGAGGGTTCTTCTCCAAGTGACCTTTTGTATCAGCCGAGAGTGATAATGGCCAGGAAAGGTCATGAACCATGCTGAGTCAATGACATTTCCTTTGTTATCTGATGGGTGCTGATGCTGATAGATGAAAGCAATCACTCTGCATAAATTGTTATTTTGCATCAGAACAAACACCAGTCACGCAACCAACATTAGCTTCTGAAATGAATTACCCTTAAAAGTGTAATAATGTCATCAATTTTTCACTGTGCTTACACTTGTGCCTATTTATAGTTACATTTTATTTCATGATTAATTATTCGACATCATTTCCATACAACACGCCATAAATCTCCTCAGCACATTACCATCGCCTCTTTCTAGAATCCTTGTCAGTGTTTCCCGGCCGAGCCGCCTTCCCTGTCCCCACAGTGTTGTTTTTGCAAGTTGTGCATGTCGGGTACCATCAGACTACCAGCTGCCCACATTAACTTTTCTTGCCAGTGCTTACTAAACTGTAGCAATTATAAACACATATTAATTTCTGCGTCCAATTACGTGTACGAGATTTTCTTTTTCTTCTCCCTCAGAATCAACTTGACACAATGGAAATTTTTTTTAAAATGTGGAAATGTGGAAATTAAAGTTGAAGCTGAAAAACATATGCTGTGCTGCCTGTGCAGTATATGTATGTTTTTCTAACTCCTGGTTTCATGGCTTTGTGGATTTCATTCAGCATATTCTGCGAGTCCAATTTCCTGTGACTTTCTAGGCAGCAAGTGACTGTGATTTATATTTTGTAAACAAGACAGGCGGTCCTTGGTGTGTTGAGGTGTGAGTTGGGAGTCCTGTCATGTCCAGCTGACCATGCTGACTGTGGTTGTGGTTACCGGTCGGCTCCTCTCTATTCATGTCCTTGTAATGAACCAGGTCCGCCTGCTGCGGTGCTAAATTGAATATCAGAGTTGTAAAGGTACAAAAAATCCCAGGACAGCTTGAATTAGAAGGACAGAGCAGGTGAAAACGAGCGGTTCATGTTGGAATGTGGAGGACGAAAAAGAGCCGGAGGAAAAAGTCCCAACAGATCTCAACAGATCCCAACAGAGTTTTGACCTGGTAAATCCTTACCAACACCTTCAACCCTTCCATCCCCTCCCCCAACCCCCATCTACCCGCTCACGACATCACCATGTGCCCTGTCACTCCCTCCCCACAACCTCCCCTAACAACCCATCAACAGGGATACTCGTGCCCTGTGTACCTTCCTCCTCCCTTCCCCCCCCCCCCCCCCCACCCCAGACACTTGCGGGGTTTTGGCCACGGTATGGTGGCAGCTCAGACAAAAGTAGAAGGGTTTTTCCCCTCAGATGGCCCTCATCAGACGTGTCTCTTCTCTCCAGATTTAGAACAGTTTCACAGAATCAATGATATTTGTATCCACCTCATTCTCATGAATCTTATCTCTTACACAGTTGTGTCTATATGTAAAACAATCCTCGACATATTAGAGTTCAATATGAGTCTTAATACAAAACATTCTGGACGGAAGAGATCCTTTTACCTATCCTATAGATATATCTGCATACAGTATCACATGATGATATTGTACTCTCTATTACATTATGTATTCCATGTCTAGACACAGCACTAAATGTGACTGTACTCGAGTTCAGAACATGGATGTGTCATGGTTTACACTCAATATGATATGTGAATCCTTATATAAGATATGATTTGCTATGCCATACAATTATATATGCTTTATTGTATGAAGTATATGTTGGATATACATGTAGTATACCGAATGTATGAGGCGTCAATAAACTCTACTACTTTTTTTTACTATCAAATCACACAGTGAGAACTTGGTACATTGATATCACTTTTCATCAAATGTATGAGGCGTTTGTTGCTTTCCATTCCAAACATAACAAACGAATAAGACAGAATGACTTTTTTTACTGCCTAGACGTGTCTTCAAGGCTGTTCTGTCTTGCCCATCTGCGTGTCCACCATTGCTGTGGTGGTGTACGTGTGTACCATTGCTGCGCCCCTCTCGCCCAGAATGAGCGCTATTTACAGGTCAGACGTAATTTGTCAATTACTGACTGGCATCGACCATTCGGTGGTGTCTGGGGTAATGCCGTGTGGGTTTACCCCAAGGTTATCCCCATGTGGCTGTCCACGGAGACTGCGCACACCTCCAGGGGCTCTATTAGTACCACACTCAATCGCAGCGGGTATTGAACGAGACTTCTTAGACTGCACATGTCCGAATTGGTTTCCTCGGCAGTTCATCTTCGACTATTTTTCCCTTACCCCGATCCTCGGCTTATGTAACAGGAATCAATACTGTATTGATATCGGGATATTTTGGGGGGTTTCCCGGAGAGACCGTCAAGAGGATCCAACAGATGATTGATCGGGAACTGTCAGATTCTTTGGTCAGTTGTGAAGTGGGTTAGGCTACTTTATCATGGTTATGACCATATAACAAATGTACTTTGGAGACGTGGCTTATTTGGGCACACTACATTGTGTGCTGGGAACTGGGTACCATGGCTATATACATTTATTCTCATGTAGATATGAATTACTTTGCAGGAAAATATTTGCTGGAAAATATTCACAAATAATATACAGATCATGATATAGGCTGTGTCAAATTTATGTTGGCTGTGTCAACATGATATAGGCTGACAACATGATATAGGCTGTGTCAACATGATATAGACTGTGTCAACATGATATAGGCTGTGTCAACATGATATAGGCTGTGTCAACACGATATAGGCTGTGTCAACATGATATATGCTGTGTCGACATGATATAGGCCGTGTCAACAATGTCATCGCAGTAATTGTGGTAATCAGTAGCTCAGCTATTAAATTTTTCCAGCCCATATGTCATGTATGTGTGAAATTCATAATAGACTTGCTCAGGGAGTATTGAAGATACATGTATGCAGTTTAC
Source organism: Terebella lapidaria (assembly GCA_949152475.1). Lineage (NCBI taxonomy): Eukaryota > Metazoa > Annelida > Polychaeta > Terebellida > Terebellidae > Terebella > Terebella lapidaria. The sequence continues at coordinate 50,644,548 of OX424557.1, read as the reverse complement.
ATATCAGATCTACACATATATTGAATAATGTATAAGTGAAATGTTAATACTTCTCCGTGCAGTGAACTGGCTGGACCACTCGAAGACACTCCGAGAACAAGGAGTGGACGACAAAGAAACTCTGCTGCTGCGACGCAAGTTCTTTTTTTCGGACCAGAACGTTGACTCGAGGGACCCTGTCCAGCTGAACTTGCTCTACGTCCAGGTGAGTTGACATCTGTCCCACCCACAGGGCGATGATATCTGTCCTGACTAAGTGTGGACACGAACCTGTAACGACCTTGAGAGTACATTGTATGCAAATAGCGAGAAGACAGGAAGACTGCTTAATGCATTGCCATAATTCGTCTGCCTAAAGTCATCAGGTCAGATTATCGTGCTAATGTTGATTGCGTATATTGTGTCATTTTGTAAGCCTGCTTAAGAGCTCTTTGTGGTATTTCATCTCTCCTGTTAGATGTTTGTGAATGTGTACGCTACTCTGAGGGGAATTCCCCAACACCAGGGATTTGGCCATTAAAAAGCTTTCACAACCATGCATTTATGAATGATGACGACCTTGACAATGTTGTATGTTTGTTCTGTGGTATTGTTGCGAGTGCCACTGGGTATTAGCTGGGGCCTGCACTGGGTAACCCATACCTGTCACATAATTGTCCACAGTGATACTGTCCCGCTGTCTCCAGCGGCGTGTTCATTCAGAGGGGATAATGCCGACTTATCCAAGTCGCCTGCTGATCCCCCAAAGTCGCTGGTGAATTATCGCGGTCAGTCGCAGGCCTCCATGTCATCTAACATGTTTAGCCAACATCACCGAGAACCCGTGCACACTTTTTCTATGGTCAATTTCTCCAGACATAGCATTGCCTCCACATGGGATATGTTTCGTCGGTCATAGCTTTTAGTCACGTTGGGTATTGCAGCTATAAAAACTGGGGTCTATTATTCAAAAACGAATTGGTCTTGGCTTCCCGCGGCCGGCTGGGGCTGGGAAGAATGGCTCCTTGTCAGGTTCAGATGTCGTCCCATTGATTCCTGCCCCAGAGGACATTGGGATATCTGGCCAGTGGCGGGGGAAAAAGACAGCAGTCGACAAATTAGCCATTGTGACTGGTGGAGGGTCGGGCGGGCGGGCGGACGACGGAGAGAGGCAGGCACAGGGAGAGCAGGGGCTGGCAGCGTGGCGTGTGTGGCGGATAGTTTACCAGACAGCAGCAGGGGAGACTGGAGAGGATCAGTCGCTCTCCAAGTCCTTCACAGACACCGCACCCGTCCGTCTGTCGTGCTCACAGCTCACGTCCGGCCACCGCCGCACCATTAGCATAGAGCTGATTAAGGCCACGGGACGGCAGAGACGCACTTGTTATTTGGGTCGTGTTACTTCATTTATACCAGTGATCAGAGACTTCGCTCAAGAGGAGAATGCCGCACGCGACTTTTGGCCTGTCACGCGTTGTTGACGGAATGTCTCATGTGATTTTTACAGACGAGGGATGCCATCCTGAAGGGCGCTCACCCCGTATCCCAGGAGAAGGCTCTGGAGTTTGCCGGGATCCAGTGTCAGATCCAGTTTGGAGACCATGTGGAGACCAAACACAAGTCGGGCTTCCTCGAGTGAGTACACACCAGACCAACCCCCCTAACCCCCCCCCCCCCCACACCCTGAGCCCTGCACACAAACATGGTGATCAGCCGACACAAAGCCTGTAATCTGTAGTCAGGAGATTGAGTCCAGCACTTGAGAGGAGACAAGTGGCGCAGGTTGTCTCCTGCAAGCTGTCTGCCGTCACCGGTCTCCCCTCGTATTGTGTCTGCTCGGCTGATAACACTGTTTGTCTGCGGACGTGCTTGCCTATAGCCATGCCTGTAATGTCACACAATATGGCCACATCCATGTGCATAATCCAGTTATTGCAAAGGTGCTGATGATATTTCGGAACGGAAATAGACATTCTATTTTCTCTTGGGGTTAATTGTTAGCAGCAAAGCAACTTCTTTGCATTAGTTCGTAAACGTGCTACATTGTTCATGATTAAACTGGCCAAATATAACTGGATCCTACATACAATGTCTTCTGAAGGCACTGTATTTGTTTCTTGCAAAATCTCATCAGCATGGTAACTGATGTGAACTTACACGTCCCTTTGAAACAAAATTGAAAGAAGGAAAAACTGTATGGAACTCACTGAGACAGTTTACTGGTTTAGTTTTGCACTGCTGTTGATATCTGTCTGAAATGGTGGATCCAATCGTGATGTATTCTGATGCACTATGAGTCAGTGTACTTATTTTTGGAATTTATATTCTTTTTTCTCCCCGATTCCTTTAGCATAGTAACTTTAGTTTAGAAGTGCTTCTAGCATTGTTCTGTCATCGCCTCATCCGTTATATCCTCAAGGAGACCAAGGCGAATATAGCCGTGGTATCTGTTAATTGTATCCCCCGAACAAAGTTCGGCGGATACTATGGATTTACGATCGTCGACACTTTCTTGTGAACGCGCTGCAGCTTGCAAATATGAACCGATTTTGATAATATTTCATATGGACATGTCTTATGGTGAGATCTGGACACCTATCGATTTTGGTTGCCATGGCAACCAAAATAGCCGATTGGCGTAACATTTTGTGCTCAAATTAGCCTGTTTAACACACATGGGTTGTGAACGCTCTACGGGTGGGAGTTTTCAATGAATGATGATGAAATCGCACAGGCTCAATGAGAAAGACCATCACACGAAACCTATTGTTTTTCAGAATGATCGAATAAATATTAATAGGTTTGAGAGGTTAACTTATTACGACAATTAAAATACCTACTTTGACATGTGTGATCACTCCAATAACCTGTACTATGAAAGCAAATTGCACTGGATTCTTGTTCAGAATACAGAACTGATGTTTTTGGTGAAAAAAGAACAATATTACTGAATAAGTTAACATTGGTTTTACTAGTTAAGTCTATTATTGACCACAATAAAAATAGTTAAGACGAGAAACATTTATTATTGAGCTCAACAAGGTAAAGGTTTTGTCCAGTAGAGATTTCACAGGTGTAACCGAATAAGTTAACATTATTTTTACTAGTTAAGTCTATTATTGACCACAATAAAAATAGTTAAGACAAGAAACATTTATTATTGGGCTCAACAAGGTAAAGCTTCTGTGCAGTAGAGATTTCATGGCTGTAGCCGAATAAGTTAACATCATTTTTACTAGTTAAGTCTATTATTGACCTCAAGAAAAATAGTTAAGACAAGAAACATTTATTATTGAGCTCAACAATTTAAAATTTTTGTCCAGTAGAGATTTCATGGGTGTAACCGGATAAGTTAACATTATTCTTACCCATGCTACCAGTAAAGTCAATTTTTACTTCGAATTTCAACTTGAAACCAAGTTTGGCACATATTATGAATTAAAATTTAAACTATGGTTAAAAGTTGATCTGGCTCCAATTTTGTCATCTTGAAATGTAGTTTTGGTCAACTTTTACTTTGAATTTCAACTTGGAACCAAGTTTGGCACATAGTATGAGTTGAAATATAACTTATAGTGAGAAGTTCGATCTGGCTCCAATTTAGTCATCTCGCAACTTGGAACCAAGTTTGTCAAATATTCTGAGTTGAAATATAGCTTTAGGTGAAAACTTTTATCTGGCTGTAATTTCGTTATTTTTTTCGAACATGTCGAAATGGAAATTCGAATGCAGTGATTTTAGTGGTGATCTTGAATTCGACCTTCAATAAGCTTGAAAGGTTTCACACTCACAATGTACATCAGCGATATATTTGGGGCAACAGGGATGATAGGGCTACGGGGGATACACCCAAGCGGTCGTAGGCGACCGGAAGCGTCTAGTTTTAGGAACTGAATTATGTCACGGTTGAGATGTTTTTGACTACAGTGACTGGAATCTGGCCTGGAACTGAGCGTGTTGATTGCGAAATTCTGACAGATAAAGTATTTTCATGCTTTTTGATTGATTGAATGCCAGTACTGTAGTAGAAGTTTAGCGTATACTTTGCGCCAGATTTCCCGAAACTGATTGCCATGGTGATGCTGATAGAGAATTGAAACTTGAAAGACATCAAAGTGATTGTTACTACTGTTGCTTGCAGCACCTTCATGGCTTTCTGCTCATTTTGTAGCTTGGCTTTGTTTTGGGACGCTGCTGGTACATGTATGCATGTCATACCATATATTGCAGGGTTATAGTGATTCTGATTTATTCATCACGTCTTTATAATTTCCATATCGATCAAAGTGCTCGTTGATCAGTTTATTCGATGAATAACTGAAACCATTGGAGCTCCAAATTTTCAAAAAATTGTTTTATAATTATCTATGGGTATTTCATGGGGTGACATGTACATATAGATCTTTCTGATTGCCTACATGTATTGACTTTTAAATGGAGATTTTAGCAATCCTTCACAATTTTGTCAACAAATATTGATCTGGTGAAAAAAAAAATTCTTGTAGAGCGTTACTGGTCGCAGATCATGCAGATAGAGCCTGTGTGCCATTGATCTCATTCCATCAATGATAATGGGAGTGTTAGCAGTTTAGGAAGATACAACCTTGTCACTTGTAGCGACAAAACGTCTTATCATGCTTATAGGCAATATGGTGTGCACTCATTTATTCTTGATTTGGTAATTCTGATAAAAATTGAGTAATGTTATGTCCACAATCATAGAGCTGCAGTATTCTGAAGCAGGTTAATCATGCTAATTACAGCAAATTCAATTTTCTTTGTGCCACGGATAATTATGTCATAACTCGCATTCATTCGACCTTAATACATCCGTTGTCTTGAAAAAAACACCTTTGGGTATTTTATTATTCATGACATATGTCATATAATGTGTGATTCATTATATAACCCTACAGCCTCAAGGAATTTCTGCCAAAAGAATATGTCAAAGTCAAGGGAGCCGAGAAGAAGATATTTATGGTAAGCAAAATGAATTGTACCAGCCACATGTCACTTTTGATGGATTGTAACTGCGAGGACGGGCAGATAACGAACAGTTATTTGATGTTCTTAAATTTGTTTTTGCACACATACATTATTCATGTGGTGACTGTCAGATGACTGTCACAGTGGATTAATCCACTAGGGACAGGTTTTCCCCACCGGTGGGATGGACAGGTACCATGGTAACAAGCTTTGACACATGGCGTATTGTCTTTGCCTGACACTGGCCATACATATACATGACATAGTGGGGGCTACCTTACTAACAGACATCAAGGGTAATGGATGGTATTGTCCGCTGTCTCACAGGAGCACAAGAAGGTCGCAGGGATGGCCGAGGTGGAGGCGAAGGCGCGGTACACTCAGCTCGCTCGCTCCCTGAAAACCTACGGCATCACCTTCTTCCTGGTCAAGGAGAAGGTCAAGGGCAAGAACAAGCTGGTTCCCCGCCTCCTCGGCATCACAAAGGAGTCTGTCGTCCGCGTCGACGAGAAAACCAAAGAGGTAATATCAGTGGTGATGTATGGCTGACCATCCTCCTCAAATTACCCTGCCTTTGAGCCCATATTAACTGCGTTTGTGGGACATTTGTTATTCCACATAATTTCTGATATTTTCTGGGGACAGGTCGGGTGGGTTGACTAGAGGGGGATGGGATCTCTTTTGTGCCATTATTCTCATACTTTGATTGTTTCCATGGATAGATCATGAAGTCGTGGCCGCTGACGACTGTGAGACGGTGGGCTGCGTCCCCTAACAGCTTCACCCTGGTGAGAACTCCTTATCTCCTCAAACTCGTAACATGCCCATTCTCCACGACGTCAAATGTCTGATATAAAGTCACAAATGGCCCTGTTGTGTCCAGGAAATGGACGTCTGTATACCAAGATACTCTTGTTGCGCCATTACAGGATTTCGGCGACTATTCGGACTCGTACTACTCAGTGCAGACACAGGAGGGGGAGCAGATATCTCAGCTCATCGCTGGGTACATCGACATCATCCTGAAAAAGGCAGGTGTCATCGGCACCCGACTGCATACACTCGGCCGCAAGAGGACGAGAGAAATGCTCCTTTCATGTCACATTTATGTGCCCCTGTGGTCCCACTCTCTCTGCCCACTTCTCTATGACAGCAATTATTTTATGATTCCAGAAAAAAGCCAAGGACCATTTTGGCATCGAGGGGGACGAGGAGTCGACGATGTATGAGCACAGTGTCTCCCCGGCAACGTGAGTACGGCTTCTGTCGCGCTGGGGCTGATGGGTGGGGGGTGGCAGTGGTAGAGGGGAGGGGTGTCAGGTATATAGTGATTGTCTGGTGACTGACAATACAGCAGGGGTAGAAGCTTCAGACACCTGAACCCTGTCGGTGTCCATGGTTACATCAGGGAGGGTCATGAGGAGGGGGAGGGGTGAAGGGTTGGTGTGGGGATTGTCTCCGGCCTGTTGGCCTGGTGACCTGACCTCTCCAGACATTTTGGGGTTGTGATTGAGATTTATGCCGCCTGATTCCGTTGATTAGTGAACAGGTCGCTGCTGAAATAGAAAGCAGTGGGACACATGATTTACTGCCCTTGGACCGTTCTAACCCTGCTCCCCCACAACACCCCCCTTCCCCTTTCCTACACCCAACAGCCGACCCATCCCTGCCCTCATCCCACTTCACTCTTGTAAACCATTTGTCACCAGGCAATAAAAATTCTGACTACAATATTGTCACAAAACCCAGCTCTGTTCTCGGATAAATCCCATGCCCGTGGATATGAATGAATATGTCTGGATTCCACGTCCCTAATAAATTGCAGTTCTTTTATTATCTGCGACTTTTATTTCCCATGTAGCCTCCCTTGCCACTGCAGTTTATGCTCTATTGTTCCTGTTCAATGTCTGTTATTTTGTGTATTCATGAAGACAATGCCCATAGTAAGCTTACAAAACACAGCACATTGTGGAGAGTTATGTTACGTGTGCCGTCGGCTTTCTGTGGACGCTGGCTTCCTTGATGTCTCCACCGCTGGTCATCACAGACCACGGAAATATAGCCAGACCTGATATTGACAACATTGTGTGCTGATGACAAAAACAGGGAAGATTTCTAAATGGTGTCGTGTGGCCGTCAGTCAAGTGCCCTCAGGCTATCTCTAGCGACAATGGTAGTCACATAGATTCACTCTCATAGTAATCAAATTGAGTGCATACTGAAATTCTGTGAGCTGTATTAACGAACAAGCTGATCCGCAAGCCAGAAATATGCGATATTGCTAAATTAAACTGAAGGTCATTGTAATAACATGGGTGTAGTATTCTATGTTCTTATTTCAGCAAACCATTTGCCCCACACCGTGTATAAACATGATTGTTAAACAATTGCTATGAGAGCAAACATACATGGTGAAGTAATATAATAGCCCGCTTTACCAATCTGTGAAAAGTACATTATATGAAATATAACATTATTGTAGTTTCTCTGTGATCTAATAATGGCCATATTTCATTGTGTTTATCAAGCCACATCAGTCAGCGAGTGGCAGGGATGGCACTGATTGTATTTGGCCTGCTGTAGCCGATGGTGTTATCTGCCATGACACTTTGTGCAGCCCAGCCATTGAATTATGTGAAAATCAATAATGCCAAGAACTCATTCTTTATCCAATTTTGCACTCGAGCTGTCTTGCCAAGTGAAGCTATGTGACTTTTGTGTGCCTCTGACACTTTGGACGAGTGGTTTTGGTGATCTCCCATCGATAAACCTTGCTGACGTGTTTTTGACATTCTATTCTCTGACATTGTGATGATAGACGTTTTGACGTAAGGTGTGCCGTTGACTTTGCAGGGCGACAATCATCAAACATGGGAAGTCGAAGGTGGATCATCCGAACATCGGCTCAGTGGCGTTGCCTGCAGTGATGCGAGCGGGCGACAGCGGTCAGCCAGTGATCTCCGAGGGCCGCATACAAAAGGCACAGTCCCCCGGCGTGTCGCTAAGCGCCCACAACGTGCATGTTCCACAGTCTGTGAGTGTCCACCCCGCATGGCTACCCTTCCCCCTCACCCCTCGACAGAACTCTACCTCAGTATCCTGTCTCAGGACAGTAATCCAAGCAGTGTAATGGTGGCACCTGCCCTCCGGTAATATAGACGAGCTCACTGCTCATGTAATGTACCTTACGGCCATCCATCTTCACGTAATGCTCTCTCTCTCTCTATCTACAGTAACAGAAAAAACTTTCATCTTGAAAAGAAAATCAGTGTTTATTGTCAACTAAGTGATTGATCATGACGCAATAGATTTAATTTTGTCGCTGTATCTAACTGTATATTGCATATAAAGTTGATTTAGTTGACTGGAATCACCATTTGAAGTGATTTGTTGGTTTCAAGCATCGTGCTAACCGACGAGTCATGTGGGACATGGACCGACATGTTAGTTTGATTCAACATTTCTTCTTTATATATTCAAGATATCCATTTATCTCGTTCATATTTTAGTGCAGTGGTGTCCAGTATCACATATATTCCATATTTAATGTTCGAAGTGGCATAGCTATGAGCTCAGAACTTTCCCCAAGTTTTTGTTTTTGCTGTGGTGTTTTATTGTTTTACACTGGTTTACACGATTGTTTACATAATTCTACTTACTCCCAATCATGTTAGTTATTTTTTATGTCCCGCTTCCATGCTATGTGTACACGTAGAAGTTTAGTAGCCTTATACTCAAGCTAGCGCGATGTGTGAGCAGCTGTATATGTACGTAATGTGAGCTAATGTGATGTAGCGGTGCCTCTTGCTGCTTGAGTTACGATGCGCTGAGTGGCCGCGTATACAGGACTCATAACTCCACCGGTCCCTGCCCCTCACTGACCCGCATGTGACTGGCCGTAATAAAGTAGACATGCTTTTACAATGGTCTCGACGTGTTTGTGTCGTTAATATTTAACTCCATGGCATTTCCCTGCAGTCACCTTTTGGTGGCTTCCAAAATAGGTTTTATAAAATGTTGCTGTGTTGTGCACTTTCGTGAGTCACTCCTGTCAGTGAGTTTTGTCACAGGCTACTAGTACATGTATTCCATGTCTTTTTACATGTTTTATGCATATTTTGATGTGAAAATGTTGGAAAACTTCCGAGGGAACATGCTATTCAAACACATTTAGTGGAACGGTGTAATAACCTGGCATCATCATGACATTAAATATGTTGGATAGAACATGTTGTACACGTGTTAATAGTTACTTCTGACAAAATAACTTGATTTAACCTTCTTTCTTAGTAAAAACGTTTTCTTAGCTATTAGACTTCAGCTGACCGCACATCAGCCTGGATTTTATGACTCTTGATAAATTTATAATAGGATAAGGAATCATGTGCAAACTGAACAACAGTCATGAATCAAATCATGCAAATGAAGAAATGAAATAGTGCACCTATTTTCCCTTGAGCCCTTTGTTTGAGCTGTGTTTACGCGTCTTACAGCAGGGACAGAATGCACAGATGCACGGACTCGGCCAGGCACAGCGCGCTCTGCTGGGAACGATCAGCGATGGTCTGTCAGCAGTCGATGGCGCCCAGGGCCAGCTTGACAAGAAGACAGACCTGCCGCCTCTTGGCTCGGACCCTGTGAGTCACTCGTGGACAGTAATGTTGAATGGGGAGCAGGAAGTGGGGGGGGGGGGGGGGGGGGTGGGGGTGGACAAGGGATTCCATGGTGGGATAGAATGTGCTGTGCTGCATTATGCAATATTCAGATTCCATCATACAAACATGGGTTTTGAAATTACAAGGGCGTTGGTGTTCCTGGATATCGGGTGCTTCAGATTCAATACTCTGGATTAAATCTCGATGACAAATTTCAGGGGAAAAACTATTTTTATGGTGTTGCTTTGTTAATGCATTGCAAGGAACTGGTAATCTCCATTAAACCTGCTCCCTTGTGTTGCTATACAGTGGATCCTGTGCTTTAAGACCACCCAGGGGACCCCCAAAAGGTGGTCTTAAATGACAGGTGATCTCTCATGACAGGTTCATTTACATGTTAAAAGGCCACTTGGGACCAAGTTGAACGGTCTTAAAACACAGGGTGGTCTCTTAAACCAGGTGGTCTTTAACACTGGATCTACTGTATATCAATTGTGTACATTTTCTGGACCTGCAATATTGACAGCATCCTTGCTACATATTGTCACATAGATATACCCATACCATAGGTAGTATTTTAGAGGTGAATATAGCAATAAATGGAAAAATTGCAATTTAATATTTGGAGCTTTCTACCCTGTATCAGGCTTCACAGCAGTGGAAGGAGAATGCACGGGATATTTCCAAACAGAATGTCAGCTCGCAGCTGTCCGCGATGAATGCCGCCACGGCGCAGGTTGTCACATTGACTGGTCCGGACGAGACCGACTACCCAGCCGTCGGGGCTGCCGTACAGACCATGTAAGAAGATTTCCTCATGTGACCTTTGAATTGAATTGATGAAATTAAACCTAATGCGATTGATCATTTGAAATATGTAAATGGGAAACTTCCAAAAAAAATCCCTCCCAAAAATGTTTTTAAAATAAGTTGATAAAAATCATGTGTTCGACAGATCGTCCAATATTGGCGAGTTTTCGAAGGATGTCAAGCTGTTAGCAGCTCTTGAAGAGGAGGAACCAGATGGGGACAAACTTCTGGAGGCGGCACGCAGACTGGCCGGGGCGTTCTCGGAGATGTTACAGGCTGCCCAGCCTGACTCACAGGAGGTGAGTGACCATGGTTACTGCAGGAGGTCATTCAGAATATGTTGTAGTACATGTACATCATGAAGTGATATGCCTAATATTGTTCTTTGTACTGCCTGCAGCCCCGTCAGAATCTCCTGAACGCTGCCAGCAGGATCGGAGAGGCCAGTCATGACATCATGCGACGAGTCGACGAGAGCGAACTTGACTACTCTTTTGAAGTAAGAAACATCATGCAAAATTTTTTTTATTTATATACACTTTTCTATATGTCACTGGTTTCGAGCTGTGAATAATCCACATGATTTCAAGATGATTTACAGCTGAGATATTTGTAAAAGCTACAAAAGTCTGGTATGTCCACAGGATCTGCTTCTGTCACTGGCGAAGGCTGTGGCTAATGCCACGGCGACCTTGGTGCTGAAGGCAAAGAGTGTTGCTGGCAAGTGTGACAGTCAGGACGACCAGAACAAGGTCATCGGCACTGCGACCCAGTGTGCTCTTGCCACGTCACAGCTTGTCGCCTGCACAAAGGTACATAAGTCACCTGTTTTCCTAGATGTCTGAGTAGGGTAATGGTGTCCAAATAGCAACAGATTGTTTTCATTGTTCTACATTTGCTGGGCTGTAGAACAAACAGTTCCCAGGTTCGAATCTCGGCCCGATTTAGCCTATGCTGTGCATAAAAGTGACCTAGAACACCGTTCATTCCATTGTTCTACAGGTTGTGGCACCGACCATACAGAACCCAGCCTGTCAGGAGCAACTCATCGAAGCCGCTAAAATTGTCGCCAAAAATGTGGACAATGTTGTGGATAACGCTCAGGTATAAAACGACAGAAAAAGGAAGTGTTGTATCATCATGAGGCATTCAGATGAGTTGGATTTGTTTATATATATATATGTATATTTTTGTATTATGTGCCTTTCTCTGCGTAGGGTGTCTGTAAGGATGAGAAGAATCTCTCGGATCTTGGGGCTGCGGCCACAGAGGTGACAAAAGCTCTGAATGACCTGCTGAACCACATCAAACAGGGCGCCACACCTGGCAAGGAGGTCAGTCATGGAAGGGTTTTACATACTCTATGTCCAGTTATACTGTTCTGCCTTCTTCCCATGATTGCAGTTCCTTCTTGGGGTATAATTACTTAACCCTCAAGTATTGTAGAGGTTTCAAAACATATAGCAGTCTGATGACGAGTTCCCTGTTTTCCCTGCAGGTGGCAGAGGTGGACGTGATTCTGACGGCGACGGACCGTCTGTTTGGCAGTATGGGTGACACTCCTGAGATGGTCAAACAGGCGCGCGTGCTGGCCCAGGCGACGTCACAGCTTGTCAACGCTCTCAAGCTGGACGCCGAGAGCCACGAGGACTCCGAGCAGCAGAAGAAACTGTTAGCCGCCGCTCGCGTTCTCGCAGATGCCACCGCACGCATGGTCGAGGCCGCCAAAGTGAGAATGGTTCAACTCACCAGAGGCATTTAATGTGACAGTTCAGTTATCATGGTTATGAAAATCATAATGGTTTATATCATGGAAAGTAATGGTCAATGCATGAGGAAATAAAAAATCTCGCAGGGATTTGTTCTGCCAGTCGCACAAATTACCTGAACCGTCTGCGATTTGCTTGAGCATGATCTCATGTTTGTTACCATTGTGCCTTCCCAGGGCTGCGCCAGTAAGCCGTCTGACAAGGACCAGCAGCAGGCCTTGAGACGAGCTGCTGAGGATCTACGGTCAGCCACCAATGCCGCCGCGACCAACGCTCTCAAGCAGCAGATCATGAAAAGACTTGAGGTCAGATATTGTCCTGACATATAATTATCTTGTATCATGTTCATTTATGTCAAAATTTCATGTTGGTAAAGTTATTGGAATGCTTTGTGTTGACTCATTCCAAAAATCACCAAATTAGTACTGTTGATTGTTTGACAGACTGCTGCAAAGAATGCTGCGTCGGCTGCCACACAGCTGATCAATGCCTCAGGCGGGGCAGGAAAATCCAACAGTAATCAAGCTGTCCAGCAGCAACTTCTTACTCAGTGCAAGGTCCGTCCTCAGATCAGATCTGTACAATATTATCTGTACTTACTGAAGTCCCACAGGCACTAAGTGCATTGATGGTGTGTATTTACCAGGTGGTGGCTGACGACTACATTCCCAAGCTGGTGCAAGGCCTCAAGTCCAGCCTGAGGAACCCAGACAGTGCCGCAGCTCAGCTCGCACTCATTGCCTCAGCCCAGGAAATGCTAAATGTAAGTACATAACCAGGTGTTCAAGAATTTGTAAATCCCTTCACTGACAAAAGATGTGAAGGGGTAGTAAACCTGTTGGGTAGCCTTTTGTAGATTTGCCCATAGAATCAAAGTTTTCAACATATTTTCATTGATCACTACCTGTTTTACTCGCTGACAGCCGGGAGGTAAGCTAGCAGCAGCGGCTAAGGCTGCGGTCCCGACCGTTGGTGACCAGTCAGCCTCTATCAGCCTGACCAACGCGGCCAAGAATATGGGCGCGGCCCTGTCTGAGCTACGGGCTGCCACGTCCAAGGCGCAGGAGGCATGCGGCACTCTCGAGATAGATGGCGCGCTTGACCAGGTCCGACATCTCGTTGACGAGCTGGAGCAGATCAAACACACCGCCGCCAACAACCAGCTCATGCCACTTCCAGGCGAAACGGTAATTGACCTACATGTATAGCAATGAGTGTGGTCTGGTGAGTTAGTACTGCTTTAAGAGTTGTGAAACAAACGCTGAGAGCTGACTTGGTTTGTGTGCATTAAGTTACATTAAAACTTTTTTCCATAATCATCTTTGTTTTATGTTTATTTCAGGCTAACAGCTCTGCTGGACGACTCGGGACCACGCACAAGGCGGTTGGCTCCAGTATGGCACAGCTCCTCACCGCAGCTTCACAGGTGGATATCACACTCTTCATACATGTATAGTGATAAGTTATTAACCCAATAAATCTTTACAATGAGCACTGGTATTGTGATATGCTCGAATCCATTGCATTGTGTAATTATAATGATTATGTATTATATTTTCTTCAGGGCAATGACAACTACACTGGTATTGCTGCTCGTAACACAGCCAATGAACTCAAGGTCCTGACCGGTGCTGTACGAGGCGTTGCTGCGACGACCAAGGACAAGAATCTCCAGGACGCGATCCTCGCCTGTGCCCTGGACGTCATGGACAAGTCTTGTAACCTGATCGAGGAGGCCAAGAAAGCTGTCAATAACCCACAGAATCCAGACACTCAGCCCCGGCTCGCTCAGGTCAGGGTCGTCTCAGAATGGCGTCCCATTGAGTTATCTTGTTCACTATAAAATGAATTTGGCAACAATGGTCATGACTTGCCACTCTGTATCGTTTCGTCTCACTGTAGGTGGCCAAGGCAGTGTCGCAAGCCCTCAACAACTGTGTCAACTGTCTACCTGGCTTGCGAGAGGTAGACCAAGCCGTCCGCAAGATTACAACACTCAGCATGAGACTGGCAAATGTCGAAAATGTAAGCAGACCGTCAAATGGAGCTATGAAAATGTTAACCTATTAAAAACTTCAACGATGGAGCAAGTTGCTTGTGAAATATACTCATCCAAATTTCGCACAAAATGACATGTTCAATGTCACATAATATTTATTGAGGTACTTCTTGCCCTTGTAGCTTCCTGCATCAGATCGTAGCTTCCAGCAGGTCCAGATGACATTGAACAATCGTGCGGTGACCCTGAACCAGGCCGCGGGTGATGTTGTGGAGGCTTCCAAGGGTAATCCACAGCAGGTCGCAGCCTCGTCAAACCGCTTCAGCCAGGCCTACGAGGATTTCATCGGGGGCGGCCTTGAGATGGCCGGATCTACGAAGGACTCAGACTCTCGCACTCAGATTGTCGGTGGGCTCCGCAGTGTCTCCATGACTTCCAGCAAGTTGCTCCTGGCAACCAAGTCACTTCTCGCTGACCCTAATGCTCCAAATGCCAAAAACCAGCTCACACAGGCGGCCAGGTACAGTGTTCAGTCAAGGTGTCCATCCTGGGGGCATCCGGTGTTTGCATTTCATGAGAAAAGGTTCAAAGTTTGACAGAATGTCTAACACACATTGTCTCTCATGTATTACAGAGCAGTGACAGACAGCATTAATCACCTGATCGATGTGTGTACAACCTCAGCGCCAGGGCAGAAAGAATGTGATATGGCCCTCCGACAAATTCAGGTCAGTCGGCACAAAAGTCTGGTCACAACTTCTGCATACATGTAGTAAAACAGCAGAATTAAATATTCTGTATTTAACTAAAATCATATTATGACTTCTTTACAGAGCATGCGCCCTCTGTTGGACAACCCGAGCGAGCCAATCAGTGATGTGGCATATTTCGAGTGCTTGGAAGGAGTTGTCATGAAGTCAAAGGTGTGGAAATGATGCCATTGTATTATATTTTCTGAAAACAAGGCAGAAATGTGACAATATGCACAGGTCTTCACTTATGTGCACCTAAACTATTGCAATCTTCCTACAGGCTCTGGCTGACGCTATGACTGGAATCAGCAATTCAGCGAAGCACGGAGAACTTGAAAACTTCTGTCATTCCGTGCGAAACTTTGCCAACTCAGTTTGTGGTCTTACAGAGAACTCGGCACAGGTAGGATTTGAAGACACCATAAGAAAAAGTTTTGCATCATAAATCAGTGGTAGTGTTCTCTTTCTGACTACTTCATAACTTATTCGTCAAATTTGATTCCGTATTATAACAAGGGCATCCTGAACATCATTAAGAAATGCATAACTATGCTCAATAACTCAATGATCTATACTCTGTCTTGGCAGTCCGCTTACCTGGTGGGTATTGCTGACGAAAGCAGTCAGCCCGGTCGCCCTGGTCTTGTTGACCAATCACAGTTCGCGAGAGCTAACCAGGCCGTACAGATGGCGTGCCAGAGTCTGACTGACCCATCCAGCTCTCAACAACAGGTCAGTTCCCTACAGACCATAAGCTGGCAGCGATCGATAAGCCTGACGCTTCTTTTTGCAGCTTGTTGATAACTAGTGAATAGATAGCTATTCATAGCATAGCTAGTTCTTTGGCTGGAGTGAAGTGGCTGCTTGCTACTAATAGATGTTTTTCAGGCCTTCTCACAAACAGAAACATCCGCCTTTCTCATACAGTCATGATTTAGAGGATCTTCTGAATAACTATCTCTGATTCATTCGAATCATATTTGAATATTCATGAAAAGAAATTTGTGGCCCTTCAATACTGTCAATAGCATGGCATGTAATAATTTCAGTACTAACAATGAAATGAAGGCATATATCTGAGTAAGAATGGAATATATTCTGTGTTCTCTTTTGTTTAACTAATATTTGTGTGACCATTTGTGTGATTGTGTGATCGAGCCCAAATGAAATGATGTTAGCTTTGAATGTAACTTCAGAACTTAGCAGAGATGTCTGACTCTGTAGGTAACCATGGTAACATAGAGTAATTTTCTGATCTAGATAGTTTTATTAATGCTTCGTCTTATCTGTGCATTCCTCAAGGAAGTTTTTGTAGACTACACATAATATTCTCTATGATATTAAATATTCTGGAAAACAAATTTCTCAGCATGGATGTATGCCGACTAGCATGTGTTTTCACAACATCTTTATACTGGATGTTGTGAGTTTCTCATGAGGAATGTACTACTGGTAGTTAATACTGAACTGAATAAACATGCAGGGGTGTCTGTTCAACCCCCGAACATGCAAGCCGTGATAAATCGTTACCCTAATTTTCCCTTGTTATCCCTGTATGCACAGACTGTGACAGTGTGGTTGCATGTCAGGACAGACACCCCTCCATTGTTACTGTTGTGCATTTTTGACATGCTCTCTGTACTGACATGCGTTTTCTTGCTTTCTGTCGCTGCGTTTTGCCAGGATTTGCGCTCAACGGTAAGCTCGTTGACTGAGATTCAATGTTTCATCTCACATCAAACTTGAACATTTTGAGCACCCTTTATCTATGTAAATGTATCATCACAATCATAGTCCTGTCACATTCTACATTTCCAGTGTGTATAATCTGCAAAACATGTATACGTGTATGATTTTTCCATGCCTGTATTACCATATCTGAGTATATGTCATGTACAGAGAAGTAAAAGGTTCAGAGACTCGTGGCATTTGTTCATATATTTGCATGAGGATTTCACCTTCCAATCAGAGCAATGAAAAATGCCAAATCCATTGTAAGGAATCATTGTAGTCTTCACAGTATTTATCGTGTATTATCCACTCATAAAATCGAAAAACCTACGATCATAAACATCAATCACCAACGTAACCATGATAATGATTTGACATCAGATGGTGCATGTGATATACTTTTCATCTCTCTTTTCCATCATTTTCTTTGAAGAAATTTATCATTTCATAATCATTCCAATAAGCATCTTCCAAATGTTCTTGATATGTTACATATCAGTGTTTGTGTGAAATTTTGCTGGTTGTCGTGTCTTCTATCTTGCTTTGTTGTATCCTTTGCCGGAAAACATTTTAATAGTTATGAAACACAGCTATACTGATTCTTTATCATAGATAAGACAGTAGGTAAATATATATTTTAGGTGCTGAATGCAGCCACGATTATTGCCAAGCAGACTTCAGCATTGTGCAACTCATGTAGAATGGCCTCATCTAAGACCACCAATGCAGTTGCCAAGCGCCATTTCGTCCAATCAGCAAAAGACGTAGCAAATAATACTGCATCTTTGGTCAGAGCCATCAAGGTTAGTAGCCACTGTTCTTAAAATCCTTTTCGGGGCCTGCGAAATGTAAATCACACTGTTTGTGACTGAGTACAAGCTGGAAGTCACGTCGAGTCACTGACTAGATGTTTTGTGTGTTGATAGGCACTGGATGGAGACTTCTCTGATGAGAACCGTCGGAAATGTGCCGAGGCCGCCAAGCCCCTCCTCCAGTCTGTCGACCAGCTCACCACATACGCATCCTCACCAGAATTCACCAGCGTGCCTGCCAAAATCAGTCCAAAGGTAACTGGCCACAGTCGAGGGCTTTGACATGTTAATTAAACCGCTAGTGAGACCTCCCCATATCACATGATAATGATATGATAATGTCGGACATTACGATCCAATGCCTATCGTCATTTGGAAATCCCAAGGACTAAATGTAAAACATTCGGTGACAGAGCGTTCTCTGTATCTGGACCCCAACTATGGAATAATATCCCATTAGATCTTCAGAACAGTGCGACACTTGAACAATTCAAAACTAAATTGAAAACTTGGATGTTTACGAAATTTTGATCTCAATATAACGGTGCATCATATAACATGTGTATTTATCATATATCATAATATGTATATAACTTCCATGTTCAGCGCATTAGATAACATTATTAACAAAGTTTATAGTGCGCTATAGTAAATAAATAATTCTAATTCTAATTCTAATATCCCCTACACTCGATAATGTCATGATGTGTCTGCTTGCAGGCGTTGATAGCCCAGGGCCCGATACTGAAAGCTGGACAGGGCTTGATTGATGGAGCTTGTAACATGATCCAGGCGGCCAAACAGCTGGCTGTCAACCCTAAGGACCCTCCGACGTACCAGCAGTACTCCACTCATTCACACAGCGTATCAGAGTCCATCAAACAGCTCGTTACCTCCATACGGTAAAGTCTTAGAATTTGTCTGGTTCACTGTCAGGGCAAATGATTTTGTGGGGTTTGATGGCTTCGGTTTCCTCATCATACTTTTCTCGTGGTATTTTGTACTTTGAGCTAACATGGTGATGATAGTATTGTGAATGTGTCAGATTCAGTATGACACAAAAAACAATGGGTCCTTTGTGTGTTCCACCAAACTCTATTGCTATATAATCTCTGCCCCTTAGGGACTGTGCCCCAGGTCAGAAGGAGTGTGAACACGCTATCGATCGCGTGAACCACTCAATCCATGACCTCGACAGTGCAGCACTGGCGGCCGTCAGCCAGAACCTGCCACCACAGAATGACAAAACCCTGCAGGGCTTCCACGACCAGGTCATCAACAGCACCAAGGAAATGCTTGACCTGACGAACGCCATTCGAGCCGCGGCTAAAGGCGAGCCAGAGAACCTCGGACATCTGGTGAGGGGGTCTGGGACGCACGTGTGGGGAGTCTAGTTCAAAACTGCGGGGATCACAGTCCCCATTGCTTGTAAAAAAAATTCTGCATAACCAAAATGAAAAGTGATTGATAGCCTGGCCTGGGATTTTGTAATTGTAGTTTGGTGAGACCTGCAAGTTGCTGATACCTTCCTTCATATCAAGAAAACCTTACCAGTGAACTCTGTCACCATTGGAGGCTTTTTCTTTTCCTTTTGCAGGTGACTTCATTGGCTAACTATCTGGAGCCAATGGCCCATGGTTGTATCGGCTGTGCCTCAAAGACGATGAACTCCCGTCAGCAGATGAATATCCTTGACCAGGCCAAAACGGCGGCTGAGGCAGCTGCACAACTGCTGATAACAGCCAAAGACGCAGGTGGCAACCCCAAGGTAGTCATCACCGAATCATAGAACCTGCATGCTCATTGTGATCTGTGCAATCATGAAAACTCTACATATTCTGATACGAAGTGTCACGATATCATGTTTGTGTCAATCCAGGGCCCGCAGATGGTACAGAACTTGGAGGAGGCGGCTGACGGGATGACTGAGATGCTCCAGGAGCTACTACAGATGATGGAAGAGGCGGCGTCACAGTCTGGACATGTCACTGGCATGATCGACAACATCTCCAAGTGTATTTCCAAGGTTAGGCAGAATCGAGGCATTCCATGTTACGAGTTAAAATTATGTTTCGTTATTGTCATTACGTGCATGCGTTTTACTATTACATTTCGACAGTCAGCTGAGATGGTTCCTCTGGACGAAAGTTTGTCATACGTCGACTATCAGACAAATATGGTCAAACTGGCAAGGGAAATCGCACGAACTGCTCACGACATGGTTCGTAATCGAACATCTAAAGCAATGTTGAAAATGCCTGTTGTTTACCCTTGTCTGTGTCAACACCTCGTATGTCTGAGAACAATATGTATGATACCCGCTTGTAGAATGTGAAGTCTGGTACAAACGTTTCTGACCTGGGAGCGCTGGCCAATCAGCTGACTCGAGCGTACGCACAGCTGTCGATGGATTCACGGGGAGCTGTGGCTCTCAGTGCCAACTCAGAGGTGAGTCAGGGCAGCCGCCAGATCAGGACAGATAAATGGTGTTCGGCCTAAAGGTTGACTGTGAAATATTTACCACAATCTCTACTATATCGTACTGTCAGTTTGTCATTGACTGTTGTCGATTTATCTCTCTCACAGATAGGTAACAGGATCCGGATGGCTGTGCAGGAGCTAGGCACCAGCTGCATAGACCTGGTCAAAGACGCTGGAAACTTGCAAGCCAACCCCACCGGAGCATACACGAAACGCGATCTTCAACAGCATGCCAAGAAAGTCACAGAGAGGGTGAGTCTCACTCAGAGGCATGGCAGATCACAGATTGTATAGGCAAAGGGCACAATAAAATCATGATGAATGATCATTTCCTGGTTTATTTTGTGGAAACATTTCAGTGTGAACCATGAGATTACCAAATGCAGACTCAGCAACCAAATTTGAGCTTCTCCTGCGTAATATTTCTGACCAGTTGTGAAAAATTGGCGAAGATACATCAAGTTGTATATCCAGCTCATCTATTCAACAGGTGACCAACGTTCTGGCAGCTCTCCAAGCCGGCTCACGTGGAACTCAAGCTTGCATCAATGCAGCCAGCACTGTGAGCGGAATCATCGGTGATCTGGACACAACGATCATGTTTGCGACAGCAGGCACACTCAATCCCGAGGGACAGGAGTCCTTCGCCGACCACAGGGAGAGTATTTTGAAGACTGCGAAGGCCCTCGTCGAGGACACGAAGACTCTTGTGTCGGGAGCCGCTTCCAACCAGGAGCAGCTTGCCTCGGCGGCCCAGAGTGCAGTCATGAGAATCACCAGACTCGCTGACTGCGTCAAAATGGGGGCCGCCTCACTCGGCAGCGAGCAACCAGAGGCCCAGGTGTGTTGGAGGACGGGAGCTGAATGTTATTACATGTTGATAAAAGATTTTATCTCAAATTGAATTTGTCTTGTTAGATTGTGAATGTATTGCCCTTTACTTCTGAATATAACTGTATAACTGATTTGGGTGGGGTGTCTATGTCCCACTAGGTGTTACTGATCAATGCAGTCAAGGACGTAGCCTCGGCTCTAGGTGACCTGATCAGTGCCACCAAAAACGCCTCTGGCAAGGCCGCCCATGACCCCACCATGGGCACCCTGAAGGACTCGGCTAAGGTTGGTCTCTTCAACACACCGTCTCGCACTGGCAATAGCTACACTCCGGCAAGCGTATGTGGGCTTTGGGCCTTCTACTTTTGGCATGTCGTTTGACTTGGTGTTGTTCAGAGACCTTGACAAGAAACATGGGATGCTATGCCTTCGAGGAAGAAAATTTATAAATGTCGTACCGAATTAGTTTTCTCTTGTACATATTGGATCAAGTTCCAGATTTCATGGCTGGTTGCAATGTTTGTTTCTTGTCATAAAAATACCACTGTTCAGCTTATTCGTTTTCGTTGATCTTGCCCCGAGGTTTTGTGCCGGGACTTGGGCACAGCCTGAACACCTTAAGCTTGCTGGTCGCAGCATAGCCAATCAGAAGCCCCAGAGCTCACTCAGTTGCACAGTCGTAGAACAGTCACAGCATGAAGGCAATCTAGTCTAGTCAGCATGATTGCACAAATATCAACTGGAGTAACAATTTGTAAACAGTCTATGATGATGATATGATTTCAAAAGTTTTCCAATTAAGTGTAGAATAAATTTTTATGCAAATATTTTTCAGACAATAATCTAATATGGTGATCTTACAGTACTAATTATGATCAAAGGTACATAACATACTTTCATTAGGAAGTCAACACTCTTTCTGTGTGGTTCTGTTGTTTTGTGGTTGTGTTCAACAATGTCATCCACTGCACTAACATTAAATCTCTTTGCAATATTCTACATTGTACTAAATTTTGTCAAAAACAATCAGTAATTATAATGTTTCTGACTTTTCTGGTCAAACATGTGTTAAAACTTCCTGTTCGAGAACATGATATTGTGGCTTTCTCATTTGGCTTCCTTGATATTAATTGAAGAATGTGGTGTTGTATTTTGCTACAATTCTAACTGGGCTAATGCCATAAGTAATGTCTAAAGATTCTGCATGTAGCTTATGTGTGTAAAGAGGTTGTGGCAAACTTTTGAAAATGATCTTGACTAACTTCCCACTCGAATTGTGTCTAAAAAAGCGAGAATAACCAAGCATTAGTTCTGTATTTCACTTTGTTGTGTCGCTATTTAGGTCATGGTAACAAATGTCACCTCACTGCTAAAAACCGTCAAGACCGTGGAGGATGAGGCTGCGAGAGGTACACGGGCCTTGGAATCATCCATCGAGGCTATCGGACAGGAACTTCGAGTAAGTGTTCACTGACATCAATAACATTGGTGCATACGCCATCCTGCTAACGCTTGTGTCTATACCAAGGTAACACTATTATTATACTGACTCAGAACTACGTGTCGACTGAGCGTGTCGAGAAGACTTACACCCCCGAGGAGCTGATCCGTCATACCAAGCCTATCACCATAGCGACCGGGAAGGCTGTGGCTGCCGGTAACTCTGGGCGACAAGAGGATGTGATTGTGGCAGCCAACACAGGACGGAAGGCTGTCAGTGACCTGCTCCAAGCCTGCTTGGTCAGTGGACGAGTAGTGATCTACTGCAACAACCAGCTATCTAATATACCAAGTTTATGTTATGTACCAATACATGTATACCACCTTGCATAGTCACATGTATTGTACAAGTATCTGTAATGATCCAGGGTGCGTCTGTGACGGCAGAGACTCCAGACGTGCGACGTCGAGTTCACGACGTGGGTCGATACTGCTCCGAGGCCTTCCGTGACCTACTGGAACACGTCAACACGGTACGACCCTCAGAGGCGTGTTAGCTACGTGACTACTGAGTATCATGTATACTGTGATGGCCAGTGTTTCATATATTAAGGAATGTGATGGTTTGGTTTCAGGTGAACATCACACCAAGTATGGATAACAAGCAGAAGTTGGCATTCATGTCCAAAAAAGTGGCTTCTTGTGTCACGGAGATTGTGATGGCTGCTGAGGTTCTGAAAGGTTTGTGTCTTGTCCTGGACTTGTCTGTGGCTCAGATGTTATAATATTACCATAATAATGCCAAATGTATGTTGGATATGTCTTGATGTATAAGAAATATTGTGTTCATTTACGATATTTCAAGTTCCCGACACAAAAAGCATGAAACATGATGTTACTTTGTGAATGTGTATTTGTAAGTTCATTCATGAGCATGGACTCTCATATATGAACTTGACAGTGGTGTGCTGTGTGAATGAATATAAAGACAAGATGTGCGTGATCATAAAATGCTGGATGGCAGAATGTGTCTTGTTCTTTGCTGATTTTTCCTATGAAATAAGCAGTGGACACCAGTGTTTGTATGTTGAAAAAGTGTGGCTTATTTGTATCACCTCCATATACATATAATATATATCTATGGCTGTTAGTTACAATTCATGTGATGTGCAATAATATCAGAGTATCAATTGTCTACTCCATTCATACTTCATAGCTACCGGTATATTGAAGTGTATTTATGCACATGTTATCCATGTGTATATGACTATGTGGTGCATTTTCTTCAAAAAAGAAAGAATGATACTTCATGAATAGCATAATTATATAACTGATGCATGTAATACTGACAATATCACCAATAATAACCTATGTAAATTTGTGAGTTATTCACAGCCCAAGTGACCAAACGACTAATGCCTGTCCATGTTTCTGATTTTCCCCTTGTACAGGAACAATGAGTGAAGGTAGTGCACCCTCACCTCCCAACAAACTCAAACGTAAACCTCACTAATACCACACTTCTCGGTGTTGTCTCGTCTCATGTTAGCGACCAGAACTTTTGTCAGTGTTGTCATTTTCTCAGAGATTTGCACAATTGGTTTGATTGAAGCAGTGCTAGCCATCAAAGACCTCGAGTCAGGGATTTTATGACATTCATTCATCATTTCCTTCAGTTCGTATCCGAGTTGAGATGGTTATTTTCAGTCAAATCAGTGACTCAATGTTATCATCATCATGTCACAATCAGTGCCGTAAAAAGCATAAACCTATACACATGGTTTCCTAGCAATATGTAAATGAAGAATTATTTTGACCTCTCAATAGTATTTTACAAATACTTATGCAAGAGGTATTAGTGAAAGATACAAACGACCAAATTCATCCCTTAATATTACTTAGTAGGAATGAAATTTGAAGTGTGTTATGTCTGGAGTTTTGGATGGAACCTTACCGTACCACCATCACATTCTGTGACTACTGCTCAGAAATGTTCCTCAACAAAGTTCGCTGTTGTGTGCAATTGAAAATTAGTTCACCCTCCCAAATCGTCTGGTTCTGGCCGTAGCTGAATCATCCTGCATGAATACATGTACATTGAAATTTTGGTAGCGGTACATGTAGACGCTGGATGTTGTGTGTGCTGTATATGACGGTTTTATTTAGTTTCTATGTCCTAGCTTTAATACTATGTGACTGTACATTTATCTGTGTTAACCTGTCTGTCTGTTGCTGCATGCTTCGTTCGCCTCTTCAGCTAGGATACAGGCGTTTTTGCTGTGCAAAATTTACGGCCTTTCTCCAGTGTTTGTGGTGTTCAGAATGCTCGCAACCATGGGATAAAATAACAACACCCTATCATGTTTATCAGTGTTGTTGTTTTATTTTCATGCTCAGATATTTTGCTTTGCTGAGCACTTCTGTATTTGCCATGAACAATATACCTTATAACTTTTTTGCACCTTTATGCATATTCATTATATTGATGACTCACCATTGTTTACTTCGAGAATTTGATGTGGATGAAAATTTCACTACTTGCCGTATTAATGTGTTTAATACAATGCACTTTGACATGTTTTATGACCACATCCAGTAAACTTAATGTGGAATTCACGATGATATCGTAGAACAGCATGTAAACTGTATCTAGTACAGAGCATGCTTCGTAACATGTACCAATCTCTTAACTCTATAATAAAACGTCCTTCAGGTACAGACTGGTGCGACCCGTCTGACCCCACCGTGATCGCGGAGAGTGAGCTGCTCAGTGCCGCTAACGCTATCGAAGCTGCGGCCAAGAAACTCATGCACCTCAAGCCTCGCGTGCAGCCCAAGGTCAGAGAATCCTTAAAGATAGCACCGGGCCTGATCCTACTCACACTCCTACAATATAGCTAGTGATACGGTGCTAGTTTGGGTAAAAATTAACTGTTCCCAGTGAAAACATTAGAATGTACCCATTGCTGAAGAAGTATCAGCTATAACCAACCCTCTGAGTACTGTATATCCCACTCTAATACCTCAGTCTACAGTAACATGCTTTCACAAGACACATGACCTTCAAACTACATCTGCAGCCGCCCCATGTGTAACAACACAATAACCACACCACAATAATCCCTTTCCTATAACCACTAACCTTTTTTTCTGTTAATAAACACCACCTTCTGCTTTAATAACAATCGAATGCTAATAAAGTACTGATCCTGTATTCTTACCACATCAAACTGTAGTTTGCATATATTATGCTAAACTGTAGCTACTGTAGCATTATTGCTTCTAAACAAACATCTATAATGATTGCCAGGATCACTCGCCACCCGCACTTACTTGCTAATCAGGCCCAATAACCCCACCCTCTTCCTCTCCAGCCCAAATAAAGCCTCCTGTCCCTATGGTGACTGGGTCTTGTAGAGACTGACTGTCCACAGATGATTTAGAGCTTGCTGTGATCAATGCTGCTGTCAGCCACGTCTGTCGTCTGTCTGCCTGTCCGCTGCTGCTTTTACACGTCCAGATATGTTTGATATATTTGGTGGTTATTGGTGAAGGTTCTACCAGATATCAAACATTTCGCGACGAGAAGAGCGCACTCTACTGTTGATTCACATTAACACCACTTCTGTCATCTGTGGTTGGCAACCAGCCAGGCAACCAGCAATGCCCCACCTCCACCCCTAACCCCGAAACCTCACACACTGATCCCTTCAAACAATACCAGTAGTTGTAGCTATGGTAGCCGAGTAACCTGTCGTGTCCAAGTCCTGTACGAACTAAAAACTTCCACCTTTGGGAGTTCTGTATATGTGCTGTGCTGGACGGTTTTCAGTGCACCCTCGTCATGTACTTGTCAGTGTGGTAAGTCACGGTGTCCTTGGTGTGTGACATCAAGCTGTGGTCAGAATCCATTTGTTAGTATGTGTAACATAAAATGCATTGAAAATTCACCATGCTATCAGAAATCATGAGTCTCTCCTAGGTTTCTGAGACATATATAAATCCATGTAAGCATGTAATATATAAATCATGTACGTGAAACCTGTAATAATCTGTCCTTGCAGCAAGTGAATGAGAACTTGAACTTCGAGGAGCAGATTTTGGAGGCGGCCAAATCAATAGCTGCGGCTACAGCAGCACTTGTGAAGGCAGCATCCGCAGCTCAGCGGGAACTGCTTGCTCAGGGCAGGGTGAGTCCAGTGTCTGATTGGTGTGTGTCTGTCACAGTCTCAGTTACTTGTATGTGTCGTTTGTCTCAGTTGTTCTCGAGTCGTGCATCTGAGTTGGTGTCTCAGTGTGTCTGAGTCTCTGCACATCCAAGGCTGTGGATTGTAGACTTTCGTTGCTGTTGGTTGTTGATATTACATACTCCGTGTTACAGATCGGCCAGTTCCAAGGTGACATCGAGGAGGACAGCCAGTGGTCACAGGGCCTCATCTCTGCTGTAAGTCTCCATATACATATGGTTCTTGTCTCACACAGATCATAACAATTATTCAATGAATATGTTACACATTAATTATGTTTGCTTCAATCTATACTGAATCAAGTTGTATCTATCACAGTGAAATCACCCTGAAATTGTGACATATCTTATCTTCCCCATTATGCAGGCTCGTCTGGTAGCAGCAGCAGTACAGAGCCTGTGCGAGGCAGCCAATGCAATGGTTCAAGGCCACGGCAGTGAGGAGAAACTTATCTCCTCGGCCAAACAAGTGGCCAGCTCCACTGCACAGCTGCTTGTAGCCTGCAAGGTCAAGGCTGATACAGAGTCTCCCGCCATGAGGAGGCTGCAGGTAAATATTCATACATCATGATAGGTACATTATGACATGTTGGTTCCATTTGTTGGCTGCATTATGACTGGTATGTTATGATTTCTCCCATGTCTCGGCTGCATTATGAATGGCACATTATGATCTGTCTCAGCTGCATTATGTATAGGATAATGCACAAGGACGAGGGTCTCTCGCCAATAGTGACCGAGTGCCCGAAGGGCACGAGGCCACTATTGGCGAGAGAACCGTGTCCGCGTGCATTATCTGACTTAGTGCAGGGGTTCCTATTCGCAGAAATAGTAACCTGCTGGTAACTCTGCTCAATAGTAACCTGTCAACAACAAAGGAAACGGCCCCAACCATGCACTAAGATTGGCACATTATGATCAATGTTTTAGGCGGCTGGAAATGCGGTGAAGCACGCGACCGAGGCACTGGTGAGAGCAGCTCAGCAAGTAAAGAACGGCTGGGAGGACGACGGCGGCGTGGTCATCAATGACAGAATGGTCGGCGGCATGGCCCAGGTACAGCAGTCAAGGCACCAGTCGCCTTGTCTGATACCGATGTCTGTCGTGACTGCAATTTGCCTATGTTTGAGTTTTGTGGTATTAGTACCAGTATTCAGTATTCAATTGCTTCCAACCAATCTGTGAATGGGAAATATATTCTTAGCACTTGAATTTGCTTTGAAGCATTTCTTTACAGTTAGAAAAAACAACATGTTGGGTAACTTCCACAGTACATGTACATCTATGACATCTGCTGACGGTGTTTTCTCGTGTTTCAGATCATCACAGCACAGGAAGAGATTCTGATCAAGGAGCGGGAGCTGGAGTCGGCGAGACGTAAGCTAGAAAACATCCGCAGAGCCAAGTACAAGGAGCGGTCTGGAGACGAGTCGTCCGGGACAGAGTTCTAGATCCTGATCGACCGCCCGCTCACCGTGCCAGAGCACAGCACGCAGCACTTGCAGATCACCGACTAGCATTTCATCGTCGTAGAATGTTCGTTATGGATTGATGGATATTTGTTTGGATTATTTTTTTGGTCTATATTTTTCTTGCGCCGGAGGTGTTTGGATACTTGTCGAGCAACATTCACTGCCATGACAATAGTCTTATGTAGACAGTGGAGGTCGCAATCCAGCTGACATTGTGCTGTCGACCACAAAATACGTCCCATTGTAACTATAGCGTAGATAAACTTGTATAGAAATGTTTGGATATTCTGTTAGAAATTACCTGTTCCTATAGTATCGACCTTGATTGTACACATTATGTGCACTCTAGCAATTTTTCCTTAGTTCCTCACTGATCCATAGATATTCAATGTGTAAGATATGTAGTTGATACCAACCACTCGAGTGTGGACTTAATAATTATCACAATTAACAGCACATGTACACATAATGTACCGGTAAATGTACACATATTGTACAAGTACATGTACAAATAATTCAGCATTGCATGTTGTGAATTGTAGTGGTTTTGTACCGAGATCACACGAAAGCAATCAGTTGTATTGTATTCACTCAAATGCTTAAAAATACACTTGTGCATTAAGCAATATTTATATGAATATATTATACATATGTTTAATATGATATAATCTTCCATTCTGAATGTATTTTATTTGCATGTCTTTCTGATTTGGTGTTTATATTAGTGGATGTGTGTAAACATAGTGTTCTAATGTCAATGTTTAACTCATGTACTGCTGAGTAACTCACTTTTTGTCAATGCCATTTCCACACCTGCCAAGTACTGTTTTGTGCACATTGAAACGTTCAACAGCAAACCAACGTGGCTTTTCAAGGGTGTGCCTTCAACTCGTCATACATCTTTGCATGGATCTGATAAGTCAGACACATAACACCACACACACCCAGCATTATTGCTTGCCAGATATCAGCAGCTACTTACAATATTCTGCTTTTTCGTTGTTGGATACACTTCCACTACACTCGCAATAACCTAGTCAGCTTGAAGAAAGGTTATACATTCTGCTTCAATGTACTTATGAATATATTGTGCCATAATCGCGGCATTTCTAAATAACAAATACCATATCAATAGTTGGAGAAGCCTTTCGAACTACTTTGTGCCGAACTGGCTCAACCGTGTACAAGATAATACCAACTGTTTTGATTATGTTAGTGTCTGTACATGTTCATTTTATGTTGTACGGAATTGTATGCATTTGATTCTCGTTGTTGAAGCTAATATATTTACTTTGTTCTGCAATAAATGGTGCTATTGACAAACAGAAAAATGTATATTGTTTTTGTCTGCAACACAGAATTTATCAAGGTACAAACTATTTGATCTCCTTAGAATTATTTAGGGCATTTCAGCACAAAATGTCGTCATGGTTTTCGGTTTCCGAATGATAACTTCACGCTGCCTTGATGTATCTTTGCCCCCTGATCTGAATTTTGCTTAGTCAGCATTTTGATTTCTCATGCTTCACATCAATATGCCCTTCTGTTAAAAATCCATGACAATACAGCTGATCAGTACTAAGGAGTTGATCCCTCATCTCGTGTCTATTGAAATTAGTTCACCAGATCATTCGGCATTCCCAGAAGTCAGTTGAAATTGAATCAGTTGATCAGTTGTGGAGACTAACAATCATAATTTAAAGGGTAGCAAAACTCCATCGAAATCCATGCAGTTCTATCAACAGGATTTAATGGGGCTGGGAGTAGGGAAAAACCTTGAGTATGGGTAGAATAAATATAGATGAATTGCACAACAAAATATTGTAGCCTTGAAACATGTCACAAATATGGAAAGCCGGTGTGACATGCGAGAATTGCCAAGAAATATTGCTCACCCAACAAAGTGAAACTTGCATATTTGGTTTTTTTTTCCATATTAAACCATTGTTTACCACAGAATAAGTCCTAGTTTATCGCTCCCAGGTCAGTTCTCACATGTCGTACCAGCTTTCCATATACAGATCAGATTGAGAGTTTATTGCTATGGAAATCCGGTCACGACATCAACAATACAAATCAACTTGACACACATTATCAAAGCGCTTCATAATTTGGAATTTGGTCATCTGAGTGGTCACTGCCAGGGTACATGTCGTTTTCAGAGGGATCTTATACATCCCTTCAAAACACTTCTGGGACTGCCATATAAGTGATATTCATGTCAGAGGCACACTGCCGAGTGTGAGGGCACTGAGAAGATCCCCCTACAATTACTGTAAAACTACTAATTTTGGCGGACGATTTATTTGGCGGATTTGGCGGTAGGGGCAAAACCGCCAAATTTACTAGATATATGTTAAGAAATATATGTGGTTTTGAAACCGCCAATTAAATCTCCGCCAAATAACGTGGGGCTCACAACCGCCAAATTTAATAGCCGCCAAAATTTGTCTTTTTACAGTACCGCCCATGTGGCCTGACGTGGGATTGAACCCACACGGCAATGGCTCTTGGTTCAAATTTGAACGTCTGAGCCCACCATATGTCAGACTGTCAGAGACAATGTCGTTCAGGGTCATGTCTACCCCAGTCGGACGTGTGTTACCCTCACTACAGTATTCATACACATTGTATATCGCATCTGTACAGATCAACTGTACTTGGTGAAAGCTCAATCAAGAGGCCTCTCGGCCTTGAACGCTCATATATGACTCCCCATTTGAAAAATCAATCTTCAAGCTGTTGTGGCAGTTCCCATTATGAAGTCCAAAAATTTTTCCAAAGGAGAAAAAAAACAATTTTTATTGGCTGGAAATGGCTGAAAACGAAGTGACTTGGTTTGGGACAAAAAAAATGTTTTTTTCACTGACCTGTCTAAAAAACAAAATGGCCGCCACATGGAGACCGGCAAATTCAAGGGCAACAAAACTTTTGCACAAAAAAGCCTAAAAATATATTAACAGCGAGGTATCTTTCAATTTTTCTATTTTCGTTGTTTTTTTTCAAAATGGTGAACGTTTTAGATGAAAAATAGCCAATTTTGGACTTTGACAGTATTTTTGCCTAAAAACTATCAGATCAGTTTTGAGAATTTGGTTTCAAAAGATTATCCTTATATACCTAGTGACATGTATAGTTTCAGAACAATTCGACTGAAAACTTCAAAGATAACAAAAAGTTGATGCTGACGGACGGACGATGGACAACTGGACAACACAGCCTCGTTAAAGCCCGCTATGCTGAATTCTGTCCCCACGAAACACTTGCAATAAGGATACAAAGTGACAAAAATCATTTTTAAAAAAAACATTTTTTAAAAACTTCTGATTTATTGATCAAGTCGAGACACAATGTGCTAATATTTGAACTTGAGATTTAATGCATCACAGCTTTGAAATATTCCTCCAGTACAGTTATATGCAGATGACATTATGACGGCTTTATACAACATTGGGTCTGAACATGATTTTTTGACACACATTCACTCCTTGATTAATTAATTGAAAGTGAAGTTTTACTGGAAAATTCAAATGTCAAATCTGTACACCACATGACAGGGCTTTGGGATATGGACGAAAAGTGTCCTGGTTTACAATATATTGTTATTTGGTGTGTGTATACATATATATATATATCTATGAATTGCATGTAACATGTTATTTAGTGACAAAAAAAGGAGAGAAGACAGCCTCTAAATTGTAAATAATGTATAAGAAATATAAAATTAGATTCTATACATATTTTATATTTATTTTATTCTTTACTACTGGCAATTGTATTTTACTCTCGCTTAAGTGTAGACCCTCTTCTGGCATTGCCTTAGTATCGATTGACGTGATAAACTTTCAGATTTATTTTTTTTCACATGTTCAACCCAGCGTTCTTCTGAGAAACTTTTACGCTTTACGAATATACACAGTAGACCCTCTATCAACGATTTCATATGATGACCAATTTCAGATTTTACACAAATTGAGACTGTTACAAAATTGATGACATCCCGAATCACTCTATCACAGCTTTGTATGAAACCATCGTGTCAACTTTGTGTATCGTGGTTGAAAACGAGCGAAGTCTAACTTCTTGTGAGTTGGCAATCAATGCGGGTCCTGACTCTCCCCACGCATCTGGAACATTTAACTCCTTGTCTGTGTACACCAGAATGTCAAAGGCACAAGCGCATTCTATCAGAGGCAGGAAGGTGACTGAAGCTGTGATTTGTCGGATGACCGACTGAATTTCTTTGTTGATTGCACTCGTCGACGTTTGTGTATTGGGAGCACTATTTTCCGTTTTTGTACATTCTACATCAAACTGCCAACGTTCCAACACTTCACTGTTCTCAATGCTTTTGATGACAAGCACAAGTTTCTGAATGGTCTTTTTCATGAGCCAGTCCTCCACCTGTCGAACCACGTCCTGCAAATATTTCTGTAGCTCGGGGTCTGTTGTCATCAAAACTGTCAGTCCATATTTTTGCACTCGATGGAAAGTTTCAGCAGGGTAAATTGCTCGCTGATAGAGGATACTGTTGATTCCGTAAAGGAAGAATTCAGACACTAGTTCTGTCGATCCCTTCAAAGATATCGAATTTTTGATAGCTTGCTGTGTCCCCGCCATTTTTTAAACTTGCAACGGAATATCCACAACGATGGCGAATTATGGGTTTGTTAGTAGCCATATTGCCGCTCTCTTCTTGAGCTCTTGGTATGAACCAAAGCGTGAAGCCTCCTGTCGGAAGTGAAAATATATTGGGAATATGTTGATAAAGATTTAGCTTTGGCCTATAAGGGGTGGTTTACACGATCAAAATACTTCAAACTTTCTACTTCAAACTCCTAAAACGTGAGTTTGAAATAGTTTGATGGTGGGTGTTTGACGATCAAAGTCGTCACGTCAAACTACTTCAAACTACGATCCATGATCTGGAAGCGAGCTTCAATAGTTTGACCGAGTTTGATCAAACTTTGTGGTGGAGTTTGAAGTATTTTGAAGTAGTTTGATCGTGTAAACCAGGCTTAACATAGTCTTATACCATACAATCCTAGATGCTGTCAGATTATGTGTGAAAATTGGACAATGAATAAAACAAAATAGAGTAAGAGATGTAGAGCTTAAAATCGTGATTACTCAAGTATTCCGCAGAAGAATTCTCCCCAGAATTCTATTGAAATCCAATTATTTAGCACAAAAATATCAGAAGATGTTATTATAGGCATATATGCCTACTTTATTGCATATGTTAACTCACTTTTTGAATAAATCGGACAATCAATTTCATAGATTTATACAAAAATCATCGCCCAGGGTTCCAACACGAGTTCAGACCCATCACTGCATGGCGACCAATCTCACGGGTTGCTACTTGTCGGAATTTGTTCGAATTCGTTTTATTGGATTGAGGCTTAATCTATACGGCGGTCTAGTTAATATATATGAATGCATACGACATGTTCTGCAGGCAGTTATATATGGTCATTTGAATTATTTAATTGCAATTATTGCCGGCCGCTTGTTTATTTATATACAAACTTAGATGAATGATATTGGCCATTCCATTTCCATTGAGGGGAAAATATAGGCCTGTTTTTAAAAACCAACATGCTTGCCGTAAGTATTGTCCATGTACTACTGTAGCCTGTAGGCCTACTTATTTTTTTTATGGATTTCGGGGAATTAAATTGATATTTTTTAACTCCACTGTAGGCCTACGTGTTTCAAAGAAGTCATTGGCTGCAATATGCTTTTCATTCGTATGTATCACAAATCTGATCCCAGATAACAAATGCTGATCCTGCAGAAAATGGTAGACCGGCCCACGGATCAGAATCATGCACATTTAGCCTATATTTGGAATCAGCGAAATCAGTCATCCATGTTGATATTTCTGATCCCAAATGTTGGTATCATAATCCTGATCATCCATACCATTTTCTGCATAATCAGGTTTGAGATATGTAATTAAATTTGTTACCCGGATTTGTTACCCGTACGAATGAAACGCAACCATTATAGCATATGATGTCTCTTTTGGCACACCGTCAAAGTACAGTCGCAAGTGTCATTTTGGAAGTCGCTTCATTTTCTAAAATTCCATTACCAAGGCTACGAGTGCCGATTGTCGTGTGAAAAAAAAATAACGTGTAAAATCAAAGAAATATACAGAATGCACTCCTGGTGATCTCTAAAAATACGAAGTATGTCTCGTTTATGTTTTTAGAAGCAATATATTCGATACCTGCTGTTGAAATTCTGCAACTTAGATTCGTAAACGACCGACCACTTGGACAAATTTTTGACAGTCTTAGCACTTTTGAAAACCTTCTATTATCGCCCAAGCGATTTCGAGTGCACTTGTGTTTTTCTCAATCTCAGCACAAGTCACCAATCCAGGCCAAGCCTTCAGGCGAGTTCTGGATTCAGTGACGAGTAGCCCTGAATATGACCTTTCACCTCTTCAAGGCTCTTGTTGACTGTTTTATTGACAATATTTATAGCTGCGGTACATATATTTCAGAATGTCCGTTCAACATGAAATGTTCTCAATTGAGTAAACCTGACTTGTTTTCCCGGTAAAATGGGCCTTCTCGTGATATAGGTCCCGATATCGGGGATCGGGATATTCACACCTGCGATGAGGCACTTATGAGTGTTGACCCTGGTAAGTGGTCGTGAAGTCATAAGTGGTGAGTTTCTTACTCGTATACGTGTTTCCAACTGACAAATCCCTCTGAAGACAGTCATACATTGTTGGTGTTGTGGGTTTTGATTGTTGGTCGTTTGTGCCATCGACATCTATGAAAAACGGTCAACTGTGAAAGTAAAATCATGCCATCACATCTGTCGTTTAGGAAGAGGATTATACGCTAAACGCCGACCACAATTTTTATATTGGCCTGTGTATAACCTCGTGAATTAGGTCCCACTTTGTAACGAAATATAAAGCTGCACCATGTACCTTTGGCCCTCTATATAACCTCATGAATTAGGTCCCGCTTTGTACGAAATAAAGCTTTAATTGTAAGGAAATAAAGATTGACGATGTACCTTTGTCTCTCTATATAACCTCGTGAATTAGGTCCCGCTTTGTCACGAAATAACGGTCCACCATGTATGTTTGTCTCTCTATATAACCTCGTGAATTAGGTCCCGCCCAATACAATATTATCCTTAATTGATACATTGTACAACATCGATGGATAAGTTTTCCTTTATTGTGTATTTTCATATGTATCATATGCAACCATTAAACTATCGATGACATGTCCTGTGTCTCTATTCATAACCTCCTCAAATAGGTCCCGACCAAATAAAGTGTGGTCGGTGTTTCTTTAATATTCAAACATTCAAACATGGCGTCTTCAATCATGGAAGACGGCGTGAACATCTGAAAATTGTCATAACTTGAAAGGTATTTGGCGTCACATTATGGTGTGATGTTCCAATATTGCAATGACATCGCCCAACGTATTCGATCACTTTACATAGGTGAAAATACCAAAATAGACGATGTTTCAAAGGTACCGTTTCCCCGCGGGACCTATATCATTATAGGTGCAACTTCCCCGTGGGACCTATATGACGATATGGCCGTAAAATGTTCATTTGGTGACTGTAGCCATACATATGACTATTTATTTGGTACCGTCATCCCTTCGGCAGTTGGGAAGAATCCCATTTGGTGGCATATATGCCGAAATGGGATATATGCCACCAAATGGGTATACTTCCTGTATACCCAAACGGGATATACCTGAGGGCTTCGTCCCATGTAGCTGGATCCAGATGCTTGGGAATGGAGGGGGTCTGGGATTTTATAGAAATAATTAATAAGAAAGGCCTGATATACTTTTTGGAGAGTTTGGTGTCTTTTCCATCTTCACAGCCCAGTTCATTTCAGTGGTGTGAAATGACAGTACTTTTGATGATAAACATGGATGTATAGGTTGAGAAAATTTTTGATACATAATACATATTTTGTTTTTGTTTGACTGACTACATCTAAACAGGTTTACACAGCAAAATATTCTTTATTCAGGAGAAATCTCATGTCCCAGCAATAAATTGGACAGACAGTGTGAAATTGAAATAAAATCACAAAGGGAAATGAATCAATTGCTTTATATCCATTAAATGAATGAATACCCAGGCCCCCTGAGTCCCTGAATGAGTATGACCACAAAACTGCCACCAAGCTCTCAGGTATATCCCATTTTGGTATACAGGAAGTATACCCATTTGGTGGCATATATCCCATTTGGGCATATATGGCACCAAATGGGATTCTTCCCAACTGTTCGGGCGGACCAAATATAGTCATAAAGGCTTTCGACCCTGAGTGTTTGTGACAGATATTGCGTCAGCTCTAGCATCTATAAAACACTTGATAACCGCACCTCAAGAAAGTCCATTCATTTCCAAGCAAAACGACACTTTCACTGTGTCGATCACTCAAAAGGATTGCCAACAATAAATTTATTTCCCCAACGCTATCAAATTCGAGTTTCCTGGCCGCCTCCTAGAAGCCGAAAATTCCATTCACCGTTACGTACAGCATCGAATTCACGATGACCAAACTCCATTTTGCTGTCTGCGCTTGTCCGGGAGCCATTTTTGTCATCGAAAACAGTGGTAAAATCGATGCTGTACGTAACGGTGAATGGCCATTTCCGCTTGCCAGACCTCAATTCTTATGACGCTGTAGAAATAAATTTATTGTTGGCAATCCGTTGGAGTGATCGACACAGTGATAGTGTCGTTTTACTCGGAAATGAATGGACTTTCTGGCAAAAAATCGAGGTATGTGTTGTCAAGTGTTTTGTAGATGCTGGAGCCGCCGCAATTTTAGTCGGAACAGTCAGGGTCGAAAGCCTTTATGACTATATTTGGTCCGCCCAAAGGGATGACAGTACCAAATAAATAATCATATGTTTGGCTAGGTGACTGGCCGTTGAGCTTTTTTTTGAAAGATTTCGTCGCAATTTCACCGAGTAACAAACACATTATATTGACAACCCATGTTGTTTCTCCTTCCAATTCGAAATATGGACAATTGACAGTGACTGATCACATGACCGACGATCACGTGACCGCATGTATCTTGGCGGCCATTGGTCCTGATGCAAACGAATTAGAGTATAGATATATTCATTATATCTGTGAGTTATAACAGTTATACAGTATTATCAGATGTTTCTCATCCAAAATTTGTCACCAGAAATCAAAGGCTGGATTTATGCACTTGACAGTTTATTCACACACAGTCACAGCAACTCAATGGAAGTGACAACCTTTGTCCGAGTAACAATATAAAATGGAGTGCACAAAGATTGCAAGAAAGTCACAATGCAAATTAGATCTAGTCAAACTTACCTTGCAACACAAATCATATCAAAATAGCCAGTGGAAATAGTGGAGGACATGCAAGAATAGATCACAGCCAATTTCCCAGATTGTCCATAAGAAGCTACATGTATCCCGTAGTATTTCTTGATTCCATATCTGTATCCGTATATCATATATATCAACCTCATATTTCTAGCCCAACTCGAGTTCCAGATTTTGTCGTTCTCAAATTTCCTTCAGTTATATGTTTGTCACACTGGTTATGAATTGAGATATCAGTGTTGTTGTTATATGTTTAATATGTGGCATATCTCGGCCAAATTTGTGACAGTTTCAGTTTTTCACACCAAAATATATGATGGGGCTACTGGATTGTAAGTCATTCTATAAATACCAGACGTACATCTTATGGGAAATAAGTCGTGTTGACAGGGTTACCTTAGTGGTCAGCACTGGTCAGCTCTAATCAATATCAATTGATATTGGTCATGTTTGAGTATCTCATGAATATTTGGAAATGACGGTGTGTTGCAGTGCATTATCTACATGTATATGCTGATAAACCTGACATACCACAAAAATTAAGGGTATTTGCATGGCTGATGCTGAAAGCAACATTTGGTTTGTTTTGCAGGTGGGACATTTGGATATGGCATTAGCAAATGCCGCCTATCACAATGCTGTTCTGGGGCAGGTGGACCCATGTGCAGAGCTAGGACCAGACATGAGCACCCTAGCCGAGCACCAGCAGGTTGGTGGACCAGAGGCCATGCCAGCACAGGACGACGAATCTTCTGTCATACAGATAAACATCAACAACGTGGTATCGTCTTTCAGCACACGATGTCACCTGAACCTGCGGACCATTGCCATGAATGGCATGAATGTCGTAATGAGGAAAGAGAGTGGGGTATGTTTAGATATATCCGCAATTATTGTGCTATTTGCTGTCCAAAGTTCCAAACAGATTATCTATATAGATCAACTTCACAAATCATTTTTACTGAAGTCATACATGCTTATTTCCTAAACTTTATAGATGGTGTCCAAGAAAATTAGAAAACCTTACACGACAGCGAGTATCTGGTCATCGGGGAAGATAACAGTCACGGGAGCCACGAGGTGACATACAGCAAAATATACAGCATATTTGTAAATCATATTTATATTTGATTTTATATTTGAAGATAGAACACAGATCTGAACACTAAATGTAACAGCACATGAGATTTGCATTTATTTACTTGTGTTATTTATTGCAGTGAAGAAGAAGCCAGAATAGCATCGAGAAAAATTGCTCGAAGTTTGCAAAAATTAGGATTTAGGTGTAAATTCGCAAATTTCCGTGTTGTGAATGTGTTAGGAACTTGCTCACTACCATTTGGAATAAAGATACAGTCATTCTCTAAGCAGTATCCTCGTGAAGCAAGGTGAGATTCCTGTGTTAACCTGAAGAATGATTTGTCTGTCTCTAGAATTAACGATTCCTAATGAATTTCTATCAGTAATGCTTACAGGTAAAGCTGATGAAGTAGTTTTTCACAATTATTTGCAATCCTACGCATCGTGTCCTGTGAATATAATCTTATGGATATTTCGTCTTTATTACAGTTATGAGCCAGAGCTTCATCCTGGTGTGACGTATAAAATAAAAGATCCAAAAGCAACACTAAAAATATTTTCAACAGGAAGCATCACCGTCACAGGTTTGCCAGAGACACATTACAATGACTTGCAGTAACCGTTATCAGTTTTCGCACATTCAGCAGGTGATGAGAGGTAAACTGCTTGATTTCAGCTCCCAGAGTATCAAATGTGGAGCAAGCAATACAGCACATCTATCCTCTGGTCTACGACTATCAGATGGAGAAGGCATCTGTCAAGGCTGAAGATAGGTATCGCGAGGAAATATTCCTCACTAACCCGCAGGCAGTGAAGAAAGCAACATCTCGTGAGACACATTCTGAGGTATACCACAGACCACACAGTGAACCCACGGAGGCTCCCACGGCAAAGTTTCAGGGCAAGCGACGCTACCAGCCACTGGCAAACTACAAGAGCCTCAAGCGACCGAAGGAAGATTGGTCTGGGAGCAGTGATGATGATTTTGACAGTGACGACAGTCAAGATTGAAACTGTGTTCATTTTGTCATTGGTAATGTATCTCCTCGCGATGTGATGAAACTGTTCAGATCTAGTGTAACAAGTCTGATAATACCTGACTTTTCTGTGTGTGCTTGAGCTTTAGTTGTTTGTACATGTCATATTGGTTCTGGTGCTATTCCCCATTGGAGTTTTAATGCTTTAGGTTTTCATCAAATGTCATTGCTTGACCACAAAGTAATATTGCAGAAAATTAAAGCATTATCAATACAAAATTGTACAGCCTGTGAAATTTATTGAGGATTAGCAGAATGAAATGTATTTGGAATACAGGTTGAAAAGTTGCATACATATTTAACTAAATTAATTCCCTGGCTACATGTAATTTAATAATGTTTTGTTATTGTGGTGTGTTCTGTCAGTGTTTTTGTATCCTTAGGCAACTTTGATGATTATCTTGGTTGTGTACTCTGTAGTATTGAATGCACAGAGGCACATACCCAGTACATGTCAGAAGGGTAACATGTCAGAAGGTGAACATGTGTGTATGTGCTGGATCTGGTTTGGTGATATTGTGAACTGTTCCTTGTGCAATCGGTCTGTATTTATGTTTGCATGATTTGACACCATCTGCTACTAATGTAAATGCCATGTATTGTGATAGCTACATTATCATGGGATTCCCAAAATATCTACTCAAAGGTATGGATATACTCCAGGGTTATTTTATGAAATGGACGAATGTTAAGGATGTATCTTTAAGGATGTATCAGTATAAATGACGTCACACATCAGTGTTTGTGTGGTTCTGAAAACATTACGTGTAAAGTCTGCTGAGTAAGTCTCTGGGTTACTGCCAGAGATAGGTGTTTGCTTTATCCAGATCTCTACAAATCTAGGGTGTTCTATAAACATGATAACAGATTTACCAGTGGTTTTGATGTGATTTGTCATAAGATCATCAAAATGTGAAAGTGCCAGTAGTATGAAGTGTTTATTTGACATCTGCAAAACATTTTGTCATTTGTATTGCCACATTTTGCAATAAAATGTACTTACACATCAATCAAGTGTCTTCAAGTGCCTCTCAACAACTACATCTGGCATTATAAATCACTGAACTATTCATAAAATTACCCTTTTGTGAAACTAAATATTTATCACTCCTGTGTCCTGTTATGAATTCCGGTCACGACATCAAATTGTGACTTGTGAATTACGACTTGCTTTTCCATAGTAAACTATTGTTTAGTATGGGGTCCCTAATCGCAAATTGTAAATCACAAGTCAACAACATCAACTTTTGACTTGCGACTTGTGAGATACCAAACAGTGGGGTTACATGTATGGGAAAGCAAGTCGTAATTCACAAGTCACAATTTGATGTGACCGGTATTCCAAAGGAATGCCTGACGGTCACGACCTGTGACTTGCGATTTGTGAGAAGTGACTTATTAGATATGATTTGTGAGATGCGACTTACTCACTTTTCCATATTAAATTATTGTTCAGTACAGGAAAGCTAGTACATGTAGTACAATTCAATATTTGACAATAGTTTAACATGGAAAAGCTGGTAATTAGCATCTCACAAGTCACATTTCAAGTCGCATCTCACAGCTCACAACCATGCAGGGACACTGAAATTCCGTTCACGACATCAACTTGAGATTTTCTTGGACACAACTCGAAACCCCTCAGGTATTCCAATATACTTATGATTAGATCAAACCAGCATCTTTAGGAATACTTACAAATTCATTTTTAGCAACACAATTTTTTAGCATCAGAATTTTTGAGTTTGTTAACCCTTAACAAACTTTGCTAGTACTTGTGCTGTGTTTGGGTTTTGACTGACCACATATAACGACTAATGTGCCTGCGTGTTTGTTTTTATCAGTACCTCAATACCTGTACTGTAATACTACAGACAACAATAAATATCCAGTGGTCGTTTGGCTTTGATCACAGTGTCACTATGTCATGCTGATCCTGGTCACATCCTGGTCCATCTCAGATGAAACTGGTTGTCGGTATATGGAAAGTTTGGGTAACCATGATACCCAGAACTCTGCAATTAGCCTACTACCATGTCTGAAGTCCCAGCATCACACATGACCACTAAACACGGGATATTTATTACCAAACCCCAACGCACTACTGAAAACATAGAACCATGGGTGCTGTAGCTCACCAGCAATTTGTTCTTGTTATCGTTTGTTCAGAGGAAATATCAATCATCCTAGTTCAAGGTCACCAAAAGATATACCATATATGACATGCTATATACATGCAATACAACCCTAAACTGTATCTTGAACCATGTGGTGTATTTGGGCCTTCAGAGCGATTTGAGCAAAAAAAAGTCTTCACGCCGAAAATAAATGGTATATGGTGCATACACAAATCAGAAATGGCCGACAGACAAAAAGGGACAGAAATCCACAACAATAGCTTACTAGCCCAAATGGGCAGGTAAGTTCAGAGCAAACACAATCACATTCAACCATGTACCAATCGTGTATCTAAAATCAATAGGTAATTTCCATCACAGTATCGGCGACGAAGAACTTGTTTTCAGCACATATATTTATTAAAAGAGCAGGGGTCATTAAACTGATCCCAATGTAAATATATCTCAAACATGTCTCAAACCAGTATTAAAATAACCATCATTGATCATTGCTTAAAAACAATTTGAGACTGGGAAAGGTTAAATTGATTTAAATGTACCAGTACATCCATACACAGACTACATATTAGTTACCCAATGAAGTAAACCAAGCTGTGATCAGAGATGTGTCTGTAACCAAGCTACCGTTAGACCACATCTAGCTGTTGTTATTTGAGCGTCATTGAAACAGGTTTCATCGTACCACAAGAATATTTTCTGATGGCACGAGATACATCAACTTTTTCGAGATGCATCAACATTTTCCAAAATGATATACCCTGTATACATGTAAGCTCACATGAACACAAATAATGATTTATATGAAGTTCACACTTCTTTAACACTGTTGAAGTGAAAAACTTAAATGTCTGATCCCTGATGAGCCACAATTGCCATATTCTCCAAG
The DNA here is from genome assembly GCA_949152475.1 of Terebella lapidaria. Taxonomy (NCBI): domain Eukaryota; kingdom Metazoa; phylum Annelida; class Polychaeta; order Terebellida; family Terebellidae; genus Terebella; species Terebella lapidaria. The sequence continues at coordinate 50,602,054 of OX424557.1, read as the reverse complement.
GTGTGTTTTCTATCGACGAAGCATGAAAGATGAGCTTGATATCCCTTGCTGTGCAGGTAGAGCTCTCGTCCTTTGTCAATCAGTTGCTTACATTGTCGGCCCACCTCTTCTCTCGCCTCAGGGCCCAGACTCCCGTATCTGTACATGTAGCAATCATGGCAACATGAGCTTGGAAGGCTGTATCCCATATAAACACATTGTTAAAGATATACATGTACATTATCCTATTACATTTAGATTACATCAAAAGCATGATGCTTGTATTGTAAAGCCTGATACTTGTTCAATGAGTTAACAAGACATTTGATAAGTCACCTGTGATGATGGTAGGCGTTTTGCTGCTCTGTTTCGCTAGCAGTGCTGTGCTCACTGTGCTCAGCGACCAGGTTGGCTCCACATGTGGCCCAACTCGTCATGCTTCTGATCAAGTAGAACTCCCTTGCTGTTAGACCACACAGACGGAAAAACTCCTGGCCTACATAGGATGACCACTCGCATCTGTGGTGGCAACATACCGCCAGCACAAGCCCAGCCACCTGGCTAGAAACAGGGTAGAATATCATGGGTAGGAAACATACCAGTACTACCACTCGAAATATAGATACTGCTTTTGGTCATGAACCTGATTTGTTAATGATCCTTTTATAGAAGTGCTGCCTTGATAGATATCATTTGTGTAGGTTTTGGAATTATCTTCACCTCGTCCTGAGTTGAGATTCCATCAGACAGCGCAACATTAAATCTACAAACAAAACTATGTCATTGTGAACTGAAGCAACCAATATCATTGTGAAACTCATAGTAAATACAAAGTTATAACATTAAACAGTGTATCATATTTGTATCACCTGTTGCTCCACCACATAAATGCTTTCCCATTCCAACCACCCGTCTCGGATCGCTGGCTATGTAATCCAATTTACCTGTGAACATGCAGTTCATTATCACATTGTGTTCTGCCAATAACAATCATTGATCTACAGTTATCAGCCGGGCAATAATGCAAAAGTATAAATTACCGAGGTGTAAATCTTGAATGTCAATTCTTATTCTTTTGAATGTGGGTCCTTGATGGTCTCCTTTGTGGAAGTTGTCCAACTAGATTGAACAAGTGTAGTGCACTTGACTCCAACATGTGGTCATCTTCAGTTTCATAATATCAGAGACCCATGAATATATCATGTATATGGGTTTTTGATAATATAGAACTGTAGCAATTATTTAACTTATGAACCTATTTTTATCTAAAGTTAGGGCAGCCTCAGATATTCTGGTTTTAACTTGACCTTGGCTGCAAGAACCTACAGACCTTGTACCGTACAGATCCTCGATCGATGAGCACATACTGATTGTTAGAGGCATGTGACAGAGCCAACTGGACCCAGTGGGATAGGCCTCCTGCACACACACACACATAAACGAATGACATAGTACATGTAATTGAAACAGACCACTCTTCTTGTCAATCCTGAAAAGACACAATTCCCAGCAAATCAAGCACACCAACCTTTTCCAGCCCCGAATTCGATGTATGTTGAGTGGTCGCCCAGCAGTCCAGCTTTCTCCATGTGCCCAATCAGTGATGCCTGTACAGTTACAACACGGCATGTGATCCATGGTCACTTACCTCTGACCTATTGCAAGGACTTTATTAGTTCTGATTTGAAATAAAACACAAAGACTTTACCTGCTGTTGGATGTGTTTCTGAGCTGCTTGTCCATTGGTTGGGTTCTCACTCTGTTCTTTCATCACATCGTGAAACAACACATCCGTGGCTAACATTCCCACATGTTCTGAAATGAAAAGAGCAGCAATTAAGTGTATTGTAAATGTACATTTGCTGTAAATTTTCAAGACAATACATGAACAAAATCATACTAGTACCTGAATGAAGTTTGCGGACAGTCTCCACTAGCTCCAGTACTTCTGAGTTTGGGATGTCTCTGATGCTGTCCTGTAAAACATACAGCAATGTCAGTGCGTCTCTCAGACAGCTGATACACACAGGTATCAGGTACGGCAAGGATGAAGTTATCTGAAAACATTGCTTGCAAATTATTTTGTCATATTTTAGCCACTTCATGATGTAATGATCATGTAATCATGTAATGTAATGATGAACTTCATGATGTACAGACCTTACATATGTCCTTATCCACAGCAGACAGATTAATACTTGGCACATAATATGACTGGAAAACAAGAATATGTCAAGGCATTCAAAAACTTCTTGTACAAAGTGGAAGTGCTCAGTACCTAAGTTCCACTGTTCCATAGCTTCAAAAGTTATAAAGACCCAACCTTCACAGTCAAACTGGTTTTTTTTTTATGTAGATCACGTTAGTATTAGTTACTTACAGGCATATTATCCTTCTGTTTAGTGACGTTGCATTTCTTCAAATGAGACTGTAATTTGGTTTCATATACTGTGCTGCAAGAGAATTTCATTATTTATTCAGAGCTTTGTCTGCTAGACCTACACTTTGTATACTGACTCTCAACAGTAGCATCCATAAAAATAGGCCAATTTTTTTTTTTTTAAATCATTGATACCGGTATAATACCTATAAGGTTTATTAGGTGTTAATTTGGTAAGAATTCAGCGTATATATGGTGTTTGAAACAATATAAGACCATATGTTATAAGAATGTAAGGACAGTTATAAAGTGAAGAACTATACAGTATTCTGCAAAAAAGGAACGCTCTTCTATCAGGGCAAATGCTTCTGTTAGTACCAAAACAGTATATCTATTATACATGTATGCTATTGGGAGAAAAACTGGTTCTTGGATGACAAAGCAGAGAACAATGGAAATATCTTACTGATTGGCATCAAGTGGACATGGAATTCTTTTTCTCATCTCCTTTCCAAAACTCTGCTGAAAATAATTGAAACTTGACTTGATAGAGCACAACAGATATGTCAATGTAATGAAATATATGAATGTGACTTGCTAAATTACCTGACATGCTTCAGGTTTGTCCTGTGCTACATCAAAAGCATGAGCCACACAGTATTTGCTACCATGGCAAGGCCTTGTTCTACAGTAGCGTTGTTTGTTTCTCAGATAAAACTGACATCTTTCAGGATCTGGGTCTGGTGGCATTTTATATTTCTCATTTTTTGAGTCAGAATTCTTCTCTGCAAAAAGTGTCTGATGTTGAGCTTTCAAATGAATGTCACATTTATGGCCTGATCCTTCAACATGAGCAGACTGAGATGCTGTCATTGAGGTATGTTCTTTCATCTCAAGGCTTGACGGTTGTAGTTCATTCCCATGATTATCATATTTACAATCCACGGTGGATTCCATTTTTACTACTGGTGCTCAAAATAGCATATAAATAGCAGGATAGGGGAGCAAGAAGAGCCTACAAATGTAGATATAATTAAGTGTACCCATGCAGTAAATAAGCAATCATTCTTTGTCAGTAGAGAACACGAATTTCTCTGATGTTCGTCACATCCGAGTGTTCTGCTGATATGTGACCACGCAATAGATGGGGACAGGTTGTCCGCCGTGCTAAATCGTTGCCGTAGTTTGTAACGTGCCGTTCGTGTAACCAGCTCAGATTTAACGTTGGCCTTCTTGTATAATATATAATGTAGGCCTAATTATATATCTAATAAATATTCTTATCATCTATTCGATTTACATATGACTGCAATATTTTATAATCAGTTAAACCCATGATCAACGCTTTGATCTGAAAATTCTGTTGATGTGGATTCTTCCGAACTATCGAGTTATCGAACGTACGGTTTCTCGAATGGGTCATAATCTGATATTAAATAGAATACTATAAATTTATAGTGGCAGATCCAGGAAGGAAGGAGGGGATGTAAAGGGCCTACAAACTTGAGTACATGAAATAAAACAAGAGGGCACAATAAGCGCTCGTGTGCGCATATATGCGAATGATTGTTTTGTAATCGTCTGGTTTCATTTATAAAGTCAAAAAATTTGCTGTATGAAGGTCAATATGGTTTTAGAGAAAAACACTCAACCGCTCTAGCTCTAATGGAATTTTTTGAAGAAATAACATCTAATTTAGATCACAAAATGTCCACAATTGGAATATTTATAGATTTAAAAAAGGCTTTTGATACAATTGATCATCCTATTTGAAAGTTATGTCACTATGGTGTCAGAGGTATTGCTTCCAGTTGGATGAAAAATTATCTCTCCAATAGATCTCAATATGTAGTGTATAAATTATACATATTTTTTTTACATTGATGACACATTATTATACTATAATAATGTGTCATCAATCAAAAACTATGGTTTGTGGAATACCACAAGGCTCTATTCTAGGTCCCATTTTGTTCATATTTGTACATCAATGACCTTGCATATATATATCTAAAAAATTAAAATTTATATTGTTTGCCGATTATACTAATGTTTTTATTCTGACAAAGATACGAAAAATGTCATAAACGTGTATGTATAAGTGTAGATAGAGTTCATGTCACTAAATTTTTAGGCGTACACGTGGACGATAAGTTGTCATGGCAACATCATATAGATTCAGTTTGTCGAAATGTATCCAAAAATATTTCTATTTTGTATAAAGTTCAACATATACTAAACTCATCCAGCTTGTATACTTTATATTGTACAATAAGCCATATTTTAATTATGCCTGTGAGATTTGGGGCAAAACATATGAATCAAGGTTAAAACGTTTAACTTTGTTACAGAAAAAAGCCATTCGTATTGTAGATAGGGCTCAGTATAGAGATCATACTGATGTAATATTTGTAAAATATGGGTGTCTAAAATTCCAAGATATTGTAAATTTTAAAACTTTGACAGTTGCTCACCAGGCTTAAAACCATATACTTCCAAAGAATATTCAATGTTTATTTTCAGAGAATCATAATACTCATCATTATAATACACGCTCCAGAATAACCAAATGTAATTTTGATGTCAAATATTGTCGAACAAATATCCGTTCTATGTCCATCAGTATTAAAGGTGTTAAATTGTGGAATAACTTAGACAAACATATTCAAAACATAACTTCCATTAGTAAATTTTAAAAATCCATAAAAACTCTATTTATTAGTTCATACAAAGATTAAATGTATTATTGTGTACTCATTACAGATTCTATTGTGTACTTTTACTTTTTTATTGTGTACTTTTTATTTCTTTTTTTCTTAGATCTATTATGTATAGTATTAAGTTTTGTAGGGGGGGGGGGGGGGTAGGAGAATGATTTCAATAAGCTATGGCTTCGTCATTCTCCTTTTCAACATTATGTTCATTTTTATATTTCATGTGTAAATGGGTGAATGTTGAAATAAACAAGTTGATTTGAATTGAATTGAATGATTAAAGTCTAAGTATTATATAAAAGTCAAAACGGAGGCTCGAACTTTATATTTTATATTAAAGAACATATTGAAATAAACACATTGGTTTTTACAACTGATCATTAGTTATCGAAATATCAAACATTTTGTGGGTCATATTTTCACTGTGATAATTTGCCTCATTAGTATTCATGACATCACACCGGTATATAGATTTTAACGTAGTCCGCTACAAACAGTGAGGTAAGGAAGAGTCAAAATTTAAAAGTCATTCCTTGAATATTATCTCTTCAAAATGACATATTTTATAGAGTAAATGATCAGCATCCTAATACTGAAAAGAAAATAAATCACACACATTTACCTAAAGTTACATAAATTATGGCATTTTCGCACATTTTTTGTCTCGATATTCACATCTTGCATCGTGTTTTCCTTGCGAACGGATACGGTGGCCCCCTATATTCTTTTCGGTTTTAGGATGCTGAACAGTTACTCTATAAAATATATCATTTTGAAGCTCTAGATTATGTTGATACAGTTGTTTATATTAAAAAAAAACCCTTTGACTCCCTACCCTCACTGTCTGGAGCGGACTACCTTATTTAGTGACTCAGAGTGTCATTCTGACGTTGATTTGCATGGTATCACAAATGTACATACCGTAAAACTTCTAATAAACGTCTGGGCGTCTATTGATTTCAGTTACACTCTAGACCCGGCGTCTATTAGAACCAGAGAGTATAGAACACTCTCTGTTAGAACCCGGCGTTTTTTATTTCAGTCGTTGTCTGGACCCGGCGTTTATTGGAATTGGCGAGGCCTGTGTTACGATATGACAAATCGGACGACAGTTTAGCTTTTAAAAGCTGGAAATTCCCGACTGTGACGCGTTGACGTTGTCGATATTAGTATCTATACGTTGCTATGTTACACAATTGTACGTAGACCCGGCGTATATTAGAACCCGGCGTCTATAATTTCAGTGTACCTGAACCCCCGGCGTCTATTAGAAGTTTTACGGTATTATTGGAAGATATAGCTATACATGTACATGTTTATAAATTTGTACCATGTTTCTCGCACTCCACCGTTTCCATCCAATGGTGAGAGCAGTTCCAAGATATTTCTATCTGGCACTCAAGCGAGTAAAATATGTGTTTGCCGTGACAGTTGTTTACTGGTACATGTACGTCGTGTGAGATAATGACATTGCATTCTCGTGCTAGATCGATTCATCTAGCACTCTAATCACCGAATTTAGGCCGAGCCTTTAGGCGAGATAAACTGATGTAGCACTCGAAGCAATGCCATATGCACATATCATGTAGAGTGGCATCATAGACCTACAGCGAAGTAGGTCTGTGGTGGGACACCATGTCATAACAACCATTCCTTCGATACAGCCCTTAGCAACCATGGTGGCTAAGGACGTAACTCACAGCCTGCAAGCAAAATTGGTTTTAAAAAGCTTTGCATGAGATAAATAAATGAAGATTATTGATATTTTTACTTTCTTGAGCCACATAATAAAATATTCGTGGCATACAGGCCCCTATAGCAACCATGATTGCTATGAGCCTTATCAGGAGAATGGTTGCCATGGTAACCAATTAAAATACCTAGATACTGCTTATTTCTCATGTTGAACATTATGGATGTTGAATCAAGCTGACATATTTATAAAAAATATTTGATTTCAAGACTTTCATGTAGCTAAATTTGTAATAAAAATCCTTATAACAAATTATGATATTGGGCATGCCGTGAAAGCCACAGTGATCAGTGGGATGTTCTATGTTATGTGTTGAAAATGAGTTTTGACACCATACTTAGACTATAATTAATATACTAATTTTGGTACAGATATCCCTTGACTCGGTAGTCACCTTCCCCAGCGTAGAGGTGTTCTATACCATGAACTGGAACTCGTGAAGCAAATAAACACGTGCTATTTGTTTACATTCATGTGCAGAACGGGCAAAATATAAATGCTACAAACTGTTTCAATGTTTTATCACTGTTACTTTAAAAAATGGTAATGTAACCAAAAGTTATTTTAAAAAAATACAAATCATGTGTCTTTCAGTTGTTCAATATATTTTTTAATATTTTAGCTCTCGAAATGTGCTGCGACGCTGCTACAGCGCACATGACGTCATACAAATGGTGGATTTTCAACTTCGCGAATCATCCTTCCAAATAAGAAAACTCTCTTTGTTTAACAAATTACACACATCAAATCAGTATGATAATTACATTCAAGACGCTCCAGCAGCAAACCTTCAAGATTGAGATAGAGCCGGATCAGATGGTAAGACAACTAACGCCACCGGACTCTATCAGTCTATGATTCATTGAATGATGAGTGATCAATCATTCAACTTTCAAGCCGGGCCGAGCTAGATCTACTAGGGCCTCAACAAGTACTAGGTTAACTGGTGCGGTTCGGTTACAGATTGTAACCAGTTACATATTTTGTAACCGGTTAATCGTGAACGTTTTTTGCATTCTCGTAATTCAGCTTCAAACACTTCATATCAGTCAAAACTCAAATATTAACCTAAAGACGCAGAAATGAAGTGATAATAAGTGATAATAATTTGTTTGAAATTTCATGATGATTAATATCCAGATGAGACCTGATAGATATGTAATTTTGCGTTGCATTTTTTTTTTCTGTACTTTGTTGTTCATATCTTGCATAATGTATGGTCTACTAAACACTGAAATGTACAATTAGCATGACAACACTCCGCTAGGCGGCGCGCGCAAGCAGTTTTTCGCAGGAGCGAAAAAAGTGAAGCTCGTTGAACCAGATTTGGGTGGGGTCATGTTACGGTCATTTTCGACCAATCAGAAAGTCTTTTACATAGCATATTTGGTATGTATGGAAAGGTAAGACATCGGCCTAGGTGACAAGAACCCTCGTTTTGAGATCTGTCCCAAGTTTGGAGGTGAAAGTTCAGCTCAAAGTTTTTTTTCACTCCAAAAATTAAGTTAAAACTTCTTGTCGCCGATTAGACATGGTTTAATTTGTGAAATAATGTTTTTCCTTTCATAATATAACGATATTTCAATCATAAACCCCCGTACTGCTTGGGAAATTGCTTCGAAATGAGGGGCCTGTCGTGTTTCATCTGCACTTCCGCCATCTGTTTAGTACTGGTTGGCATTTGAAGCCCCTATTATCGCCCATGTAAACAAGCTTGGCTGTCGTTTTTGGAGACATCAGAGAAAAATTCTATTTAGGGCATATCTCATAAGATTTTTTTTATTGAACTTTGAAAACATTGCAGTAAAGGAGTACCTTAGGCATTGTGCTACAACTAAAACAATTTTTTGTGACTAGAATTTTGTCAGAAATGGCTTCAGTGATCATTTGTTCTACTTCTACAGGCCTGATGAGGGCAAATTTGACAACTTTGGGCACAGTGATCACCACCAACGTCGTATAGTTTTAGTGTGTATGATGTTGCAATGTGTAAAGTAATTAATATTGAATATTTTCAAGCCCTGAAATATGTATTATCACGTTTTGTTTGCGAGTAAACAGCGAGCTTCACTTTTTTGGACTTTTCCCTAATTTTTGTCTTCAGAAGGACCTGACGGTACCCCTCTTTGAAATGCTCTAGCACCTCTGCATCAATACCTACAGTCAATTATGTTACATATTTGTTTTCCTTAAAGGTATCATCTCGGGGTTCCAAATTCGAGGTATCTGGGATTGTCGATGCCATCACTCATAAATATGGATACTGACATGCCAGCATTCAAAGAATTTATATTGATCGGAACATTTATCATCGATATATCAATATATATTCAGAGATTTCCCTCCGCATTCACTTAGACATACATGAAAGGGATTTCCGTTGTGACGTAATAAGGTACCGCATGCTATATGTGTTGCTATTGCGGTCAGTCTCGTGAGCGGTCCATAGCCGGGAAAATTTACGTCATTTTACGTATTTCCAAGAAGCGATGGTTTTACCAGAGGTCTGGTTTTACCAAAGTTTACATGTAAACACAGGATTTTTGTACACTAACAGCTATCACACTCACAGTTTCGGTGTACAATTACACCTGTAGGAGGAATTATTGTAGCTAGAACTTGTAGAATGCGTTATGTTGGAGATGCCGGTGACAACTGACAACGCAACAAAGGTTTGTTTACATAAGGAAACCCCTATACGTCATCAGTACCTTATTACATCACACATATGACGTCACATTTAAACGTTTTCGGAACGGCAAAATGAATTTCCTGCAAGTTTCACAGATTTATTGGTGCGTTTTTTTTATTCATATGCCTAAATATCATATAAGTATATTCAATAAATATCACATGACTTGTGATTAGTATTATTTATCTGTTACATGACATGTCTATGCATATATTTCGGGCGTAGGTGGTTCTCTGTTTTCCTGGGGAGGGGGTGATTCTCCAGCTGTTGCCGTCACGGTGGGAAATATAGGGTGAGATGATCCCTTTAAGCTTCAAGCTTTCTTTTGGTGTATTGTATGACCATGTAGACCCAATATTCCATAAAGGTGTTGTCATGCTAGTACAATTCATGTATCTATATTGTTTAGTACGGTGGATATCAAGGATAAATACTTCAAAGTGTTTGCGTTACTGATTACATATAACACAAAACAAAGCATTACAGTTGATTTAACTTTTCTAGAAGTAGAGTAGTAACATGGGTAGATATGAGTAGCCTGTTAAGCAGTATTAGCAGGCCTACAGTCTACATAATATAGCCTGGACTAAGCAATTTCCGTGGTATTAAGAAATATTTTCCACGATAAAATAGCAAGAAAAGAAGCAAAACAAACAGGCTTCTCTGTTTAACTTCTACAACACCTGACACAACTAAATGTGAATGGAAAATAATGTTTTTGGAATTTGAAGCAGAGCAGACACTTCCGGTGCAGAAAATGGCGGGTCAATTTCTTCTTACGATGCTAGTAATTATCAACATTTTAGTGAATATAGCTATATGCCCATGTCCTGACAGTGTTTCTTCAAGTACAAGAAAGTACTTAGACGTCGGAGACATGATAAAAATTTGGAATATGGATGTAGTTCAAGTGTTTGCCTGGCTGAGGAGGTCGACTTTGCTGACTCTGGTTGGAGCGAATGTTACCGCGACAAGCAAGGTCAAGGACGGCAGCCCAAGAAAGAAAACACGTCGGAAATCCAGACTACATCGTACGGTGAATATGTGCCTATATCTGACTGTGATACTGTTGCTGATTGCCGGCGATGCACATCCCAACCCAGGGCCCACCCGTTTTCCATGTGGCGACTGTCAGAAAGCGGTGAGGAGCAACCAACAAGGGGTTTGTTGTGACACTTGTGACATGTGGTTCCATGCCAAATGCCAAAACATCTCCAAACCCCAGTACATGCTACTGACTAGCTCTTCCGAAGACTGGTTCTGCAGCAAGTGTGCCTTCCCCCTACCTCACATGGATAACTCGACCTCCATGTCCGACACTGAATGATCAATCACCTGACGACCTGGGATACTTCGCGCGTGACGACATCAGCACTGACTCGCAGCAGATCACCGAGTCTACAGATTTGTTTGGAGGTCCATGTAAGTGCAAGGGTCTAAAAATCACACATTTGAACATTTGCAGTCTACAAAATAAAGTAGAGGAACTAAAACTGGCCCTCAAAGACTCCCCAGTTGATGTGCTAACTCTATCAGAGACTCACCTGAGTGATAGCATTCCAGACAGTATGATGGATATCCCTGGCTACAATCTATACCGCTTGGATAGGCCTACAGACAAGGGGGGTGTTGCGACTTACGTGACCAACTCCATCTCGTCCCACCGCCGCAAAGACCTTGAACTGCCTGGTGTGGAGTGTTTATGGGTCTCCATCAACCTGCCCAAGACCAAACCGATCTTAGTCGCCTCGTTCTACCGTCGTCCAGTTGATGTACAAGACACTCTCATTGACCTCGAAAGCAGCTTCGCTCTGGCAGTGGAAACTGGATGTGAAACAGTTTTTCTCGGTGACATGAACATCGATTTGCTCCCACATCGCAAAAAGGGCATGGCCAAGAAGCTTGACAACCTCCACAAAACCCTCCAGGTGAAGCAGATTATTAATCAGCCCACAAGAGTTACAGAGCATTCTAAATCGCTCATCGACCACATCATGGTAAACAGACCCGAGAACTTCACTCGTTGTGATGTCACGTCAACTGGTCTCAGTGATCACAAAATGGTGTGGTGCGTTCGAAAAGCCGTCAAACCCAGAACCAAACCAAGACAAGTGACAACGCGCAATTACAAATGTTTTGATGAGCGTAGCTTCACTCATGACATTTCCATGCAGCCCTGGGACAGTGTGAAGGACATCAACTGTGTTGACACCATGTGGGCCCGGTGGAAAACCATGTTCCTTGCCGTATGTGACACGCACGCGCCCTACAGAACCATGACAGTCCGCGGTGAACACACGCCCTGGGTCACAGACGAGTTCATCTCACTGACATATGAGAGGGACTACGCGAAACGCAAAGCTGAGAAAACCAACGATGCTAACATGTGGTGCAATTACAGAAAACTGCGAAACCAAGTGAACAACACCAGAGAGACTCTCAAAAAACAATACTTCGAAACTAAAATCGGTGACAATCAAAATAATGGCTCCAAACTCTGGAAGGTTTTTCACGAAATGATTGGTTCCAAAAAATCTGAACAGGTTGTACAAAGTCTATGTGTAGATGGTAATTTGAATACTGATAACATGTCTATAGCAAACTGTTTTAACTCGTTTTTTACACAAGTTGGTAGCACTCTTGCAAGTAAGTTTAGGGATGTGGTGTATCCTGATGTGTACAATGATGTGGTATGTGGTAATGTTCCTGCTTTCAAGTTTCAGCCGGTATCAACTGAGTTTGTATCCAACAATATCCGTAAACTTGGCATTGCCAAAGCCACTGGTGTCGACAATATTAGTACAAGACTTTTAAAGGTGGCTGTTGATCTTATTGCTGATTCCATTGCACATATCATTAACATGTCACTACAAAAAGGTAAATTCCCAGATGAATGGAAAGTTGCTAGAGTTGTTCCATTACACAAAGATGGTAAAGTCGATGATGTTAACAATTACCGACCTATTTCTGTGTTACCTGTACTAAGTAAGATTGCCGAGAGGGCGGCCCATGATCAGCTGTATCAATTCCTACATCACAACAACCTGTTGAGCGAATGGCAGTCTGGATTCAGACCAGGGTACTCCACGGATACAGCCTTAACTTACATGTCTGACCTCCTACTTTCGGAGATGGAGTCCGGAAAGATGACAGGTGCCATTTTCCTTGACCTCAAGAAGGCATTTGATACAGTTGATCATGGGAAGCTGCTTGACAAGCTTAATGCATATGGTGTCTCTGGTGTTGAACATAAATGGTTTCAGTGTTATCTATCTAATAGATCCCAAACTGTATCTGTTAACAATGTAACCTCAGACAAAATGGGTATCAGTTACGGGGTACCTCAAGGCTCAATTTTAGGCCCCTTACTGTTCTCGTTATTTGTAAATGACCTTCCAAATATCTCTACCAAGTGTAAAGTTTTTCTGTACGCAGATGACACGGCTCTATTGTACAGCCATAAAGACAAAAATGTCATTCAAAGCGTTCTTCAGATCGAATTAAACAGTGTGAAATCCTGGCTTGACAGGAACAAACTAACCCTAAACACCAAAAAAACAAAGTGTATGTTATTTGGCAGCAAACCCAAACTGAGTAAGTGTGATGACCTTAACATCTCGGTCGATAATGTACAATTAGAACAAGTGTCAAATTTCAAATACCTAGGTGTCTGGTTAGATGACAGCCTAAAATACTCGACGCATGTCAGCAAGGTGGCTTCCAAAGTCTCATCGTGTATAGGTGCTATTGGTAGGATATCAACATTGATCAAAGTATTTGTCAATAACTCATGGCAAAACGTTGTTCAATGCTATGGTACTCCCCCACCTTAACTACTGTTCTAATGCCTGGTCCACTACAAATGCCAAATATCTAGATGTGCTGGAAAAACTACAGAAATGTGCTGGCAGGCTGCTGTTGGGTGTTCCTTGTCAAACCCCTACCACTGACGTGTATGACAAGCTAGGGTGGGTACCACTTAATAACCGGTGGAGATATAACAGGTGTGTCATGGTACGTAAATGTCTTGATGGTAATGTTCCCAGTTATTTACAAGGTAGTTTTAAATTGTCTAGTCAGGAACACCATCACAGAACTAGGGCATCTGTAGGCAACCAGATCTATGTCAAACGCAGTCGAACCTCTTTTGGTCAGAGAACTTTTAAACACCAAGGTACTACCGACTTTAACAGTCTTCCTGCCTCCATCAGGGAGGCAAATTCTCTGTGTAATTTTAAGTCAAGTATTAAACGTCACTTTTTATAACATTATTATCTTGTTACCTTAACACTATTATGGTTTATTATAACGTATTGTACTGTATTATCTTTATCATTATATATTTAGTTTTACGTATTGTCCTGTATTATCTTTATCATTATTGTGGTTTAGTTTTATTTGTTGTCCTTCCTTATCTAACATAAGTCATTCTACATCTTCAGTATTACATTTATTTGTACTATTATGTTATGTTTATCTTCTATGTCTTGTAAACTCTTCTTTTTGTCTCATTTTTACATTACTTTTATATGTCGTTTTATATATTTCCAACTATGTATATGTTCATGTATGTCAGGGACCCCAGGGAGAACAGTGTTATACACTGATGGGGTTCCCTGTGGAAAAATGACCAAATAAATAAATAAATAAAAGAGAACTTTTCATATAAGATATGTTAGAGGCACACACTATGTGGTGATGTCAGCAGTTTTCATGGTAAATAACTGGGACATACCATTATATCCTTGACAGGGTGTGTTTCATAACTCGCCTCATTCATAAAATATTATGTGGGTAATAATGTGCAAAATATTTGGAAAATATGTGAACCGCTTCTTTTATCCCCACAATAAATACCCATTGCTTACCATGTGCACATATTTTCATGGCGCAACATCAGATTTTGGTGACTAAAATAATGTTTTGCCTTATTCTCGGCGTCCATTTGCGTGGAAAACAATATAATGTTATCTTATGAATGGAAAATATAAAGGACAACTAGAATAACATTTCTGTTTGTATTTTGAAATTATCCACCCATATTGCTATGCAACGGGACATTTTTCCTCAATACCACGAGAACTGCAATATCACGAGAACTGCTTACTCGACCATACAGAACATTAATCAAAGACACCAACCTGACAACAAACAACTACATGCAATCAATGACATCCTAATATATACAAACATAAATCAAGTCACACCTACATGCACAGTGCCACAATATATTTAACAACATAACCACACTGCCCCACTACTCAATGGCAGGCCGAGATCACCGGGCCAAAGTTACCCTTGAGCCGAAGTCACCGTACCTCCAGCCCGCCGTACCTCTAATCAATGATTGTGATGAGTTTATCAGTCGTGCAAAATGATAATCACAGATCAAAAGAACAAATGGTGTGTTATAGGAAACAATTTTTCTGTCATAACCAAGTGTCATTCTGGATCTTAACTACAGGAAATCAGCTGGGAATGAAATTGCCCAATGCCCACTCAATTGAACATGTAGCCCCTTATTCTGCTGGGGCTCACCCCATCGTGATTCTGTCATAGTTTATTATCAATATTTCGTGACACAAGGCCGATTTATTGTCTATGACGAATACTCGAGCAGCGAAATAGGAATCGAGTAATAGCAATTTTTTACTCTTTATGGATTCCCTCCTGAAATCAGGGATCGATTGATCGGTCCTCTCGAGCGATCAATCATAGATTAATAATCGCCGTTTGGTAAACAAGTGTGGCAGGCCAAAAAATATCAATTTCACCACATTATTGCTCAAAATTCCAAGAAACCAAGAGATCCCTTGAAATTGAACGTTTGCTTTCAACTTTATATTATGCTAAGTTATATAATGTTACGATACGGAAATGGCATCAGTTATTCATTGTTATGCCACGACAACGGCGAACGTATGGTCATCATGAGGTTTTGTTGAACGTGAAATACTGATGTAAAATGCTGAATTTACTGATGCTGAAACTTCAAAACACTGGCTGTGAATGTCCAGAAAATATTGTATTTGATGGACTGGATTGTTGTAAAAATTGCACTGTTCAAACTTGAAATTTCACTTGTGTGTCTGGTTTATTAACTACGAAAATATCGATTATTTAATCAGGGGATCGATTAATCGTACATGCAAGTATAGTTACCGTAGGCATGACCGCATGCACTGATCTGATGATGCATACTATTGCGTACATCACAAATAATGACTGTTTCACAGGCCAAAAACGTTGTGATCTTGTGGCTGTACAGTTATGGAAAGAGCCGAAGTTGGGTACTGTACAGTACTGTACCTAAATTTGGGTACACATTAATGATTTTAATTTCTCAAAATAGTAGTATCATGACAACTTTTTGAAAGATTGGGTCTACATGGTCATACCGTAAGATATACCAAAATGTACGAAAAAGTAGGTTGGAGCTTCCGAAAGATAAAAATGAAAAAGATTCGAGTGTAGGTATTGAGGCAAAGGTGCTAAAGCAGTTCAAGAACAGTACCGTCAGGTCCTGAAGACAAATAATAGGGAAAAGTAATGAAAAAGTGAAGTGTGCTGTTCATTCACAAACAAAACATGATAATACCTAGTTCAGGGCTTGAGTGTATTCACTAGTAATTACTTTGCACTTTTTCATTTACATCTAAATATGTGATATTCGTTGTGATAAGTGTGCCCAAGGTTGTCAAATTTGTCCTCGTCAGACCTATAGAAGTAAAACAAATAATAACTGAATTTCGACAAAATGCTAGTGACAATAATTGGCTGTATCTGTAATACAATGCCCAAGGTACTCGTTTCCTGTTATAATCTGGTTTTCAAAATTTAATAGAAAATTTTTAGTAAATGTGACCAAAGATTAAAGAAGACTCTTTTTCGCATTTCAAAAAAGAAAATTGACAAGCTTCTTATACATGGGCAATAGAGGCTTCGAACACCACCTAATACTATATAGGTGGTGGCAGCAGAGTTGAAACACATCAGAGCCTTCATTTCAAAGCAATTTCCCAAGCAGTACGATGGTTTATGATTGAAATATTGTTATATTATGAAAGAAGAAAAAAAGGCCCAAAAAGGACTGATATTACATTGCTGCCCCCTGTCGAATACAGTTTGATAACCCCCTATTGTACAATCAAATTCATATAACCATGAGTGGCGCACAGTATTATTGGAGATATGTGCTTTTTTTGGGTTAAGAAGATTGTTTTTCATGCAGGCGAGATGGTAATTTTTCGCACCGTCTTCAAAAAATATATGTGTCAGTTAATATGACTACTAGTAGAGTTACAGATGAGAAAAGGACATTCATTCATTTTGGAATGACATTCACAAGAAAACCGCAAATGTGAAGTAACTAAAACATCTGAAAAGAACAATTTTATTGAATCTTATGTAATCTTCTTTCAGCTTATATTTCTATTTTCGCATATAGGTGAAGGCATTAAAGGAAAAAATTGCATCAGAAAAAGGGACTGATTATGCTGTGGAAAATCAGAAACTCATATATGCAGGTTTGTGTATATGCATTAGTATATTCTTAGTTCATACTGAATTCTAATACAAATGTTTATTAGATAAAAAAATACCAGTGTTTATTAGATAAAATGTATGGAACGCCACTACGTCATGCGAGAAGCGACATGTGAGAAGTGACAAGTCAGAAGCAACATGCGACCTGCAAACTATAAACTATGACTTATTCCGTATGAAACCACGGTTCAGTACGAAAAAATGTGTAGGATATTCAAGTTGCATTTTGTTTCACGCAAGTCGCACTCTGTAAAGTTAACTCGCATGTCGCAGTTTATAGCTAGCAGGTCGCATGTTGCAGTTTTATAGGCTAACTCGCAGGTCACATATTCATGTAGGCAATATTTCTCGCTTTTCGCATGTCACATGTCGCTTCTCACATGTCACTTCTCGCATGTCGCACCAGCTTTCCATAAATAACGTGACATATATGTACAATGTTTGTTGTAGATTTACTGAATTGATATCTTTTTCAACAGGCAAAATACTGGATGATGACAAACCAATTACAGAGTACAAAATAGAAGAGAAAAACTTTGTTGTTGTCATGGTCAGCAAAGTGAGTAATTAGACTGTGCAAACCAGTTTATTTTTGTTCCCCTTTCCACATGTTCCATATCACAGGAAACGCTGCTTTGATCATGTTCATATATTACTACTCTTAGTCTCAACAAAACAATGTTTTCAAGAACTTCCACTTTGGTAACATGCACAGTACAATAAAATGCAACCACAACCCGGGACAAACTCATGAATATATACCGGTATACAGTATCACACTGATGGACTGTGTTAACAAACCATATGTTCTACCTTTTGAAAGCCGAAAGCCAAGCCTGCTGAGCCAACCAAGCCTGTAGAGCAACCTAAGCCTGCAGAGCCACCTAAGCCGGACCCAATGGAGACCAGTCCTGCCAGTGAAAGCCCTGCTCCTGTTTCCGCTCCGGCTGCAGCTCCATCGACACAGCCAGAGCCGACAGAAAAGAAAGATGACTCACCTCCGGCGCCAGAACCCTCATCGCAGCCAGTACAGGAAACTTCGCCCCCAGAGTCCAACCCTCCACAACCAGAACCCCCTACTCTGATGGCTGCAGAGAGCAGTCTTGTCACAGGCTCCTCGTACGAGCAAATGGTGGTAGAGATTATGTCAATGGGTTTCTCAAGAGACCAGGTTGTCCGGGCTCTGAGAGCCAGCTTCAACAATCCGGAGCGAGCTGTAGAGTATTGCTTAGCTGTAAGTGATTCCTCATTAGGCATCAGTTCACTCAGTTGTGATGTTTCTTACCAGAAAAGTTCAAAATTTTTGTTTGGTGAACCTGTGAATGCAATAAATTTCAGTTGTACAGTGTGGATTTTACCCTCGGTATCGTATTTTCAGGGTATTCCTGAGACTGTAGAACCTGCCGAACCGGCAGCACCTCCAGCTGGTAACCCAGCGGCTGTTCCCCCAGCTGCTGCTCCCCCCACTGCAGCTCCCCCAGCCGCAGCTCCCCCAGCTGCTGCTCCACAGCAAGCACCTGCTGCTCCTGCTCCAGCTGTATCTCAGCCTGCAGCTCCCCCCGCCCCAGCCAGCCAACAACCCGCACCAGGAGGTGAGACAAGATCAGAAATACCATAGCTCTACCATGTCGTATGTTAAAAAAGACGCTGTTCTGAAAAGTATTGAATCCAAAACATATACAATATTTTTAACCTTGAAATCGGAAGTTAAAATGAGTATGTTGATCTGAACAACAACGATGAATAAGAATGTCTTATGTATCTGACATGCTCGAATATTACCTATACATGGGAAAGAAGGAAGTTGATCTCTCATGCTTTGTGTCATTGTTCAACAAAATTTCCCTCCCAGAGGACCCACTAGCATTTTTGCGAAATCAGCCACAGTTTCAACAGATGCGACAGTTGTTACAGGGAAATCCTGGCATGTTACCAGCGTTTCTACAACAGATTCGGCAGACTAATCCACAACTCCTAGACGTAAGATCACTTCATCTTGAGACTGTGCTATTTACATGCAACTCAAATTGATTGTGAATCTACAAATCACCCTTGACTTGATTTGTATAAAAAGTTCTTTTCCTTGGATGTTGACAGTATGTAATATAGAATTGTGATTGGAGGCATAATGACCTACCGTATTTATTCAATTAGTTCGAACAGCTAAAAATAATTAAATTTTGAAATGTTCGAATTATTAGATTCACGATAAAATCGTCCGTCAAAACGAAAAAAAATCCCAAACCCAGATCGATTATGCCATGGAAGATAGGCCTACGCGAGTTGACAGATGCCGCTCATGCTGGCTGGTTAGGGCCTGTACGATTGATAGGTTAACTGCAGACAACTAGCATTTAAAAAAAAAACTTGAATAACTGGCTGCTAAATCGCCGACGCCGGGTAACTGTAATATATAATCTCGCATTGATGCTAGATTCTTGTCATATTGCAAGTGCATTCGAGTCACTCGACTCGGAAATCTTCAATGGCCCGCAAAACGCCTGGCACTATGAGGTCCGCGCTTTCTGTCACATACCCTAGCATTGGAAGGCCTAATCGCGATCACTGCCACCTGGCGAATATATCGCTGATTACTCATTTCGTAGTGCTGCCACCTGGCGAGTTGTAAGTTTTGGCAGCTGACAAGTTGATTTCGTTCGTTGTTTCAATCGAAATTTCGATCGTAAATTTGACTGTTCGAACTAAACGAGTCAATTTGAAAATTATTTTCTTGAATAATTTTTGGTGTTCGAATTATTAGAGTGTTCGAACTAATTGAATAAATACGGTAGTATACAATAGTTTCACTCTATTCAGTATATAATATGTACTACATCGTCAACATGCTTGGCAGGTAATCACCCACAACCAAGAGCGTTTTGTGCAGATGTTGAATGACCCTGCTGAGGGGGTTGGTGGAGGTGGGCCCGCCCCGGGAGCAGGCGGCGTGGCAGGAGGTCCCCAGGGCCCTGATGGCTCTGGCTTCATCCAGGTTACCCCCCAGGAAAAGGAAGCAATCGACCGGGTATGTATGGAACCAACCACATTTGAATATGTCTACCTCAGAATATCTAAATCGGCCATTGCATACAAACTTCATATGACAGAGTTAGAGATCATTTTGTCGGTTTAAGACAATCTGAACTTAGCACTCTTGATACTTAGCTAGAAATCAGTACATAGCCTCAGTCTGTGTGTGATATAAGATGTGCTTCGTTTGTTACAGTTGAAGGCCCTAGGATTTCCAGAAAGCATGTGTATTCAAGCTTATTTCGCATGTGAAAAGAACGAGGACCTAGCTGCTAACTTTTTGCTGTCACAAGATTTCAATGATGATGAGAGTTGACCTAGTCATTAGATTGTTTCTCTTACGACTTGGAAGCTTAACTTTACACGCCATTCTGTGTCAATACATATTCTTCATTCAAAATGGATAACTCATCGCTAAGGTTACCACATATGTGCAGAGTGCGTTGAAGTAACTTAGCCAGTGACCTACCCAGTGTTTTACTATACTTTACTCACCAACACTCTGCAGTACATTGGTCTTTGTGGTAAAACAGGAGATAAAGTGTTGAAATATAATGTTAGATGCTACATGATTACGATTCAGTGAGTTTGTACAGTGAGAGTGTTGTATAAAAAGAATCGAATTGATTGTATGGTAATGTGGATGAAATTGAAATAGAATCACTCAAAATTGATGCAGTGAACCGTTTCACAGTTTAGTTAGACAATATGACTTCTCACTGATGTATACATATGAAATTTTACTATGATGAGAAATTTGATGCAGTTTTATGGAACCTGCGACAATATGTGTGTCTCACACTAACGGTAGTTACTTTTACCAATTTTATTATTGACATGCATAGTGTATACAATTTCTGCTTCATTGATAGAAATATAAATTAATACAGTGCTGAATGTTGGCTGTAAATAAGTTTCACTCTGTGTAATGATTAATGCAGATGATAGCAGAACTTTAGGAGCGGTTAGGCAAGCCACCGAGTATCGTTAATTATCCTGTTTAATTGCTTGCTTTAATAATGTGTTGGGTCATTTGCTGTATGCACGAACATGCGTCCTTGGTTTACAGAAGATATAATGTGGTTGGTGCTTGTACAATGACAGGCATCAGCAGTACTGTGTTGAAAATAAATTTGTATACAACAGGACGTGTCTTGTACAACACCTTATCAAATTAAGGGCCCATTTTCAATTGTAATTAAAAAGGTGACCGACAGATTGAATGGCATTCATTTAGTGGGCAAGTGGCATTAAAATGCAGGATACCTAGATTGGGTGGCCGTTTTGACCTTTCAAGGTGATCAAAGGTCAAATCCATGGTCACTACACAAATCATCACGATTTCCCGGTCGAAAGTGCCAATATCTAAGCTCTATCTTGAAGCATTTTATGAGTACAGTTGGGCGGTTACCATTATGATGAAAAAAAGTGCCAAAATTTGTTTTCAAAGGAGAAAAATTTTTTTTGGCTCAAATCGAATAGTGACATGATTTGAAACAACAACATTTCGCCGTCGGCCCGACCCGCCGGGAAATCAAAATTGGCCACCACACAGAGCGACGATTCAAAGGCAACAAAACTTATACATGTCACAGAGGTGACACAACAATCTCCAAACATATTGGGACAGTTTTTGGGCGAGTTTCGTGCAACCAACCCTCCTATTAGATTGACGTGTCCGTCCGTTCGTCCGTCTAGCCGTCCGTCCGTCTGTCCGGCCGTCCGGCCGTCAACAATTTCTTGTGAACGCGATAACTTACAAAGTTTTTAACGAAATACCGCCAAAAGCATACCAGAGGTGCATCATGAGCAGATCTCGGACAAGTTCGATGATGGGTGACCTTGACCTATTTTTCAGGTCGTGGCAGGACTTCGAACTTGACAATACATGAAAACAGGACTTTGTACCTTGTGAACGCGATAACTTACAAAGTTTTTAACGAAATACCGCCAAAATCATACCGGAGTTGCATCATGAGCAGATCTCGGACAAGTTCGATGATGGGTGACCTTGACCTATTTTTCAGGTCGTGGCAGGACTTCGAACTTGACAATACATGAAAACAGGACTTTGTACCTTGTGAACGCGATAACTTACAAAGTTTTTAACGAAATACCGCCAAAATCATACCGGAGTTGCATCATGAGCAGATCTCGGACAAGTTCGATGATGGGTGACCTTGACCTATTTTTCAGGTCGTGGCAGGACTTCGAACTTGACAATACATGAAAACAGGACTTTGTACCTTGTGAACGCGATAACTTACAAAGTTTTTAACGAAATACCGCCAAAATCATACCGGAGGTGCATCATGAGCAGATCTCGGACAAGTTCGATGATGGGTGACCTTGACCTATTTTTCAAGTCGTGGCAGGACTTCGAACTTGATAATACATGAGAACAATGCCAATTCCTTCCACTAACAGCCCTCCTCGATGCAACCCGCCCAATTGTCGCGGGCGCGACTTATACTTGTTGAGAAAATGACCGTGAAAGTCAGAAATTGGTTGTTTTTCGTCAAAAATGGCCGCCATTTAGAAAAAAATGTGAAAAACCAAAAAAAATCCTGCTTGAAATATTTTTAGGTATTTTTGTGCAAAATTTCAGAAAAATTTACCCTTAAACTTCAAAGACGAGAGGCCATAGGCCACACACTTGCCGGAACCGAAATATATGTCATATGCCAATGACATGACAGACATATGGATTTTAACAAATTGACGAAACTTTCTTCCCGACTTACTACGTTTACTTACTTACTTTACTTCATTTTACTTCACAAACTACTCATACTGTTATTGTTACCTCATCGAACGTCACAGCGCCAAAATTAAGACATCACTAGACTCAGGAGACCAAGAACTTTCTAACGATATACTACTCGATATGGTGGGCTGAGCTTCGTACTTGACCTCGACATAGAGTTCATCGGAAAGTATCACGAGCAAGGTCAACGGTCAAAGTCAAACAAGAAAGACTTTTTGGTAACCTGCAGTATAGTGCTAGTTATGACCATTTATGTGATTATACTTGAATAATTTATTGAGAATCGATGAATAATTGTGGACACTATGGCCTTTTGAAATTTTGAAAAATTGACGTTTATGACGTCACATCTGAAAACTAATGCATAGTATATATCAAGGGATCAAGACTCAAAACGCACTTATTAAGGCATTTCGGCAGAAATTCTTTTTCTTTTTTTAGGTTACCGGACCTTTGGTCCGATAACCTATTGGCATGGCGTTGCGTCCGTCGTCCGTCCGTCCGTCCGTCCGTCCGTCCGTCCGGCGTTAACATTTTTATCTTTAAAGTTAACGATCGAATCTTTCTGAAATTTTGCACAAAAATGCCTAAAAATATTTTGAGAAGGAGGTATTTTTTTGTTTTTTGATTTTCGCATTTTTTTCAAAATGGCGGCCGTTTTTGTCGGAAAACGCTCAATTTTGGACTTTGACGGCCATTTTCTCAAAAACTGTCTGATCAGTTTTGAGTTTTTGGTTTCAAAAGATTCCCCTCATATACCTCTGTGATATGTATAAGTTTGGTTGCCCTAAATCTGCCGGTTTTCGTGTGGCGGCCATTTTGAATTTTTGGCGGGTCGGCGAAAAAAAAAATTTTCGACCCAGATCGCATTACTATCCATTTTGGGCCATTTCTAGAGCAAAAAAAAATTTTCACCCTTTGAAAAAAATTTTGGACTTAGAAAATTTTCGGCACTTTTTCCCTTCATAATGGGAGCTGTCCGGACTGTACTCATAGAACGCTTGAAGATAGAGCTTAGAAATTGGCACTTTCAAATGGGTAGTCATATATGGCGACTTGTGTGGTGACCTTGAATTTGACCTTGGATGACCTTGAAAGGTCAAAACAGCCATTTTGGGGTCAAAAAATGCCCAGATTTGCCTTTGTAGATGAAATGCTTGCAGATAGAGCTCATGTTTGCATTATGAACATAATATAAGGAAGACATATATGGCACAACTAATGATGACCTTGAACTTGACGTCAGATGACCTTGAGTGCCAAATGTCTGACTTGGAATGTGTAAATTGACCTGAGCGGCCTAAACGATTCCACCCAACATATAGAATATCAAATGCCGCACACATACATGTAATGGTTACATCGAAGTTCATACGGATGACCTTGATTGGTAAATCCCAAGGTCATATGTTTACACTGCGAACCTTGATTGGTAAATCTCAAGGTCTGTTACCTGCCAATGCTGCCATGGCCAAACCAAAATTGTCCGGTAACCTATCTTAGCCTTTGGGCTAATTTTTAGGTTACCGGACCTTTGGTCCGATAACCTATTGGCATGGCGTTGCGTCCGTCGTCCGTCCGTCCGTCCGTCCGTCCGGCGTTAACATTTTTATCTTTAAAGTTAACGATCGAATCTTTCTGAAATTTTGCACAAAAATGCCTAAAAATATTTTGAGAAGGAGGTATTTTTTTGTTTTTTGATTTTCGCATTTTTTTCAAAATGGCGGCCGTTTTTGTCGAAAAACGCTCAATTTTGGACTTTGACGGCCATTTTCTCAAAAACTGTCTGATCAGTTTTGAGTTTTTGGTTTCAAAAGATTCCCCTCATATACCTCTGTGATATGTATAAGTTTGGTTGCCCTAAATCTGCCGGTTTTCGTGTGGCGGCCATTTTGAATTTTTGGCGGGTCGGCGAAAAAAAATTTTTTCGCCCCAGATCGCATTACTATCCATTTTGGGCCATTTCTAGATCAAAAAAAAATTTTCACCCTTTGAAAAAAATTTTGGACTTAGAAAATTTTCGGCACTTTTTCCCTTCATAATGGGAGCTGTCCGGACTGTACTCATAGAACGCTTGAAGATAGAGCTTAGAAATTGGCACTTTCAAATGGGAAGTCATATATGGCGACTTGTGTGGTGACCTTGAATTTGACCTTGGATGACCTTGAAAGGTCAAAACAGCCATTTTTGGGTCGAAAAACGCTCAAATTTGCACCTGGTCTGTATTTTCTCAAAAACTCTCTGATCAGTTTTGAGATTTTTGCTTAAAAAGATTCCTCTTATATACCTCTGCGACGTGTATAAGTTTTGTTGCCCTTGAATCGCCGATCTCAGTGTGGCGGCCATTTTGAATTTTTGACGAGTCGGCGAAAAAATTTTTTTTCGCCCCAAATAACATTACTATCCATTTTAGGCCATTTCTAGGCAAAAAAAAATTTTCACCCTTTGAAAAAAATTTTGGACTTAGAAAATTTTCGGCACTTTTTTCCTTCATAATGGGAGCTGTCAGGACTGTACTCATAGAACGCTTGAAGATAGAGCTTAGAAATTGGCACTTTCAAATGGGAAGTCATATATGGCGACTTGTGTGGTGACCTTGAATTTGACCTTGGATGACCTTGAAAGGTCAAAACAGCCATTTTGGGGTCAAAAAATGCCCAGATTTGCCTTTGTAGATGAAATGCTTGCAGATAGAGCTCCTGTTTGCATTATGAACATATAGGAAGACATATATGGCACAACTAATGATGACCTTGAACTTGACGTCAGATGACCTTGAGTGCCAAATGTCTGACTTGGAATGTGTAAATTGACCTGAGCGGCCTAAACGATTCCACCCAACATATAGAATATCAAATGCCGCACACATACATGTAATGGTTACATTGAAGTTCATACGGATGACCTTGATTGGTAAATCCCAAGGTCATATGTTTACACTGCGAACCTTGATTGGTAAATCTCAAGGTCTGTTACATGCCAATGCTGCCATGGCCAAACCAAAATTGTCCGGTAACCTATCTTAGCCTTTGGGCTAATTTTTCTTCTTCCGCCACTTTTGGTTTCCGGACGATAACTTTAGATTGCCTTGACGGATCCTCGTCAAATTTTCACCACAAGTCAGAAATGATATGTGGAAGAACCCTATTCTTTTTGAGCCGGATCCGAGGTCCGTGAGGTCGGTGAGGATGAAATCAAGGCTAATTTTGAGTCTTGGTTTCCGGACGATAACTGGAAAAATATTTACGCAATAGTTGCAGAACTCTGCATGGAGGTTCATATGCCACCAGGGAAGAACCCTATTGATTTTGGGATCGATCCGTCAAACGACCTTTGACCTAGAGGTCGAAATAATTTTTTGCTGATTCATCCTTGAGGCTTCCTGCATATCTCAGAAACCGTGCGTCGTAGAGCGAAACGGACGTTATTTTCGGACTCGTCGCCCTAGACAAACATCTCTAGGGTGTATTATTTTTTTTGATCCGGCTCCGAGGTCCGTGAGGTCCTTGAGGATGAAATCGAGGCTGATCTTGAAACTTGGTTTCCGGACGATAACTCGAAAAATATTCAGGCAATAGTTGCAGAATTTTGCACAGAGGTTTATATATCAACAGGGAAGAACCCTATTGATTTTGGGATCGATACGTCAAACGACCTTTGACCTAGAGGTCAAAATAATTTTTTGCTGAGTCATCCATGAGGCATCCTGCATATCGGAAACGGTGCGTCGTAGAGCGAAACGGACGTTATTTTCGGACTCGTCGCCCTAGACAAACATGTCTAAGGGGTATTATGGATGAACTTTGACATTGACCTTGAATTTTTTTGCCGAGTCGGCATTTTTCGTTTTCGTCGATATCTCGGAAACGGTGCGTCGTAGAGCGAAACGGACGTTATTTCCGGACTCGTCGCCCTAGACTAACATGTCTAGATGGTATTATGAATGAACTTTGACCTTGACCCGAAATTTTTTTGCCGAGTCGGCATTTTTCGTTTTCGTCGATATCTCGGAAATGGTGCTTCGTAGAGCGAAACGGACGTTATTTTCGGAATCGTCGCCCTAGACAAACATGTCTAAAGGGTATTATGGATGAAGATTGACCTTGACCCAATTTTTTTTTGCCGAGTCGGCATTTTTCGTTTTCGTCGATATCTCGGAAACGGTGCGTCGTAGAGCGAAACGGACGTTATTTTCAGACTTGTCGCCCTAGACTAACATGTCTAAGGGGTATTATTGATGAACTTTGACCTTGACCCGAAATTTTTTTGCCGAGTCGGCATTTTTCGTTTTCGTCGATATCTCGGAAACGGTGTGTCGTAGAGCGAAACGGACATTATTTTCGGACTCGTCGCCCTAGACAAACATGTCTGAGGGGTATTATGGATGAACTTTGACCTTGACCCGAAATTTTTTTGCCGAGTCGGCATTTTTCGTTTTCATCGATATCTCGGAAACGGTGTGTCGTAGAGCGAAACGGACGTTATTTTCGGACTCGTCGCCCTACACAAACATGCCTAAAGGGTATTATGGATGAACTTTGACCTTGACCCGAAATTTTTTTGCCGAGTCGGCATTTCTCGTTTTCGTCGATATCTCGGAAACGGTGTGTCGTAGAGCGAAACGGACGTTATTTTCGGACTCGTCGCCCTAGACTAACATGTCTAGATGGTATTATGGATGAACTTTGACCTTGACCCGAAATTTTTTTGCCGAGTCGGCATTTTTCGTTTTCATCGATATCTCGGAAACGGTGTGTCGTAGAGCGTCGCCCTAGACTAACATGTCTAGATGGTATTATGGATGAACTTTGACCTTGACCCGAAATTTTTTTGCCGAGTCGGCATTTTTCGTTTTCATCAATATCTTGGAAACGGTGTGTCGTAGAGCGAAACGGACGTTATTTTCGGACTCGTCGCCCTAGACAAACATGCCTAAAGGGTTTTATGGATGAACATTGACCTTGACCCGAAATTTTTTTGCCGAGTCGGCATTTTTCGTTTTCGTCGATATCTCGGAAACGGTGCGTCGTAGAGCAAAACGGACGTTATTTTCGGACTCGTCGCCCTAGACTAACATGTCTAGATGGTATTATGGATGAACTTTGACCTTGACCCGAAATTTTTTTGCCGAGTCGGCAACGGTGCTTCGTAGAGCGAAACGGACGTTATTTTCGGAATCGTCGCCCTAGACAAACATGTCTAAAGGGTATTATGGATGAAGATTGACCTTGACCCAATTTTTTTTTGCCGAGTCGGCATTTTTCGTTTTCGTCGATATCTCGGAAACGGTGTGTCGTAAAGCGAAACGGACGTTATTTTCAGACTCGTCGCCTTAGACTAACATGTCTGAGGGGTATACTAACATGTCTGAGGGGACCCGAAATTTTTTTGCCGAGTCGGCATTTTTCGTTTTCATCGATATCTCGGAAACGGTGTGTCGTAGAGCGAAACGGACGTTATTTTCGGACTCGTCGCCCTAGACAAACATGTCTAAAGGGTATTATGGATGAACTTTGACCTTGACCCGAAATTTTTTTGCCGAGTCGGCATTTTTCGTTTTCGTCGATATCTCGGAAACGGTGCTTCGTAGAGCGAAACGGACGTTATTTTCGGACTCGTCGCCCTAGACAAACATGTCTTAAGGGTATTATGGATGAACTTTGACCTTGACCCGAAATTATTTTGCCGAGTCGGCATTTCTCGTTTTCGTCGATATCTCGGAAACGATGCTTCGTAGAGCGAAACGGACGTTATTTTTGGACTCGTCGCCCTAGACAAACATGTCTAATTGGTATTATGGATGAACTTTGACCTTGACCCGAAATTTTTTTGCCGAGTCGGCATTTTTCTTTTTCGTCGATATCTAGTATATATTATAAATTAATCATCACACCGAAATGCCTCCAAGGCATCTTTAGGCCTTGACGTCTAGTTTTCACGCTGTTATCAGCATGGAAATCTTGAAACATGCAATTTCGCTTATAATGGGACCAACTTTGTTGCCATATAAACGTCAATTACGTCACAACAGATTATCTGATCGAGCTGAAAATTGACTGGAAGCATCAGAGGCGGGTTTCACATTGTATCCGTATATCGGACCTGCAATAAATTATATAACTTTGCACATCTGACACTCGAATCGCCTAAATATCAGGTAAAAATCACGTTTGACGTCATTATGACGTCAATTGACGTCAGATATCAAAATAAAAAATATATTTGGAAAGTACTCCCAAAGGCCTTTCAAATGAGCTACTACTCGATATTTTATAAAAAGATAAAGGTCAATGTCGATTTCGAGGTCAAATTCGGCCTTGGCGCTTGGAAAGGATATAGGTCATAGACCTTAGGTCCGATACAGAATTTGCTAGGATATGTGAGTATTGTATTATGGTTTTACTACATGTTTCTATCCTTCTTAGTTATTGAGATATAAAGACCAATTTGATTTTCACATAAAGGTCAATATTGACCTTGACCCTTGACCCTTTACTTAACATTATGTGAACCAGAAAGGACTAGCTTGCTTAAATAGAATTTAACTGACTTCTTTCTAGATTCATTTTTCACGCTAATATCTGCATGGGAAGATTGAAACATGCAATTTTGCCTATGATGGGAGCGCTTTTGTTGCCACGCATATCTGATGCATGCACAGGACCTTTGGTCTTGAGACAAATTACTGCTAAAAACCGGGAATGGGGCCGGTTGCTATGCCGGTTCGTCACCCCTGTTGTGATATAAAGTGGCCTGTCGCTTGACCCAGACTGTATTTAGACATGAGTTTTAGGCTTTATTATATCAGTTGGACACCTGTGAGTCTGAAAACAAAAGAAACGTTGTTTGAGATCTGCATTTGGATACATATATGATATACTGTATTACTATGCGACCGAGTGTGTATATTTAGAAGGGAACATGTCCACATGCGGTTATCGTTTCTACAGCTTATTGGCGTGTGAACGGATTGAGAGTCAGATTCACCCCACTGCTCTTTCTACTTTGATATCTTGGCGAGTTTTCAATCTATTCCAAATGTGAAAATTGGACCATAAAGCAGAAATAACACTGCTACTGATTGCATGAAAAGCTTCAAAATTGAAAATACAGTAAATTCTTGAAAATTTGAACCATTGAAACATAAAATGTATTTGAATAATCCAAAGTCCTGATAGGATTCGGATAAAATTTGGTGAGGTTATAGACAATATTGATTGGAAACTATTTGCAGAAAATCAGTGTGAAATAGGCATTATAGGCTGAAATATAATTAAAGGTATGTGTTAAATGGAGTTTCCAGTGTTAAAATTCAAATGGCTGTCAAATCGCCATTCAACTCAGATTTTCAAGAATTTTTTGTGACGTCATCGATGAAGCGATTTTTCCCAAAATCATCTTGTCAAGAGCCATTATCCTACAGAATATCTACACCAAATTTGAAGGGAGTCGAGCAAGATATCTGGACGCTATGAGTATGAAAGAATCGACAAACAAATGAAATTTTCTCCAATTTTTCGTCATAAAAACCTCAATTAGGCCATTACCACTGCAATTATTTAACTGATATTTGTCAAATAGCTTCAGTAGGTATCCCCAATACTTCCCAGAGCAGCGGATCACCAATAATTGACCTATCGCCAAAGCCCCTAAAAGTTGTCCGAGTTGCACATATTACGTCGGCAAACTTCTCTTTGGCCAATAATAACGTTTTGCAGAATTCGTCGAGAATGACGCAAAAAGACTCGGACAAACTGGTTTGGCGATAGGTTAATTATGAATGGTTTATGCATCTCATGTAAACAATGAATTAAGTCTAATAAAATCACGTTTAACGTCATTATGACATTATGTGACGTCAGATTTAAACAAGGGCCACTGGCCTCAAAGGAAGAGCTTTGAAAATGTTCGCACATAACGATTTAAAACCCCTTGAATACTGCATGTTATTTGGTACATATGTTGTGGTCATATTGTTACGGTAGCTTTGGCATTGTACCAACTGACCCATGATTTGCTTATTGTTGATTTGGCCTAATATTAAATGGATTAACACGTAATGATATCATTATTATTTATTTAGCCTTTCCCTATCTGTTTTCACTTTCTTCTTCCAGTCGGGAAACTCTTTGACCACGCTGATCAATCATGATGCATCCGAACATGATTGACCATGTTCAGATGATTGGAGATTTCCACCATATTTTTATAAACTACTCTTGTTAAGGACAGGTTCTGGTTCCATCTATTCTCATCTTCCAAACTACACGGTCTCCGCTTGCTTATGATACAGAATCAACTCAGAATTAACACATCCAAATAAGAAGTAAATTGCCAAATATCCTAGGAGATATAGTCTCTGCATCACATATTAAACATATCGCTATTTCCATCAACATTGAACACATGACTCAAAATTGTCCAAACAACACAGCGGATAGTGTTCCATCACGATTCCCATGCCTGAGTTCACCAATAATAGTGGTGTAACAATCCAACCATTGTACCATACGTGACATTCAATAGATGGCGCTCTCGATCAGGTATATATATGCACAGGAAAATTTTGCGGTGCATTGTGATGTCAATTGTCAGTTCTAATGATGTGCTGCATTACGAACTTGACTGACGATTTTTGGTGATAATTTTCCAAATTAACATATTCTGCACAAAATAAGTGCTTGAAATATGACTCAACGAACCAACCATCAATTATAATTGAATTTGATGATTGATCAGTGTGATGATCACACCAACTACGTTGTGACAAAGATTTTCTATCTTTGGTTATGACCGATCACTTTTGCTTTGTTTACAAATCCCGGCGGTGCACAACCCGCGGTGCTTTTGTGTTGTGAATAGTTCCGATGGAAAACGACTGAAATGATACGTAGATGACATTCATTACCAGTGCGATGTTCATGTTTGCTGAACCATCAGCAAATAAAATGCAGTTTCGTGCTACTTATTAATCCAGATTGATAATTGATACATTTTTAACTTGTAAACGCCCAAGAGCACATGGCTATCCTACTGGTAACACAGCGGAGTAATATTCGACCGAGACGCCAGCATAGCTTCAGTAGTGATTTTGGACGGTGGTGTATGAAACCCGGATTCGGAGCCGGAGGCGGACCCGGATTCAGGGTATGAAACCCGGAGGCGGAGGCGGAGCCGGATTAACCAGGTATGAAACCCGGATCCGGACTCACGGCTTCATCTTCCACGGCTGTAACCATAGCTTGCATAAATACATGTATGTTCGCTTCACAGTTACCATATTATTGGGAGCAAATGTAGGATAAAGTGCCATTCTGGGCAAATATGGGTGCGACCAATCAGCGCCATGCTCTGCAGTTTTGAACCAATATGATGTCTCAGATTGCCCACGTTATTGTAGGCCTACATCCAACCCTATTATTGTTCATGTAGCATATCTGTTGCACCAAGTTGGCGTCATTCAACCACTGTTTTTTTTCACGATAATTTAATCAAATTTAACGATAGATATAATGTGTTCTTAGTGGAAGGCCTATCCTATATAGGCCTAATAAGTACTTGGATACAAACTTTCAAAACGATTGGAAAGTGAACAAAAAAGAATAGCCCATTTTTCCTGTCTATAGTAGTATATCTATCTGTAATACTACCAATCTCATACTATACCCCCCCCCCCCGTCCTCCTGACAGTGTTCAATTTCTGAGATTAATTCGAGAAACATTTACAAAGTAAATAGTTCTTTTGCCGATGATTTTTGTTGTTGTTCGAGAATTGAGTTTCCAAAACAATAAAAACAAGGCAGAGAGGGAAAGATTACGGAAAAAGGGGGAAAATTGCTGAATAGTGGAAAAGCAAAAGTTCTATGGTTGGTCTAATAAATTTGATATCAAGTGGGCACTCATTCAAGATGCTCTTTAGGGAATAACATTTTTTTCTGGAGGATGATCTGGGTAAACCTAGAAAACTGGCAATTAAGTATTTAAAACCCGGAATTTAAAATTAAAATCTGGGAATAAATTTCAAACCTAGATTCCACCCGAATGTTATGGCCAAAAAATCATGTGACATTTTGTGTTCAACTGGAGTTCAACGTAAGGTATACATATGAAACTGTTCAGTGTGTCATGTCTTTGTGGCAATACTAGTAATAGAACTAGACGTCAAGGCCTAAAGATGCCTTGGAGGCATTTCGGTGTTAGGACTAATTCGTAATATTTCAAACATGTTAGCCATGGGCTCTACGACACATCGTTTCCTAGATATGAATGAAAATGAAAAATGTCGACTCAGCAAAAAAACATTTCAGGTCAAGGACAAAGTTCATTCATACTACCCCTTAGACATGTTTGTCTAGGTCGCCGAGTCCAAAAATGACGTCCGTTTCGCTCTACGACTCACCGTTTCCGAGATATGGAACGAAAACGAAAAATGCCGAGTCGGCAAAAAAATTTCGGGTCCAGGTCAAAGTTCATTCACAATACCCCTTAGACATGTTTGTCTAGGTCACCGAGTCCAAAAATGACTTCCGTTTCGCTCAACGACTCACCGTTTCCGAGATATCGACGAAAACGAAAAATGCCGACTCGGCAAAAAAATTTCGGGTCAAGGTCAAAGTTCATCCATAATACCCTTTAGACATGTTTGTCTAGAGCAACGAGTCCGAAAATAACATCCGTTTCGCTCCACGAGGCACCGTTTCCGAGATATCGACGAAAAAACGAAATATGCCGACTTGACAAAAAAATTTCAGGTCAAGGTCATAGTTCATCCATAATACCCCTTAGACATGTTTGTCTAGGGCGACGAGTCCGAAAATAACGTCCGTTTCGCTCTACGACGCACCGTTTCCCGAGATATCGACGAAAACGAAAAATGCCGACTCGGCAAAAAAATTTCGGGTCAAGGTCAAAGTTCATCAATAATACCCATTAGACATGTTTGTCTAGGGCGACGAGTCCGAAAATAACGTCCGTTTCGCTCTACGACGCACCGTTTCCGAGATATCGACGAAAACGAAAAATGCCGACTCGG
The DNA here is from genome assembly GCA_949152475.1 of Terebella lapidaria. Classification (NCBI taxonomy): domain Eukaryota; kingdom Metazoa; phylum Annelida; class Polychaeta; order Terebellida; family Terebellidae; genus Terebella; species Terebella lapidaria. The sequence continues at coordinate 50,568,162 of OX424557.1, read as the reverse complement.
CAAAAAAATTTCGGCTCAAGGTCAAAGTTCATCAATAATACCCTTTAGACATGTTTGTCTAGGGCGACGAGTCCGAAAATAACGTCCGTTTCGCTCTACGACGCACCGTTTCCGAGATATCGACGAAAACGAAAAATGCCGACTCGGCAAAAAAATTTCGGCTCAAGGTCCAAGTTCATCAATAATACCCTTTAGACATGTTTGTCTCAAGGTCAAAGTTCATCAATAATACCCTTTAGACATGTTTGTCTAGGGCGACGAGTCCGAAAATAACGTCCGTTTCGCTCTACGACGCACCGTTTCCGAGATATCGACGAAAACGAAAAATGCCGACTCGGCAAAAAAATTTCGGCTCAAGGTCAAAGTTCATCAATAATACCCTTTAGACATGTTTGTCTAGGGCGACGAGTCCGAAAATAACGTCCGTTTCGCTCTACGACGCAACGTTTCCAAGATATCGACGAAAACGAAAAATGCCGACTCGGCAAAAAAATTTGGGGTCAAGGTCAAAGTTCATCCATAATACCCTTAAGACATGTTTGTCTAGGGCGACGAGTCCGAAAATACCATCCGTTTCGCTCTACGACGCACCGTTTCCAAGATATCGACGAAAACGAAAACTGCCGACTCGGCAAAAAAATTTCGGGTCAAGGTCAAAGTTCATCCATAATACCCCTTAGACATGTTTGTCTAGGGCGACGAGTCCGAAAATAACGTCCGTTTCACTCTACGACGCACCGTTTCCGAGATATCGACGAAAACGGAAAGTGCCGACTCGGCAAAAAAATTTCGGGTCAAGGTCAAAGTTCATCCATAATACCCCTTAGACATGTTTGTCTAGGGCGACGAGTCCGAAAATAACGTCCGTTTCGCTCTACGACGCACCGTTTCCGGAGATATCAACGAAAACGAAAAATGCCGACTCGGCAAAAAATTTTCGGGTCAAGGTCAAAGTTCATCCATAATACCCCTTAGACATGTTTGCTAGGACGACGAGTCCGAAAATAACGTCCGTTTCGCTCTACGACGCACCGTTTCCGAGATATCGACGAAAACGAAAAATGCCGACTCGGCAAAAAATTTTCGGGTCAAGGTCAAAGTTCATCAATAAAACCCTTTAGACATGTTTGTCTAGGGCGACGAGTCCAAAAATAACGCCCGTTTCGCTCTACGACGCACCGTTTCCGAGATATCGACGAAAACGAAAAATGCCGACTCGGCAAAAAAATTTCGGGTCAAGGTCAAAGTTCATCAATAATACCCCTTAGACATGTTTGTCTAGGGCGACGAGTCCGAAAATAACGTCCGTTTCACTCTACGACGCACCGTTTCCGAGATATCGACGAAAACGGAAAGTGCCGACTCGGCAAAAAAATTTCGGGTCAAGGTCAAAGTTCATCCATAATACCCCTTAGACATGTTTGTCTAGGGCGACGAGTCCGAAAATACCATCCGTTTCGCTCTACGACGCACCGTTTCCAAGATATCGACGAAAACGAAAACTGCCGACTCGGCAAAAAAATTTTGGGTCAAGGTCAAAGTTCATCCATAATACCCCTTAGACATGTTTGTCTAGGGCGACGAGTCCGAAAATACCATCCGTTTCGCTCTACGACGCACCGTTTCCAAGATATCGACGAAAACGAAAACTGCCGACTCGGCAAAAAAATTTCGGGTCAAGGTCAAAGTTCATCCATAATACCCCTTAGACATGTTTGTCTAGGGCGACGAGTCCGAAAATAACGTCCGTTTCACTCTACGACGCACCGTTTCCGAGATATCGACGAAAACGAAAAATGCCGACTCGGCAAAAAATTTTCGGGTCAAGGTCAAAGTTCATCCATAATACCCCTTAGACATGTTTGTCTAGGACGACGAGTCCGAAAATAACGTCCGTTTCGCTCTACGACGCACCGTTTCCGAGATATCGACGAAAACGAAAAATGCCGACTCGGCAAAAAATTTTCGGGTCAAGGTCAAAGTTCATCAATAAAACCCCTTAGACGTGTTTGTCTAGGGCGACGAGTCCAAAAATAACGCCCGTTTCGCTCTACGACGCACCGTTTCCGAGATATCGACGAAAACGAAAAATGCCGACTCGGCAAAAACATTTCGGGTCAAGGTCAAAGTTCATCAATAATACCCCTTAGACATGTTTGTCTAGGGCGACGAGTCCGAAAATAACGTCCGTTTCGCTCTACGACGCACCGTTTCCGAGATATCGACGAAAACGAAAAATTCCGACTCGGCAAAAAAATTTCGGGTCAAGGTCAAAGTTCATCCATAATACCCCTTAGACATGTTTGTCTAGGGCGACGAGTCCGAAAATAACGTCCGTTTCGCTCTACGACGCACCGTTTCCGAGATATCGACGAAAACGAAAAATGCCGACTCGGCAAAAAAATTCAAGGTCAAGGTCAAAGTTCATCCATAATACCCTTTAGACATGTTTGTCTAGGGCGACGAGTCCGAAAATAACGTCCGTTTCGCTCTACGATGTACCGTTTCCGAGATATGCATGATGCCTCAAGGATGACTCAGCAAAAAATTATTTCGACCTCTAGGTCAAAGGTCGTTTGAGGTATCGATCCCAAAATCAATAGGGTTCTTCCCTGGTGATATATAAACCTCCGTGCAAAATTCTGCATTTATTGCCTGAATATTTTTTGAGTTATCGTCCGGAAACCAAGTTCCTCGATTTCATCCTCACGGACCTCACGGACCTCGGAGCCGGATCAAAAAAAAAAGTACACCCTAGAGATGTTTGTCTAGGGCGACGAGTCCGAAAATAACGTCCGTTTCGCTCTACGACGCACGGTTTCCGAGATATGCAGGAAGCCTCAAGGATGAATCAGCAAAAAATTATTTTGACCTCTAGGTCAAAGGTCGTTTGACGGATCGATCCCAAAATCAATAGGGTTCTTCCCTGGTGGCATATGAACCTCCATGCAGAGTTCTGCAACTATTGCCTAAATATTTTTCCAGTTATCGTCCGGAAACCAAGTTTTAAAATTAGCCTTGATTTCATCCTCACGGACCTCACGGACCTCGGATCCGGCTCAAAAAGAATAGGGTTCTTCCACATATCATTTCTGACTTGCGGTGAAAATTTGACAAGGATCCGTCAAGGCAATCTAAAGTTATCGTCCGGAAACCAAAAGTGGCGGAAGAAGAAAAAAAAAAAAAAAAAAAAAAAAAAAAAAAATTCTGCTAAAACCATAAAGGCATTTCTGCCGAAATGCCTTAATTACAGGTATTCCCCTGTCTATATGTGGGATTTACGACTTGACTCATATTGCACAGGTAGCCCCTTGGGACCTGTCGCCGAGCACATGTACAATCTAGTGGGCAATCCTGTTTCTCTATGGTAATCAATGACAATGATGAGTTAATAAGTGGCACAAAATGATAAATACAGATAAAAAGAACATCTGATGTGTCATAAATAACACTTTTCTATCATAACCAGTTGTCATTCCGGATACTAAGTATGGGAAATTAGTTAGTAATAAAATTGCCCACGTTATTGTACATCCTAGCTCTGTCGCCTAATCCGGATCCGGGTTTCATACCCTGTTAATCCGGCTCCGCCTCCGCCTCCGGGTTTCATACCCTGAATCCGGATCCGCCTCCGGCTCCGGATCCGGGTTTCATACCCTACCCTTTTTGGACGGCTGCTGGTATAGGCTGCTAGCATTGTTAGGCTGCCCTTAGTTAGGTTGATATCACAAAAACATCGTGAAATATCACACTATTGTCATGCCTTGTCCAACGCACAAGGGTCTTTGACCTGTCATTATTAAATACTGCAGTTATCTTATATGAACAGTTACGGTTTTGTAGTGGCTTGCAAAGTTTTCCTGCCGAGGTTTCAATCCCGCTTGCCATCTAATTAATTATTCATTAGGCTATACGAGGCACGCTAAGCCCGGGACGCTAAGCCAACGAACAGTCGGCCCTGCGCAAAAACTTCTGGGCATCGGCATAACTTCGAGATGGTTCCTATCTCTACATAATTTAGATATTCATGCGGTAAACAGTGGTAAAACACATCGGACCGTCCGGCAGACCTAATTTCAAGCTGGTAAGCTGGTAAGGTGTGGGGGGAGGTCTGTAGGCGAAGCCTTGCTCGCGGGACTACTTTCTGGAAGTAGAGTGAACACGAAAGGGAGCCACACGTCATTGCATTTGGTCTACTTGATATACCAGCACTCGCCACAAATTTTCAATTCTTATGTTGCCGTATCAACTTATTTTACATTTTTGCAATAGCACCCTGTATCTATATATTGTGCTGAATGTATATGCAAAAGTTTGAGTCCATACGATTGCAAGACAGCACGGTTTCAGTGAAGATCAAAACGGGAGTGGTGATGGGTAATGTAACGGTGACATACAAAAAAAAAAAACGGTCGGAACACACGTGTCCTGGGATTATTATCGCTAATAACTTATTACATTAATCGTGAATAGGTACACGGGCGTCATTTTCCTCCCAGCGGGCCCCAGACCCTCCCAATTAGCCACAATTGAATGGCCTGTTGTGGTTCCAAGTGGCACTTTCAAGAATGTAAACAAAAGAAAAATTTCAAAAATCCAAAAAAAAACCAACATCAAAGAGGAAGAGCCCTGCTCTTCCTAAAAATTACAACATATTTAGAAAGTACTCTCAAAGACCTTTCAAACGAGCTACTACTCGATATTTTTGCAAAAGGTCAAGGTCAAGGTCATTTTTGAGGTCAACTTCGACCTCAAGCGCTTGCAAAGGCTATCGGTCATAGGCCTTAGGTGTAAATGCAAAACTTGGTAGGCTAAGTGAGTGCAATACTTTGGATTTACTTCCGCGTTTCTATCTTTCTTAGTTCTTGAGATATAGGGACCTACATGGTTTTCACTTGCAGGTCAATATTGACCTTGACTTTCGACCTTTGACCTTGAAATTTTCTGGAACAAAAGAACTTATCCTTGGCTATAAACGGGTTTATTATTAGATTTTTACGCACATTATTGATGCTTTTATCAGCATGGACAGCTTGAAACATGCAATTTCGCTTATAATGGGACCGATTTCGTTGCCATAGAAACGTCAATTACGTCATAACGGATTGACCGATCGCACTAAAAATTTATCTTGACCATAAGGGACCGGCCCCACATCGTTTCCAAGCATCAGATCGAGAATCGGAGGAGGTGACCTCCAAGGTCAAATATTCGACCTCAGGCGAACTTCTCAAGGTCAAGATCAAATGTCAAGGTCAAGATTACAAAAGATAGAACTCGAGTTTATCTACAATATGAACTTGATTTGAAGTCTCTAGCACTATTAGAACCGAAGTTATGGCCACTTATGTGTTTTCGACGTTTTGCTCGACCTTGACCTTTGACCTAGACACACCAAAATAGGACGTTTTCTGGCCGGTATTCTACAGATTCTGCACACGTATTTTGGAAGCTTTTAATCAAGAACTGTGGACGCTAGAGTGCGAACAAACACACAAACACATCCAAAAACCGATCAACATACTTGCCGAAATTTTCAATTCCGGCAAGTAATAACAAAAGTTGATGATGACCAGATGACAGACACCGGACAACACGGTATCGCTAAAGCTCCACTGCCATTCAGCATAGCAGAGCTAAGGTGATAATGCACTCAACCAATCCTCATATTTGTACAATCCTCATAATATTGGTTGATGGATAAACAAAATTAGGCAAAATATCCATTAAAGATTTCATTGAGAATTGATTCCAGTGAAACTGAGTGAAAATAACCCTTTTTCAAGTATTGTTGAGCTAAAATTACCCATTATTCCACATTTGAGACTATTTCATCCGAAACTTTTGTTTTCAAATGCACAAGGTCACACTAACAATTGATTGGAAGTCCATCCGAAGGAATTTCAGCTCATCTTTGTGGGTCAACCACCCGATCTAAGCCTTCATGCACTTTCAAGTGTTGTATAAATTTCTCTCGTGTGCTGGTGTTGTGGAAAAGCTGGTGAAAAACTCTGACCAAAGACACACAAATAGTTAGTGACTAGTTTATTATTCAATATGAATACAATGTATATAACTGGAAACTTTTATATAGCACTTTTTCATGAAGATCATGCTCAGAGCTTTACAAATACCCACCCAGAAAACATTTTGAACCCTTTAACAATCACTAATATGAAACTTCTGACACAAAATTTAAACACGTGTTGGACACCAAAATAACATCAACAGGGCTGAAATTAGCGACATGTCTGATTACACATTCCAGCCTTTTAACGACTGATGAAAACAATGTGCTCACCTTCACATACAAAATGTAACCATGAGCCACCAAGAAGGTTAAGTATGGAAGTGACCCAAGCTATTTCGGCCCAAGTAGCGCACCTTACTCTGTTAATACTACTCACCCACTGAATGTATACCATATTTAATCCGTCTGGCACATTTTTAATCTTCATTGAATTTAGAAGAAATTAATAGTAAGCTGCGCTACATGGGCCACTATTTCTAGCACGTAACAATAAAACACATGTAGCGACATGTGACATGCGAGAAATATTGCCTACGTGAACATGTGACCTGCGAGTTAGCCTATAAAACTGCGACATGCGACCTGCGAGCTATGAACTGTGATATGCGACATTCGAGTTAACTTCCAAACTGCGACTTGCGTGAAACAAGATGCAACTTGAATATCCTACACATTTTTTTTTTTATTAAACCATGGTTTAATACGGAACAAGTTATAGTTTGCAGGTCGCATGTCGCTTCTCACTTCTCACATGTCGCTTCTCGCATGTCGTACCGGTGTTCCATAAGATACTACTTATATTCACAGTAATAATATTGTGGAAACAGCTCACCCCCTTGATTCATACATAAATATATTGTACAAATAAAATCTGGTTAAAATAACCACAAACAGGTTTGAAGTTACTTCTGAGAACAAAAAAGTTGAAAGATGGGATACTTGAAAACTTCCTATTTCTGTTATCATATAAACCCTTGTTCTTGTATCTGTATATCTATTAAAGCAGCTGACTTCGAATCAATTCAATATTTTTTGAAAACTGTATTTCATATTAAACATGCTAAACTAACTGAATAAAACATACTCACATCAAATGTAATGAAAATAACCAGTCTTCAGGGAAATTTTGCTCGTTTGAACAGACAGTTCTCGTGTAAATACAGGAACTGTATCCATCACACCCAGATGTAAACAAAGCATTCGAAGTGCGAGATAGATTGACAATTCCATGCACATCATGGTATATCACTGATTATTTTCTCACAACTACACTATATATGACCATACAAACTGGAAAATGTACATGATGTGGACTTTTAAGCGCGATTTGAGCATTTGTTTACATTCGGGTTTGATGGATACACTTCGTTTGTTTATTTACAAAACTGGTACGAAATGGGCACTAAAACGGATGAAAAGACAACTCGGACGGACTGTAATCGTCAAAATCATTGAGCAAACCTCTTGTTAGATTGCATTAGATGTGTTTAACAAAAAATTGGTTTTGAAAAAAATATTGCATACATTCGAAGGCAGCAGCTTTAAGAAACACTGGATTTAGATATTGGGTTCATGCATGTACCGATATTATCAGGCTCAACCTGGCAGTGTTTATGAACAGTAGGTATGACCAAAATCTGTTTGCAATGATCTTTGACAGACCTAAGATAATTTTTGTCCTATCATATTAGTCATATATTGCTTATGAAACCAGAATGAGGGTCAATGAGATTCCAAAGATGCCTAGTAGTATCTCTAATTCACCAGACCATTTTGATGACCATTTTCAATCATAAACAATGTTGCTCAATCGCAATAGGTACAATTGATAATCTGTCAAATCTGTGGGCTTGTGACTCACAATATTGGTTCTAGCTCTTGACAAGAAAATACATAAACAGATCCATAAACAGATCTGTTGCTACTGGTGACAAGCTTGGACATCTCCTTCTCAAGCCCCTGATCAGATCTCACTTGTCATGAAGTCGAATGAAGCCGTAAGCACAAAATGATGATTCAACATATCGAAGCCAGTCAGATGTATTCTGTTTCACTGGAGAATATTTTCATGAAATCAGCGAAATGATGTTGTACATCCAGAGGTCGTTCATAGACATAGTCAATTTAGGGTTTCCATTTTAATAGCCCGTAGATTATTCCCTACACAATACAGATATTATGGAAAGCCAGTGCAACATGTGAGAAGCAACATGCGAGAAGAGACATGCGACATACGAGAAATATTGCCTACGAGGACATGTGAGCTGCAAGTTAGCCTGTAAACTGCAACATGCGACCTCTGACATGCGAGTTAGGCCTAACATTACAAACTGCGACCTGCGTGCAACAAAATGAAAATTAAATAATTGGTATACACAAGCTTTTTGTATCAAACCCTGTATTACTATGGAATAAATCGCATGGCGCTTCTCACTTGTCCCTTCTTGCATGTCACTTCTCGCATGTCGCACCAGGTTCCCATATGATACAGTGGTCCCCCACAGATAAAACCTCCCCTCCATAAAGACTTCCACTCTGTAAAGACTTTTTCCTATGGCGCTAGGATGACTTTAATATGTAAATGAACCCCTCTAATACGAATTCCCCTTAGATAAGACCTCAGTTTTGTAGCAGAAGGGTAGGTCTTATCTGAGGGGGATCACTTTAGAGGCTCTATCATTAACTCATTCAATCTTCCTGGAAACAATGGATTTGCGTGTTTTCACTTAATCACATTATTTCATAGCAATTAAGTGAAACTGTCATTGCTAGAGCGCTCACTGGCCATGTGTTAAAATGGTTGATTTCATCACGGAATCTGTCGGGAATGGGCAATACTGATATGTGTAGTAGTCTTATCACAATAATATATGCTTGAACAAAGCGGCCGGGCGGCATGACAATCACAAAATCAGAGTATCCATAGTCCACACACAATGATGTGCTGTAAATCTGTATAAGATTTACGCTTGAACTGAACCTGCTGAATACCTTATCCTCCCATACAAGCCTAAAACTGGAACTGGGAATAGATGTACGTATACAACATTGCATCAGATATTTCTAGCACATACCAGAACTGTACAGCATTAAGGTATGACTGAAAGTGCTTCAACGGTAATCAAGGGAAGATATTTCAATTACCAGTAGCAAACCCATGCTATAGTGGATATACAAAAGCAAATACGAAAAAAAAAAAAATTAGCCCAAGGGCTAAGAAAGGTTACCGGACAATATACATTTTAGATATTAGCCTTTTGTCCACTGACCTTGAAAATAAAGTCACTGATAAATTCAAGGCCATGAAATTTTCAACAAATATATCACTTCTAGTATGTCCACAATAAATTCCTAAGCTGTAAAGTCGATAATAAGTGAGACATTAGCCATTCTGTGATGTGACCTTGAAAATGAGGTCAAAGTTCAAGTTCAAGGTCATGAAAATATTCAGTATATATCATTCCTCTATATTCGCAATTGATTCCTATGCTGTAAATGTAAGTATCAATCTATTACCACCAATTCAATCAGATTTTGATGATGCCAATAAGAAACGTAAAATACTACATTTTGCAATAGAAACAAACAAAGCCCGACCAAACAGTTTATCCAAAGACACACTGGCGTCTTCAGGGGCAGACAATGTGCTAAATGTAGTTGTTTCTACTGTACACCAGATGGAATTAGTATACAACTGCCCAACAACCTATGAAAATAATTTAGAAATCCGAATCTAACCCCATGGAATAGATACATGACAAGTACAAAAGTACCCAATCACAAGCCCGAAGGCTACTGAGTTGATGGTATCCTCGGGGACAGATTCAACGTCCGCCAGCAGTGACACCGACTCAGTGGTATAAATGTAAGTATCAATCTATTACCACCAATACAATCAAATTTTGATGATGCCAATAAGAAACGTAAAATACAACATTTTGCAATAGAAACAAAGCCCGACCAAATAGTTTATCCAAAGACACACTGGCGTCATCAGGGGCAGATGTAAAGATGATAATAAACGATATATTAGCCATTTTGTTCTCTGACCTTGAAAATGAGATCAAAGGTCAAATTCTAGATCACCAAAATATTCAGCATACATCATTTCCTATATGTTCACTATGGACCCCTAAGCTGTAAATTTGATAATAAGCGAGCTCTAAGCCATTTTGTATTCTGACCTTGAAAATACAATGACTAACCTTGAAACTTAGGTCAAGGGTCAAATTCAATGTCACTAGAATATTCAGCATGTATCATTTCCTATATGTTCACAATTGATTCCTAAGCAGCAAAGTCGCTAATAAGCAAGATATTGGCCATTTTGTCCTGTGACCTTGAAAATGAGGTCAAAGGTCAAATTCAAGGTCACGAGAATATTCAACATATATCATTTCCTATATGTTCACAATTGATTCCTAAGCCGTAAAGTCGATAATAAGCGAGATATTAGCAATTTTGTCCTGTGACCTTGGAAATGAGGCCAAAGGTCAAATTCAAGGTCACGAGAATATTCAGCATATATCATTTCCTATATGTTCACAATAGATTCCTAAGCTGTAAAGTCGATAATAAGCGAGATATTAGCCATTTTGTCCTGTGACCTTCAAAATGAGGTCAAAGGTCAAATTCAAGGTCTTGGGAATATTCAGCATATATCATTTCCTATATGTTCACAATTGATTTCTAAGCTGTAAAGTCGATAATAAGCGAGATATTAGCCATTTTGTCCTGTGACCTTGAAAATGAGGTCAAAGGTCAAATTCAAGGTTATCAGAATATTCAGCATATATCATTTCCTATATGTCCACAATTATTTCCTAAGCTGTAAAGTCGAAAATGAACGAGATATTAGCCATTTTGTGCTCTGACCTTGAAACCGAGGTCAGAGGTCAAATTCAAGGTCACGAGAATATCAAGCATATATCATTTCCTATATGTCCACAATTGATTCCTAGTCTATAACCTCAATATTAAGTGAGATATTAGGCTTAATGTTTAACATGGGAAAGTCCCATTTGGGCCGAGTTTGGGCCCAAAATGGCCAACTTCGAGCGATTCAAGAGCAAGGAAATTTATACATGTCACAGGGGTACATATGAGGAGTGTTATGCATTAATAAGAAAAAAAGTTACTGAACAGGTTTTGAGAAAACGACCATCAAAGTCCAAAATTGGCCATTTTTACACGAAAATGGCCGCTCTAACCTTGAAACCGAGGTCAGAGGTCAAATTCAAGGTCACAAGAATATTCAGCATATATCATTTCCTATATGTCCACAATTGATTCCTAGTCTCTAATCTCAATATTAAGTGAGATATTAGGCTTAATGTGTCCCATTATAAAGCATAGGAGAATTTAACATGGGAAAGTCCCATTTGGGTCGAGTTTGGGCCCAAAATGGCCCACTTCGAGCGATTCAAGGGCAACGAAACTTATACATGTCACAGGGGTACATAGGAGGAGTGTCATGTATCAATAAGAAAAAAAGTTACTGAACAGATTTTGAGAAAACAACCGTCAAAGTCCAAAATTGGCCATTTTTCGACGAAAACGGCCGCCATTTTGAAAAAAATGCGAAAATCAAAAAACTAAAAAAAACCTTTCCTGGAAATATTTTTAGGTATTTTTGTGCAAAATTTCAGAAATATTCGACTGTAAACTTTAATGATAAAAATGTGGACGGACGACAGACGACGGACGACGGACGCAACGCCACGGCAATAGGTTATCGGACCAAAGGTCCGGTAACCTAAAAAAGTTACTGAACAGATTCTGAGAAAACGACCGTCAAAGTCCAAAATTGGGCATTTTTCGACGAAAACGGCCGCCATTTTGAAAAAAATTCGAAAATCAGAAAACTAAAAAATTAGCCCAATGGGCTAGTAAGGTTACCGGAGAAATATACAGTGTTAAGCCGAGAAAGTTGAAAGTCAAATTCAAGGTGACCACTGAAATCGCCATATCTCTAACCGTGAAAATGGGATCAAAGGTTAAATTCTAGATCACCAAACTATTCAGCATACATCATTTCCTATATGTTCACTATGGACCCCTAAGCTGTAAATTTGATAATAAGCGAGATATAAGCCATTTTGTAATCTGACTTTGAAAATAAAATGACTGACCTTGAAATTTAGGTCAAAGGTCAAATTCAATATCATTAAAATATTCAGAATATATCATTTCCTATATGTTCACAATTGATTCCTAGGCTGTAAAGTCGATAATAAGCAAGATATTAGCCATTTTGTCCTGTTGACCTTCAAAATGAGGTCAAGGGTCAAATTCAAGGTCATGAGAATTTTCAGCATATATCATTTCCTATATGTTCACAATTGATTTCTAAGCTGTTAAGTCGCTGATAAGCAAGATATTGGCCATTTTGTCCTGTGACCTTGAAAATGAGGTCAAAGGTCAAATTAAAGGTCACGAGAATTTTCAGCATATATCATTTCCTATATGTTCACAATTGATTCCTAAGCTGTAAAGTCGCTAATAAGCAAGATATTGGCCAATTTGTCCTGTGACCTTGAAAATGAGGTCAAAGGTCAAATTCAAGGTCATGAGAATATTCAGCATATATCATTTCCTATATGTTCACAATTGATTCCTAAGCTGTAAAGTCGATAATAAGCGAGATATTAGCAATTTTGTCCTGTGACCTTGGAAATGAGGTCAAAGGTCAAATTCAAGGTCATGACAATATTCAGCATATATCATTTCCTATATGTTCACAATTGATTCCTAAGCTGTAAAGTCGATAATAAGCAAGATATTAGCCATTTTGTCATGTGACCTTGAAAATGAGGTCAAAGGTCAAATTCAGGGTCATGAGAATTTTCAGCATATATCATTTCCTATATGTTCACAATTGATTCCTAAGCTGTAAAGTCGATAATAAGCGAGATATTAGCCATTTTGTCCTGTGACCTTGAAAATGAGGTCAAAAGTCAAATTCAAGGTCACTAGAATATTCAGCATATATCATTTCCTATATGTTCACAATTGATTCCTAAGCTGTAAAGTCGATAATAAGCGAGATATTAGCAATTTTGTCCTGTGACCTTGGAAATGAGGTCAAAGGTCAAATTCAAGGTCACGAAAATATTCAGCATATATCCTTTCCTATATGTTCACAATTGATTCCTAAACTGTAAAGTCGATAATAAGCGAGATATTAGCCATTTTGTTATGTGACCTTGAAAATGAGGTCAAAGGTCAAATTCAAGGTCACGAGAATATTCAGCATATATCATTTCCTATATGTTCATAACTGATTCCTAAGCTGTAAAGTCGATAATAAGCGAGATATTAGCCATTTTGTCCTGTGACCTTGAAAATGAGGTCAAAAGTCAAATTCAAGGTCACTAGAATATTCAGCATATATCATTTCCTATATGTTCACAATTGATTCCTAAGCTGTAAAGTCGATAATAAGCGAGATATTAGCAATTTTGTCCTGTGACCTTGGAAATGAGGTCAAAGGTCAAATTCAAGGTCACGAAAATATTCAGCATATATCCTTTCCTATATGTTCACAATTGATTCCTAAACTGTAAAGTCGATAATAAGCGAGATATTAGCCATTTTGTTATGTGACCTTGAAAATGAGGTCAAAGGTCAAATTCAAGGTCACGAGAATATTCAGCATATATCATTTCCTATATGTTCATAACTGATTCCTAAGCTGTAAAGTCGATAACAAGCGAGATATTAGCCATTTTGTCCTATGACCTTGAAAATGGGGTCAAAGGTCAAATTCAAGGTCATCAGAATATTCAGCATACATATCATTTCCTATATGTCCACAATTGATTCCTAAGCTGTAGAGTCGATAATAAGCGAGATATCAGCCATTTTGTGCTCTGACCTTGAAATTGAGGTCAGAGGTCAAATTCAAGGTCACAAGAATATTCAGCGTATATCATTTCCTATATGTCCATAATTGATTCCTAGTCTCTAATCTCAATATTAAGTGAGATATTAGGCATAATGTGTCCCATTATAAAGCATAGGAGAATTTAACATGGGAAAGTCCCATTTGGGCCGAGTTTGGGCCAAAATGGTCCACTTCGAGCGATTCAAGCGCAACGAAATTTATAGACATCATAGGAGTACATATCTGGAGTGTTATGTATCAAAAAGAAAAAAAGTTACTGAACAGATTTTGAGAAAATGGCCACCAAAGTCCAAAATCAGGCATTTTTCGTCGAAAACGGCCGCCATTTTGAAAAAAATGCGAAAATCAAAAAACTAAAAAATACCTCCTTCTTGAATTATTTTTAAGTATTTTTGTGCAAAATTTCAGAAGAATTCGCCCGTAAACAAAAAAGATAAAAATGTGGACGACGACGACGACGACGACGACGACGGACGACGACGGACGACAGACGACGGACGACGGACGCAACGCCATGCCAATAGGTTATCGGACCATAGGTCCGGTAACCTAAAAAAAACATAATAATAATACAATAACAATACATAATACACTCGAATAATCTGCGTAACATACTGTAGTAGTCCCAAAATATATGTTCAGAAATAAGCAACATCCATTCTAATTATATCACTGGATAACAATAAATTGTTCTCTCATTTATAGATAAGCCATATGCTATCTGAGCGACGAACTGCCAATGTTGCCATTCATGCATCAGCGCCATGATTGTCGCAGTGGACAGGGATAGGACAGTGTGACTATCTAAGTGGAAATCATCTCATCATCACTGTCGAAATCCTCTTCGTTCACCTCGCCTTCAATGGATGACCGACGTTTCCTTACGATGGCCACGATGAATGACATGACGAACACCTGTGAAGACGCAGTTACCCTCAGTTGTACATTACAAAATACCCATCTGTAACAGACTGAGAGTTCAGAAACTTGATAACCTACCCCCAGAAAGGCCCAGGTCATCCAGTAATAGGCAGCTCCAAAGAACCACATCTTGTAGAAGAAGCGCAGAAGTAACATTCCCATCCGGGTCATTGTGCATTCATCTGCATCACAGAGCACTTTTATTATCATATTGTGAAAAACATCATGTCTCTAAAATCCCTATACATGTATTCTTGCCAACAATAAAGCAATCTTCACTTTGATCAGGTGAGTCTTTTGTGACAGGTGGGCTTCACACAACTCTCAGCAGCTAGATATGTTTCAATCACAACGAGTATTTTGCACTGATGATTTCGCCAACACACACACTCACCAACTGGGGCACTTGTTGTGCACGGTTTGACAATATTCTCGGTCTTGTTTTGCTGCAAGATATTGACACACTTTTTTTTATGAAATCTAGAAATTCATAATCACAAAATATTTTTGTCCACACATTCGCTGATCAATATTATACTACTAGATGCGTGGATGGATGTATTGCTTCCTCGTGTGCTGAGACTCACCACATAGATATAGTGCTGAGAGCCGTAGGTGTAGTACTGAGGCATGACTTGGTAGAGCAGAACATTGAGGGCCAGCACGATGAACATCAGGATGTAACACAGGAACAAGAGCGCTTGCGGCTTGGTGCGGCTGGCTCGGATCTGATACATCTGTAGACAAGACACAAAACCAACAGCATCAATTCACACCACCTGCCCGTAGCTTTCTGTAATATCATACCCAATCCTGCCCGTAGCTTTCTGTAATATCATGCCCAATTTTCAACATTTACAATAACTTGATCAGTTACATGTATCACCATTTACAATGTGTAGCATTATACGTCAGACACCAACCTTTATCCAGCAGAACCAGATTCCGATGGCGTTAATTCCTCCCATTGAGCAGAAGACGAGGAAAATGACCACTGCACACAACAGGATATAATCCAAGGGGAATACCTGTCAATGAATGAGAGAGTGGTCTATCCCGTTACTGATTGTCATGTGTGATAATAGTACTGTAACAAGTCCCGTACAGTGCTTGTACAGCTGGAGAACGAGTCCTGTACAGCGCTTGTACAGCTGGATAACAAGTCCTGTACAGTGCTTGTACAGCTGGAGAACAAGTCCTGTACAGTGCTTGTACAGCTGGAGAACAAGTTTGTACAGCTTTGCATGGAAAACACCATTTCCTGACTAGAAAGGTTACTGACCTTCTGAGCAAAGACATAAACAATGTCCAGGAGATCAGGCAGTCCTCTGTGGAACAGGACGTAACCCAGTCGCGCATTGGAGTGGATAATCCTGTCCACACTAGAAATGGAAATTTCAGTTCGTTCAATCTTGTCTTTCATCATGTACAAAAATACACTTTCTGATATGGAAACCACAATGACCGATAGATAACCATATTTCAAGATCCATGATACTGACCCCCCTCTGACCAGGATAATTGCGTGTTCTATTGTAATAGTGTGCATGGCATCACTACAAAACATTGCATATGAATCTAGACTGTTTTATTTTTTTTCAAATACAAGATTTTACACATCTATGATGGATTTGTTTCCATAACAATCTGAAGTTTCCAGGAGACATACTTGGTGAGCGTTAGTGACAGGGCGATGAACACGGCGATCAACAAGAAGAGAACCCCGAAGATGATCTGGAAGGGTCTGAGCGCGAGGGAACAACGGCGCAGACAGCTTCTCTCCGCAGCCTCCAGGTGGCGTTCTCGGCGAGACATGAGCTCCTCTCTGTCTTCCAGCTCCTCAAGGGAGCGCCGATCCCGACGGGAGATCGAACTTCCTCCTGTGTACTGAAACACAGCGGTGAGACATCAGGCAACTAGCTGACACTGGAAAGTCTGTAATGTTTTGTCGAAAATTCAAAATGTAGGTGAGAATCTTCTAGTCTGATGAAGATTTGATCACTTACCTCATTCTGAATGGCCATACAGACTTACCCTATTCCTGATGGCCTCTATCCTGGTCTGTGTTGCAGCTCGCTCCTCAGAAACCTCTCGATATTCTCGGATGATGCTCCTTCGGCCTTTTATCAGGTGTATTGGCCATACAGCCATGCCAATTCCCTGAATAAATAACATACGAAGAAATATATAAGTAATATATTGAAGAATATATATGCTGAACATACATACACCTGATATGATTCTACTTTGTTATCATAACTAGAAATTGAAATAATATACTCACTGTGTAGACTGTGACAGCCACCATACCTATCAGTGACAGAAAGCTGATCAGGAAAGAAAGGGCATTCTCAGCTCCTGCAACCAAACCAAACAGCTCAGATTCTATTTGAAGCTCTATAGGATCACACACAATGGTAAACACACCCGACAGACAAAAAGAAAAGAACTGACCAGGACTGTGAATGCAAACAAAGTCGAATGAACAAAGTTATTACACAATATGCACATTCAACTTCAGAAGTTGCCAACCAAACCTACTGAACAGTGATTATGTGGGTGTATCACCGAAACCCCACCCCCTCCGTATCATATAATTCCTTTTCCTCTCACAACATGTAAATGCATATAATGTATCTTTACTATACAGCCAGAGAGGTGTTGACAGTATCATAATATTCTCCTCTGACCAAATTATATGTTCTGATGATAACATTACAGGAATCACTTGAGAAATCCAGCCAGTGGGGGGATCATAAGATAATCTGTATGGACCTCAAGCACTGACTGATGTACAACGACCACAATTCCATGGTAGCTGCTAAATTGGAGATTACAAGTAACATGATGAGAACGTACGACTGCCATTGATATCTGTGAAGACGTGTTTGACTGCCGCCCACTCTATGCCTGTATCGTTGTGCGGCTGCTCTCCTTTGAAGGGCACACAGATCCTGAAATCATTTGTGCGAAGCAAATTGTGAGATACATATCTTGAACCTCTTCTGAAGTAAGATGATATCATGTCCTGCCCATACATAAGAATCTTACCCAATGATGAAGATGATGGCACCAACAAGCATGAAAACGACACTGTACTTGAAGGCTGAGCAGCAGCGCTGAAAATGAAATGGGTAAGTTGGAATCAATCTCATCAGTGCAATCAACTAACATGCTCTATATATGTCATAGTTCTTGAAAGTAATTGATGTACAGATCTGGTAGTCGACTCTTCATCGCCCTCCTCATAGAAGAAGTAAGCCATTGGTACAACGATGAACAGGAACAACATAACACATCCAAACAGGGCTGAAACACACAAAACAAACAGCAAGCTTGTGAAACCAGTATTTCTCATGTACTCACCTCTAGAGAAAACTGTCTATTTTAGAGGTAAAGAATGCATGTAGATCTTCACTTTTTTACAATCAAAGCTTATATAATTCCTATATGTCCAGGCCACATAGCAGATAACTATTATGTTACTATATGTTACCATGTACATACGTACCATAGTAAGTATACAACACTCCATTCTCAACTGCTCTCCTGGTTGCATTATCAGCCGCCCACTCCTGTTTGCCAAAAAAAATATATTAATAGGCACAGGTTTTTGAAAAATGTTTTCTTAAAAATCTTCGAGATTAAAATTAATATACATACATGTACCATATTCGCGATTATTTACCACTGAATCACCAGTAGGGTGACCAAAGATCATACATGTAATCAGAAACCCGGGGATATTCTGCACTGGGTTTCTGATGTAATGCAAACATGGGTTAACAAACCATTGATTATCAAGACTGAGACGTCAGATCTGATAAATCTACTGCGTTTCCTAGTAGCAGACGAGACATTTGATGACATACTTTGAATGTGCCATTGGAGTGTTTCATGAAGGAGACCAGGAATATGTCGACAGGGAGCAGAGCACAGGTGAACAGGGCCAGCGCCAGTCCCAGGATTGACACCAACGTAGAACACAGCTCTTTGTCATAGCGATGCTGGTAGTACCGCACGTAGATGAAGGAGAACACGAGGATCAGCTGTCAAAACAGAAAACATTCCAGGGTCGGTGGCCATATAGCTACATGTAGGATGATGTACTAATTAAAACAACAATACAGAACCTTCAATTTTAAAGGTAATAGTGACAATGTCAGATTCATTTAGGATCTGACAATATAGTCTGACTGTGAGTAAAATATTTTACATACGCAGTAACTGTTACTCATGCATGTCATTGCATTGCATAAGGGATAGGCATACCCTCGTAGTTTCATAACTTATTCTCTTTCAATTGCCAGGCACATGCACATTTTACAACACTTTCAGATCTAGGCTCTTGTCCATTCCAAAGGTGCATCCAATACTGACTAAAATATGCATCCGTAATACACAATAGGCACGCACCCGTCCCGAGCACCAGCCCCAGTATAGTGGTCGTCGGTACTGCATTTATTGGCCAATTTACTGGGGCTACCCGAGCACCGCCCAGGTCATCATCGTCCGTCGATTGTACAATGTCATGTGATACATGCCAAAGCAATTGCATACAGTGCAAACTCTACACCATGCATGCTACCACAACAACGGAACAAACAACGCACAACAACTGCCGAAACTGGATGTTCAGGCTTGAATCTCAGCTCACCTGTATACACAATAAGCAATTCACAACATACAATACATACATTCACAATAAGGAATTCTCAATAGCCCTGTTCGTTTGGGGCTATTGGGTATTCTGAATATTACATTATGGAATGGACACGCATGCGCATTTCAACCAGAATCGTCTACCAATCGATCAAAATCCCAATAGGCGAATTCTAGAACTGTTTTGCTCATTCCAGAATTGCTCATTCCGCTGAAAAAAACAATTAGCAAAATACCATGTATTCTGTCAATTCTTGAATGGCATTCCGAAGCCAATCAAACAAAAAAACGCAATTCTAGAATCTAAAGAATGGAAGAATGGCTCAAACGAACAGGCCAAATGATGTGTACTACCAGCTTTCCATGTCAGTGAGTGTGGAGTGTAAGTGTGTCACTGACACCGTACCAGTGTACTGATGTCTGTGCGTGTACCAGTGTACTGATGTCTGTGAGTGTACCAGTGTACTGATGTCTGTACGTGTGACCAAAGTGGCACATAACGATAATGCGATGGGTTATTTATATAGTACATCTATAAATGAAAGACTGTGTTACTGACGTCAGTGACTTGTATACTGTATTGGTCCTAATAGTGGCACGCGCCCTAATAGTAGAGCGCCCCCCTCTTTTCCCCCAAAATGTTAGATTTTTGTAACCTTGTAATTCACTTCATATCTTTCTAATAAGATCTTGGAGTGTTCCAATCCACACATTTGTTATTTAAATCATAATAAAAGGAGATTGAAGGCTATAGGTATATCATTCAGTGATTTTCTTAAATTTGAGCTGGAATTTGACCTCATTTTTGCGCGCGCTGCTGCAGGAGGTCTTGCTCTGGTTCACCGTGCTACTATTAGGACCAATACGGTAATGGTTTTGGAGACGCAGGTTAGCCCACACCGTGCCCAAATAGGTCAGTCTATAGGTGCAGGTATGGTCAAAGGCATTTATCTCAGGAGGGCGTGGGGTGGCGTGGGGTTATTAGGGACCCCTACATGCAATCCGTACATGTACGGGAACGTGTACGTCACCGACATGGTGACATCACCATTTGCTAGATATCCAGAGGGTTTCCCTGCGTAAATGACGCATTTGAATATATGATACTAGAGACGTTTAGCTACACCTATAGACTCTATGCGGTTACGTTTACGTCTGGGTGGCAAGAAAATGCGTAATTACGTAAATTTTTTTGGTTGAAATTAATAACGAAGGAATACGACATGACGTTTCTACACATTCACGTAACCGCATTATAGGTGTAGCTAAACGTCTCTACTGTCAGTGTCGATGACGTTTACGTACACGTTCCCATTCACGTACGGATTGCTAGGGGTCCCTATATTCCCACATCACCATGCGCCCGCTCCTGAGACAGATGCCTGTGGGTATGGTGTGGACCAGGTTGAGGTTTGGACACGATCAATTCCACAGTGCGCAATCAGTTTGAAGATTTGGTCACTGGAGGTGGTGCTTTTCTGCAAATTTCACGGAAAACAGGCAAGTTAAATTTTAGGCTGTTGAGTTTGGTGATGCAAATGCATACTAAATTCGGAGAACCACTCAATGGAATACTGTAGTTACGTTCAATATACTCAAAACTGATTATTAGCGGCAATTAAACAACATGACAACAGATCCTTTTTTATGCAGAGCGAGCACAATGTGAACATTCCCCAGTTATCACCCATTTCACACTCAAACGTATCAATTGCTCCGTTATACTTGATTGTGTCACGCATTAAATTTGACATTAGATGAGTGATTCAACACTTTATCGTAAGCACACGCTAGAACCATGGGGGGCTCTCTGATTTTGACAGAATCTATTTCTTTTTGTGGTTTGCCGAGTCCCTTATGAGATGCAGATGTGACCCACTAGGCGATGCATCATTGACCCACAAGGGGCTGAAGAAATGTACCACTATTTCGGTCCATGAAATTCGTTTTTCTTTGTAGAAAATCACCAATTTAATCATTTCATGTTATCTTTTCCTAATTTTAAACTTCTGGAATGGAATAGTACACGAATGAACGTGTCATTAAATATTAGTGTGTTATAATGCACCAAACTTGTGATGGTTATCGTGGTGCATAGTTTTGAGAAGTCTCATTAATTCAGGAACGCATACATGATCATAATGGAAGATCAAATAGCCTGTGGATATTGTGACTACAAGCTACATCATGCGTTTCAGTATTTAGAGCATTACATTAATCATCAACCAAAACACGGGGTAAAAGTGAGAGTACCACAGTTGTGTGCACAGAGTGGACGGACCACGGTGCACTCAAAGACGTATGGAGTTTCATGGGACACATTACATAACAAAATATATTCTGTAGAGGAAGACCTGTCCGTTAACATGAGTGCATTGACTATAACTCCCGGGAAGAGTCCAGCAGCCAAAAGAACAGTACTTGATGAAACAAAATCATCGAAAAAGAAAAAATTATTCGGAAACAGTTCTGATGATGATCAAGATGATGCAGGCAAATCTCATACTTCCTTCACTCCCCAGGGCGAAGAGTTACAGGCAATTGTCGAGATGTTACCAAAAGTGTTGTCTGTTCTTCGGGAATATATGGCTTTTTGGTGCTCATTTCCTGGCGTAACGAGACTTTTCAAAATCATGCACCACGATAACCATCACATGCAAGTTCATTGCATTATAACACACTTAATGACACGTTCATTCGTGTACGATTCCATTCTACAAGTTTTGAATTAGGAAAAATAACTTGAAATGAGTAAATTGGTGATTTTCTACAAAGAAAAAAAGAATTCCAAGGGCCGAAATGGTGGTACATTTCTTCAGCCCCTTGTGGGTCAATGATGCATCGCTTAGTGGGTCACATCTGCATCTCATATTGGACTCGGCAAACCACAAAAACAAATAGATTTTGTCAAAATCAGAGAACCTCCCATGGTTATAGCGCGTGCTATACTCTGATTTTTCTAATTTGTTTACACCGGTTTTTGACGATATCTTTGCGATGCTAAATGGTATCGTTCTATAATTTGGCATACTTCACCTCGGAGACAAACGGCAATTTTCTACCAAATTTCAGACTTCTATCGCAATAATTGAAGAAGTTGGCAATCTACCCCAATGTTAAATTTCAGCCAAAAACGGGATCTCGAGAATCTGAGCTTATTCGAGGATTTGATCCTGTTAACATCCACCAGGATTTGAAGCAGTGTTGTAATTTTCAGACCAGATGACACATTGGGGTGTATTCTACACAAACATGTTGATTTTGAAAGATTGCACCACTACAAAACCGAGCAAATGCACGAAATTGTGTGCGGACCCAAAAATTAAATGACAGGGCTAAATTTAACACAGGGGTAGATTGCCAACTTCTTCAATTTTCGTGATAGAAGTCTGAAATTCAGTAAATAATTGCCGTTTGACTCCCAGGTAAAGTATGCCAAGTTATAGAACGATACCGGGTAGCATCGCAAAAATATCCACGAAAAACTGTGTAAACGAGTTATAAAAATCAGAGTATAACGATGAAGTGTTGAATCGCTCATCTAATATCACATTTGATGCATGACACAGTCAAGTATAACGGAGTAATTGACACGTTTGGGTGTGAAATGGGTGATAAACGGGGAATGTTCATATTGTGCTCGCTCTGCATCAAAAAATATCTGCTGTCGATGTTGTTTAATCGCCGCTAATAATCAGTTTTGCTTGTATTGAATGTAACTACAGTATTCTATTGAGTAGTTCTCCGAATTTAGTATGTATTTGCATCACCAAGCTCAACAGCCTAAAATTTAACTTGCCTGTTTTCCGTGAAATTTGCAGAAAAGCACCACCTCCAGTGACCAAATCTTCAAACTGATTGCGCACTGTGAATTCGCGCTTTGATCCTGGGCTTACCATGGTCACAACAACAAAAGGAATCCAGCCTGCCGCTAGGACGCTGTGCGGTGCAGAAAAATCCATTTGTGGCACCTGTCAAAAGCCCTAGATAGATCAACTCTCAACAGGACTGATAAGACTAGGCCTAACACAGCGCGCAGTGACAGTCATGTGAAAGCAAAACTGAAACAGCACTGTGAAAGTATGATGTCACATGACCACCAGCTTATTACGGAAAGTCGTTAGAGACATATATTGGCCTGAGATTAATTATTTTTTAATTAGCAGCCGGGTAGCCGAGGGGGTGGGAGGGTCCGGACCCCCCTCCGTCGCCCCCCCCCCCCCCGCACACACACACACTTGTCCTTCAAAAAGAAAGAAAATAGGGGGTCAAAGTGTCCGTTCGCAAGAAAAACACGAACGATGCAAGATGTGAATATGGACAAAAAATGTGCAAAAATGCCATAATTTATGTCATTTTAGGTAAATGTTTGTGATTTTGATCGAATATGTCGAAGAAAAACAGCACTGTGACCCCCTATTTTCTTTTCAGTATTATATAGGATGCTGATCAGTTACTCTATAAAATAGGTCATTTTGAAGAGATAATATATTCAAGAAATAAATAGCGGACTATTATGTTAATTTGATTGATACTTTTTTCCTCAACCATGAGCGTACATATAGCCTCCATGTCCCACGTACATATGCCCTAACAGTTTGAATAAATATGAGGGGCACCATGTACAGAATACAGGTAGCCTACGTAGACATATCTGTGTCATCTGATTATTGGCCAGTGCATTCCACCTTAAGGGGCCGGTCATTATTTATCAGGTGGGGGGTTGGGTAAAAACTGGGGGGGGGGGGTGAGGGGGGGGGGCATACTTTGATTTTCAACGTTATTGGGGGGGGGGGGGGGTCATACATTTATTTTCAATGGAACTGGGGGGGGGGGGGTCGGAGTTCGAATTTTACTTAATTTGAGAAAATTTGTATACTAGTATTGAAATAGTTGAAAAATTAGGTGAAAACAATCCACTCAACCATGACTGATGGTTCACTGGAGTATACAGCATGTGGAATCCATCCCTTTGTCACATTATCAGTGAAACTATAGTTTCGCTGAAATTTGATCCTAGAAAGGACCATCCAGGAACACCCAAAATCAGGAGATGTCGTGAATCGACAACCGCTCATTACCCCAGACTGAAACACTGTCACCAAGGATGAACTATGGACCTTTAGTAGAACACAGCAGCACTGCAGCTGAATACGGTGCCAGCTAGGATGATCAACATGCAGGGCACAGTCACAGACTAACAATGGATCACCCGGCTCATACCATGCTGACCAACATCTCATAACATCCAATGACCCCGAACCAGCATGTCAAAATTACAGACCGATTTTCCACTTAACAAGTTGCCAACACAGGAACCTCGGCCACTGAGGATAATCCTCGGTGAGCTCAGGACTGTCCTGGACCACCATGAACAAAATATGGAACTTTCCATCAAGGACTGCAAAATAGTCCTGGATCGTCCCGGATGATGCCATAGTGAATCTGATTTACCTGACTTTTTTGGTGGCCAGGACATTGCTAGACAATCGCGGATCATCACGGAACATTATGAACCCATCAGCGAGGCAACACAGATTTGATTCAAGGCCGGGAAAGTACCAGTCCAGGATGGCCTGATTCATCAATGATATGTGGAAGAGTTATAATTTTTCAGAGTTCACTCTGGGGTCTAGTTAGTCCGTATATTTAAAGGAAGAAATAAGATTCATGTTGTTTTTTTTCATTCCTCCAGCAAATTTCCAGTCAGTAAATGAACTGAATGACCTTTAACCCGGGTCTCGAGTGTTTCAGGGGGGTTTGGGAACGTGGGGTTTGGAGTGAGAAAAAGATTTCAGTATTCTGGGGAACATGATCCTAGACATAGATGTCTTGGGGGTGTTTTGTTTTTTGTCCCCAACATCCAATCAGAGGCTTTCAATACCATACCGATATAATATACCCACAAACAGTAATTGAATCAGTTGTAATGGCACAAATTCATAATATCCACTGACTTGATAGTGTAAAAAAAAATTGCGACAAAAGTCACAATTGTTTGAAAAGAATGTGAATGAAGTGTAAAAACAGCATTTAAGTATCATATACTGGCTCCTTATAATTGTTACCATTGTGTATTATGGCCTTGTAAATGTATATGGGGATTGGGGGGGTCACACTTTTATTTTTGATCTTGGTGGGGGGGTCATACATTGATTTTCGATATCGGTGGGGGGGGGGGGGGTCAAACTTTGAAAACTCATTTCTCGGAAAATCCATCCAACCCCCCCACCCGATAAATAATGACCGGCCCCTAAAGAACTGATTCAGCCCACAAATTACATGTAGGCCTAATTGTGATTTATTCTGAAAATGAAGGCGGATCAAAATTCACATGAAATCTTACGGCTAGCTGTAGACCTAGGTGAAGTTCATGTATCAGCAAAATATGCTTTTTGGTCGTAGTTTTGTTTTAGATCATCAGATCAACTTGAAATTTTGTGCTAGGTGTATGTGTCTGTAGGTGTATGTATCAATTGAAAATGGGATCAAATAAATTTCTAAAATTGGTGGTTCAGATAGCTGGTGCTCAGATAGCCCTAGAATCCTGTGCTTGAGATACGCATTAGCATGATAAGATATAATCAATTATGACTCCAGATTTCTCCTGCCTCAAAACCTACAGTTTTTTATTAGCTTGGGCCGATAAGCTATTATCGTGGTTTTTCGTCCGTCGTCCATCCGGGACTGTAACTGGAATTTCCCCATATATTTGTCAGAACATACAATGTACTTTGGGCCAGTATCTAAAGACGTTTTATACCCTTTTTTTCTAAATGAATCGTTTTTGACGATTTGGCGGCCATTTTTGACGAAAAATTGCCAATTTTGGACTTTGGTGGCCATTTTCTCAAAAACTGTCTGATCGGTTTTTGAGATTTTTGTTTCAAAACATTCTCATATACCTTTTTTTTCCTTTCTTTTTAAATTTCAACATATATTTATTTCGCATCACTAGTGCGCACAATACTCACCTAGGTTTATGTGGCGATTTTGCCCAAAGATCGCGGCAGGAGTCTTTGCAAAACACTAACCAGTTTTACGGCCTATTTTTAGATAGCTCTAGTTCGGAGCGTGCGTTGCCCAGCAACGCACTGTACTCGATCGCGCCCAGTAAACTATAACAATGGTTTGACCTAGTCTCTCCCCCCGCCTCTTGGCTCGATATATACGCGAGCATTTTGCTTGGTCTGTGAGATTGTCCCAGAGCAAGCCAAGAGGCAGGACGAGAGGCTCGCCATGAGCTTTACGTCCCTGTGTCTTGGGTAAGGCCCTCGCGGGCCCTGGGGACGATTTCCATTGGGAGCCCAGGTGGGGGAGACCGTTGCTGACTCGGGGGCTCACGCCCTGTGGATCACCGGTTTTCTACCACCTGGAGTGGTGTGACACAGGCTCTGGCAGACCGTCGGGCTGGCTCAGAGTTCAATCTCTGTGACAGTGCCTTCGGCGAGGCCGGCCAGCAACATGCCCACGTGTACGGGTTCCGTGGTGCCGCTCCCATGGCATCTCGGGCTCTACATACGGCTACATTACCATAACTATGTAATATGCATGTTGTAGTTAAGGAGTTGGTGAGATGCATGTGTTATGTCGTAGTGTATGACGGCCGGACTCGTTCCGGGCTGACTGTACCTGGTTGTAGTGTTCCGTAGAGTAGTGCCGGACGCCCTGTAGCGGGCGCCCGCCGAACTTTACATTTATACACAAATTTACACATAACCATACACAAAATGCACAATATTTTCTGAACTGTACAATATCTTCCAAATTAAATCGGTTTTACATAGGTTTCAGGTCCCTCCATTTTTCTAAATACAAATCTAACTTCAGGTTTTTTCTTGAAGTTTCTTCTTCAATTCTACGATAACGCCTTTTCCTAAGGGTAAACAGTTATTTAATTTGCAAGTGTAGATATATCTTTTGGCAATTAAGTATAATAAATCATATATTGTCGTAGGGGATCGTATTTGACCTAGTAATATTTCTCTACAATTACATTCGTGAAAATCATTACCAAATTTAGATAAAATACTATGGAATTCAAACCAAAATTTTACAACGCATTCTAAAAACAAGTGTAATAATGTTTCATCTTCTTTTTTACAAAACGAACATTTTGGCGTATCTACAATTACTATTTTAAATAAGAAGGCATTTACAGGCAAAATGTTGTGTAATAGTCTATGCTGTAAATATAGTAGATTTGTTGAAACAGTGAGAGTATATAACTTCCTAAAATACATTACCCAGTCAGTATCCAATATGACGACATTAAAGGAATTAGACCAGAAATTTTGTGATGTTCTTGGTATTTCTACAATTTTTTTCACAATGTTTGGATATAGGAATTTACATACTTTATCAGCTTTTGTAATGGACGTGAGTTTATTTCCCCCCTCCAAATTTTTCGAATCAATTCCATTGTCGTTGACCAGTATTTTCCACGATTTTGGTATTGCTGATATAACATTATAGAAATGCATAAAATTTGTTTCTTTTCTGTATTGTTCTGTAAATTCGGAAAAAGTCATAAATTCACCATCTTTCAACACATCTTCTATATATTTAACTCCTTTGACATACCAATTCGGGAAAAAATTACTTTGTTGTTCACTCTTATGTGGGAGTTATACCAAATAAATTGATTTTTTTATCTTCGAGGGTGTATCCACAATAGGTTCTAAAGAGTAGTCAAACCATGCGGTGATTACATTTTTGATGAAATCGTATTGCAATAAATCCAGAATTGAACGTATATCTCTAGTATGAAGATTACTCCCAAGAAATTCTGATATATCAATGTGATCTGGTATACATATTTCGAAAAAAAATTTCCATTTTCCAGGTTTATCTGTGAACAATCGCTTCACCCAGCCTATTTTCAGGACACTATCGTGAGATGCGATGTGCGTTATTGCCAAACCTCCATAATTTCTGGTATTGTACATAACATTCCGTTTTATTTTATCCGGCTTACCGTTCCATAAAAAGATAAATATCAAAGAATCTACATTTTCTATATAAGTTGCCGTAAGAGTGGGCAATACTGATAACAGAAAGGTCAGTTTGGACATCAAAAGTGATTTAATAATTATACTTACTCCAAATAACGTCAAATCTCTTGGTTTCCATATATTAATGAGCGTATCCATTTTGTTCAGTATTGGTCCAAAGTTCAACAGCATTAGGTCTTCATGAATCGGAGTTATTTTAACCCCTAAGTATATTGGACAGGTTCTGAAGTCCAATATATTATTTTGACCCAATTAATTGTAGTATGACCGAAGTTGAACATGCTGAGGCTTTTCGTAACAAATTCCCACTCAAGAAGGTCAAAAGCTTTTTCAAAATCTATAGTAACGAAAAACCCAGTAATATCATTCTCATCACAATAGTCCATTAAATTTAGAATATTTATAATATTATAATATTTATAATAATATTTAAAATAAAACCAGTCTGATCGGGATGTATGATATCGGACGGGTGTCGTTTTATCCTATTTGCTATGGCTCCAGTAAGAAGTTTATAGTCTGTATTGAGTAGTGAGATGGGGCGCCAGTTTTTCAAACGTAACATATCTTTATCCTTCTTAGGTTATAGCGTTATTATCCCTCGTCTCATATACCTCTATGACATGTATAAGTTTCGTTGCCCTTGAATCGCCGGTCTGCGTGTGGAGGCCATTTTTATTTTTTGACAGGTCGACGAAAAAACTGTTTTTGTCCCAAATCGAGTCACTATTCGTTTTGAGCCATTTCCAGCAGAAAAAAAAGGCCATTGAAAGTTTTTCTGAACTTTAACCCAAATTTTCCTTCATAATGGGAGTTTTGCGGGGGTAAACTCCTGAACACTTCAAGATAAAGGCTAAGTATTGACACATTCAAATGGGAAATCATATATTACAGTTTGAATGGTGACCTTGGATATGACCTTGAAAGGTCATTTTTTGTCGAAAGAAACAATGATTTTTGTCTTTGGCGGCCATTTTCTCAAGACAATTTTCCTCAAAATGCATAAGATTCTCCCTATCGTCGCTGTCAGAACGAAACCTCGTAACTAAAAAATTGGGCAGAATAGGGCGAAATGACCCAATAATTGCATCTGCTATACCATTACCCAATTTGTTTGCGTTTTATAATGATTTCCTAGCATAGTTTATCATCAGCTTAGTCTACATAACTTATATACAGTCAGAAACCTCGTATCTTCACCATTCTGACAGATTATAAGGACAAATAACTCGTAACTCCAATGCATCAGTCAGATATAATTAACTTGAACCAGCTGATTTCCCGAACTTATGCTTGAATTTTATCTCTAAAAAAACCAACAAAAGGTCGACAAAAGAATCACATAAATAATCAAATGAATAAGTTTTTTTGTTTTTTACTCAAAACTGTGAAAAATGACATACGAGGTTTTGTTCCGACAGCGATGTGTATAAGTTTTGTTGCCTTTGAATCGACAGTCTGTGGAAAAAATGTCATTAACGGGGGAAAAAAACCTTTCAAGATGTAACTTGATTCCGTATTATAGTCCATACATTTTAGCAACATTTACGAACATGTTTTAACAATAGATTTTTAAATCAGTGTAACAATTTATATGTTGGAAAATCAGTATTCTATGTTATTCTCATGATTGCCGGTAAGCTACAGCACCCTTGGTGCTATGTTTACATGTGTTATACACTGAGTGAAGTTGTGTTTTGTAAAGTTGTGTTTTGTGAAGTGAAGTGACAATTTTCATTACTTCGATCCGGAAACTACAATGCTCGTTCACAATCATACTTGACCACATATTAAATACACAAACATGGAAATCGTATTACGTAGTGTAATGTTCGACGCCCGTTACCTAGGGTGCAAGCACCCCGCACTTCGGCACGGTCATGGCCGGCGCCATAATTACTTAACTATGACCAGGTAGTGGTACTAGTCCGCCAGACGGGTACCGCCCAATACATAACATCAAACATTGCATCATCATGGTAAAAATGTTCAAATAATGGTCAAATAACCTTAATTACAGCGGTGGCGCATGAGTAATAACACACTGAAGCATGTTGCCTGAAAGGGTCTGGAGCGCCGGACGAGTCGCGTGGATGAACTGCGTACATCAGTCCACACATCCGGACGCTATCCCATGTCCTATTTCGTCTTTCTGGCCAAATAAGAGGCTATCCTGGGACCATCGGGCGTCCGGTATATCCACACAAGTGGTCTGGTCAGCACCGGACAACAGTCCACATGATGCGGTTAGGCTTGCTGGACGACTTTAGCATAAGAAACTACGGGAGGTCGGATGCGGGGTGGCGGTGCTACAATGCAAAGTGTCTATCCGCTCACACCTGCGGACTCAAGGCCACACTGTGGTACTGGGCTGGTCTCCGCCGCAGTCGGATACATAATATCCAAGGGCAGATTTAGCTCCCAGCTGTACAGCATCGCGTGTGGGGTCACCCCGATTGAGGCGTGGACCAACAACCTAAACGCCATTAAGATGTACTGGAGGTGGTCATCCCAGGCATTTGCACGATCATTCACTAAGCCCGCCAGCATATTCGGGACAGATCGGTCGAATCTCTGGACCTGTTTATCAGACTGAGGCCGGTAAGGGGTGGTCTGGACCGTGGTACTTCCTAGCATATAAGCCAGGCCCCAGAACAGAGCGTTTTTGAACTGTGTGGCCTGATCCGAGTGTACCTGCTTGGGTACGCCATGGCACACCACCCACCTATTTATTCATCAGTAACCTAGCCACCTCATCCACGGTCTGGCACTGCAGCGGGTAGGTGTCAGTGCACTTGGTAAAATAGTCCGAGATCACCAGGATGTACCGGAACTCACGCGGAGTGACTCGGTGAGTATCCATAATAGCAATCCAGTCGAAAGGCGCGCCAGTCTTGACCGTAGTCAAGGGGTGGCAGCCAGGAGTTGGAACTCCCTTACAAGCCTGTTAGGCCAATTAGGTTAGCTCCTCATCCCGCACATCCTTCTTCAGCTCAGCGGCCATCACCACTGCTGATATTCGCAGCTCGTACTATATAGGAATCGGACGAAAATGGAGTGGGTTCCCAGAACGAAAACATCCCAACCATCGAGGAGGTCTCACTAAAGCCGAGTTGCATCCCCGGATCAAATGCAGGCCGTTGCGCCGGTAATGCCACATATGCGCGAGAGGATGAACTCCTGCTGCCCTGGCCACATTGGTATTGAGGGCTGCGGTGACCTGCAGTCTACCAGGAAGGTCCAGATGAGAGTCCGAGGAGGAATCTTTGCTGCGCTGAAATGGGGTCATTCCCACGCAATCCGGATTCTTGCATTCATGGCAACGTGACAGGCATTCAGCATTGTCATTCTGCTTTCTGGCGTGGTGCTCAATCTGCATTTCATACTCCTGGAGTATGACAAGCCTGACAAGCCACCGCCCAACCAAGCCATCAGCTTCACTGTAGTTGAGTAGCCTGACCGCCGTCTGCAACCGGTAGTACTGCCTCAACAAGTAACGCCGGAAACACTTGGTCATCACCACGACCCTGAAAAGCTCATGGTAGGTTGTGCAGTAGTTCATTTGAGAGTGGTTCAAGGCCACACTCTCATAAGCCACTACACGCTCCTGTCCATCCACAAACTGTGAGAGGACACTGCCAAGGGGGAAGTTGCTCGCATCAGTGGCTTGGATGAACTCACAGTCGAGGAGTGGTTGCCAGAGCACAGGTGCTGAAAACAAGACTTTCCTGAGGTTCACGGAAGCTACCCCTGGGAAGCCTCTCAGACAAAATCGGTGCCCTATTTCCATGAGGACCGTCAAAGGACATGCGATCTCTGTGAAACTGCATATTAACTGGCGATGGTAGCTCACGAAGCCCAAAAAGAACCTCATGTCTGCCATGTTACAAGGCCGGAAACACCTCCGTACGACTTCCAAGCTTCACAGGGTCCGGACGAATACCTGTGCCTGTCACCATGAAGCCCAAGTATAAAATCTCCTGATCGAAGATTTCACACTTGTTTGGCTTCATTTTAAGCCCTGCATCCCGGATACGATGGAGCACCATCTGGAGGTTGATGAGGGTTTGGCCATACACGACGACATCGTCAATGTACCATATATCGCTTCCAGAGGAACCCTTTTGGCACCATTTCCATCAAGCTCTCATATGTCGCGGGGGCGTTGCAGAGCCCGAACAGCATTACCTTAAACTGGTAAAACAAAGGCTGTTTTAGCCTTATCACTCTCCTCCATCTGGACTTGCCAGTATCAGGAGGCGAGATCACAAAAGTAGTGTGATCCAGCCAGGGCATTGAAAGTGTCTTCGATATGGGGAAGAGGATATGATTCCTTCCACTTGGTATCGTTCAGTTTCCGATAGTCAACACAGAACCTGCCAGAGCAATCTGCGGAATGCTAGCTGCCGTTCATCATCCAGCCGATCCTTCAGAACTCGAGATTCCGGATGGTCTGGCAGGGCGAAGAATTCGTCCCCGGTGGCTGCCTTTGCGCAGGCTACACAGCAAACTGGGTCATCGGGGAGAGCCCTACTGGACGCCGTGAGCATGCAGGTGGCTGCAACTAGCCCGCGGCATAGTACAACTGGAGTATCAGTTGGGTTCATTGAGAATGGGAATCATGCCAGGGTCACACTTGACCAGAGCCCCACCCAGCGCAAGTCCCATATCCCAAGCAAAACTAGATGTCAAGGCCTAAAGATGCCTTGGAGGCATTTCGGTGTTAAGACTAATTTGTGATATTTATAACATGTTTACCATGGACTCTATAATGCTCTACGACACACTGCTTCCAAGATATCGACGAAAACGAAAAATGCCAACTCGGCGAAAGAATTTTAGGTCAAGGTCAAAGTTCATCCATAACACCCCTTAGACATGTTTGTCTAGTGCCACGATTCCAAAAATAACGTCCGTTTCGCTCTACAATGCACCGTTTCCGAGATATCGACGAAAACTAAAAAAGCCGACTCGGCAGAAAAATTCAAGGTCAAGGTCAAAGGTCATCCTTAATACCCTTTAGACATGGTTGTCTACGGCGACGAGTCCGAAAATAACGTCCGTTTTGCTCTACGACGCACCATTTCCGAGATATCGACGAATACGAAAAATGCCGACTCTACGACACACTGCTTCCAAGATATCGACGAAAACGAAAAATGCCAACTCGGCGAAAGAATTTTAGGTCAAGGTCAAAGTTCATCCATAATACCCTTTAGACATGTTTGTCTAGTGCCACGAGTGCGAAATTAACGTCCGTCTCGCTCTACGGCGCAACGTTTCCGAGATATCGACGAAAACAAAAAATGCCGACTTGGCAGAAAAATTCAAGGTCAAGGTCGAATGTTATCCTTAATACCCTTCAGACATGTTTGCCTAGGGCGACGAGTCTGAAAATAACGTCTGTTTCGCTCTATGATGCACCGTTTTCGAGATATCGACGAGAACGAAAAATGGCGACTCGGCGAAAAAATTTTAGGTGAAGGTCAAAGTTCATCCATAATATCCCTTAGACATGTATGTCTAGTGCCACGAGTCCGAAAATGCCGACTCGGCAGAAAAATTCAAGGTCAAGGTCAAAGGCCATCCTTAATACCCTTTAGACATGTTTGCCTAGGGCGACGAGTCCGAAAATAATATCTGTTTCGCTCTATGACGCACCGTTTTCGAGATATCGACGAAAATGAAAAATGCCGACTCGGCGAAAAAATTTTAGGTGAAGGTCAAAGTTCATCCATAATACCCCTTAGACATGTTTGTCCAGGGCGACGAGTCCAAAAATAACGTCTGTTTCGCTCTACAACGCACCATTTCCAAGATATACAGGAAACCTCAAGGATGACTGGGCGAAAACTCTTCCGACCTCTAGGTCAAAGGTCGTTTGACGGATTGATCCCAAAATCAATAGGGTTCTTCCCTGTTGATATATGAACCTCCATGCAATGTTCTGCAGCCATTGCCTACATACTTTTTAAGTTATCGGGCGGAAACAAAGTCCAAAAAACAACATTGATTTCATCCTCACGGACCTCATGGACCTCGGATCCGGCTGAAAAACAATAGGGTTCTTCCACATAATATGTCTGACCAATGCTGAAAATTTGGCGAAGATACATCGAGGCAAACTAAAGTTATCGGTCGGAAACCAAAACGGCGGAAGAAAAAGAAAAAAAAAAAAAAAAAAGGAAAAAAAAAATTCTGCTAAAACCATAAAGGTATTTCTTCCGAAATGCTTTAATTACTCACACTACTATACATGGACGTTAAGAGGCATGCGTGGGGGACGCCGCTGCGCCTCCACAATCATCTCGCTGCAGGGTGGCACTACTGTAGTGTGTGCCACCCGGAGTTTGAACGAATGGGCCAGACCTGTCCGGAAAAGGTA
This sequence comes from Terebella lapidaria, assembly GCA_949152475.1. Lineage (NCBI taxonomy): Eukaryota > Metazoa > Annelida > Polychaeta > Terebellida > Terebellidae > Terebella > Terebella lapidaria. Next base: position 50,533,243 of record OX424557.1, on the reverse strand, counting down.
ATGGACATCCTCTCCCATTCGGAATTCGATGGCACTTAAATCCGTGATCACCTGGTGGGTCCGAAGGAAGTTCAGATACACCTTGTCCCCAAGTATAATTGACAGATCAATTATTCCGTGAATAGGGATGCAGTTGTTACCAGCTTCATAGAGCTGATAACTGTCGTTATAACGAAGTTCAAGGCTGTAGAGGATGGGATGCTGGCTGAACGTACCCGTGGTTACGAGGGTCACTTCTGATCCAGAATCAACCAGAAACCGCACCGGCTCCCGCCCAAAAGTCCGGGGTAGATGCCAGCATGAATCACAGAACAGTGCACACACAGGACGACTCGGCAGAGAGTCGTCCGGGGCGCTGGGCTCCGAAAGAGAATCCTGGTTGTCTGCCTCAGCAGCGGAGGAGCTAGACCGATCCTCAAAGACTACTCCTGGAAAAAATTATCTACTTGGGGTCGCCCTGCTCGTCCGCAGATGGTGCAGACTTGGGTGCCACCTCGGCTCTATCTCAGAATGCAGTGATGATGACCACAGCATCCAGGTTTTGTTTCCTCACACAGGGTACGACGCTGGGGTCCCAGAGGACCGGGCCGGAAGGAAGTGTCTCCTTCGTGGTTCAGGCATGTTGCCTGTATGCCCACCGAGCCTGTATGCACCATCCCAGGCGAGTGTACCAATCCATGTACACGTGAGCACCAAGATCAAAGTGCCCCCCCCCCCCCCCATGGGCCCCCGATTGGAATTGCCCCCGGCATCCTAGGCCCCTCCTAGCCAGACAAAGGAGACATGGACGTGTGCACCATGAACGTGCACACCGTCGACCTCTTGCCTTGATCGGCTCCGAGACAACTCAAAGAAATCAAGTCGGGCCGCCAGCTATGTAGCTGCCAGTGCACGAGACCGAGGATGTGACGTCACAGTCCAAAAAAAAACAGTGCAGTGGATCGATAAAAGACAAAGCATCACCAGGTTGAAGCACGAGCTTCGAATGTGAAGCAGCCAAAACGATATGATGTACAGAAAAGGCCAAACTCCTACCACAATCTTTGGACAAAATCGTCACAACAGTGCACATTTAACAGACTACCAAGCGAAATTATTGTTATGAGCTTTGATTACCTGCGGTACAAATGACCATTTATAGTGTGTCGTTTTACCTTTCCATCGAATTTCAGCACAATGAAACGTTGTGCATTGCCTCCCATTGAATGAGCAAACCGCGCGAGACTTGAATAAAATTCACGAGATTGTCATATTACATGAGGTCAATTGTCACCAGAAAAACATGCTTATTTCATCCATACATTATAATTATTACTTGTAATTTGGTCCAAGATGCATAAAGGTATGAATTTTAAACCATAATATCAAAATAAAAAGGAAAATACTGAAAATAATAACCTTTTTTCCTTCATTCATATACGAGATGTCACTTGCCAACTGAAAACATGACGCGGCCCTCCACAGTTCTATCCGGAACCGGGTAAGCACTATACCAAAACAAAGCTGAAGGTGTGATACACCGGAGAAAAAGTCACCGTTCCCCCACCAAAATTCAGAAGACTTTCAAATTGATGTCCAGCCATCTTGGAAATTACTTTCGAGGTCATAACTCCAGTTATATCTAATGGATTTTCACGATTCGAACATCAACGTGTGTGTTTTTGCCTCCTGACCCGGCCTAGATTTACTGAGCATAAATTATATTTTACCCTGTTCCCATAGGTCCGATGCGCATGTTAATTGCGCAAACAAACTTGTGTCTCATGCACGCAGATGCAACTCGACTGCGCATGCGCAGGTCACACAAATGAGGAAACACACATTCGTTGGTGTGGTTTAAATCAGTTGCAACGCTTCTAAAACTTGACTGCGCATGCGCAACTCAGTAAAGGCGATTCAAGAGAACATTTCATTGTGTTCAGACTGCTTTCGTACAAAATTGGCAATCTACCCAAATGTTAAATTTAGCCTTATCATTGTATTTCTGAGTCCGTTTTTGTGTGCGTGTGCTTCCTAGTCAAAAATTACAACACTACTTCTAATCACGATTGGATTGGGATTTAGGCCTAACATTGTGGTAGATTACCAAGTTTTTCAATTTTTGCAATATAAGTGTGTGATTCGGCAGAAAATTGCACTCCGACTACCAGCAGACCAGGTGAAGTACCGTATGCCAATTCATAGTACGATACGATTCAGCATCGCGAGAATATCAGCAAAAAATGGGTGTAAACGAGTTGGAAAACTCAATTATATCCTTCTGGTTTGCATTACAGGTCCATTCTACAAGACCGTATTTGCACACACGGTAGATTATAGAATGGTAGTAGAATGATATTGTGGTTTACATTGAATTTGTAGAGTTCAAATTTATGCTCATTGAGTGCTTTGTTCGTGGGCATGTCTTGAGCTAAAAGTCAAGGATAGGCCAAGCATTTGCCTAATAAATTCTCTACTAAAATATTTACCGAAAGTACTGGCTCTTAATAAAATCGTTGTTAAAAATCTTAAGCATAAACTCACATGTAGGCCTAGCCTATTTACGATGCTAATGTAGACAGTGTATAAGATAAAATGCTAAGTTATTTATGATTTTTATGCCTGATACTTATCGTCTACTCTGTCGAAACAGGGAGAGCGTTCCAGTCACTCCATATATTGAACATGGTATTGTAGTTTACAGAGATCGAACTTCCAGAGATGGGAACTGTGGACAATAAGAAGACCAATCATGTCGCACTTATTGCTGCCGAACGAGCGTCGTGCTGTATTTGACGTCATCAGCTCTGTGGCAAACGGAGTGTTGGAACTTATGCTACAATATTTGATTCCCAATTGGCGACTTGAATGTAGAACCAGGGATTCATTCAAGACATTTCCAGCTGAAGATGAAGCTTGGATCATGGATGTCACGGATCAGAAAGACTGTGTTGTGTGCTCCTACCGCATCATGCACGTGGGGAGCTGTGCAGATGAGCTATACCTCCCTCCGGCAAACAAACGGTGCACCATCGACATTACAGTTGACTCTTGGTCATGGATGTCCCGTAATGCATCCATGTTTGAGAGCAGCTCGCCGTTCCTGGGTGACACGGACACAATGTTCGTATATAATCTTTGTCCTGTAGGATGAGTCTCGGACCCGACAGCACATATCATCATCGATATCTCGGGGACTGCCCCGGGATACCTGCGCCTTAAACATGTCCCAAGCTTGCACTCATTGCAATACGTGAATATTAATGATATCTGCAGTAATGTTCGGAAATTTGGTGTGTCCTTCCGAGCTAACTTGGCTAAAGAAGGTACTTACGAGTCGAGCTTAAAGCTTGATGTTTTGAAGAAAATGACCAAGATAAAAGTGATTGCAGACACAAAGGAGTATATGGCCATGGGACATGACATTGATAGTATGACGTTCAAAGAAGCATACCACGGCCCAGAGATCACTGTTACGACATGGAAAGATGATGAAATTATTGCTAGCAGTGACTTTGTTGTAGCCATAAGGTACCCGTTTTGGTCGGATGAAGCAAGCGAGTGGGAGGTAAGACGGAGATTCAGTGGGTGGCCTTCCAGAGAACAAATTACAACCATTACAGATTTTGGTTGTCACTTTGTTCAAACATCGCACTGGCAGAGCTCCAACCCAGAATTGGAATGACGGTTTCCATTCGCATGGGCCGAAAGATACCTGGGTCGTTCATTGACACAGAAGCAGAGGCAATGCTACCAGCTATTCAAGATAGTTACTGATGTTTTGCGCCCACACACAGCTCTGAGCTCGCACTGTCTCAAGAATGTGTTCTTCTGGACATTCGAAAGACATTCGAAATCTGATGCCGAATACGAGGTTAGAAGATCTTGTACAAGGTACTGTCATCACAGTGTTCGCCCTGTTAGACGAACTCATTCGATGCCTTGGAGAAATGAATATCCCGCAGTACTTTATTCCTGATAATAATTTGATACAAAAACATCACACTGACTTCATCAAGACTATATGTCGGAGATTAACTCTGGTTCACAGAAGTCCACTAAAAACATTTTTGGAGATTGACAAACTGTACCAATTTGAGTACACATTGCGCATACCGCTACCCTTCAACTGGGAGCTGATGAATAAGAACAATCATCCAGGTACGCGTAGAATTGCTAATAGAATATGCAAAACTTCCCGAAATCAGGAACTTTTGCTCCCTCTTAGAGCAAATGCTACAGGAGTATCCTGACCTGAACTGGTGGAGAGAGTGGAAGATACTATCAGAGCGAATCAGGTCGACTGATGCTGATCTTGGACACGGTTACCATGGGCAAGCGTGGTGTGGGTACATTTTCGATATCAAAGGACTCGGGCAGTTCCCAAACATTGACCAAGTATCGTAGTCTGCTTCTAGAGGCTCTGATGTTGCACTCTGACTGTTCTGTGGTGGCTCGATCAACGATATATCTCAGCATGCTTGACAAATCGAATGACGATTTGACGATGCTGCAAGAAGAGCTGCACCGGGAAAACTCGATGAACTTATGGACAGTGTATCTCTGGAAGAGCAAAGACCGGCCACAGGTTCTATGATGGTATTCACGCAGCTCGAATCCTCGGCTCTGGACGACGGTCTGCAGATGGGATTGAATTATTCATATCGTGGTTGCTATCCTGTGTACGTACGGGCCAGGTATGTTCTGTTCCGTTATTTCAATGACAAAGGACAGGGTGGCAATGCTCATAGGCATCTGAATCAGCTGAACGCCCAAATGGTACGACTTGAAGAAGAATGCTCCAGGGTACAAGCCGAACCGGGTCATCAGGAAATACTGAGAGGGTATGTTCTGTTCCGTTATTTCAGTGACAAAGGACAGGGTGGCAATGCTCATAGGCATCTGAATCAGCTGAACGCCCAAATGGTACGACTTGAAGAAGAATGCTCCAGGGTACAAGCCGAACCGGGTTATCAGGAAATACTGAGAGGGTATGTATTGGGATTGCTTGGTCAGTGCTATTTTGCTATCGAGGACCCAGATACAGCTGTGAAATTCTTCCAACGCCAGTGCAACATGTACAACACCTCAACACAGTTCCATGGCGCAAGAGCGAAAACAATGGCGAAGTTCGAAGAGGTGACAGTGTCAATGACATTTTGATATGTTGAGTCACTTAGAATGCGACATTTTGTATATAATCTGTCACCACAAAATAAAGTGTAGACTAGATTTGTATAAATATCAAGATAACACTTGTTGATGAAATAAGTATCAGTTGAAAATGTCACTAATCAGATATAGTTACCAATCTATGTCATCATGAATGAGATCTGACTATGTACACTAGCGTGATATCATATGATATTTTGAGGAGGAACTGTGATATTGTAATGATTGACATGAGTAGTATGGGGGGGGATTTGGGCCCATTTTTGGCGTGCCACCCTGTGGCACCTGCCTTGGGTGGATGGCATACCTCTGTCACCCCTCGAGGTCATTGTCTTCCATTGTTATAAATAGAGGCAGGTGAGATGCCTGGACTACATAAAGTATCCCCCTCAATCCGTGACACCATCTGCTTCCCATGCAATGGAATGTCGGGCAATACCTCCGTAACATTCCTTATCCCTACAAGGGCATGACTCCCCCTGCGCCTATTTACAAACGGGACAATGGGGCATCTGCTCTGCGTAGCGTCCCCCACCTGACTCGTCGCACCACCTGCGTCCCCCTATCGAATGGTCCAATAGGATACCTCAGCCGGGAAATCCATCGCTATTACCATCTGCCCCACGGCGGCTTGAGCAAAGTTTGACCTAGTTTTCTGGGGCTTAGGTTGACCTAGATATGACGTCATAGGCACCTCCAAATATGGGCATGTGTCATAACGTTCGCCATTTACTCGTCATAACGTACCCATAAATGTTTGGAATATCATAACGTACCCATAAATGTTTGGAAAATCATAACGTGCCATAAATGTCTGGAAAATCATAACGTACCCATGAATGTTTGGGAAATCATAACGTACCCATAAATGTTTGGAAAATCATAACGTACCCATAAATGTTTGGAAAATCATAACGTACCCATAAATGTCTAGAAAATCATAACGTGCCCAAAAATGTTTGACAAATCATAACGTACCCATCAATGGTTTGGAAATCATAACGTACCCATCAATGGTTTGGAAATCATAACATACCCATAAATGTGCAGAAAATCATAATGTACCCATAAATGTCTAGAAAATCATAATGTAACCAATAATGTTTGGAAAATCATGTATTCATGCATTAATTTTTGCAATATTTTTAAACATTTTTTAAAATAAATTTTCCTTTTTATGCCAATTATCATATTATCATAAAAGCATCATATTAAAATGAGTCTATGCCATTTTCTTAGTTTTTTTATTTCACACCACACGTCTACTATATATACAATTTCTACACAATGGACTATACAGGTACTACTTTTTTTGGAATTTTGCAAATTTGTATTTTTTGGTTCGCTAAACTACGCATGCACAATATACAGTTATCATGGCAGATATGAGGTAGGGTTCATTAATATTCAATGTCCTCATCCATGGAGTGCTCTTCTTCCGGCTGAACGACATCGTCGAAGAGATGATTGACTTTCTCCATGGACAAATTCAGCGCTTCTTCGAAGTTGGCTCCCCGTCCGATGTATTTTTCCACCGCTTTCATGATTTCCGTGTGGATCATGCTTCTTTGCAACAAATGGTTCATCTTTACCATAGTTTTATACATTTCCATCAACCCCGTCTTCATTTCCAGTTCCACCTCATCTTCGGGCAACTCGGGCATATATTCCATGACGCGATGCAGCAGGTACTCAAAGGCCATTTCGTATACGCCATGGTCCTGAAATCCCTTGCATCCATTTCGGAACCAGCTTACCAGTTGATCGAACCCGTCATGTTTCATCATGATAGCCATGTTAAGCGCATCTTTGAATGTAGCACCTCGTACTCTGTAATCTTCAACCGCCTTTTCAATTTCGCCATGAATCCGACTTCTCTGGAGCAGATGGATGCAATTCGCCACTCTCTGGTATGCATTAATCAGTTCTTCTTTCGTTTTTTGCGCGACCTCCTCCTCCGGCACTTCTTTTTCCTCAATTTCGGCCTGAACAGACTTCAGTATGCGTTTGAAGGCGCTTTCGTCCATTTTTCTCGGGAACTCGTCTTCCGACGACTCGTCATCGTATGCGGGACATTTGGGCAAGTGCATGTGTAGCTCGTAGTCACTCGAAAACAGCGCTCCGCAGCTGAAACATTTCGCTGTCTTGTCCGACTGCCATCCCATGGATTTTGTGATACTTTGAGATGCTGCGGGCTGGTCCGGAGCTGGACTCTCGTTAGACTGACTGGGAAGGGGATTTGGTCTCAGGCGTTTATCTTCCTGTGTTGTCGGTTTCAGATCCACGACGAGATGTCCGTAGGGCTTGGCGGTTGCTCTGTCGAACTCTTGAAGAAACTTTTGGGGGCAGGCGGGATACATTTGCCTGGCCAGGGTCATTATTTGCTGCTGATCGATAGGGTTTCTGAACAGAGTCAGATAATGACAGTTTCTTCTCTGAGTCGGATCCTTGCTGTAGTAGAGGTTCTGGTTCAAGCAAATGACGCTCAGGTTCCTGTGGTGGCTCCCTTCCGTGAACAAGTCCGTGATTCTCGGATCTTTGGCAGAAATAGACATGAGGTCGTCCAGGATGATGACGTTATTTTCCGTAGGTGAGACGAAGTCATCGGAATCCAAATTGATAGGTATTCCCTGTATGAACTGTACGGGAGGCTGCACAGTAGACCTTATGATGTCGTAGAGGGGCTGCCATCTCTTGTACAGCCATATGATCCTGGTAGGGGCGGGGAATATTTGACCTGACTCCAAGAGGGATTTTACCCAAGCCGTCTTCCCACAACCAGTAGGTCCTGACACGTTCAGGGTGAAGGGGTGTTGAAATACCAGGGGGTCAATATAGTTGACGGACCAGTGCTTTTGCGGCTGCTGTGGCTGAGGCTGCCAAGCCTGAGGCTGCTGAGGCTGCCAAGGCTGCGGCTGAGGCTGAGGCTGTGGCTGACGCTGAGGCTGCCAAGGCTGCGGCTGAGGCTGAGGCTGTGGCTGACGCTGAGGCTGCCAAGGCTGAGGCTGAGGCTGCCAAGGCTGTGGCTGAGGCTGTGGCTGAGGCTGCCAAGGCTGCGGCTGAGGCTGCCAAGGCTGTGGCTGAGGCTGAGGCTGCCAAGGCTGCGGCTGAGGCTGCCAAGGCTGTGGCTGGGGCTGAGGCTGAGGCTGTGGCTGAGGCTGAGGCTGTGGCTGAGGCTGAGGCTGAGGTTGAGGCTGCCAAGGCTGTGGCTGAGGCTGAGGCTGCCAAGGCTGTGGCTGAGGCTGAGGCTGTGGCTGAGGCTGTGGCTGTGGCTGAGGCTGTGGCTGAGGCTGAGGCTGTGGCTGAGGCTGAGATGGATAATCCATATGGTGCAACTTTTGATGTCTTCTCAAGTCTTGCGGCCAATTATATGTCTTGTGGCAGAGAGCACAAGAATTCATGTTGCCTCTTCAACGTCTTTTCTTGGAATGACATTCTCCAACTGATATCGCCGCTTTTATACTCTTCAGAACCACTTCTGATGTATACTTCAAAATGATGTCTTCCCTTGCTTGATCAGCAACTTGGCCCGTTCCACCGTCTGTTGTGTAGGTGAAACCAGTTTCACTTGAATGGGTTCAGTTCGTTTCTCCCTGATGGCGTGACTCTTTTTTTCTTTCTTTTCCTGTTGATATTTCTTCCACGCATCCACTGCGGGAAGGTATGGCTTGAGCGGCATGTTGATGTCGATCCTTCAGCGTCCGAAATGCGAATGAGAAGATAGAGCTCAGTGCAAAGACTTGTTTAGTTTTCTCCTTCGAAATGCTCGATTCTGATTGGTCCGTTCGAATAGGGGGGACGCAATTGACGTCATAATTTACCTAGCCTATTTTGCGACCGCCTATTACTTAATCACCTACTACATGACCTATCACATATCCAACTATAACCAACGGGACCACGGGACCTATAACCACCAAATCTACGTGATGTATAACCACCGCTTGCCCATATTTGGAGGTGTCTATGACGTGATATCTAGGTCAACCTGAGGTCCAGAAACTAGGTCAAGCTTTGCCCAAAAGATGTGCATTTTAAAATTTTAACAATAGAAGAAAACGCAGATTTCACACTTTTACACACTTTATTAATATCACTACTACACAAAAATCTAGTACACTCGTGGTGGGGAAATAGACATATGATAAAGACAAAATTCGGTTATATACATTATAAATATTGGTATGTATCAATGGAAAAAAATTATTTACAGCTTTGAAAACTCGAATGCAACAGAGTTGAAGAGGAACCAAAATTCGTTTTCATTATTGTCCATTTCTTTGACGTCTTTTTCACCGAAGTTCGCTTTGATATCGTCCAAGGGAAAATCTCCGAGTTCGATCTCGTCCCCCTGTCGTCCGCACCGCTCCATGACAGCTCTGTAGAATTTCACCACGTTGTCATCTTGAATTTGCGCCACGGCTGCGTCGAGGTATGTTTCCACCAGACTGTCCCATCCCCCCAAACACCCGAGCATGTGGTCGAACTGACTGGGAGAGTCGATTTGACAGGCTTCGCAGTCCTTCTTGGCGTTTTCGTTTATCGCGTCCTGCACTAGAAACAGAAAGATATTCTTGAGCCAGACATCGCGTGACGGGAACGAGGCCTGCATGCTGGATATTATGGGCTCCTCGTCCTCGTTGCCGTACTTGGCGTGGTGGCCTCGACACTCCTTTTCCGTGAAGAAAATAAACTCCGATGTACCTTCGGAATCAGCCCACATGTATTTCTTACATGGCAGGTCTTCCGTTTTCCTCTTCTTGAAGGGTGGCCTGTTGGTTTGCATCCCTCTGCGCTTGGGGGCCTTCGAAAACTTCTCCACGACCTCGGCGAATTTGTCCCACTCGCAGACGTTGAGATTGATTCTGCTCGCGTAACGTACCCCGTCTTTTTCTCTAGATACGAGTAGGCACGCATACATCTTCCCCCTGAATGTCTCCACGTCGATTCTGGTGGTCGAATCCAGCACCACCCCGAGTTCTTTTTCTCCTTTCATGGCGTTGGAGATCTCAGTGATGTGCCTACCGATCTCGTCCATAATGCGGTCGCTGAGATTGTGCCATCTGGGAGATTTCCCCCCCGTTCTCGTCAGCTTGAAGTAGGGTCCGTAAGTGCCTTCCACCCTAGAAAGAGTTAGACTGCCGCTGAGATCCATGTCGAAAATGTCGTTGCTGCTGCGTCCGCATTCGGAATAATTGTGAAGGTTCTGTCCGCCACTTATATATACCCGGCTCGGCGTGGGCACGCCGTGGGGCAGATGGTAATAGCGTGGGTGGATTTCCCGGCTGAGGTATCCTATTGGACCGTTCGATTGGAGGACGCAGGTGTTGTCACGGGTCAGGACAGGGACGCTACGCCGCCGAGCGATCCTATTGGCCCTTTCGAGTGGAGGACGCAGGTGGTGCCATGGGTCAGGTGCGGGGGACCCTACCCCGACCAGATGCCCAATTGCGAATAAACGCGGGTGGAGTCATGCCCTACAGGGGATAAGGAATGTTACGGAGGTATTGCCCGACATTCCATTGCATGGGAAGCAGATGGTGTCACGGATTGAGGGGGATACGGTATGTAGTCCAGGCTTCTCACCTGCCTCTATTTATAACAATGGAAGACAATGACCTCGAGGGGTGACAGAGGTATGCCATCCACCCAAGGCAGGTGCCAACGGAGGTATTGCCCGACATTCCATTGCATGGGAAGCAGATGGTGTCACGGATTGAGGGGGATACGGTATGTAGTCCAGGCTTCTCACCTGCCTCCATTTATAACAATGGAAGACAATGACCTCGAGGGGTGACAGAGGTATGCCATCCACCCAAGGCAGGTGCCACACGTAGCGGGCCAAAAATGGGCCCAAATCCCCCCCCATACTACTGACATGTATATAATATATATGATCCATTTTTACCTATTAGGAGGAATTTTCTCGTATGTGAATCGAGTTGTGTTGTTATTTCACACCTACACCTACGTGTATTACCTTGGAACAGCACTCTTCCAAATAACGTGACCAAACTGTTACTAACTATTATCTTGTCGTGCTTACTGGTGTATCAATATGCATTCGCAAGCGTTGAGTAAAACTTAGTAAAAGTAAAAAAAAACTTAGCTTTATTAACGATTAAATGAAAAGTGGTATACTCTGCTATATATTCGTATCAACTCCTTTCATAATGCGCCTGTACAAATGTTATCTTCTAGTTTATATGTATCAACTGACTTTGTACTACCTTTGTGTAGTTAATATTTTGTTGTGGATGTAAATAAGTTTGAAAAGCTTTTGTTTTTCTCTGGTCGTTCATTGCCACTTCACAAGGATTCTTGTGATACTTATATTCATAATGTTAAGTACATATATATTGCTTAGATTGAAAACGTGACACGTGTGGTATATTAGTACACGATGGGTTGAAAAGCTGTATCAACATTATATTACTAGTATACAATGTACCATAACCACCAACAGCAATGTTTTGACTGAATATGAAACCCTTTTGGAATTGAAAAAAAGAGACGAAACATTTATGTCCAAAGCCACATTGCGTCATCAGACTTGATCCAAATTCATACATGATTGTTATTGCTTGTGTAGTATACGAAATATTGCTTCTCGAAGCGTTAAAAACCAGTATTGCATACTTTGATGTTACAGGGGTTCAGGTTTAAGGCTTTATACAGCAATATTAGACAAAAATATTAGCAATAAAAATGTAGAACTGACCCTATTTCAAGTTCATACATTATACATTCATACATTATACATGTACATTATACATGTTCATACATTATACATTACGTCAGTTAATATGGTACATACGTAGGCAGCATACAATACATATATCTAACAAGCGTACATAGGCCTAGAGGTCTAATAATGGCCAGTCACATCTGTAACGTTTGGGTCCGAATCTGATATTGTCGCATATTGTTAAAGCTTGTTATAATTTGATAGTTATCAAAGTGTCTGACATCTTCACATTTCTCCAAAGCCTTTAGCGCCGAAGTTGAGCGCCACGCGGAAGGCGTCGGAGAATTGGCCATAAGAGGAGCAGGCGCCGGGGATGAAGAGGCGCTGGAAGCAGGTGCTGGCTTGGGGTAGTGAGGTGACTGGGTCTACCTCCGCCGTCAGGGAGGTGCTGGACAGACATGGCTGACCCGTCCAAAACACCAACAGCGTACTCAAAGTCAGTCCTTCCAGAGTGCCACTGTGGAGATCGTCCAGTAGGCGTTTGAAGTACTCCCAGCCGTCACCACCAGGCCCCTCCAGAGTGAGCTTACACAACAGCATCTGTGGCGTCACTCTCAGGTCGTCACACGTCGGGAACACTTCCTTGACGTTCTCTTCGCAGGGATTCAGACACAGGAACCTGTACAACCCAAACACGTCCATCCCTTGGCGAATTGCTTCAATCTGCGGCCATCGTCTGTAGAACACCTCATCCATCATAACTTCTTGCTTGACAGTTTCAAAACTTGATTCATCTATCGCCACACTGCCAATACCCGCTTGTACCATGTACTGTTGCAGAGTCATTTTCTCGTCTGTAGATAACTCGTCTGCCGTCTTTTTCTGTAATAGTGATCGCAAGTCCATATCAGTGACGTCACGTATTGTCAGTGGTAGCATGCTCGTGTCCAGCTGATCCCGTGATACATCATGAGTTAATAAATAAACGATAGCACGTGACACGCCACACAGACCTATCCCATAGTGCAGTATGCTATGAGCCAACACGCGGCCGACGATGTTGTACAGGTTGATGTGAACTTTCGCTGGACAAGGCAGTACGTGGTCACCCTCGCCCTCGAACAGAGGCGAACCTTGAATAGGCATGTGCGTCAGAAGTTCCAGGGCCTCGAAGAAGTATTCGTTCGTCAGGCCCCCCTGGTCAACCCCGTCTTCCCCTTTGAAGTGTATAACGGGTTCCCGGCAGAGAAGGCTGCAGTCCTCCTGGTAGATGGCCATGAGCTGTTTGACCAAACTCTCCGGGTTTCCTCGAGTCACGGAGATCTCGTGCGGCTCGGCCACAAAAATGTTATCTCTCCAGTCTTCTAGGTTCAGGCCTGTTTCGTTTGCTGGATCATAAGCCTCATTCACTGATATCCGTGGGGTGGCTAGCACTTTGACGTTTGTACTTGAACAGTAGCCGCGTATGGGAAAATATTTCTGCATGAAGCGTCTGTAGGAGAGGTGTGTGCTCGCGTCAAACACACAGAAAATCACGCGCTCCATCTTCGTGTGGTTGGAGTCCAACCATTCTCTGACAGTACCCAGAGCCAGTTCTGTGGCGGCGTCTGCTGAGAATCTGCCTCGTTTCTTGCCAGTTCCAATGCACGGAAAAGCAATGTTCTTGAGGTTCAATGTTCTGGCGGTGTTCAGACAATTTATGTAACATTTCCGCAAGATTTCCTGATCGTGATTCCGAGGCGCCAGGGTGTTCATGACATATTTAGCAGGCAGTCTGTATCCCCCGGTTACCATGACATCTCCTGGTTTCGCACGCTGCAGGCCGTTCAGGCAGCACTCCCGTACATACCACTCGCCAGCTTGCTCTATTATCGCCTGGTTCACTAGCCCTCTCTGCTGGGGTCTGGCCGCGGAGTTGATAATGGCATCCACCTCGAGCTGAGTGATGTCTCCTTGCCAGATAAGGACCTTCGAGTTGATTTCGTCATCAGGGTTGTATGGGGAGTCCCTGTGACGTTCTGTGTCCGTGATTTCCTCGATGAAATAATTTTGCCAGACTTTGAGATCATCCAAAGTAACGTGGTATCCTGGATACTGTTTCCTCTTCTCTTCCAGTGCCATGTCCAAGTAATGATCCCGCATCCGCCATATCTCCACTTCCTCCGCTCGACTTGGTCCAGAGCCCATTGTTCAAATGTTGACCACCCCCGGACACCATGCAAGTTTATGTAGCCTAATATGCACGAACTGCCGTGTATATTGTAACTACTTCCTGGTAATATATTTTTTCCGCACTGTTTTATCAGTGATAGTCTGCTACATCGTTGTCCAGTGTAAGTCTTATAGAGATCCTGAACCAGTATCTGCTGAACTTCTTGATCATGAGCACATTTACTTGAGTGGATCCATCACTGAACCTTGTCCAGCTACCGCATAGAATATACGGCTGTTTAAGTGATATTGATGTTGGTTTCACATTGCAACTTATTTTGTTTGTGTGATTTTTTCAAAGACATAGTAGGCCTACATTGATTATACAACGACATATATACACAGATAAGCACGAATGTAAGAAGAACAAGCTAGTGTTAGCTCTTATCGTCGCGCTCTGCTGGGCACCAAAAGTAGGCTATCCTTGCCTAATATACGGTGGCTCAAATCTATACTTCCTGATGCGAATCATGTACATTTAGTCCACGTGCTTGCTAGCACAGGTCACAGTGCAATACTCCGCCCCCAATGTCCCTCCGTTCATTGTACACGACGTCAGGAACTGAGGATGTCCACAGAAAAAAGAAATGTTAAGACTGACTAGGACTAATACAGCCATTTTTAGGTGACCGGCTCACAGCATATGACATGGCATTCAGGCATTGCGTCCGTCAGTCGTATAGCCGTCCGTCCGTCTACATTTGTATCCTTAAAGTTGTCAAATCTTCCTGAAATTTTGCACAAAAATACCAGGAAGGGAAATTTTTGGGGTTTTTTTACTTTCGCATTTTTTTTTTTTTTCAAAATAGCCGTTTTCGACGAAACAAGGCCAGTTTTTTTTACTTCGACGGCCATCTCAAAATATGATATTATTTTGTTCAATACTTCCCTTATGGACCTTTTTTTTGTGATGTGCAGGAGTTAACTTACCCTTGAATATCTGGTCTGCGTCTGGCGGCCATTTTGATTTTTCAACGGGTCGGCGAATATTTTATGTCCCAAATCAAGTCACTAATAGTAACAAAACTTCGAGTTGATTCGATGATCCAGAACAACTACGGCCAAAATGCATGTTCCACTGATAACGTACATGAACTTGACTTCAGTCGCTATCAATGTCTTTATAGACTTCCGCGGCGGATGTTGTCCGACCACTCAGATCCACATTCATGTGAAGCACGGCGAACCTGTCTTTAGATTCGCACGTAGGCCTACTTTTCCTTTATCACAGCATATACTGTAGGCCTATCTTGTTACACACTTGGGAATCTCTTTCATCCATATATAATGCACACATGAGAACTCGTCTAAGCCGCTGAGTAAGGGGTGGCTTACTTCTCGGTTGTCACAGAACTGTGCCAATGTAAATTGAAAACTTTTTGATCAGTTTGACTTTCCCATGGCCGTGTTACAATGATTCAACATGTGGACAGCCGCCAGAAATTAGCTGTGAAATACTCGGTTCAGTCACGTTCAGTCACGTCGCGCCTTCTGATTTCTATCACTGTATCGAACATGATAATGATCGTCATCTGATGTAGGTGCCTATGCATTAGATATAGTTCAAAATGGAAAAAGCCACTCAGTCGACTACCCTTTGCATGCTTGCAGTGAAGGATAATATGGCCGTGTCGTTCTCCTCTTGGTCGGAACGAAGAGAGAAAACGCTCTTGTCAGTGATTTGGTCATCAAGAACTCCGGGTCCTGCTGATATTCCGTGTGGTCAGATGTGATGCATATGTGTGTTTATAATTTCCATCGATCATTGGTCAGGAAACGCCTTCCAGTCGGCAGGTGCCTGAGACAGCTTTCCTTATAATCAGTTCTTCTATGCACTCCCTTCCCTGTCTCCATATGGACTTGGTTGAGTTCGGAACGAAAATAGTGCACAGCGTGGTGAAAACAAAAGAAAAGACACAACGTGGTGAATATCAGTGACTAAACTCTTCCATCTGTTGCTATAATAATGGGCATATAATAATACTAATATTATTATTATTATTATTTGTCTCCAAGACAAGTAGATGAGAAGTTTGACGTCTTCCGCTATCCCAGATCCTCGCGGATAAGCCGCTCACCGCGGGTCACTGTGGGCGCAGTATCTACTTCAGAAACGTTAACCAGGTAGCAGCCCGCCTAGCAAGCCCAGACGTACGGACACCACTCAGATACTGGATCATCACCGTGGTGTTAACTGTGGCCGGCTCGCCGACGGCGCTGCCGCAGAGATAGAACCCTGGACAGCCCGACGGTCAGCCAGAGCCTGTTTCGCACCATCCCAGGGCGAGAGACCGGTGATCACAGGGACGTGCCCCGAATCATCATGGTCCCCCTCCTGGGCCCCTATTGGAATTGTCCACAAGGCCCTCGATCGCGGGTGAGCCAGTGAGCTGGGACGTAGAGCTCATGGCCGAGCCCTCTGTCGTCCTCTCGCCTTGCCAGCACTTGAGACAACTCCACTGAACAAGACGGCTTCAGAGTATTTAGAACCCCTAAAGCACGAGACACGAGGGATGACGTAAGACCATTGTTACAGTACAATGGAGTGAGAGGATTTGAGGGCGTTGCTATGCAGTGCACGTGCTTCGAATACGAAGCGACCTAAACAAGAGTAGTGAATCTCCTGCTGTGGTCTTTGGGCGAAATCGCCACACAGATAACACAAAATAATTGATAAAACATCAAAATGGTGACAGTAAACACACCAGGCATCTGTGATACACCAGTGTGTCTAGAACATATAGACTACATACAAACAAGAAAATGCAGCAAACTGCGGAAGACGACATTAGAGCTTGAGCACATCATCAGCACCACGACAGCTGAATGTATCTTACACAACGTTACCTCCTCCCCCACCCCCCCCACCCCCTCAAAAAAAAAGAAAGAAAGAAAGAAGCCATAATTTCATCCCTGATGTGATTCCAATTCATTTCCGTATACTAGGATGAAAAACATGGCCTACTTCATCCATATTACTAATAAGTAAACATTTATTTTATAATCGATGAATGGAACATATACGCCTGCTAAAATGATATGGAACCTCATTGAAATATCCTCAAAACATTGGAAACTATGAGGAATATCTGCATCTGATATCATCAGATATAGCCTAACACATGCCTTTACTGGGCAAATTAAAATACCAGTTAGGAATAAAAGACTTCGCAATCCAGCACAGAACACCAGCTTAATTGTCATGTTATAAAATACGTCAAATGTAGCCGTGGCATCGCAGACGAATCGCTGTGTTTACTTCATAACGCCAAAAATGTCCACACGCAGATGCCCACATGCATGTATGCATGCACGAATTGCTGAACAGAAATTGTGTTCCAAAATACGCGTGAGTGTGGTAAAATTTGCTTTGCATTCTGGGAACGTCAATTTCCATCGGCTCCGCCATTTTGGGACGTTTATAGATAATTTGAACATTTACGTAATTTTTTCAAACCTAGCACATCGATTCATGCCTGATATATCTGTGGAATAGTCAAAGTTTCCCAGCAATTCGAGAGATTTTATGTCAAGGACGAAGAAAATCCTCATTTGAAGTAGGTATCTAAACGTTTACATGCCAAAACGTGCGTCGATAGGTTGACATGAAACCTCCATAAAAAAGTCAGCACATAGCGTCAGAGTACCTAATCATCGACCCTCTCCCTAATCGTCGACCCCTGCAAACGGCTGGGCAAAACTTGAATACACTAAAATGTGAAATGTGCTGAAATGTGTATTAGATGTACTTTCAATGTGGTTTTTGTCAGATGTCTGTTTTGTACAGCTGTTGGGCAGTGTTTGCAGGGGTCGATGATTAGGGACAGGGTCGATAATTAGGTACCCTGACGATAGACATGTAGAGGGTTGGGTGCTTCGCCCCCAACGCTCTAATGTCAAAAAATAATACCTTTTGTTTTGCTAACCATTATGTTAGGCAATATGGTTAAACTAATGCGCTTCCGTACTTGGCACGCGTTAATAATTTGAGCGTTGAACTTCGTGAAAGTGTGGTAATTATATCCACCAATTGAAACGCAGTTGACAAGATTTGGCGGGAGTTTTTGTTTTGTTTGGAGTTTGACAGCTGTCATTTATGGAATTGCATGCTTCGATGCTTGATCCCCTTCTCGTAAACATTGATAAAAGTTTGATTTGATTTGATATAGAGGATCTAGACGCAAGAGACCATGGAATTTGGCGCTAGGAAGTCTAGAGCCAATGGAAGATTCAAAGTCACGGGAACATATGACAGATTTGCTTATCCTCACCCACTGCAGCTGTACAATTTACCCCCAACTGACAACATTTCTTTGCAAGAGTTCGAATCGTTTGCTGTTGAACGCTTGAAAGGTTAACCTTACATGTCAGTCGTCTCAGGGATTTCATTAGATTCAGGACATGAAATAGTTTTAAAGGGTCACTAGATCTTATAGAAAGCCGGTGCAACTAGAAGTGACATGTGAGTAGCCATACATACGACTATTCATTTGGTACCGTCATCCCTTCGGGCGGACCAATGTCCGCCCGAAGGGATGACGGTACCAAATGAATAGTCGTATGTATGGCTACATGTGAGTGACATGCGAGAAGCGAGAAATGTTGCCTACATGAACATGTGACCTGCGAGTTAGCCTATAAACTGCGACATGCGAGCTGCGAGCTATAAAGTGCGACATGCGAGTTAACTTCACAAACTGCGACTTGCGTGAAACAAAACGCAACTTGTATATCCTACACATTTTTTCGTATTGAACCATGGTTTACTACGGATTATGTCATAGTTTATACTTCGCATGTCGCTTCTCATTTGTCACTTCTCGCATGTCGCTTCTCGCATGTCGTACCAGCGTTCCATAAGATCTAGATCTATAAGGGATTCTGTATTTAGGGGATTTCCAAGATTTTTCTCCCGACGCTTCTAGGACAAAATGTCCGATGACGTTTTTGACCTAGGATATCTGCCAAGCCGACCTGGCAGAACTGACAATTGGCTCGGCAGATATCCTGGGACAAAAACGTAATCCGACCTATTGTTCTATAAATAGAAGCATCTGGAGAAAAATCTTGGAAATCCCCTAAAAACAGAATCCCATATAGTGCCATTTTAACATTTAATCCTTATGTGGTATGGATTCCCATTGCGACCTGCGTATTGTGAGCTATAAGGCCAAAAAAAAAAAATGTTTCGGTTTGCGTCCCAGTGATGCTCCGAAATCGGTGCTATGGCGCTGAGGTTTTTTTTTTTTTTTTTTGAGAATCGGTTTATGTATTATTTTTTTTGCATAAAAAGTGTGCTTGTACCATATTTTTTTCTGGAACAGTAAAAATATGGATATAAGTTTATTAGACCTACGATGGCTGATTTACGACACCCCGAAAAAAGAATTTGTCAATTCGAGAAATTGTTTACGACAGCAAACAAAAATTGTTTTTAATTTCGTCATTTCGAGTCAAATATCTCATTATTTCAAGATAATTATGTCGTTATTTCGAGATAGATGAGTCATCTCGTTAATTCGAGATAGTATTATTTCGAGATGATTATGTCGTTATATTGAGATAGTATAGTTATATAGGACTCAAAAAAATACTGTTTTTTATTTCGTTATTTTGAAATAGTTACCTCGTTATCTCGAAATAACGAGATAAAAAAAACAATATTTTTTTGGTTTCGTATATAATTATCTCAAAATAACAAGATAAAACAATTTTTTGCAGGTCCTAAATCAGCATCAATCAGAATCAACCTTGAAAACAGAATCAATAAAAGTAATCATGTAATTAAAAAAATCATAAAACAACTAAATAAATACAAAAAACAAATGTTTACTTTGAAAACTTTGACAGATTCTAGCTACAAAATATATCAATGATATAAACTCGTATTGTTTCTAAGCAAGAGTGTCTTATATTGCCTCGCATGCAACTCCCTATGCCTGTATGAAACAAGTTTCTCACGAAGTTGTTCAATGGGGGTGATCTGCTGTTTTAATCAATGAAAAGTGGAAGGGGCTCGTATGAAAAATTAGGTGTCATTACTTCCGCGGCAAGGGATTATGCTAGTGTCGGAATTTGAAAAATCATTTACCGGACGACTCTCCTTCTCTCCTTGTTATCAGCCAGTATTAATATAACGACCAACAATTATCTTAAAAACGAATCTGTGAAGCATTAGGTTGCTAATTGATTGGTTTGTAGCTTTCACAGTTAAACGCCTGATCGGTTCCTGCAGGATTGCAATCCTGGACAGTCACTAATACAGCCACTTTGGGGACGCTCATCGACTTGCACAGAATTGAAATGTGGCCGCTGCTTGTAAAATACCATCATGGCAAAAAAAAAAAAAAATCTGACGTGGGAGGTTGGGGACGACGCGCACGGGGACGCAAACCAAAACATTTATTTTTTTTGGCCTAAACTGATACAGACATATGACCTGCGAGGTAAAAACTGCTACCTGCGAGGTAAAAAAACTGCGACCTGCGAGGTAAAAACTGCGACCTGCGAGGTACTGCGACCTGCGAGGTACCAGGTACTGCGAGCTCATGTTACAAACTGCGACGCTGTGTGTGACAATGTACAACTTGAATATTTGGTTGACCTATACTAGTACATTTTCCGTATAAAACCATGGTTTACTACCGAATAATCATATACATTTTTTTTGTATACGAGATCATTTCTCGTTTTTATACTAGCTCACAGGTTGCAGTATGCAGCTTACAGTTCGTAATGGGAATTCCAATTATTCCATACTATGGAATACCTGTGGGGTCGTGATTGGCGAGTTGTGTACTGTAAAGCAATTGACCTATCCCAAATGCCCGCAAAAGTTGTCCGAGTTTGACAAAACACATCAGAAAACTTCTCTTTGGCCAATATTAACATTTTGCAGAAAACTTCGAAAATGACGTGAAAAGACTCGGACAAACTTGATTTGGGGTAGGTCAATTTAAGTTCGCTGCCACAAATTTTCGCGTTTTAATATATGCTAGCCAATAGATTTATAACAAATTCCATAAACAAATTATTCCTCTTTGATTGATTGATTTTATTTTGTAATTTTGTTTATTTTTGTAAAGTTGTAAATACATTAAAAAATACATGGATGGTACAAGAAAGTGGAAACACTTGGAAAGTGGAAAGTGGTTCAGAAATAATTGGAAATCAGTATGGAAGAGCAACTTGTAAGTCTTAGACCTAGCTCATTGAATTTTTTGGCCCTGCAGCATTGCAAGTGGTGGAGACAGTGGGGATCCGCTGTGTCAAAGGCTCCAAGGATTATCCTGTGGCACTCGAAAGAGAACTGAAAAACCTACGTACACTCGGACCGTCCATCAGGAGTTTTATTCCAAGAGCACGAAAGGTATATCCGGAACTGGCAAACTTGTGTTATCACTCACTTCCTATCAAGGCTTGAAACTAACATTTTGGTACATTATTTTATGCCAGGATGTCAAGGATTTAACTGAGGACGATTACGAAGATCGAAGAAAGGATCACGTGTCACATTTCATCCTTCGTCTCGCCTACTGCAGAACGTTAGTGCACACTCTTGTTAAGTTAACAGCACCGATATTACGCTAGTTTCTAAGATCATATTCATGTGAAGCTTGTATACTGATACTGATTCCTGACACAGAGAAGAGTTAAGACGATGGTTCATTGCCCAGGAACTGGACCTCTTTCGCTTCCGTTTCCTCAATGAATCACAAGAAAGTATATCTGAATTCTTACAGTACAACAACCTTGGCTATAAACCTGTGAGTATTCAAGCCAATGTGCAGCTTATTGCATTTTTTTTTACCGTTTTCCTCTACCATCTTCCAGTGAAATCTTCGAAAAAGGGGTATTTTGATTTTATCACTTTGAGTTGTTACAGTAAACATTTGAAAGGTTTTTTGTTCGATTTGACAGATTGCAGACAATGAGAAGATGGATGTACAAAAACAGTTGATGGCAGCTGCTCATGGGGCTACGATAGACAACACTGCTTACTACAAGGTGTGAAGCATTTATCTTCATTACAATCTGTAACTATAATGTTCTATGCTAAATGTTGTTGAAAGCAGTCTGTGTATTTCAAGAAATATTATTTGTGCTAACAGGTACCATTCACAGAAGCACTGGATCTGGTCAAGAACAGGAAGGTTTACTTGCAGAATGGTTATGCCTATGTTCCACAGAATGAGTTGGTTGTCATCATTCTCAGTGTGTTTCGAAGCAGCTTGTCACATGCGTTAGCTGTGAGTTATATTGCCTCGTACAAACTTTCAACACTACTCTCTCCCGAACACCAGCTCATGCCTTGCATTGTTTGTGCTCAGGTGGCGTCGCGAGCACTGCCCGCTCTGGAGGAAGATGGTCGACTGTTGCCACTACTGACTGGCCTCAGTAAACGCTATCTTGGCCAGGACTACAGCAACAAAAAGCCCACAGCTGGAGTGGTCACTGCTGACATGATAGACGGGGTAAACAGCTATACTGAGTCCTTCTGTCTTCTGAAGTGTCCTCTGGGGACATTTCATCCTTATGATAGTCATGGCAGTCAAATAATTGGTACATTTGGGTGTACATTTGTATTTCCAACATGTTGTATCTGCCTGTATGTGATATATATGGGTTCTGCTCCCCACAGCTGTCGTCCAAGTCCTTCCCCCTGTGTATGCAGCAGCTTCACCAGTCGCTGCGTCGGGACCATCACCTGAAGCACTGGGGCAGGATGCAATACGGCCTCTTTCTCAAGGCCATAGGCGTCTCCCTCGACGAGGCCATGAAGTTCTGGCGCACAGAGTTCACGAAAGCTATTGATATTGACAAGGTAGAAAATACCTTGTCGGACATGGGGAGAAATCTGATGAAAAAGTTGACATTAGTGCGAGAATAAAATTTTCTTTCAAATGGATCTGTGGGCCCTAATTAAGGCATTTCGGCAGGAATGCCTTTATGGTTTTAGCAGAATTTTTTTTTTTTTTTTTTTCTTCTTCGCTGTTTTGGTTTCCGGACGATAACTTTAGATTGCCTGAATGGATCCTTATCAAATTTTCACCACTAGTCAGAAATGATATGTGGAAGAACCCTATTCTTTTTGAGCCGGCTCCGAGGTCCGTGAGGATGAAATCAAGGTTTTTGGTTTCCGGACGATAACTCGAAAAATATTCAGGCAATAGATGCAGAACTCTGCATGGAGGTTTATATACCACCAGGGAAGAACCCTATCGATTTTGGGATCAATCCGTCAAATGACCTTTGACCTAGAGGTCAAAATAATTTTTTGCTGATTCATCCTTGAAGCTTCCTGCATTTCTCAGAAACGGTGCGTCGTAGAGCGAAACGGACGTTATTTTCGGACTCGTCGCCTTAGACAAACATGTCTATGAGGTATTTTTTTTTTTTGATTCAACTCCGAGGTCCATGAGGTCTGTGAGGATGAAATCAATTCCGATTATGAGACTTGGTTTCCGGACGATAACTCGAAAAATATTCAGGCAATAGTTGTAGAACTTTGCATGGAGGTTAATATACCACCAAGGAAGAACCCTATCGTTTTTGGGATTGATCCGTCAAACGACCTTTGACCTAGAGGTCGAAATAACTTTTTGCTGACTCATCCTTGAGGCTTCCTGCATATCTCAGAAACGGTACGTCGCAGAGCGAAACGGACGTTATTTTCGGACTCGTCGCCCTAGACAAACATGTCTAAAGGGTGTTATGGATGAACTTTGACCTTGACCCGAAATTTTTTTGCCGAGTCGGCATTTTTCATTTTCGTCGATATCTCGGAAACGGTGCGACGTAGAGCGAAACGGACGATATTTTCGGACTCGTCGCCCTAGACAAACATGTCTAAGGGATATTATGGATGAACTTTGACCTTGACCCGAAATTTTTTTGCCGAGTCGGCATTTTTCGTTTTCGTCGATATCTCGGAAACGGTGCGTCGTAGAGCGAAACGGACATTATTTTCGGACTCGTCGCCCTAGGCGAATATGTCTAAGGGGTATGATGGATGAACTTTGACCTTGACTCGAAATTTTTTTGCCGAGTCGGCATTTTTGGGCGGGTTGCGTGCAACCAACCCGTCTATTAGATTGGCGTGTCCGTCTGTCTGTCCGTCCGTCCGTCCGTCCGTCCGTCTGTCTGGCCGTCCGTCCGTCAACAATTTCTTGTGAACGCGATAACTTACAAAATTTTTAACGAAATACCGCCAAAATCATACCAAAGGTGCATCATGAGCAGATCTCGGACAAGTTCGATGATGGGTGACCTTGACCTATTTTTCAGGTCGTGGCAGGACTTCGAACTTGACCATACATGAAAACAGGACTTTGTACCTTGTGAACGCGATAACTTACAACATTTTTAACGAAATACCGCCAAAATCATACCAGAGGTGCATCATGAGCAGATCTCGGACAAGTTCGATGATGGGTGACCTTGACCTATTTTTCAGGTCATGGCAGGACTTCGAACTTGACAATACATGAAAACAGGACTTTGTACCTTGTGAACGCGATAACTTACAAAGTTTTTAACGAAATACCGCCAAAATCATACCAGAGGTGCATCATGAGCAGATCTCGGACAAGTTTGATGATGGGTGACCTTGACCTATTTTTCAGGTCGTGGCAGGACTTCGAACTTGACAATACATGAAAACAGGACTTTGTACCTTGTGAACGCGATAACTTACAAAGTTTTTAACGAAATACCGCCAAAATCATACCAGAGGTGCATCATGAGCAGATCTCGGACAAGTTCGATGATGGATGACCTTGACCTATTTTTCAGGTCGTGGCAGGACTTCGAACTTGACAATACATGAAAACAGGACTTTGTACCTTGTGAATGCGATAACTTACGAAGTTTTTAACGAAATACCGCCAAAATCATACCGGAGTTGCATCATGAGCAGATCTCAGACAAGTTCGATGATGGGTGACCTTGACCTATTTTTCAAGTCATGGCAGGACTTCGAACTTGATAATACATGAGAACAATGCCAATTCCTTCCACTAACAGCCTTCCTCGATGCAACCCGCCCAATTGTCGCGGGCGCGACTTATACTTGTTTTGTCGATATCTCGGAAACGGTGAGTCGTAGAGCGAAACGGACATTATTTTCGGACTCGTTGTCCTAGACAAACATGTCTAAGGGGTATTATGGATGAACTTTGACCCTGACCCGAAATTTTTTTTGCCGAGTCGCCATTTTTTGTTTTCGTCGATATCTCGGAAATGGTGCGTCGTAGAGCGAAACGGACGTTATTTTTGGACTCGTCGCCCTAGACAAACATGTCTTAAAGGTATTATGGATGAACTTTGACCTTGACCCGAAATTTTTTTGCCGAGTCGGCATTTTTCGTTTTCGACAATATCTCGGAAACCGTGTGTCGTAGAGCGAAACGGAGGTTATTTTCGGACTCGTCGCCCTAGACGAACATGTCTTAAAGTTATTATGAATGAACTTTGACCTTGACCCGAATTTTTTTTGCCGAGTCGGCATTTTTCGTTTTTGTCGATATCTTGGAAACGGGATGTTGTAGAGCGATACGGACGTTATTTTCGGACTCGTCGCCCTAGTCAAACATGTCTTAAATGTATTTTGAATGAACTTTGATTTTGACCCGAAATTTTTTTGCCGAGTCGGCATTTTTCGTTATCGTCGATATCTCAAAAACGGTGCGAAACGGACATAATTTTTGGACTTGTCGACCTAGACAAACATGCCTTCGGGGTTGGGGGGGTTTGGGTATGATGGATGAACTTTGACCTTGAACCGATTTTTTTTTCGCTGAGTCGACATTTTTCATTTTCGTCAATATAACAATAACGTTATTCTGGAGGGCGTCATAGAGTTTTGGAGGCCCGCCTTTGGTGGTTGCCGGCCCTACATATCCTTGATATCCTCGTCAATGATATGGCAGGCTGACAACCACCAAAGAAGGGACTTCAAAACTCTATGACGACCGACAACATAATGTTATTACTATTATTATCAGTTGTAATGTCGTCAAAACAGTAAAGGCACATCGGAATGAAATTGTATCAAATAGAAATGACTGGGCTGAAGACTTGCGCTTGGTCATTCAGTTCCAGTCACACTACAATCATGTTCATGCCTGAATATGTTAACTTGACCTTTGCCGCTGGTTTGGCTATTTGTTCCAGTGCGTCCATCGCCGCTTCGTCCAGATGCGATTCGAAATATTCAAAACATGTTTGTTTTGAATATAACATAAAATTCAACATAAAACGTAGCGAAATATTCTACTTTAGAACAATATTTTGTGTCATGCGTTCGCCGTTGATCTGCTAGAGGAAAGTAAACAAAGTCACGTGATTGAAGTGGCGAGCCGACAACGGTTGTCGGACCGCCACTTTCTCATTGTCAGCCCGGCACTATTTGTCTGATCTCAAATACAGTGTTTTGTTGCTTGACCAAATGAGCAATATCCTATAGGTAATGCCCTCGTTACTGATAATAGTATCTAGCAAACGGTGTGTCATAGAGCCCGTGGCAAACATGTTATAAATATTACGAATTACAGTGGTCCCTGTAAGATAAGACCTCACCTTTTGCAGAGAAAATGAGGTCTTATCTTACAGGAAGTCTTATTCCACAGGTTCATTTACATGTTAAATTGATCTTTGGGGAACACAAAAAAGTCTTTACAGACAGGGAAGTCTTAATTCGGAGGTGTCTTATCTTACAGGGACCACTGTAGTCCTAACACCGAAATGCCTCCAAGGCATCTTTAGGCCTTGACGTCTAGTTATGTTTAAAATATTAATATCATTGCTGTGTTAACACAAATATTAATATCATTGCTGTGTTAACACTTTCAGTTCGAGAAGTCGTATGCATACAACATTCGCCATAATTACGGCAAGGAGGGCAAGCGGGCTGATTACACACCGTACAGTTGTATCAAGATTATCACCAGCAATGCTCCCGGGCCTGGAGATCACCATGGTAACTATCGGCACCAACAGTTATCATCTGTCATCCTCTTGAATGCCCCAGTATGCCTCCCATCATTCATGGCGTCTTGTTCATGTTTGTATATTTCAGGTTGCCCGTTTCGACACACCGATGCAGACTTGCTTCAGCAGAGGTTACAGAGCAAAGGCTTCCCCAAAGATCTGCAGGATGAGGTAAAGTAGCAGAATCTTACTTTATCGGACATAGTTTATCATGTGTGCATACAAAACAAAACATCACTCTCTCAATGTGATCACTCTGTACCATGTGGTACATGAATATATCACCATTTGATATGACCATTGGTGCCAGCGAGTCTGTATTACTTTTTGTTAGAGATCTCAGACTGACTGATACAATTATCTGTGTGTGCCTGTGACAGATCGTGGCCTTGTGCAAGTCGTCTCACTACCAGCTGGCTTGCGGCCGGTACTTCGAGTTCACTCACAAAGTCGCATGGAACTTCAACCCGAACCATCCAAACCAGTACTTAGAGGAAAGTCAGAAGACGCTCAGTGGAGATAGACCCCTAGATGGTATGCTGTCTGCCACATACTGTAAACATAATTTTGTTCACGGGGGATTTAATTTTGCGGTTTTGTACTTCAGACTGTCTTATGCAGATTAATGTTTGTGGTTCTTGTCCCTGCCCTAAAAATCTTATACACAGTATTTAATTTTGCAGGATTTTCATCTACGATTTGTAATTACTATGAAATCGATAAAATAAATGCACCTTAAAAAATATTAGGTTTACAATATCTTGGATGTTACCTTGTGTTCAACCTGACTTTAGGACTGTAGAATACTGGAAAAGATATAATATGAACATTATTTTGCAATTCTACGCTGAAAATTGTGAACCAAAACACTGACATCACAACTTCATTATTCTTTCAGACTCAGTCGTGCAGAGTCGGGGAGTGAAAATCGTTCCCAGTCAGTCAAAAAAATCCTCGTCAGTGACACAAGAAGAGAATGACTTTGACGACTTCAACATCCCAGATGACATCATGGAGAGTATGGACATGGTGTCCTGAGACTAACACTGTGGCTGGCAGGAGGATGGTGTTCTTTGCAAGACAGGGATATAATATGTGTTCAAAAAAATTTACTTGTAATCTGCATTTCTGGATAATGACATGTACATTGTGTGTACAATGTACATGTATATGTAACAAATAGTTGTTACCTGTTACAGTGGTAATCACCTTGTGCCAGAAAGTACACATGCAATCATTGTCCACAAACATGTGTTAATAAATCTTGTAATAAGATACAAATTTGTATGTTTTATTGTTGTATGTCAAAAAGGACAATTCATTATGGTTCTGCAATGATTAAGCCGATACTTTTTGAATCCAGATTGTAGAATGAAGTTGTGTATTTATTGTAAAAATTCCACCTCTATAATAAATCTTTATGTCCACACATAAACTTCTATGATAGACACTGGGTAATTTCCCTTTTCGTTCCAACAAGAGGGAGAAAATCCGATCTTTCTCAGACTTGACAGCTCCTACTGGAATATTTTATACCGGACTTAATGAATGTATTCTCTCTCGTTTTTGAATGCTGTATAGTATATATTACAAATGTAGATTAGGGGGCCAAATCCAGTTTTTAGGAGTGGTTTGCATGGAGACACCCATTGGTGAATGTGGTATTGATGGAAAGCTTGAGACCTACGGGTCACATTTTGACATGTTAGATCTTTGGGGACGCGTGGTCACCATGGAAACGGGCTCGCAAAGGTTGGTGACCACAAACCTGCTAGGCACCCAGAGTGGCGTACCATATCACAAAATATTCTCCTTCTAAAGAATGGTTGAATCAATTGGGTTTATTTTTGGAACATAGACAGATGTTGGTAGTAGGTATGTGTTGGTGGAGTGACTCCGATCAGGGGTAAAGAATGGAGGTTCCGGGGGTCGAGGTCTCCACCCCCTGGAGTTTGCTCCTCCAAATAATGACAAAAGTGTTATCTGGGGTGCAAAGGTTGTTGAAGAGACAAAGCAATACAGGAGGTATTAAATGGCACCATTTAAGAGTAAGACCAATTAGGATGCAACGGTACCAGTATCACTTGTGGGTGGGGCTGGTTGCCATGGCAACAGGAGTTTCTGATGGTAGGCGTTGGGTCTATTTTTTCACCCCAAAATGGCAAGAACGAGCTTCAGGCCTTAAATGACATGGTTATATGAGAATATTTTATTGACCTTAATCTTGAAGACTAGAAATAAATAAGCCCCTTCACGCTAATCATGAGGTGAAAGTCGCTGACTTCTGTCATTTTGGTTATGACAGTTTTGGTAGTTCATGTAATTGCTGTAGCATTCCCAGGTACTCGTGCATTAATGTTTTTCCAGTTTTAGCTTATCGGTCTGATAAGCTATTGTTGTCAGGTGGCGTCCGCGTCGGCGTTGTCAAACGCTGGGAAGAATCTGTTTGATGAATATTCCTGTAATTCATAAAATATGTTCTGTGGGCCCATATCTCCGGATCATTCTTTTTTTCGTCGATTGAATAGATTTTTCCAAAATGGCGGCCATTTTTGTCGAAAAATGGCTGATTTTGGCGGTCATTTTCTCAAAAACTGTTTGATCAGATTTGAGATGTTTGTTTCGAAAGATTCCCCTGATATACCTTTGTGCTGTGCATAAGTTTTGTTGCCCTTGAATCGTCGGTCTGCGTGTGGCAGCCATTTTGATTTTTTTGACCGGTCCCAGATAGGACTTTCCCATGTTAAATTACCCTATGCTTCATAATGGGGCCAAATTTCTCCTAATAGACATTAGGAATCAATTGTGCACATTGAGGAAATTATATATGCCGATTATTCTCGTAACCTTGAATTTGACCTTCGACCTAATTTTCAAGGTCACAGCACAAAATGGCTAATATCTCGCTTATTATCGACTTTACAGCTTAGGAATCAATTATTGACTCATAGAAAATGATATATGCTGAATATTCTCATGACCTTGGACTTGACCTTTGACCTTATTCTCAAGGTCAGAGCACAAAATGGGTAATATTTCGCTTATTATCAACTTAGCAGCTTAGGAATCCATTGTGGACCTATAGGAAATGATATATGCCGAATATTCTGATCACCTTGAATTTGACCTTTGACCTCATTTTCAAGGTCAGAGCACAAAATGGCTTATATCTCGTTTATTATCTACTTTACAGCTTAGGAATCAATTGTGAACATATAGGAAATGATGTATGCCGAATATTTTAATGACCTTGAATTTGACCTTTGACCTCATTCTCAAGGTCAGAGCACAAATGGCTAATATCTCGTTTATTATCTACTTTACAGCTTAGGAATCAATTGTGAACATATAGGAAATGATGTATGCCGAATACTTGGATGACCTTGAATTTGACCTTTGACCTCATCCTCAAGGTCAGAGCACAAATTGGCTAATATCTCATTTATCATCTATTTGCAGGTTAGGAATCAATTGTGAACCTGACATTTGATCTCGTTTTCAAGGTCAGAGCACAAAATCGCTAATATCTTGCTCATTATCAACTTCACAGCTTAGGCATCAATTGAGGACATATAGGAAATTATATATGCCGAATATTCTTGTGAGCTTGAATTTGACCTTTGACCTCGTAGAGCAAGTTTCAGGCGTGAATGATGTGCAATTATTCTCATGACTTCATGACATTGCCTTCAGCTTACATATAACTGTCTTGGGTCCGGTAAGCGCAGAGCCCTACGGCTCTATGTTTTACTTATTGATGCATAACACTCCTTATATATGCCCCTGTGATGTATAAGTTTCGTTACCTTTGAATCGCTCGAAGTGGGTCATTTCGGCCCAAACTCAGCCCAAATGCGACTTTCCCATGTTAAGTTCTAATATGCTTTATAATGGGACATATTCTGCTTAATATTTTACTTAATATTGAGATTATAGACTAGGAACCAATTGTGGACATATAGGAAATGATATATGCTGAATATTCTCGTGACCTTGAATTTGACCTTTGACCTCATTTTCAAGGTCACAGGACAAAATGACTAATATCTCGCTTATTATCGACTTTACAGCTTATGAATCAATTATGAACCTATAGGAAATTATATATATACAGATTATTCTCATGACCTTGAATTTGACCTAAATTTCAAGGTCACAGGACAAAATGGCTAATATCTCGCTTATTGTCGACTTTACAGCTTAGGAATCAATTGTCAACATATAGGAAATGATATATTCTGAATATTGTCATGACCTTGAATTTGACCTTTGAGTTAATTTTCAAGGTCACAGGACAAAATGGCCAATATCTCGCTCATTATAGACTTTACAGCTTAGGAACCCATAGTGAACGTATAGGAAATGATATATGCTGAATATTTTGGTGATCTTGAATTTGACCTTTAACCTCATTTTCCAGGTCAGAGAACAAAATGGCTAATATCTCTCTTATTATCAACTTTAACATAGGAATTAATTGTGAACATAGCGGAAATGATATATGCTGAATATTCTCATGATTTTGGCCTTGACCTTTGACCTCATTTTCACGGTCAGATCACAAAATGGCTAATATTCCACTTCTTATTGAATGCACCTTAGGAACCAATCGTAGACATGCTAGAAATGATATATGCTGAACATTGTCGTGACCTTGAAATGACCAGTGACTTATTTTCAAGGTCACAGGACAAAAGGCTAATATCTAAAATTTATATTGTCCGGTAACCTTTCTTAGCCCTTGGGCTAATTTTTTTTCTTTTTGATACATAACACTCCTCATATGTTCTCCTGTGATGTGTATAAATTCGAAGTGGGTCATTTTGGCCTAAACTTGGCCCAAATAGGACTTTCCAATATTAAATTCTTCTATGCTTTATAATGGGACACATTATTGCTAGTATCTCACTTAATATTGCGATTAGAGACTAGGAATCAATTGTGGACATATAGGAAATGATATAAGCTGAATTTTGTTGTGAACTTGAGTTTGACCCCTGACCTCATTTTCAAGGTCAGAGCACAAAATGGCGAAAACTCCGCTTATGATCGACTTTACTGCTTACAAGTCAATTGGGGACATATAGGAAATGATATATGCTTATTATTGTCATGACCTTGAACTTGACCTTTGACCTCATTTTCAAGGTCAGAGCATGAAATGGCTAATATCTCGCTTATTATCAACATTACAGCTTAGGAATCAATTGTGAACATAGAGTAAATGATATATATGAATATTGTCACGACCTTGAATTTGACCTTTGACCCAATTTTCAAGGTCACAGGACAAAGTGGCTAATATCTCACTTATTATCGACTTTACAGCCTAGGAATCAATTGTGAACATATATGAAATGATATATGCTGGATATTCCCAT
The DNA here is from genome assembly GCA_949152475.1 of Terebella lapidaria. Classification (NCBI taxonomy): domain Eukaryota; kingdom Metazoa; phylum Annelida; class Polychaeta; order Terebellida; family Terebellidae; genus Terebella; species Terebella lapidaria. The sequence continues at coordinate 50,500,822 of OX424557.1, read as the reverse complement.
GACCTTGAACTTGACATTTGACCTCAATTCCAAGATTAGAGCACAAAATGACTAATGTCTCGCTTATTATCAACTTTACAGCTCAGGAATCCATAGTGAACATATAGGAAAAGATATATCCTGGATATTCTGTTGATCTTGAATTTGACCTTTGACCTCATTTTCAAGGTCTGAGAACAAAATGGCTAATATCTCGCTAATTATCGACTTTACAGCTTAGGAATCAATTGCGAACATAAGGGAAATGATATATGCTGAATATTTTCATGACCTTGAACTTGTCCTTTGACCTCATTTTCAAGGTCAGTGCACAAAATGGTTAATATCTCACGTATTATCGACTTTACAGCTTAGGAATCGATTATGAACATATAGGAAATGATATATGCTGAATATTCTCGTGGCCTGGAATTTGACCTCGGACCTCATTTTCAAGATCAGAGCACAAAAAGGCTAATATCTTGAATTTGACCTTTGACCTCATTTTCAAGGTCCGAGAACAAAATGGCTAATATCTCGCTAATTATCGACTTTACAGCTTAGGAATCAATTGCGAACATAAGGGAAATGATATATGCTGAATATTTTCATGACCTTGAACTTGACCTTTGACCTCATTTTCAAGGTCAGTGCACAAAATGGTTAATATCTCACGTATTATCAACTTTACAGCCCAGGAATCAATTGTAGACATATAGGAAATGATATATGCTGGATATTGTCATGACCTTGAACTTGACCTTTTTTCGAGGTCAGAGCACAAAATAGCTAATATCTCGCTTATTATCGCTATACAGCTTAGGAATCCGTAGTGAACATATAGGAAATGATATGTGCTGAGTAGTCTGGTGACCTTGAATTTGACCTTTGACCCAATTTTCAAGGTCACGGGACAAAATGGCTAATATCTCATTTATTATCGACTTTACAGATTGATATCAATTGCGAACATATGGGAAATGACATGATTCTCATGACATTGATCTTTGACCCCATTTTCAAGGTCAGAGCACATAATGGCAAATATCTCACGTATTATCGACTTTACGCCTCTGGAATCAATTGTGGACATACTAAAAATGATATATGCTGAATATTCTTATGGCCTTGAATTGAGCAATGACATTATTTTCAAGATCACGGGACAAAATGGCTAATATTTAAAATATATATTGTCCAGTAACTTTTCTTAGCCCTTGGGCTAATTTTTGTTTTCCAAATATTAGCATGTATCCAACTGACTGTGCCGACCAACCGTTCACTGCAACTTCTGTACTGACTGGTGGCCAGTGGGGTAGAGTTCCCGAGGTGATCCCCTATCCACCCTGGGCTAGTAGCCAACCATATCTCGAAACAAGCAGTGCGTAGACCATAAATTAACTGGCTAGCATTCGCCAGGGGATGATGGGGACAGTGGCGGGAGTTTTACCAAGTTCCAGCCACAAGCTGCGGCTCCTTCACTGGCACGACATCTCCCTGCCTTACCATGTTTTACTGATGCTGATGAGGACACCGTGATGGTTCATTAGCCCATGATCCACTGCTTGCCAGTTGACCATCTACCTGTCCGGGACCTCCGGGTTTGGTCCTGTCCAAGGGAGTACCGTAAGGAGGACTAGGTGAACACTCATCTTTCGGAGGCAGCCGATCCTTTCTGGAGTGAGAGAATAGAGCCCTCAGAGTGCTTCCGGTTAACTTTCCATAATTTCGCCCTCAAAGCATCCCAAGAACCACCGACCTGGTCACCACTATACACTCCCCAGTTGTTGGTAAGAAACTCCAAACCCTCCCCAGAGTTGGAAGCTTGACCAAATCATTTGATGACGCAATAAAACTCTAGTACATGTACATCATTTACTGAGAATGCCCCCAACTCCTCTGCTTAACCGGCGAAATCAATCTAATTATAGAGATATGTAGGCCTTTGCAATAAATGCTGGTACCAAACAAGTTAAAACTTCATATTGTTGCCATTCTCCTACTTCTATAATAAGCGCTTTGAGCTCTATCAAAATATCCAAAGTAGGAGGGATCCTTTTGACTTCGGGTGACGTTTGACTTGTATTATGCTTATAATACCAACTTAGTCTCCGTCTTCTGTTTTCAAGTGATCAAACGATATATTCGATTGGGAAACGCCAAGCTGCAAGGTGTAGAGGCCAATTTAAGATTGCGAGATTTGCCCTTCAAGGTCGTTTAAGGGCAAGTTCAAGGTCACCAAAAGATGTGCCATTTATACATGACTTTTTATAGGCTGATACACGGTCCTAACCTGTATGTGCAAAAGTTTAAGCTTCAGAGGCCACTTTCAAGATTTCAAGCCAGACATTTAGCACTCAAGGTCAAAATCAAGGTCATCATTAGTTGTTCCATATATGACTTCCTACAGTATATGTTCATAATGCAACCCGAAACTCTATCTACATGCATCTCATCTGTAGAGGCAAATTTGGGCATTTTCTTTTTTTACCCCAAAATGGCTGTTTTGACCTTTCAAGGTCATAAAAGGTCGAATTCAAGGTCACCTCCCAAATCGCCATATATGACTTCCTATTTGAAAGTGCCGATATCTAAGCTCTATCTTCAAGCGTTCTATGAGTACAGTCCTGGCAGCTCCCATTATTAAGGAAAAAAGTGCCAAAATTTTCTTCAAAGGATGAAAATATTTTTTTGCTTAGAAATGACCCAAAATGGATAGTAATGCGATTTGGGGCCAAAAAAATTTTTTTTTCGCCGACCTGCCAAAAATTCAAAATGGCCGCCACACGGAGACCGGTGATTCAAGGGCAACAAAACTTATAAACATCATAAAGGTACATAAGGGGAATCTTTTGAAACAATAATCTCAAAACTGATCAAACGGTTTTCGAGAAAAGACAAACCAGGTGCAAATTTGAGCATTTTTCGACCCAAAAATGGCTGTTTTGACCTTTCACGGTCATCCAAGGTCAAATTCATGTTACCACACAAGTCGCCATATATGACTTCCCATTTGAAAGTGCCAATATCTATTAAAGCTCTATCTTCAAGCTTTCTATGATTACAGTCCTGGCAGCTCCCATTATGAAGGATAAAAGTGCCGAAAATTTTCCAAAATTCCAAATTTTTTTTCAAAGGGTGAAAATTTGTTTTTGCCTAGAAATGACCCAAAATGGATAGTGATGCGATTTGGGGCAAAACATTTTTTTTTCGCCAACCCGTCAAAAGTTCAAAATGGTCGCCACACGGAGACCGGCGATTCAAGGGCAGCAAAACTTATACACACCATAAAGGTACATAAGGGGAATCTTTTGAAACAAAAATCTCAAAACTGATCAGACAGTTTTTGAGAAAATGGCCGCCAAAGTCCAAAATTGGCCATTTTTCGTCAAAAATGGCTGCCATTTTGGAAAAAATGCGAAAATAAAAAAACTAAGAAATCATCCCCTCTTGAAATATTTTTAGGCAGCTTTATGCAAAATTTCAGGAAAATCCGCCTGTAAACTTTAAAGATAAAAATGTGGACGGACGACGGACGGACGATGGACGCAATGTGATGGCAATAGGTTATCGGACCATAGGTCCGGTAACCTAAAAAGTGCCGAAAATTTTCAAGTCCAATATTTTTTTCAAAGGGTGAAACTTTTTGTTTGCCTAGAAATGACCCAAAATGGATAGTAACGCGATTTGGGGCAAAAAAAAATTGTTTTTAGCTGACCCGTCAAAAATTCAAATTGGCCGCCACACAGAGATCGGGGATTCAAGGGCAACAAAACTTATACACATCATAAAGGTACATAAGGGGAATCTTTTGAAACAAAAATCTCAAAACTGATCGGGCAGTTTTTGAGAAAATGGCCGCTAAAGTCCAAAATTGGCCATTTTTCGTCAAAAATGGCCGCCATTTTGAGAAAAATGCGAAAATAAAATAACTAAAAAATAATCTTGAAATATTTTTAGGCAGCTTTGTGCAAAATTTCAGGAAAATCCGCTTGTAAACTTTAAAGATAAAAAGGTGGACGGACGACGGACGCAACGCGACGGCAATAGGTTATCGGACCATAGGTTCGGTAACCTAAAAATAGGTGTAATCGTTAATCAGAAGAAAGACAAACATGCGCTAATATTGTATAAAGTCTTCAGTGTCGACCAAACCTGCTCTACTAGATATTAGCGCATGTTTGTCTTTCTTCTGATTAACGACTACACGTATTTTTTCATACTTTATTGAGGAAAACAACACATACCCCCTTGCAGCTTGGCGTTTCCCAACATCTTCTGCCGAAACGGATTCCGGACAGTGATCTATGGTGAAGTTCAAGGTCAATTAAAGGTGCACCATGTATGACCTAAGGATATTAATTTAAGTCTACCACAATAATGCATCAAGAAACGTTGTTTTTTAAAAAATTATTTTCCATAATATTATTTCCAGGAAATGTTACGCCCTAAATTTGTCCTATATTTAGGCGCATATACAGCTAGGGCATTCAAAGGGCACATAAGGTCTGGGTTCATTGTCTGCGAATCAAAGTACTTAGATATATACGTTACCTCTGTTACTCAAAACGAATAAAATGTGTGTATTAGATTATCAAATTATATGGTAAATGTGTGACATCACATTTTGGTTAACGTAGTCCGCTACAAACAGTGAGGTAACGAAGAGTCAAAATTTAAAAGTTATTTCTTGAATATTATCTCTTCAAAATGACATATTTTATAGAGTAACTGATCAGCATCCTGATAATGAAAAGAAAATAGGGAGTCGCCGAGCTGGTTTCTTCGACATATTCGATCAAAATATTCACATGAAATGACATAAACTATGGCTTTTTGCACATGTTTTTGTCCATATTCACATTTTGCATCGTGTATTGCATGCGAACGGATACGATGACCTCCTATTTTCTTTTCAGTTTTAGGATGCTGATCAATTGCTCTTTGAAATATATCATTTTGAAACTCTAGATTTTGTTGATACTGTAACACATTTGGGCTTTCGTTCGTGTGGTAGCGTTTTAATGCTGCCCAAGTGTACAGCTAAGTATTTACGAAATTTGCCAGCAACACAGAGAGACAGACAGGATTTAGCAATAACACATCATTTATTGAATAGACATATCAAACATAGGCAAACAATATATACAAGATACTGCCGATATCCTGGCAGGACAGTCTCTAGCCGATATACTGGCTCCTGAGAAATACTGAGATACTGCCGATATCCTGGCAGGACAGTCCCTAGCCGATATACTGGCTCCTGAGAGACATGGAGATATTGCCGATATCCTGGCAAGAACATCAGGGGCGGATCCAGGAATTTGAAAAGAGGGGGTCCAACATTATACGGCATGGGGTCTGGGGCCCGCTCAAGGGCCCCAGAAGCGAGAGCCTTTGTTCTGTCCTGTGGTAGTTTTCTGGTATCTCCTGGGTGTGAATCCCACTTCTTGGTATATTTGTAAAAAAGTTGTGAGTGAAGGGAGCCTGTCTCAGTATGGGTCTGGGGCCCGCTCAAGAGACCCTGAAGCCAGAGTCTTATTAAGGCATTTCGGCAGAAATGCCTTTATGGTTTTAGCAGAATTTTTTTTTTTTTTTTTTTTTTTTTTTTCTTCTTCTTCTTCCGCCACTTTTGGTTTCCGGACGATAACTTTAGATTGCCTTGACGGATCCTTGTCAAATTTTCACCGCAAGTCAGAAATGATATGAGGAAGAACCCTATTCTTTTTGAGCCGGATCGGAGGTCCGTGAGGTCCGTGAGGATGAAATCAAGGCTAATTTTAAGACTTGGTTTCCGGACGATAACTGGAAAAATATTTATGCAATAGTTGCAGAACTCTGCATGGAGGTTCATATGCCACCAGGGAAGAACCCTATTGATTTTGGGATCGATCCGTCAAACGACCTTTGACCTAGAGGTCAAAATAATTTTTTGCTGATTCATCCTTGAGGCTTCCTGCATATCTCGGAAACCGTGCGTCGTAGAGCGAAACGGACGTTATTTTCGGACTCGTCGCCCTAGACAAACATCTCTAGGGTGTACTTTTTTTTTTGATCCGGCTCCGAGGTCCGTGAGGTCCGTGAGGATGAAATCGAGGAACTTGGTTTCCGGACGATAACTCAAAAAATATTCAGGCAATAGTTGCAGAATTTTGCACGGAGGTTTATATATCACCAGGGAAGAACCCTATTGATTTTGGGATCGATACCTCAAACGACCTTTGACCTAGAGGTCGAAATAATTTTTTGCTGAGTCATCCTTGATTCATCCTGCATATCTCGGAAACGGTGCGTCGTAGAGCGAAACGGACGTTATTTTCGGACTCGTCGCCCCAGACAAACATGTCTAAGGGGTATTATGGATGAACTTTGACCTTGACCCGAAATGTTTTTGCCGAGTCGGCATTTTTCGTTTTCGTCGATATCTCGGAAACGGTGCGTCGTAGAGCGAAACGGACGTTATTTTCGGACTCGTCGCACTAGACAAACATGTCTAAGGGGTATTATGGATGAACTTTGACCTTGACCCGAAATTTTTTTGCCGAGTCGGCATTTTTCGTTTTCGTCGATATCTCGGGAACGGTGCGTCGTAGAGCGAAACGGACGTTATTTTCGGACTCGTCGCACTAGACAAACATGTCTAAGGGGTATTATGGATGAACTTTGACCTTGACCCGAAATTTTTTTGCCGAGTCGGCATTTTTCGTTTTCGTCGATATCTCGGAAACGGTGCGTCGTAGAGCGAAACGGACGTTATTTTCGGACTCGTGGCACTAGACAAACATGTCTAAGGGGTATTATTGATGAACTTTGACCTTGACCCGAAATTTTTTTGCCGAGTCGGCATTTTTCGTTTTCGTCGTTATCTCGGAAACGGTGCGTCGTAGAGCGAAACGGACGCTATTTTCGGACTCGTCGCACTAGACAAACATGTCTAAGGGGTATTATGGATGAACTTTGACCTTGACCCGAAATTTTTTTGCCGAGTCGGCATTTTTCGTTTTCGTCGATATCTCGGAAACGGTGCGTCGTAGAGCGAAACGGACGTTATTTTCGGACTCGTGGCACTAGACAAACATGTCTAAGGGGTATTATTGATGAACTTTGACCTTGACCCGAAATTTTTTTGCCGAGTCGGCATTTTTCGTTTTCGTCGTTATCTCGGAAACGGTGCGTCGTAGAGCGAAACGGACGCTATTTTCGGACTCGTCGCACTAGACAAACATGTCTAAGGGGTATTATGGATGAACTTTGACCTTGACCCGAAATTTTTTTGCCGAGTCGGCATTTTTCGTTTTCGTCGATATCTCGGAAACGGTGCGTCGTAGAGCGAAACGGACGCTATTTTCGGACTCGTCGCACTAGACAAACATGTCTAAGGGGTATTATTGATGAACTTTGACCTTGACCCGAAATTTTTTTGCCGAGTCGGCATTTTTCGTTTTCGTCGTTATCTCGGAAACGGTGCGTCGTAGAGCGAAACGGACGTTATTTTCGGACTCGTCGCACTAGACAAACATGTCTAAGGGGTATTATGGATGAACTTTGACCTTGACCCGAAATTTTTTTGCCGAGTCGGCATTTTTCGTTTTCGTCGATATCTCGGAAACGGTGCGTCGTAGAGCGAAACGGACGTTATTTTCGGACTCGTCGCACTAGACAAACATGTCTAAGGGGTATTATGGATGAACTTTGACCTTGACCCGGAATTTTTTTGCCGAGTCGGCATTTTTCGTTTTCGTCGATATCTCGGAAACGGTGCGTCGTAGAGCGAAACGGACGTTATTTTCGGACTCGTCGCACTAGACAAACTAAGGGGAATTATTGATGAACTTTGACCTTGACCCGAAATTTTTTTGCCGAGTCGGCATTTTTCGTTTTCGTCGATATCTCGGAAACGGTGCGTCGTAGAGCAAAACGGACGTTATTTTCGGACTCGTCGCACTAGACAAACATGTCTAAGGGGACTTATTGATGAACTTTGACCTTGACCCGAAATTTTTTTGCCGAGTCGGCATTTTTCGTTTTCGTCGATATCTCGGAAACGGTGCGTCGTAGAGCGAAACGGACGTTACTTTCGGACTCGTCGCCCTAGACAAACATGTCTAAGGGGTATTATGGATTAACTTTGACCTTGACCCGAATTTTTTTTGCCGAGTCGGCAGTTTTTGTTTTCGTCGATATCTCGGAAACGGTGCGTCGTAGAGCGAAACGGATGGTATTTTCGGACTCGTCGCCCTAGACAAACATGTCTAGCGGGTATTATGGATGAACTTTGACCTTGACCCGAAATTTGTCGACATTTTTCATTTTCGTCGATATCTAGTATTATAAATTATTCATCACACCGAATTGCCTCCAAGGCATCTTTAGGCCTTGACGTCTAGTTTATGAATTGAGGTAAGTTGATGTCATCTCCTGGGTATAAATTTCATTTGAATACCCATTGATCGCCATACTTTCATAATAAATGCAAAAACTAGAAACGAAGCGAACCTGTCTCAGCTTAGAGGGGAGGAGGAGGGGGCGGGGAAGGGCCTGCTGAAGGGCCCAGAAATCAGAGCCTTTTTATGTTCTAAATTAGATTTAGTTTTGTGGCCTGTCCTGGGAATAAATTGCACTTAAAAATTCATCGATGACCATGTTCTGGAAACTTTGGTAGAAAGTAGAAGGGAAGCTACCCATTTTGGCCGGGGGTCTGGGGCCCGCTTCAGGGCCCCAGAAGTCATAGCCCTTTTTATGTTCTGAACTTATTTTGTGGCCTTCTCCTGGGAATAAATTGCATTTAGAAATTCATCGATGACCATGTTCTGGAAACTTTGGTAGAAAGTAGAAGGGAAGCTACTTATTTTAGCCGGGGGTCTGGGGCCCTTAAGCAGGCCCCAGAAGTCATAGCCATTTTAATGTTCTGAACTTATTTTGTGGCCTTCTCCTGGGAATAAATTGCACTTAAAAATTCATCGATGACCATGTTCTGGAAAGTTTGTGAAAAATGTACATGTAGAAGAGAAGCTACACATTTGGGCCGGGGGTCCTGTGGCCCGCCCAGAGGCCCCAGAAGTCATAGCCTTCCTTATGTTCTGAACTAATTTTGTGGCCTTTCCTGGGAACGGTTGCACTTAAGAAGTCATTGATGACCATGTTCTGGAAAGTTTGTGAAAAGGTGGAAGAGAAGCTGGACATTCGGGCCGGGGTTCTGGACCCCACTGAAATGCCCCAGAAATCATAGCTTGTTTATGTTCTGAATTAATTTAGTGACTCTCCTGGTTGCACTCAAAATTTCATTGATGACTATATCCTGAAAAGTTTGTAAAAAAAAATGTAGGAGGGAATCTGCACATTTCGGTGGGGGTCCGGGGCCCGCTGAAGGACCCCAGAAGCCAGACCCCTTTTTATGTCCCGTGGTAGCTTCCCGGTCTCTCTTGAGTATACATTTCGAACAAACTCACCATGATCAACTTGTTCTTGTACATGGTATTTTGACATCATTATTTTTCGGGCAGGAAGTCTGAACCCGCCTAATATTTACATGTATCTTTTTTTGAAAAGGGGGGGTCCTGACCCCAGTAACCCCCCCTCTAAATCCGCTACTGAACATTCAAGTGTGGAAACATCTGAATCCAGGCACTCTCCAGCCGATATCCTGGCTTCTAAGAGTCACACACTTCCGCCACATGGGCAACAGTTACACGAATTGTGTAAAGATATACCTAGCTACATATATGTACAGAATACTTGTGTCCTCACAATGATGTGAGCCCCAAAAGCCAGTGAGTGTCACTGCTTTTGCCGGGGAATCAGGCCTGTGACCATCGCGATGCTGCGACATCCCAATGCAAGTGAGTATCACTGCAATCCTGGGAGAGACCCCTACACCGTAATCTACCCAAGCTAGTGTAGCTGTCATGGGTAAGTGTAGATTAGCCAAGGGCTAACTAGCAAGTCATTGTAACAATTTACCTGCTGAACAGGTCCCCTGCAGCGATGCAGGTCGGCGATCACGCCAATACCTGGTGTTTGTCAGCAATATTGCTAGTCCGGATCAAGATCCGGGTCAGTGAGCCGCACTGAGTCGGCGACCAGCACCGAAGGCTTGCTGTCTGAGCAACAGGTCCGCTCAGAGGTACTAGTGCTCATCCCAACCATAATAATGGTGTCACTAGATGGATCACTTCTCATGCAATACATGAGTGGTGGCGCCCCTGGTGGCGACATCTACACTAGCTAGAATACACATATACCTGGCAGAGTGCTGCCACCTGTGGGAACTGACCACAGGAACAAGAATAGTATTGATGAAAGTCATAATATACAGATGCAGTACATACGAAAATGGACATACAATATACACTAACATAAACACAAAATATATACAGACGCAAAGCGTCACAATACAGTTATTTATTAAAAAAAACTCTTTGACCAAATCCCCTCCCTGTTTGGAACGGACTACCTTAAGTGTGAGTTCCAGGGTAGATTGTGTCGCAGGGTCTAGTAACAAAAAGCTTATGAATCGGCGAATGAACTCAAATGGACTCGAAATTGATTAGAGGTGATATTTTAACGTAGTCCGCTACAAACATGGAGGTAACGGAGAGTCAAAATTTAAAAGTCATTTCTTGAATATTATCTCTTCAAAATGACATTATTTTATAGAGTAAATGACCAGCATCCTAATACTGAAAAGACAATAGGGGGTCACCGTGCTCGTTTCTTCTACATATTCGATCAAAATCACACATATTTACATAAAATGACATAAATTATGGCATTTTTGCACGTTTTTCGTCCATATTCACATCTTGCATCGTGTTTTCCATGAGAACGGATACGGTGACCCCCTATTTTCTTTTCAGTTTTAGGATGCTGAACAGTTACTCTATAACATATATCATTTTGAAGCTCTAGATTATGTTGACACAGTTATTTATTTTAAAAAACTCTTTGACCCCCTCCCCTCACTGTTTGGAGCGAACTACCTTAATTGGACCAGCAAATTGCATGTCCAGGCAATCTGTCTTCCAATTCCCCTATAGCCTTGACTTATTTAGAGCCAAGCGCTGAACTGTGTTTCCCTGGTGCTATGGACAGAGACCCCCTCTCCCTACCTGTACTGCAGGTGATCGATCTAACACACATCTGGTCAGACATCCAACTCAGCACTGGACTATTGCATCCTACAAACAATAAGCAAGATAATAAAATGAAATCCTCACACCTAACCAATAATATTGCAATGGCTGATCGTGGAGAAGGCAGCATCTGTTCTCTGTGGGAGCGTCTATAAATAGAACAAGCATTCAGGATCTTCCCACGGGCAGGGCCCTGTTGTTGTTGCAGTAGCAGCTTTAAACTGTACAAGACTGCGAGGAATTCTGGATCTGAGCCACTGCTGCACGAAAACTAGGTAACAGGCTGATAAAGCAACCCCAGTTGTTACTCTAGGGATTATGCGTCTGAATCTACGGGCTTAATTGATCGTTTGATACAGGAGTTACTTTATCAGTCATCTGGATTATACTGTCATACGTACACATTTCATTCGCAGGTAGAAGTATTCTCATATTTTACTTGAACAATATATATATATAGATCTCCTAAATAACAGAGTAAACTTGAAAACTACCAATTACATCTGGCCATAACTAAAGCAGCTATGTGGATAACTGCAATAATAATCTTGGTATTGATATCTGAATTACATTGTAAGTTTGAATGGTTATTGAACAATTCAAATCGAAGTAGATAACGAGTATGTAAGTCATTTGAAATTCTTACTTCATACAGAACGTAAATGTATCCTACTTTTGATACAGTGCACACCATGTCTCAACTATGACGTCACGCTGGTCAATTGAATAAGCGCTGTGGTGAAATACACATCGTGGAAATTCCAGCAGTGGTCACTTTGGTAACCAAGACTCGTCCCACAGCTCATAGGATACTGTCACAGAGAGGATGTCGAAACCCTCTCCGCCACCCCCTCCTGGGCCGCCTCCGCCCCCTCCCCCACTACCAGAGGAGTTCGAGTACCCCGAGCAGGTCATCAACCCTCCGCCTCAGAGGCTGACACTGCTCGAGTCCATCCGCAAGGCCGGCGGCGTCTACCGCTATGAGCTGAAGAGTGCCCGAGCCCGCAAGCTGGCCGAGCCTAAGAACCTGCCCCCGGGGGCCGGGGGTTTGATGGGTGACCTCAAGGCCAGTCTGAGGGGCAGAGGTCGAGGGGGCCTGGGGCTTGGCAGGGGAGGTCTGAGGCCCTCGGGTCGCGGGCTCAGGAAATAGCGAATTGTTTTAAAAGTGGCTTGTATGTTTTGATGTGCATGGATGAGTTAAATTAATGCAAAGATGTTCATATACTGTTAGCTGTAGTATTTTTCAGCATTATATGTATCTATTTTTATGTTATGAATGAATTTGTTTCTTTGTGTTGATTTCGGTTTACCAATAATCCACTAATTCATTTCACAGCTACATTCACAATACGTGTATGTCTAAATCTTCAGATTATTTCTATAAGACTATTATCCTATGTTCCAGCAATATGCTTTTCGCTAGTTTCATATTTTGTTTATCATAAAATATGATTCATTCAAACTGTTGCTTTTCTCCACAATATTAGTTTCACATGCATTATGCACATTTGTACTATGCTGCAGAATGGTCTGCACACTCTCCGACACCTTACACATCCATTATATACATGTATTACAATCTGTAATCTTGCTCTGGATTTAAATGAATACACATTGTTTAGCATGTATTTTTATTGTAAGAAAGATCTCTCATCAATGTAGATATCATGCAGCCTTGGTGTAGGGCCAACTGCTATAGACCATATACAAATTCTATGCTACATCTGTTATGCTTGCAAAGGAAAGACTGGTGCAAAACATACTTTTAAATCACTCATGCTGGAAACATACATGGAAGCCTACATAAATTAATCAAAATACATGTAGTCAACTTTCAAAATATTGAACAAAATGCAAATGCACCTTTATATCAAAGTCTGTGGCTACACCGAAGTTCACCAACATCTAGATAGCATGTTTAACATAATATGTACAAATCCCAGTATGATACTTTGGCTAACTTGAGGAACCTGGCCCTTGAAATAATTATTAAAATAAATTTTGTAACTGAACTTATACAACAGTGTTTCTCAGACTGTTCGGCGATACCAGTGCAAGTGTGGCTTGCACAGTGCAATACGAATACAATGACGAGTGTATGATTCCGTGTATGTACAGCGAGATGATCTGTTCTTCGAAAGTCCGCTAGAATGTGATCTGAATAGCCTGAGATAAGGTATATGACAAGAACAAGGATGGTGTGGGACATGACAAAACAACGAGCCAAAAACCACAATCGTGATGACAGGGAGCATGGTCTAATGATGGCAAAAGTTTGAGGAGACGCTTGATGACATCAATTCTGAACATGATGAAGGTCAATTATCTATGTAAAAATAGAGAGATGATATTTACAATGAATTCAGTGAACATACGACTAAAGAAAATGACACTCAAAAACTTGATGCATTATTATCCACATTCGTTATACTACACCAATAATAATAACCCAGTCATGATACTTAAAATCTGCCGGGCTATTGTACCCTCACACACTACAAAACATAAACGTAACAAAAACCACTGACGCGCATAACAACACTTCTGGTGGGTGATTTCTGTATTTCGCGTGACGGTGTATACAAAAATTTGCACCAAGCACAAAACCATGAGTTGTCTCAACAATACATAATCACAGATGTAACCAAAATCTTACGTTGATAAGTAACAACAATTCTGACAGGTACATAACCCTGAATATCTGCTAACGGATGACCAAAGTCGTACCAGGCGATGTGCCATCCACAGCTGACTGGAAAGTCCTGGAGTCTGTGACAGCCATGTTCTTTATGTCATCAATGTATGGAAATACTCCTGAACTGACATTTAGTCCTTCACCTGCGTGGAGGCTTTACAAAACCATCCAATAGCCACTACAGCTGTTGACAATCACAATACACGAGACATTGTTTTGGAGCTGGATGATCATGTTAATTCTCCCACAGCATAATACAAACGTTTTCCTTATTCACAATGTGTGAAGGACTAAATGATGAGAGACACCCAGTGTCTAAATATTTTGATAGCTTGTCATAATTATCACATTGACACTGATGACATGCAAAGTTTGATTAGGCTACATGTATACAGTTACCGGTAGGAAGCATTACAATAATACCAATCCGTTACAAGTAATGTTCTCCTATGATTTCTGTTATAGTAATTAGCTCAATAATGATTAGAAAACGATGGCTTATTAACACCTGTGGAAATTTGATAATGATTGCACATAAAAGTTTCACAAAATAGTCACAGCTGCTGCCTGAAAACCAGCAATGTGTCATTATCTTCATAGCGTGCACAAACCTAATCCTCAGTGATTCAACCAACCTTTGACTAGCTGGGACAAATGTTGCCACAAGAGTTGAATACATAAAGTCAATCTAGGAACAAAGAAATCAATTGTAACACAGCCTCTGGTACACAATACCATTGCCAGCGATCTAAGCACTTTCTATAAAACTCGTCACATTTTACAAATATATATATATATAGTGACATGCAAATGGTTTGTGTGTATAAATATATAGATTCTCTTCTCTCAAATCTAGTCTATAACCCGACATTGATATTATAACATCAACATTTAGTTTTCATGCAAATGAACAATATTCTTTTGCTCACTAACAAATGGCACGCTGTGTACAGGTCGTCCCATGGTTGTAGCGATGATGGATACGGCAGGAAGCTAGGGCACGAGGCTGTGGTCTCTAGGCAGGCGTGGAGGGGGGCGGGACTGCCGGCGGGGCGCAGTGCTATTTCGGTGGCTTCATGTTGGCTGGTAGTGTGGCAGCCTTGGATTGTCGGCTGATGTTACTGGGGGGTATACTGGAATACTGCTTAGTCCCCCGCGACACAGACCTGTGAAAAGCCATCACAACACACGTACAGAAAATGTGGTACCACAATGGATTCTGTTTATATGGAATATTCTTAACTTGGAAATCATGACATTCTTTGCCGTAATTTTTAGCATAAAAACATAGCACCAAGGGTGCTGTAGCTTACCGGCAATCATGAGAAATGCAGAGTATTGATTTTCCAACATATAAATTGTTACACTGATCTTAAACTCTATTGTCAAAACATGTTCGTAAATGTTGCTGGAAACACATTTTCTGTATGGACTATAATACGAAATCAAATTACACACCACTAAGGTACATAAAGAGAATCTTATACATGATTTTGAGAAAAACTGTCTGAATATATTTAGACAAAATGGCCACCAAAGACAAAATTCATCGTTTTTTACTTTTCCAGGTCATTGAAGGTCAAATTCAAGGTCATCACTCAAACCGCAATATATGATTTCCCATTTGAATGTGCCAATACATAGACTCTATTTTGAAGTCTTCTATCAGTCTACTCCGCACTGCTCCCATTATGAAGGAAAAATTGGATGAAATTTTCTCAAGTCCAAAAATTTTTTCAATGGCCAAAAAAAATTTTGCTGGAAATGGCTCAAAACGAATAGTGACTTGATTTGGGACAAAAATTTTTTTTCGTCGACCCATCAAAAAATCAAAATGGCCACCACACGCAGACCGGTGATTCAAGAGCATGGAACCTTATACACATCATAGAGGTACATGAGGGGAATGTTCTAAAACAAAAGTCTCAAAACTGATCAGACAGTTTTTGAGAAAATGGCCATCAAAGTCCCAAATTGGCTATTTTTCGACAAAAGAGGTCGTTTTGACCTTCCAAGGTCATTGAAGGTCAAATTCAAGGTCATCACTCAAACCGCAATATATGATTTCCCATTTGAAAGTGCCAATACTTAGGCTCTATCTCCAAGTGTTCTATGAGTTTACTCCGCACAGCTCCCATTATGAAGGGAAAATTGGGTGAAATTTTCTGAGTCAAAAAATGTTTCAATGGCCAAAAAAATTTTTTTTTTTTTTTCGCTGGCAATGGCTCAAAAGGAATAGTGACTCGATTTGGGACGAAAATTTTTTTTTCGCCTACCGGTCAAAAATTCAAAATGGCCACCACACGCAGACCGTCATTTCAAAGGCAAATAAACTTACACACATCACAAAGGTACCTAAGGAGAATCCTATACATGATTCTGAGGAAAACTGTCTGAATAGACTCTGAGAAAAGGGCCACCAATGACAAAATTCATCGTTTTTTCGATAAAAAGGTCGTTTTGACCTTTCAAGGTCATTGAAGGTTAAATTCAAGGTCATCACTCAAACCGCTATATATGATTTCCCATTTGAAAGTGCCAATACTTAGGCTCTATCTTCAAGTGTTCTATGAGTTTACTCCGCACAGCTCCCATTATGAAGGAAAATTGGGTGAAATTTTCTAAGTCCAAAAATTTTTCAATGGCCAAAAAAATTTTTTTTTTTTTGCTGGAAATGGCTCAAAACGAATAGTGACTTGATTTGGGACAAAAGAAATTTTTTTCGCCGACCCGTCAAAAAATCAAAATAGCCGCCACATCCAGACCGGCGATTCAAGGGCAACGAAACTTATACACGTCATAAAGGTACATGAGAGGAATGTTTTGAAACAAAAATCTCAAAACTGATCAGACAGTTTTTGAGAAAATGGCCTCCAAAGTCCAAAATTGGCAATTTTTCGTCAAAAATGGCCGCCAAATAGGCAAAAACGATTCAATCAAAAAAATTTAAAAAACGTCTTTAGATACTGGCCCAAGGTATGTTCTTACAAATTTATGGGGAAATTCATCATGTCAAAAAAAAGTTACAGACCCGGACGGACGAAAAACCACGACAATAGCTTATCGGCCCAAAGGGCCGGTAAGCTAAAAATACATACAGTCAATACAAATACAGTATTTTCCTTTTCGCTCTAATACCTGTATACAATAGGGATTCACTAAAATGAAATCCATGTGCAAATTAGTATTTTGCAATAGAGAACACTACTCAAATGTATATATCAAGGTGCATTTAGTAAAACGTATACAAGAACTAACGAGTAAACCGAAGCTAATCCAGACACGGCTGACATCTAATCACTATAATATATCTATTGTCCGATAGACTGAGGATCTAATTCTCTAAATAGATCTTCATAACTGGCTACATTAAATGAACTTAGACTAAATAGTACTTGGAGTAAAACTTGAAGTATTAAAGCTTAAGGGCCATGCCATGCAAAATATTTTTTTTGCATGGCATGCAAAACATGCCATGCAAAATAACTTAAATGCATATACATGTGTGACGTAAGAACATATTTTCCTATCAATAGTGTAGTCTTGACCAGTATTGTAAGGTGTCAAAAGTAGCTTGTGCAACTGGCACATACTCGTATCGTTTGAGGGTTTCTGCTTTGAATCCATGTACTGAACCTATCAAAACCTTTCATTTGTTCAATCTTATATACAGTATAATTTATTCAAAATATGCTGGAAGTATGTGCCGTTTCTAACAATAAAAGAACATACGGTAGCTTAGAGATTACAAACCAGATCAAGTTCAACGCAACCACTGTGCTGTGCCCCTTCTGGACCGAAACGAGTGCAAGTAAATTTACAAGTCTTGATTACCCAAGCCACACCACAGTGGGTTACATTTGAGTAGTCTAAAAGATCATGACGGTGCCGGGCAGGCTAGCTAGCGAGCCAACGACAAAGGAACAAGCAATCACTGGAGCGAGCACTCAAGCCATGCCAATATGGTAAGAGGCCCGACCGTGGACTGACCCTGGCGTTGCCTTATCCCCGCCACTTGACACATAGCCCTGCTGCACGACTTTCTTGGCCAGCCGCTTGACCCACTTCTGCTGCTCCTCAGGGGAGCCGGCCAGCAGCAACAGATCCTTGGCAAAGTCTGTCATCATCACTGCAAAGACAGGATAACATGAGGAAATGTTATACAGATACTGAGACAATAACGGTGGAATACCAATATCCAAATCACTCGCCATTTACACCACTTGTTTCCAAGTGAGACCAACAACAAGATATACCACAGCTGTGATATCATGGAGTTACCTTTGCAAACACCTATGCACACTTCTCCCTTGTCTAAATGATCCTTGTGAACTTTAGCTCTGCATCCTGCAATGATATTGGACATATCATGATGAAGCACGCTGTTTGTTACCCAACAGTACCATTATACCACTAATATCCAAACAAACACGAGAATGACAGGAAGACTCACGCCGACACTCGAGGGCTGTGGGAGGGTGGATCATGTGCCAGACCGGCTTATTGCACGAGTCACACGTCGTGGGGGTGCGGAAGTGAATTGTCAGGAAGTCATGGCCCTTGTACTCTATGACCCCCTGCTTGTCCTGCACCAAGGACTCGCCATTCTTCGCGGCTTTCTTGTTTTCTCCCTCCATCGCATAGAGAATCTGTCAGCAAATATAGTCAACAATTCTTTGTATTTACATTCAACGACAATCAAGTGGAACTGTGTTTTCAGTTGTTTATTCTCTGAAATCAGTCTACATGCTGAATACTGCAACATTGTGCCTACAATATGATTACCTGGAAAATTTTGGGGATGTCTCTGGCATCTGCACGAATGGCGTCATTTTGAGTGATGACTCTGACATGGTATATTTTGCTGAAAAATTCAAAGTCAAGCATTTACTTACAGGCCACTACAGCTGAAACAATTATACACAAATAAATGTCTTCTCTTAAATGCAGTTGGGTTTCGTGATGTGATAAAATGGCACACTTACTCTACATCTAGCACCATTGTGGGGTCAGCATTTTTCTGGCAGCTCTCAGACTCATAAAACAGAATCTTTTTGCTGCTGACAACAACATACTGCTTCTTCCAGCCGAATCGTTTATTTTGTTTGTTGGGAATTGACAACCAGCCTTCAAGACGGTTTTCTGGAAGCATCCACAAAAGATAACAGCTATATTATCAATTGCATACACAATAATCATATTTGGTCCATCACATACATACACATAAACTCATAGTAACATGAGTTTCACAACACAAATCCACTGATGATGACGAGGTACCATCTCGATTTGTACACCACAGGTTCTCAGCATAATGATATCTTGAAACCCAAGTACTACTGCACGCAGATTTGTCGCCCGTCCACCATTGCCTCCATACCCACCAATGCCCGGAATGCTGTCGTCCCCGTTCTGGTCGAAGCCCGAGCTAGAGATGGACATCGTGTCGGAGTTTTGGATTGCGATTCGCTGCTGCAGCTGCTCGATCTCGCTGTCCTTTGAATCCAGCTCCAACTGGAGCCGGGATGCTCGCTGTGTCTCCTCCTGGAGATTGGCCTGCAACTCGTTGAGGTTTTGTTGATACTTGTCCACTTCCACGCTGAACTTATTGCGCTCCTACGGTAACATTTAGCATTCATTATAATGTTTGTATAAATGCACACTGTATTCACGTCGAAGTTCTAAAGGCTCCACATTGCAGGAATTAAAAGGACAAAGAGAGGCATACAAGTCTTTTGAAACACTTTTTCTATGTGAAGTACTGTTCTGTTTGATTCTCTGTTCAGTCTCAGATAGATATCTGACCTGTGTTAGCTCCTGCTGTAGCTTGCGACATTCCTTCTCTTTTTTCTTAAGCTCGCTGGCCTGCACTTTTTTTCCCGGCTTGGGTTCTTTGAAGTCCTTCCTATTGACGATTTCTGCCAGCTTGTTCACTGCCTGCATATCGAATTAGTTCAGTTATTAAAACCAGTTTAAACAGATATACTCGACCTGAACGAAACTGTGAATACTATACAATCAGGTGGTCACATTTTGTAATTACTTGGACATGACAAACAAACCTGTTCTTTCTTGAGCCTCTCTTGATCAAACTTGCTTTTCATCAGCTCTTTTTCATTCTCTATCAAACTCTGTGTGTTCTTCATTGTCTCAATCTCTGCAACATAAAACCACACAATCAGCAACAATCTGGATATCTTGCAACATCTCAATCTTGCTCAGCACTAAGTTTGCTTTGACATGGAGGACATTGGCCCCACACCACGGGTTGCAAAGTAACGTTCTTTTCACCAAACATTCGGTGCTGTGAGATAAGAATTTTTACCAAACTGGCGTAGTTCTGACAAGACTGAAATATATGCATATGGCATTGTTTCGAGTGCTAGATCGGTTTATCTAGCACTCTGTCACCGAATCTAGGCCGAGCCTTTAGGCGAGGCTTAGATGGTGACCAGAGTGCTAGATAAACAGATCTAGCAAGAGAATACAATGTCATATGCATTTTCTCGCACGACATGCCAATAAACTGCTGTCACGACAAACAAATGTTATATTTTACTCGCTTGAGTGCTAGATCGAAATATCTTGGAACTGCTCTCAGCATTGGACGGAAACGGTGGAGTGTGAGAATATATTCTCCTGACTATCAAGAAAGAGATAAATGTCAGACAAAGTGATCCTTCGACAGCCAGGTGCGAGGTCTGGTGAGCTTCGCGATGCCTGGCCCACACAGACCGAGGAACCAACCTCTCATGATGTTGTTGAGCTGATTGTTGAGCTCCTCCTTCTCCTTGTTCAGGTTGTCCTTCTCAGTCAACATTTGTTTGTTGTTGTCTTCCAACTGACAACACATGAACAATGTAATTCTAAGCTCCCCACATTTAAAAACATGGCGTCACTAAAATCATACATGTGTTATACTCAATCATGAAAGAGCTCCCACATTTAATTCCCCATTGTCCCCTAACCAGACAATACCTTGCTGTAGATCTGCTCCTTCTTGCGAAGCTCTGTCTCCTGTCGAGTTATTTTCTCCTTGAGCTCAACCTCGATCATCGTCTTCTCACGCTGGATGTCGGCTAGTGATTCCTCTGCGAGATTCCGCGCGATCTGCTCTGAGTCGGCACGCGCGATCGCAAACTGCAACTGCTGGTTGATCATGTTTCTAGTGGAGAGACACACAGGAGAAGTCATGAAGGTGGGATATGATACGAGATAGGCATCATTGGGGCATTATGACGAGTGACATTATGATTTGACACTAGCTCCATTGAGACATTAAACAAATTGGCTTTGTTGGTGCACTATGACATGTAACATTATGATTTGATAAACTGGCATCCATGGAACGTTATGACATGTGAGATTATGCTATGATTTGAGCAGCAGCCTTACTTGTCTTCCTCAAGCGTGGTGTGTTCCTTCCTAAGTTCCTCAAGCTCCTGAAGCCTGTTGGCCAACTCTTCCTTGTGCCAGTTCAAATTTGACTTGTACAGCGACTACAAACAAAATTTCAATCTAGTCCTGTATTTACTGTATTTACTGGAAATGCTCTGGTAACCAAGAAACCACACACTGTACTCACAGAGAAGTAGTTGAGTGTCTCAACTTGGTCATTGAGTTCTTTTCGCTTTGATTCTGCCACTTCCAGCTCTCTGTTGTTGGAGGTGGTCACCAATTAAAAATTTATTCATTTGTGTATCAAGTCATCCATGACACTAGTTGCACATGCTCCTGATGTACTTACTCTCTTGTTTTTCTCAAGGAGTCCTCCAAGCTTTTTTTGAATTCATTTTGCACCTCCATATCCTGTCACAAATATCAAGAATATCAAGACAGATATGGTCATAATGACAGTATCCCTAAGACAATTCAACTGACTTATTATACATAACAAAGAGCCTTGTTCACGCTGACCTTGTGTAGCTGTTTTTCGATGCCTTTGAATCTAGCGACCTCCTGTTGCTGAGCTAACAAGTCATTCTGCAAAGAGCTTCGCTTCCTGATCTCAAGCTCCAGTTCTTCTGACAGGTTTCGTGTCTGCAAATGGAAGGAACGCAATGAGCAACCGTGCAATGAAAATACCCCTGCAATAGGGAGGGATTAGCTTCTGCTGGACAGAAAAAAACATCATGAACCGTTGTAAACAATCACACCTTTTCCTTCTCTGAGTTGAGCTGGGACTGAAACGAGGTGTTCTGCTGCCGAATTTGACTCAAGTCGACAATTAACTCGCTCTTTTTGATTTCCATGTCGAGGATCTTGCTCTCAGCTCTCTGACGCTGTTCCTTCTCTTGATCAACACGAGATTTCATTGCTGTCGGGCAGAATAACACACGATGTATAACTGTGTATACACATTCTTCAGTGATTTTTTCAACCATTTACAAAATGGAAGCCAGCATCTTCTGGTTGCACATAACACTTAATTCAGACCCGACTCGTCTTTTGGATATACGATAAGCCGGTACTCACGTTGTGTACACACAAGAACAACTATTTTCCAACCTTTGAGTTCTTCTGACTTGGACTCCTCGGTTGTCTGTAGATACTTTTTGTCCGAGTTGAGTTTGGAGATCGTTTCCTTGTGGGAACAAACCTCCGCGTCGTACTTTGAAGACATTGTCCTCAGATCCAAATCAAGCTTGGCATTTTTCTGCCGAGAAAGAAATCAGCATAATATTTATTCAATGGATCAGATTCACAACACTGGTAGGCTGATGCCACTCACGATATCCAAAATATCTACAACAGAAGTGTTACCTTTTGTAGGTCATTAACCTCCTGTTGGTGTCGCACTGTCTCCTCCTGGAAGCTGGCTTCTCGCTGCTTGAGAGATGCTACCTCCTGCTGCAACCACTGGTTCCGATCTGCAACATCAAACCACGCTCATAAAACACTGCAGACGAATATATTTTGTTGATTCGATGAAGATCGTAGATAATCAATATCACTGAATACTTTGCGTTGAACGTGTGCGTGTTTCCTGCTTTTGGACAAGTAACTTGGGAGAACTATTTGTTCAGAACTCACTCTCGAGTTCCTTGACGCGGCCGGACGTGTCAGTTCTCGCATTTCGCTCCAGGTCCAGGGCAGACTGCAGGTCCACACAGGTCTTGTCTATCTTCAACTTTATCACATTCAGCTCGTTGTATCGAGTTTGTAGTTCTGCGTTTGATTTTTCCACTGAACTGACTCGCTGAAACATAGAGAATGTTCACAGTAACACAGATGATAATTTCATAAAACCGAATCAGTGTCTACTTTTCAACACCTACCTTCTCCAGTTCGCCGTTGCTCTTTTTCAATGACGTTGTTAAATCCTTCTCCCTGTCCAATTTCTCCTTTGTCTCAGACAGCTGAAAAGTCACACGAATTCTTCAGCACTCATTACACTGTCTGTATCCACATCTAGTAAGTGAGACACACTATGTAAACTATTGACGAATTGTACGATTTTCTACGTCAGACCTGTTTCTGCAGCTGGCTGATGCGCTCGTTGGTTTGCTGACTGTTGGAGGAGATCTGTCGTCGTGCGTCAATCTCTGACCGGAGTTTCTCCTCCAGGTCGCGAGTGTTGGACTCTGCCTTGCGACGCTGTTCGGCCTCGTACTCAGCGCGCCGCTGGGCCTCCTTCATGTTGTGACTGGACATTGCGATGCTGCGCTCCAGTTCCATGTTCTTCTCCTGCAGTGTGGCTTCCTCAGCCATCATTCTGTCCAACTCCCGCTGGAACACCCTGTAACATGGCAACAGTAACCATGGAAACAGGAGCGCTACATCATGTGGGTGTGAGCAGAAACCCTCGACAGATTTCTTGGATATGTTTCAGGTAGAATATGTTTTTTTTTCTCTCTCAACAAACGAGTCTAATGAGAATTTCTCCTTCACAAGTAAGAAGTTTTGTGGCAATGCACCATCTGCATCATCTGAGGAAGGTATTTATTGAGTGTGTCGGTTGTCCTCTGATTATGCATCTACAATGTACTGCAATGTTTAGCATTCCTCTTTGTACTTACGCAGCATTTTCTTGAAGTTTGTCTTTCTGACTCCGTTCATTATCCAACTGGTCTTCAAGCTGCTTTAGTCGCATTGAGACATCCGAAGGCTGCAAATGAACATGGATCAGTTTTAAACCATTAGGTGGATATTTCTTCTGCAGTTTTGATTGTTCTATCGCATGAAACTGTTAATTACACCTCCAAGATTGAACATCAGAATGTTTCTGTTGCACTCACCACAGCAGTTTTGACTTTTTTTGTACCCTGTAATATACGAAACAAATTACATTTTATGAAAAGTAACAATTCAACAAAAATATTACACAGAAAAATGTATCCTGCGCTACTGTGCATTTTTCTTTTTTGAAGTCAGGATGAACACAATTTGCTTTGCAAGTTTAGATAAGAGACTTTTACATATACAAACAATGATTCAATTATTCTTGATCCACAATTTTCACTAATTGATGCTGCCAGTATGTTCATGAAAATTAAGCAAGATCATGACTGATTATTTTTCATTTCTTTCTGATGCAAATAACAAATACTGCACAAACACAGAATCATGAATCTTAATTTTGTACATGTACACAACATAAAATGTGTAAAACATATCTGTCTGAAATTAGTTGCAGAAATTATACATTTTAGATTCTTTGTTGTTTCTCAGTTGTTTTTCTTTTTCCTATTCCCTTTTCATCTTGTGGATGTAGGCAATGTTAGTAGATTCATGCCATTAGAATCTAATTTGTGTGTTATATTTTAATAAATTAACCCAGGAATCATGAAATCTTATTAGAATATCCATTTTAAGTTTTCAAGTTATAGTATTCATTCATATCGGTGATAAGACTTTCCAGGTTTTGCATATACAGCTAGGACATGCAGCTTTTAAAACACCCACTGGACCAGTTTACAACGGATCAAGCAGACAATTTATACACTGATCACTTACATCAGCCTAGTTGTAATGGGAACAAACAGGTAAAGGTTTGATTACTTTTGCCATGTTCAATACATAAAAGCTTTCAAGACAGAGTCTTCAATTTGACTAGAAGCTTCTAGTATTGGTCAATATATATCAGTACTTAAATAATTACATGTAACTGAATTTTTACTCATAGCATTATTTCCGTTATTGAATATTCTGCAGATGGGCAGTACAATTTGTCAGATACCATATACTATCAAAGCTTCTAGACATGTATTTCTTGAATTATTAGTTCAACCATGCTAAACATCAAATGGTAAATATCTTGTGAATACTATGACAGGAGCTGTAATCTACGTAAACACCGTTAATTGAACCAGTGAAAATGCAGAATGCACAAACAAATACTTTTATGTTTTGTAATGTGAAGGAAACTGGAAATTACAGCCCATGCCACCCCTAAAAGTGCCAACTTGCTTACCTCATCTGCAGCACCCGACTCAAAGAACCTGCAAGCATATAGACATGTACAAGTTTTACAAACATTAAAGATCTTAAGTATCAAGGTAAAACGATCAGAATGTCTCAGCCGAAAGCTCACTGATAATGTCGGTCATATGTGAAGCCAATAAAAGGCAGCTGATTTCCGGCGAAGGTTTTGGGAATGGGGAATGTCTCTTCTGGTGAGTCATCCTTGTCGATGTCATCGAAGTTACTGGTGTCAATGTCGCTGGCCAGCTCTGGGCGCACCGGTGGCGCCGCTGGTAGTGAGAAAGGAGTGTATTTCAATACCACAGTATAAATGGTGTACAAACACATATTATATAGTTTAGCAGACGTTTAAAGCTGCAGATCAGCTCTATTAGTTATACTGATCATACCATTTCTCAAGTTGTCCCATGTCCACTGATCATTTCGAAAGAAGAGGTGCCTTTTGATTTCATCAATCCCATTTTTGCCAAGTCGCTCGGTCCTGTTTAGAAATACAGAATATAAACATCAGGAGAAATGACATTCGCTCACAAGATAACTTTCTGAATTTACATACTATTTCAGTTTATCCACCAATTGTCATTATTCAACGTAACTATGATACACACCGGTCAGTGAGGAAAGCACATATTAAATCTTTGGCATTGCGAGATATCTCGATGTCATCAGGGAACGCCAGCGAGTTCATGTGGTCCATGATCTTGCCATACGTTCCCACGAGAGAATCAGCATAGAAAGGTGTGTCACCTGAAAAACACAATTTTTTTTCAATATGTTTTATATCAATTACATTTTTGTAATCTGGATTTTTACAACAAATCTATGTGAGGCTATTTTGTTGCGTAAACACTGACCAACAAGCATTTCATACAGGAAGACCCCTACGGACCACCAGTCACACTCGCGACCGTAGTAACCGTCGCCCCCCTGGGACTTGAGGACCTCAGGGGAGATGTAATCTGGGGTCCCTACCGCCGTGTCCGAGCGAACCATGCCGTCCTGGGGTGGAACACAGCATGTCAGCAAGATTGTACTCTAACTCATACTGCACATGTCTTATAATGCATTGAGGTATCTGAGCAAAGGATGGTGCAAGCAGGACTTGTACCTTGTCCATTCGCATACACGTTCCAAAGTCGGCGAGTTTGACATGTCCCATAGCATCAAGCAGCATGTTGTCTGGTTTCACATCCCTATATACAAAAGAGACATATAGCAGACTCTGGAGAGGACAGGGCAAGACATATTTCACTTATACAGGTGATATCTTGGAATGAATCCCATCGCCTCCATTCACTGTAAACAGAAACCCATAAGAGAGATCTCTATTATGGGATTCTGCTCTAACCCATAAGGAGCCCGTAAAACCCTGACTGCCTGCACATGAAGGTAGAGGAAATCAAATCACCTGTGAATGAAGCCCATGGAGTGAATGGCATCCAGAGCTAGAACAACCTCGGCGCAGTAGAACTTTGCCCAGGACTCCGGCAGGTCATAGTTGGACATGAGATTGACGAGGTCTCCCCCGGGCATATAGTCCATCACCATGTATAGGTACTTCTGGTTTTGGAATGCATAGTGCAGCTGTCAAAGGACGAACGGCAGAATTAATATTCAAATCACAGGCGGATTGACTGGTACACATAAGTTTGTTCATGAACCAGGTACTCAGTAACTAGTGAGCCACATCATATTAATACACATGAATATCTTAAGCACCAATTTGTCAAGTTTGAGATTTTAGTGGTATTTTGTCTGCTATTTTTTTTTAACAGTACAAAAGCTTCTGTCAGGGCCGGTCAGCTCTGGTACCTGAACAATCCAGGGACTGTTGGCATTAGCCATGATTTCTCGTTCCTCCCAGAAGAATGCTGAGTCTGATCGCTTTATCTGAAAATAGTTCACTCATGGTTATTATCAGCTCTAACTGCCAGTCGTCACCGTCCGGCTCCAAGTGCACAACTGTAGACTGCTATATTTACACTGACCTTCAGAGATATAATCAACTGGCAGCAATACAAACCATTTCAAACTTGCTGAGAGTTTTCATGGCAAAGACGCTTTTAGAGGCACGATGTCTGACCTGTTGGTGCGAAATAAAACAAATTTGGACAGAATCAGTTATCATATTCTATTTAGTGAAAAACACCCAACAGATTGGTGACAATTCTAGCGATGAGGCAATTAAAGTACACACATTGAGTAATCTTCATTCATCAAAAACATTTGTTTGAAGACAGAAGACACTGTCCATAAATAACATATATAAATCTAAGCACCTATTTTGATTGCACAGGGAACAAAACTAAATGTAATGTAGGCACAGCGTATTATAATGTGGATAATATCAGTAGTTGATATGCTAAGATTGTGTATGTGACTATGTGTACAGTCCAACAAGTACAATGTATGTGTAATATACATATCATAAATACCTGACATCCTGAAAATCATGTCTTTATTGTTATGTTTGGGGTATTGTTTTAGTCATAAATTCACTTTCAAGTGGTCTGACTTGAACAGTAACAAAAACATTTGAGGGTCCATGAGAAAGGAATGTAGAAGATCACAAGTTAGGGTTGTATATTATATATATATATATATATTTTGCAAGCCAATGGCATTTTCTGTTGTGTGTCTACATCTCGCTTACATACAAATATAGCCATAAAACAAATGTGTTCAGCATAAAATGAGAAAAACCACAGCCCAGGTGAAGACAGCTATATCTCTGTACAGGTGTTCAGTTGTCAAATATGTAACCAAGCAACCTATTATACAGGTTATATAGGAACATTTTTTTTCTATTTAGTGTCTCAACATTCTAAATGTAATGTGTCAAAAAGCAAAAATGATACTTCACGATTACTATATATGATGACTGAATATAAAGGCCAGAAATATAATTGATGAACTGGAATATATTTGCCCGGTATCCTACAACCAAATACTGATACCATAAAAACCTGTCATCGATAATTTATGATGTCATGCTATTTATCAATGATATTATTATACATAATATGCACTCTACATTTGACTGTCACAACAAAACTCACTATTTACATTATCATTTGCAGTGAAACATGATAATACTAAGCCTGCTGACTGAGGATGGCAGACACCACAAATACCAAATATATCAGTAGAACATTTTGTGGTATGACACAAGTTTGTGCTATGTCCTGAACATGTATCTAGTGCATTCTATCAGTGAGTAAGCAAAACTAAAGTGAACACATTACTATGTACAGCCTGAATGGGCCAACTATTTATCATCTTCCAAGCAAACACCGACGGAAGTTAACAATAGCAGGCCATCATGAGATGAGGAATGTTCGTATCCGGGGGCTGGTAGCGCGGGTTTACGTGTGCCACTGACAGCACGGACTGGCACAGACACTAGTTATCCCTAACAACAGTTTGATGCCAGCTACAACTTACAGATCGAGGAACCAGTTACACATAAATCAGGGCAAAAGTTCACACCATCAGTATTTATCTCAACTGAACATATAACTACTACGCCATATTAGTACATACACCTTCACTCCAATGAAGTGGTATCTAATAGCAAATCTGTGCGAATGGAAGATTAATCATTGAACACTATTTCAGAAATATCTCGGCCAGTACATGATCACCCGGTGTTGAGTGTCGATTTTCTCAGTAAATATAAGGAAGTGATTACCGTAGTTAAACTATGACCTCTAATACCCAATCAACATCAACATGCTTCCCAACAAGATGTTTTCATGAATTGTACAAGAAAAGGCTAACATGTTGTAACCTGGTCTGTGTTGATATCGGAGTATCTTATCATCTCAAAGCCACAGGCTGGTTGTCTAGGTACTTGATATGGTATAACCAGTATAGTCCAACAACTGCTCCTTGAGATTCAGGGTTTTTTTCCCTAATAAATACTGACAATAGTGCAAGAAATAGTGATAACTAGCACAACAAGCGGAATTCCAGACGATCTCCATCAAATACGATGTTTTTGTCCCGAAGCGACAAGGCAAATAAAGTTTACACCTCTATCATGTAAAGCAGGTAGTGGCAGGGAAAAAACAGAATTCTTCTCCAACATAATAACTGTCTTGGTTTTATTTGACAGATGAGATTGATCACCATCTTTTTTATGAGTAGTACTGGATTTGTATCAATTTTCAACACAATTGTAAATGTAAGTTTGGTAAAGTTCAATGTATACCAATTAATACTTACATTTTAATTGGATTTGACCAGTGTATTGCAGGAAGCCAACACTGGCCACTCAAGTCAGAGGAGGTGCTTCCAAAACACAGCAATCAAAACAAATATTTTCTACCAAAACTGTGCTTTCATTGTTTTGAAACAATTTTGACTGAACTGGTAGGAAGTACAAGGTAGTTGATTTCTTGGCCCAGACTGTGCTTGCCAATAAAACAGTTGGTTCGTTGATGTGGGTCATACAGCAGAATAGCATGCGAAATATCCAACCTACATAATGTATCTTTGCATACCGTATTGGTCCTAATAGTGGAACGTGCCCTAATAGTAGAGCACCCCCCTCTTTTGCACAAAAATGTTCGATTTTTGTAACCTTATAATTCACTTCATATCTTTCCAATAAGATCTTGGAGTGTTCCAATCCACACAGTTATGTTATTTGAATCATAATAAAGGGGATTAAAGGGTATAGGTATACTATTCAGTGATTCTCTTAAATTTGACCTCAAGTTTGACCTCATTTGTGCGCACGCTGCTGCAGGTCTTGCTTTGGCTCGCCGTGCTACTATTAGGACCAATATGGTATGAACAATTCTTTCAGAACAGGAAACATCTAAAACATGAAGATCATATCAAAATTTCAGCAATATTGCTGATAATATAAACATTTCCCTTTTCTGTAACTTCTGGTCTTTTCAATCTCATCCTAACATCAATGACATACATTGTATGAACAAAAGGCTTACAGAGACTGAGACTGAGAGGCGCTCAAATACAGCCCCAGTACAGAATATAACTAGTACTGTTGATAATATATTGAGTTTTGCGGTGCAGATGAGCATAACAATGAACATTTGGAACACCACTGGGCTGAATATATCATGCACCATTTCTCTTCTGCAATTGCCTGAGTGAAATACCACACAAGTATTCTACTTTTTGGCGAGGTGTGCAATAGAGCGACACATACTTGCTATAAACTTTAGTGATGTTTAAGTACCTAGCAATAGCAGGTCAGAGGGAGTACTCCTTCTTTTAAATGCCGATACACTTCCACTGGTACTGATAGCATAAATCCATGCTCTCACTCACTACTACTGATTTACTACATACCCTCAATTATTCAGTAAATAATCAAGATTTAAATCCTCCAAAAATGAATCAAGCAGCGAAAGATATAGTATGATATTTCTAGACACTTGCAACATTAAATAATTATCGACTAGCCAACAAAACAGAAATCTAAACACAACAGTAAAGCTTAACAAACAGGACTTGTCAGTAAAAACTAGGTCTGCTGAAAATACCAGGTTAATAACTTCCCAGCAGACATCTCTTACACTAACACATACTCCAAGGATTTGTACTATCTGGACCACTGTACAGAGTATGTTAAACATTGTATGATGTATCAAACTTGCAAAACAAACTTGCAATATTGCAATCATGAAGAGCAGTTTGGATAGATCATAATAATATGCATGTTCTATACTGATTATAAATCTACATTCCAACAATCATATTTAGCATGATTGCCTAATGTACTCTGTGTATCTTTTGCATGCTGGTAGCTGAGGAGCTTATTTATTATACATTGTCATTCTGATTCTGAGCAAACTCATTGTTTTTCATCATGATCATTAGCAATAATAAGTCTACGGGTAATGTAGACCTGCATCAATTACGGTTTAAGAATCATTATCTTATGGATAACTGGGCAGTACTTGTATGTAAACTTTGTCATCAACTTTAAACCTTGTCACTAGTTTTGATATCTGATCTGAGTTAACATCTAAATCTGACCATACAGTATACACACGTGTCCTACATGTATGTAATACTATGTATGTGGAAATACCTGATACATTGTGTTCCTGCACACAATCAGCACACAATATCACAACAAGCACACTGACCAGCTGAACTTCCCCGAATGCGCCACGGCCGATGCATTTCACCAGCTCGAAGTCTTCCACACGCATTCGACTCTTGTTGACGGAATCCACAGGATGCTCATCTGAGGATTGTAAAATTTCATATCAAACTTCGTAAAATGGATGAAATACTATATATATACAATATATTGCACAAAGCACATTGAAATTTTACTGAAAATTGATAGACTGGTACAAATACTTGACTGCAAAATTCTCAGTCATTTCAATACATATATATTCTTGACAGAACATGACATGATTATATATATATTCTGTAACTTGAACATATGTTAAATTCCATATTCTTGGGGTGCACTATATCACTAATGAATTTTCAACACAGTGAGACAGTGTGTTTTCCTGTCTTGAGTTACACTTTTGGGAACATTACGTTTTCCTGTCTTGAGTTACACATTACGACAGACACATCATAAAGAGCATTATGCCCGTCATAAATGTTTTGACCATTTTGCTTAATTTTTCGCATGCTGAATTCGCATGGGTAGTCAGTCAGAATTCACATATGATCAGATGATCTTGCTCTGAAATAGCATATCATTTTAATATTGATCACTGTCGATCTTTCAAGGTGTCCAGATTGTGCCCCATCCACAGGGCTAGAATTGTCCACTACGGAGCTTATGTGTTTATTATGTTTTCAACCATTTATTACTGCATGTTGTAAAACTTGCATCTGTAAAACTTGCAACTTGCAATATGCAACTTAGCATCTCCAGCTGAGGCCAAGTGTAATTCAGCCACAAGGGTTCATTTGATTTCATTAGATCCATATCACATGTACTCTCTCCTGTTATTTATTTATATATTTTATACACTGATCACAACCAGCTATTTGTGCCAGCAGATCAACTCCACATGTATACTGTATGTGATCTAATAAAACAAACATCTGTCAAACGAACGTCTATGAATCCGCCATTAAAAGCATCTGCTCTGTCTGTATTGACTAGGTAAATCCATTATGCTTACTATCAATACACATTTATCACATACGGTTATGATAAGTTTGAACATAATTTTTCAGAATTATCAGTGTCCAAATTATTAATCCCGAAGTACAAAATCTGTACTTACATCTATTCAGAAATGTTTCCACATTTTTGTTCCGCTTTATGGCTGGATAATTCAAATCTCCAGCTAATGCAGACAAACCATCCTGAAAATATATCCACGTTAAACAATGACAATTGAAAATGATGTTGAAATCTATACAAATTATTTCTGGGAAATATAGGCAAAGCTACACTATAGTATGTATAGTTTGCCTTGAAGTGCTATCGAGAAAGTCTCAGAAAGGCCCAGTGAGACAAGCTTCTGTGATACGACTTACCAACAAGCCATGGATGTGGACTTGAGACAGTGGTTCTCGGACAAGTTTCTCCAAAACTGTCAGACGTTCTCGCTGAACTGAGTTTTCCATTGCCATGGTTACAGCTTGTTGACTCAGCAGCTTCTGATGATCTGTAGTTGTTGCAATCTCTAGAAAATAACACCACAATACTTAGTCTTATCAAAAACCTGAAAATCTGAATGATCATAAGAGCATATTCTGGGAAATAAAACTGCTTGTTATATTGATAGTGAAGAATATTATATGCCTGGTATTATAAATCATTATCAGTCAAAATATAGGCTGTTGCAATAACTGTTCAATGTAACTGATTTCAAGACAAGATGTTCAGATGACTGCTGAATCTTACACATGAATACATTTTTACAGGTTGAGGTCTTGAGGATGTATTGTTGTACCATCCTAACAAGCATTTGGTGCTTGGTCATTTACTCAGAGAACGTTTGTAAAAGAAAAATATACTTTGGCAGCTGGAATCCCCAACAACACCTTCTCAGATTATAGTTTGTGAGTCAGTAAACAAAAATATGCTTTCCAAATAAGCAATTCTGTCATCCAATGTGAAGCTATAAGGTATAAAATTCTTCCTTCCCATGTTTACAAACGGGTGGTGTTGTCCACGTAGTAAAAATGAATTGAAATCATTATTATTATTATCATTATTATTATTAGTTATAGGCTCTATTGATAAACATAGGTTGATAACCTGCTTCACAGCTCGGTATATAATTTTGACAGGTACCTCACATTCAGTAGTTTGTTATTACATATACTTAAATTAATATTACCAGCCTGCAAGAATATTGGGTTTGACTTAATTAGACCACAGCTATAGGAAAACAATGAGCACTGCATACATGTAGAGCAAAAAATAAACAATTAAGAATTCAATTCGAGGTATTTACAGAAAGCCTGTGGGGACATGGGAATTGCATAGGTATGGGGAATTCCATGGTAGTAAACCATGGATTAAACTCTGAAATTTCCAATACCCACTTCCCAAGTCTCCATTGTATATATGAGCTACTTGTATTCCGTAGTAAACCATGGTTTAATACTGAGGAGTTCCGAATACCCAAATCCCATGTCCCAATGTCCCGAAAGGTGTTGCCATTATAAAACGACGACTGGCGACTGCAAAATCATAATGCAGTACGCAAGCATGGCTAATCAAGTAGTCAAGCGAGTCAGCCATCACCAGATCACTGACACTCACACTGACGGGCAGGTATTGCTATCATTATTCTTTTGACAACAATCAAGAACACACTGTTGTGACTGTAACAATGAATTTATGGAAAGTCAATGATTGAATGAGTCATGCAAGAGGTGAAGGACATGTGCCCGAAAGTATTGCACAAATTCGTGGGGTGAGGGGGGGTTGTCAAATTTTGGCAACATTTCATTGATCATTCTTTAATCTTCAACTGTTTGTTCAATCACTGTCATTGTTGTGGATTGAGCATTTGGCAATCAGTGTCTGTCAGCAGGTCAGTTGCAACTTCAAAACACTTGAAAAAGTTTGGAAATTATGGTTATAATTGTCTGTACCCAAGTTTTTTACAGTGAAAAGTCGAATTCAAATAAAAGCTAAATACTTACGCTTGTATATTATTTCCCTAAAATATCCATCTTGTTCGTGTTAATAAAGTTAAACTTCTTTTTATTGAGACAATAAATACACCTCTTCACTCCCATTCTTTCAAGATGGCCACTGTACGCCACTTCCTGTTACCGAAAGGTGGCAGCACCGAACACTCTGGGCGATAATAGCGGAATGTTTGCACTGACAGCAACACGTAACACACGTTGTCTCCCAAGTGTTTTACCTGTATTTCTATTCTAAATATATGTGCAACAATTCAACGTGGTAAAATGAATGCTAATGCATTAATTGTCATGATGTGTTTGACTGGAATGCCTGTCAATACGGATATTTCGAATGAACAATCCACACGTGATGAGGCCCCTACCCCGGATCTCGACACTGAATCTGGCCGTTCAGGAAGGGATGGTGGATATGTGTATAGAGACACTAGACCGAGTCTACAAGGATATGAAATTGAGTGGGATCCGAATGGATATCTGTTCTTTTGTCTTGCAATGGGTAAACAGCTCATAATTACTATTTGTAATAAAAACCATAATTGTAATGAATTCAATAATTAAAATACTGATGATAGATGTGTAGTCTGGATCAGGTCTGGTCAGTATACAAAATATATCAAAAATGCTGGTATCAATATATATCAAAGACTAGTAATAAGGTAATGGTTTCAAAATACATACGAGCCATCCGTCCTAAATTCGCCGCATCCCAAAATTCGCCAACTCAATATTATCAGAGCTCAGAAACTTGTTTTATGGAAAACAAACTGCTGGTACAAAGATTGAATATCAGAGTCTCGACTGATGATAGAACTGGTTTGTTTCATTTGCATTACAAGGTCTGAAAAGCCTGTTGGCGAATTTGGGAAGGCAGCAAATTTAGGTCGGATGGCTCGTATACCCGGTATCATCCAACACACTGTACTGATCTAGCTGTTCATAACATATACCTACATATACCGTATTGGTCCCAATAGAAGAGTGGCACTGTATTACTGATTATAATGCACGAATATCAAATACATTGACGAGAGTAGAAATAGATGAAATTTAAAGTCATTTTTGGGAAATCATTGATATAATGTACAGAGTTTATAATGTGTTAATTTGGTAAAAGTAGCCTGGATGATGTTTGAAAAAATATAAGAACTTGCTATGAGAAATTAATGACAGTTATGAAGTGGAGAACACATCATTTTTTTCTGCAAAATGGGGGTGAGGAGGAACTTTTGTATTAGGGCACGTGCCTCTATTAGGACAAATACAGCATAAAAACATAAATTTTTTTGCAGGTCGAATTGGTAATCAGATGGAGCATTTCCTTGGTAGCCTTGCATTTGCAAAATCAATCAATAGGACTCTGGTACTGCCACCTATCAGAACATATGTATGTATTACCTGGTACATATCATCCACATCATATCCTTTATCCAATCAATAACTACTAGTCCTGGCAGATTTCTAACTGCTATGTAGTATGTATATATTATATGTATAGGTTATTTAGAAATTTGTGTATTCTTTGATTCAGTTTATATTAATTATTTGTTCTTTACCTTGAAGATTTTATTTGAATTGTAGAGGGATCCTTTTCGAGTCTTTCAGAGTTTTGTTATGTGTAAGCACCACTTCATTTGAGATTGTGTAGTGGCACATGTTACTTCATTCATTGGCACAGCGGAATGTACGTTTCACCGAATGGTTCAAGTTTGAGCCACTGCTGAGTTATCACAAAGTTATTTTGGCTGAAGACTTTATGGACCACCTGGCTGAGGCTAACTGGCCCCCAGAAAAACGAGTCGGGTACTGCTTCAGACCCGGGCCCAACTCGGACTTCAAATGTACACTCAAGCAAGGTACGGATGTATTCATGTCAATCTGTATAGAGTGTAGAGTGATGTTTGTATTTAATAATAGCTAATCACAAATGGCTTGTAAGCTTGCTATCTGATAGGTTATATCTGGTAACACATGATACATAATACGGGTATATCAATTTGTAGTATTTTCTTCTCCAAACAGGATACCCTTTTCAACCATTTTGGGATGGCCTGGGCATAGATTTTGTCAGATATGACTGGCTGGATTATACATATCAACAACCAGAGCAATTTGCTCACAGGTTATATTTTCACTGTTTCATTTGATGACATTATCCAAGGTTATGATCAAATAAATAACCCAGTAGTACTGTAGCACTTCTGATTGTGAAATGAATAGAAGTCTCCATGTGGCATGTTCCTGTGTTTTGTGCAGATACCCAGGCAGTAAGTGCCCAGTGTTAGCCATGAGAGGAGCGCCAGCGTCATTCCCTATGAACCCCAAACACTGGCCCCTTCAGCAATACCTAACCTTCTCCGACAGAATCCAGTTTGAGGCAGACAAATTCATAACAGAAAACTTCCCAGACCAGAAATTTGTTGGACTTCATCTCAGGAATGGAGACGATTGGGTATATGCATTCAATTTTCAAAGAAATTTGTAGAAAACTGTGAACAGTCAAATTTAACTGGACCATTGTGAAAATGCAGGTAATGTTTCCAGTACTGAGCAGTAGTCTGCTGTAAATGAGGGATTTGAATAATATTACTATAATTATACCATTTGCTTGCAGAAAAACGCTTGTGTTACTCTGAAGTACAAACCCAGCTTCATGGCAGCACCCCAGTGTCTGCATGGTACCAACGAGGTTCTCAATGAAAATATGTGCTTCCCAACCACACAAGAAGTTCTCAGGTGGGTTCAACCATAGGAAGAATTCATGCTGATAGAATCTTTTACATAATTATGTGTTACAATGTTCATCCTTTGAAATAAGTTTTTGTGTCGAAATTTCAAGAAATTTGAAGAAAGTACTGATAACAATGAAAATAACAATGTATTGTCAAAGTAGCAACGGGTATGAATGAACGATACTCATTTACTTCTGGCTGGAGATATGTTTAATGGTGCCCACCTTGCATAAGGATATTGGCTGAATAACACATTTGTCCAGACTGAGTCCCGAAACCATGACCTTTACATTACGAGATGTAAAACTGTTTGTTTTGCAGGTTGACCAAAGATGTAGTGACTTACACCAAATCAAAAGTTATTTTTGTTGCAACTGATAAAAACCCAATGATTGAGGATCTGGAAAATCATCTCAAAGAATTTGAGGTAACAGACCTGCCATTAAATCATATTGTTCTTTCAAACATACCTCCATTCGGAATCATCTTCAAGCCTTGAGCTTGTAAAATGCACATTTCCATATTTTCGCATACTGTATACATATACAGTGGAACGCCTCACTATGGTCAAGCTCCAATTACGGTCAAAGCCTATATTGACTCGCTATACTCGCTGTTTCCAGGTGAAGGTATACCACATGGATCCTCATCTGCCGCTCATCGACCAGGCTATCCTCATCCAGTCTGACCACTTCATCGGCAACTGTGTGTCATCATTCACCTCCTTCGTGACCAGAGCACGGAGGGTTCTAAACAAACCAACATCCTTTTGGGGCTTTGACTGATGGGATAAAATTAGGTTTATTGAATGATCTTGCCATATTTCACTTCCAAATGTATGTACATATTTCTTGTGTACGTACATTTCTTGTGTGGTCTCCATTGACTTTCAAGTGTTCACCTGATCCGGATTGTCAGTATGGTACTAGCAATAATTATGACAATATAGTTTACATACACATGCTACCATGACTGGTTTGTCAACTGGAAATCATACATTTTGTCAATTTGTCCATAAAAGTTTGAGTGACAAATCAACCATCTTGATAACGACACCCACCTCTCCGTGAAAACCTCTTTAGCCACATTATATTACCATAGGTGTTATCTTCATATCATTCCAATATTATGACATTTACATACATGCAACATACTGTTTGAGGAACACATGTTTTTTTCATTGTTGTGAAATTGTAACTCAGAATTTTCCATTTTAAATGTATCGTATTGGTCCTAATAGTAGCACGGCGAGCCAAAGCAAGACCTCCTGTAGCAGCGCGCGCAAAAATGAAGTCAAACTAAAAGTCAAATCTAAGAAAATCACTGAATAATGTACCTATAGCCTTTGATCCCCTTTAGTATGATTCAAATAACATGAATGTGTGGATTGGAACACTTCAAGATTTCATTAGAAAGATATGAAGTGAATTACAAGGTTACTAAAACATTTTTGGGCAAAAGAGGGTAGCACTCTACTATTAGGGTGTGTGCCACTATTAGGACCAATACGGTTTATGGAAATGTATGTATTACATATGATTATGAACCTGCTGCATTTGTGTTTTACAGTTTGTTACGTACTATGTACATTGAAATCTGAGTGTATGAGTCACATTCCTTTTTGAATGACAAATAACAATTGATTGAGAAATCAATTTTGTCATTTGTGTATGACAAAATTAATAGCCTATATCAAAATTTTGATGAAACAAGTTGATAAGGTTTTATAATTCTCACATATTTCACATATTTACAAATTGTATTTTGCTCAAGATACATGTATTTCATCATGTTCTCAGTGATAAAGTTATACCCAAATGTTATGCTTCTGTTTGTGTGTGTTAATGGATGGGTCGGGAATAGACCATTGTGCTGATGTGCAGAAATATTGCCTGAAAACTCGTTGACCAGTGTAAAGAGCACAGAAAGCCCGATAGGCCAAACCTCACTCGGTATACTACATGTAAGACATGTTTATCTTACATGTAGTTTATTGTTCGGCATACTGTTACCTGGCTGTAGTTAAGTAATCACGATGCCCGCCATGACCGTGCCCAAGGTGCGGGGCATCGAACGTTACATTGGTGCTGTGACCAGGATCAGTCCAACGGCGTCTTATTGCAGCTTTCTGCACAGTGTCTTTGTTCCTGGGGACCGCCTGCTCTGCTCTGGGACATACTCAGAAAATGCATGACAATAAGATAGTCAATAGAACTCGCTCCCAGACCAGCCGTGAGCCCTTACGCCCTGGATGCCCATGAGAAACATTTGATGTAGGAGGCCATCACTTCGGCACTTGCGATAGAGGCAGCTGTCCGATCCAGACTGAAGTCCGGCGTACTGGTTCCTGGCTGTAGTGACATAAACTTGGGGGTTTGGAAGAACACAAGTTGGTGGAAACCGGGGTCCTCGCAGACCCTCTAGCCAGGAAAAGGAGACTGGGAGTGCATGGCCACACTCACTGTCGTCCTTTTGTCTTGCTTGCTCTGAGACATGCCTATCCTCTATGACCTGAGCACCGCGCAGATAATTGCCCACTGCGCTGGGAACAAATCTCCGGGACCTGCGGATTGCTGCGCGTTCACCTCCGGGCCTAACGCTAACCGGCCCTGCTACTATTGCAGTAAGCAGGGACACTTTGCAGTGTTCAGAGTTGTTGGAGTGCTTGCGGGCCAGTGGCTATAGATGCAGCCGGCCCGACCCAGATGGAGGAACTCTTCTTTCTGGCCAAGTCCTCCGGGACAGCAACGCTGCTCTCCGCGTGAGGGAAACTGAAGCTGAACGTGGTGGCGACCATCACTGCATCTGGGGACAGTTCCCACGTGGCACCCGACTCTGCACTGCCTGCGGACGAGCAGGACGACCCCCTCCTCCGAGAGTGGTCCTTGAGGTCCTTGAGTCTAATTCCGCCGCTGAGGTAGACAATGAAGATTGCGTTGTGGAACCCAGAGCCCCGGGTGATTGCGAACTCCGGGCGTCACTCACCACAGTAGTGCCACTCTACAGTGAGATGATTGTGGAGGCACGACCGCGCCACCCACGCATGCTTCTAGACTGTCGTCCCTGTATAGTACAATCCGTGAGTAATACTGGACTCGTGCTAGCGGGGGCTTTGGTCAAGTCCGATTCTGGCGAGATGCCCATTCTCGTGGTGAATCCCACAGATACTCCAGTTGTACTGCCCCGTGGGTGTGTTGCAGCAATTTGCACGATCGCGGCGTCCAGTAGGGTTCTCCTCGATGACCCAGTTTGCCGCACGGCATGTGCACAGGCAGCCGTCGAAGACGACTCTCACCCTGCCGGACCATTAGGAATGTCGTGTTCCGAAAGACCGGCTAGATGGAGATCAGCAGTTCGCTCTCCGCAAGTTGCTCTGGCAATATGCGTATGTGTTTATGAGTCTTGGTGGTGCGTTTTGGCAAAATAGACGTGACCACTAAACAGCATCTACGACGAGCAGCTATCGTGCACCAAGAGGTCATTGACCAGGAGGTGCAAAAGATGCTCGAGCTAGACATCATCGAACCCAGTGATAGGGTGATCTGTGCTTTGGACCTGGCCTCCGGGTGTTGGCAGGTCGAGATGGACGAGAGCAATAGGGCTAAAACAGACTTCGTCACCAAGAACGAGCTCTACCAATTCAAGGTAACGCCACACGGGCTCTGCAACGCCCTCGTGACATTTGAGCGCCTCATGGAAATGGTGCTAAAAAGGTTCCTCTGGAAGTGATGTATGATCTACATTGACGATGTTGTCATGTACGACCGGTCGTTCGAGGAAACCCTCACCAACCTCCAGATGGTGCTCCATCACATCCGCGATGCAGGCCTTAAACTGAAGCCTACTAAGTGCGAAATTTTAACCAAGGAGATTTTGTAATTTGGCTTCATGGTGACAAGTACATGTATTCTTCCAGACCCTGCGAAGATTGAGGTCATGCACCACTGGCCCTGGCTTTGTAAGGTCCAAACTTCTTAACCGCCAACTTCTTAATTTGACTGCCATTTTTTTTCAATTTTTAGGTAACGGGACCTATGGTCCGATAACCTATTGCCGTGGCGTTGTGTCCGTCGTCCATCCGTCGTCGTCGTCGTCCTCCCCCATTTTTATCTCTAAAGTTTACGGTCCAATCTTTCTGAAAATTTGGGAAAAGATACCTTAAAATAAGTTGAGGAGGTATTTTTTATTGTTTTATTTTTTTTCAAAATGGCGGCTGTTTTCGTCAATTTTGAACTTTGGCGGTTCATTTTGGCGGCCATTTTCTCAAAAAGTGTCTGATCAGATTTGAGATTTTTGTTTCAAAAGATTCTCCATATGTACCTCTGTGATGTGTATGAGTTTGGTTGCTCATGAATCGCCGGTCTGCGTATGGCGGCCATTTTGAATTTTCGACGGGTCGACGAAAATTTTTTTTTCGTCCCAAATCGCATTACTATTCATTTTGGGCCATTTCTAGACAAAAGAATTTTCCACCCTTTGAAAAAAAAATTGGATTTTTTTCCTTCATAATTGGAGCTGCCAGAACTGTACTCCTAGAACGCCTGAAGATAGAGCTTAGAAATTGGCACTTTCAAATGGGAAGTCATATATGGCGACTTGTTTGGTGACCTTGAATTTGACCTTTGATGACCTTGAAAGGTCAAAACAGCCATTTTTTTGGTCGAAAATGCCCAAATTTGTCTTTTCTCGAAAACTGTCTGATCAATTTTGAGATTTTGGTGTCAAAAGATTCCCCTTATGTACCTTCATGATGTGTAGAAGTTTTGTTGCCCCTGAATCGCCAGTCTCCATGTGGCAGCCATTTTGAATTTTTGACGGGTCGGCGGAAAAATTTTTCTTCCCACAAATCGCATCACTATCCATTTTGGGTCATGTCTAGGCAAAACAAAATTTTCACCCTTTGAAAAAAAATGTTCGGCACTTTTTTCCTTCATAGTGGGAGCTGCCAGGACTGTACTCATAGCATGCTTGAAAATAGAGCTTAGAAATTGGCACTTTTAAATGGGAAGTCATATATGGCAATGTGTGTGGTGTGCTTGAATTTGACCTTTGATGACCTTGAAATGTCAAAACAGTCATTTTGGGGTAAAAAAATGCCCAGATTTGCCTCTACAGATGAAATGCTTGTAGATAGAGCATATATGAGCATATAGGAAGTCATATATGGAACAACTGATGATGGCCTTGACCTTAGATGACCTTGAATGCTAAATGTCCAATGCGAAATGTGTAAATTAGCCAACGAAGCTTAAACACTTGCACATACAGGTTAGGATTGTGTATAAGCTTACAAGAAGTCATGTATTTATAGCACATCTCTTGGAGACCTTGAACTTGACCTTATATATGACCTTGGAATCCAAATCTCACAACCTTGCCTGACCTGACATGTGTAAATTGGCCTCTACAGACAAAATACTTTTTGATAGA
This sequence comes from Terebella lapidaria, assembly GCA_949152475.1. Lineage (NCBI taxonomy): Eukaryota > Metazoa > Annelida > Polychaeta > Terebellida > Terebellidae > Terebella > Terebella lapidaria. The sequence continues at coordinate 50,458,301 of OX424557.1, read as the reverse complement.
GATTATAAGTTTGTATTATGAACATATATGAAGTCATATACAGCATACCTAATGGTGATATTGCAGTTCACAAAGATGACCTTGATTGGTAAATCTCAAAGTCATATGTCACTTGCAATGCTTAAGGCCAAAATTGTCCGGTAACGTATCTTAGCCCTTTTTTCAATGGGTCGGCGAAAAAAAAATTCTTGTCCAAAATCACGTTACCATCCATTTTGGGTCATTTCCAAGCGAACATTTTGATGAACTTGACCACAAATAACCTTGAAGGCTGAATCTCAAGGTCATGTCTGACCGTAGATCATGATAATTAAGTCATATATGGCACATTTAATGGTGTCCATTGTTTTTGACCTTTGATGAGTGCTTGATCTCACGTCTGACGTGACATATATATGTAAATTAGCCTCTGATGCTACAACTCTGTAGCAAAAAACTTAGGTTCGTATAGGACGTTCTATATCGCAAATTCATTTGGGGAACTTGAACTCGACATTCAGATGACCTTGGAGGCTAAATCTCAAGGTCACGCCTGGCATTAAATGTGTATTAGCCGCTACAGACAAAATGGTAAAGCTCATCACTGTATTATGAGCATAATTATAGAAAATGATATAATGGTGACTCTGAGCCGGACTTGACCAACATGTCATTGACTGCTGAATTTCAAGATCATACCTGCAATGTTAAAAAACTAAACTTGTCCGGTAATTTTGGGCTAATTTTTTAAGTTCTGTCCAAGCATGCTGTTTCAGGCCATGTATAACGAATACAAATATAGTGGACCTTGAACCGCTCGGAAGCATGCCCAAAAGGGTTGACATGGACAAAATGGCCTTTGGGGACACAACGAAATCTTTGATATAACGCATGTGATCAGAGCTTAGGTTTTATATAATGAGCATATAGAAAGGTCATAGTATATGATGGATCTTTTGGTGACCTTGGAATAGACCTCTAGACGATCTTGGTGGTGTACCTAAATGTCATGGCTGTCCTAAAAATGTACGAATTGGCATGTGCAAATATTAATCTTTTAGATAGAACTTGGGAATGTATTACCAACATATGAGAAGTCTTGGTGAATGTCTTGGTGACCTTGAAATTGACCTCATGTCTCGAGGTCACGCCTAAAGTTGAAATATCATTTGGCATTTACAGACGAAACGCTTGTGGATAATGAATATGTTTGTATTATGAACATATATGCCGTCATACAAGCATGTAATACAGGTACGAGCATGTAGTAGATCTATTGGTATTTTTTTTTTAAAAAATAAGCAGTTTCATGATGTCAACTCTCTTGTTTTTATGGTTGGTATAAAATTCAGACACATTAATTTTCCCATAGACGCCAACAATAACAGTAACTTGAACAATGTGTACAATAGAATACATTTTATCATAAACCCAAAGAGATATCATGGGTTTCTGATTCTGTGTGAGCTGATATCATGCACACTATATAATTGTGTGTCTGAAATATTTTCTCATTACTTAGAACACCTGTGTGAATTTTATCAAAATTGGCAAAGTATTTTGGACGAAAAAACTACGAATTGGACACGGTTGGTTGCTTGTCTTTCTCTTTCCACACTTGGCGGTACAGTTTTACGTATTGTTGTATCTGGATGTCGGCAGACCTGACGCAGAAGGTCAGACGCTCGCGCCCACACACTCAGTCTACACGTATGTATGGCCGCTGGCGGGAACATTGGTGTCAAAGTTTTAAGGTAACAAATGACACTGTCGAAGGCACATCTACTCATTTACCGTCTGCATGTGGATGGTTTTGTGAATGTACTGAAAGAAGCTTTTTTAACAACCGATTTTTCCATACAGCTAGCCTAAATTATGAACTTTAATACAATACATATTACATTGAGAAAAAGAAATACATTTTATCAGATGAATGCATTTTGTATGACGGATTGTGCAAGCGAAGTTACATAACGCAAACATGTATGAAGATAATGCTATATTGAAATAACTTGCAATGGATAGTGAATATTTACGCGTCTTTCAACGATTCCCCGTTGACACACAAGTGTGATTTAGGATCATGGAAGGTACTTGTTATATATTTATATCATTATCCAATGCAATTTGAAATATGATCTTATAATAAGTTGATGTTTCGTTTTTTTTTCTTCTCCAAATTTGCGTAGTTCAGCTGGGTTATGTTTGAAATATAATAATATAAACTTGAGTATCCGTTAAATGTTTGCCTTGAATCGTTGTAAAGTAACGAAATATCTCAAGAATATAAGAATAGAATAAGTGGCACAGGAAAAATACCAACCAGGCTACACATACATGGAGTCTATAGAATCTGTAGATTCGAGATATAAGATTTTGACGAAATTCAGAATTCAAACAATTTAACAAGGACATATGTGTAACTTGATATTTCCGTTAGTCTAACGATGGCACCGAGCGCTTGTTAATTAACGCGCCAATCTATTGCAAACAGCCATGCCTTGTGCGCGTCCAGACCAGGAACATCTCGTTATCAGTGACAACTCGACCACGTATTCGGAGGGTGCGGCTCTCTACGTGTCCTGTCGTCCAGGTTACTGGACCTCGGACACCCCCGTCATCACCTGTCAGTCATCAGGATCTTGGACTCCGGGCGTGCCCCAGTGCACAGGTACGTGCGACACTTCATGTACATCGATCTGGGGAGTTTAGATTGCAGTGAGTATAAATCGAGCTTTTAAAGATAACACTATACCATCCCAATTTCCGTGACAGTGCGGGGTTCGCCTGGTTTGCGGTTCGACACCTTAGTAGTGGGTGTGTGTTCGGTGGCTGGTGTCGTGGGCCTCGTGATCCTGGGGCTTGCCGCCTTCATGCTGGTCCGTCACTGCCGCAAGGCCCGGCTTTTCCGACTTCACAAACACCAAAAACATCAGCAGAAAATGACCGAAATCAGGTCAGCTCAACGCCGAAAAAGTTATGCTTCGTGTAATGGCCATGTTATATTAAAAATATAATGGTGCCAATAAGTTGAATTGAATTGTAAAAATATGCGGAGTAATAGCAGTTTATCATAAATCACGTAGCTTTTCAAACACAGCTCCTTTACCGCGATTACGCTCCTATTATTGTCTTATTATCACGCTAATGGTGAGTACATTCACGTGGTCTGAGAATTCGCATATTTTGACTCCGCAATGGCACGCTCTTATGCAGTCGGTACCTAGCCGACGCCCAGGATATCGCCGACCTACCCGCCCTGATGCCAGACATGGACATGCAGGGCCGCCCCACCGCGAACAGCCTCTCGTAAGTCTCATCTGCTCTCACGATGAATCCAAGTCCATGGTTCAGGTTTTTTCATATCTAAAGCTACATTCACACCAAGGCCGGACTGGCCCTGGACTATGCACGAAGACCCCGGACGAAGAGAGACTTCGATCCTGGGTGATCTGGGGTTATCCTGGAAGAAAAATTGCTTGACAGTCATTCGACAGTAGGAAAAGTGTTCATCCTGGACCATCCAGGATGACCCCGGACCACCAAGGACTGAGCCAGGATCGCTACGGACTGACCCAGGACCGCCCCTAACTGACCACGGACGATGCCGGAACACCCAACACTCACCAAGGATTACCCAGGACCACCCCGAATGGCCAGAGACTGAACCAGGACTGCACCGGATCACTCTGGACTGGATATAAGAACGACCATTTCTGGATCATTATGATTGTTCTTTTGGACAGTGGTGTGTCCGGGGGGAGACAGGGTTATCATGGGTGATCCATGGTGGGGCCGGGATGAGAACTGAACTGAACCAGGACCAAATACAGACCGTCCAGGACCTTCACGGACTCACCCAGGATAACCCCGGACTGTCTAATGTTCCCGGACCATCCCAACCATTTTAAAACGGTCGGGATGATATCCCGGATGTCCCAGGACTGCCCAGGATGTTCCAGGGCCTTCCACTCACCCAGGACTCTCTCCCGGACCTGATATTGGATATGTCAAATTGCAGTCCAGGAGGAACGCCTGGGGCTTGGTGTGACTGACACTTAAACGAATTTATTTTGAATATAATGAAATAATATATACACCGGTATAATGTATAAATAAGTAATATGTATGCAGTTAAAAATATTTAAATATATTTCAATCATATACCAATGGTGAAAGTGAATGCCAATATTTGTGATAAAGTTTTCGAAACAAAAATATGTGTCATGTAGTTAAGTTTGTGAAAAAAAATTGTATTTTGAACATTCAGGTCAAGAATGCCGAGTTCCCAGTCTTCATATGAGGAAGACGCTTGAGATAAGTGAGTCCTCTAAATGACGTTATCTTCTCATAGAAGAACAATACATGATTCGATAAACTACGGAAGCCCGTAGAGGCCAAATAATGAAAGGTGTGAACACATAATTATCTGGCGGCCGCCAGATAATTAAGTGGCGGCCGCCAGATAATTATGTGGTGCCCACCAGATAATTAGGTGGCGGCCGCCAGATAATTAAGTGGCGACCGCCAGATAATTATGTGGCGCCCACCAGATAATTAAGTAGCGGCCGCCAGATAATTATGTGGCGCCCGCCAGATAATTAAGTGGCGGCCGCCACATAAATATATTTTCACACCTGGCACTAACGGTCATCCGGATCCGTAATAAACACTGTGGTGTGGCCAAGAACGTACAAATCATATCATCTGTCTGTTACAGAGCATGCACGTGCTGAACATCTCTAATGGATGGCTGGATCAGAATGATGCGCAACTTTGGGTCAGGAATGAAATGGATTAGCTTTCTGCTGAAACCAATGACATGTAATCTGCCTACTCATCAGGTACTCTGGACCCGTTACCAGCACGCCCGATCAGGTACTCTGGACCTCTTACCAGCACGCCCGATCAGGTACTCTGGGACTCTCACCAGCACACCCGATCAGGTACTCTGGAACTCTTACCAGCATGCACGATCAGGTACTCTGGAACTCTTACCAGCACACCCGATCAGGTATTCTGGAACTCTAACCAGCACGTCCGATCGGGTACTCTGGAACTCTCACCAGCACACCCGATCAGGTAGTCTGGAACTCTTACCAGCACACCCGATCAGGTACTCTGGACCTCTTACCAGCATGCCCGATCAGGTATTCTGGAACTCTCACCAGCACACCCGATCAGGCACTCTGGAACTCTTACAAGCACGCCCGATCAGGTACTCTGGGACTCTTACCAGCACGCCCAATCAGGTACTCTTTAACTCTTACCAGCACACCTGTTCAGGTACTGTGGAACTCTTACCCGACAGCCCAATCAGCAATTGCATGTAATGCTAGAACAATTTCAGTCCATACTATTCCACAAACAGAAATGTTCAAATAATTCTTCAACCTGGGTGCTTTTAGTTGGCAAAACTTGGAAGCTTTTAGAATATGCAACTTGAACATTGTCCAACAGCGCTAAATAAATTTACAAAGTCAAGTGCATCATTGAACTTGGCTATATTTACGTTGATACAAACACGTGAAATGTCCTTTGTAAGTAGATCCTGGCAATCATGGGTGCCTATTAGTCATGTAGAAAGATCATAACACCAATTACAGTGGTCCCCCTCAGGTAAGATAACTAAGGAAATGTCTTATTAGAGGGGTTCATTTACTTGTCTCAAGTCATTGTAGCACCACAAGAGTCTTTACAGAGGGGAATTTCTTTATTGAGAGGGAGTATCTGAGGGGGACCACTGTACAAACATCTGGTCAACTAGCACCTTATAGGACAAGTCTTTTACCAATGTTTTGAGTGTAACGGTGTATAACCGACACCATAACTGTAGTCAGATATGGGCATTACATCAGTGAACCTTCCAAGTGGTTAAATCTAGCCTCTGGCAGAGGAATTAACAGGTCTTTGTTCATGTAATTGCTAGTACAAGTAAATTTTCCATAGGCACTTGCACTGTATTCCTTGCTTCTGTGATGCTGCTTATGATGTTTACATGATCTATTTTGTAATAAATCCCAGTTATTGGTGAAAAAGACATTGTTTATTCATGTGTATGCGTCTCCGAATGCTATGCTGCTCCTATACTTAGTGATGATTTGTCACACAAACCTCACTCCATCAATCACAACAAAACCACAAAATTACTGGCATGGTCTCATTGCTTCACGGTTTATTGATAAATAAATGTGACAAAACAACTCATATGCGTGTCTGCAATGAGAAAACAAGGACCGAAATAGCAAGTATGCGTTACTTGTTGAAACATTTTTACAGGCAAAATTTCCAGCCCCTCATTCCACCCAGACTGTTTATTCCCTCCCCAGTGAGACAACTGCAATAATTAAACAGACACAAGTACATCAACACCGTGCTATGATCTCTCAGACTCGAGAGCTTGTGTGGTATCAGTGTGACAACAAACAGAGCAAGTCCATGCCTAACACTAATTAACGATCCAGGCAAACTCAGTCAATAGAGGTATCTTAATACTCCCAATAATAGACCTACATCAGGCACTGCTTAATATACAAGTAAAAGCTAAGTTAGTCTGATACTAAACTTTAAAACCATAACATTCACTGGTACAATTTCAAGATTTCATGCTAGGTTTTCCCCAGGAGGCAGACATATGATACATATGCAGGCTTCTTGGGACAATGATGTATTTTTTTCCAAGGCAGTTTGCTGTACATGAAACCCACATATAAACTATTCTTTACAGAACAAATGGTGCTACTTTTACTGGTGGACTGACGGAAAACTTGGTGGCTCAAGAGACCAATGACTTGACGCATCTCTTGTGGGGCATCTCTTGGTGTCGTAAACGTCACATAGCAGGACCACAACGTACAGATCTTCACACACATATGTACACAATTAAAATGGAAAAAAAAATATCACAAGGGCAATAGTGGGAACAACATGAGGGACTTACAGATATTACCTAGATGTCATAAATGTACAAGTACAAAAAGAAAATACTGAATGTTATGTTGTTCATGTTGATACATACACAAGTTGACCATCATATTATCACCCATGATATCAACTATTGCATTAATGAAGGAATCATTACCGATGACCCTCACAGCGTGCCAACATAGGTGCATTCGTTTACGCAAAGCCGCAGAAATATTCACAGCCATTTACATCAATTATGTACAGTCATCTGACTTGCTTAGTTTCACTTCAAAGTTTATCGAACTTACCACATAATCCACAAGGATAATGGACTATGAACAATATTCCATTATAGGTATTTATGTATATTGTAAATAGTACCGGTATGCATGCATGCAAAATTGATGAAACAAGCTAAAATGCTTTGTTAAAGGTTTAAATGCGATCAGACATATATCTGAATTCCACTGCTATACAATTTGTGCAATATTCGTGGTAAGCTGTCACTCTTCGATGTGCAGGAATAATTAGTGTGTTGTTAATACTGTATTGCCAGGATTCAAGCCAATATATACAGAGAAAAGCTATTATGCAAACGTATGATTGAAAAGTAATCTTTCAATGGGATCTGTCACAAAAGATATTGATGGGTATTCCTGTCCTAGTTGTGTTTCAGTGTAACGACATTTCTATCATGGAATACTCCCCATGAAATAAAAATTAATTGTTCACCAAACAATTTTTTTTTGGCAATTAATGAATAGATAATGTGGGAGTTGAGATAATGAGTCTAATAAACAATCAATAACAGTTTACGGGAAAAGTGAATTACAGTCGAGTTTGAATTGGTGGGGTTCCTCCTCAAACTGATGGCACAAAAACTAATCACAGACCGATAGTAAAGTCACCAGGGCACTGGCAACTACAACCCTCCACACAACATAACCTCTTCCTTGGGTAAACAATTTACGGTGCTCACACTGTAAAAGCTATTTTGATTGTCCCTAGCTGTTACCCATTTGTAACAAGTTCACTGTTGGTAGACAAATACATGTATAACATATGTAAACATGACAAAGTGGAGTTTCTGTATAGTAGATATACTGTCGGCGAGTGCAGTCGTCTTGTGGCTTGCTGTACGTGGAGAGCAGTCTGCCATCTACTTGTATTGGGGACGTCGCTGAGCTGAAATACTCTCCTCCTCTTGGATCTCTTGCTTGAGATTGCACACTTTTTCTGCAATGAACAAGACCAGAAATAATGACTTACACATCAACACAAATGACTACTTGTATAAATTAAACTCGCACGAGGACTGCTCACCAAGCACCGATCTGTCCGGCCACTGACCTTTGAGAGCCTTGACAGCCGCGACTTCCTTCATCTTTTCTCTCAACAGATCGTCCAAATTGTCACAGTACTCTGAAGGCAGACAATCAAGTAATGCATAAAACAATCCACACACAGCAACAAGCATATGTCAACAAATACCCAGCGTTTACACACCTTCCAAATCATAGTCAACCTCCTCCGTCATCTTCAGCAGCTTCAGGTTCTCGTCTATAAACCTCTGGTTGTTCTGTCAAAGACAAGATGTTCAATGTCACCATTCTACAACATAGTGCTTAATTGTACAAAATATACAGTTGGTCATGGAACAGTTAGGACTTGTTTTCTTGTATGACCATCAGACAACTACACGAGGCGTTTTCCGTAAACATAACATTGCCGTTGCAATGAAAGAACGATAGAAAATCAATAGTGCTGTACGGTACAACAGAGAAAGTTTCCATTGTTGAATGCAGCCCTGACGAGTGATAGAGACATTTCCTCCGGTGATTATTTGAGACGGCACTGCCTGTATACCTCAATCAGTGTGCGATGATCATCAATGATCTCCTCCTCTGCCTCCTGCATGTGATTGATGGCCTCGTGGAAAGTCAGCAGCTCCTCAGACACCTCCTCCACCTGTACAGGCCACACAAATCTAAGCATTGAGGAAATACTTGTCGAAACACTGCTAGAACTGAGTGAATGTGAGGTAATACACAGGGTCAGATCATACGTTGGCAGTGCGCAGCATGACAAGGTCACTGTTTGCTGGAGACAAGGCACCACTCGGCAGACCAGCGTTGTTGGTGGGCGACGCATCAGCTGGGTCCTCGGGGCCGAGTTCCTTCACCCTGTCACACACAAACAGTGTAAAACCATAACAGCGGGCAGTGACAACCTCATTCTATTAACACGACAAGTGATGATTGCAAGCTTTTGGATGTCCAATTAATTTGTCACCAACCGGTCAGCGTATCTGAGCGTGTTGAGGGTATGCTCACAGCAGTTCATCCCAGGAGAGATCATGGCAATCTGTGCAAACCAAAAACATCCAGCAATGTATGACTGACCCAACAGACACCTGCACCTCTTCTACTGCAGAACAAGCAACACACTTCTGATCCACACAATCCAAGCCTCAGCTCACCATGCACGTTCGAGACTTCTCTCCGATAAAGGAGTCCTTCAAAACCTGTGTCAGCTTGCTCGCTCTGAACGGGAGGTAGTTTGCCCCTCGTCTACCCAGCGCACGAATACACTCCTGCAATGGACCAATCAGGGTCACAGTTTTACCATCGAATCATAATTTGTGTGAAATACTCATGAGACAAACCTGTACCGACAGATACCTTGAGAGCAAGAAGGCTTTTGTTGATTTCAGCACCCTCCATACGAGTTTGTCGGTCGGCACTGGAAGTGTCTGCACCTCGCTCATTACCTAGACAGCAAAAAATAAATCATCACGTTGCAAATTTTTTAATATGGTATATTATATTATAATTGTACGTAGCCATCATGTTGATACATACCTGCCAAATCTATCAGCGAAAATTTGCCATGCAGTTTCCTGGTGGTTCTGAAATAACGACAACAAGTTGCGAAGACAAGCAAAGTTAACATCTGCTAAAAAGATTGTAGCATGTTACAGACACAGACACAGTTCATCACACAACCCGAACCTCTTCCTCAGGATGATCTGGAAGACTGCGTGAGAGCGCGAGGAGTGGTTGTTGGCAGAGGTCGTACCAGACGTACGGACGGTGTTGCCGTTGTTGATGAGTCGCAGGACGTCCTCGGGATTGTTGACTTGCTCCTCCTTGAGGCCCACAACGTTGACCTGCTGCTTGCCGTCCTCCATCACTCGAAGCTTGATCTTTCGGTTCAGCAGATCAAACACCTGGCCAAGGACAGTCGTAGCTCGCCACATAAATACAAGTGCATTTAGGAACATATTTTCATACATTCTGAGGAGATATTTGAAAGCTGAATGCATTTGTTTGAAATCCAATGCATTTCGTGCATTGACTCCTGCACTCACCTTGCCACTGTAGATCTCAAAAAAGCTTGCGCTGACCACTAGGTCTGACTTCTTGTATGTGGAATTGAGCAGTTTAAACACATCCCGCCCTGTGAATAATTTTGATCAGCATGAACAACAATTGACAAGAATACCTGGCTATGTTCGAAAGCTGCAAAACATTGCACACTTCATACTGTTGGTAAGTTTTATGATTATGCCTATACCTGCTAAAGCATATATTCCTTTTGTGCAGTCTTGTTGGCCTTTTGCTGAGAAATTACCACCCATTGTCTGCAGAGAAATTCAGTGAGCAATCAAAATACGGTGAAGTATTAATGCATATGGCAGATCACAGATAGAGTACAGTGGTCCCCCTCAGATAAGACCCCCCTCAAGGAAGACTTTCCCCTCAGTAAAGACTTTTTCTTGTGGCGCTAGAATGACTTTAACATGTAAATGAACCCCTCTTATAAGACATCCCCTTAGATAAGACCTTAATTTTGTGGCAGAAGGGTAGGTCTTATCTGAGGGGGACCACTGTACTAACACTTGTTATAGTTTAAATTCAATACCAAAATTCCAAGACTTACGTGTGTTTTACCACTTCCTGTCTGTCCATAAGCGAAACATGTGGCCATACCCTTCTCAAAGATACACTCCACCAGTGGCTTGGCTGTAAACCTGCACAACAAAGCAATTGGGATTGACAAAGCTTCTTGTATTTCTAAGGCACCACGAATACTATCCTTACTGACAAGCAACACAAACTGAACTGGAAATAATCACCTGTACACCATTTCATTCGTGGATTTCTCGTCGAACGTGTAGTCAAATCGGAAGTTCTGATTTTCCAGGTATTTGGTGAGATCAACCTTAAGTTTTGGCTCATGGACTATAACGCCACTTCGATTGGGTACTGTGATCACATCAGACTCCCGCTTCGCCAACTCTGTGAGTGGAATAAAATTAGTGGCATTTGTGTGTGTGGAGTTAAACCACTCATGTCAACTTATTCAGTAGATAAGCTGTTGACTGAAATGCTGAAACGGAACTTTAGCTTTCAACTATACAAGCTTCGGAATCAAACACAACTGAATCGCAGTGTGTAGACTATATGTACCTTTTTTGTTCAGTGGTCGCTTTCTAACACAGACACAGATTTGATGGTTTTCAATGCTGTCAGTTTCCATGATAGGTCTGTAGTCCAGGGTTTCTCTGTACTCTCTGGCAGTCAAACATGGAACAGGTGAATAATCATCATACAACCTTTCTGCCTAAATACATGAACATTCAGTGACCATTGATGGGTATGTTTGTACCTGATCATCATTTCAAACTTCCAGTTGGGATGTGAGGTGTCAATCTCAGTTTCTATGTGCTCACGGATGGCTTGTTGGCCTGCACGGCGTTCCTCACGCTTCTGTTTTATTCTCTCCACCTCTTTGACACAGTTGGACTTACGGCGGGCTGCTGCCTCCGCTGCCGCGGACTGCTGGGGGGCTGCTGCTGCCTTAGCCGCTGATATCAAACAGTACAAAAAGCTAATTATCAGCATACAACTTTGTACACTAGATAACATGTGAAAAACTCTATGTTTACCTCATAAAACAACCTCACTCATTCACTAAATAGTATATATTTGGTCACAACTGCTTAGAGTATTTACAAACTCAGAATGTATTCAATAACTGATGGTTGCGTTTGACACTTGTTGTAGTACAATGACTTTACGTGTGTGTGTAGCGACAATCTGCACTTACCAGAAGCTGCAGCTTTCCGGGCGGATGGTTCAGGAGCAGGCATGTTCTCGATGCCAGCAGCTCGACTGTTTGCATTCCTGTCATTGTTGGGAGGTGGCCTGGCGTAACTTTGGCGAGCTGATCTTGTTGGTACTGAAATGGTTCCAGCTGCTTATTGAATGGTAGTTCTCGATACATGGTGTTTAACTATATGAAGCATCAATTTATTCAAACAGCTCTGTGCTAAGAACTCACATTTTCGGGAGCTCTCCTTCTGTCCGGGGCCCGGAGGCTGAGTTTGTTCTATCAGGGCATTCTGTGACCTCTGTGAAGTGAGAACACAATCATATGGAATATATCAAAATCCGGTCTGGTGTCAAACATCAATTTAAAGTTTAAATATGGAGCAAGGATATATGTATGTATCCATTGCAATTTTGCTGCAAGTTGAAATTTCATTAAGCTTGTAGGTCCCAACTCATCTGCCTTCACATTGGTGTTGATTCTATCTTGACTTCATATAACATGATAACTATATCACAATATATTTCACAACAGATAAAGATGAAATTTTCTTTTATTGCAAAACTAACATTTGGTATAACATGAACATGCTGTGATCTTGGATATATACATGATACTCTATCTAAGCACAATCTACTTGATGAAAGTGATTTATGTTGTACAAGACATAGCTATTACCAACTGATAATCTTGCTTCTCAAACAAAGATTATTCTCACCCAATAATAACTTCTACGGACAAAATGCATATAAACATAATCATGATAATAAACTCACTGCATATGCAGCATACATTTTATTACACACATTTGCAAGTATTCTTAAGTAGACTTATTTAATACACTGAATACAAAATGTATCATACTAGTTACAATGGACAGAAAGAACATGCTTCAAATTTCAAGCCATACAACATTGACAATGTTTCCATCACAAAATGGGATACGCTGAATATTGTCACTTCAAATCCTCCTGCACACTGGGTCAAATGAATGAATTTGTTGGGCAAATACCAGTCCAAGGCATGTTTAATTAATGTTTGCTTAGAGCCGATGTACTGTGTGTTTCATCTGCTAAATAAAGCTTTAGCAAAGGCTCAGTGAACAACACTTCACCGTTATACCCACAACAGAGAGTGCAAAAAAATAAAAGTGCTTGATACCGAGTTTTGGCTACACTGACAAGTTTTTGCAGTGTTTTCTCTCTCATGAGAAGACTTCGTGTTCACGATGAACAGCTTTCAATATAATATCATATGAATGTTGTAATGGGTCCAAAATGGTAGCTTTTTTAACATTAATTATTATTATTATTATTATAACAATATCAGTGTTCTAAATCTAACGAAATTTAGCCTTTTTGCCAGCTTGTGATAGCTACTTGCAAAGATACCACCTTGGAGTCATGAAACAGTGCACATGCAGATTCTTCACAGTTCAGATTGGCTTCATGTATCATACAAACAACACCAGCAAATATTTCATGCAGAAATATACAAATCCAGATTAAACACATAAATATATCGACATGAAACCAATGAACCAAATTTTGACGTTTGCACGATGACAACAAACAATAACATTTACATGTACATGGACTACACATTCAGGTTATCATGCAGGGGTTTTCTTCTACTAGGTCTGTAGATCCATTATTTTTGGTAATGTAACCCACAATCAGAATGTAAGATATATTCAAAACAAACAAATCATTCGTGCCTTTTTAGAACCAAAGTAATGATAACACTGAAATACCGAAAGCATGGATCATGTATATACACTGAACTATTTGTGCACAATAACAAATGAAACTGTGGAAATGAACAGCATAAATTAAATACCCATATATGCATTTAACCACTTGTAAAAGGTAAACAAAAATCACTAATCCTAGAAATTAAAATACCTAGGGCGTAGCATAATAGAAACCAAATCCAGGCATGTATACACAGAGACAACACAGGATGCAGGGCGCCCAAGCGCTGTCTGGGGAAAGCTTAGCCGAGGATGTACCTGGCGGGATGTCTGACGACCGCGGATCCTGTTGTCGTAATTGTCATTGTTGTCGCTCTGGTCGCCATCGTCAACAAACTCCGCCCCGTCGTCGCTGTGGTCATACTCGATGCTGTCGTTGTCGTAGTCGATGTCATCCACGTCAAGGTCAGGATCCACGTCCTCTTCAGCTTCCTTGACGACAGACCAGACGTCCTACACTGAACTTGCTCAAATTTTGTGTTTATGTTTTGAGAATTATTTGCAACTTTCTCATCCATCTTCGGCAAATTGGATCTCTCGACCACATGATTTAATTTGTCTTGTTTGGACTGTATGACCTCGAGTCATTGACAAAGGTTGGTAAATGGCACAAAGTTGATAAATACTGGATGGCGATGTACATGTAAGGGAAAAATTTTGATGCAGACTGATGACATTGCCATATGATGAGGTCATCAAACAAACACATCAGCAACTCAAACACTAAATCTATCCTACACCAGCACGGGTGTCGTAGTGGACAGTGCTTCACTAGGGACTGGTGGCAACAACACAGTGAAATATGCAACACATTTACCATCAAGTTCAAGAAATTCTGTTAAACATGTATCAGGGCTCCCGATAGCGTAAAATAATGCATAATTACGCATGACTTTTTGAAATTTACGCAGTGCTATCACGGCCAGTGCGTATGATTACGCACTCGAAAGATTTGGGGAAACTAATTTAAAACAAGGACATCGATTTATTAGCTCAAAAAACGAAGTTCTAGAAAATAATCAAACAATGTCAATTTCCGCCAAAGAGACGCATGCGCAATGCACTCGCTGGCGAATAAGTTGTGGGACACGTCATCAAAATTCGAGCACAACAAACTGCAGCGCCCTCGTGCGAATGGCTGCAACATCGAAAGCCTATGTGTGCGCCCCCTTGCGAATATAAATTTAAGGATTTCCCCACTTTCGTTTCTTCAACATGACTCGACAATGAATCGACGAACTATTCGAGAGCAAAACAAGTGCGTTTTCTGCAATAGAAGACCTTCAGAAAGCTACTATGGGCAAAGGCTATCATTGACTATTAGGATTGTGCTGAAATTTTGAGAAAAAACCTAGAGGATATGCGAGATTTGTAAACATAATGGAAGCTGTCACTTTGACTGAAAAAAATTAAATAAAAATCACTGTACATCCTTTTTTGAAAATTACCCCTTCATTTCAAAATTTACCCCTTGTAATTCGACCCATGGGGTACGGTACTCCTTCGAAAAAATCCTACCGGGAGCCCTGATGTATAGCAAATCCGTGAGATCACTCGGCAGAACATTGACACAATTGACACACTGCCAAATTTCTCTTCATGACATAAAAGTATATTCTACACGCTATTTTCAAGTGAGTTTGTTTGAGTGTTTTTAACATACTCCATTGAAAATAAAATCCAACCCAACACAGAATATCTTGGTGCAGATCGTTTTTTCCTCTGACCAGATTGGGACAACCATTTTCTGATTCTAGTGTCAGATAAGTAGGCATTCTGACTTTCTAGTCAATTCTAGAATGATCTTGATGAAATTGTCACATAAAGCAACTTTGGCACTCTTGCAAATCCCACCACAGGAACATGAAAATCGTTCACTCACCTGCGGCTCAAGAATATTCCTGATGGATGCCTGAACCTCAGGGTTTAGTTGATAAACAGCCTCCAACTCGATCTGGAACAGTAAGTTATATATAAAATTGCAGTCAATAATATGTTCTATGGCCATATTGATTTTAAAAACATGTGTAATGTGATCAAAGAAGATATTGGGTGATTTTAAAGTTTTGCAGCAAGTGCCAGCGGGCCATGAAACAGCAACTGCCTATATCAGATACTGAGTTAGCTCAAATAGCTTTGAATTTCTTCTTGTGAAACATTAATTCCTGCAGCTTCAGCTGCTGGTTCCAACAAGATAAGCCACAAACACGGAATTACTTGCCTCTTTCCCTTTCGTTTCTCCCCTCTCAAACCATTCCACAGTAACGCTGCGCGCATCTAGGTTAATCCCACTAACTACAGCAGAGTGCACTCGACCTGCAATTCATATCACATTTAATTAGAAAACATCAACAATGGGAATATATAATATTATTGCTTGATTTTTTCCTAGCAATTACTCAGCTTTCATTATCTCAGCAAACATGAGAAATAACATATATATATATGACCTATGTAGATCTACATTTCTATCATTTTGTGTTACTAATAAACTCATCAATCACTGTCGCTGACTCTACTACTTGCTGAAGCCCTATGATACCTCTTGTAATACCTGAGTTCGGAAATGTTTTTAGGTCAGGTCACCTGAAGTGGGTCAGATTCAAGTGGTATAAACAAAGCCACCCCCGAGTTGTCACGCTACCATTGTCGAGTCACTGTCACTTACACAATACTCGATTTTGCCTTACGATACTAAATACTCTGTTTACTTCGAGCTTACTGCGTCACTCTCGTTTGAACGTGGTGCATACGAACATTTTGTTTATGCCACTTGACCTGACCTAGAAACATTTCCGAACTGGCTTATTCATGCCATTAGGCCGTGTTGTGTTGAGATTTTGTTTAACGTCCGCTTGGCTCTTCCACGCAATTTGGCAGTAACACACAGATGAAAATTTTGGTTATTTAACAGCGTGTGAGATAGATGTTCTTCAAAGTTATCTCACTTTAAATGTTGGATAAATAATGAGAAATAATACAACAAATCAACCATTTTCTTTCGAATATATTCTGCAGGATTTTTATCTTTTGTTCTGACATCCATAGAACAGGTTCCCACTTCAAATGTACATAAGAATTTATGAGTTGTGTTTTGTATATTGGCTTTATGTTAGTATTTGTGTGTGTGTTAATATTCCGTGCTGCCTGATACCTTTTCGAAATCTGGCAGACACTAAACAAAGTCATGATCTTATGGTATTCACTAAGAGTAGATCTATAAGATTGTCGCCAACCTGTTGGTTTCCAATGTTTTTCTTTGTGACAAAAGTTCTGGATATAATAGTCTGAATCCAGTCACTCCATGTTGTGACTAGGGTCTGAACGATTAGTGATTTTTGTAATCGATTAATCGTCTGGTATTAATCGAATCATAATTGATTAATCAGTAACCCACTGGTAGCATGAATTTGGCGGGTTCGTCACTTTTACACATGATTTTGAATTTTTGATACAATCTGCACCCATAAAAACTTGAACATTCATACTTGCTTGGCAACGATTATGAACAACTTAGATCACGATAGTGTTTCCTCAAATCCCTGGCCATACCGTCGCACAGAAGATGAAGATATGTATCAAAAGACAATTGCGATATATATTTCCACGTTTTCTATACAATGATCGATTAATCGATTAGACCTACTGAAACTGTATCGTCAAGTGACCAAAGTTCCGGATAGCCCTAAGTTCGGGAGTGAGGCTGATGCTTGGCTTCACATGCCCTTTTGACGCCATTTCCATCATTGGTTGTTTACATGTTGTTCTTGACACCTGACTCAATGACACCTGACTCAATTCCCATAGAAGAAAACAGCCAAATGTAAAATTGAAAATATTGCCTGTACAGCACATAACACCTAATAATCACACCAGCAGCGTCTGCTAGGAAATTTCCGTTGCCATCTTGATTATGATAATTAGTTGGGCATAAGCCACACCCATTATTTGCTATGGCATGCCATTATGTCTAATATTTCAAAAGTAATTAATATTGGATTTGATCACCAACTTTATCAGCTTGAATTGTTCACAATCTTTCGAATGAATTGTATGGTTTAATAGACATATTAGAATGATGGTTCGCTATATCCCGAACTTAGGCACACTTTGACTCGATAGGAGCCTTGCATACATCGTCAGTAAACAAACTTGCTGCTATTCGAAATCTCGTGGAAGGTTTTTCATTCGACATTCATCAAATATTTCAGTCATATTCTTTAAATACAGATTGAAACAGTTTAGTATCCTGAACTTTGGTCACAGTCACACAATGCTAATCAACTAATTGCAATAATCGATTCGTAATTGATTAATCGTTCAGACCCTAGTTTTGACACCTTTTCAGAAATGAGATTTTGATGAGGACAAAACAGGAATGAGTTTTTGAGACTGTGGTAGAGTAATCCAGCCTATTTTCGGACACCACCAGAAATCGGACACTTCATAATTTACCACCAATTTTCTATGTCAGTTAATATGTCGCAAACAAATTTTCTCAAGCACTGAATCGAGCCAAGTGTCTGTGGTCTTTGCTGGTTTGAAGAAATTTCTGCGAAGTGTTAGCAGAGGTATCTAGCTTGATAAGTTCTACAATGTTAGCTTCCCTGTTAGTGTTAGTGTCCGAAAACTGTCTAGTGAACTCTATATGATCTTCCTGTCCTCAGGGCTGCTTAATTTTCTTTCATAAAATAACTGATCTTTAGCTTCGTAACAACTACCGATTGACAGCTTCATGTATATAGCCTAAAATTATAATGATATAGTTATTATTCTTAAAGACACAGAAGGTGTCCGATTTCTGTCTGGGGTGTCCGATTACTGTCACTTGAACTCACAGTTCATAATTCACCAATATCGAAGTCAGGACAAAATAATATTTCCATACGACTTTATAACTTTTACCACATTTACGTGCATATGCCGTTGCATGTCAAATAAATCATCTGATATTTTCCACTACAGTCATTATTGAGATTTCACCTTAACTCATTCACTGCCACGATATATTTTGGGTTTCAAGGTCTGTGTGCCACATTAATATTAGAAAATATGCAAAATTCCCAATTTAAGTTGTCATTGTTTTTATTCCAAGAGCAATAATAACACAACCAACTTTTGATCATCAGCTTATAATAAGACTGATTTCTTGAAAACAACAATAGTATTCCAAGTATCAGCTAACGCTATTTTCACACGCTGTTTTCATTATATAGGGCATTACTCAAAATTGATGAAAATTCACTCAAATAATTTGGAAAACAACCAGTAATTGTCAGAAATCCGTCTGAATTTGTTCATATCATCAACAAAAACGAAGTACAAGCCAGCTAGACACTGCTAGAGGCGCCACCTATCGAATGGAAAAGCTATTTAATAAACGAAACCGAAACCAGGTTTTTACATGTGGGGAATCCCCCAGGCGAGATAACTCGTCGCCGGCACACAGAACGTGACGTTTGGGCGACGAGATAACTCGTCGCCGGCAGTGAATGAGTTAAGTGTCCGAAAACTGTACGGTTTACTCTAAGTTTGGATCTGAGGATATAGATATTAGATTGTGCATTTTTTAAGCAGTGGCTGGGTTCACTCATCCCTATTGCTAAAGCCTAAACAAACCGGCTGTCAAGCGAGAAACCGGCTGTCAAAGGCCAAAACTAACTTTGAAACTAGCAAAAGATGAACTGAAGGGGGGGGGGGGGGGGGTGAGCCGTGAGGTTGTCTGATTACTCACCATCCGTACGCTGTATATCAACATTGATACCGACTTTCAGCCCTTCAGCCATGTCTGCTGATTATTTTATCTACAAATAACGGATTTTAAACCCCACCACGGGTGAAAATTCACATTAAAACTGTTTGATTCGTCTGAGTTTCTTTTGTTGTCCTCGTCGTTCAAAAATTTTAACTGACAACTGCGCATGTGCCGGAAATCTACGATGACTATTCTTTCATTCGCTAGGTGGCGATATCGTACACGTATGGAGAAAAGTAATGTTCAAAACATAGACATAGATGGCTCAAAATGATGTGGACGTGTTTCTGGGCAGTTTCTGGATCACACCTTATCGTACCATATTAATGTTCAACTACTATATTAATGTTCAACTAAAGTTAGGATACTTTCAGTATTTTTGACAGATGATGAAGTAAATCTCATTGATGATTGTAAAATATTTTTGTGGAAATTTAGGGTTATTTTTTTTACCTACCGGTAATTACCTATTAGATCTATAATAAGTATTCATGACGTCACAAGGGTAAAACAAGGTAATTGTGCTAATGGAGCTTGGGTCGATACAAACTCACTGTATGGGTACACATATGTGGCCTCAAATATGCCCATGTTTGTACATGGGTGGATCGATTCCCATTTGAGATTCGGAAAAAAATATTTATCATGAATAATTTTCTGCCATCAGAAATTCCTCATTGTGCATACCTTGGTGTGAAGCTGCACATATACCCAGAGAGCCACACTGCATCATGGCGGCAAACAAGGCCAACGGCACCCACATATTCCTGCATTGAAGTGAACTTCAGCAGTGCCTCAGACAGGTGAAAACGCAGTCTATGCCAATCTCACCGCCTCAAATGGGAACGCCAATCTGAGCGCCGTGCCTAAGAAGGAGAACAAGAAGAAATTCATTGGTAATTTAGCATTCATTGTGTTTAAATGAGGGACGCTCCAGGTTGGTCCAGGTGCTGACTGCTCCAGATGACCAGGGCTCGAAATAAGACCAGGGCTCAAAATCGATTTTGCAAGGTATCCCCAAATGCCTGGCATCCTCAACACGTGGTCAGTCTCCCTGAGTCCCTGCAGCAGCCTACGCTATATACAATTTTTCCCCCACCTACAACCTGCCGCTTGAAGTATACCTTAATTTTACATTTTGTACGTCTGCCCTAACTTGTTTAGGCCTACATATATTATAATTTGTGGAGTTCAATCAATAAGTCTTAATCAATAGCAGACCACAAACCTGCCATTGTTTTGTACCTACAATACACCACTTCATATTGTTAATTGGCCTATCAAACGCGGATCCAGGGCCCAAAAAAAAATAATGTAGAAATATATTTGAAAACAGGGTATTCAATTGGAATTTATACACAAGGAGAGGCCAGGAAGCCAACTCTGAACATAAACAAGGCTCTGGCTTCCGGAGCTATTGAATGGGCTTCAGACCCCTGGCCGCAAAAGGCTCATGATCGAATATTGTTAAAGTCTGGCTCAAATCAAAATGAATTCAATTATCATGTTTTGTGTGATAGAAAATGCAAAAACTGATGCTGGCTTTTACAGGATTTTGATATTTTATATCTTTTAATACCATTCTTGAGATATCATCGACACAGGTACCAGAAGCCTTAGTAACTCTGGAAACATAGCCGAACTTCTTCCCCCAGACTCTCACAAGGAGGATATCATGGTAATACCAAAGAATCTTTGGCAATACACTAAACAGCCATGGAACAGTGTTATACCAGAAGGGCATATTATGGTAATTGAATAGGCTATTCAATGTTAAATGGTTAAATGTTAAATGGTTTCAATTTGGTGGTCCATAACACCTTTCTAAAAAAAAAAATCCCAGCATAACCACTATGCTAGTTTTATCAATTGACGTATTGGACATCGCGTGATAAGCATGAATATATTTGACGACACATGGGATTTTTTGCTATTCGGACTTGAATGGACCCGGGGTGAAAATACCCGAAATTATGGGTGCTGATGGCCATGCCAAACCCCTTTGCTTCCCCAGCTCCTGAGAAGAACGCTAACGAGATACTGTCTTGAAAACTGAGTCATCATTTCACAGCAGTGTATTCTTTCAGATGAATACGCACTTGTCCGGAAATCTGGCATAAAAAAAATATATGAGGTGATGTTCATCAGCAGTTTACCTTTAAATTGCTGATTGGCTGAGCGAGTTACCATAATGTGCCCAGAGCGTCGAAAAGACATCCATCCCAGCGCGCTGCACGTCCATGCCACTATCGTCAGGGTACCTAATCATCGACCCTGTCCTTAATCTTCGACCCCTGCAAACAATGCCAAACAGCTGTGCAAAACAGACATCTGACAAAAACCACATTGAAAGTACTTCTAATACACATTTCAGAACATATTACATTTTAGTTATTCAAGTTTTGCCCAGCCGTTTGCAGGGGTCGACGATTAGGGAGAGTGTCGATACTCTAAGCATAGCGTCAGAGTACCTAATCATCGACCCACTCCCTAATGCTCGACCCCTGCCTCTGGACCATGACCGGTACACCCTCACCCATGCCCCCCCCCCCCCCTCCCCGGACCATGACCGGCGCGTTTGACGTTTTATTCATGAATGAAGATTTTGAATATCTCGGCTACCCATAGGTATTATAAATTTTGACAGATATGGCCATTTTGTAGTTTCGGTTTCGAAACTGCTCGGTTGACCACGCGTAAACAACGACACAATTGAACTTACAAAATTCAGCAATTAGTCAAAATGACAACAGTAGCATCAACCGTGCCCTTTCACAACCTATGTGTTATGCTGGACAAAATCCAGAAAACATCGGGCAGTGACGCTAAGAAGAGAATACTCAAGGAATTTATTGATGAATGGAGAGCTTTCCACACCAAAATCCACAAAGATGACCCCAATCATGTAGGTAGCTGAGCATTGTTTCCAGCCTGGTAGGTGCCTGGTAAAATTGACTATTCTGTTTGATAACTGAAGTAGATCTAGTCTAATCAATCATGCATACATCAGCAGACTGAGCAGTGTATCCATCACTGTGTTACGGTAGATCTAGTTCTTCATGGTAACTTCCATGAAATTTTGTGGGCACCCAGCACATCACAGACCAAATTTTGATTACACGACACAGCTCATCTATGGAAGGTGCACAGACCTGCTATTGACAAACTCTGGGGGCTCGTCGATGTCGATATCAGTTAGAAACCAGCCATGCTATCAACATTCTCTGGGGCTCGTCAATGTCAGCATTGCGCCAATAGCACACAGCCATGCTAATCGACGAAATTTTTTGGCCGAGTCGACATTTTTCATTTTGGTCAATATCGCAGAAACGGTGTGTAGTAGATCGAAACGGATGTTATTTTCGGACTCGTGACCGTAGATTCAATGAGTATTGAGAATGATCATTGACGTTGGCCCGAATTCTTTCTCTGCTGAGTCGGCTTTTTTCATTTTCGTCCATATCTCAGATAGTTGCCCTAGACAGATATGGCTTAGGGGTATCAAGTTTATTCTTAACCTACATGTAATTGCATAGATGTTTTAGAGGACTCATCGGGATCGTCCTCCTTGAGTCATGTTTCTCCTGAGTGAACATTTTGTTTTTCTCATGTTTCACACTGAAATGCCTCCAAGGCCTTTAGGCCTTGATGTCTAATTTTATTAATATATTCTTGACAACAAAATCAACATGTTGCCAGTATTTTGAAATCAATCTATGGCACTGGATATGTGCAGGAATACAGTTCTGCAGTTTTTGGTATAATCGTGTATTGCTGATTAACACTCAGCCTAAATAATAAATATCAGTTTACTAGTTACCAGTAGATAATAAATATGAAAATTAAAATTATTGTATACAATTTCATCACCATAGTCTGTAATAATAATAATAATAATAATAATAATAATAACAATAATAATAATAACAAGCAATACTGTTGTGTGATTGTTAAGTAAAATGTGTGGCAAAAAAGGAAGACTCACAATAAACAACAGTTCTTGAATAACAGATAGCAAGTTTCGATGAGAGCGTTATATGATTTTTAATGAGGCTTGAATTTCGTCTTAGGTGCTCCATAAATTTAGTTTACATGAATTATCCCCATGAACACTGAACTGAATGGCTCTCGAAAGTATATGCAAAATACTACTAAAGTTTCTTTCCACACACATGAACGCGTTTATGATCTATTTCTAAAAGTATCGGCACAATTGTCATCATCGACTAGACTCCAGAGTTTGTCGATAGCATGGCTGGGGCTATAGGCACAATTGTCATCATCGATGAGACCCCAGAATTCGTTAGCATTCATAGCATTTGATAGCATTTGACCCCTGAATTCGTTAGCATTCATAGCATTTGCTGCATCATGCCACCAAATTTTGGTGTGTCCATACAGTTTCCATAGAGAAATGACCCCTCACTGTATCCATAATCAGCAGATCATGCGATAGAGAGATCTACATGTTTTTACTTAATTTTACTAGATGATCTACTGGTAACAAAATTATATTTTGATGATATTTTCTCAATATTTGCAGCCCGACTCTTTCTTCCCAGCTATGAGACTTCTTCTGCCTCAGCTAGAGAAGGAGAGAGAGGCATATGGAATCAAGGAGGTATCACGGAGGACTTCTGACTTTGATTCATAGAAACTTCAAACAGGATACATGATTACGAGTTTACAAATATATTCTTTCTTCCCATGATGTTCCGTAGCATATGCTGGCCAAGCAGTACATAGAAATCCTGGGACTTGGCAAAGATAGTCCAGCTGCCGTGAAACTACTCAACTACAGGGCTCCTAAAAGTGCTCGCAATGTGGGTGTAATGAAATCAACCTCAAGCCATGATTGGCAACTGTCTTGACAATTACTGTCTTCAAAGATGAAATCTGACAAAATATGTTTTAGTTTCATTCCATAGTATACTGCTTACTCCAAAGATATTTGATAGTTTGTAAATGTATGGTAGCAGTGCACTGTCAAAATTGTGGCTGTTTGGAGTTCGTCTTCTGGTTTGTGTTAAATAGTCTACACATGTATGATTTAGAGCCACAAACATGCAGTGTAATCCTGTAACAAACACACTGG
This sequence comes from Terebella lapidaria, assembly GCA_949152475.1. Classification (NCBI taxonomy): domain Eukaryota; kingdom Metazoa; phylum Annelida; class Polychaeta; order Terebellida; family Terebellidae; genus Terebella; species Terebella lapidaria. Next base: position 50,433,698 of record OX424557.1, on the reverse strand, counting down.
TATCCTGTAACAAACACACTGGGATCTACATGTAGGATGCGGGAGACTTTGCCAGCGTTGCGTTCTGGGTGTTGAAACCTCGCTGCCCAGAGAAGGGAACTCTGAGCCTGGAGGACATTAACAATCAGCTGGACAAGGTCGCGTCCTGTAATGCTGCCAAGGACAAGGAGGGTGTGCGACGTGCCCTGCGCTACATGATCCAGAACACGTCCGCCCGGGAGCAGAAGTGGCTGATCCGCATGATCCTCAAGGAGATGAAGATGGGAATCAGTCAGCAGTCGATCTTCAGCATCTTTCACCAGGATGCTGAGGATCTCTACAACGTCAAAATGAGCTTGGAAAAGGTGCCACAGAAAAAAAATCAACTTAGCTATGACAAGTATAGACCTTACTCAAAAGTGGTCAAATCTGTTTAACACATAACATAATAACATTTATGTTTAAGGTGTGTACAATGCTGAAAGATCCAAGTGTCCGACTGCATGAGGTGGAGATTTCCATCTTCAGCCCCTTCCGACCAATGCTGGGTGATAGAGGGAATCCAAATAAGGTCAGGAATTGCATGGACAATCACTGCATCTTCCGATGACAAGTCTAACGCACTTACCGTAAAGCTTCTAATAGAAGCCAGGGGGTTGGGTACGTTGAAATTAATTTCTCAAAACTAAGGTAACAAAGTAGCATCCACACGAGCGTGTCCATGTGTCAAAAATACAGGTTTCATGTCGTTTAAATCATTATCAAATATGTCACAGGCATGTGTATTCTTTTCAAAGTACAGTAAGAGGATTTCATGTGTACAGAGAGGTCTGGACACCGTTAGTCAAACCATGTAATCACTATGTCACCATCGTATTCATTATAGACTCCAGACTACATGTATTAATACAAGCCTGCCTCTAATAGAGGCCGGGTCTAAAGCACCCAAGAAATTAATAGAAGCTCCAGTTTCTATTAGAAGCTTTACGCTATGGCCAAGCTACTGTTTGCAGAATTTACTCATTTGACATGCTCTTGTTGTTTCTGAAAGCAATTCGTTGAATTTTTTGCTGATCGAGCACCTATTCCGTAGGTGGACAAGCTGTTTGACAATAAGCCTTACATGATAGAGACAAAGTTTGACGGGGAAAGAATGCAGATGCACAAGGACGGTGACCAGTACAAGTATTTCTCTCGAAGGTAACGGTAAACATTTTCTATTTCAAAGGCTGCCCTACCTGTATATTTAGCTGTGAAAAATTTGTTCTGTCAGATCAATTTGGTTGGAAGTATTTTCTGATCATTCTGTCATTTTGATGGTATATGTACTTATCACTGACTGAGACTGTGATTGGTCAATCACAATGGTGATATAAACCCGTATCCTGAATATTTAATTTGTATCTCTTGTGAGTCTCGTTTTCAGTCAGTGATAAATTCATCGGCCTCTTGGGAAACGGACAGCTAGACGTAGTTATAATTCCATATTTCGTGAACAAACATGGGATAACTAATAGTACATGGCGTTAAATGTTGCAGTGGCAATGAGTACACACACGTATTTGGGGCTGAGCCATTTTCTGGTAACCTGACTCCCGAGATATCCAACTGCTTTAAGCCCCATGTGCAGAACGTCATTCTGGATGGGGAGATGGTCGCATTTGATCCCATCACAGAAACTATCGGTAACTCGACTTGGAAACATAATTTGTGTTTTGTGGATTGGACAAGGAAGATTGTATCACTGTACTGTATTTCAGGAAAAAATGTTTGGATGCTGACTAAATGTACATTACTATGTAAATCCACAGTTCTTGATCACAAGTACATTCCCTTTGCAAAAACATTTATACGTTCAAATTTTAGGCTACAAGGGTCAGAACATGGACATGAAGTCACACAGCAATATTGGGTTCCAACCCATGATTTGTATTTTTGACATCCTGCTCCTGAACGGGGAAGTTTTGTCAAACAAACCTCTGCGGGAACGGAAGGAGATCCTGGAAGGAGTTCTGACTCCAATTAAGGGCCGCATAATTTTGTCCAAGTATAAGGAAGGAAAGACTAAGTAAGGGCCAAAAGTACAGGTGCTATCATGTCTTCATAATATCTAACGTAATATCTAATGTATATAAATGATATTACATCACATAAATAGTTGAATTAGATAAAAACTGCCAAAAGTAGAAATAATCAGTCATGTCGTAAATATCTTAAGATTTCGACAAATAGCTGTGCATGATTTGGAGGAAAATCTGAATTATTCGTGCTGTTTGATTGTTTTTCACCTTCATGTATATATCCCTTCCCTGCTATCAGACAGGACTGCCTGGACGCCCTGAACGAGGCTATTGAGGGTCGCGAGGAGGGGCTGATGGTCAAGGACCCAGAGTCTCCGTACCGACCCAACACACGCAAGGGCGGCTGGTATAAGATGAAGCCCGAGTACATTGGCGGGCTGATGGATGAGCTAGATGTGGTTGTTGTTGGAGGGTACTTTGGTGTTGGTTCCCGTAGTAACATGATGTCACACTTCATGTGTGCGCTTGCGGTGCCTCCAGCTGATGGTGGCAAACCTACCGAGTTCCACTCTTTCTGTAAGGTCAGTCACTGGATGGGGGAATGGATATTGTTGTGTATGGGATATTGGCAGTAAGCTGTGGAAATAGTTGAAACATGTAAAACAGTCATCAGGATATGATTACAGTATGCACTTATCTCCATAGTATATTGATTTTGCACAACCATACCTGCTGTTGTCTGTATGACCCCCTCGTCTCCTGTTGGCAGGTTGGCTCTGGCTACACGCGGAAGGAACTACATGAATTCAACTCATCATTGCTGCCTCACTGGCAAACTTATAGCAAGAAGAATCCTCCTACGTGGTTGACTCTCGCACCCGGTTTCAAGCAGCGACCTGACGCCTGTATTCATCCCTCCAAGTCCAAGATACTTCAGGTATTGTGGATTTCATTCGATACACGTGTCCCAGCCGAACATGTTGTATTCATTCTGCCCACATGACTACTGCATTTTGGCACACAATCCACACGACTATATTCTCAAACCTCGCTGTGAATAACATCATGTATCATAAATCATGAACGTGAAATGTTTTGATGACACTGTATAATTATTGCACAACATAACCAAGAGGTTGATTCCCATCACAGATCAAAGCCGCGGAGATCACAGACAGTGACCAGTACAAGACTGGATACACTCTACGCTTTCCCCGAGTAGAGAAGATCCGAGATGACAAGCCATGGTACGACTGCATGACAACACAGGAGGTTGACTCACTCAGACAGGTGAGTGTTAGAGGAAAGAATCAGGGTTTTGCCAACATCTGCATCTGAAGTTAGATCCAAAATACTCCTCTCTGAAGCACTTTAAATATTGTATGATTTTGGGGCTGCAGAAATCTGAAGGAAAGTTGGCCAACAGGTTTGCAGAAATGGAAGGTGATGGGGACGAGCCTGTGAAGAAAAGGCGCAAAGTGGCTTCCAAATACGTAAAACCCACTGTAGGCGCACAATTCAAAGGTGTCAATGCTGCCAATATATCGAAGGTAAGGGGAGATACTTATCTCAAAGTAGATATACCTGGTACTTCTATTCGTTCAATATGACAGCACTTAGTTTTTGTGGTCTGCAGGTTTCAGAAATGTTTGCGGGCAAGGAGATGTGTATCATCAATGGACCGGCTGGTCGCTCAAAAGCCGACCTGGAACAGTTAGTCATCAAGTATGGGGGAACTATTGTACAGAATCCAGGTAACTATGGTGATGTTCTCCAATAGTTTTAGGGGTACCTGATTGGGAGAATTAATTACGATAAACATTTTGACATATAATATAAATTTCAATATTATTATGATGATAATATTTGAAAAGTATGATACTGTGAAATGTGCCTCAGCTTTCGATTGTCTATGTCTGATTCTGATCAGGAGAGGACACACATTGTGTGGTGGCTGATAAGGTCGCTATCAAAGTGCGAAACATTATCAGCAAGGGACATTATGACGTCGTGCGCGCTCAGTGGCTGACCAAGTGTGCCGACTCGCAGACATGTCTTAGATGGTGGGTATAACAAATGTCACACATGATTGAAAAGTCAATGATCATATACATGGAACATAGCTTGACACTTATGATTGTACATTCAGAGTGTTCAATTTGTGTAATACAATTTATCGGTATTTGTAAAATGTATTATCTTTGTGTGCCATTTTCTTTGTGCCACGTAACCAGGGAGCCCAATGACATGTTGCATTCATCAGCTAAAACAGCTAGAGAAATGGCTCAGGGATTTGATCGCCATGGAGATAGTTACTATAGTGATACAAGCGAGGATGCCCTGAAGAAAGTTTTCCAAAAAGTAGATGAATCGGTATGATATTATGTATGTAAGTGTAAAATATCATGTATGTACTTTTAATATACTTTACTGGAAGTTGCTGTTGCGTTTGATTCTAATGCTGGGAGTATCAGTACACCTGCTAAAATTCTTTTCTTCAAAGAATTCTGCCAAACCACTGGATGTGGAGGAGATTGCTGACATAGAAATGAATTACTTTGCTCAGGATTCCATGTATGGACTCTTCCGACTCTGCAGGTATTGTCTTGTCTTGTATTCTGTAAGGTTGCTTGCTCATGCAGACATGTACCTGAATTAATGTCAATTGGAATAGCATTGTGATGCTGATTTCATTTGTGCGCAGGTATGCTACAGAATTAGATCCAGTTCAGACTTAGTTTTCTGGCATCTAAGATTTTGCTTGTCTCAGTCTTATTATGCAGTATTTACTGAGACTCAACAATTGCTGTACTTGTATATTGTTTGGCAAGTTTATTTGGACTGCGTTGATTGATCCAGAGTGTACCTGGACATGAACCTAGTACTGGGTGATGCGTCCACACACATCACAGGCAGCAGCTTGGAGCTGTCAGGTCTCGACCTCAGGTTCTATGGGGCGACCCTCGCAGAGACCATCGACCAGGGAGTGTCACATGTCATTGTACACACAAGGTCCTTGTCAAAATCTCTTCCTTGGAGATGTCAGTAATTGCAATGAATAACTCAGAACTATTTATATAACTTACAAGATGTTGTCTGTTTGCTGTTGAACATAGTGATCGACGACGCATGGCCTCCCTGCATGAGGTCAACAAAACTCGGCGCAAAAAATTTCACATCGTCTCAGAAAAGTGGGTCACTGACTGCATAGAGGCTGACAAACTACTACCTGAGCGACAGTATGAGCCGTGAATGGATCATGAGGACTTCATCTATTTGTGTTTGTTTTGTTTGTTGTATTGAAAAGGAATTTTCACCTTGTATGACATGCCTATCAATGGTATCTCAAGAAGAAAAACTTTGATGTAGAGTTATGGAAAATTAGAATAATTTATATGTATATCATGTATCTGTTCATTATATCATATTGTCCATCATGTACCTGTTTTTTTTTTCTTCAGAAATCTATCAGGTGCATTAGTTGTCTGTTTGTTACTTGTACTAGAACTCTCTTACAGTTGTTTATATAGTCTGATAAAGGCAGCAGATTGTTAGTTTTGTGTAAAATAAACTTCTGGTTACAGAATTTGTATGCATTTTGGGATTACTGTGACAGCACTCTGACTTTGGGATTACTGTGACAGCACTCTGACAACCTACATGTATAATTTATGGTCTCTCATCTGCAGACAGAAAACTTACATCTTCTCTGAAATTGGGCATTGAGTGTACTCAAATTCATACATAATAGTTCTTGAACATCTGTAATAAACACTTGGGTAATCTTATACTGGCAATCAATTAGGAGAGAAAAGAGTCTTTTTATGGGTTTTTTGTATCTGCCTTACATACACTTTCATTCATAATGGTAACCGACCAAGGTATCCTTTAGTCTCCTAAGTCGATCTTTGGTTGACTGACCATTGACAGTGATTGTCTCCGACAGAGGTATCCTTTAGTCTCTTGAGTCGATCTTTGGTTGACTGACCTTTGACAGTGATTGTCTCCGACAGAGGTATCCTTTAGTCTCTTGAGTCGATCTTTGGTTGACTGACCTTTGACAGTGATTGTCTCCGACAGAGGTATCCTTTAGTCTCTTCGAGTCGATCTTTGGTTGACTGACCTTTGACAGTGATTGTCTCCGACAGAGGTATCCTTAGTCTCTTCGAGTCGATCTTTGGTTGACCGACCTCTGGCCTTGATTGTCTCCGACCAAGGTATCCGTTAGTCTCTTAAGTCAATCTTTGGTTGATTGACCTTTGGCCGTGATTGTCTCTGACCAAAGTATCCGTTATTTTCCTAAGTCAGTTCTCGGTTAACCCCCGTCTGCTCTCCGTCTGTCAGTTGTCGTTAACCAAGGCCTCTGTTGGTCTCTTAAGTCGGTTTTCAGTTGACCCCCCGCCTGGTCTTTGACCGTCAGTTGTCTCCGACCAAGACCTTCGTCAGTAAGTCGGTTCTCAGTTGACTTCTGTCTGTCTCTGACTGTCAGTTTTTCCCGACCAAGGTATCCGTCAGTCTCTGAAGTTGTCTCCTGCTTGACTTTCATCTGATCTCCGACCATCAGTTGTCTCTACCAAGGTCTCCGTCAGTTCTTAGTTGACCTCCACCTTATATCTGATCTCCGACCATCAGAGGTGTATTACCCAGGTCTCCTTCAGTCTTTTCTAGTCCGTTCTCGGTTGAAGTCTGTCTGATTTCTGACCGTGATTGTCCCTGACCAAGGTATCCGTAAGTATCTTAAGTCGGTTCTCAGGTGACCTCTGGTCATTGGTCACTGACCGTCAGTTGTCTCTGACCAAGATCTCCGTCAGTCTCTTAAATCCATTATCTTTGACTTCCATCTTATCTCTGATGAGTTGTCGCCGACCAAGGTGTCCATTAGTCTTTCAAGTCAGATCTCAGTTGACCTCCGTCTGGTTTCCGCCTGTCAGTTGTCGTCAATCAAGGCCTCCATTGGTCTTTTAAGTCGGTTCTCAGTTGAACTCCGTCTGGTTTCCGCCTGTCAGTTGTCGTCAATCAAGGCCTCCATCGGTCTTTTAAGTCGGTTCTCAGTTGACCTCCGTCTGGTGTCCGCCTGTCAGTTGTCGTCAATCAAGGCTTACATCGGTATTTTTAAGTCGGTTCTCAGTTGACCACCATCTGGTTTACGCCTGTCAGTTGTCGTCAATCAAGGCCTCCATTGGTCTTTTTAAGTCAGTTCTCAGTTGACCTCCGTCTGGTGTCCGCCTGTCAGTTGTCGTCAATCAAAGCCTCCATCAGGTAGTTTATCGATTTTCACATTTTTTTCAAAATGGCGGCCGTTTTTATCGAAAAGCCCTCAATTTTGGACTTTGACGGCCATTTTCTCGAAAACTGTCTGATCAGTTTTGAGATTTTTGTTTCAAAACATGCTAATTGGGGTCCTCGACTCAGTGTATAAAGATGGAGTGCCTTGATTCGCTTGAAAGACCCAAAATCTAGGCTCAAAAGGCCTAAATTTCAGTTTTTGCCTGTTTTTCTAAAAAAAAAAAATATCTGATTAGTTTTGTGACTTACGTTTCGAAACATCCTAATCGGGGTCCTTGACATTGTGTAACGATAAAGTGACTTGAATCGATCAATAGGCCCAAAATTTGGCTCAAATAGCCCAAAATTCAGTTTGTGGTTGTTTTCTCGAAAACTATCTGATCAGTTTCGAGATTTTTGTTTCAAAACATGCTTATTAGGGTCCTTGACATTGTGTATGAAGATGGAGTGCCTTGAGTTGATCGAAGGGCCCAATGGGCCCAAAATTAAGTTTTTGGTTGTTTTCTCGAGAACTCTCTGATCAATTTTGAGAATTTTGTTTCAAAACATGCTAGTTGGGGTCCTTGACGTCGTTCATAAAGATGAAGTGCATTTAATTGCTGAAAAGGCCGATATTTACAAATTGCCATATGGGGCAAAAACGATTGTACATAGGGCTTAGGTTTGTATTATAAGCATATAGGAAGTCATATATGGTACATCTTTTAGTGACCTTGAGGTTGACCTCAGATGACACTAGAGGTTAAATCTCAAGGTGACGGGGACACGAAATGTGTAAATTTGCATCTATAGACAAAATGCTTGTAGATAGGTTATGTTTATATTATGAACATTTAGGGTGTCTGTTGGTACCTTGTCTTTGACCTCAGATTATCTTGAGTACTAAATCTCAATGTCAGGTCTAATATGAAATGTGTAAATTGGCTTGTGGGGCTAAAACACTTGCACATACAGGTTAAGACTGCATTATTAGCATATAGGAAGTCATATATGGTACATCTTTTGGTGACCTTGAGGTTGATTTCAGTCGACTTTGAAGGCTAAATCTCAAGGTCACGCCTGACCTGAAATGTGTAAATTGGCCTTTACTGACAAAATGCTTGTAGATAGATTATATTTGTATTATGTATGCACCACACCTAATTGTGACATTGAAGTTCACAAAGATGACCATGCTTGGTAAATCTCAATGTCATATCTCACCTGTGGTGCTCGAACCAAAATTGTCCGGTAACCTATCGTAACCCTTGGGCTAATTTTCTTATTTATAATAAATTAATACTAGTACCCTGGCGCTTATTAAAAGATTTACGGTACCTTCTGAGTCGGTTGTCTCCGACTTCAATGAAGCAACTCTTGGTGACATTTCAGTAATTTATTCAAAGTCGAACACGCAGTTAGAATTTTTGTGAGATTAATCAGACATAATCATCCATGATGATAAACCCAGTATTCCGCGGATTCGGATCAGAGATGCGTAACTTTTGGAGTCCAAGGTACAAAATGCACGAATTCCGCAAGTCGTTTGAACTCATACCCACTGAGTGAGTCACGTGACTGATCCGACCGAAGGGAATCGATTTGTACCTACTCTCCAAAGTTATGTTTGAAACAATCAATGACTGGTTTACTATGCAATTAGTGCACCATTGAAAAGTTGGATCACATGACTTTTAGGAATTCGTGCAATTTGACACAAAATTCTCCGACTGAGACTTCTCGGATAGGCCAATCGAGCCGTGAACTACAAGCTGAGTGCTGACCTCATAGTTTAGGCTAAAGTGTCACTTTTTTTCCTATGATTTCACCATTGCCAAAGTGACACTTGATGCCAAAGTGGAGGCTCAGCACTCGGTCCTATATTTCTCGTGTTTGAATACCAAAAGCGAACCTGCAATTCGGGGGGAGACTCGGGGATGCAACCCCAACTTCGTTACATATTGTATCAGAGCATCCATTTTTAACACGAAGAAAACAATACTCTATGGTATTCCTCATAGGCAGTTATCATGGGTATGTCCCTAAGACCGAGGACAGTGCAGCTGATGGTCTGGAGGTCGTAGGGCGTGAATGGTCCAGAGCCTGTACGACCCTGTCTGCCCACCAGTTCTATGAGACAGTAATGCAAGCAGTTACAGTCGAAACTGTTACCTGTGACGTCCATGGTCAGAGAGCCGGTTCCGGGCCCGTCTCTCTGGCACTCGAAACTGTAGATGGCGTTGTGGGAGAGGTCGAGAAAGTCCAGGGACTCGAGCTGGAAGAGCGTGTCGGCCTCGATGTATGTGATGCTGTTGTGGTCGAGCAGCAGGTGGCGGAGGTGTAGAAGACCGTTGAAGTCCTGCAGACGGACATAGCTGATGATGTTGTAGGAGAGGTCTAGAAACTCGAGTTTCGGGACCATGGACACATCGGGGACTGTCTGCAGTAGGTTGTTGGACAGGTTCAGCGTTTGTATGTCGTCGACAACATCACCTCGGGGCATCTGGAGCATCAAATTGTCGTCGATATACATGTCAGTGAGAACCAGGACCTGCAGATCCGAGGTAGCTTTGACGATATCAAAGTCATTAAGCGTGAACCCGGACATATCCAGCACCTCCAGGTCTCGAATCGCATTCCGGTTACTGCGCATCAACAAGCAAACCACTGTACATTGCCATGTATCCTGAAACGAGATGGAGAACTCTGATAGATGAGTGTAGGTGAAAGTGACGGCTCCCAGTTCTTCGATAGGATTGCCAGCAAGACGTAGCGCTCTGAGGTTTAGCATGTGGTGGAAGTCTCGGTCCTTGATCCTCCTGATGTTGTTGTCAGACAAATCCAACTCCACCAGCTGTTGCATGGATGTGATTCCAGATGGAACCGCCGACTGGTGCGTGTCCTTGAGGTTCAGAACCTTTATGCTCAAGGTCAACTTGCTGGTCGAAATCTGGAGAGACTGTTTGTTGTGGGACAAATCTAGGGAACGAACCTGGAGATTATCGAAGAAGAACCACCAGAAAATCCTGAAATTATTGTGTGAGAGATCCAAGTGATTGACCGCCACATCATCTGATATCGACAAAGGTTTGAAACTGGTCAGATTCATATCCGAGCAGACGACATCTAGATTCCCCGCCATATTGTGGCACGTGCAGCCTTCGACGGGTATCACGCCACAGGTATCCCAGAATCCCACGGATTGGACTGAGTCCAGGTATATCCAGCCGATCACCGTGATGAACTTATATAAATTACCCACCGATAATGCCATGTTGATACTTGTAAATGAATGCAGAAGTGATTAGTGAATTGATAAGTCCGTGATAAAAATAGTTTTGTCAAATTAACATACCCGCAAACCGGATCTTTTCTCATATAGTATATCTTTGTTCATGTCATCACAAATATTTGGGTCACTGGTACATATAGGTCTGCACTGCCGAGAAGATGTATGTAAGTGCTAACTGTGGTTTATGTGACCGGGTCATAGTTTTTGTCGATAGAATTCAGGACGAGATATGTTGGTAGAAGAATGAAAAGTGCACATATATGTGATGGATAAAGCAGCTTTTTCAACACCATGATTACTAGTATTGAAATTCTATCAATGTCTAGTTATGGTCACACGTGTCCAATAATGTAGGACGTATTCTTTTAATTAACGTTAGGAATAAAAAAAAAAATGAATGAATGAAAATACATGTAACAATATGGAATTTAAGAAAAAATATAACCAGAGATAAAATTCATGATAACTTCAATCAAAAACCATCATCCTTTAATCTCAACAATAACTAACAAACGCTGAATTCAATCCTGGGAAAAATAGCATGCGTTTCATAGAAACAAACGTGGCACATCGACGAGAATAAATACCTAATATATGGACTCTCTATCATATATTATTCATAATACCATAAACGAACTGTCATCTATAATACGTACATTTTGAATGGTTGCGAATAAAGTGAAACGGCTGCTTGGCAATTAACCTATCGCCAAACCCATTTGTCCGAGTCTTTTTACGCCATTCACGACGCATTCTGCAAAACGTTATCATTGGCCAAAGAGAAGTTTGAGAACGTAATTTGTGAAACTCGGACAACTTTTGGGGGCTTTGGCGATAGGTCAATTGTTTTGGAGAGTCCAGTTCTTCTGCGCAAATAAAACCGTGTAGCGTCCACTATAAAAATGCAGTTCAATACCTTGTCGGACACAAATGGTACAAATCCTAAGGTTTCACCGATTAAAACAAAAAGGTAGTTCCTCGCGAAAGCTCGTCGGTCGATTTGGACACGCAGCACGTTCTGACGAACTGGTCACGACGCTTGGCGGCTGCCAGGTCCTCGTCTGAGGGGCTCTCCTCCTCGATGCGGATCTTTGCGAACCGGCTTCGCTTTTTAAGCTTCTGCTTGCCGTGCTGTGCCTGGAGCTCGGTCCGTTCTCTTGACCGCTGCCCCCGCCACTGGATCAATTTCTGGTCGAACTGCTCCAAGCTGATGACTCCGGGTTTTTCCTTGCGCATCTCGAGCACCCGGGCCTTCTGGGCGTCTGTCAGGCCTCGTGGGAGCACCATCACGGGGCGGTCCCTGCCCTCGGTCTCAGGCCCCCGCGGTTTCAGGTCATGCAGCTCCTGGCGCACAAGGCGCTGCTCCGTGGCGATCCGCTCCCGGCAGATCTCGTGGTCCCGGGAGAGAGTTTCCAGATATTGCGTCAGCTGGCGCTGCATGCTCATGTTCCGCATCCGAGCCACGTCCACAAACTTGCTGTCAAGCACCTCGCCCATGGCTCAACCTGAAACCCAGTGGTAAATACTGTGGCTCGTTATGGTTTCCCCCCAAAATTTAGATCACCTTCGCCTGAGATGAAAATGTGATAGACCTGTATGAGCAGGCCACGCAATTTGATTTGAATTTGAACTCACATTTTCTACTTTCGGGACTAATTGATACCATCGTGTTTTTTGGGTCAGTTCTCTGATGATAAATTATATGTGGGTCCGCGAAAGTAGGGTCAGAATAACAGTCACTAGCTATATCCCCCAGATACCAGTTACCTTAATCATAGACCTAAAAGCAGAAAAACAAAGCATTTAGGTAGAAACGCCTTTATGGTTTTAGCAGAATTTTTTTTCTTGTTCCGCCGTTTTCGTTTCCGCGCGATAACTCAAGAACGCCTAAATGAATTGACTTGAAACTTTCACCACTGCTCAGGCATATATTGTGCAGATGTGCTGTATACTTTTCGAGCCGATTTTTTTCAGTTGGCATTTTGTTTGTTTGTTTGGTATCTCAGTACGGTATGTCATAGAGCAGAACGGATGTCATTTTTGACAAGCAAATATTATAGGTTAATCTCTACACCGAAATGCCTCCAAGACATCTTTAGGCCTTGACATCTAGTTGTATTAGCAAGGATCCTTGGTATTAGCAAAACAGCGTCACTTGTGGGTTTCTGGTGCTCTAAGGAAATGCATCCAGGAGTGTAGTTTTACATAAAATGCGTGTTTGTCATTCTGTCTGCAATCTCTAATGTCTAATGTGAGAAATATGACTATACCAAGTATAGTCATATTTAAAATACAGAATCGATGGCCGAGATCAATTGAAACAACTGCAAGCCATATTATAAAAGTTAAACTTTTTTTTCATCACAATTTTCTCGTCTCTGCTTACATGCCTGCAGGATAATGAACTCTATGTTGAGACGTTGGACGTCGAAGCTTTTTCTTTTTTTAGAACATTCTGGTTTGTGGAGTTGGTGGATTAAGTTGCTATTTCAAAACGAAATTATCCTCTATCGATCTTAGTTTGGGGACCGAGTCCTAGGTGATTATTCTTGTTGAGTTCGGTAATGAGACATCCCAACGGAATCCGTAGGTCTTTGTTTTCCAGATTGCGGACTCCTCTCCCGAATCATTTAGGGTTAAAAGATCACGAAATAATATTCATTATATGATCTGACCAAATACGAGTGAAAATCTCACCCTTCATCTAGAGAGCTGTGTTGCCTATTATTTATTGATTCAATCACAGTCTTTTTTCGTCGATGTAATCACAATGACCAAGGCTTATACCTACAACTTATGAATGCAGAGTATTTCATACAAAAAAATTAGGAATCCCTAATTGCATTCATCATACGGGTTATCTGTTATTTGCCTTTGTCCAGATAGACGTCTACAGCTCTCTTTCTAGCAATCCACTATATCTACAACGCAAATATTTACGTAGAGACTCCCCCCCCCCCCCCCCTCCTTCAGCTAGCCATCTTCAAAACAAGATTAGGTCGATTTTTACTCCAGTCCATGACAACTCCTGATTGCGCGGGCACGTGAGACGCTCTCGAAGTTACCATGGTAACGGCGGCGCGACTCATATAGATAACCAATTTACCGTTTCTCATTAAATCAGCTGACATGTGCTTAATACAAAATATAATTAGATCGTCTTTTATTTCTGGATCATTTATTAACCCTATGGGGGTCGATATCGCCCATCAGAGGACCGCTCTCGCCCAGGAACTGTCGTAAAACTTGTGGCCCAGACTGCCTCTCCCCCAGGACTGGTCGTGCCATCGACGTCCGCGATACGTGCGACTGCGCTATAAATGTGCCGCGAACATTATGTTTGTTCAGTCGTTTTCCACAATCAGCAAGTTCTCAGTGGCATATTAAGAAGTAATTTCTATTCGTTGTTGTGTGTGACACGAGATTTTTTAGGGTGGATTTGGTATCATGGAAACCCGATCGGAATTTAGAAGGTAGGCCTACGTATTCTGCTTTGAATTCTGCTTAAATTCAAAATTATTCTACTTAAAATTTCGTATTCTGCGATTTTGTCATGGTAAAAAAACCCATTATAGTAAATTTATAGTAAAAAAACCTCGTTAAAATCAAAAAAAAAATTAATATCGGGTACATAAGAACTATTCATAGTCGATGTCATAAATATTTACATGTACGTAGATCTACAGGTAATTAGATTAGTACAACATGTATATATCTATGTGTATATTATATTTATTGCATTTATATTTACTGCATTTATTCCATGCATTGTAATGGATTGGTTATCATTAAGCCTTACCTTTTGTAATATTGTTTAAGTACTAATCATGTATGTATCCGGTGAGTCTTAATTTATCCGAAGATTACCCTTTATCAGGCAGGTACTAACTGTTTGCTATCAACCTCCAGTAGCTTTCAGTATAAGACACACTAATACAGGGAAGATGTACATTGTATCAGTTTACCTGTATCGCTGATTACTGAATGTAGTATGTGTCAAGTTTCAGGTCCTCGTCGAAGATTCCTTGTTGGTTCAGGCGGAATATCGAATTATGTGTGTTATGCATGCATTACACAGGTATCATACATGTACAGCCAAGCTCCTTTGGTGGGATGGAGACCTGAACGAAAAATATGGGGTTTTTTTTCACCTCATATCATCTTCCATGGACTGTGACAATACGAGTTATTGTACGTCCGGATCTCAGACTGGAAGCGGCTTTCGACAGGGGTAGTCACTGTGATACTCATCCTAAAACATGGTGTCTGTTGGCGCATAAATGCGTTACTTTGGACAAACAAACAAGTTAGCTCTGACAGAGAGCCTGGCCAGAACTTGTCTACCAAGTCAAACAAATCGTTTTTACTCGGGGACACCTCTCTTCATGAGCGAACAATCAAACCATAATTTTCATAATGGATTCGCTATCAGCTTCTGTTTCCAGTTGGTGCATGTTTGGCAAATATCACGAGCCCGATATTGACATAAACCACCACGATATTATCATATTATAGACATCAGCGTATCTCAAGGAGAGGATCAACAGAGAGGAACCGCGGGCCGCCGTGAGCCGGCTAGTGCAAGAGGTCTCTGGACGTCACGGGGCCACCGTTGACTGGAGACGGGAGGCTGCGGTCTCGCCGTGTGTCAGTCCGTTCGCCCAGCCGACCTACCTTTCTAGCCCTTCTCACACCACTCACAAACCTCGTCAGGCCCTGGAGATCATCCACTTGTCACGCTTCATTACCGCTCCATATTTCGTCGACAATCTTTAATTCGCAAACCACACAGAGGTAAATGAATGGGAGCTGTTGTTTATTTGCCGAAAACACTTCGTCCTGGAAAGGTGTGTGATCTTGGACCGATCTTACACCGAATGATAGAAAAATTGTTATATAACATTCACACCAATATTTCAGATTTTCATTTGAACAAATATATTCTTTCCGTTTTTTTCTCATGAGCCAGTGTCACATGCTTAGTATACAAAGAGCAAGGATAGAACCATTCAAAGGCATTGAAAATGAAAAAGATCTGCTTTCTTATGGTGGAATATGGCCTCTGGTACTTGAAGATCCGATTGAATTCAGACGATGGACTCTAAAAAGTATACATACAACAACCATTGTATGATACCCTCGTTATTAGATGTAAAACTATCTGATTTAGCTTGATCAGTTATGTGACTATTGATATCCCACACACCCAACACAATGGAAAGCTCGCGGCCGTTCAAATCTGACAATTTGTATAATCATGTACATGAGAGCACAGATAGTGGTTCCATATCACAGTTTCCAATATCTGTAAGTTTTGTCATTTCGGGCACTGACCGACCCAAGCCACTCCAGAGGACACCTGCCACGGAAAACCAAGATAACAGTACATTGAGTCCTTCAAAGTACAAGCTGACGCCACTAAATTCAATATTTATATCATCGGATAGTGTCAACGTACTGCGGCCACAGAAGGGATCTGTGGCATCTTCCAAAACAATGCAGAAGTTTACAGCAAGGAAAATCAGCAACTCTTCGTCCACATTCATTGGTGACAGCAAAACGGAAAGGAAGAAGCTCGAAGAACAGCAAACAAACGACATGCAGCGCCAACAGTCGCAGATATCTTGTTGCAGTGCCGTGGAAATTGTGGATGATAGAATATCAACATTGGATATGTCAAATACTAGTACATGTATGTCACGTGATGGAGACAAGATGAAATCCCACAGCGCCTCAGCAATGATCAGGAGTAAACGGGCAAGTGTGCCCAAGAGACATGGATCAGACTCGTTTGTTCCGCTTCCTATCCATGACTTATCTGATCAAGTCACTGGAGGATTCAGGTCACGAGAGAGGATCCTCAACACGATACGTCTCCCAAAATTGAGTGTAGACTCAGAGGAAGACGATTCGCCTACAACCCTGGACACGGCACCAAAAGTAAGGAAGACCGTGTTGCCTCGTATAGGACAATCCAGATTTTCTTGTGGCGTCGGTGAATTTCTGATGGTTCACGGTGCTATATCAGAACCCATTTTGACGGATGAAATGAGTAAGATTTCACCCGAGCAAGTCAGGCCTAATTCAAGTAGGCCCACAAATAATACTGTGGCTGGCGAGTGTCGGAGTGACACGGATGTTCGCTACGTTCACACACCGGATATACTCTATAGATCAGCCGGATCTTTGATCGCTAGCCATACAGAAGACGGTTCGGAAACCCCGGAGAAAAAAGGCCATAACCACTCTACTTTAGTACAGGAATCTCTCGTGAGATTACCAAGGCAAGGTGAGGATATTGAAAATTGCAAACAGACATCAACATCGCAACCTGATTGCAATACATCAACTGTACATGTACATGAAACATCTGAGATAGGACACCGCAGAAGTTCAAGATTCTCGGATCGAAGCGACAGACGGGCACAAATACAGCTAGCAGAGTGTGACCTCAAATCTCCAGACATTGTCAAGTCTAGACAACCGTCAAGTATGTTCCAGCACTCTGATTATACGGGTTTCCAGCGTACGAAGCATAAACATCGTTTCCATAACGGACGTGACATTTCAAGTAATTATGACGAGCGACTGAAGGCTAAATTTCTCAACGTCACTGTCGGGAGACCAGGTTCCACAGCAAACAGAACTTAAATCAAACCAACATTGCTATTCGTATATAGTATTACGGCTTGAAATGGTGCTGTTATTGATGCATTAAAGTTACTGTTCTACTTAACTATCCTACACATTCTTTTTCTGACCTTCCATAGAGGTCTGGGTCCAAGGAGAGTGGTGATTTGCTGAAAGGGATGTCAGGGATTCCTGATTCCAGGCAGTGGAATCGTGACTGCTGTAGCAGGTTCTAGTACACTGGGTAGGCATAATGCAGTCCTGGAACACACCAGTATATGGAACACACCAGTATAATGTACTGATAATGTTGAACATTCTGAATATTCTCACAGTAAATAGTGACTTAAGATAACCATGATTTCCATCATAATGCACATGGATTACATTTTGGCCTACAAACGATATTGGCAATTGCGCAATACTGTCCATTCTGAGCTAGATAGTTCAGGATGGGATATACTTTATACCACATCAGAAAAACTCACACTAATTCAATCTTGCCATTATGTTTTCCTGAAGGTTTGTTCGTGATAAATGAAATATGACATATGATTAAATATGTTAATCTGCATCAAATGAAGCCTACATACTGCGACTTCATACCACAAAGTGGAACACATAATGAGTGTCCTGTAATTCAAGTTAGTGTATATATGATATTAATGACCTTCTATTTCGCTGAAAGAATGGTACTCAGACGCAAACACATCAAACCATGTACACGTGTATAACACATGAGTCAGGCGCGTGACTAAAGATAATTAGTCAAAAGCTGTTACACAATGTTCCAAGAACCGATCTAGAGAAGTAAATTTTTTTATATGTATGTTCTAATCCTAGCGGGCATCAAACGCTCTGACTGTCCCTTGTGTCATCCCCTGAGTGGTAGATCAAATGTAAATATCATTGCATAGGGCAGTTCAGATGATACACAAGATGGCAAAGGTTCTCCAAGTATCAACAGATACCCTACCTCCGAACATTCGAATCATATGCTACTTTTTTTTGTCAAATAGAGAAACCATAAATCCCCTGTCCCATTCCCATGATATTGCATATTGAACTGTTTTTGCCGTTGGGTGTTAGACCCTGTGGCAGAGTTGTCTGATCCCCGACGAGCTCGGTCCCGAGGTTGGACGGATGAATGGATTAAACAGTGGGGGACGAAGATTCCCTCCTTCCGTTCACAGTTCTCAATCCCTGGGACCTTTGGCGCGAATGTTTGTGGAATCTCGGGGGTGGGCAGGCTGTGGCTGAGTGAGTGAGAGAGCACGTTGGTACTGGAGGGAGGGGTGGGTGGGCTGAATCAGAGGAGATGGGTAATTCTCGAGTGAGAGCGGTCAGGATAAATGTATATAACCCAGCAGACAGTTGCTGCCCGACAATCAGACAGCAAAGGAGAGGGGAATTATGGCATTTTCCCGTACGTAGGATTGAACGAAGAGCTTGAGTCAATAGCATAGACACTGTGAACCTTGGGTAGTTAGGATACTTTTGTTCCCTCTTGTTGCTGATGTGAACGGCACCGTGTGCCATCTACTCAAGGATATATATTCTGATGTTTCATTCATATTTCGAAAGATAAAAACTGAGTTCGTATAACACACCTTACTGGTAAGTAAACTATATTAACTTGTGTCAACTTCTCAGCATGCAATGACATCGAATCATTAATTCGTATAATAAAAAATATACAGTATTATTGCTCAACGCACCCTATGAGTATTGGTAATGAGTAAATTTTATCCGTATGGATCACAAACCTGATCACCGCCCAAACAAATGGGATCAGAATAATGAGCATGGAAGGCTGAATACTGTGGTCCCAATGCTGCTCCAATGTGATGATTCGTGAAATGTGCACATGTAACTTCTGAGAGATGGAGAGAGTAAAATATGGAATATTGAATATCTTTATTCTTCTAATGGGTAGCAATGATGATTGGTCAGATATTGGGATCAGAACAGATCCAGTTTGGGGTCACATTTGTGGGCCATCAATCATTTGGGGCCCGCCCACCATTTGTGGTCCGTCCATCATTTGTGGTCCACCCAGCCATGATAAGAGTTTGTGGAACATCACAGTTTGTGGAACATGTGTATTTCACATGCGTGTCAACCCAATGCTGATCATATGGCTTCCCTCGAGTTGTTGCACGAGTGACTGTAGACCTATCTATTCTATGGGGACTGATGTCGGGCCAATATAAGCAAAATCTCTGCCAAGTCGAGTTTTTTTGCCTTGCCATACCAATGATTTGTGAGTAATTAAGTGAGTATGTTTACTTTACACATCCAAATATACAATACAAAATTAAGAATTCGTATCATTGTTCTCCATCAAGACCATATGGTCTGTCGATGATGAGACACAAGTTATTTTTTATTCAACATAACTGTTTTGTACACATATCATATGTACTTTGTTCTGCTCATCTAACACAAATGACCGTTTAGCGGTATGTTACTCATGATCAATTTGATTCATTTATATATCAAGTGCACATATGATCGTTGAACAATATTACGACAACGACGAATAAAATACTGATGATAAAACAATTCAGGTACCTACAGCTGTAAGAATAGTAATTATAATAATAATAATAATAATACATCTCGGGCTTGAATAGTTAGCCAGACAACCATTCACACAATAGTGTTTACAGTATCTAATCGTCGGAGAAATCTCATGGCAGAGGAAGAGACTTCGGAGAACCAGACTCATCGTACAATACTGTGTGGAGTTTTTGTAAAGAAATATAATGCACATGTAAACTCGCATGAGAGCAGCATATTGAGGTATGTCTGTACACGATGAAGCAATGTAATACATACAACATGAATCATACCTGGCGCAAAGCACCAGCTCTCCCCGGCTGAAAGTAAATAGCGGGCTCACTGTTTTCAATTTAATTTCGTGCGCACATAGGCCCATGATACGGCCATGATGTCCCTGCAGGACGATTGCCAACGATTACTAACACGATTCGCAACCTTCCGCACTCTGCGAGCGAAAAATTAGCTCGTTGTGGGACAGCGAAAAATTAATGCGCATACATTGTTAAAAGTAAAGATGAACGAAACAAATGCGCTAGTTTTACTGCTCCAATACAAGGAAAATTAGTATGAGCGTGAAAAGTGAGCAATGGCTCGACAGTCGGGACAAAAGTAACACTCGGTTGACTGAATGCGTTATTCTCAAATCCAGCTGACACGCAAATGTTCACGTAAATCGGCGATAGTGACGAAAAAACTGCTCTCTTCGACGAGAGTATTCGTCAGATTATATTAATTAACTGAATTATTTACATCGAGCAGATGTAAAGTTTTTATCCGATGTAAGTATTTTCTCTTCGAAACCAGGCTTTTTTCCCCCAGTCGAAGAGTATTCCCCCATCACGGGATTCTCAGAGAGCGTTTAAGAAGTCTCCCCTCTGAGGAGACAATAAACATGGAATTCTCTTGTTCTTATGAGAACAGTTTCGTGAGGTATGGCGGAATGTGATAACTCTGATGTCATCTCCACTTTTTGTATCCGGTCATGAGTTTTATCTTTATGTTGTTATGAGTAATATGCAATATGAAATGTCACATGAAAAGTATCTTTTACTTGTGTTTATGGAAATTAACCATGATATCACGAATTACAAGGGTAGTTTTATTACGGCTAACTTTTAATCGGCAATAATTAGTTCCTATGAGGAAGTTATGGTAAACAACACTGTATTCACATCCTCACATAACATCGTGTTTTTTTTTCAAGGCAGACGAATGTTTCAGATGAATACTATCAAGTGGGCCAGTGTCATTTGTTTTGCTCGAGGCAGCATCTAATTGCGTCCGTGTATATAGGGCTAGGTATATACGTAGACAGGTCAGTGTGTGTTCATATTTTGTAAATGCTTGTTATGTACACTCATTTCCTACATTCATGTATTTATCTAAGATTTGCCGACTAGGCAATGTGGCAACTAAGCAAATTTATATGCAAGTCTCATGCTTGGAAATGGTGATTCCCATAAATATTGCTGTAGAGTTAATTTGGAGGAAATTTAATGTAAAAATTGTGCAACAGACCAGACGATGACAGTACAGGAAGCCATGAAATTATCCCGACGTTTTTCTCGATGTATATTTACAGTATGTGCATATATCTACCATGATCATGATATATTAACAAACAATTCCCAACTCGCATTGCACAACTTAACTTTTTCATCTTTTCTTAGAACTCTAGGACCTACCAAATGTTTAAGTTGTATTTTGTTGCACACAGGTCTCAGTTTGTAACGTGAGCTCGCAGGTCGCAGTTTCACCTCGCAGGTCGCAGTTATAGCTCGCAAGTCACACATGTCTGTATCAGTTTATAGCTCGCTGCTCGCAGTAGGCAGGTCGCAGCTCGCGGTTCGTAATGGGAATTCCATACTCTAGAGATACTGTGTTAAACTTAATATCTCACAGATTACCTTCAATTTGTTACTAGCATCGCCCCAGGATTATCCTGCCTAATTGCTTTGAATCAATTGTCGCTTCAATATAAAGTACATTATCAAGACAGAGGAACAATAATTCGTCTCGGAATGAATCTGTAATATACCCATATTTACTCTGGTGAGCTATAAGAAAAATGGGCCCATGTAGCGCAGCTTACTATTTCTTCTAAATTCAATGAAGATTAAAAATGTGCCAGACGGATTAAATATGGTATACATTCACTGGGTGAGTAGTATTAACAGAGTAAGTTGCGCTACTTGGGCCGAAAAATGGAATTTTAGACTCACGTGGAAACGAGCCTAGTTGATAATGCTTTGCCTATGATTGCTTTGCCTATGATGCAAGTTGCAACAACTGCCCAGTACATTGGTATACATATTTTATATTAATAACGTCAAGAATATACCCTAAGATGAACTTTTCTATTGTTTCACTTGAACGCACGCATTCGATGCATCTGTTTATGGCTCTGTTTTAGTTCAATATACCTTCACTACAATAAGTTTTTGAATGATTCAAATACATTATATCCCGACAATTTGTATGATTGAGAAAAGCAATCTAGTAATTTGATCTGTGTTTCGTCATTCTCTGTTGTGGGTGTCACTGAATATTTTATAATGATAGTCTCAAATACAGCACAGCACACATTGTGTTCATATCTAATTAACACATATTGGTACATAAATGCCTTTGTACCAGTCATACAACATTCAACTAACGTGATTTGAAGGTTATTCCCATTACCTGTTGCTGACTAAACAGGCACTTATCGCAGTTAAACGGAGATAAAACCCAAATTTTACAACTCCGAGATGGGTTGCATCTGTTTTTCTTTAGCTCAATATATCACCCAGCCTGAACATACCTTCCACTTCACGAGAGTAACCAAACTATGTGGGATATTTTTTAACTGTGTTTATATATACATGTCGTTTTGTACTTCCTGGAGATTTTGGAGTGTTTACTCTTCACTTCAGTAAGTATTTACATGGATAAAACAAATTTCTGATTCTCACTGGATTCCGCCATTTGTCGAGAAGCGAGAGAGGAAGGGAGTTTTTTTTTACACAATTAACGTAGTCCGCTACATACAGTGAGGTAACGAAGAGTCAAAATTTAAATGTCATTTCTTGAATATTATCTCTTCAGAATGACATATTTTATAGAGTCAATGATCAGCATACTAATACTGAAAAGAAAATAGGGGGTCACCGTGCTCGTTTCTTCTACATATTCGATCAACATCATACACATTTACCTAAAATGACAAAAATTATGGCATTTTTGCAAATTTTTTCGTCAATATTCACATCTTGCATCGTGTTTTCCATGCGAACGGATACGGTGACCCCCTATTTTCTTCTCAGTTTCAGGATGCTGAACAGTTATTCTATAAAATATATCATTTTGAAGCTCTAGATTATGCTGACACAGTTATTGACACAGAAAAATTCTTTGACCCCCTCCCCTCACTGTTTGGAGCGGACTACCTTAATATCACTATTTATGATGGCAGATATATATTGCCCTCTCATTGCTCATGTTTGTCATACACTAAAACGAAGAACATACTTCACCAAACTTATTGCTATAATGCTTGCATCCTCACTGAATGTATGCAACTGATCTGGATGGAGATTTATCTGACACCAGAGCAGTGATGACAACCACCTCTCGGCAGATTCAATCATCAGTCCGCGAATGGATGACCTGAGTAATACATTATATGTGTCTCCGGGTACACATGTCTGAGAGGACAAAAAAGTCACTACTGTTGGAGGCCTTGCCACCTTAAGACCAAGTTTGTGAACGCCACTGTCGGGAGGTTTGTTTGCGCAGATGCTGTTCAAACCCACATTGCTAATCCTATATTGTTTGACGACTCAATTGTGCTGGTAATGATCCAGTACAGTTTTCTTCTAAATTGTGGCTTCAAAATATAGATGTTTGGAATAGCTCTGTTGCAATTCCAAAACTGTTTGATGTTAGCTTTAACATTTTGGTGTCATCGAAATGTACTAAATGGTGACATGTTGGTATGTATACATTACACTTTCATTTCTATGACCTACATAATCATCACATACTGAAACATATCCATTGAGTTCTGGGTCTAGGGAAAATGGTGATTTGTTCAAATGGCTGTCAGGGATTTCAGATTTCACAGGCAGCACTATTGGAGCGGCTTCTCTCTGATTTATATGCTTTATATTATACAATGTACGACCGAAATATAAATACTGGACATATAGTCATTTTCGCAAAGTAGATAGACAACGGCACATAGTTTTCAAACAATGGGGAAGGTTTTCAATGATATTAAACTTTTCTCAGCAACAATATCAGATATTGTTTTATCAACACCAACAGAGAAATACTTATTTTAGGCCATTTTTGATCCCAAATCTGACGAGCTTAAAAAGCAATGTGTTTTTTTTTCGCATAATGCAGGAGATGACACGTCTTATGTGTGTATGTGTAGACACAGCAGGAGCAAATTTAAGCCGAACGAGGAACTAGCCGAACATCCGTGTCCATGTCCAACTATCTCATTTCAGGAATGTCATGTGTGGATATCACACAAAAAATTGTGAATCATGAACTTCAACTATATGGCTATTCTTGAAGTGGGAAATCAGTCTGGAACGCTCGCCAAATTAGTGGATATCGATGTGAATAAAACATGCTATGGAAAACGTTTTTTGCTTTGAGCAGCATCAATTTTTCATATTGTGACTTTTGTCACAATTAGAAACACACCATGATCACACACCTGCCATGTACAGCGACCGAATACTAGTGGATATGAATATGTCCAATACAGTTATACTATCTTATATTGCTGGATAATGTCCGTAAATTTAGGCCTATTAGTTAATTGCTTTGCACATTGTTGAAGTAATATGGTCTAATCCTGGCGAGCATAAACAGAATGATTTGATCCATCAAAGGGAATCAAACTGCAACATGCGAGGTATTCACACTGACTGTATCTTGTGTCATGGCCAGATTGATAGATCGAATCCAAATGTCAATGCAGAGCGGAGTTCAGGTTGCACCCAAAAACTGAAGAAGGCAAGATTTCACTATAAAAAGTATCAACAATTGTCTTAGGGGCCGGTCATTATTTATCAGGTGGGGGGGTTGGGTAAAAACTGGGGGGGTCACACTTTCATTTTCAACATTATTGGGGGGGTCATACTTTTATTCTCAATGGAACTGGGGGGGTCGGAGTTCGAATTTTAGTTAATTTGAGGAAAATTTTATATTGAAATAGTGAATTGGGTGAAAACAATCCACTCAACCTGGACTGATGGTTCACTGGAGTATACAGCATTTGGAAACCATCCTTTTGTCACATTATCAGTGAAACTATAGTTCCGCCAAAATTTGATCCTAGAAAGGACCATCCAGGAACACCCAAAATCAGGAGATGTCGTGAATCGACAACCGCTCATCACCCACAGACTGAAACACTGTCACCACGGATCAACTATGGACCTTTCGTAGAACACAGCAGCACTGAAGCTGAATAGGGTGCCAGTCAGGATGATCAACATGCAGGGCACTGTCACAGACTAACAATGGATCACCCGGCCCATACCATCCTGACCAACATGCCATAACATCCAATGACCCCGAACCAGCATGTCAAAATCACAGACCGATTTTCCACTCAACACGTTGCCAACTCAGGAACCTAGGCCACTGAGGATAATCCTCGATGAGCTCAGGACTGTCCTGGACCACCATGAACAAAATATGGACATTTCTATCCAGGATTGCAAAATAGTCCTGGATCGTCCCGGATGACAATATAGTGAATCTGATTTACCTGACTTTCTTGGTGGCCAGGACATTGCTAGACAATCGCGGATCATCACGGAACATTATGAACCCATCATGGAGCTAGTTCATGCTCCGAACGTGGGATAATACCCACGTTCGGAGCATGAACTATCATGGAGCCAACACAGATTTGATTCAAAGTCGGGAAAGTACCAGTCCAGGATGGCCTGATTCATCAATGATATGTGGAAGAGTCATAATTTTTCCGAGTTCACTCGGAGGCTGTCATTACCATACCGATATAATATGCCCACAAATAATAACTTAATCAGTTGTAATGGCACAAATTCATAATATCCACTTACGTTATAAGAAAAAGAAATTGCGACAAAAGTCACAAATGTTTTAATAGAGATGTGAATGAAGTGTAAAAATAGCATTTAGATATCATACTGGTTCCTTATAATTGTCATCAATTGCGTATTATGGCCTTGTATATGTACTTGGGGATTGGGGGGGTCACACTTTTATTTTTGATCTTGGTGGGGGGGTCATACATTGTTTTTCAATATCGGTGGGGGGGTCAAACTTTGACAACTCATTTCTCGAAAAATCCATCCAACCCCCCCACCCGATAAATAATGACCGGCCCCTTACCTCTGGAAGTTGCTAAACAGACAAAAACCAAGATTTCGCTATAAAAAAATATCAACAATTGTCTTACCTCTGGAAGTTGCTAAACAGACAAAAACCATGAAACTCTGCCCAACTTCCAGAAGATTCCTTATTTAAATGTTGGCACGTTTGCGTTTTAAGACCCATTGGCATAGTTGTCCGTCCTCAATCCCTGGGACCTTTGGCACGGATATTTGTGGAATATCGGGGTTGGTGAAGCTGTGGCTGAGTGATTGAGAGAACACGTGGGTATTGGGAACGAGGGTGTTGAGGGTAGATCAGATGAGATGGTGAGCGGTCAGAATAAATGTATATAACCAATCAGACAGTTGCTGGTCAACAGCCACACAGCAAAGGAGAGGGGAACGAGGGAATCATTTACATATAATTCAGCAAGGACCTGGATTCAATAGCAGATATACCACAGGCCACAGATAGTTAGGATACATTTGTTTCTCTCGTGAGTAATGTACACTGTACCTTGTGCTAGCCACTCAGGGATACATCTTGAAATTTCAATCATATTTCATCGCGAAACGTTTCATTCACAACTGCAAGACTTGGAATAATTGTGAAGCACACCGCACTGGTAATTATTATTATTATCATAATTAATCTTTGTGTTCCCCAAGGAAGCACTGGCTTTTATTATATCAATACTTGGTAGACTTGGTGGTAGACTTGATAGAGAATCACACATGTACGTATTTTCGCCTGATGTGTGCCACGGAATATGCGTACAGGTGTACCACCAGCCCACTACAGCTCACACGTGCGTCTCTATAGTAGTCTGCTCATGTTGCAGGAGTTTTGTCCATTTTGCTGGGAATGATGTCTTGCCAATATAAACGGAACTTTGCCAAGTCGGGCTTTTCCTTTTTGACTTGAAGGTGGTCCTCAGAATATGTGTTCTCTCAAATACACTATTGATTAGTGAAAACAAATTATCATTTGATTCGATATATTTATATTATCAAACACGTATGAATACATGAAGTTAGAGTTCCAGATACCCAAAATTAATCTTCGTCTTACACGAACTCGCGGCTTGTGCATTTTATTAACCAGACAGCACAGTGCACAATACAAGCAAAACCTCTCTGCCAAGTCGTTTTCGCATTTCTATGCCATGCTCACCTAAAATAAACTAATGTTTAGCGGTACTCATTTATCCATACGGTTCTGTCGGTTCATTTATATATCAAATGCATATAACCGTTGAACCATAGTATGGAAAAGATTTATATATCAAATGCATATAACCGTTGAACCATAGTATGGAAAAGATTTATATATCAAATGCATATAACCGTTGAACCATAGTATGGAAAAGATTTATATATCAAATGCATATAACCGTTGAACCATAAGTATGGAAAAGATTTATATATCAAATGCATATAACCATTGAATCATAGTATGGAAAAGATATATATATCGAATGCATATAACCGTTGAACCATAGTATGGAAAAGATTTATATATCAAATGCATATAACCGTTGAACCATAGTATGGAAAAGATTTATATATCAAATGCATATAACCGTTGAACCATAGTATGGAAAAGATTTATATATCAAATGCATATAACCATTGAACCATAGTATGGAAAAGATATATATATATATCGAATGCATATAACCGTTGAACCATAGTATGGAAAAGATTTATATATCAAATGCATATAACCGTTGAACCATAGTATGGAAAAGATTTATATATCAAATGCATATAACCGTTGAACCATAGTATGGAACAGATTTATATATCAAATGCATATAACCGTTGAACCATAGTATTGAAAAGATTTATATATCAAATGCATATAACCGTTGAACCATAGTATGGAAAAGATTTATATATCAAATGCATATAACCGTTGAACCATAGTATGGAAAAGATTTATATATCAAATGCATATAACCGTTGAACCATAGTATGGAAAAGATTTATATATCAAATACATATAACCGTTGAACCATAGTATGGAAAAGATTTATATATCAAATGCATATAACCGTTGAACCATAGTATGGAAAAGATTTATATATCAAATGCATATAACCATTGAACAATAGTATGGGAAAGATTCATATATCAAATGCATACAGCCGTTGAACCATAGTATGGAAAAGATTCATATATCAAATGCATACAGCCGTTGAACCATAGTATGGAAAAGATTCATATATCAAATGCATATAACAGTTGAACCATAGTATGGAAAAGATTTATATTTCAAATGCATATAACCATTGAACAATAGTATGGAAAAGAAAAGAATGCTGATGGTAAAAATCCAGAGAAACCAAATTAATTCTCGTCTTGCCTCAACTCTTGGTTTGTTTATTTAATTAGCCAGACAACACAATGCATAATCATAGTGTTTATCTAATTGACGGCAAGATGAAGGGAATTCGGAGAATCAGACTCATCGTACAATACTGTGTAAAGCTTTGTAAGGAAATAACCTGATTTCGCATGAACTCAGCGTATATCGAGATATGTTTTGTGAGGTTGGGTCTTTTGGAAGGAGCTTTCGGAGTGGAACTCATCTCCATCTCCAGTCCATTTATCCAATCGCGGGTTTTACATTTGTGATTTTTTATGTGAGATATATATATTAAGAGATATATTATACATATGGAATATATATCTTCATGTTCTTCATATTCTCAGATTAAATACCTGTCATAATCGTTTTTTTAGTATGGAAAACTTATTGTCGCCAATAATCAACTAATATGATGAAGATGATAAATAAAAGGTAATATCCCCACACTCACACACAGCATCGAGCATCTGTTTCCATGTCAGACGAATGTGTCAGACGATTGTGTCAGATGAATTTTTTGTTGGTAGAATGAAGCTTCGTTGTACTTGATAGATCAGTTTTCATAAAGGGAATTTATATAGGCATAGTTAACTATATCTACAACTAAATCCGTGTATGTACACATATTTCAATCACAAAATATTTGATGTGCCTGTTCTCTTCAAATGATTACATGAATATAATCAATTCCCAGGCTAGCCAAGCTCTACAGACTCTCATCATTTGCTATCTCAGATCGATAATAACTTGAGGGAAATTGGTAATATTCAAGTGATCTTTGCAGATTACAAGTATATCAAATATTTTTTTGATATGTGATGCAGCTCCTATGATTGGAACTAATGGTCGTCATGAAGATTGCTACAGAAGTCATTTTGAGTTTAGGATCGATGTGCAGCAGAGCAGAGTGGGATCTCAAGTGGTATGGAGCTGAGGAATTATTTCCGACATTTGTATCGATGTATAATGGAGTACAATGCTTAAATCTACGTTGATCATCTAAACCTAACAGTATCCATCTTTCATCTGACGCACAAGAACACAAAGGAGAATTTTCATTTAAATGTGTACTTGGACACATGAAACATGTATGCTGCGTCCATTCACTTTTCCCATGATACCAGTTGCAGTAACTGCACCATCCTAAATCAATAATGTCTGAAATGGATACAATACTCAGAACTTTCGGTATTGTTTCGAATGAACAACTGTATTCCGAAGTATATATGACCCTGTTTCTGAACATTGAAGTTGGCTGAGAACGTTCCAAGCACCTGTGTTCATAATTCTCTATTGTGGGCAGAAGTGTATTTCATCCATCGACGGGAAGAAAAACTGCATCTTGAGAGGAATTTACACTGACTTATCGTGTGTCATGGTCTGAATGATAGATTGAATCCAAATGTCATTGCAGAGCGAAGTTCAGGTGGCACCCAAGAAGGCAAGGTTTCAATATCAACAAATATCAACGAATGCATTACCTCCAAACGAATGAATCGTGCGCAACTTTTTCGTCAAATAAAAATGACCATAAATCCTCCGCCCCATTCCAAGAAGAAAAACTTGTTGAACTGTTTTGCCATTGGATATTAGACCCTGTAGCAAAGTTGGCCGATCTCTGACGAGTTGGGACCCGGGAAGAATGGGCGGAGCAGTGGAGAACGAAGATTCCTCCCTTCCGTTCACTGTTCTCAATCCCTGGGACCTTTGGCGCCATTGTTTGTGGAATCTCGGGGGTGGGCAGGCTGTGGCTGAGTGAGTGAGAGAACACGTGGGTATTGGGAGGGTGAGGTGGTGCTAAATCGGTGGAGATGATGAATACTCCGTAGAGAGCGGTCAGGTTGTATATAACCCATTAGACAGTTGCTGTCCGACACTCAGACAGCAAGGTAAAGGGGAGTGATGGCATTATCCTGTACATAGAATTGAGGCCACGGATAGAAAAGGATATATTTCTTTCTCTCCTGACTAACGTGAATGGTACATTGTACTACCCACTCAGGGAATACATTTTGAAGTTCCATTTGTCTTCTATAACAAAATGCTTATCCACAACTGAAAGACTTGGATTTTGTGTAACACATTTCACTGGTAAGTGACACAACATTTACTTGGGTCAAATCTTGGCATAAAATAAATTAAAATTAATAATTCACATGTAATACAGCATATGCATTAGAAATATTACTGTTATTACTCATCTGTGTGATGGAGTTGTTAATACTACTACTACTATTATTATTAATACTATGTATGGACCACCTAGGAAGAAATATTATTTCATTTACTCACTTTCTGTTGGTATTGTTACTACTATTATTAATGTTACTAATATATATGGACCACCAAGGAACAAGCACTGGTTTATGGTATATCAATACATGGTAGAATGTATAGAGCATCACACCAGTGTCCTTCGCCTGATGTGTGCCAGCTCACTGCTAATCACACGTGCGTCTCCATAGTTGCCAGCTCATGTTGCAGTTGTATTGTGTTCATTTTGTTGGGAGTGGTGTCTTGCCAATATAACCGAAACCTTTGACAAATCGGGTTTTATTTTTGACCTGAGCATTCATCAGGTACAATGTTCTCTCAAACACACTCTATTGTTTAGCGGTACAAAATTATCATTTGATGTTATATACTTAGGAAAAAATGTCGGACAGATCTAAAGGCAGAGAAAGATGATTCAGAGAACCAGACTCATCGTACAGTACTGTGTAAAGTTACGTCAGGAAATTTTAACCCACATGTAAATTCGCATGAATACAGCATAACGAGATGATACAAGTTGCATTGATACAAGTTGCAACAACTGCCCAATACAATGTCATATTGACTATTTCCAGAATCCATATTAATATAAATACATGAATTAGCATAATCCTGAGATGAACTTTTGCTATTGTTTTCGACTTGAACTAACGCATTCGATCCACCTGTTTATGCCTCTGTTTTCGTACATATACGTTTACTAACAATAAATTTTTGAATTTATAAAATTCATTATATCCCGATAATTTGTATGAACGAGAAAAGCAATTAAGTAATTTGAACTGTGTTTCATCATTCTCTGTTGTGGGCATCACTGAATATTCCGTAATGGTCGTCTCAAATGTAGCACGACATATAGTTTATTCATATTTGGCTGACACATATTGGATCATATATCTTTATACCTGTCATTCAACCTTCAACTAACGTGATTCGATGGTCATTCCGATTACCTGTTGCTGACTAAACAGGCATCACATTTAAACAGAGATAAAACCCAAATTTTACAACTCCGAGATGGGTTGCATCTGTTCTTCCGTAGCTCAATACATCACCTGACCTGAACATTCCTTCAAAGGCACGAGAGCAACCAAACCATTTTTTGTAGGATAGTTTAACGATGTTGTTCATACTTGTAGTCTTGTATTTCCTGAAGAATCAGCAGTGTTTTTTTTTTCATTCCAGTAGATTTTTCTTCATTCCAGTCAATTTTTTACATGACGAAAAACAGAAATGATTTTCACACTGGAAGCAGGCAATTGGAAAGGAACGAGATACGGAACGTTTACTATACAATGAATGTCACTGTTGATGATAGCAGATATATTGCCCACTTATTGCTCAAAAGGACAAATATTTGCCACACACTAAAAGGAAGAACAAACTTCACCAAACTAATTGCGTCCTCACTGAATGTAACCAGCTGATCTGGATGGAGATTTGTCTGACACCGGAGCAGTGAAGACAACCTCTCGGCAGATTCAATCATCAGTCTGTGAGTGAATGAGCTGAGTAATACAAATCATTTCTGTGACTTACATCATCATAACACACGATTACATATATCCATTAAGTTCTTGCTCCAGAAAAAGTGGTATATGTTTTTAATATCAAATATACCGTAATTGTCAGGGATATCAGATTTTACAGGCAGGACTGTTGACGCATGTTGGCGCATACCATCAACTCAGTAGCCTTTGGCTTGTGATTAGGTAATTATGTACTTGTCATAAGTCTATTCCACTGGGTTTGTTTCAGATTTCTAAATTATTTTCATAGGTTGTTGGGCAGTTGTATACTAATTTCACCAGGTGTGCAGTAGAAGCAACTACATTTACCACACTGTCTGCCCCTGATGAGGCCAGTGTGTCTTTTGATAAAGTAGTTGGTCGGGCTTTCTATTGCAAAATGTTGTATTTTATGTTTGTTATTGGAATCATCAAAACTTGGCCGATTGGTGGTAATAGATTGATACTTACATTCTAACATATTGGATATGCATAAGGCGACCAAATATAATATCTGGTCATGGAAAAAGGCAAAGTAGAAAGAAAACGTAGTGAAAAATAGAGAATTCGTTCAGTCGTATTCAACTTTTCTCAGCAACAATATCAGATAATTTTTTTATTAACACCGACAGAGACATACTTGGTTCAGACTATTTTTGGACCCAAATCAGACGAGGTGTCAATGAGAGACACACCATGATCACACACCTGTCATGGCCATCTGACGAATACTAGTGAATATGACAATATGTCAGTACTACGAATTATGATACTTAGTATTTCAAATTGCTGGAGGATGTCATATACTCAGACACACATACTCATCGAATATAAGAATAGAACAAATCATTTAAGTAGACAGAACATGAATCAGAGGTGTCAGTAAAGGCAAGCCCATTAGTAAATTGATTTTGCACATTGTTACAAGTAGCGTTCTCGTGAGATGTAAGAAGTAATGTTCTGTATGTATGGTATTATCTTAGCGAACATAAAACAGAAGATTTGATCCATCAGAGGCAGCAAAAACTGTCACATCAGAGGTATTCACACTGACTGTATTTTGTGTCTTGGCCTGAGTGACAGATTGAATCCAAATGTCAATGCAGAGCGAAATTTAAGTTGCACCCAGATCTGAAGGAGGCAAGGTTTTGATATCAGCAATTATGCCTTACCTCCGAAACTACAAACCTTGCACAACTTTTTCGCCCAACACACAAAAACCCATGAGGATTCCTTTTTGAATTGTTCGTGCCGTTGGAATTTAAGACCCATTGGCAGAGTTGTCCGTTCTGAATCCCTGGGACCTTTGGCACGGATATTTGTGGAATATCGGGGTTGGTGAAGCTGTGGCTGAGTGATTGAGAGATTGCGTGGGGCGGAGATGGTGAGCGGTCAGGATAAATGTATATAACCGAGCAGACATTTGCTGGCCAACAATCAGACAGCAGAGGAGAGGGGAACGAGGGCATGATCATGTACATAGAATTCAGCAAGGACCTGGATTCAATAGCAGATATACCACAGGCCACAGATAGTTAGGATACATTTGTTTCTCTCGTGAGTAACGTACATTGTACCTTGTGCTACCCACTCAGGGATACATCTTGAAATTTCAATCAACTTTCATCGCACAACGTTTCATTCACAATTGCAAGACTTGAAATATATTTGTGAAGCACACCGCACGGGTAAGTGATACAACATTAAGTAGTATCAACGTGGTAGACTTTGCTAGAGTTGATGGAGAATCACACATGTACGTGTCCTTCGCCTGATGTGTGCCATGGAATATGGGTACAGGTGTACCACCAGCCCACTACAGCTCACACGTGCGTCGCTACAGTTGTCTGCTCATGTTGCAGGAGTTGTTGTGTCCATTCTACATGTTCTAGTGGGAATGAATGATGTGTTGCCAGTATAAGCGAAACCTTTGCTTTTCCGTTTTGACTTGAAGGTCTGCATCAGGAAATGTGTTCTCCCTAAGACACTATTGATTAGTGATAAAAACCTATCATTTGATTTTTTATCATTTTTATTTTTTTCATCAAACACGTGTATGAATTCTTGTAGTTAGATTTCCAGGAACCCACAATTAATCTTCCTCTTACCTGAGCGGCTTCTTTTTTTAATTAGCCAAACAACACTGCACAGAATACAAGCCAAACATCTGCCAGGTCGTGCGTTTTGGCATTTCTATTCCATGCTGACCTGAAATAAACGAATGTATATGTTACTCATCATCAATTTGATTAATATATAATTAAATGCGTATAAACGTTCAACAATAATAGGTAAAGATGAGCAGGATACTGTTGGTAAAAGTCGAAGTACCTAAAACTATTCTCGTCTTACCTCGACTCTCGGCCTGTTTATTTATTTAGCCAGAAAACACTGCGTACAATTATAGCAATCATCTAATTGTCGGAAAGATCTATTGGCAGAGAAGGAAGAGAATGCAGAAAATCAGACTCATCGTACAATCGGTGTAACGTTTTGTCAGGAAATATATAACATGCGATAATTGAAAAAAGGTGACCTTTACAGAATACAAGCATATCAAATATTTTGTGATATGTGATGTGGCTTCTATGATTGGAACTAATGGTCATCATAAAGATTGCTATAGAAGTCATTTTTAGTCAAAAATTGTGCAGCAGACCAGAGTGGAATCTTGGGGGAGTGATGTGCTGAGGAATTATTTCCGACAGTTGTATCGATAAAGGAGCACAAAGCACGAAACTAACACCACTGGTATTACTGTATAACGAACAATTACCTAAAGAACTCGTTCTGCAGAGCTGAATTATTTCGTATTCTCTGAGAACTCTAGATAAACCCTGTTAAAACCTCATTGTTTTTCCCAATTTGTCACTAGAATCGTTGCAGCAGTTCCTGCTTAATTGACATGTTGCTCTGATGCCGATACCTGTACTAGCGCTACAGACCCTCTACACACAGGAATGTCTTTCCTTGCGCTTATCCCCCGCAATAATTCATCAGACTGGTCCACCCACGTGTACATGTACCATGCTGGCTTTTTGTAACATAACACCAGGCACACAGTGTTGAAACAGTAGTTTATGGCGTTCTAATTCAGGACATTACCAAGCCAGGGTGAGAATTATTCAACTGGGAATGATTGTGTGTCCATTTGTCATCTGATGCGCAAACAAACAAAACCAACAAAGGGGGAAAAAAACAACAACAAAACAACAAAGGGAAATTTTGATTTACTTGGACACATAATATATCGTTTCCATTCAATTTTCCCATGATATCAGTTGCAGTAACTGCACCATCCTGGATCGATAACGTCTGGAATAAACATAATACTCAGATAAAATGTCGGTATTGTTTCAAAATGAACGAATGTTTTCCGAGGTGTATGACACTGTTTCTGAACACTCAAGTTGGCTGTGAACGTTCCAAGTCAATAAATTATGGAAATTCACTATACCCCCAGAAATTTGTATTATTGAAAAAAAAAGCAATTTAGGTGTTTGGAGCATCAGTGGGCATAATAGTAGTCTCAAGTGGAGCACAACACACGTTTTTTCCATATTTGATTGACACTTTTGATGTATAGAAATATATAACTGACCTTCACTTGACATGAGGTTTTCAATCACCTATTCCTGAATATACGGACGTTAAACATATATATACCATGGTCAGTTCAACAACACCGCGATGGTTTGCTTCTGTTTTTTTCTGTAGCTCAACATAGCACACACCTGAAGTTATTTTTGTTGGATTGTTTAAACGATGTTTGTCTATACTTGTAGTTTCGTACTTCCTGAGGATTCAGCAGTGTTTACCCTTCACTCCAGTAGATATTTTACGGAAAGAAAATAATATATGATTTTCTCACTGGAAATAGCCGTTTGGATAGGAGCAATAGAAGGAAAGTTTATTATACGATTAATGACCTTATTTGTGATAGCAGATATATTGCCCACTTACTGCTCTAAATGACAGCATATTTATCATTGACTAAAACGATGAACATACTTCACCAAACTATTTGCTATAATGTTTGTGTTCGCCCTGAATACAATAGTGACATAGAATAAACTTTCTTTGCCAATGAAGTGGTGATTACAACCAACAGATATGAAAACCATGAGTTTAACAGTGAATAGAGCTTGATTAAAGTTTGATGACATTATTTGTCCTGATATTGATGCAGTGAAATTGCTAAATACCTATGTAATTATCAGATATACAGTATTATAACAGATACATTGATGTCTCGGTCTAAGGAGAAGTGAATATGAATATATGTGATATACGTCAATCTATACTGCCGGAATGATACACCTATATATATAAAACATTGATAAAAATGGAACAAACCATTACGTAGACAGAACATGAATCAGAGTTGGGAGTAAAGTTATTAGTCAATTGCTGTTGCATCATGTCCAAGAATCGATCCAGTAAGAAGAAAAGGCAATGTATGTAGGTTATACTCTCAGCAAACATGAAACAGAACGATTTATTCCATCAAAGGGAAGAAAACTATTCACACTGACTGTATCTTGTGTCATGGTCTGAGTGATAGATCGAATCCAAATGTCAATGCATATGGCAGTTCAGGTGGCTCCCAAGAATGCAAGATTTCACGGAGTATCATCAAAACAAGCCTAACCTGATACGCTACTTGTTCGTCAAGCAGACAAAAACCATGAATCCCCTCTGCCCAAATTCCAGATGGTTCCTCGTTGAACTGTTTGTGCCGTTGGTGTTTTAGACCCTGTGGCATAGTTGTCTGATCACTGGCGAGTTGAGACCTGGGACTGAGAAAAATAACTCAGTGGAGAACGAAAATTCCTTCCGCTGTTCTCAATCCCTGGGACCTTTGGCTTGGATGTTTGTGGATGAGAGAACATTCGGTATTGGAGAGGGAGGGAGTAGAGGGGTGGAATGGCGGAGATGATTAATACTCGTGCGATCAGGATATTGGATAACTGTATATATAACCCATCAGACATTTGAGGCCCGACAATAGGACAGCAAAGGAGAGGGGAATCATGACATATCATGTACGTAGAATTGAGCAAAGAACTTGAGTCAAAGACACCACAAGCCACAGATAGTTAGGATATATTTGTCCCCTCTCCCAACTAAGGTGAATGATATGGTATACTATCCACTCAAAGAATACATTCTGATATTCCACTTATCTTTGATGACAAAATGCTTATTCACAACTGAAAGACTTGGAAATTGTGTAACACATCTCACTGGTAAGTGATGCAACATTAACTTGGATCAATTATTAGCAGAAAATAAATTCAAATCGGTAATTCCTATATTTACTAATACAGTTTCTACATTAGAAATATTATTTTATTTACTCACTTTCTGTTGGTATTGTTACTACTATTATTAATGTTATATATGGACCATCTAGGAAGAAGCACTGGTTTATGGTATATCAATACATGGTAGAGTTTATAGAACATCACACCTGTGCCCTTCGCCTGACGTGTGCCAGCTCACTGCTAATCACACGTGCGTCTCCATAGTTGCCAGCTCATGTTGCAGTTGTATTGTGTCCATTTTGTTGGGAATGATATCTTGCCAATACAAGCGAAACCTTTGCCAAGTCAGGCTTTTATTTTTTTACCTGAGCATTCTTCGTCAGTGTTCTATTGTTTAGGGATAAAAAAAACCTATCATTTGATATGATATATATTTATATCATCAAACACGTATGAATACTGGTAGTTCCAGGTACCCAAAATTAATCCTCATCTTGCACCAACTCTCGGGTTTTTCGGGCTGACCTTCACTTGACATGAGCTTTTCAATCAGCTATTCCTGAATATACGGACGTTAAATATATATATACCATGGTCAGTTCAACAACACCGCGATGGTTTGCTTCTGTTTTTTTTCCTGTAGCTCAACATAGCACACACCTGAAGTTATTTTTGTTGGATTGTTTAAACGATGTTTGTCTATACTTGTAGTTTCGTACTTCCTGAGGATTCAGCAGTGTTTACCTTTCACTCCAGTAGATATTTTACGGAAAGAAAATAATATATGATTTTCTCACTGGAAATAGCCGTTTGGAAAGGAGCAATAGAAGAAAAGTTTATTATACGATTAATGACCTTATTTGTGATAGCAGATATATTGCCCACTTACTGCTCTAAATGACAGCATATTTATCATTGACTAAAACGATGAACATACTTCACCAAACTATTTGCTATAATGTTTGTGTTCGCCCTGAATACAATAGTGACATAGAATAAACTTTCTTTGCCAATGAAGTGGTGATTACAAACAACAGATATGAAAACCATGAGTTTAACAGTGAATAGAGCTTGATTAAAGTTTGATGAAATTATTTGTCCTGATATTGATGCAGTGAAATTGCTAAATACCTATGTAATTATCAGATATACAGTATTATAACAGATACATTGATGTCTCGGTCTAAGGAGAAGTGAATATGAATATATGTGATATACGTCAATCTATACTGCTGGAATGATACACCTATATATATAAAACATTGATAAAAATGGAACAAATGATTACGTAGACAGAACATGAATCAGAGTTGGGAGTAAAGTTATTAGTCAATTGCTGTTGCATGATGTCCAAGAATCGATCCAGTAAGAAGAAAAGGCAATGTATGCAAGTTATACTACCAGCAAACATCAAACAGAACGATTTTTTCCATCAAAGGGAAGAAAACTATTCACACTGACTGTATCTTGTGTCATGGTCTGAGTGATAGATCGAATCCAAATGTCAATGCATATGGCAGTTCAGGTGGCTCCCAAGAATGCAAGATTTCACGGAGTATCATCAAAACATGCCCAACCTGATACGCTACTTGTTCGTCAAGCAGACAAAAACCA
This sequence comes from Terebella lapidaria, assembly GCA_949152475.1. Classification (NCBI taxonomy): domain Eukaryota; kingdom Metazoa; phylum Annelida; class Polychaeta; order Terebellida; family Terebellidae; genus Terebella; species Terebella lapidaria. The sequence continues at coordinate 50,394,544 of OX424557.1, read as the reverse complement.
TGAATCCCCCCTGCCCAAATTCCAGATGGTTCCTCGTTGAACTGTTTGTGCCGTTGGTGTTTTAGACCCTGTGACATAGTTGTCTGATCACTGGCGAGATGAGACCTGGGACTGAGAGAAATGACTCAGTGGAGAACGAAAATTCCTTCCGCTGTTCTCAATCCCTGGGACCTTTGGTTTGGATGTTTGTGGATGAGAGAACATTCGGTATTGGAGAGGGAGGGAGTAGAGGGGTGGAATGGCGGAGATGATTAATACTCGTGCGATCAGGATATTGGATAACTGTATATATAACCCATCAGACATTTGAGGCCCGACAATAGGACAGCAAAGGAGAGGGGAATCATGACATTATCATGTACGTAGAATTGAGCAAAGAGCTTGATTCAATAACAAAGACACCACAAGCCACGGATAGTTAGGATATATTTGTCCCCTCTCCCAACTAAGGTGAATGATATGGTATACTATCCACTCAAGGAATAATTCTGATATTCCACTTATCTTTGATGACAAAATGCTTATTCACAACTGAAAGACTTGGAAATTGTGTAACACATCTCACTGGTAAGTGATACAACATTAATTTGGATCAATTGTTAGCAGAGAATAAATTCAAATCAATAATTCTTACATTTACTGTAGTAGTTTCTACATTAGAAATATTATTTTAATTACTCACTTTGCGTTGGTATTGTTACTACTATTATCAATGTTACTAATATATATGGACCATCTAGGAAGAAGCACTGGGTCATGGTATATCAATACATGGTAGAATTTATAGAGCACCACACCTGTGTCCTTCACCCGTTGTGTGCCAGCCCATAGCTGCTCACGCGTGCGTCTCCATAGTTGCCAGCTCATGTTGCAGTTGTATTGTGTTCATTTTGTTGGGAGTGGTGTCTTGCCAATATAACCGAAACCTTTGACAAACAATGTTCTTTCAAACACTCTATTGTTTAGCGGTACAAAATTATCATTTGATGTTATATACTTAGGAAAAAATGTCGGACAGATCTAAAGGCAGAGAAAGATGATTCAAAGAGCCAGACTCATCGTACAATACTGTGTTAAGTTTTGTCAGGAAATATCTATCTCACATGTAAATTCCCATGAACGCAGCATAACGAGATATGTTTGCACATAATGAAGCAATGAAATACATGCAATACTCCTGGAATTCTCTTGTTCTTGCAAGAATATGTTTTGTGAGGTGGAGTGGGGCTAGAAGAGTTGGGTTTTTGGAATATGGTAACTCTGTTGTCTCCAAGCCTTGTATCTAATCATGAGATTTGTCTTTATGTTGTTACATGACAATTATGCAGCATGGAATACTATATGAAGAATATCATGTTTTTATAGAAATTAACTGTTATACACGCTAATTTACCATGGTACGATATGCTAGAGGTGCTACAAACCTCGCTGCGTTCATAATATCACAGATAACAGCGTATGTTTTCTTTTTCAAAGCAGACGAATGTTTCAGATGAATTTTATCAATTGGACTATTGTCATTTTTCCTACTTGTCAGAAGAGAATCAGTCCCTATTTACGTCAGTGTATGGGGCTAGGTATATACATCGACGGATCAGTGTATGTTCCAAGTATTCCGATCACGAAATATTTGATATGCTTGTTATCTGCATTTATGTATTCATCTAACATTTACGGAAAAACATGGAGAGATCACGCCACTAGGCATATTTTATTCAAGTTTCATGCTCGAAAATGGTTTATGGTTCCCATAAATATTTCAGCAGAACTCATTTGGAGGATGTCGAAATTGTGCAACAGACCAGACGACGATTGTACAGAAAGCCATGAAATTACTTCCGACATTTAATCTTGATGTATAATTACAGTATATATCTTACCATAGTCATGTAATATTAGCAAACCATTCCCAACTCGTACTGCACCACTTGATAATTTGGACCACGATGCCAATGGCCATGTGAAATGCGATCATCTTGCCATTCACACCAAACTGAACCTCTCCAAACCACGACGAATCCGTCATGAAATCAGCTACAGAAAATACAGTGCCATTTGCGTGCCAGATTTTACCAATGAAATCCGAGCAAACCCCATGCTCCAGATGACCGAAGGTAAACTGGAAGATTTGCTCGAAGCCTACAACATAGGCATCCAAGCTTTGATCAACAAACACGCACCCCTTGTCACTAAGTCTGTCACTCTCAGACCGCACGCTCGGTGGTACAACGACGAACTTCGGGACGAGAAGCACAAACGTAGAAAGGCTGAGAGGCTGTGGCGTAGGTCTGGACTTGTTATTCACAAGCAGCTCTATAAACAGCAGTGCCAGGTGGTGACTAAACTTCTCTACAAGACCAGAAAGGACTATTACTCCAGAAAGATTTCAGAGTGTAGCACTGGCCACAAACAGCTCTTCAAAGTCGCTAAGCATCTATTGGGTGCGAAGCAAGAGCCAAGCTTTCCCAGCAGTCTCTCACACCGGGACTTGGCTCAGAACTTTAATGAGTTCTTCTTGAACGAAACTGCTACAATTCGACAAAAGATAGCAGCACAGGGTTCTCACGTTGATTTCACCACATCAATGGACGTGAAGTTCGATGGTGAACCACTGACAGAACTTACCCCTGTGACTCAGGAGGAAATGAGTAACATTCCGAAAAGCACCATCAAAATCGTGTGAGCTTGACCCGTTACCCTCCGACCTTCTGAAACAATGTTCAAGCGAGCTCCTACCCCTGATAACAGCGATTATCAACAAGTCGCTAATTAATTCTGATGTACCACCAATATTCAAAGTTGCCAACGTCAAACCGCTCCTGAAGAAACCCAGTATGGACAAGGAAATAATGAAAAGCTACAGGCCAGTATCAAACTTGCCATTCCTATCAAAGATCTTGGAGAAGGTAGTTTCCAAGCGCCTGGAAGATCACTTTCGCAGACATGCTCTGCTAGACGACTTTCAATCAGCTTATCGCGCAGGGCACTCCACTGAAACAGCTATCCTTAGGGTACATCATGACATCACCCAAGCCCTGGATAGCAAACAGATGATGGTTCTAATACTTCTGGACCTTTCTTCAGCTTTTGATGTCATTGATCATGAAATCCTCTATAACCGACTCGAATATGCTTTCGGAGTTTCTGGTGACGCCTTAACATGGGTGAGATCTTATTTGACCCAACTCATGCAGCGTGTTGCTATTGAGAAGGAAACTTCATCTGCAAAACACCAGGCACATGGCGTACCACAAGGTTCGGTCTTGGGGCCGTGCTTCTACAGTCTGTACTCCAAGCCTATCGGCGAAATATGTCGTCGACATGAACTCCAGTACCACTGCTATGCTGACGACACCCAGGTATATATGGTCGTCAAACCATCTGATACCTGGGAAACATTGGTAGGATCAGACAATACCTGACTAAAGATGCCTGCCGAACACTTGTTCATTCTTTAGTCACTTCTCGTTTGGATTATGGCAATGCCGTTTTGCATAGTCTGCCACAGACCTTGCTGAGTCGCCTTCAGCGTGTCCAGAACACCGCAGCACGCTTAGTGACAAGGTCTCGCAAGCACGACAGAATCACTCCCATTCTCAAGGAGTTGCACTGGTTGCCCGTGGAATACCGTTGCCAATATAAGCTGCTGACCTACGTGTTCAAGGCGATACAAGGGATGGCACCCGGGTATCTGAGTCAGCTCATCACACTGTATGAACCAAGCAGGTCGCTTCGCTCTCAGACGGCGACTTTGCTTCAGGTACCCAGGATACGGACGGAGACATACGGCAACAGGCGCTTTGACAAAGCATCCGCTGACCTCTGGAATTCTCTGCCACTGACTGTCAAACATTGTACTAGTCTACCTGCTTCTAAGAAAGCACTCAAATCTCATCGTTTTAATCTCGCGTATGGTTCTTAATGTACACATTTACATCTATTAATTTTATGATTCACGTATCGTTCTCAATGTACAAGTTTACATCCAATTGTTTTATGTGTCAACCTAGTTATTTTCATCATGTACTAACTCTTGAAACATCAGTGTTTCACTGTAAAGCGCCTTAGAGTAACACCTTTAGGGTATTAGATTGGGCGCTCTATAAATTTTGTATATGTATGTATGTATGTATGTAATTTCTTTTCTGAAAACTCTGGAGATACACTGTTAATACCTCAATATTTTCCCTCAATATGTCAATAAAATCGTTCCAGGAGTATCTTGCTTAATTGACACGTTGGCAGCAGTTCTTGAGGTTATACCTGTATTAATGCTTATATCCTGTGATAATTAATCAGACTTATCCACCCATGTGCATGCTGGCTTTGTTTAGACTAACATGTCAAGTGCACATTATTGATGCCGTAGATTATGGAGTTCTAATGCTTTCAATCAATTGCTCGTAGGTTCAATGTTCAGTACATCGCCGAGACAGAGGAACAGTTATTCATCTGGGATAATATACCCATATTTACTCTGGTGAGCTATAAGAAAAGTGGAGTTTTAGACCCACATGGAACCAACCTTTGTTGATAATGCTTCCGATCGCTTTGCCTATGATACAAGTTGCAACAACTGCCCAATACAATGTCATATTGACTATTTCCAGAATTCATATTAATATAAATACAGGAATAAGCATAATCCTGAGATGGACTTTTGCTATTGTTTTCGACTTGAACTAACGCATTCGATCCACCTGTTTATGCCTCTGTTTTCGTACATATACGTTTACTAACGATAAGATTTTGAATTTATAAAATTCATTATATCCCGATAATTTGTATGACCGAGAAAAGCAATTTAGTAATTTGAACTGTGTTTCATCATTCTCTGTTGTGGGCGTCACTGAATATTCCGTAATGGTCGTCTCAAATGCAGCACGGCATATAGTTTATTCATATTTGGCTGACACATATTGGATCATATACCTTTATACCTGTCATTCAACCTTCAACTAACGTGATTCGATGGTCATTCCGATTACGTATTGCTGACTAAACAGGCACTCATCACAGTTAAACAGAGATAAAACCCAAATTTTACAACTCCGAGATGGGTTGCATCTGTTCATCCGTAGCTCAATACATCACCTGACCTGAACATTCCTTCAAAAGCACGAGAGCAACCAAACCATTTTTTGTAGGATAGTTTAACGATGTTGTTCATACTTGTAGTCTTGTATTTCCTGAAGAATCAGCAGTGTTTTTTTTTCATTCCAGTAGATTTTTCTTCATTCCAGTCAATTTTTTACATGAGGAAAAACAGAAATGATTTTCACACTGGAAGCAGGCAATGCGAAAGGAACGAGAGACGGAACGTTTACTATACAATGAATGTCACTGTTGATGATAGCAGATATATTGCCCACTTATTGCTCAAAAGGACACATATTTGCCACACACTAGAAGGAAGAACAAACTTCACCAAACTAATTGCGTCCTCACTGAATGTAACCAGCTGATCTGGATGGAGATTTGTCTGACACCGGAGCAGTGATGACAACCACCTCTCGGCAGATTCAATCATCAGTCTGTGAGTGAATGAGCTGAGTAATACAAATCATTTCTGTGACCTACATCATCATGACACACTATTATATATCCATTGAGTTCTTGCTCCAGAAAAAGTGGTATACGTTTAAATATTAAATAAACCGTAAATATGTCAGGGATATCAGATTTTACAGGAAAGAATATCTTGGGGCAGGTCCTATGCATATATTGGATATGCATAAGGCGACCAAGTATAAAAAACTGGTCATAAAAATGGTAAAGTAGAAAGAAAACATATAGTGACAAATAAAGAATTCGTTCAATCGTATTCAATTTTTCTCAGCAACAATATCAGATATTGTTTCACTAACACTGACAGAGACATACTTGGTTCAGACTATTTTTGGACCCAAATCAGACGAGTTGTCGATGAGATACACACCTTGATCACATACCTGTCACCAGAAACCCGATAGAGAGTCTCTCTTATGGGTTTCTGCTGTCATGTGCATCCACCGAATACTAGTGGATATGAATATATGTCAAATAGAATTATGATATTTCAAATTGCTGGAGGATGTCATACACTCAGACACACATACTCATCGAATATAAAAATAGAACAACTCATTTAAGTAGACAGAACTTGAATCAGAGGTGTCAGTAAAGGCAAGCCCATTAGTAAATTGTTTTTGCACATTGTTGCAAGTAGCGTTCTCGTGAGAAGTAAGAAGTAATATACTATATGTATGGTCTGATCCAGCGAACATAAAACAAGATTTGATTCATCAGAGGCAGCAAAAACTGTCACATGAGAGGTATTCACACTGACTGTATTTTGTGCCATGGCCTGAGTGACAGATTGAATCCAAATGTCAATGCAGAGCGAAGTTTAGATTGCACCCAGGAACTGAAGGCAAGTTTTGATATCAGCAATTATGCATTACCTCCGAAACTACAAACCTTGCACAACTTTTTCGCCCAACACACAAAAACCCATGAGGATTCCTTTTTGAATTGTTCGTGCCGTTGGAATTTAAGACCCATTGGCAGAGTTGTCCGTTCTCAATCACTGGGACCTTTGGCACTGATATTTGTGGAATACCCAGGGTTGGTGAAGCTGTGGCTGAGTGATTGAAAGATTACGTGGGGCGGAGATGGTGAGCGGTCAGGATAAATGTATATAACCCAGCAGACATTTGCTGGCCAACAATCAGACAGCAAAGGAGAGGGGAACGAGGGCATGATCATGTACATAGAATTCAGCAAGGACCTGGATTCAATAGCAGATATACCACAGGCCACAGATAGTTAGGATACATTTGTTTCTCTCGTGAGTAACGTACATTGTACCTTGTGCTACCCACTCAGGGATACATCTTGAAATTTCAATCATATTTCATCGCAAAACGTTTAATTTACAACTGCAAGACTTGGAATATTTGTGAAGCACACCGCACGGGTAAGTGACACAACATTAAGTAGTATCAAAGTGGTAGACTTTGTTAGAGTTGATGGAGAATCACACATGTACGTGTCCTTCGCCTGATGTGTGCCACGGAATATGGGTACAGGTGTACCACCAGCCCACTACAGCTCACACGTGCGTCGCTACAGTTGTCTGCTCATGTTGCAGGAGTTGTTGTGTCCATTCTACATGTTCTAGTGGGAATGAATGATGTCTTGCCAGTATAAGCGAAACCTTTGCCAAGTCGGGCTTTTCCGTTTTGACTTGAAGGTCTGCATCAGGAAATGTGTTCTCCCTAAGACACTATTGATTAGTGATAAAAACCTATCGTTTGATTTTTTATCATTTTTATTTTTTTCATCAAACACGTGTATGAATACTTGTAGTTAGATTTCCAGGAACCCACAATTAATCTTCCTCTTACCTGAGCGGCTTCTTTTTTTAATTAGCCAAACAACACTGCACAGAATACAAGCCAAACCTCTGCCAGGTCGTGCGTTTTGGCATTTCTATTCCATGCTGACCTGAAATAAACGAATGTATATGTTACTCATCATCAATTTGGTTAATTAAATGCGTATCAACGTTGAACAATAATAGGTAAAGATGAGCAGAATACTAATGGTAAAAGTCGAAGTACCTAAAACTATTCTCGTCTCACCTCGACTCTCGGAATGTTTATTTATTTAGCCAGAAAACACTGCGTACAATTATAGCATTCATCTAATTGTGGGAAAGATCTATTGGCAAAGGAAGAGAATGCAGAAAATCAGACTCATCGTACAATCGGTGTAACGTTTTGTCAGGAAATATATAACATGCGATAATTGAAAAAAAAGCATGTGACTTTTACAGAATACAAGCATATCAAATATTTTGTGATATGTGATGTGGCTTCTATGATTGGAACTAATGGTCATCATAAAGATTGCTACAGAAGTCATTTTTAGTCAAAAATTGTGCAGCAGACCAGAGTGGAATCTTGGGGGAGTGATGTGCTGAGGAATTATTTCCGACAGTTGTATCGATAAAGGAGCACAAAGCACGAAACTAACACCACTGATATTACTGTATAACGAACAATAACCTAAAGAACTCGTTCTGCAGAGCTGAATTAATTCGTATTCTCTGAGAACTCTAGATAAACCCTGTTAAAACTTCATTGTTTTTCCCAATTTGTCACTAGAATCGTTGCAGGAGTTCCTGCTTAATTGACATGTTGCTCTGATGCCGATACCTGTACTAGCGCTACAGACCGTCTACACACTGCCGATACCTGTACTAGCGCTACAGACCCTCTACACACAGGAATGTCTTTCATCAGACTGGTCCACCCACGTGTACATGTACCATGCTGGCTTTTTGTAACATAACACCAGGCACATAGTGATGAAACAGTAGTTTATGGCGTTCTCATGCTTTCAATCGCTTGCTTGTTTCATTTTTTATTCAGGACATTACCAAGCCAGGGTGAGAATTATTCATCTGGGAATGATTGTGTGTCCATTTGTCATCTGATGCGCAAACAAACAAAACCAACAAAGGGGAAAAAAACAGCAAAAAAACAACAACAAAACAACATTTGATTTACTTGGACACATGATATATTGTTTCCATTCAATTTTCCCATGATATCAGTTGCAGTAACTACACCATCCTGGATCGATAACGCCTGGAATAAACATAATCCTCAGATAAAATGTCGGTATTGTTTCAAAATGAACGAATGTTTTCCGAGGTGTATGACACTGTTTCTGAACACTCAAGCTGGCTGTGAACGTTCCAAGTCAATAAATTATTGAAATTCACTATACCCCCAGAAATTTGTATTATTGAAAAAAAAAAGCAATTTAGGTGTTTGGAGCATCAGTGGGCATAATAGTAGTCTCAAGTGGAGCACAACACACGTTTTTTCCATATTTGATTGACACTTTTGATGTATAGAAATATATAACTGACCTTCACTTGACATGAGGTTTTCAATCACCTATTCCTGAATATACGGACGTTAAACAGATATACCACCGTCAGTTTAACAACACCCCCCGATGGTTTGCTTCTGTTCTTTTTCTGTAGCTCAACACAGCGCACACCTGAACACAGTTATTTTTGTTGGATTGTTTGAACGATGTTTGTCTATACTTGTAGTTTCGTACTTCCTGAGGATTCAGCAGTGTTTACCCTTCACTCCAGTAGATGTTTTACGGAAAGAAAATAATATATGATTTTCTCACTGAAAGAAGCCGTTTGGAGAGGAGCAATAGAATGAGAGTTTATTATACGATTAATGCCCTTATTTATGATAGCAGATATATTGCCAACTTATTGCTCTAAATGACAACATATTTGTCATTAACTAAAACGATGAACATACTTCACCAAACTAATTGCTATAATGTTTGTGCTCGCCCTGAATGTCCAATAGTGACATAGAAGAAACTTTCTTTGCAATGAAGTGGTGATTACAACCAACGGATACGAAAACCATGAATTTAACAGTGAATAGAGCTTGATGAAAGTTTGCTGACATTATTTGTCCTAATATTGATGCAGTGAAGTTTAAACTGCTAAATTACACCTTGTTTTTTTTATCTACGTAATTATCAAATATACAGTACTCTGACACATACATTGATGTCTGGGTCTAAGAAAAAAGTGAATATCAATATATGATATGTCAATATATATTGCTGGAATCATTCACCCATACATATAAAAATTTGATAAAAATGGAACAAACCATTACGTAGACAGAACATGAATCAGAGTTGGGAGTAAAGTTATTAGTCAATTGCTGTTGCATCATGTCCAAGAATCGATCCAGTAAGAAGAACAGGCAATGTATGTAGGTTATACTCTCAGCAAACATGAAAAAGAACGATTTATTCCATCAAAGGGAAGAAAACTATTCACACTGACTGTATCTTGTGTCATGGTCAGAGTGATAGATCGAATCCAAATGTCAATGCATATGGCAGTTCAGGTGGCTCCCAAGAATGCAAAGGTTTCACGGAGTATCTTCAACACATGCCCAACCTGATACGCTACTTGTTCGTCAAGCAGACAAAAACCAGGGATCCCCCCTGCCCAAATTCCAGATGGTTCCTCGTTGAACTGTTTGTGCCGTTGGTGTTTTAGACCCTGTGGCATAGTTGTCTGATCACTGGCGAGTTGAGACCTGGGACTGAGAAAAATAACTCAGTGGAGAACGAAAATTCCTTCCGCTGTTCTCAATCCCTGGGACCTTTGGCTTGGATGTTTGTGGATGAGAGAACATTCGGTATTGGAGAGGGAGGGAGTAGAGGGGTGGAATGGCGGAGATGATTAATACTCGTGCGGTCAGGATATTGGATAACTGTATATATAACCCATCAGACATTTGCTGCCCGACAATCAGACAGCAAAGGAGAGGGGAATCATGACATTATCCTGTATGTAGAATTGAGCAAAGAGCTTGAGTCAATAACAAAGACACCACAAGCCACGGATAGTTAGGATATATTTGTCCCCTCTCCCAACTAAGGTGAATGATATGGTATACTATCCACTCAGGGAATACATTCTGATATTCCATTCATCTTCTATGACAAAATGCTCATCTAAAACTGAAAGACTTGGAACTTGTGCATAACATCTTACTGGTAAGTGATACAACATTAACTTGGATCAATTATTAGCAGAAAATAAATTCAAATCGGTAATTCCTATATTTACTAATACAGTTTCTACATTAGAAATATTATTTTAATTACTCACTTTGTGTTGGTATTGTTACTACTATTATTAATGTTATATATGGACCATCTAGGAAGAAGCACTGGTTCATGGTATATCAATACATAGTAGAATTTATAGAGCATCACACCTGTGCCCTTCACCTGACGTGTGCCAGCTCACTGCTAATCACACGTGCGTCTCCATAGTTGCCAGCTCATGTTGCAGGAGTTGTGTCCATTTTGTTGGGAATGATATCTTGCCAATACAAGCGAAACCTTTGCCAAGTCAGGCTTTTATTTTTTTACCTGAGCATTCTTCGTCAGTGTTCTATTGTTTAGGGATAAAAAAAACCTATCATTTGATATGATATATATTTATATCATCAAACACGTATGAATACTGGTAGTTCCAGGTACCCAAAATTAATCCTCATCTTGCACCAACTCTCGGGGTTTTTCGGGCTGACCTTCACTTGACATGAGCTTTTCAATCAGCTATTCCTGAATATACGGACGTTAAATATATATATACCATGGTCAGTTCAACAACACCGCGATGGTTTGCTTCTGTTTTTTTTCCTGTAGCTCAACATAGCACACACCTGAAGTTATTTTTGTTGGATTGTTTAAACGATGTTTGTCTATACTTGTAGTTTCGTACTTCCTGAGGATTCAGCAGTGTTTACCTTTCACTCCAGTAGATATTTTACGGAAAGAAAATAATATATGATTTTCTCACTGGAAATAGCCGTTTGGAAAGGAGCAATAGAAGAAAAGTTTATTATACGATTAATGACCTTATTTGTGATAGCAGATATATTGCCCACTTACTGCTCTAAATGACAGCATATTTATCATTGACTAAAACGATGAACATACTTCACCAAACTATTTGCTATAATGTTTGTGTTCGCCCTGAATACAATAGTGACATAGAATAAACTTTCTTTGCCAATGAAGTGGTGATAACAACCCACAGATATGAAAACCATGAGTTTAACAGTGAATAGAGCTTGATTAAAGTTTGATGACATTATTTGTCCTGATATTGATGCAGTGAAATTGCTAAATACCTATGTAATTATCAGATATACAGTATTATAACAGATACATTGATGTCTCGGTCTAAGGAGAAGTGAATATGAATATATGTGATATACGTCAATCTATATTGCTGGAATGATACACCTATATATATAAAACATTGATAAAAATGGAACAAATGATTACGTAGACAGAACATGAATCAGAGTTGGGAGTAAAGTTATTAGTCAATTGCTGTTGCATCATGTCCAAGAATCGATCCAGTAAGAAGAAAAGGCAATGTATGTAGGTTATACTCTCAGCAAACATGAAACAGAACGATTTATTCCATCAAAGGGAAGAAAACTATTCACACTGACTGTATCTTGTGTCATGGTCTGAGTGATAGATCGAATCCAAATGTCAATGCATATGGCAGTTCAGGTGGCTCCCAAGAATGCAAGATTTCACGGAGTATCATCAAAACAAGCCCAACCTGATACGCTACTTGTTCGTCAAGCAGACAAAAACCATGAATCCCCCCTGCCCAAATTCCATATGGATCCTCGTTGAACTGTTTGTGCCGTTGGTGTTTTAGACCCTGTGGCATAGTTGTCTGATCACTGGCGAGTTGAGACCTGGGACTGAGAAAAATAACTCAGTGGAGAACGAAAATTCCTTCCGCTGTTCTCAATCCCTGGGACCTTTGGCTTGGATGTTTGTGGATGAGAGAACATTCGGTATTGGAGAGGGAGGGAGTAGAGGGGTGGAATGGCGGAGATGATTAATACTCGTGCGGTCAGGATATTGGATAACTGTATATATAACCCATCAGACATTTGCTGCCCGACAATCAGACAGCAAAGGAGAGGGGAATCATGACATTATCCTGTACGTAGAATTGAGCAAAGAGCTTGAGTCAATAACAAAGACACCACAAGCCACGGATAGTTAGGATATATTTGTCCCCTCTCCCAACTAAGGTGAATGATATGGTATACTATCCACTCAAGGAATACATTCTGATATTCCACTTATCTTTGATGACAAAATGCTTATTCACAACTGAAAGACTTGGAAATTGTGTAACACATCTCACTGGTAAGTGATGCAACATTAACTTGGATCAATTATTAGCAGAAAATAAATTCAAATCGGTAATTCCTATATTTACTAATACAGTTTCTACATTAGAAATATTATTTTAATTACTCACTTTGTGTTGGTATTGTTACTACTATTATTAATGTTATATATGGACCATCTAGGAAGAAGCACTGGTTTATGGTATATCAATACATGGTAGAGTTTATAGAACATCACACCTGTGCCCTTCACCTGATGTGTGCCAGCTCACTGCTAATCACACGTGCGTCTCCATAGTTGCCAGCTCATGTTGCAGGAGTTGTGTCCATTTTGTTGGGAATGATATCTTGCCAATACAAGCGAAACCTTTGCCAAGTCAGGCTTTTATTTTTTTACCTGAGCATTCTTCGTCAGTGTTCTATTGTTTAGGGATAAAAAAAACCCTATCATTTGATTTGATATATATTTATATCATCAAACACGTATGAATACTGGTAGTTCCAGGTACCCAAAATTAATCCTCATCTTGCACCAACTCTCGGGATTTTTTTCTTTAATTAGCCAGACAACGATGCATACACTAGTGTTTATCTAATCGTCGGAAAGATCTATTGGCAAAGGAAGAGGATTCGGAGAACCAGACTCATCGTACAATTCTGTGTGAAGTTTTGGTGAGGAAATATATAACTCACATGTAAATTCGCATGAACGCAGCATATCTAAATATGTTTACACATGAAGAAGCAATGAAATACATGCAGAAGTTACCTAATTCTCTCATAACGTATTACGTGAGGTTGGTCCGCGGGGTCGATGAAAGGAGCTATTTGAATGAGGGATCTCATATCCGCTCTGTTTACCCAATCATGAATTTTACCTTTGTGATTTTTAGGCCAGATATATGTATTGTGAGATATTATATGAAATATATATATATATATATATATATATATATATATATATATATATATATATATATATATATATATATATATATATATATATATATATATATATATTCATATTCTTGGAGAAATTACAATGTATCTGTCACAATTGTTCTTTTTTAATATGCCGCACTTATTATCGGCATCAATTAACTAATATGATACAGATGATATGAATGAAACAACACTATAGTTATATCCTTACAGACAACATCGTACATCTGTTTTCAAGTCAGACGAATCTATTAGATGAATTCTATTTTTGATACTTTCGTTGTACTTGATAAGAAATCAGTTTTCGTGAGGTGAAATTATATAGACCTATACCTACAACTAGGTCCGTGTATATATGAATGTTAAAAAAATGACACAATATATGATGGGCTTGTATTCTGCAAAGGATCACTTGAATATAAATAAACCCCAGGCTAGCCAAGCTCTTTCCATACAAACTCTCATCATTTGCTTTTTCAGATCGATAATAACTTGAGCACTGTTGAGGGGAACTGGTAATATGCATGTGATCTTTGCAGAATACAAGCATATCAAATATTATGTGCAGCTTCTATGATTGGAACTAGTGGTCGTCATGGAGATTGCTACAGAAGTCATTTTGAGTTCAGGACCGTGTAAACATTTTGCAGCAGACCAGAGTGGAATCTCAGGTGGCATGGAGCTCGGGAATTATTTCCGACATTTGTATCGATGTATAACGGAGTATGAAGCTTAAATCTATACGGTGATCATCTCAACCTAAGGCCACTGGTATTTCACTATTAAATCTTAACAAACAATTCCGGAAACAAATCGTACTGCACAGCTGAATTATTTCATCTTTTCTAAAAACTCTAAAGATACTCTGTTGATACCTGTACTAGCTCTTATCTCCCGCAATAATTCATCAGTCTGAGACTGGTCCACCCACGTGTACATGTATCATGCTGGCTTTTTGTAAATTAACAACGAGTACACAGTGAAGGAAACAGTAATTTATGGAGATTCAATACTTTCAATCAATTGCTTGTCTCTCCATTTATCAAGACATTACCAAGACAGAGGGAGAACGAATCATTTGGGAATATATTTCACTGGACACATAATCGTATATTTGAAAAGCAATTACGTCTGGAATAAGCATATAATCCTGAGATAAACTTTCGTTATCGTTTCGAAGGGAACAACATTTGTAGATATATTCCACCCTGTTCTGAACATTCAAGTTGGCCGTGAAAGTTCCAAGTCAATAAATTATTGAAATTCATTTTACGCCGGAAATGCATGAGGCCACTACTGGTTAATTTCTTGCTTCTCGTCCTTTGGAAATTCGAAAGCTCGGATGGAGAGCGGAAAAAAAACAAAGGAACCCTCAAATAAAAAAAATAAAAAATTAAGCTATATGCTTTGCAATTAATCTTTGAATGCAAGCAATGTTGAGGTATGTTTTTCTCTGCCTAACATCAAATAATGTCCCATAGTTCAATATTGAATCTTAGAACTTTACTTGTGGAAGATCTGTTTATAAAATGATACTTTGAGCAAATCAATTGATAAATCTTGTGCTGTGAGACAATGATGGCTAAGTGTTACGGAGATTGGCGACTTTTTGTGTGTCAAATTGCATTTATTTCCACACTATTGCATATTTCTTTTTTGTTTTTTTCTAAAAATTTCGCGAAATGCTAGGCGCGCATGAACGAGAAACAGAAAATTAAACAGGAATGGCCTGGAAAAAAAACAATTTAGGGAGCATATAAAAAACAACGTAGGGAGCATCTATGTTTTGTAATCTCTACTGCGAGCAAAAAATAGTTTGAAATGCAGCATAGCACAAATTGTTTTCATATTTGATCGACAGCTATTGGTGTGTTTAGTATATAACTGGCGTTCAACCTACTTAACATGTGCTTTTCGAGCACCTGTTCCTATATACAGGCGCCTATATCACAGTTTTACATACCACCATCAGTTTAAGAACACGGGGATGGTTTGCTTCTGTTTTCTGTAGCTCAATACATCACCTGCCCTGAACATGCCTTCCACTGCGCGAGGGCAACCGAACTATGATTTTGTAAGATTGTTTTAACGGTGTTTGTCTATACGTGTAGTCTTGTACATCCTGAAGATTCAGCAGTGTTTACTCTTCACTCCGGTGTGTTTTTACATAGAAAAAAACTTTTGATTTTCTGACTGGAAGCAGCCGTTTGGAGAGTAGCAATAGAAGGCAAATTCACCATAAAATTAATGCCACGATCGAGAATAGCAGATTGCCCACATATTGCTGAAAAGAAAAGCATCTTTGCAATACCCTGAAACGAAAAACTTACTTCATCGAATTAACTGCTCTACTATGTACGTGTTCAGTGAATTAATCCAAAACTGACCTGATTGGTGATTTTGTTTTTGCCAACGAATTTTGCCACGCAGATTCAATCATCAGCCCAGAAATGGAGAAGTTGGGTAATATGTTTCCCCGAGTACACATTTTAGCCAAGTATTACCCTGGCGAAATTTCCCCAGATGTTTGAGGTGTTCATCATGGGGACAACAAAGGCATCCACCTCGTTTCATTGCTACCAGGGTGACCATTTATTTCATTGATATGGTATTCTGCCCACAGGATGTTCGCTACTGGTTGGCTCACTCAAAGGGGGCTGAATTTGACATTCCTTTGATTATTTTCAGTCTTATTATGAATATGATTATTAATTTGATATTGCGCATTCAATACCAGAAATTTTGACCCCAAATAGGCCTACCTGTGAAATGGGTCATTTTTTGGCCATTGTCAATGAGCTGGTGTGCAACTGTGCATGTTTTTAATATGACAAAATATGGGGGTCACCATGTTAATTTTCTTGTTGTATGCTGTCAATCTCGTGAAAGTCAGTGTGTTTTTCAAAATGTTAATTTAGGTAAAAGTCTATATTCTGAAATTATATTATATATCCCCATATATTTCATATAAAAAAATATGAGCACAGACTTATGTATCCACTAGTTTTATTAAATATATTGCTTATAGTTGAAATAATCCAGAGTGATCCATTTGGCAGGTATCTCCGAGTCAAAGTTATCCCACCCCCTACAATCCCACATTGAAGAGAATATTCGACCCCAAATTTCTGTTTTCGAGTGCACAATATTGCTTAAAATCAAAATTTGAAAAATAATTTCGAATTTAGGCCCTTGGAGTAATCACTATCAGCGAACATCCCTTAACCGTTTTCGTGATTGGAAGACGCGAAATACAAGTCTACATTTGACGCCCGCTATCTAGAGTCACTGCGGACGTCGTAATCACTAAACGATAACCAGGTAACAACCCACCGAACAAGTCAGACATTGCATCATCACTGTAATGTAGCCCGGAACGCCATGGGTGTGGCGCCCGGAACCCGCGCACTTGGACGTCTTGCTGGCCGGCCTCGCCGACGGCACTGCCGCGGGGATAGAACCCCAAACAGCCCGACGGCCTGCCAGAGCCTTTGTCGCACCATCCTAGGGCGAAGGACTACCGTTCCAGGGGGCGTGCGCCCCCCAGATCTAAGTAGCCCCCCTCCTGGACCCCCAATTGGAAATTGCCCTCGGGGTTAGCCAGGAAAATGGGACGTGGAGCACTTGGTCGTGCTCGCCGTCGTCCTCTTGCCTTGCCTGCTGTGAGACAACTCCAAGAAGACAAGACGGGCAGCCAGCTTTTTTAGCTGGCAGCTCACGAGAGCGAAGGCTGACGTGCAGCGCACAGGCTTCGAACTTGAAGCGGCCAAAACAAGAATAGTGTGTGAAAAGCCAAACTCCTACCACAATCTTTGGCCAGAATCGCCACACCTATCACATGTGTATGCATTCAACCACTTGATTCAACATTGCCAGTGTTTTATGACTTGGTATAAATGGTGTGTTAGTTCTTGGATTTTGAATTGAAAAACATGTTTAAAGCACATGTTTATCATTGCATAATAACTCAAACTCAAGTTTCTTTTGATAGTGACTGAACATGTCTGCGTAAAATACAAGCGGTATATACATATAAATTATAAATATATCGATTTATGCAACCAACAACCCATCATATGAAATGCGGCTCTCATCCTACACAATCATTCTTTGCCTCGGATGAAATATATGAATTATTCTCAGAGATGGAATTATGATAATCTGGTTAATAGCCCCCAGACAATGTCGGGTTGTTTAGGGATTATCTCCTGGACCACGCGTGGCCGGTTTCATTAACTGGGAAGTTCTTTAAATCGATTGCAGCAATGGCACGGTTCCGTAGATATAGTAGAGTAGGCTTATCCTATGGTGCATGTCCCATATATGTAACTGAATAATTTACTTGATGTTTTATAATGGTGATAATTTCCGTGTTTTACCGTGATAGGTATTTCTGTGTCTGTCTCGCGGGCACGCGGACGTGACACGGACTGGGCTCCGGACCAGTGGCAGTAGCAACATGGCTGGCGAAGGTCGGAAGATCCCCAACTTCATCTCCAGGATCATGCCGCAGAGAAACCGTTCAGACGCAGCAGGCGCCTCTGAGAGCGGTGCCAACAACAGAGCCGGTGATGGCCGCAAAATGCCCAAGTTCATCTCCAGGATCGTTCCCCAGAGAAACCGAACAGACGCAGCGGGCGCCTCTGGGAGCGGCGTCAACAACACGGCCGGGGATGGTCGCAAAATGCCCAAGTTCATCTCCCAGATCGCGACGGCTGGAGAGCCTTACTTCGCTCGCGTCAAGCGAGTCTTTCAGCGCATCTACGAGATAGTGTCGTCTACGCTAGGACTGCTCATCATCCTGATCCTGTACTCGTTCCTGGGCGCCGCGATCTTCACGGCCATCGAGGGCGGACATGAGCGCGAAGAGAAAGTCGAGATCCTTGACATGAGAAACTCAGTGATGCACAACGCCTGGAATTTCAGCCAGATGTTTGGGCACACAGAGGAGGATTTCAAGAAGGAGATCGGCGAGGAACTCCACCGGTACGAAATGAGACTGCACGAGGCCTTCTCCCATGGAGTTAACAGCGACTCGGAGATGGATATCTGGGACTTCTGGGGAGCCTTCCTTTTCTGTGCGACAGTCTACAGCACCATCGGTAAGATCAACCAGTACGAATTGTTGTTCCGTTCCTGATTGCATTTCAATATTGATGTAGAAAAGCCTCATATTGCTCTAATCGATCAATTGGCGCTGTATAGTCGTATGTTTCTGAACACATGCAAATTCAATAACATGGAGTGTGTTGACAGGTACATGTATGGCCGATGAACGCACCTAGCCCATTAATTATAGGCCTATATGATTTTCTAACATAGAATTATAGGCAAAATATACAGATGACGTAGCTAGATATATATCGTACACACAAGAGCGTGTTATCTCCCCGGCAGGTTACGGACACATCACGCCGGCCACGGATGCCGGAAAGGTGATGACGATGGCGTACGCGCTGTTCGGCATCCCGCTCTGTCTTGTTGTTATGGCGCACATCGGCAAGAAACTCACGTTCGGACTCAAGTACCTCTGGGCCTTCATCCGCCGCTTCTACTACACGGGCCAATGCCGCAGGCTGCGCAGAAACATTCCCACACAAAAGATCAAAGAAAACCTAGGTACGACTTAGCTTTATCACTATACCCCTAATTAATACCATTGGATTTTTAGATTTGCTTTGTTGATGCTTCAGCGTTTGAAGCATAATATAATTGGCTCCTAAATGTGGAGAAAATACTTTTTTATTCGTTTTTTTCTCATTCCCAGGCAAGCTAGATCCAACGAAGCTGATGGGTTCCAAGGAGAGCTCGATGGATTCCGTGGCGGAGCGTAAGTCGGAGACGGACGAGGTAGACGCCGAGGAGGAGGAGGAGCCCGCCCAGTTCCGAGTGGACGAGCAGTTCAACCTCCCACCGATAGTCGCCATCTCCATCACCATCATCTACATCCTGATCGGAGCGGCAATGTACCGCAGCTGGGAATCTACCTGGAGCTACCTGGACGCCTTCTACTTCATCTTCATTTCTATTAGCACTGTGGGATTTGGGGACATCACCCCGGAACACCCTCGGTACTTCCTCACCTCCTCCATATACATCCTCCTGGGCCTGTCCCTCGTTGCCATGGTGATCAACGTCTTCATGGAAGTAGTTCACGATACGATCCACAAGGCCAAGAGCAAGGTCATCGACGTGGGACAGAAGATGGGCATCAACTTGTCCATGGAGGAGATAGAGCAAGTCGGAGCGGACGATAGTAAGAAGAATAATGGAGAGGCTGCTGGATCTGGAGCCCAGCAACCTGATAAATGACAACTACAGAAGCGGGCTGACGACTCGCCCGCCTGATCCTCCGCTCACTCTAGATCTCTCTCTGTCTCTCTCTGTCTCTGGATGATATGCTCACTCTTACAAGGCGTCCACTGTCCCTCCCTGTTCTGTCGCCGACGCTCAAGATGAACTTGAAGCGACATCAAACGATGCTCAACTAACTGGCGTGGCCCAGGTGCTGGAGTAGAGCTGTTAGATGTTATCTCATGTCTGGTGGTGACCTCCTTGGTGGGACATTCGATAATGTATTGACATCGAAATTCGAAATATAACTAGCCACTTTTTTTTTTTACTTTAGTCTGCAGACTGGTATTCTACTGCTTTCAGTATTAGCTTCTACAAGACATGCCATGAAATGTCATACTTCTTTCACATCATCTTCCTTTCGTTCTTTAATCGTTCCTAGCATTGTGGTGCTGATACATACTGTACATATATAGACAAAGAATTGCTCAACACTTCTTCATCCATTGCTCATGTATGTTGTGAGAGTTTTGCTTGATTCTCTATTTCAGTAGCCATAACAATGACAGCCATTTTCTGACGTGAAATCTTTTCGAAGCACGGCGGATCGATGAACCTGACAGTCATAGCTACGGCTAGACTACTTATCGGGAAATGGTTGCTCTCGGAATCATGTATGTGTGATATGCATACTTGCTGTACATTGATATTTGGCAGTTTTCATGCTGGAATGCCAGAACTGACCAACAAAGAATTTATCATAAGTGTGAAATTTATCATAATTTATCATAGGTGTGAAATTTATCATAATTTATCATAAGTGAAATAGTCAGAAATAGTCAGACAGAAATAGTCAGACAGTATTGTATGACAACGTGTCGAACTATAGTGTTTATAATGATGTTTTTGATTTATTTCCGTGTAGGAAATAAATCTTCAGTGATTATTTTATTAAAGACCCATTTGCGTTATGTAGATTTTGTTGCGAGAACATTTTGTAGGTCGGCATATCTTACGTGATCTCATTTGCTTATTAGGCCATCATACATGTATGATGATCATGACGTCTTTGACAAACTTTTCTGTGTGCCTCAGTCAATATATTATAACAAACATGTCTCTGGAGGCACTGTTTTCATGATACTCACATCATTGTACATTACTCTGTGTATAATAATTCATTTCTACGTTTACAACAGATGAAGTTTTATCGCCATCATGTATACAACCGATAGATAGTGCTATGACGTCCAATCCCACTGTTTGCATTGCCTTTTGTCGTTTTGCATTTTTACACTTCTATTTGATAAAATAAACTATTGAATCACACGTTCACTTGCCCAGCTCAATGTTTCTTGTTATTTCTCGGAATCCCTGAAATATATATAATATATGTTTTAGAATATAATTGCACGCGTGATTTTCTACCACATGTAGGGTCTATTGATATATGTAAAGTTCGGCGACCCCACGATAAAGAGGTATACTCCATTACTGGAGTGTCACCGAATTGTCTTATTAACCTGCCAGCACGTTCACGGTATAAGCGTGGTGTCACTATTATGTAGCCACCACGTCATCACGCTACAGTGCTTTCCCCTTTCGGAGAGACCTCGTCCCCGAGGTCAGCTATATCCCACTGTTGAGCCACATCATCCTGGTCGTCAGGAACCTGTGGTGTGAGTCAACAGCGGGGGCCGACCCAGGAACAACGCCGAGAACCCAGTGGTTCGAAAGGTACGACACCAATGTAAAGTTCGGCGATCCCACGATAAAGTGGTATACCACATTACTTGAGTGTCACCGAATTGTCTTATTGACCTGCCAGCACGTTCACGATATAACCGTGGTGTCACTACTATGTAGCCACCACGTCATAACGCTACATATATTTCATACACTGTCTGTGTTCGGTGACGCCGGTGTGGTTTTGGATGTTTGGTGTAATGTTTCATTCTGTTTCAAATTCATTGTTGTTATGGTTTTCCATCAGCATTAGCAATATCTGGTTATATTGGTAGTTGTATTAGTGGTCTGATACATACATTTCAAGCATCTTCAATGCATACATTAAAAAATATATATTCATTCACAAATATAACTGGACGGCTCCGTGAAAAGCAGTCGAGTTGCCGTTACTTGGACACGATAGAGTTGAGATCACCACCAGCCTGTGTGAACCGGGACTCACACTCTTCTATCATCCCCATACTCTGAAAACACAGCAGTGAAACTACAGTAAGAACTGTGTTACCACTGTGGATAAAATTTAGATAAAATATTATCCGAAATTATATGTATGAGAAAAAGTCACAAGAGTGAGCCGTTACCCAGACGTGGAAGGCTGCCACTCCGCTGCTGACGTCCCTCACTTCGTCCAGACAAAGGCCACTGAGCAGCTCGCGACCACGTTGAGCCACGTCAATGGACAGCCCGCTCACGTCAAAGTCCTGCACACGCCGCTTGAGACTGTCCTTTCCAGTCCGACCCAGCAGTACAGACACACCCCGCCACTCCTTCAGAGCCTTCTCCTTGTCTCCGAGCAGCAGGAAGGTGGCCATCATGACCGTGTGCACGACCGGGGGCGGGGTCGTGTACGACTTGAGCTCGGCGATCGTTCTCTGGTCCAGTTTCATGATGGCGTGTCGCAGTTTCTCCATCTTCTGCAGGTGCTCTATGATTCGCTGGGCCATGGCCAATTGTA
This sequence comes from Terebella lapidaria, assembly GCA_949152475.1. Taxonomy (NCBI): domain Eukaryota; kingdom Metazoa; phylum Annelida; class Polychaeta; order Terebellida; family Terebellidae; genus Terebella; species Terebella lapidaria. Next base: position 50,371,816 of record OX424557.1, on the reverse strand, counting down.
GTTTGAGCCGTTTCTGGAGTCCCGATTTCTCTGCGTCAGCAACCACCTGTTGTAGCACCTTCAGGTTCCGCCGTCCCATCGCGGACGTCAGGGCTAGTGACAGACATATGGGATTTGGGGACATCACCCCGGAACACCCTCGGTACTTCCTCATCTCCTCCATATACATCCTCCTGGGCCTGTCTCTCGTTGCCATGGTGATCAACGTCTTCATGGAAGTAGTTCACGATACGATCCACAAGGCCAAGAGCAAGGTCATCGACGTGGGACAGAAGATGGGCATCAACTTGTCCATGGAGGAGATAGAGCAAGTCGCAGTGGACGATAGTAAGAAGAATAATGGAGAGGCTGCTGGATCTGGAGCCCAGCAACCTGATAAATGACAACTACAGAAGCGGGCTGACGACTCGCCCGCCTGATCCTCCACTCACTCTAGATCTCTCTCTGTCTCTCTCTGTCTCTGGAAGCTATGCTCACTCTTACAAGGCGTCCACTGTCCCTCCCTGTTCTGTCGCCGACGCTCCTAAGCGACATCAAACGATGCTCAACTAACTGGCGTGGCCCGGGTGCTGGAGTAGAGCTGTTAGATGTTATCTCATGTCTGGTGGTGACCTCCTTGGTGGGACATTCGATAATGTATTGACATCGAAATTCGAAATATAACTAGCCACTTTTTTTTTTTACTTTAGTCTGCAGACTGGTATTCTACTGCTTTCAGTATTAGCTTCTACAAGACATGCCATGAAATGTCATACTTCTTTCACATCATCTTCCTTTCGTTCTTTAATCGTTCCTAGCATTGTGGTGCTGATACATACTGTACATATATAGACAAAGCATTGCTCAACACTTCTTCATCCATTGCTCATGTATGTTGTGAGAGTTTTGCTTGATTCTCTATTTTCAGTAGCCATAACAATGACAGCCATTTTCTGACGTGAAATCTTTTCGAAGCACGGCGGATCGATGAACATGACAGTCATAGCTACGGCTAGACTACTTATCGGGAAATGGTTGCTCTCGGAATCATGTATGTGTGATATGTATACTTGCTGTACATTGATATTTGGCAGTCTTCATGCTGGAATGCCAGAACTTACCTACAAAGAATTTATCATAAGTGTGAAATTTATCATAATTTATCATAAGTGTGAAATTTATCATAATTTATCATAAGTGTAAAAGACAGAAATAGTCAGACAGTATTGTATGACAACGTGTCGAACTATATAGTGTTTATAATGATGTTTTTGATTTATTTCCGTGTAGGAAATAAATCTTCAGTGATTATTTTATTAAAGACCCATTTGTGTTATGTAGATTTTGTTGCATGTAGGTCGGCATATCTTACGTGATCTCATTTGCTTAGGCCATCATACATGTATGATGATCATGACGTCTTTGACAAACTTTTCTGTGTGCCTCAGTCAATATATTATAACAAACATGTCTCTGGAGGCACTGTTTTCATGATACTCACATCATTGTACATTACTCTGTGTATATAATAATTCATTTCTACATTTACAACAGATGAAGTTTTATCGCCATCATGTATACAACCGATAGATAGTGCTATGACGTCCAATCCCACTGTTTGCATTGCCTTTTGTCGTTTTGCATTTTTACACTTCTATTTGATAAAATAAACTATTGAATCACACGTTCACTTGCCCAGCTCAATGTTTCTTGTTATTTCTCGGAATCCCTGAAATATATATAATATATGTTTCAGAATATAATTGCACGCGTGATTTTCTACCACATGTAGGGTCTATTGATATATGTAAAGTTCGGCGACCCCACGATAAAGAGGTATACCCCATTACTGGAGTGTCACCGAATTGTCTTATTCACCTGCCAGCACGTTCACGGTATAACCATGGTGTCACTACTATGTAGCCACCACGTCATCACGCTACAGTGCTTTCCCCTTTCGGAGAGACCTCGTCCCCGAGGTCAGCTATATCCCACTGTTGAGCCACATCACCCTGGTCATCAGGAACCTGTGGTGTGAGTCAACAGCGGGGGCCGACCCAGGAACAACGCCGAGAACCCAGTGGTTCGAAAGGTACGACACCAATGTAAAGTCCGGCGATCCCACGATAAAGTGGTATACCACATTACTTGAGTGTCACCGAATTGTCTTATTGACCTGCCAGCACGTTCACGATATAACCGTGGTGTCACTACTATGTAGCCACCACGTCATAACGCTACATATATTTCATACACTGTCTGTGTTGGGTGACGCCGGTGTGGTTTTGGATGTTTGGTGTAATGTTTCATTCTGTTTCAAATTCATTGTTGTTATGGTTTTCCATCAGCATTAGCAATATCTGGTTAGGGGCCGGTCATTATTTACTGGGTGGGGGGGTTGGATGGTTTTTCCGAGAAATGAGTTTTCAAAGTTTGACCCCCCCCACCGATATTGAAAACCAATCTATGACCCCCCCACCAAGATTCAAAATAAAAGTATGACCCCCCCAATCCCCATTTTTAGTGAAACAATTGTGACTTTTGTCGCAAATGTATGATACTATAAGTTCAGTGAATATCATGATTTGTGCTCTTCGTGTATCCACCATTCGTTCACTTCAAGTGTGAATGCCATGACAACAATTATTACTTGTATGCATACTATATATGGGCACTTAACAGCCCATCGTTTCGGAGCCCACTTGAAACACTCGAGACCTAGGTAAAAGATCATTCAGTTGATTCTTCGACTCCGAAATTTTTGATGGAATGGGAAAAATGTATGAAAACCCTTACAGATTTTGACTGGATTTTTACTGGACACCATAGCGAACTCACAAAAAATACAGGGCTCTTCCACATATCATTGATGAGCAGGGAAGAATTGGTGAATCAGGCCATTCAGAACTGTTTTTTTTCTAGTCTTGAATCAGGCCTGTGTTGGCTCTATGATGGGCTCATGATGTTCTGCCACCATCCAAATCATGTGAGTCAGATTCACTATCCGGGTCATCCGAGGCGATCCAGGACTATTTTGCCATTCTGTGTGGAAAGGTCCATGTCATTTACATGGTGGTTTGTGATAGTCCTGAGGTCTTTGGGGAATATCCTCAGTGGGGTCATGTGTAGACAAAATTTTGAGTGGAAAACCGGTCTGTTGTTCTGACATGCTAGTTCGGGTTCACCGGAAGGGATGATATGTTGCTCAGGGTGGTATGGACTGGTTGATCCGTGGTTTGTTTGTGACAGGACCCTGCCGATCTGGGTTCGTCCTTGCTGGCATCGTGTTCAGCTGTAGTGCTGCTCCGTTAGGTCCAAAGTTGATTCTTGGTGACAATGTTTCAATCTGAGTGATGAGCGTTGATCAATGCACATCAAGGCTCAGAATTGCCACTTGTGGGTAGCCACAGGCTCATAACATTTCAGATTTGCTCCAAGGCAATAGAACTCAGGAGCCAATTGGCTGATGAAAATCTGTAAAGTGATATTGAAATATGCTTCTATGAGCAAATTGGCTCCTGAAAACTGTTGAATGGGAGCGAAATAGGAGCCTTTGGCTCCTGGAAAAAATTATACATTTTGAGCCCTGATGCACACGAGTTGCGGCATCTCTTGATGTTAGTGTTCATGGATGGTCCTCTGCAGGATCCGGTTTCAGTGAGATTATGGTTTCGACTGAAAATGTTATGAAATTCCATCGCTTACTCCAATGAGTCCATGTACTGATATTGAGTGGATTGTTTCCACCTAATTATTTAGCTATTTTACCATTCAGATTTTCCCAAAATAACTCAATTTCAAACTCCGACCCCCCCCAGTCCCATCGAAAATAAAAGTATGACCCCCCCAATAATGTTGAAAATGAAAGTGTGACCCCCCCAGTTTTTACCCAACCCCCCCACCTGATAAATAATGACCGGCCCCTTATATTGGTAGTTGTATTAGTGGTCTGATACATACATTTCAAGCATCTTCAATGCATACATTAAAAAATATATATTCATTCACAAATATAACTGGACGGCTCCGTGAAAAGCAGTCGAGTTGCCGTTACTTGGACACGATAGAGTTGAGATCACCACCAGCATGTGTGAACCGGGACTCACACTCTTCTATCATCCCCATACTCTGAAAACACAGCAGTGAAACTACAGTAAGAACTGTGTTACCACTGTGGATAAAATTTAGATAAAATATTATCCGAAATTATATGTATGAGAAAAAGTCACAAGAGTGAGCCGTTACCCAGACGTGGAAGGCTGCCACTCCGCTGCTGACGTCCCTCACTTCGTCCAGACAAAGGCCACTGAGCAGCTCGCGACCACGTTGAGCCACGTCAATGGACAGCCCGCTCACGTCAAAGTCCTGCACACGCCGCTTGAGACTGTCCTTTCCAGTCCGACCCAGCAGTACAGACACACCCCGCCACTCCTTCAGAGCCTTCTCCTTGTCTCCGAGCAGCAGGAAGGTGGCCATCATGACCGTGTGCACGACCGGGGGCGGGGTCGTGTACGACTTGAGCTCGGCGATCGTTCTCTGGTCCAGTTTCATGATGGCGTGTCGCAGTTTCTCCATCTTCTGCAGGTGCTCTATGATTCGCTGGGCCATGGCCAATTGTAGTTTGAGCCGTTTCTGGAGTCCCGATTTCTCTGCGTCAGCAACCACCTGTTGTAGCACCTTCAGGTTCCGCCGTCCCATCGCGGACGTCAGGGCTAGAGACAGACATATAGCTATTGTGCATGTACAAAAATTTGCTTCGTGGGTCTCACGTGTAATTGTTTGGAATTGTCTGGAAAATACACGACATAACTCGGACATTTTACCTTGATTAAGTTTGAGGAACTGCAGAAGATTTTTTGCTTTAGACAAGAGACCGTTGACATCCGGTGCACCACTCGTCTGAAATTCCTTGATTGCCTGCTTCAACAAACCTATATCTTTACCAGCCATGGCAGCTTTCAGCCTGTCTCCCTCAGCTTTGTACTTCGCTACTGTGCACGGAATGAATTGGTACGATAAAAACAATGAAGAAAACAACGAAGCAGTAATTTACTATAAGTAATTCATGTTGAGTCGGTTACCTATCTCTTTTTCTTGATGGAGTTTCTTCGTTTCTTTTGGCGACAGTTCTGACTGTGCTGAAGTCTGAGCTTTGGTATCATCGCCCTGACGCCACGTGAGACGATATGTAGACAGATGCTCGAGCACTCCGTCCGCCTTGCTGTCAAACATCTCCAGCGTGTATTCTCCTGGGTGATCCAGCTTCACGTCAACATGTTTTCCATCTGCGACATCCGTCACAGTCACCAGATCTGAGTCGGCCTGCTCCTTAGCATTCTTGCGTGTCAGGTTAGTTATGAGATTATCAGAAGTCGATGGGACAGTCAATTCCAGATGTGAGGTCTCAGTTTCCAAAGACATAGTTTGCTGCACCGCTTGTTGTGTTCCTTCGTTGTAAACGCTGTCTTGTGCTGAGTTCATTAGATAAGAATGGACATGATATATCTGATTTGCTATTCCAAGTTTTCTTGCGTAGATATTAAGTGCGTATTCTCCTGGCTTGGGAAGACCAATATCAAAGATTGTCTGCATTCCACTAGTGCTCCTCAGCACGCAATCGGACAGGGCCTGTTGGCTGACCGAATTGTTCTGGAGCTCGCACAGGATTTCAATGTCATTGTTGTTCGTTTCGAATACCACAGTGACTTGTTCCTGGGCCGTGGAGATCGTGTTACCTGTGTGACTGACTGGCCACACTCCGAACGCGTCAGCCAGCTGTGACTTGCCCAGTATTCCCGCATGTAGTCGAGGGTAGGGAGCCGCCGTAATGTCAGCATTGAGGTTTCTGATGAGGTAATTGCAGACGTTTGGGAGAATTTCTTGTTCACCATCTTTATCAACAAACATCTCCAGCGCAAATTCTCCCGACGTTGGCAGGCGGACATTGAGTACCAACTGGTTGCCCTCTGTCCGGATCATTGCATAACGTTTGAGCAGCCAGTCCTCCATCAGATTATGTTTCAGACTCTGTAAAGCCGTGAGTGGGTTGTCCATGGTGAACCTGACCTCCACTGCGCCGTTCTCGGCGTCAATGATTGCATTCTGGTGCGTGGTTGGCTGGAGACCTGCCTGTTGTAGCTCTGGACCAGGTCCCCAGCCAATGTCTGGGCAGACTGGCAGAGGTTCCACGTCCTGAGCTCGGTCACAGTCTATCAGATAGGAGCACACAAGGTCCAATGTATCCTGCGTTTTCATGTTCTGGCCAAATATGTGCAGTTTAAAAAGTCCAGCCACTGGGAACCGTAGCATGTATGATATACTGTTGGAATTCTTTTGGTAGATCACAAATCTTTCATAAGGCACATTGGGAGCTTCCTCCCCCGCCTGTCTTGAGCGGTACAGCAGGTACTTATACTGGCTGTCTACAGCTTGCGCGGGATCGATGGCAAACTTGATCTGTGTGTGGCCCTGCTGGCTTTTGATGCAGCATGTTGTATGACTCTCGGGAAGCATGCGCATGTCCAGCGTGAAGAATCGCTCTCGGATGTACACAAAGTTTTCAAATGACTCCATGGATATCGGACTGGCTAGTAGTTGCCAAGCTGGGTTATCTGGAAAGTGAGTACGAATCATCTGGTCTGGGTCCGTCATGAAGAAGGACTCGTTGGTGACGTGGATGGTTTCGCCCTCATGCTCTTCCATAGCCTCGTCCTCCCGCCCGTCCTCGTGGATCAGAGCCCACTGCCGAGACTTCTGTCCGACCACCACGGTGGAGGCCCAGTAGACGTCCAGGAGACGCCATCCACCGCCCACGAAGGCAGCATTCCACTGAGCTCGCATCCCCGGCCGCTGGACGGACTCGCCCAGCTCGTATGCGGCGCTTTTGTTGATCCCGGAGATGATCACACATGGGATACTGGCGGCACTGCAGGCAGAGAGGTACATTTGACACTAGCTTATCTGACACTGACACTAAACTCAATGTGTACATCCAACTCAAAATTACAATATTTACATGTAACTCATTTTAGTTACAAATAAATACAAGTCGTAATACTAACCGACTTAACTGGGCGAAGAAGTGAGCATGATTTCCCATCTTCCATTTGATCCTAAGGAGGCTCTCGCATGGAGTTCCGTGGTCTGGTAGCCGGGAGAGAAGCTGGTCTAGTGAATCAATATCCAATGATGTCATCCAGACGAACAAAGCACGCAGCCGCTGCACGTCAGTCTCGAGTCCCTCTGTGATTCTCTGTGCCAGAATCTCAAACGACTCGTGGGTGAACTCTATGGGAATCTGTGTAAGATTTCGATAAAATGCTAGTAATATAAATTAGATGTTATGAAATGGAAGCTATCACTAATTACAGCTGAAAAAATAATAACTACCTCTCTGGCAGTAGTGTCGATCTGTTTACAAACTTCCAGTTTGAAAATATGTTTTTTCTTCGTTGCCGGGGGCACCACGGGAGGATAACCCTGGTAGGGTGACTGGACCTGCCACTGGCCCGGCTGCTGGTACTGGACTCTATGCGGCTGTGGCTGCACGGGGTAGGCAGCGGCGTGCTGTGGAGCGTATTGCAAGCTGTACGTGGAGCTAGGCTGGTTGTAATTTGAGTTGGTTGCGTGGTTGGCGTTGACCGGGTACGACCGGACCACTCGAGGGTCACTGACCACCACGGGTGTCACGTTCATGGGTGTCACGTTCCTGTTGACTGTGGATACCGTCTGCGGTTGCTGGGACGCCCCGGAACCCATTGTGGCCTTTCAGCGTCTCCTTTCAGTATCTGAACACGACTCAAAACCGTACAGCTCTTATGGAATCTTATCCACGTGTACGTATGGAAACCAAACAAGGCGAATTGTCTCTTATGATCACATCCTATATGTTGCCCATGGTGTTTGTTCTCGTTAACCATACACTAAGTCTCTGAAAATCCACATTTCCACGGATTACTGTCCGGTCTTCACAAGCCTTCCTATGTGGACACCAACAAAAGTAGACACTATAACAACTGAAAGTCCGTTATATGTCATGATCTCTTTCATTAGATAGATAGATAGATAAAAATTACTGATGCTGGTAAATTCCACAACATAAAACTCGTAGACTGAATTATCACATGTCCGAATCTCCCTAGTACTAGTGTCACCCATGACTGATTCTATCTATATGAGCCTAGTTATTTATAGAAGACGAGCCCCCGTCACACAGACTATGCCCCTACCAGGTATGGAAACAACTAGGTTTATTGATCGAACTCAACATCGCTCGATCAAAATTCTAAAACAGTAATACAACGTATAGGGAATCACCCATAAACAGATAAAGGCATGGCCGGGTATCGGTGCCGAGTCAACACGATCTACGTACTGACAAATATCACTGCATATAAGCCTACGTGTATCTGAAATGGTGATGAAAAGCCTCGAATTTGATAAAGTACTACTATTCATGTCTCTCGGTATATATCTAAAACACCCTGAACATTTGGCAATTGCAATGTAGCCTATACACATCCAGAATCTACATACGTCAGTGTCAAAAATATATATTCCAGTATAAAGTGTATCCTGGTTTCGGTTTTGGTAATACGCATTCGTTCATACATGTGCTTGGATTCCTGGAATGGTGACTTGCGGCAACCAGCGCCTCACAATGCTGCTGAATTGAGAGAGAATATCATTCCCCAGAATGATTACACATAGGCTCCGATACATGCGTTGGCCAACATCGCCACGTACTTGCTTCGAATTGCACACGTACTCGGCCATGTTTTTCATGTGGTTCACGACACGCAAATGACAAGTGTCCTATATGTGGTGTGCTGTTGACTATTGACTATTACTGGAATTGTGTAATTGTACAAAGGGCACCTATACATGCGAAAGTTGGATTGATATACTCTGCAAGAAAAACACGATGACAAAGTGCAATTTCAAGTAGTTACAGCAATAAATGTGGGCAGCGATATTATACATGATATATGCAGGTAGTAGGAATGATCATATTGTAGGCATAAAGTGAAATACGAAAAAGTAACGATAATTTCGCTCAAGTTATTGCTTTCGTTGAGGGATCCTATACATATAGGCCTATTCCTTGACTGAGTACAACTGCAATCTAAAATATAATCTTAAATTTGATAAGCCGAAATTTCGGCAAATTAAAATATCATTCGAACTTGATTGCGGTAGACATTCTTGCAATTTCGATGGTTTCATACCATTAAATTTTAGTTCATATCTCCGCCATTTCGTAACAAACTTTATCAAAATATTTATGTATATTCTGCATATATTCAGGAAGGTGACACAAACATGATATTGTCATAGTACAGTATATAAATACAATTGAATGTTGATTGAACAAGTGTAACTCATATAGCGTACAGTTTCTCATCGATATTAGCGTCAAATTAGCGTGCGCATGTACCAGCGAATAATAATGTAGTTGACAATCAATTTCTCTTGCGTCGTGTATTCTAACTGTGGATGATATATAAAAAATGTTGTTCGTTTTCGACACACGAAACACACAGGACATATACGGACACACGATTTGTGAGCAAATGTCCAAGTCAGAAGGAATGACATGCTCATAAACATCAGCTGATATATGCCTGATGGTTCTCACTTTTACAACGTTAAGTTATAATTTTGTGCTGTTCTATCACATAGAAGTTCAGAATGACCCGCTCCTTCACTCGGACAATCGTGGTGTATTCATGCTGGTGCTCCTAGTCCTCGGCCTGCCTCGATTCCTTTTACCCCAACATTCTGTTGGACATGATGCAAACTCTCCTTGGTGTAAGTGGTACGGAACTACATGTAGAGTGAGTCCGGTCTTATCAGACGGACCTTCACGGAAGGTCCAAATACATAACTCAGTTTCTGCCGCAGCTCCACTGACATGTGGCATGCCTCAGGGTTCTCTTGCACTCAGGCATTTGATGTTCTTGATTTATAGGCTTCCTCGGAGACATAAAATCCATGCACTTAGCTTTGCAATGTACATTCTTGCCGATGGCACTCGTGTTTTCTCGTTCAGCAAACCATAGTGCCCAGAGTCCAGATTGAACGAATCAAAATCAATATCAGTCACACATATTCGATTGGTAGCCAACCGAATCAAGCTGAACTCTGATAAGCCTGCAAATAAGTTGTTCGGTACCAAGCATTCTTGATGACTTCACTGGCAGAACGTAAGAGAAAGCCTTGGCATCCGTCGAGAAACGAACCTCCTCAGAAAAGTCTCCTGAGAAGAGTCTGACCCTGGAGACTGGGGAATTATGTTCAGTTTTATGAGATGAAGAAGGCTAGCCGTTTGATGGCACCCAGGGGGATCAACCCCACCCATCCTCATACATCCATGTTTAGCATATTTTTTTTTACAGGTTTCAATCCCCCAAAACCTAATTCCCATCCGAACTCAAACAAACACACACCAAATCACCCGGACATGTCATAGACTTATTGAACACACTCTACACTTTTTACAAGCAGTATAACCACACCAGCCAAGCACTTCACAACCGTCTTAACAACGAGTCACACACGAACAAGCACAACCAATCACGACTCGCAGATTACATCACATGACACCCCCAGAAAAAAACCCAAATTAGGTCAGCAAGACGCACATTTTTTTTAGAAATCTTGAGCAGATCACAGCCATCTTGAATCATACCTGAAAAAATATTCATGGATTAAATATAAAATGAGAGGACTATTGTTAAATCTATACGTCACGGAATAATGCCATCATATAAGTGAACATTGTGACAGTGGAATAAATAACTATACGAGTGGGATAGACATTACGAAGAAGGTGCAACTGTGTGAGTGTGCGGGACATTGACTCTTCACCTTGTTGGTTAATAAACGATTGAAAAGGACAGTATGTGTTGGACTTCGCATAATGCTCTAGAACATACATATATTGGCCAGCACCTGTATGCCTGTGCCCCGTCAGAGAGTGCCCTCGGTCGTGACGGACTACCAGACGTACGCACCTTCACCGATAACGATCACTAGAACCTCAGTGTGTCCAGCACCACAGGTCCTCGTCGCAACAACTGAGCCGCCGACCTACACTACGACGGATATCGGAGTACCGATCCAGTGATACCGACTCGTTACGCTGTACCTGACACCGGGTTACTGAACAATCCTGTGCATTCTACCCACTGATGATCCTGACGTAGCACGCATGGTGTCACATCGGTGCACCGATCTCTTCGCAGGCCACTCCTCCGTGGAAGCAATTCCCTGTGCCCCAGTTTCGACTGAGGTGACTTCCCAGCCGGCCATGCCACTGCAACACCAGCCAGCACCGGCGAGTGCCCATCTGCAGACCAGTATACTGATCTCTAGAGAAGCCCAGGTACGAGTCGCATCGTCTACATCAGTTTCCACCACGACTGCAGCGACTGCAAGACTGCAAGTACAACCCAGATAACTCCTCTCAACACAACTCCAGCCAAGACAGTGTCTCAAACCCTTGGACAAAACCGATTTATCCCAAGTAAGTCTGGACAGTGGCCTGCAACGTTCAAGGAGGGGAACCTGTCCCAATAAATACGGAGTTATGAACAGTTCACCACTGCGTTTGACTGTTCCGATTTGAATAAAATGGCTTTGCAGCACCCTACGAGGGCAGGCTGAAGCTCTGGCGCTAGACATTCCTGTTCAGACATCACAGGAAATTTCCCGTGATAAGCTCCTGGAAAGTTGGGAGCCAGCCCCCAGGAGGCAGTCGACCAGAGATGACTTTCCGTTTGTTCGTCAAGATTGAAAGGATGATGCTGAACAGTTTCTTGAGTGACTGAGAGCCCTCAGATCGTTCCAGATCGTGAACGGTCAGCCCGACCATATCGCTGACAGAGTGTGTGCACTGACTTTCGATTCCTACAGTGACGCACTTACGGCGGTGCTGAAGGCCGAGATTCGCCATGCCTGTATGCAGAGAGACTGGAATCGACAGATGTGATGACTCAATTCTGTGGGATATGCCGAGGGGAGTGAACCATCAGAAGAATGTACCTACACTGTGAACGAGGCTAGCGCTTCATATGTTCCGACTGTCGACCAGATCGCAGCGTATTGTAACCCAGAGGACAGTGACACTACTGGACTCCAAGGTTGTAGTGAGTTGGATATACCAAAGTGTTCTCGTGAATGGGTGGCTCAAGCCTTCCAGAGTGTTCAGTGACGATGAAGGACACTATCCCAAGAAAGTACTCTTTTCAATGCTGAGAGCAACAGCTGCTCCCCGTGGTGATAAACCTCCTCCGTGGGGTGCATCGATGAAATGCTTTTTCTGTAATGTCTGTCTTGGGGTAAAGTGTTTTCGGTTGAGGGATATTCTCGTTAAGAACAGTATGAAGCCTTTCGTGTTGGAACCCCAGTTCGGAAGTTCTGATCGAAGGACAGATCAAGACAGATCAAAACCAACACGGTCGCCATACCCACCTCCGGTGACCAATCCGACACCGACTCCGACGACATCAAACTAAACGTGGGAGATACTGTGGAGCAAGCATCTTCCAAAAAAATGGCCATTCATGCTCCAAACCCATTGTCGTATATGTGCCCGGATGTCCGCCCCCAGCGACAGAAACACCGGCGCCTATGCCAAGGCCGCCACAGATTACCACTTCAACGTCAACTCAGAATTAGTTAATTCCGAAACCATCAGCTTCATACGGTGCGCCTCTGCTGTACGTTGGGGCGTCGGTACCACAGCCAGTATTGCCCTTACCACAACGTCCGCACCGTAAGCCTCAGCGCCACGAAGGGGTGTTACCTCTATGAAAACAAGATACCTAGGTTGAGAGTATCAAGTGGATTTCCGACGATGGCGGTCTGTTCATCTACCCAAGTGGACCAGATCCACCCACGCTGCAGACGCTGCCGCCACGGCAGGATATACTAGAATGTTACGCTAGAGAATCCCTCGTGATAAATGTTTGTCGACCAACTGTAGGGTGTACTGCCCTTACAGTACAAAGGACACTGTAGTGAAGGCATTTTGGATACAGTGGCCAGATCTCACTCCTGTGACAAGATTTATGGTGCTATGTGCCCAAGGACCAGTGACAGCTTCGTGCAATGAAAGCTTCAATTCAAGATGTTAACTAGCCCCGTCGATGGAGTGATAGAACTTACTGTCAAAATTGGTGCGAAGGATATGAGGCTAACGTTTCGTGCCCAGATCCACATTAAGATGACGCTGGGGATGAGTTCTTCCGCCAACTTAATGCTGTTGTGGATTTGGTGAGGGTACCATCGTTATTAACAAAGAGATGTTGTTTGCACAGGAAGAACTTGCTGCGAATACAGTACGCTTAGCCGTTCGCTGTGCTGTGACAGTTCCCACTCAGAGTGAGGCCATTATTGAACTAGTTCCCACCCCAAGATTCGGATACGAAAATATCCCCGGATTGTGCAACCCTTTACGACATTCCCAGAACAGATTGACCTTGTCATGGGTCGTACACTTACGTCTTTGGACAGAAAGTGCATCAAAGTGACTGTTGTCAACCCAGGCGATTGCGCTATGATGCTGACTCGAACTGAACCTATTGTGATAGCGAGTCTGGTGGAGAGTATAGTGGAAGCGCTGCCTAAACCCGAAGAAGATATTGACTTTCCGACCAGTATGACAGATCGGTTCTCTTATCTCCCATCCCAGACCAGCATAGACAGTGCGCCAACTTGGTCTATCAGTACCAAGATACATTCATGGATCCTGAACGACAACTCGTTGCACTAACTGTATACAGCATTGCATTGACTCAGGTGACTCTTCTCCGATTAAACAGCGTCAGGGACGAATTCCCCAAGTACAACAGTACATAACCGACAAGGAAATCGACAAGATGGATGCATCGAACATTAAACCGTCGGACTCTCCCTGGAGTTCACAAGTAGTGCTAGTTCGAAAGAAGAATGTACAGGTTAGCTTTTGCAAGGAATACCGTCAGTTATACGATGTAACCCTAGACGACGTGATTGTTTATGGAAAGACATTTGAACAAGCTCTCACCAATCTCGAGGCTGTTCTAGATCGAATTGGGCGTGCTGGTCTTCGTCTCCAGCCGAAGAAAAGAACTTTTTCAATTCAAGATCTTATATCTCGGGTAAGCGGACCCGGAATTCGAGTGGATCCGAATAAAATTAAGGCAGTAAGAGAGTGGCCAACACTCTGTGGAATCACAGATGTCCGATCATTCTTAGAATTCACTAACTATCATCGGCAATTCATCAAAGACATTGCCGCGATAGCGGAACCCCTCACTGAGTTGACACACAAGGAATGTCAGTTTACATGGGGCCCTCGACAAAAGAGAGCCTTCCAATGACTCCAGAACGTTCTGATCCGAGTTCCCAAGCTCACTCATTCGACCACTTCAGAAGAGCACTATTTCATGTTGGATACAGATGCTAGTGGGTTCGCTATCGGAGGTGCATTTTCACAGAAAATCAATGGCAAGGAGGTCCCAATCGGATTTGCGAGTAAGACTGTCCAGAATGCAAAAGAACTACTGTACAACATACCGCGAGCATTTAGGCATGGTCAAAATGGTTCAACATTATCACACTACCTGTGGGGTAGATGGTTCCTCATTCCCACAGATCACAGCTCGCTTCAGTGGCTCAAAAACTACAGCGATGCTGACGGGATGCTCGCTTGTTGGTTAGCCAAGCTTCAACAGTACGACTTTCGAATAGAGCATCGAGCCGGTAAACAGCATGGCAACTCTGATGGGCTGTCAAGGTGCCATAGTTGCAAGAATACTACTACTACTATGAACTTATTGTCACGTCAGTGAAATTTGTGGTACAAACAGCAGAGTACATATAGGGCAAGCATATACATAGTACATTATTGATAGGTAACAATGGGTGTTCACACTCGGCACTCAGAATTGAACAAGCGGATGCTGGTGGGAATGAATGAAATCAGGTATCGGTTTTTTTTTTTTACATGGTAAAGAACGTAGTCATTTGCCAGACAACAGGAACGTATACAACGCATGGAGTGGGTGGCTTTCATCCTTGATGATTCTACGGACAGTTCTGATACAAACGTTTTCAAATAAAACATCAGGGTTTGTCGCTGAAACAGACATTTTCCTAGCTCGACGGGTGATTTTATTTAACCATATTTTGTCCCGTTTGGTGCAGTTGCCATAGAAGTTGCCATCGATTCCACAATAGGCGGATAAAACAAAGAAATTATTTTATTGTCCACCCTTATATTGTGTAGGTATCGAACGGAATGCATTCAGACATTTGCCTAACGACAGATATGAGAAGAATTTTTGTGAATAATTAGTTTGTCATCGATGATGGTTCCTAAATATTTGTAGCTTTTGACGACCTCTACTTGTCCATTTTTCATAACTACTGGTTCGTGTGTGACCTTGTTTTTACAGAATCAATTATAAGCTCTTAAGTCTTCTTGACATTAAGATTAAGGAAATTACTATCGCAATATTGTTATTAAAAAAATATTTTGCAATATTGTATTATAAAAAACTTTTATAATAATAATAATAATAATATTTAACAAACATATTAATTGTTCGTCTTTAGAGGTTGTCATCATCTTTGCAAAGAGCAACCAGAGCTGTTTCGTCAGCATATTTGTAGAGTCTACATGAAGGAAAATTACTGCGAACGTCACTGACATAGATGGAGAAAAGAAGCGGGGACAACATGCATCCCTGGGGGGCCCCTGTGTTCGTAAGTACCATATCTGAATGCACGCCGTGAAGTTTTACTTACTGGGGCCTTTGCGAAAGGAAGTCACATACCCAAAGTATACGGTTGGAATTTACATTCATGTTCATGACTTTGTCCATTTGACTAGTGTTGAACGCACTACTGAAATCAATGAAAATTATTCTGACAAATATGTTACCGTAACCTTCAAGAAAACTAAGTACATCATTGAGGAGACATAGGCATGCGTCGTCCACACTACGGTTTTCATGTTTAACAAATTGGAGTGGATCACAATAAGGCTTGACAGCTGAGGTTAGTTTGTCTTTGACAATGTGTTCAAACAGTTCTAACAATCAGGATTGTCCCAGATGTTTGCGAGTTCACACCACCGAATCGGAAACCAGTTCGGGAGAGTTAGTGGTTCATCGACCACAAATAGTTTCCACGCTAATTGAAACGAGCCTTCAAGTCAACGAGACCATCGAATCATCAGTCTCGACGAGAATGTTGTCGCCACAACCGACCTGGATTCGTCAAAGGGATATTGTTCTGGATAGGCAACGCTGGCTATCTGACTATTCGATACAGGACATGGTGATCACTCAGAAAACTGATCCGAACATCAGAAATGTTTGACAGTGGGTTCAGTCCGGAACGAAACCCACCGCCAGGGAAATCACTCGTGAGGGAGAGGACTTTTGACACCAGATGGAAATGGCTCACTTTTCTGAACGACGTACTTATTTGAGTAATGAGGCTGGATCCCGCCGGTTGAGCCGTGGTACAGGTCGAGTTGCCTGCCACATTGAGAACAGTGGTCCTCCACCAGCTCCACAATCTGATGATAATGGGACACTGAGGAATCCAGCATACAGTGGAATGTGTGAAACGGTGATATTACTGACCCGGACTGGCCCTGGATGTTGCGGGTTGGTGCAAGCGATGCCCTCAATGTATGACACGGAAGGGTAAACCCACTCTGAGACAGGTACCACTCATCCAGTTGCCGACACGAGCCGGATTTTATCGTATCACAATGGACAATCTCGATATGCACAAAGTGATGAGTCGGGGACGTCGTTACATCCTGCATGGTCGTGTCAGATTACTTTTCAAAATACACAGACACCTCTCCGCTCAGACACCATGCCGCTAAGACTGTCGCCGATGTACTCCTGAATCGCTGGATTTTGTACCATGGGGTACCAAAGATGGTTCATAGCGATCAAGGAACAGAGTTTGAATCAGCCCTTTTCGGTAACATGATCCGACTTCTAGGCGCCGAGAAGAGCAGAACCGCTCCGTATCGACCCCTAAGTGATGGACAAGTGGAATGGTTCAACCGAACCCTCTTGAACATGTTGAGCACCTTCGTCTGTGACCATGGAAATGACTGGAACGTCCACCCCCCATTCGTCCTCATGGCCTACCGGACGTCCGTACACTCTTCGATCGAATGCACACCACACCTCATGATTTACGAACTTGAGTGTAACCTCCCTGTCGACTTGATGTTTCCGACAATTAGCTCGGGACCTCTGCCTCCCTGCAGACCAGGGACCCGCCAAGGACCACTTTAGAAAAGTCAGCCATTCGACAAAAGATGGGTTATGATGCTCATTCCAAGGCGAGGCCACAGTTTCAACCTGGTGAGGAATTATCACCTACCACTGATGCAGACAAACAAATTTGCCCGTTCGTGGACAGGACCGTGGCAAGTTCTGGAACGTGTCACTGACATAGATTACCGCATCACACAAGTATCCGATCCACATCAGATTTGTGTAGTTCATATGGACGTACTCAAGTTGTATGAGGGAGACGCTCAGCTGCCTCCTTTCTACCCAGGCCGCAACGCCAATCGTCCCAGTACTGCACTGGATACCGACAGCGAAGTCGATCCCATGGAGCAGGTCCAGAACCTGTATCATCCATGGACTGTTGAAAACAAGGACACCTCAGACCAAACGAGTCCACAATCGGATGATGACTCATCAGAATCTGTACGAGAGTGATGCCCGGAAAGCACTCAGTTCCTCAAGGAACAGCCCCCAGTCCGCGTCACCACAGATGAAAAAAACGGAAGCGCACCAGCGCTAAAGACAGTGACTTCACCTATGTCCCTGCCATGCAGCTCCCGCCACGACACAAATCCCCTACCCGTTCCTCTCTTTGCAAAGATCCGCCTTGCAGTGGGACATATCCAACCAATCCGCCTCTAATCCTCTAAGACGTTCTGGAAGTGAGCACCGCAAGCCCGCATGCTTCAGATAATGATCATGATATGATGGGACTGATGAATCTAATGATGAATAACGAACGTCTATGGACTCTCTTGTGTCATAACATATTCATATATAATAATTATATGTACATATTTTCAAATTATCATTACTACTATTTTTTAATATTAATTTCATAGGATGTCAGTGAGGCAAAAACAGTATATTTCATGGTATATATTTTAGGCCAAAGAAGTATTATGGTTCTGGTTAGGCGCGCGCGTCACTTTGAGCCCTGTGCATCACTCGTTTTTTTTTTTAAACGAAAAAAAAAATAGCACGCATCACTTTCTGAGAGCCGATTTTCGTTTTTTTTTTTATAGAAAATTGACACCCGTACATCGATTTTGGTGAGATAATGATGTTATTTGAATCATAATAAAGGGAATTGAGGGCAATAGGTATATTATTCAGTGTTTTCTTAAATGTAACCTCAAGTTTGACCTCATTTTTGCGTGCGCTGCTGCAGGAAGTTTTGCTTTAGCCCGTCGTGGTACTATTAGGATCAATTGATACGGTATGCTGAATATTATCATGACCTTGAATTTGACATTTGACCTCATTTTCAAAGTCACAGGACAAAATGGCTTATATATCGCTTTCTATCGACTTTACTGTTTGGGATTCAATTGTGGACATATAGGAAATGATGTATGCGGATTATTTTGATGACCTGGAATTTGACCTTAGGCCTCGTTTTCATAGTCAGAGCGCTAAATGGCTAACATATTGCTAATTATCAACTATACGGCTTAGGAATCAGTTGTGCACATATATGAAATGATATATGCTTATGCTGATTATTCTCATGACCTTGAACTTGCCCTTTGAACTTGTTTTCAAGGTCGGAGCACAAAAATATATCGCTTATTATCGACTTTACAGCATGGGAATAAATTGTGGACATAAAGGAAATGATGTATGCCGAATATTTTGATGGCCTTGAATTCGAATTTTGATCTCGTTCTCTAGGTCACAGCACAAAATAGCTAATATCTCGCTTTTTATCGACTTTACAGCTCAGGAATCAATTGTGCACATATAGGAAATGATATATGCTGAATTTTCTTATGACCTTGCACTTGACCTTTGACAATATTTACTAGGTCAGAGCACAAAATGGCTAATAGCTCATTTATCATCGACTTCACAACTTGAGAATCAATTCTGGACATACAGGAAATGATATATATGCTGAATATTTTTCTGACCTTGAATTTGACCAGCGACCTTATTTTGATGGTCACGTGACAAAATGGCTAATATCTAAAATATAAAACATATATTGTCCTGTAACCTTCCTTAGCGTTTAGGCTAATTATTCAACTGCGAACTTTTTTTTCTTATTTGGTTAGAAATGGCTCAAAACTGTGCGACTTGATTTCGGACCAAAATTTTTTGGCCGACTCATCGGAAAATCTAAATGACCGACACGTGCAGACCGGCGATTTCGCAGCAATGAAATTTTACACATCACAGGGGTAAGTGGGAAGTCATAGAGGCCTATGCATGAATTACAAAAAGGTCATCTGACAGATTTTGATAAAATGGCCGCCATGAAATTGATCATTTTTCGACAAAAATGGCCGATATTCTCAGAATTTGTTTTAAACATAATACTAATAACTATGGCGCCCCGTTCGTGCCACCAAAAGGGGAAGTTATTTTTTTATTTATCTCATACGTATGAAATAAAAAGTCATACGTAGGAGATACTAACACATACGTAGGAGTTACTAAGTCATACGTATGAGATACTAAGTCATACATAGGAGATACTATGTCATACGTAGGAGATACTATGTCATACATAGGAGATACTATGACATGAGATAGTATCTCATACGTATGACTTAGGAGATACTATGTCATACATAGGAGATACTATGACATGAGATAGTATCTCATATGTATGACTTATTATCTCATACATATGAGATAGTATATCATACGTATGACTCAGTATCTCAAACGTATGACTTTTATCTCATACGTATGACTTTTTATTTCATACTTATGACTTAGTAACTCATACGTAAGAGATACTATCTCATACGTATGAGTTAGAAAAAAATTAAATTCTCTTTTTTGTGGCACGAACCGGGCGCCATAAAAAAACACCTCTCTCCGTCTTGAATTATTTTTAGGTCTTTTACCACATTTTCAGAAAAATTCGACCGTAAACATCAATATAGAACTAGACGTCAAGGCCTAAAGGCCTTGGAGGCATTTCAGGGTGAAGCATGAAAATGCTGACTCGGCAAAAACATGATAAGCTCCCAACGAGACCTATAAGACATTTGTGTTATTACATGTATGTAAAGGACAAACTTGATACCCCTAAGACTATCCGTCTAGTGTCTGTTTTGCTCTAGGTCGCACCGTTTCCGAGGAATTGATGAAAATGAAAAATGCCGACGATAAAAATTCAGGTCAAGGTCAAACTTCATCCCTAATACCCCTCAGATATGTCTGCCTAGGGCCACGAGTCCGAAAATAACTTCCGTTTCGCTCTACGATGCACAGTTTCCGAGATATCGATGAAAATGAAAAATGCTGACTCGGAGATAAATATTAAGATCAAGGTCAAAGGTCATCCATAATACCCACTAAACATGATTGTCTAGAACGACGAGTCTGAAAATAACGTCAGTTTCGCTCTACGACGCACCGTTTCCGAGATATTGACGAAAACGAAAAGTGCCGACTCAGCGGAAAAATTCAAGGTCAAGGTCAAAGGTCATCTCTAATACCCCTTACACATGTTTGTCTAGGGCGACGAGTCCAAAAAACGTCCATTTCGCTCTACGACGCATCGTTTCCGAGATACCGATGAAAACGAAAAATGTCGTCTCAAAATAGTGTCCGTTTCGCTCTACGATGCACCGTTTCTGAGATATGCAGGAAACCTCAAGGATGACTGGGTGAAAACTCTTCCGACCTCTAGGTCAAAATCAATACCTTTCTTTCCTATTGGTATATGAACATCCATGCAAAGTTCTTCAGTTATCGCGCGGAAACAAAGCCCAAAAAATGACCTCGATTTCATCCTCACGGACCTCAGATCCGGCTCAAAAACTATACAGCACATCTACATAATATATCTGAACAGTGGTGAAAATTTCAAGTCGATCCGTTGAGGCGTTCTCGAGTTATCGCGCGGAAACGAAAACGACGGAAGAAAAAAAGAAAGAAAAAAAAAGAATTGTGACAAAACCATAAAGGCATTTTTCCCGAAATGCCTTAATGACCGTCAAAGTCCAAAATTGAGTGTTTTTCGACAAAAACGCCGTTTTGAAAACATACCACCAAGGTTGCTGTAGCTTACCGGCAATCATGAGAATTGCACAGAGTATTGATTTTCCAACATATAAATTGTTACAATGATCTTAAACTCTATATCAAAACATGTTCGTAAATGTTGCCGGAGACACATTTTCTGCATGGACTATAATACAAAATCAAGATACATCTTGAAAGATTTTTTTCGTTATTGAAGTATATTCACAGACTGTCGATTCAAAGGCAACAAAACTTTTAAACATCACAAAGGTACATAGGGAGAATCTTATGCATTTTGAGGAAAATTATCTGAATAGATTTTGAGAAAATGGCCGCCAAACACAAAAATCATTGTTTCTTTCGACAAAAAAAGATCGTTTTGACCTTCCAGGGTCATTGAAGGTCAAATTCAAGGTCATAACTCAAATCGCAATATATGAGTATCAAAAAAAATTTCAATGGCCAAAAGTTTTTTTTTTGTTAGAAATGGCTCAAAACGAATAGTGACTTGATTTATTTTTTTCGTCAACCAGTCAAAACCGGCGATTCAAGGGCAACGAAACTCATCATATCATAGAGGTACACGAGAGGAATATTTTGAAATAAAAATCTCAAAACTGATCAGACAGTTTTTGAGAAAATGGCCACCAAAGTCCAAAGTTGGCAATTTTTCGTCAAAAATGGCCACCAAATCGGCAGAAGCAATTCAATAAAAAAAAATTGAAAAAGTCTTTAGATACTGGCCCAAGTTATGTTCTGACGAATTTATGAGGAAATTCAATTAAAGACCTGAACGGACGCCAGACGCCGGACAGATGACAGACGAAAAACCACGACAATACCTTATCGGTCCAAAAGGCCGGTAAGCTAAAAGGTGTGAAAATAAAAATTAGCCCAAAGGTTAAGAAAGGTTACCGGACAATTTTGGTTTGGCCATGGCAGCATTGGCAACTAACAGACCTTGAGATTTACCAATCAAGGTTCGCAGTGTGAACAAATGTTCTCGAGATTTACCAATCAAGGTCATCCGTGTGAACTTCGATGTCACCATTACATGTATGTGTGCGGCATTTGATATTCTATATGTTCATAATACAAAGATATATCTGGGTGGAATCGTTTAGGCCGCTCAGGTCAATTTACACATTACGAGTCAGACATTTGGCACTCAAGGTCACCTGACGTCAAATTCAAGGTCATCATTAGTTGTGCCATATATGTCTTGCTATATGTTCATAATGCAAACATGAGCTCTATCTGCAAGCATTTCATCTATAGAGGCAAATCTGGGCATTTTTTGACCCCAAAATGGCTGTTTTGACTTTTCAAGGTCATCGAAGGTCAAATTCAAGGTCACCACACCAAACCCACTCTGAGACAGGTACCACTCACCCAGTTGCCGACAGGAGCCGGATTTTATCGTATCGCAATGGACAATCTCGATATGCACAAAGTGATGAGTCGGGGACGTCGTTACATCCTGGTCGTGTCAGATTACTTTTCAAAATACACAGACACCTTTCCGCTCAGACACCATGCCGCTAAGACTGTCGCCGATGTACTCCTGAATCGCTGGATTGTGTACCATGGGGTACCAAAGATGGTTCATAGCGATCAAGGAACAGAGTTTGAATAAGCCCTTTTCGGCAACATGATCCGACTTCTAGGCGCCGAGAAGAGCAGAACCGCTCCATATCGACCCCTAAGTGATGGACAAGTGGAATGGTTCAACCGAACCCTCTTGAACATGTTGAGCACCTTCGTCTGTGACCATGGAAATGACTGGAACGTCCACCCCCCATTCGTCCTCATGGCCTACCGGACGTCCGTACACTCTTCGATCGAATGCACACCACACCTCATGATTTACGAACTTGAGTGTAACCTCCCTGTCGACTTGATGTTTCCGACAATTAGCTCGGGACCTCTGCCTCCCTGCAGACCAGGGACCCGCCAAGGACCACTTTAGAAAAGTCAGCCATTCGACAAAAGATGGGTTATGATGCTCATTCCAAGGCGAGGCCACAGTTTCAACCTGGTGAGGAATTATCACCTACCACTGATGCAGACAAACAAATTTGCCCGTTCGTGGACAGGACCGTGGCAAGTTCTGGAACGTGTCACTGACATAGATTACCGCATCACACAAGTATCCGATCCACATCAGATTTGTGTAGTTCATATGGACGTACTCAAGTTGTATGAGGGAGACGCTCAGCTGCCTCCTTTCTACCCAGGCCGCAAAGCCAATCGTCCCAGTACCGCACTGGATACCGACAGCGAAGTCGATCCCATGGAGCAGGTCCAGAACCTGTATCATCCATGGACTGTTGAAAACAAGGAAACCTCAGACCAAACGAGTCCACAATCGGATGATGACTCATCAGAATCTGCTACGAGAGTGATGCCCGGAAAGCACTCAGTTCCTCAAGGAACAGCCCCCAGTCCGCGTCACCGCAGATGAACCAAACGGAAGTGCACCAGCGCTAAAGACAGTGATTTCACCTATGTCCCTGCCATGCAGCTCCTGCCACGACACAAATCCCCTACCCATCCCTCTGTTTGCAAAGATCCGCCTTGCAGTGGGACATATCCAACCAATCCGCCTCTAATCCTCTAAGACGTTCTGGAAGTGAGCACCGCAAGCCCGCATGCTTCAGATAATGATCATGATATGATGGGACTGATGAATCTAATGATGAATAACGAACGTCTATGGACTCTCTTGTGTCATAACATATTCATATATAATAATTATATGTACATATTTTCAAATTATCATTACTACTATTTTTTAATATTAATTTCATAGGATGTCAGTGAGGCAAAAACAGTATATTTCATGGTATATATTTTAGGCCGAAAAAGTATTATGGTTCTGGTTAGGCGCGCGCGTCACTTTGAACCCTGTGCATCACTCGTTTTTAGGTTACCGCACCTATGGTCCGATAACCTATTGGCATGGCGTTGCGTCCGTCGTCGTCCGTCGTCGTCCGTCGTCGTCCGTCGTCGTCCACATTTTTATCTTTTTTGTTTACGGGCGAATTCTTCTGGAATTTTGCACAAAAATACTTAAAAATAATTCAGGAAGGAGGTATTTTTAAGTTTTTTGATTTTCACATTTTTTTCAAAATGGCGGCCGTTTTCGACGAAAAATGCCTGATTTTGGACTTTGGTGGCCATTTTCTCAAAATCTGTTCAGTAACTTTTTTTCTTTTTGATACATAACACTCCTCATATGTACTCCTATGATGTCTATAAATTTCGTTGCGCTTGAATTGCTCGAAGTGAGCCATTTTGGCCCAAACTCGGCCCAAATGGGACTTTCCCATGTTAAATTCTCCTATGCTTTATAATGGGACACATTATGCCTAATATCTCACTTAATATTGAGATTAGAGACTAGGAATCAATTGTGGACATATAGGAAATGATATATGCTGAATATCCTCGTGACCTTGAATTTGACCTTTGACCCCATTTTCAAGGTCATAGGACAAAATGGCAAATATCTCGCTTGTTATCTACTTAACAGCTTAGGAATCAGTTATGAACATATAGGAAATGATATATGCAGATTATTGTTATGACCTTGAATTTGACCTTTGACCTCATTTTCAAGGTCACAGGACAAAATGGCTGATATCTCACTTATTATCGACTCTACAGCTTAGGAATCAATTGTGGACATATAGGAAATGATATATGCTGAATATTCTGATGACCTTGAATTTGACCTTTGACCGCATTTTCAAGGTCATAGGACAAAATGGCTAATATCTCGCTTGTTATCGACTTTACAGCTTAGGAATCAGTTATGAACATATAGGAAATGATATATGCAGATTATTATCATGACCTTGAATTTGGCCTTTGACCTCATTTTCAAGGTCACAGGACAAAATGTCTAATATCTCACTTATTATCGATTTTACAGCTTAGGAATCAATTGTGGACATATAGGAAATGATATATACTGAATATTCTCGTGACCTTGAATTTGACCTCTGGCCTCATTTTCAAGTTCTAAGGACAAACTGGCTCAGATATTGCTCCTCTATTGTCTGTATGGGTTGGGAATCAATTGTGGACCTGAAAATGATATACAATGTACACTGAATATTTTGATGACCTTGAATTTGACCTTTGCTTTCATTTTCAAGGCCACAGCACAAAATTGCTAATATCTCTCTGATTATTGAATTTACAGCTTAGCAATCAACTGTGGACATGATATATGCTTAATATTATGTATGCTGAATATTTCTAGACCTTGAATTTAACCAGTGACCTGGCTAACATCTAAAATATTAAACATTGTCCGGTAACCTATCTTTGGCCCTCGGCCTAATTTTTTTTTTTAAACGAAAAAAAAAATAGCACGCATCACTTTCTGAGAGCCGATTTTCGTTTTTTTTTTTATAGAAAATTGACACCCGTACATCGATTTTGGTGAGATAATGATGTTATTTGAATCATAATAAAGGGAATTGAGGGCAATAGGTATATTATTCAGTGTTTTCTTAAATGTAACCTCAAATTTGACCTCATTTTTGCGTGCGCTGCTGCAGGAAGTTTTGCTCTAGCCCGTCGTGGTACTATTAGGACCAATTGATACGGTATGCTGAATATTATCATGACCTTGAATTTGACATTTGACCTCATTTTCAAGGTCACAGGACAAAATGGCTAATATATTGCTTTCTATCGACTTTACTGTTTGGGATTCAATTGTGGACATATAGGAAATGATGTATGCGGATTATTTTGATGACCTGGAATTTGACCTTAGGCCTCGTTTTCATAGTCAGAGCGCTAAATGGCTAACATATTGCTAATTATCAACTATACGGCTCAGGAATCAGTTGTGCACATATATGAAATGATATATGTTTATGATGATTATTCTCATGACCTTGAACTTGCCCTTTGAACTTGTTTTCAAGGTCGGAGCACAAAAATATATCGCTTATTATCGACTTTACAGCATGGGAATAAATTGTGGACATAAAGGAAATGATGTATGCCGAATATTTTGATGGCCTTGAATTCGAATTTTGATCCCGTTCTCTAGGTCACAGCACAAAATAGCTAATATCTCGCTTTTTATCGACTTTACAGCTCAGGAATCAATTGTGCACATATAGGA
Organism: Terebella lapidaria; assembly: GCA_949152475.1. Lineage (NCBI taxonomy): Eukaryota > Metazoa > Annelida > Polychaeta > Terebellida > Terebellidae > Terebella > Terebella lapidaria. The sequence goes on along the minus strand of OX424557.1, from coordinate 50,345,389 downwards.
AATGATATATGCTGAATTTTCTTATGACCTTGCACTTGACCTTTGACAATATTTACAAGGTCAGAGCACAAAATGGCTAATAGCTCATTTATCATCGACTTCACAACTTGAGAATCAATTCTGGACATACAGGAAATGATATATATGTTGAATATTTTTGTGACCTTGAATTTGACCAGCGACCTTATTTTGATGGTCACGGGACAAAATGGCTAATATCTAAAATATAAAACATATATTGTCCTGTAACCTTCCTTAGCGTTTAGGCTAATTATTCAACTGCGAACTTTTTTTTCTTATTTGGTTAGAAATGGCTCAAAACTGTGCGACTTGATTTCGGACCAAAATTTTTTTGGCCGACTCATCGGAAAATCTAAATGACCGACATGTGCAGTCCGGCGATTTCGCGGCAATGAAATTTTACACATCACAGGGGTAAGTGGGAAGTCATAGAGGCCTATGCATGAATTACAAAAAAAGGTCATCTGACAGATTTTGATAAAATGGCCGCCATGAAATTGATCATTTTTCGACAAAAATGGCCGATATTCTCAGATTTTTTTAAAAACATAATACTAATAACTATGGCGCCCCGTTCGTGCCACCAAAAAGGGAAGTTATTTTTTTATTTATCTCATACGTATGAAATAAAAAGTCATACGTATGAGATACTAACACATACGTAGGAGTTACTAAGTCATACGTATGAGATACTAAGTCATACATAGGAGATACTATGTCATACGTAGGAGATACTATGTCATACGTAGGAGATACTATGACATACTCATACGTATGAGATAGTATCTCATATGTATGACTTATTATCTCATACGTATGAGATAGTATATCATATGTATGACTTAGTATCTCAAACGTATGACTTTTTATCTCATACGTATGACTTTTTATTTCATACTTATGACTTAGTAACTCATACGTATGAGATACTATCTCATACGTATGAGTTAGAAGAAAAAAAAATTCTCTTTTTTTGTGGCACGAACCGGGCGCCATAAAAAAACACCTCTCTCTGTCTTGAATTATTTTTAGGTCTTTTACCACATTTTCAGAAAGATTCGACCGCAAACATCAATATAGAACTAGACGTCAAGGCCTAAAGGCCTTGGAGGCATTTCAGGGTGAAGCATGAAAATGCTGACTCGGCAAAAACATGATAAGCTCCCAACGAGACCTATAAGACATTTGTGTTATTACATGTATGTAAAGGACAAACTTGATACCCCTAAGACTATCCGTCTAGTGTCTGTTTTGCTCTAGGTCGCACCGTTTCCAAGGAATTGATGAAAATGAAAAATGCCGACGATAAAAATTCAGGTCAAGGTCAAACTTCATCCCTAATACCCCTCAGATATGTTTGCCTAGGGCCACGAGTCCGAAAATAACTTCCGTTTCGCTCTACAATGCACAGTTTCCGAGATATCGATGAAAATGAAAAATGCCGACTCAACAAAAAAAAATTCAGGTCAAGGTCAAAGTTTATCTCTAGTACCCCTTAGATATGTTTGCCTAGGGCCACGAGTCCAAAATTAACGCCTTTTTTGGCTCTACGACGCACCGTTTCTGAGATATCGATGAAATCGAAAAATGTCGACTCAGCGAAAAAATTTAAGGTCAAGATCAAAGGTCATCCCTAATACCCTTAAGACATGTTTGTCTAGAGCGACGAGTCCGAAAATAACGTCCGTTTCGCTCTACAAAGCACAGTTTCCAAGATATCGATGAAAATGAAAAATGCCGACCCGGCGAAAAAATTTCAGGTCAAGGTCAAAGGTCATCCCTAATACCGTTGAGACATGTTTGTCTAGGACCACAAGTCCAAAAATAATGTCCGTTTCGCTCTACGACGCACCGTTTCCGAGATATTGACGAAAATGAAGAATGCCGACTCAGCAAGAAAAATTAAGGTCAAGGTTGAAGGTCATCCCTAATACCCTTAAGACATGTTTGTCTAGGGCCACGTGTCCGAAAATAACGTCCATTTCGCTCTATGATGCACCATTTCTGAGATATCGACGAAAACAGAAAATGCCGACTCAGCGAAAAATGAAAAAATTTCGGGTCAAGGTCAAAGTTCATTCATAACAACCCTCAGACATGTTTGTCTAGGGTGACGAGTCGGAAAATAACGTCCGTTTCGGGTCAAGGTCAAAGTTCATCCATAATACATGTTTGTCTATGGCGAAGAGCCCGAAATTAACGTCCATTTCGCACTACGATGAACCGTTTCCGAGATATCGACGAAAACGAAAAATGCTGACTGGGAGATAAATATTAAGATCAAGGTCAAAGGTCATCCATAATACCCACTAAACATGATTGTCTAGAACGACGAGTCTGAAAATAACGTCAGTTTCACTCTACGACGCACCGTTTCCGAGATATTGACGAAAACGAAAAGTGCCGACTCAGCGGAAAAATTAAAGGTCAAGGTCAAAGGTCATCCCTAATACCCCTTAGACTAATACCCCAATACCTTTCTTTCCTATTGGTATATGAACATCCATGCAAAGTTCTTCAGTTATCGCGCGGAAACAAAGCCCAAAAAATGACCTCGATTTCATCCTCACGGACCTCAGATCCGGCTGAGCACAGCACATCTACATAATATATCTGAACAGTGGTGAAAATTTCAAGTCGATCCGTTGAGGCGTTCTCTTGAGTGTTTTTCGACAAAAACGCCGTTTGAAAACATACCACCAAGGGTGCTGTATCTTACCGGCAATCATGAGAATTGCACAGAGTATTGATTTTCCAACATATAAATTGTTACACTGATCTTAAACTCTATATCAAAACATGTTCGTAAATGTTGCCGGAGACACATTTTCTGCATGGACTATAGAAACAAACTCAAGATACATCTTGAAAGATTTTTTTCGTTATTGAAATATATTCACAGACTGTCGATTCAAAGGCAACAAAACTTTTAAATATCACAAAGGTACATAGGGAGTATCTTATGCATTTTGAGGAAAATTATCTGAATAGATTTTGAGAAAATGGCCGCCAAAGACAAAAATCATTGTTTCTTTCGACAAAAAAATATCGTTTTGACCTTCCAGGGTCATTGAAGGTCAAATTCAAGGTCATAACTCAAATCGCAATATATGAGTATCAAAAAAATTTTCAATGGCCAAAAGTTTTTTTTTTTTGTTAGAAATGGCTCAAAACGAATAGTGACTTGATTTGGGACCAAAAAAAAATATTTTTTTCGTCAACCAGTCAAAACCGGCGATTCAAGGGCAACGAAACTCATCACATCATAGAGGTACACGAGAGGAATGTTTTGAAATAAAAATCTCAAAACTGATCAGACAATTTTTGAGAAAATGGCCACCAAAGTCCAAAATTGGCAATTTTTCGTAAAAAATGGCCACCAAATCGGCAAAAGCAATTCAATAAAAAAAAATTTAAAAAGTCTTTAGATACTGGCCCAAGTTATGTTCTGACAAATTTATGAGGAAATTCATCATGTCAAAAAAAAAATTAAAGACCTGGACAGACGCCGGACAGATGACAGACGAAAAACCACGACAATACCTTATCGGTCCAAAAGGTCGGTAAGCTAAAAGGTGTGAAAATAAAAATTAGCCCAAAGGCTAAGAAAGGTTACCGGACAATTTTGGTTTGGCCATGGCAGCATTGGCAGGTAACAGACCTTGAGATTTACCAATCAAAAGAACAACAAATATGTCTATACATGTATAGGTATCTTAAACATATGTATATATGTGTGACGGAATAGCGGAGTTCTTCGGGCGGCTATTACGCCCACTGATCGAATAGTTCGATGTATGTTGTGCGTTGACACACCAACAAGAAATCCGACGTAGATTTCAACAATATCCGAGTTTATTGGGATGATCTTGTTCCGATGTACGATCACTCTCTCACTCAATCGTAATCCCCACAATAGTCCGAAGTATTAAATAGTCCAATATGAATTTGATAACTTCTAATAACAATATTTGGCGTAGTACCTCTCAATCCAACTTCTCTATCCAACAACTTTATTACAACTCCTCGTTACAACTGACTTGTCCGTGGGAAAGCGCGGGGCTAAGTCTATGATGTGTGTGGGTTTTCCCGCGTAATGTGGCAGGTGTTCATGTAAATGGCGGGAAAGTGATGTCATGTCTGTGTGGGCGGAGTCATGTGTCTGGGAATGTGGTGATTGGTGGGATTGTTGGAAGTGATAACGTGAGCGGTGTTGTTTACATGTAGATGTGGTGCAAGGACGGTGCGTGACCGGTGACGTAAGGTAAGTAAGTATGAAGTCATGTGATGAATCTGTGCCGTGTATGTCGAGTGGGAGAATGTGTCAGGGACGGGTTTCGGGCCATAACAGTCATAAATATTCTACAAAACACCCCTTCGTCAAATTACCCCCTGGGAATTTACCCTCCCCGAAACCTAACTGTCCAAAAATCTAAACATGATAAGCTAGAAGTCCTAAAGGGAGAACACATTCACCGCGCGAGACAATGGTAAAACAATGGATACAATAAAAATTTCTAACTGTCAAAATAAAGTCATTAGTCAGTCAGTCAACAGTCACTAAGATGATATGAACACATTTGACAAATACATTTAAAACAACGACAGGTGACGATGAAACACATAAATCAACACATAAATCACAGTTTAAAAGAATCACAAATATATATATACATATTATATTATTGGAATGTAAAAATAATCCTCTACGTCCCTAGCGGAACGGAAACTTTTTAAAGTCCAAAATACCTGAAAGTGACCAGGATTAGTACATAGTACACATGCACATCATATGATACGATAAGTACGACATTTGCAGGCCACAGCTATCCTGGTGCTGTGACCTGGGGTACGAAGTCTAGTCCGACTGACGGTCGCGTCTCCGTGACGCTGGAGGACGGGCAGCTGGCGATGCCTGTTGCATCAGCCGCCGTTGTTCCTCGGCCGGCAAGTGCGGTAGAACCGCCACAATCGTCGTCCAAAGTTCGTCAGGGATTCCCTGAGGTTCCGGTGACGAAGACGAAGTCGTAGAGAGGCGGGCTCTAAGCTCCTGTACCTCTTCCCGTAAGTCCGAGTTCATTTGTTCCGCGGTGCGGAGCTCCTCCCGGAGTCGACGGTTCTCCTCCAGGAGAGGGTGCGGAGCCGTAGGGGTATGTCTCTCGTGGAGCGACCCCATCCCAAATCCGAGGGACATGGCATTGTACTCCGCCTGGCGGATGTGTGCGTCCATGGTGAGTACATACCCGCGGCGGATGGCTCGTAGGTGTTGTAGCGCCAGGTCGTCCACGCTGGCCAGTGCCAACGACGGGAGGTGGTGCTCAGTGTCCTCCGCTAGCAACAAAGGGTCCGCGTCCGTCGCAGCCTGGGTGATCTGATCCATCCAGTAGGACTGATGCGGTCCAAGTCCGGCGGGAAAACGACGCATGTTGTCGTCCTGATAAAGTTCGGCAAAGTCCGGATTAACTCCGGGGAGGACTTGTAGTCCGGGTAGGGTCCGTTCGAGCAATCGTTGCCCGTGCTGGCGAAGTAACTGGTAGTCCGCACCGAACTCACCAGATCCGTGTAGTCCGAAGTTAACCTCTTAGTCGCTAGGTAAAGGATCCTGGTCCTCCAGGACCTCCATCCTTAGCCGGGGCCTGTCCGGGTCGTTGGCCCGAGTGACCAAGGTGGTCGTTGGTGGCAACAACTCCTCCTCGTAATCCAGGTACGGAGGAGGCGGTCCGAAGGTGATTAGGCCACGGGACGGCTCCATGGGGGAGCCCGGCCTGCTGTCGGGTGTCCGACGTTGTCGAGGCTCTGGTTCGTCCTCGATCGTCCGAAGTGGTGGCGGCTGGTCGCACTCCATTGGCGACTCAGTGTCCGTGATTGGGGCTTGAGAAGCCGTCCTTGGGGAAGGCTCTCTATCCACAGAGTCCGTAATTTTAGCCGTTTCCATGGGTACGGCTGGGTCCGAAATCTTAGCTGAGTCCAAAGATTCAGCCGCATCTGTCTCGACCGTGGGTCGACTCGGCAGGGGCGGATATTCGTCCGGGGGTGGCACAAGTCCCTCCCGAACTCTATAGTCCGTAACATTAGGCGCTGTAGGCCTCTCAACAGTCCAACTTTTGGGTATCGCCCCCGAGGGCGAACTCCGTGCGGGAGTGGAAACTCCTGTGGCTGGTGAAGCCGAGGTCCGAGGTTCGGCGGCCTTCATGGCCGAGGTCCGGTAGACGACAGGGCGGTCGAAATAGAATGCCCCTGGTTTCCGATAACGGACGTGCCGGTTGATTAACTGGATGTCGCGTACCATCCGTTCGACTTTCACTTCGTCAGCCCTGGTTTTTAGCTGAGCGAACTCGATCCGATCCAGCACCAGCTGGACCTCCGGAGCGGTGTTCGGCGGGTACTGGGCCATGAGGGCAGGTGCCATCGCCCATATTCCGAATGTCAGTACGGAGTCTGGTGTCCGTCTGAAAATTGGGCGATAGTTCGGATTGGGTTGCATGTCAACCCCACATCGTTTGGCGAAACGAGTGACCATATTCTCTGTGGCCATCAGTGATCCCCGTTGGAAGATGGGGAACCGGTCCGCGTGGCTCGCCGTAGGCGTAGAAATGTGTTGTATCATGTCCGAAAGCGTCAGGGTCATGTACCCGTCCCGTGCGGGGCACACCAAGAATTGTACAAATGGCATGTGGTACGCCAGAACATGAGCATCCAGCTCCTGTGGGGTCCGAAGTGGGGCCCGGCGAGGCACCGTGGGCCAGGTCCGTTCGTGCTCTGACTCCTCCTCACTGGTACAGAAAGGACAGTCGAAGCCTCCTGTCCCGAGGCGTAACGGCATAAGAGTCAGGTACTGACTCTCTGTCAACGTCGATGGCACCGAAAAGTCATGGACGTGTCCATATCCCGCTTGTCGGTTTTGGTCGTAAAGTGGAACCGCGTTCCAGTCGATCGGACTCGTCCCATGGGGTGTGGGGGGACGAGGTACGAGTTCCATCAACTCGTCAACTTGACGGCGATATGTCCGTTGTCGTAGATCCCACGACTCCCACGATTTCACTGAGTCCGGAATAAGTCCGTGTATGCTGAGGAGTATCCTCGCGATGTCGTCGCGTGCGGGAGCAACGCGAGAGGTCGAGAGGTCGTACGGGCTTGGCCGGTTTGGCTGAAGCAGGCGAAGTAGCCGATACGGCGGTCGGTCGTGAGGCTGTCACTGGCGGAGTAGCCATCATTAGTTTTGGTCCGGAGTCCGAAGTAACACTAGCCGTGGCCTTAGCTGCGTCTCTGGCAGCCATGGCTTGCTCCACGATTTTCCCGCCTTCTTCCAGGCGCTGGAAGTCAGGCGCACTCAAATCCGACATTGAGTCCGATGATGGACTCGGCGTATGACGCTCTCCGCGTTGAGCGAGTTTCGCTATCACTTTCTTACGAATGTCCGTTTTGGCCCCAGAGGCCGTTTCTGTATCTGATATCGTGATCAGGTCCGAAGTAGGGGAAACTGTTCCCGGTGCGCTGTCGGCTGTCGCCGATTCTCCAAGTACGATGGGATGTTCCGGCTCATCCCCAGCCTCCACTATTCTCACGGCAAGTGGCAGTTCGTTGTTATCGGCATCAGATGCCGTCTTCTTGTCCGGTGGCTTATCTCTCTCCTTGTCGGAAGACGACATAGTTCGAACTTCGCTCACTGGCGTGAGCCCTCACTCAATAGTCCGACTGGTTATTCAGTACAACGTACGTATCAAATCACACACAAAGTTCGTGCAATGTTATTCAATAGTCTGTGCTATTGCCGTACGAAATATATATTCAAAGTAGTGTCTGATTGTCTCTCAAGATCACTGTAGTATCAACACTTTTCCGCTAGATGTTCACTCTCCAGTGTCCGCAGCCAGAATAACCCACTTCCAAAACTTTCCTGCTTATCTGGCATCCGTACACACACAAAGTGCTGGCAGTGTCTTTTGCGGTTTTCCACAATCGAGGGGTGCGCTCTGTCTATTGTCTTTATACGTCTTTTTACGTTCGCTTGATCCATCTCGGCTCTCAGTCGTGCGAAGAGGGGGCGGTCCATCACCTAGGCAACGCGTGTACATCAAAGCTCTGGTTCATCACACCAGTCAAGCGGGGCAGTAGGTTAGCACACAGCTGCTCTATTTTCCCATAGTCCGACACAAACTTCTGGATAACGCAATCCAATCATTTCACTGTCCTGCTAGCATACAGTCAAAATTACTGCACCTTTTACGTGCTTCCACTCTCTATTGAAGTTAACTGGGAATGTTTATATGGAGGTGCCGCGGGCGGCTTCAGTGTTTATTTGCGCTTCATGCTTTTCCGTGTGAACTCCTACAATTAGTCCGTTCCTTATCTGCACAATTAGCACACAATAAACTTTTGACCAACTTGTTTATTACAGATGATCACTGTCCGTACATCTTCTGAGGTATAAATACCAAGCTCACAGAAGTTTGCTCAGTCCGTTCATTTTCATCTAGTGCCATAGATAATGGAACCGCTGATATTATCATGGGGGTGATGGGGTGATCTGGGCGGCCCTGCCGTGGCGCGTTGCATAATTTTCAATGAATGTGATGACAGATCGCGCGTTGGAATGCAGAGGTTTGTTCATAGTTGAATCCTGCTCCTGAGGGCATTCCCCTGAATTGTGCGTAGGGGGAGCAGAGGCTCTTATCAGACGCTTGCTCGGGAGACGGCTATCCTCTCACCTCGTCGCGACAAAGTGATCTTACTCACGGCAGGACATGACGGCTGACACATGGGTGGAATTGTTAGTCATGCAATATTTAGGCAGTGCGCAACAGGCGCGAGATGGTATGGAGAAGTACGAAGTTATATGCAATGCATAACACACATATACCACATTATAGCATCGTAACCAGCATCAATATTATAACGTCATATCAATATTATATATGAAAATTGCCTCACTGACATCAGTACATAAAAATGATTATTGAAATGAATATGTACATAATATTATTATATTATAAATATATTTTAGGGTGATATGACATCATAGTCCAATAGACAGGCATTTATTCATCATCATAGAGATCAGTCCCTTGGCACAGCCGTGGTTATCTGAACCGGGCTGGGCGGCGAATCGTGCGTCTGGGTCGATTGTACGGAGCAGGCTGGGGTGTAGCCTCGCTTGTTGATGAGTCCGTAGCAATCGCGGGTTTGGGTCCGCAGGGTTTTGGCGCTCGCTGTGAAGTGCTGGAGTTCGACTTGCGCGATTTTCGCTTCTGGCGACGGCGTCGCGGTCCGGATGTGTGGCTTCTCCGACTGGCGGGTGATGACGAAGTATCAGTCTCGGTAGTCCGATCTGTGTCTGACGATTTGTCTTGTACGGTGACGTCCCAAGGATAGAGGAATTCCTTGAGGAGCTCCAAGGGATCGTTGGGTGGTTCGATCTGTGAGTCTGTGCTGCTTGACGACTCAGGTGGCGATCCGTTGAAGGTTCAGCAACTGTGCGTCGCCTTCGTACGGTTTAATGACGTCCAGATGGACGACTCTAGTATTTCGTGGATTGGAGACTAGAGCAATTCGATAGTCTACCTCAGTAACGCATTCCAGGACTCTCCAGGGTCCGGTCCAGGGTCGGGCGAATTTGTTGTTCTGTGTGAGGGGCAGGTAGTAGTACTGTACCAACTCTCCCGGCTGGAACTGAGGGCGAGATTTCGCATGTGCGTCATACCCCATTTTCTGGCGGGTTGCAGCTTTTTGCAGATGATCTTGCGTAAACCCATGGGCAGCTCTGATAGCAGTTCGGAGATACTCGACGTATTCGGGTCCGCATGGAGGTAGCGGTTCTGGATCATACGTAGGAAACATCAAGTCAACAGGCAAATTGCATTCATGTCCGTATACCATCAGGTGTGGTGTACACCCGGTAGAAGAATGCACCGAGGTGCGGTACGCCATGAGTACATATGGTAAGTGCAAATCCCAGTCATTCCCATGATCACTGACGAATGCGCTCAACATATTCAACAGAGTCCGTTGAATCGTTCGACTTGACCGTCACTTTGTGGGCGGTAGGGCGTGGTCCGAATTTTCTTGGCGCCCAGAAGGCGTACAACGCTCCGAAATAATGACGACTCAAATTCTGTTCCTTGGTCGCTGTGTATGGCTTTCGGTACCCCGTGGTACACGATCCAACGATTCACCAGAACATCGGCGACATTTTTGGCCGTATGGCGGCGGAGCGGGAATGCGTCCGTGTACTTTGAAAAGTAGTCCGATATGACAAGAATGTACCCGTTTCCACGTCCGGTAACTTTATGGGTATCTAAGATATCCATGGCAATACGATCAAATGGCGCCCCAGTTGGTAGTTGCGTTAGAGGCGATTTCTTGGGCGCTGGTTTTCCTTTCCGTGACACACACTGCGGGCAGCGGGCGCACCAGCGGGCAACATCCAAGGCGAGACCTGGCCAGTAAAACCGGCGCTTTACTCTCTCAACAGTCCGTTGTATTTCGAGGTGGCCTACGACCTTGAGGTCGTGGAGTTGGTGTAGAACCACCGTTCGTAATGCCGCTGGTAACACAGTTTGTACGACAGTCCGACCAGCTGGGTCCGGCTTGGTATTTCGTACGAGGACTCCATCCTGTAGCGCTAACAAAGTCCATCGTGAAACCAAAGTTTTCACTTCCTCACCGTAGCGGGCGACTTCCTTTGACGTGGGTTTCGTTCCGTTCGATACCCACTGTCGTACGACTCCGACACTCGGGTCGACTTGCTGAGCGGCGACAATGTCCCCCGTTGAATAGTCCGACAACCATTTTTGTCCATTCAATTTTACATCCAATGCTCGCACACGTGCAGCTTGGCGTATGGAGATCATCCGAGATAAGACCGGTGATGTCATAGTATCACTGTCCAGGAGGTCTTTCTCGGGTCCGACAGGAACCACCGTAATCCGTCTGACGGGAAGTTCTCCAGAACTTGTTTCCGGGTCCGTGGGTGGAACGACTAAGCGTCCAGGGCAGTCCGAATGTTTGCAACTATGGCAACGGGAAAGTCCGTCAGCATTTCCGTGGAGCTTTCCAGGACGATGTTCAATACGAAAGTCATATTGCTGCAGTTTGGCTAACCAGCGAGCCAACATACCGTCCGCATCGTTGTAATTCTTTAACCATCGCAGAGAGCTATGGTCAGTTCGTAACAGGAATCTGCGTCCCCACAAATAATGTCGGTAATGCTGAATCATTTCAACAACAGCCAACAGTTCTCTATAGGTCGTACAATAATTCCGTTGCGTGCGGGACAGCATCTTGCTTGCAAAGCCAATCGGGATTTCCTTTCCATTGACACGCTGTGAAAGCGCGCCTCCGATGGCGTAACCGCTGGCGTCTGTATCAAAAATGAAATAATCGTCCGCATCTTGTGACGGATGGGCGAGCTTGGGGGCCTTGAAAAGTGCGTTCTGGAGCCTCCTAAAGGCGTTCCGTTGGGGCGATCCCCACGTGAAGCGACATTCACCCCGGGTGAGTGCCACCAGAGGTTCAGCAATTTCGGCATAGTCTTTTATGAACCTCCTGTGGCAATTGGCAAACCCCAGGAAAGCTCGTACGTCCGTAATCTCACAGGGAGTCGGTCATTCCCTAATAGCTTTGACCTTGTTCGGGTCCACCCTGATTCCTTGTCCACTGACGATAAATCCCAGATATAGGATTTCGCGTTGAAAGAGTTCGCACTTTTTGGGTTGTAAGCGTAACCCGGCAGTTCGTATCCGATCGAGGACCGCTTCCAGATTGGCAAGCGCCTGATCAAAAGTGCGTCCGTATGCTATCACGTCATCCAGATAGCACATACATCTGGTCCACAGATATCCGCGTAAGATGGTCTCCATGAGACGTTCGAAAGTCGCTGGCGCGTTGCTCAGTCCGAACGGCATAACCCTGAATTGGTATAGGCCTTTCCGGGTGGCGAAGGCCGTCTTGGGTCGGTCCGTCGGGTCTACTTCGACCTGCCAGTATCCCATAGGCGAGATCTAAGGCCGAAAAGTAGTTCGCTCCGGCGAGTGCGTCATGCGTGTCTTGAATGTTCGGAAGAGGGTACGAATCTTTTCGTGTTACGTCATTGAGCATACGATAGTCCACACAGAATTGTACCTGTCCGTTTTTCTTTCGTACCAACACCACTTGTGAACTCCATGGTGATTCCGAAGGTTCGATGCATCCAAGTCGCAACATTTTGTCAACTTCCTCATCTATGATGTGTTGTTGCGCTTGGGGTACGCGACGTTGTCGCTGACGAATTGGGGCACTTGTACCCGTGTCGATCCGATGTTGCACTACATGCGTCCGTCCGAGCTGTCCGTCGGGGCACATGAAAGTGTCTCTGTACCGATATACCAAATTGGCACAGCACCGTTGCTGTTCAGGTGCTAGTCCGGCACGGTCCACCATCTCCTGTAGGTGTGGCGGGAGGTCTTCGTAATGGTTAACGTTCATGTGGGGAACTTCCGGTTCCTCTCCTGACTTCGGCAGAGCGCCCACAATACTGTCAACGGGGCTCGCTATGGCTACTGGATCTGAGCGAGTCAGAGTTACGCCCGTATCCGCGGGGTTCACCACAGTCACCTTAACACACTTCCGGTTTAATGAGGTCAATGTGCGACCCATAATCAAGTCCGTTTCCTCCGGAAAGTTCGTCATGGGCTGAATGAGCTGAGGGTGTTGGCGCACCCTGACCTTTGAGGTTGGTACAAGTTCGACTACGGCCTCGCTGCGTGGCGGTACCGTAACGGCTCGACGTACGGCCATGCGTATGACATTAGCTTCGAAGTCCTTATATGCAAACAGGATTTCCTTGTTAATTTCGACAGTTCCATCACCGTAGTTAACGATGGCTTTCGTTTGCCGGAAGAAATTCATGCCCAAAATCATTTCATCATGAATTGCTGCTACACAAAATGTCACTGTCATTTTTTTCGTTCCGACCTTGATCGTAAGGTCTAGAAGTCCGTCGATCGGGCTGGAGTCTCCGTTGACATCCCGAATGGTCGCCATGGTCGGGCGTAGAGTGCGCTGTTCGACAGGCACGTGTCGCATCATATCCTTTCGGAGCAGGGAAACCTGTGCTCCTGAGTCCATTACTGCTTTAAAAGTTCGTTCCCCAACATGCACTGGCAATTTCCAGCACTCATGGGCGGCCAGACTTCGATTGATAACAATTGGTCCATCGAGGTCCTCCTCAGGCAGTAGGAGTGGAAGTTTCAGTCTTCCCGGCTTGGTTTCAGGTCCCGATGGGAAAGCGTAAAAGCCTCCATCATCCAACACCCATTCGATTTCAGACATAGAGTCCGTTCCTGTATCGCCGGTGGTGCGTGTCAACACCCCTTCGTGATGATTAGTCCATGATGGCCTGCGCGGCAATGGTTCCGACATCCTTTCGTGGAGGGATTCCATACCTGAAGTCGACGAAGCACACTTGGCGCACACCCCTTCGCGGAGCGGAAGGGCCCGTGGTTTGGGGCCCACTGGTTTGGAGCTTTGAGCGTAGCTCGGTTTAACGGAAGGTTCTTGCTCCGCAGTTCCTTCCTCCCTTAGTTTGACGGCCTGGTCTGTGGTGGTGGCTGGGCCGGTGGCGTCGTAGCCATTGGCTGAGAGTTCGAGTTCGGTATACCGATCTGTCCGTTATTCCGATTTGCGCCAGGGCATAGCGGGAACGGTTTCATTCCGTTTCGTACCAATATGTCATTCAAACAGAAACACCGTATCCACCTGTGTCCCGGTTTCTTACAGAAGAAACATATTTCAGTTCGACCTTGAGGCGTAGGACGGTCGCCACGAGCCTGAGCGATAGCTCGTAGAACAGAGTATAGTGCGTCCTCACCATATTGTCCGCACTCATCACTAACAACACACTGGAACGCTTCCGCGACCCATTCGCGGGAGCAGGAAGGGACGGAATGTTCTTCACACCCTTGCAGTCCAGTCATGTCGCTATCTGCAGGGTCGTAGTATGCAGCGATCTGATCGGGAGTTGGTGTATCCCAATGGTGCAACTGTCCGATCGCACATGAAAGTACGTCGTTCGCTTCCGTGTCGTCGGCATACTCGTGGTAGGTAGCGTTCAGATGAACCCACTGGTTCAGATTACACTCCTTGAACGTGGCTCGCCACTGTGCTGGTTTGGCAGTGCTCAGCGCTAGCGTCGGGATGAGGGGCGCTTGTGATGCCGCTGTCGTAGCGCTGGCAGTCGTCGTAGAAACGGCAGGAGTTGGCGGCGTGACCTCCGTGGTCGGTGCGGCAGTGGTCGTGGTAACCGGTACGACGTATGGCGTGGCGTCGGGTGCGGGCGGATAGCCAGCGTGATTTGGCAACGGCGCGGTTTGGGAGACCGGTCCGTATGGCGGCGACATTTCCGGCATTCCGTATGACGGAGTTGGGTGTGACATTTGTGGGAACTGATATCCCGAACCAGGAGCGTACACACTTGGAACTGCTACTCCAGGGTTTTGTGGCACAATTCCCAGATTGGGCACTATTCCGCGATTGTACGCGGCGACACCGTACGCTGGTACTCCATGGTTTGATACAGATACTCCCCCATGATTGGGTACTGCTATTCCCCCATGATTGTGCATGGGCACCGCATTTCCATAGTTCGATACTGCTACTCCCCCATGATTGTGCATGGGCACCGCATTTCCATGGTTGGGCACGTAGCCATGTGAGGCGGAATGTTCCGCTGGTAGCGACGGTTCGCCGTTCGATGGTCCGATGTTGACTACCAGTAGTGGTAGATGCGCGGGGTGCGTGTTTTCGCTGGTGTCGGAGATCGGTACTCCGATGTTGCGCGGTCGGCGATCGATGGTGTCGCTGGTGTATCGGACCTCCGATCTCAGCGCGGGTGTGTGGAATGGTGTCGGCGTGTCGTTCGTCTGGGCAGCTTTGAACCCTGGGTCGGCTGCGGGGGTACTCTCGGTGGCGGCTCTTCTCCGGTTCGGCAGGTGGACATCCGGCAGCTCTCCCGTGACGACTGGGTCGGCCGGTACTCTGGAGTACACCGGTGGGGTTCGGTCGGGTCGCGTCAGTGTGTGGATCGTTACCGATGGGCGCGACATTACATTGTCGTGTCGCGGGTACAGTTCAGCACGCGTATCCGATTCATGCGACCATTGTTGGACACGCGACCGACTCGGCGGGTGCGTTAACATTGAATTGTCATAGTTCGTTGGGCGTACACTCACCGACTTGGGTAGCGGGTCGGTATTGGGTTGGCGCTGGAAGCGCGCATAGTCCGTTTCACTTCCGTCGCTTGGTCGCGACCTTGGCGGTCCGGCAGGTGTCGCGTGGTATGACCGCGCATGCGCGTCAAGGATTTCTGTCACCGTGCGCGACGGCTGGTACGGGTCACCGTCCAACAGTTCTTCGAGGTTACTATCGGCCCGCATCCAGTCCGGCATGTACTCTACGGATGCTGCCGACGATAATTCGTACAGTTCGTTTGGCGGTTGTACTTGCGATAGCGTAATAGTATTGCTCATCGCCACTGACCTTGGTCGTGCAGCTCGCTGGTTCGACTGGACCGGATTCATCGTCACCTCATCTTCCGGGCTTGGTCCGATCGGGTTCCGAGTCGTAGATCGGGTATTCATTGGAAGTTCGTACGTCGGGATAGTTCGTAAGCCGAGAACTGGCCTTCGCTATCCTGGTCACGGCACCAATGTGACGGAATAGCGGAGTTCTTCGGGCGGCTATTACGCCCACTGATCGAATAGTTCGATGTATGTTGTGCGTTGACACACCAACAAGAAGTCCGACGTAGATTTCAACAATATCCGAGTTTATTGGGATGATCTTGTTCCGATGTACGATCACTCTCTCACTCAATCGCAATCCCCACAATAGTCCGAAGTATTAAATAGTCCAATATGAATTTGATAACTTCTAATAACAATATTTGGCGTAGTACCTCTCAATCCAACTTCTCTATCCAACAACTTTATTACAACTCCTCGTTACAACTGACTTGTCCGTGGGAAAGCGCGGGGCTAAGTCTATGATGTGTGTGGGTTTTCCCCCGTAATGTGGCAGGTGTTCATGTAAATGGCGGGAAAGTGATGTCATGTCTGTGTGGACGGAGTCATGTGTCTGGGAATGTGGTGATTGGTGGGATTGTTGGAAGTGATAACGTGAGCGGTGTTGTTTACATGTAGATGTGGTGCGAGGACGGTGCGTGCCCGGTGACGTAAGGTAAGTAAGTATGAAGTCATGTGATGAATCTGTGCCGTGTATGTCGAGTGGGAGAATGTGTCAGGGACGGGTTTCGGGCCATAACAGTCATAAATATTCTACATATGTGTACATTTATCGCCACAGAAACATCGCTATCACGTCATCTCTACATCTTTCAAATCCATCAACCCATTTCGAGTGGCTTCAGCGTTGATCCCAACGAACTGATGTCCTCGAGAAGGGGCATACATACAACATTAAAATAACAGTACCAAACATAAAGTAAACTCAATATACTTACCTGGAGTGTAACAAACGGGGGTTGCTCCCACCTGCACCGTGTTGCACGACAGATGCATTACATACTACACAAAAATTGACAAAATAAACATAATTCTTCCTGCAACACACCTTTCATATTTGTCCGAGGGAGTGTCATGCATGTCTGTATATGTTTGTTATTGTATTGAGAGCAATAAATGCTGAAAAAAAAAAAAAAAAAAACAATCGAGGTTCGCAGTGTGAACAAATGAACTCGAGATTTACCAATCAAGGTCATCCGTGTGAACTTCGATGTCACCATTACATGTATGTGTGCGGCATTTGATATTCTATGACGTCGTCATGATATTCTATGACCTGACGTCAAATTCAAGGTCATCATTAGTTGTGCCATATATGTCTTGCTATATGTTCATAATGCAAACATGAGCTCTATCTGCAAGCATTTCATCTATAGAGGCAAATCTGGGCATTTTTTGACCCCAAAATGGCTGTTTTGACTTTTCAAGGTCATCGAAGGTCAAATTCAAGGTCACCACACAAGTCGCCATATATGACTTCCCATTTGGAAGTGCCAATTTCTAAGCTGTATCTTCAAGTGTTCTATGAGTACAGTCCTGACAGCTCCCATTATGGAAGAAAAAAGTGCCGAAAATTTTCTAAGTACAAATTTTTTTTCAAAGGGTGAGAACAAAATTTTGCCTAGAAATGGCCCAAATTGGATAGTAATGCCATTTGGGGCGAAAAAAATGTTCAAAATTGATTCCTAAGCTGTGAAGTCGAATATTAGCGAGATATTGGCCATTTTGTCCTGTGACCTTGAAAATTAGGTCAAAAGTCAAATTCAAGGTCATGACAATATTCAGAATATATCATTTCCTAAATGTTCACAATTGATTCCTAATTAAGCTGTAAGGTCGATAATAAGCGAGATATTAGTCATTTTGTCCTGTGACTTTGGAAATGAAGTCAAAGGTCAAATTCGAAGTCACGAGAATATTCAGCATATATCATTTCCTATATGTCCACAATTGATCCCTAGTCTCTAATGTCAATATTAAGTAAGATATTAAGCATAATGTTTGTGTCCCATTATAAAGCATGGTAGAATTTAACATGGGAAAGTCTCATTTGGGGCGACTTTGGGCCAAGTGGCCCACTTCGAGCAATTCAAGGGAAACGAAACTTACACACGTCACAGGGGCATATATAAGGAGTGTTATGCATCAAAAAGAAAAAAAAGTTACTGAACAGATTTTGAGAAAACCACTGTCAAAGTCCAAAATTGGCCATTTTTCGTCAAAAATGGCCGCCATTTTGAAAAAATTGCGAAAATAAAAAAAACTAAAGAATACCTCCAGCCCTCTCAAAATATTTTTTAGGTATTTTTGTTCAAAATTTCAGAAAGATTCTAATGTAAACTTTAAAGATGAAAATGTAGACGGACGACGACGGACGGACGACGCCGACGACGGACAACGGACGCAACGCCATGCCAATAGGTTATCGGACCAAAGGTGTGATAACCTAAAAACTAAAAAAAAATATCTCCTCAAATTATTTTTAGGCGTTTTTGTGCCAAATTTCAGAATGATTCGACCGTAAACTTCAAAGATAAAAATATTAAGGAACACCAGACGGGCGGACGGACACCCCAACCTCTTAAGCTATATCCCCCACCTAAATCCGCCGTTACCCCCCCCCCCCCCCCCCCCACCTCCCTACCACCTAGATCCGCCTGTTATCTTGAATTGATGAACCGGTATCGATTTTCCTGATTTGGAAGTGTATGTGATTTTTAATCTTAATGGGGTAAAGTGACCATTAGCAATATCCATGCATGGGCATTTCCACGATCACTTCCCAGATTTAAACGTTATGATGAATAAGGAAAACTTATCATAACGTGAACCAGGTGTTACCAGTAACTGAAGTCTCGAGAGTTCTCGTTCCACGAGCAGTTCTCGCGAGAATGCAAACATGGAGGATACTGACGAAGAATATCCACTTCATGAAAGTGTATTTAAAGGCGATTTAGCGAAGTTGTCCAAGCTATTGAGATCTTGCGATGTCACCAAGAAAGATAAACATGGTCAGTGTAATGTTTAGTTAACGTTTAACAACATCAAATAATCATCTTTCACCGTTCCACATTTTTGACAGTTCATTGTTTACAATACACTATACTCTGATTTTTCTGACTTGTTTACACTGTTTCTTTGCGATAATTTTGCGATGCTAAAGGTTATCGTTCCACAACTTGGCATACTTCACCTGGGAGCCAAACGGCAATTTGCTACCAAATTTCAGACTTCTATCCCAAAAATTGAAGAAGTTGGCTATCTATCCCAATGTTAAATGTCAGCCCAAAACGAGATCTCGAGAATCTGAGCATATTAGAGGATTTCGTCATGTTGTATAACTGTATAATTGTAATTTTGGACAAGAAGACACAACGAGGTGTATTCTAGACAAACATATTGATTTCGAAAGACTGCACAGCTACAAAACCGAGTTAACGCGCAAAATGTGTGCGGACCCAGAAATTGATAGACAGGGCTAAATTTAACATTGGGATAGATTGCTAACTTTCTTAATTTTCGCAATAAAAGTCTGAAATTAGGTAGAAAATTGCCGTTTGACTCCCAGGTGAAGTATGCCAAGTTATAGAACGATACCGTTTAGCATCGCAAAAATATCAGCGAAAAACAGTGTAAACGAGTTAGAAAAATCAAAGTATATATGATCTTCCAGTAGACAAATAATATCGTCTTCTCTGAGGGCCGAAGGCCCGAAGATGAAATGCCTCCCGTGTTAGAATTTTGCTCAATTTCCGACAAAAACAAGTCAGAACTTTTGAGTCTGCTCTATTTTAAACTGGCTAAAAATCAGGAATGGTACTCACATTCTTGGTCAGAGGCGAATAACAATGTCATTACTTCCTAAATCCAACGAAGTATCTACTTGTCATCATATTTATCCTCACAATTTAGTGTTCTGAAGCCGGCCTGGATACTTTTTCAAACGAATTTGCTGACATCTTTGCCTTCCAAGTGACGTAACATGCGCGTGCACTCGAGAAATCCCCTCGAAAAATGACACGGAATTCCGCACGAGTGCGCGCGCGTGTGACGTTACTTGGCAGGCAAGGATGTCAGGAAATTCGTTTAAAAATATATCCCGGCTGGCCTCAGAACACTAAATTGTGAGGATAAACAAGATAACAAGTGGATATTCCGTTGGATTTAGGAAGTATAGACATCATGAGCCGCCTCTGACCAAGAATGTGAGTACCATTCCTGATTTTTAGCTTCGGCCCTCAGAGAAGACGATATTGTTTGTCTAATCTCCTAGTATCTAGGTCCGCCTTAGCCATAAAATACAGCCGCCTGAGAGCAGCTGTAAACCAGCCTTGGATTTTTTTTAGCTTTTCGAAACATCAGTACACATATGAAAACTGACGAGGGGACACCATCTAACAAATGTAGTTCGGACAGTGGTGCATCTGAGTACTAATCTGTCCCTTTATAAGCGGACAATACGTTCATATATATATATATATGTATGTACATCTATATAGGAATAGTCCCCACTGGTTTGGATCTAAAATAACTCACCTTACTGCTTGTACACACGGAATTAAACTATAGTCATTCACTCCTTTATGCTCCTTTACGCTGGTTAGCGGAAAGAATACTGCAGATATAGAACTAGCTCTTGCCACCGAGCTTCATGCAGTTCAAGAGTGGTTAATCGAAAACAAGCTGTCATTACATTTGGGCAAAACCGAATCCATATTGTTCGTATCAAATCGTAAAATTAGTAAATCAGCAAACTTGCAAATGTGGTAATAACGACATTGCGTGCAAAAACTATGTCAAGTATCTTGGATTACATATAACTCTCGACCAGGATCTATCAGGTGAGAGTGTTGCCCAAAACATTATTAAGAAGTGTAATGACAGACTACTGTATGATTTTTGTATCGTCAGGCCAGAATCCTCAAGACGAGCTTTGGTCTCTGCACTTGTTCAGTGCGTATGCCTGTTCGGCATGGTATTCCAGTCTCACCCAACGATACAAAAGCAGACTTCAAACCACTCAAAACAAGATGATATGTTTCATCTTACAGCTGCCAGCAAGAGCCCATATAGGCTATACCGAGTTTAGGAGGGTCGGTATGTTACCCATTCATCTACGTGCGACACAACTAAAACTAAATCACTTCTTTAATATAATACTTAAACCAACCACCAATTTATCTCAATGCGAATGTTAAATGGGTCCGAGATCAACACACAGTCAATACACGATTCAGTAATACCTCACTATCCGCCCCTGCAGTTAAAACAAAGCACTTCGGCCAAAAATCATTTTTCTACACCTCTATTTAAACTGCATGGAATGATTTACCCACTGACATCCACATACTACCAACCAAACAAGCCTTTAAAGGAGGACTTCCTATCAATGTTTATTGGCTTCGACCAATGATTTTACAGTTAAAACTTTATTATAGCAAATATGTTTCGATGCATCTGAATAGAGAAGACTCTAAGCTTCATTTACATATGAAATATGTATATATTTGTTCAACACAAACAAATCGTGTGGAAGATATAACATCAAAAACAGTGAAAATCTGCAAGTTTTTTCATCCTGAGCCACACGGCAGTGCATGACTGACATGAACGTAAAAAATGAAGTAAATTTCTGAGACGTCATTGTTTTGACCGAAGCCTCGACAGGCGGCATTTCTGCTGGAACCAAAGATGCTGGAAGTGCTCCGTTGCTCGGCATCATCAAAACAATGACGTCATCGGTTGCTACTCATTCATACTCCCCAGTTGGAGGGCGTGGCCCGCTAAGTTTGGTTTCTTTTCGATTTTACATTCGTGTGTATACTGTACAAACTATTCTATAGTTTATATTTATGCAATCATTCACTCGATTCGACTAGCCAACCACTCGCAATGCAGTCACAACACATGATTTTCTCATCTTGCCTCCAATTTTGGACTGTGAAAACTGAGGTAGTACAACGTTACCAAGTTCACACCTACACCACATGGTTTCCATGACCTTTACAAGCATCAATTGAATGCAGCATAATAAATGTTTTTGGCTAAAAAAAACTAATCACATGGGGAAGATATTGTGACACTAGTTAGGGGTGACAATATTCATGACAATATTGGCCAGTAGTAGCACTAGATCCTACATAAGCTACTAGTATATTGAAATGCATACATTTTCATGGGATCCATGAAATTAAGTTTCTGACACCTTTATATGGCTAGTTCAATGACGCTGTTTGAATTCACATTCAAGGTACGCTAAGCATTAAAATGCATCAGAAATGCCAGAGTTGTGGCATAGCAATATCCAGATAAAGTATCTATTTATTGCCACAATGACCTCTATAATAAACCTGGTTTTAAATAAATTAAAACTTCCTATTTACAAGCATCTGTATGCTATTTTTCAGGGAACACAGCTCTTCATTTGGCTGTCATGCTTGGAAGGAAAGGTGACACACAATAATGTATAAAATTTATTGTACAACCTATGGCTATGTAATATAATGACTTGTATTCATTATGTCCTCAGAACATTACTTGACAGAAACAGTGTGATTCTTATCATCCACAAAATATTGTGTATTTCCGTTTGCAGAATGCGTTCACCTTCTCTTGGCTCATGGAGCTCCCGTCAAGGTGAAGAACTCTCAAGGCTGGAGTCCTCTCGCTGAGGCCATCAGCTACGGGGACCGGCAAACAAGTCAGTGCACAGCAACATTTTTTCGTTGATGGTATCATGGGTCGATATATTTTAGCTTTCTTGACAATCCTGTTATATTTCAGTTACTTCATTATTGCGGAAGTTGAAGCAGCAGTCGCGAGAGACGCTAGAGCAGCGACGGCCAGCTCTTGTCGCTGCACTCAAAGATCTTGGAGACTTCTACCTCGAGCTCAAGTGGGACTTCCACAGCTGGGGTGAGTATCCAGTAACCATGGGTACATATCTGTGTGTGTTCTGTAAAAATGGAGACTGCCACACCTGTGAGTGTTCAGTAACTATGGAGATTGCTACATATGTATGTGTTCAGTAACCATGGAGACTGCCACATCCGTGAGTGTTCAGTAACCATGGAGACTGCCACATGTGTGAGTGTTCATTAACCATGTAGACTGCCACATATGTGTGGGTTCAGTAACTGTGGAGACTGCTACATCCGTGAGTGTTCAGTAATCATGGAGACTGCCACATATGTGTGGGTTCAGTAACCATGGAGACTGCCATATGTGTGAGTGTTCAGTAATCATGGAGACTGCCACATGTGTGAGTGTTCATTAACCATGTAGACTGCCACATATGTGTGGGTTCAGTAACCGTGGAGACTGCTACATCCGTGAGTGTTCAGTAATCATGGAGACTGCCACATATGTGTGGGTTCAGTAACCATGGTGACTGCTACATCCGTGAGTGTTCAGTCACTATAGAGACTGCCACCTGTGTGTGGGTTCAGTAACCATGGAGACTGCTACATGTGTGAGTGTTCAGTAATCATGGAGACTGCCACATGTGTGTGGCTTCAGTAACGATGGAGACTTCTACATTCGTGAGTGTTCAGTCACCATAGAGACTGCCACATGTGTGTGTTCAGTAATCATGGAGACTGCCACATTTGCAAGTTTTCAGTAACCATGGAGACTGCTACATCCGTGAGTGTTCAGTCACCATAGAGACTGCCACATCTATGAGTGTTCAGCAACCATGGAGACTGCCACATGTGTGTGGGTTCTGTAACCATGGAGATTGCTACATCTGTGTGTGTTCAGTAACTGTGGAGACTGCCACATCTGTGTGTGTATGGATGAATCTATATCACATGTCATTTTGTTTATTGAACCTTGTTTTATTTTATTGCTGCAGTGCCACTGGTTTCCAGAATCCTCCCATCTGATGTATGCAGAATCCACAAAAAAGGCTGTTGCATAAGGTAAATTATTGGCCATGCTACAAGGATCATATTAACATGCCTTATGGAATTTGTTTCGATGAAAGTTAATGCATTTCAAAACACGTGACATTGATTCTGACACCTTGATAATTACCTCAGGATGGACACAACACTAGTAGACTTTAACGACATGAAGTGGGAACGCGGTGACATCACATTCATATTCAATGGGGAGATGAAGCCATCAAAATCACTGACAGTTATGGATAACAAACAGAGAGTCTATCAAAGGATCAGATATGAGGTAACCACTCTGACATCACAATCTGTCTAAAAGGAAGTTTTAACTTGTTTAAAACCAGTATTTATTACATACCTACCTCTATAATAAACACTTTGGGTAATCTTACCTTGACATTCAAAGAAGAGGAGAGGATCAAATGTCACAAAAGAATTTTGAAAAAATTCAAGTGACATTTATCCTTAATTTCTTTGAAAAAATTGAACCAAAATCCCCTCAGATTGCATGCGGTGATGTTTTACATCCGGGGTCACATGACCCTAGACCGCCATTATTTTTGCCCTGTTAAGGCGGGGAGGCGGGAGGGCACTCCTCGTGTTTATTATAGAGGTAGGTATGTAATAAATACTGGTTTTAAACAAGTTAAAACTTCCTATTTATGTCCATACTACTACCTCTATAATAAACACTTTGGGTTATATCAGAATAACCACCGGCGGAGGGCTTAACCCTCCACGCACACGTGCTCATCATAGGGGATTTTGGTCAAATTCACCAAATTTAGCAATGAAATGAGAATATTTGAATATTAATAATGGTGATTTAATAGTTTTATAGGCAGCATATGTGAGAATCCAAATAAATGCTGCACAATATTCGTATTTACATGAATTTACGTGTAAATTACATGAAAAGACGTTAAAATGAAAGCAATAATCACCTTGGATGCACTTGAAGGCGAACAGGGGTCTCTGGAGGTGATCTTTCCTCCAGCAGACGAACCAAATTTTTCTCGCAAAGAAGAGGGGCAAATCCGTCCCTGTTCCGCCGAAAGGTGGTGCATCTATACAGTTGTGATGTATGTACAATATTTACAGCCGGACTTCATGCTCCGCGGCTACCAGGCGTCCGAGATGGTAGCCGGAGTCGGACTGCCAAGCTAAGTCCCTGAGATAGAACGAAGTAAATGTATTCTGGGAACTCCAGGTACATGCAGACATCACATTATTCAGAGAAACTTTATTTGCGAACGCAAGTGACGCCGCGAGAGCTCTCACATCGTGCGCTTTGACTCTGAAACCTGACGACTTTTTTGCCTGCGACTTCTCATAGCAGAAAAGAACGCACTTTTTGATCCAAGACGAAATCGTCGCGGGACGGATATCGTTCTGAAAGTTTTTGAGGTACGAGATGAATAACAAGCGTTTACCCAAATGAAGCTCCCTCGTACGCCGAACGTAAATGCGGAGAGCTCTCACGGGACACAGCTTAGCGTCTTCCTCCAAACCTGGCCCCAAGGAAGGGGAGAGGGCGGGAATTGAGAAACTCAAAAGCGGTGTGCCTGCTAATTGAGTTTTGGCAAGAAAGGAAGGGATAACGCCTAACTGAACTGCGGAACCATCCGCCTTCCATTTGACTTTGGAAAACGAGAGCGCGTGAAGCTCACTGCGTCGCTTCCCGGAAGCCAGCGCCAGAAGGAAGACCGTTTTTAGCGTGAGAAACTTAAGCGAAGTACTCTCGAGAGGCTCAAACGGTTCGGATCTTAACAAATTTAAGACGAGCGATAGATCCCACTCGGGCACGGGATTTCTAGCCTTAGGTCTTTCAATCTCGAAACTGTTAAGAAGGGCGGTGAGACTTTCGTCATGACCGAAATCGATACCTAACTTCGGCTTCAGGGTTTTGGCAATCGCTGTCCGATAACCCGCTAACGTCGAAGGGGCAAGCCCTTGATTAAATTTCTGCAAGAGAAACTCAGAAATCAAGGGAGCAGTGGTTTTGAATGGACTAATCTTCCTGCCACGACACCAAGCACAGAACGCGGTCCATTTTGACTGGTAGACTGCCAGAGAAGATTTTCTATTTGATCGGGCGATCCTAGCGGACACCTCCTTTGAAAATCCCTTCTTTCTGTAACAACGCTCGACAATATCCAGGCATGAAGGTTCAGGCTTGACGGTACCTGATGAAACATGCTGGATCGAGGTTGTTTGAGAAGATCCCAACGATCCGGGAGCTGACGTGGATGATCGACTATCAACTCCAGAAGGTCCGGGAACCACGACCTCTGCGGTAGACACGGGGCTATCAACATCAGTCTGCACTGGTGAGAACGAAATTTCGATAGCACCTTCTCCAACAGGACGGCTGGCGGATACGCATACGCAAACATCCCGTCCCAATTCGTGGACATGGCATCCACCGCTAACGCAGTCGGATCCGGAATTGGCGAAACAAACGATGGGAGTTTGTGATTCCATCGGGTCGCAAACAGATCCACCATCGGCGAGCCCCACAGATCGCACAGGGAGCGAAACACTTCCGGGGAAAGACTCCATTCCATTGCCTGGATTTGGCCTCTCCTGGAGAGACGATCGGCCCACACATTCATGTGACCGGGAATATGCCGGGCCGAGATCTTGATGTCGTTTTGACGACACCATTGCAGGAGATCGATAGTCGCTCGGCATAACGTCACCGACTTCGTTCCGCCCTGCTTGTTGATATATGCCACGACCGTCGAGTTGTCCGTGGCTAACAACACTGTCTGAGCGCGAAACTGCGACTGCCAATGTTCGAGAGCGAGCGCTACCGCCTGCATTTCGAGGAGATTGATATGACATTGACGTTGAAGCGGCGACCATGTGCCCGACACTTCGTTGTCGTCCCAATGTGCTCCCCATCCCTCCAAACTGGCATCCGTAAACAGATGTCTGGAGGGTAGCGGCGGACGGAATGGGGCCCCCCGCAATAAATTTGCAGGGTCCAGCCACCACTTGAGCTCGGCAATCACTTCGGCGGACACTGTAATCAAGTCTGACATCTGACCCGTTGACTGAGACCAGTGGGATTGGAGATGGAGCTGAATGGGACGCATATGAAGGCGACCCATTGGGACCAACTTTTCCGTCGCCGCCAGAATTCCTAACAGGGACTGCCACTTGCGGGCCGATTGAGGAACTCCCTGCAGGAAACCTTGCGACAGCGCGGATAATTTTGATTGACGATCCGCCGTTGGCAACACAGTCTCTGAGATAGTCAGAAATCGATATCCCAAGAAGACGAAGTCGCGCCGCAGAGACAAGTCGGACTTTTTGTGGTTGATCTTGAAACCCATACGGGTGCACAAATCTACCACCCACTGAGCTTGTGAGCGTAATGTGTCTGGGCACTGATGCCTGATCAACCAGTCGTCCAGATACTGGTATAGGAAAATACCCTGTTTGTGAGCAAGGATCTGCACCTCGCGAGCTACCATGGTGAAGATCCACGGTGCTGTGGACAGACCGAACGGGAGAGCCCTGAACTGCCACACTTGGCCCTGATATAGAAACCGGAGGTATTTCCTGATTGAAGGTTTCATGGGAACATGAAAATAGGCATCTTTCAGGTCGATCGTGACCACCCACGCACCGCGGGGCATCACGGACCTGATCTGTTCCGGTGTCTCCATGGAGAACGTGGGAATCTGAAGAAACCTGTTTAGGGGAGAGAGGTCGATCACGGGACGCCAACCCCCTGAAGCCTTCGGAACTACGAATAGAACACTGTAAAATCCGGGAGATTTTGGAGCCGGTTCTACCGCTCGTTTTTCCACCATGGCCAAAATTTCCTCGTGTAACACGCGACGACGTTCGGCGTCGTTTGACAGAGAAAAGCCTCTCGGAGTACTTGAGAGAGGAGGAAACTGGTCCTCGAACTTCAGACCGAACCCTCGTCTGAGCGTTGAGACGACCCAGGGGCTGGCCCCGAGCCGCTCCCACTCTCGCCAAAAGAGTTGGAGACGTGCGCCTACCGGCTGGTCTATGGTTGGAACCACGACGGGACCAACCTCTGGGCCGCCACAGTGCCGTGGAGGAGAATTCGGTCCAGTAACGGCGGAAATACATACCCTTAGCTTTTGTTTCCCCTGCTGGTTTGGGGCTGGAGGGGCGACCTCGTCCTCGACCGCCACGTCCGCGCCCGCCTCGGGATGAACCGGCAGGGGCCCCGCGAAAGGGCAAGCCCGAGGCTCGACCCTTGCCCTTTCCGGAAGCCCCGCCACGCTGTGATTGCTGAGGCTGCGATTGCTGGGGGCGTTTCATCGCTGCTGCCACCGACTTGGCTAGTTTCTCGGTCGCCTGTGCCGACAACATAGCCGCCTCCGAAAAGGATTTTTCGGTAGTCTTCTTATCCGCGGCCGCCTTGGCCTGCTGCAACGACTCCGACAAGTCCGGCAAA
This sequence comes from Terebella lapidaria, assembly GCA_949152475.1. Lineage (NCBI taxonomy): Eukaryota > Metazoa > Annelida > Polychaeta > Terebellida > Terebellidae > Terebella > Terebella lapidaria. The sequence goes on along the minus strand of OX424557.1, from coordinate 50,317,466 downwards.
AGGAGGGGGGTAGCCGATCCCGTCTCCGGAACGACCGGAGCCAGCCTGAGCTGGGCAAGCAGATCGTCGGGCATGTCAAAGCGTACTGACTGAAGAAGGGCATCTCTCCTCCATAGCTCTGACACCCAGACAGCATGTGAATCCAACGATGCCCTATCCGCGACCCCGAGGCCGATGGACGTAACCAGGGAGTTACATGCTTGGAGCGCGTCTGCCAGCTCGTCCCGATCCAATTCCGGATTATTAAGGACCTGCTCGCAACACGACTGGAGAGACGATCTTGCCGCCATCGACAGCCAGTCCAAGGTAGAATCAGCCGCCAGTCCCATACGTAACGAGTGCTGAACCTGGACCAACGAGTCCCACGGAACGGACACAGACTTGGGCTCAGCAAAGAACTTCGCATGCGGGAGCTGCTTCCCGAGCTGGGTAGGCTTTGCTTCAAAATGGGACGAAGAGTAACAATCTCCCACCGTCGGGCGTGGAGGGAACGTTCCCGGACGAACCCGACCGAGCCTCTGTGTGTCCTCCACACGCTCTGCCATGGCGTTCCGAACGCCAGCCGCCAGGGGAAAACGATAGGCATCCCTGGGCGGCTTCGGACGTTCACGTTGCCCGGCGATCATAGACCTGGCTCTCTTCCTTGGGGGCTCCTGATCGAAGTCTGTGGGCCATTCTGACGGAAGGAGCTTCCGGACGAAATCCCGCTTCTCCGTCCAAGTTAAAGGGTCGTCGTCCAAAGGGGGAGGAGCCATGGAATCCACATCTTCCTCTTCCCTCGGACGCTTAGACGGTCTCACAAGACCCGAGGGGCCCGGCACGGGGTCCACGGAATCCAAGTCCCGCATGCCCTCTCGAGGCCCAGCGCCTTCCTCGGGCGGTTGGGAAGCGGGCGACTGCTGCACTGGCGGCTCCTTCTCCCGCTGCTGTTCCGCAAAACGAGACATGAAGGTGCTCCACTGCTGGCACATCTGCTGCTGGAAGGAGTGGAACTGACGCATAATCCTCTCTTCCAGGTGAGAATCAGAGGCAGCGACACGCGCAGGCGAATCCCGAGAGCGAGAAGGTGGCTCCTGGGTAGCCAAAGGCGACACCGATGACGGCTGGGACTCAGAAACGGAAACCGAGACCCCAGCTGGGAGCGGCTGGGAAACTGTATCAGACTGGTCGACGCCCATATCTTCAGCCATCTGAAAAACATGAAGCGACGATGTAGTGCGAGAAAACGATTTCCCTCGCAAACTAGCCTTACGCACACCCTGTAGGTTGCAGAAGATTGGATCCCGTGACCCCTGGGTCCCAGCCTGGGAGGCCGGGAACCGGGAACCGGCTTCCAGGTGATGCCCAGGTTGCGGCAGCCGGCTAGCATGACCGGTAAGCCTACCAGGGCCTTGGCTCGAGAAGCGTGGGGAATCCACGAGGGGTAGCACCCCCGAGGAAACCGTCACGGCCTCTACCAATCCAAAGGAGTCCCGGGACCCGGGAGCCGGATCGCCGGCTCCCGCAACCCACGAGACACCACCTGGAAGCCGGGGCCCGTGTTGCTCGGCCATGGCGACGCGAGAACCGGGAGCCACCGGGCGAAGGTGAGCCAAAGATGCTGGACTACAAGAGCGCAAACCCAAAGGGAGAGCGACAAGGCTAGTCACAGACAGAGGAGACTGGGTAACGGAAGCCGCCGTAACGGCTCCCGGCACCCGGGAAGCTGTGGGAGGAAAACATAAATCTAAACTCACATCAGCTATAACTTTCGACAGAACTACGTCCTGCCTGTGCCATCTATCAAGGGATTGGCGGTGACGGGACTTAGCGCTACTGCTAGTTCCTGGACCAGCAGAAGGAGGACCTTCCGCCTGACGCTTCGTCTGGATATCCCTGAGGCCGGCGAGAGCATCCTGCCAGAACGACTCCTCCGCATCCTCACAAAAGGCGCAGGTGGAGGAAGGGCGGCAGAAACACATCCTACATGCCCAACAGGTGGCATGAAGCTCCCACTTCGGCAGGAAGTGATGGCACCCACTACACTTCATCTGCAAATAGCAACAAGTAGTGGGCGAAAATGGGGGAAGAAATGGGCCTGGGGAGGACTACACCATTTCCTCCCAAAAAAACACACTAAAGTATCTGTAAAGTACTCTAAAAGTAACTACAGTTGATTTTCTGAGAAAATCCAAAGAGATGATCGTGATAAAAACGATCGTGAGCTCCTAGAACTTCCAAGAATGTCTAAGCAAGACAGCTCACAACCATTCACAAGATGGAGGAGCAAAAATAATGACGGTCTAGGGTCATGTGACCCCGGATGTAAAACATCACCGCATGCAATCTGAGGGGATTTTGGTTCAATTTTTTCAAAGAAATTAAGGATAAATGTCACTTGAATTTTTTCAAAATTCTTTTGTGACATTTGATCCTCTCCTCTTCTTTGAATGTCAAGGTAAGATTACCCAAAGTGTTTATTATAGAGGTAGTAGTATGGACATAAATACTGACAGCATTCAGCTGCATTAACATCACTTGTCATTTGATTCGGTAGGATTACTTTATTCACATTCTGTGTATTATAATGTTGACTGAAGTTTTAAATAAAATGAGAGCATTCCTGCTATGTTTTACAGGAGACAGATGTGGAAATTGAAGACGAGGTTGATATTCTGATGAGTTCAGATATCGTCGGAGCGACAATGCCAACAAAACACATCACATTCTCGCGAGCCCGATCTGGGTGGCTCTTCAAAGAAAATAAAACAGTAACAGTACTTGGTTTTTAGCATGTCTGTGTTGTTTCAGTGCTGTTTAATCATACTGCTTCAGACATTCCCTACTCGGTTGCTTTTGTGTAATGTCGAATCGTCTGAAACCTTCCTTCTTGATCCACAGGAGATGGTTGGTAGATTCAAGTCTGATTTCTTCGTAATTCATGGTCTGGCGCTTGACTCACGGAAACGGTAAGTTTTCACTTGCCATGTGAAACTCTGGAATGGACAATCTTTCAATGTAACATACAGTATAACAGAAAAATGTTCATTTCACAGTCGAGAACATTTATCGGATGAAGACTTACAGAAAAACAAAGCAATGATGGAAAACTTGACCAAAGGTCGTTTGACAGACAACAGCAATACAGAGGTAAGTATTATGACTGTAATAATCTACATAGATATTCAGAACAAAAATAGCAATGCAATAAGATAAAATGATGGACAGAATGGAGAAGTTCATGATTTGTTTTCTAAATAGCTTGGAAAGCATAAATGTGATCTCAGTCATTTCCAACCATTAATTTCCAAGTTGTTTTAATGTGACCAGCCACAGCGTCGCCAGAGCATACCTGCGCCCAACCCGAGTAAAGCCTCGTGGTCGGAGTACCTCAACTCTCCAGCCGGAAAGTTCCCCCTTCTGGGCCGACATATCGTCAGCAAACAGAGCAGCAAGCACTTCAGGGCATCTGTTGCAATGGTGAGTGAGCATTCTGTGATTGTGTCTATTATGTTGTGATTGTGTCTATTAGATGTCCATAATGAGATCCATGATTAGGGACCAAGATCAAACAAAACCAAAAATAATATTTCCACAGCAGAAGCTTTTCATGCCTGCATGTGTTCATTGGTAGCACAGATAGAACCAGTAATTTAGTTTGTTGGTTCGATTGAAGTACTTAGATGTGCATCCAGTCAGGAATTACTGAGTCGACAGTTTGCGAGCCATCATGGATCCAAGTACCATGTACTAGTATCTAGAGTTGGAAGTGATATCTTGAATTAATTGTTCTGATTTCAGAGTGAGGAGTTTCCAATGACAATAAAAGCGTAAGTATGAGTAATTGCGTTTGGCTACATTCTTTATTTGATTTAGTCTTAATTGTATCCCCCGAACAAAGTTCGGCGGATACTATGAATTTGGCTTCGTCGTCCGCGTCCGCAGAGATTTTCTTGTGAACGCGCTACAGGCCGCAATTCTCACCCGATCACCATTATTTTTTGCGGGCACATATATAATGGTAAGATCCCGATACCAATCGATTTTGGTTACCGTGGCAACTGAATTGGTCGTTTGGGGACACATTTTCCATTGAAAACAGCCTGTTTGAGACACATGGCTTGTGAACGCTCTACAGATGGCAGTTTTTGACGAATATCAATAATATTTGGAAGTGTTGTTGGGAAGGGCTATCACACGAAACCAATCGTTTTTTAGAATGATCATATAAATATTAAGGTGTGATTGCACGTAACTTACCGGTGACTGCACTGAGGCACTTTTCCATTTATTTATAATGTGAAAGTAAAGGTAACAAAATCACCGAAACAATACAATCCCCTGACCTAAAACTTGGCTAGCACACACACAAATACGCATGGATGGTGAACCAAGACATGGTTTCATAAATGATATCACGAAAGTTGTGCAATTTGATGATTAGATAAATCATTTTATACGTTTCACCAAAACGAAGATTCGAGTGTTCTGCTTGACAAGCACTGGCTGTTGCATATATTTATTCCTTGTTGTCGTAAAAATAATGAGAATATCTAGGGCTATACTTTCTGTGAGATGAATACAATGAGCTGAACATTCATAATCCCAAACACCTCGGTGCACCTGAGTGCATATCACCTGTGAGTTTTACTGGCCTCACTAGCTATTTGCTGCACAGCATAATCCTTTCGCTCGCATTGTTGTGAGTGTATTTTGTAGACGATGAATTCAACAAATTTAACATTGCTTAGTAAGAAACAGAGTCTCGGTTAGTAATCCTTGATGGCTAACAATCAGAAAGGCAAAGTTTCACGTCGGTTGGAAGTGTGTAAATTCATGAATTTGTTACCTTTATATTTACATTATAATTGAATGGACAGCTGGTCACTGCCAGAGTCATGACGATCACATGCAATCAATCCTTAATATGTTAACAGCCTAACTTATTACAGAATTGTGAAATATCCATTTTGACATGTATGATCATTCCAATAGCCTGTATTATGGAAGGTAATGACACTGGTTTCCTTTTCAGAATGGAGAACTGATGTTTTCAGTGAAAACAGGACAATATTACTGAATAAGTTAACATTAGTTTTACTAGTTAAGTCTATTATTGTCCACAATAAAAATAGTTAAGACAAGAAACGTTTATTATTAAGCTCAACAAGGTAAAGGTTTTGTCCAGTACAGATTTCATGGCTGTAAGTGAGTAAGTTAACATTATTTTTAATAGTTAAGTCTATTATTGACCACAATAAAAATAGTTAAGACAAGAAATATTTATTATTAACCTCAACAGGGTAAAGGTTTTGTCCAGCACAAATTTCATTGGTGTAACCGAATAAGTTAACATTATTTTCACTAGTTAAGTCTATTATTGACCACAATAAAAATAGTTAAGTCTATTATTGACCACAATAAAAATAGTTAAGATGAGAAATATTTATTATTAAGCTCAACAAGGTGAAAGTATGCCCAGTACAGATTTCATGGGTGTACTGAATAAGTTAACATTATTTTACTAGTTTAGTCTATTATTGACCACAATAAAAATAGTTAAGACAAGAAATATTTATTATTCAACAAGGTGAAGATTCTGTCCAGTAGACATTTTATGTCTGTAACCAAATACGTTAACATTTTTTTTTGCTAGTTAAGTCTATTATTGACCTCAATAAAAATAGTTAAGATGAGAAACAATTATTATTGACCTCAATAAGGTTAAGGTTTTGTCCGGTAGAAATTTCTGGGTGTAACTGAATAAGTTAACATTATCTTCACATGTTAAGTCTATTATTGACCATAATGAAAATAGTTAAGACGAGAAATATTTATTATTGGGCTCAACAAGTTGAAGGCTTTGTCCAGTAGAGATTTTATGGCTGTGACCAAATAAGTTAACATTATTTTTTGCTATAGGTCTATTATTGATCACAATAGCTTTTTATGAAAACATTGATCAACTTTTACTTTGAATTTCAACTTGAGACCATGTTTGGCACAAATTATGAGTTAAAATATAACTTGTGGCGAAAAGTTTGATCTGGCTCCAATTTTGTCATCTCGAAATGCAGTTTTGTCAACTTTTACTTTGAATTTCAACTTGAAAGCATGTTTGGCACATATTATGAGTCGAAATATAACTTATGGTGAAAAGTTCGATCTGGCTCCAATTTCGTCATCTTGAAATGCAGTTTTGGTCAACTTTTACTTTGAATTTCAACTTGAAAGCATGTTTGGCACATATTATGAGTCGAAATATAACTTATGGTGAAAAGTTCGATCTGGCTCCAATTCCTTCATCTTGAAATGTAGTTTTGGTCAACTTTTAGTTTGAATTTCAACTTGAAACCAAGTTTGGCACATATTATGAGTTACAATATAACTTATGATGAAAAGTTCTATCTGGCTCCAATTTCGTCATCTTGAAATGCATTTTTGGTCAACTTTTCCATTGAATTTCAACTTAATACCAAGTTTGGCATATAGTTGAAATATAACTCGTGGCGAAAAGTTTGATCTGGCTCCAATTTCGTCATCTTGAAATGCAGTTTTGGTCGACTTTTAGTTTGAATTTCAAGTTGGGCAGGTATTATGAGTTAAACTATAACTTATGACGAAAAGTTCGATCTGGCTCCAATTTTGTCATCTTGAAATACAGTTTTGGTCAACTGTCACTTTGAATTTCAACTTGAAACCATGTTTGGCACATACATGTATTATGAGTCGAAATATAACTTATGGTGAGAAGTTCGATCTGGCTCCAATTTCGTCATCTTGAAATGCAGTTTTGGTCAACTTTTACTTTGAATTTCAGCTCGGAGCCAAGTTCGTAAAATAGTCTGAGTTGAAATATAAATAGGTGAAAAGATTGATCTATCTGAATTTTCATTATTTTATCAAACATGTCGAAATGGAAATTCATATAAAGAGATTTCAGGGGTGATTTTGAATTCTACCTTCAATAACCTCGGAAGATCAGTGCAGCAATTTTGGTGGGGAAAAGAAAAAAGTTGTGACTTGAGATTTAACATTTCTCTGGTAATCTTTTTAGCCCTTGCTCTAGTTTTTCACACTTAACAGTGATATATTTTGGGTAACATAGATGATAGGGCTACGGGGGATACACCCAAGCGGTCGTAGGCGACCGGAAGCGTCTAGTTATGTCAGCGTGTTTTTAATATGTTTATCACAGATGTAGGATTGCAGCTACATGTATTGCTGTATTAAATCTAGTTAAGGCATTTCGGTAGAAATGGTTTTAGCAGAATTTTTTTTTTTTTTTCTTCCGCTGTTATGGTTTCCGGACGATAACTTTAGATTGCCTTGACGGATCTTTGCCAAATTTTCACAACTAGTCAGAAATGATATGTGGAAGAACCCTATTTTTGAGCCGGCTCCGAGGTCCGTCAGGTCGGTGAGGATGAAATCAAGGCCGATTTTGAGACTTGGTTTCCGGACGATAACTCAAAAAATATTCAGGCAATAGTTGCAGAACTTTGCATGGAGGTTTATATACCACCAGGGAAGAACTCTATTGATTTTGGGATTGATCCGTCAAACGATCTTTGACCTAGAGGTCGAAATAATTTTTTGCTGACTCATCCTTGAGGCTTCCTGCATATCTTGGAAACGGTACGTCGTAGAGCGAAACGAACGTTATTTTCGGACTCGTCGCCCTAGACAAACATGTCTGAGGGGTATTATGGATGAAGTTTGACCTTGACCCAGAATTTTTCGCCGAGTCGGCACTTTTCATTTTCGTCAATATCTCAGAAACGGTGTGTCGTAGAGCAAAATGGACGTTATTTTTGGACTCGTCGCCCTAGACAAACAGGTCTGAGGGCTATTATGGATGAACTTTGACCTAGACCCGGAATTTCTTTGCCTAGTCGGCATTTTATGTTTTTCGCGATATCTCGGAAACGGTGCGTCGTAGAGCGAAACGGACGTTATTTTCGGACTCGTCGCCCAAGACAAACATGACTAAGGGGTATTATGGATGAACTTTGACCTTGACCCAAAATTTTTTTTTGCCGAGTCGGCATTTTACGTTTTTGTTGATATCTCGGAAACGGTGCATCGTAGAGTGAAACGGACGTTATTTTCGGACTCGTCGCTGTATACAAACATGTCTAAGGAGTATTATGGATGAACTTTGACCTTGACCCGAAATTTTTCTGATGAGTCGGCATTTTACGTTTTCGTCGATATCTCGGAAACGGTGCGTCGTAGAGCAAGACGGACGTTATTTTCAGACCCGTCGCCCTACACAAACATATCTAAAGTGTGTTATGGATGAACTTTGACCTTGGCCCCAAATTTTTTTGCCAAGTCAGCATTTTTCGTTTCCGTCGATATCTCGGAAACGGTGCGTCATAGAGCGAAACGGAGGTTTTTTTCGGGCTCGTCGACCTAGACAAACATGTCTGGGGGATGTGATGAACTTTGACCTTGACACAAAATTTTTTTGCCGAGTCAGCATTTTTCGTTTTCGTCGATATCTCTGAAACGGTGCGTCGTAGAGCAAAACAGACGTTATTTTTGGACTCATCGACCTAGACAAACATGTCTGGTGGGTATGATGGATGAACTTTGACCTTGACCCGAAACCGACATTTTCCGTTTTCGTCGATGTCTCGGAAACGGTGCGTCGTAGAGCAAAACGGACGTTATTTTTGGACTCGCCGATCCAGACAAACATGTCTGGGGGTATTATGGATGAACTTTGACCTTGACCCGAAATTTTTTTGCCGAGTCGCCATTTTTCGTTTTCGTCGATATCTCGGATATCGATATCTTTGTCGCCCTAGACAAACATGTCTATGGGGTATTAGGGATGAACTTTGACCTTGACCTGAAATTTTTTTGCTGAGTCAGCATGTTTCGTTTCCGGTGATATCTCGGCTGCTGCTTAGAACGAAACGGACGTTGTTTTCGGATTCTTCCCGCTAGACAAACATGTCTAATTCAAACATGTCTTTTCATTTTTGTCGATATCTTGGAAACAATGTGTCGTAGAGCCCATGGTAAACATATTATAAATTAGTCTTAACACCGAAATGCCTCCAAGGCATCTTTAGGCCTTGACGTCTAGTTTGTGTTACTATTACCTGATGTTGTTGTTGCAGGTTGCTGGATGTTCTAGAAGTGATAGCTCCATTCAAACAGTTCAGCAAACTGCGAGAGTTCATGCAAACCAAACTACCTCCAGGATTCCCTGTCAAAATTGGTGGGTACCTGTAACAGGGAAATTTTAAAGTTAAAACAAAAATATATGTATAACTTAGAGATGCCAGCGAATATTTCTCACAGATATCTGCAAGTCAATGAGGATATGCTTGAATAGTTCTGTGATTTTTGGCAGAAATTCCAGTGTTCCCTACCGTGACGGCCAAAGTGACGTTCCAGCAGTTTGCGTGGGAGGACAACATTCCAGCCAGCAAGTTCAGCATTCCCGCCGGTTACAGGGAGGATCCGTACCGCTTCCCGGACTTATGATATTTGTACGAGCTGACCCTGATCCACATTGTCACTAGCCTCCAGTGCCTTGGTCACCATGGTAACGAGGACATGGAACATTCGGAGACACTGGTGGGGGTCGATGTGCCGCTGACAAACTTGGGGGACTCCAGCGCACAGATGACTCTGATATTCTGATTTGTGTCAGCGGGGCGCTGAACTGGCCCGGACATACAGTATGACCAGCTGATGCTAGTATTGTTGCTGAACTGGAGTTGATCCATCTTCGTTGAAGTTTTGGTTGTTTTATTCTTTGTAGGGATATTCTACTTTTATTTTTGTGAAGACTATTACATTTAGAAACACAAATATGCATGAGGTTTAAATACAAGAAGGGAAAAAAAATTCTTTTGAAGTTTCACCATGTGATATGCATGGTTTATGGTGGTTGTTGATTTTTCATTTGATTACACAATATCATTGTTTGTTTTTATTTGATTTTTTAACTCGCGTGATATCCATAATGTGCTTGAGAGAAAAGTACATGTATACAAATCAAAATGTAAAAACATTATACTGGTAAAAGTATATAGTCTCCTCTAACCTCATTTATACAAAGTTTTTTTTTTATTTCTTATAGTCTTAAAACATATTGCAACTGTTGTGAATGGGTACGCCTGTCTGTATTGGGGACCTTCACTGCTCTGTATTATTTGTTCCGCACAAGCTTGGCAAACAGGATAAGTTGTTTCAGGATTTGGAATATTGTTTTCCTAAACCATTAAATCACATCCAATCTGCAGGGGAAAAAAAGCCCTGATGTTGAATCCTTCGGCCATGCTTGAGGACCTGGAGGCTGTGATACATGCCTTTGCGTTCAGAATTACGTAATTGACTGCTTCCATCATGGCTAGTCAAGACAAAAAATTGTCAATATTCTGTTTCATGGTGTTGAAGAGGTTCCATATGGTTGAGCACGGTACCGGGGAGTGACACAGGTGTCGGCTCAGTGGTCTCCTAATCTCTGTACTCTCTGTAAGGTCTGTCCTATGTATATTTCATTGTGCTCTACATCTTTTAAATAAATGTTTGGATCATGGTTCATGTATGCCACCAAAAAGGGTGGTTTTTTTTTTCATTCGAGATTGAATCTTTGTCTGTTGTCCCCTTTGGCTCTACTCATGCTCATTGAGTCATTCAATTAATCACAAACAGGTTTTAGCAAATGTGTTTCAGAAATACTTGTTATATGTTTCTGGTTTTTGAGTTAACATTACTGTTCAAAGATAAGTTTGCTTCTAATGCACGTGATTTGTTGTAAACACTTACATCTTGAGCAATGAGCATATGTTTACTTTTCAAAAAGAATATGAAATAATATAACAAAATGGATGAAGTTCAGTTTTGTCAGTCCTATCGCGATTGCTACTATTGTAAAAAAAATGTATTCTGTTATTTCGGCATTGTAAGACAATACATGGGTTTTGTTTTGAATGGATCTGTTAGGTGCTGATGGTTCATAATTCATTGCACATGTCCGACTATTTGTGGCATGCTTTTTTCATCAGAAATTGCCTTGTAAATTCTTGTTCGTCCATAATCAGATGAATGTGATTACATACAAAACGCATTGACTTATGCAGTGGTCAAAAAAGAAAACAATACAGGGTTGAGAAATATTGTGTTCTTGTGCTGTGCTGGACTTGCTCTAGGGCTAGGACACGTCAGTTGATGTGCATCATTTGTTTTGGTTTATTCAATGCAGAAAAACATTGGTAGTTGAATTATTGAGGCAAGTATTGGAGTCATGCTGTACAGATTGTATGTAATCAAGATGTATGTCAGATCATATGTAAAGTTGACACATCCCCTGGTGGGCTTGTGCTAGTATTTAATGTCTGTGTGTGCGTGTGCTCTGTTCTAATGTGTATGCTTGTAATTGTGATGATGTCGCACTGTTTCATGCAATATTTATCACTGATCACACATCATTAGAGTCATGAGTAAAAAGCTTGTTTGCTTGTTCTGTAAGTGTAACTGGTAGAAGTTCATTGTTGAGGTCAATATTCATTGATTGGTTGAAAGTTTTCACTTAATTATTGCTTACACAGGAATTAGGATGTTTTGCATGTGATTTCATGCCATATTGGCACATAATATTTATGGTGTAACCTGTAAGCTTAAACATTATTTAACTGATGGTAAACATTACTAGTTATGTACTGATGTAGTTTCCTTTCAAATATCAAACATTGTGGAGGCAGGGATGTATTTCTTGCTGTTTGAATGTCAATAATTTTAAACATTGATGATTGTTTTAACTTTAGATGTACTGGTTGGTACATGAAAGTTTGTAGATAATGAACTAGTGGGACAGGAATTCATGTATCCAAAACCACAAATACTGACCATCACTGTGCCAGATATTTCATTTTAAATGTGTTTCCTGATAGTTTTAAAGGGCCACAAGCTAGCAAAACCCCTTGGTCATCACACTAAACCTGTGAATGTTCGTTTACCAGACATGCGATGACAAAGTCATTGTCAAATTACAGTTTGGCATATCACCAATATATCTTAGGAAATCAATACATTTATCAAGCGATCAGCTTGAAAAATCAACTAATCCGAAAGTCGGCAGTTTTTTTTTCAGCCCAAGAGGCTGTGACGTCACAACGTGAATATCAGCACCATAGAAAAACTGCATTGTCCCGCAATTTACATAATTGTACGTATGGTGGTATCTGGGCATGGCTCACGTTGTGACGTCACATCCATAAGCAATGAGGATGTAAACAACGTCACGTGCATGTATTCCAATATCGATTACTACGGAGCGGTTGGGCGAGAAAATCTTCAAACCACCCAGGTCACGTCAAAATAGTATACCGGTATAGAGATTTCTTAGTATGTATGGAAGCCGTTTTGGACATTATTCATTTTCCCGAATGTGGCTCTTTAATTCTTACACAAATCAGCACTATTTCTTAGAATGGAAGAATCCCACTGACATTTGGACTGAAGCAGTATATTTTACCTCTTAGTTTTATGCACTACATAGTATGGTAGTTGTCGGTTGGTGAGTTCGATCGATGCTGTGTACTGTGCGATTTTCTTCCATCTACCTTGACAGTGAAGGCTAGCTGATTGCATATATGTATCTGTATATATGTACAAAGTTTACATATCAGCAGTACTATACATTGTACCAATTAGATCTCTCCACTGGAGGTCGAGTTCTTCAATGTCTAGAATCTCTGTAGACCATTTTATGAATCTGTTTGTGAGAGAATGGATTGGCACAGAACATATGCATAAAATAGTGTTATTTTACCAAAATACACTGTATATGTAGACACTGTTTTGTAGTTGAAGGTACAGGTTACTGATGATGGCAGCTTTGGTGTAAATGCATGGACAACATGCAGGCAATATATTCCGAGATGGAATATTTTCAAAGAAATGAAAAAATACAGTTTTAATACAGTTTGTTTTTACACTATTTCAGAATAGGGGCTATCTTTAATGCTATTGTTTTTATATTGGCATGGTTGACACTACAGTTTAACTGCATGCTTGGTGGTAACCTTTGACGAGTTTACTAAAAAATTTGTCAGTACTCTGTTGTTGTGACGTAATAAATAAATGTGTAATAAACAGTTTCAGGTATATTTCGGATTTGTTTTATTTACGGATTTCTACACAGGATTATATTACTTCATACAATACAATGTAGCCTTACATAGAAGAATAGGTCATACTCCGTCCATTATAATTGTGTCTTCAAACTAAAATCTGGTTGATTCTATGGGTTTGGTTCAAGTTGTTCCTTCTGCAAATTTTTACCCTAATGACCATGTGCAATTTACACATTTTTGTAGCCATACTTTATAATAAACACTCCTGGGTAATCCTACCTGGTTTTCAAATAAGAGGGAGAAAGCATGCCATTAAATTTCAATGGCATATATTCATATTCTTGATGGTTCTATGCCCCTAGAGTCTGTCATTCATATTAAAACTGTTTCTTCACAAAACTTTATGGATGATTTCTTGACGAAATAGGACCCACAAACCCACCATCACATTTGTCTCAGCCCAGTAAAAGCGTTGTTGCACCCAGGCAATGGTCTTTTGGATGACCAGTCAATCGAAGGTCTTGGAGCTGGTGGAGCACTTCGGTCCGCAGTGTCGCAGGTAGCAACAGCTGCTAGGCCTATGGTGCATGCGCTCATTTTGACGGTACAAGAGGCCATCAGGCAGGGACAGTTGCTCCCACCTGGAGACTACAGATTGTGTATCCTCAGTGAAGGTCAACCATTCCATGCCCTCGGGTTTCTTCCTGACCTCTAAGGCTTTGATGACAGGCAACAGGATTACGTTCGCCCATTGCTTAGCAGCCAGCTGCACGTTGGAACTAGAAGTCAATGCCTAAGTCAATGCATTTCGGTGTGAAGCATTGGGAAACAAAATGGTGACTCAGCAAAACAAATTTAGTTCAAGGGCATACATACCTCTAAGACATACATGCATAGGGCGACAAAAAGCAATGTTAGGTCATTTTGGGCTTCCCGAGCCCACATATCGGGCCTTTTCAGTGACTCAATTCATGACATCTTTTTACAAAATATCAAGGATCCCTTGCGCGCCTAGAATTTGGGCCTAGCAATTGATTCATGGAACTCCATCTTTATGTATGGGATAATCGGTGAAGTGGAGCGCTCCAGACTCTGGAAAATAATCGACGAGTCGAAGGAACCGTCTCCCAGTAGATTCTGAAAAATAATCTACTGCAAAGAACAATAGAACCGTGGACTAAGTATGCACAATATCAAGGACACCAAGATAAGCACGTTTTGAAACAAAAATCTCCACTTATTAAATTACCAAAAAAATGAACATTATGCCTTTTGGGGCATTTTGAGCCTAGATTTCGGGCTTTTCAAGCAAGGCATTACATCTTTGTACATAATAATATACTAGTAAAGGACCCCAATTTTAGCATCAAAACAGTTTCAAAACAAAAATCCATCAATCAGGCAGTTTTTGAGTAAATGGTTGTCAAAGTCCAAAATTTAGCATTTTTCATCAAAAACCGCTGCCAATTTGAAAAAAAAAAACTGAAAATCAAACATAGCACCAAGGGTGCTGTAGCTTACCGGCAATCATGAGAAATGCAGAGTATTGATTTTCCAACATATAAATTGTTACACTGATCTTAAACTCTATTGTCAAAACATGTTCGTAAATGTTGCTGGAAACACATTTTCTGTATGGACTATAATACGAAATCAAATTACACATCACAAAGGTACATGAAGAGAATCTTATACATGATTTTGAGAAAAACTGCCTGAATAGATTTAGACAAAATGGCCACCAAAGACAAAATTCGTTTCTGACTTTCCAAGGTCATTGAAGGTCAAATTCAAGGTCATCACTCAAACCGCAATATATGATTTCCCATTTGAATGTGCCAATACTTAGGCTCTATTTTGAAGTCTTCTATGAGTTTACTCTGCACAGCTCCCATTATGAAGTAAAAATTGTGTGAAAAAAAAAATTTTTCACTGGCCAAAAAAAAAAATTTTTTTTCGCCGACCCATCAAAAAATCAAAATGGCCGCCACACGCAGACCGGCGATTCAAGGGCAACGGAACTTATACACATCATAGAGGTACATGAGAGGAATGTTTTGAAACAAAAATCTCAAAATTGATTAGACAGTTTTTGAGAAAATGGCCATCAAAGTCCAAAATTGGCCATTTTTCGACAAATAAAGGTCGCTTTGACCTTCCAAGGTCAATTTCAAGGTCATCACTCAAACCGCACTCAAAGGGCCGGCAAGCTAAAAACGTCTTTAGATACTGGCCCAAGGTATGTTCTGACAAATTTATGGGGAAATTCATCATGTCAAAAAAAGTTACAGACCCGGACGGACGACGGACGGACGAAGGACGACGGACGAAAAACCATGACAATAGCTTATCGGCCCAAAGCCAAGGGCCGGTGAGCTAAAAAATCTCAAAACTGATCAGACAGTTTTCGAAAAGACAGACAAGGTGCAAATTTGGGCATTTTTCGACCCAAAAATGGCTGTTATGACCTTTCAAGGTCATCCAAGGTCAAATTCAAGGTCACCACACAAGTCGCCATATATGACTTCCCATTTGAAAGTGCTAATTCCTAAGCTCTATCTACAGGCGTTCTAGGAGTACAGTCATGGTAGCTCCCATCATGAAGGAAAAATTAGGCCAAGGGCCAAAGATAGGTTACCGGACAGTGTTTAATATTTTAGATGTTAGCCAGGTCACTGGTTCAATTCAAGGTCAAGAGAATATTCAGCATATATATAATATTAAGCATATATCATGTCCACAGTTGATTGCTAAGCTGTAAATTCAATAATCAGAGAGATATTAGCAATTTTGTGCTGTGGCCTTGAAAATGAAAGCAACGGTCAAATTCAAGGTCATCAAAATATTCAGTGTACATTGTATATCATTTTCTATATGTCCACAATTGATTCCCAAGCCATACAGACAATAGAGGAGCAATATATGAGCCAGTTTGTCCTTGGACCTTGAAAATGAGGTCAGAGGTCAAATTTCAAGGTCACAAGAATATTCAGCATATATCATTTCCTATATGTCCACAATTGATTCCTAAGCTGTAAAATCGAAATAAGTGAGATATTTGCCATTTTGTCCTGTGACCTTGAAAATGAGGTCAAAGGTAAAATTCAAGGTCATGACAATAATTTGCACATATCATTTCCTGTATGTTCATAACTGATTCCTGAGCTGTAAAGTCGATAACAAGCGAGATATTAGCCATTTTGACTTATGACCTTGAAAATGGGGTCAAAGGTCAAATTTAAGGTCATCAGAATATTCAGCATATATCATTTCCTATATGTCCACAATTGATTCCCAAGCTGTAGAGTCGATAATAAGCGAGATATAAGCCATTTTGTACTATGACCTTGAAAATGGGGTCAAAGGTCAAATTCAAGGCCATCAGAATATTCAGCATATATCATTTCCTATATGTCCACAATTGATTCCTAAGTTGTAGAGTCGATAATAAGCGAGATATAAGCCATTTTGTGCTCTGATCTTGAAACTGAGGTCAGAGGTCAAATTCAAGGTCACGAGAATATTCAGCATATATCATTTCCTATATGTCCACAATTGATTCCTTGTCTCTAATCTCAATTTTGAGTGAGATATTAGGCATAATGTGTTCCATTATAAAGGATAGGAGAATTTAACATGGGAAAATCCCATTTGGGCCGAGTTCAGGCCAAAATGGCCCACTTCGAGCGATTCGAGCGCAACGAAATTTATAGACATCATAGGAGTACATATGAGGAGTGTTATGTATCAATAAGAAAAGAAGTTACTGAACAGATTTTGAGAAAATGGCCGCCAAAATCCAAAATCAGGCATTTTTCGTCGAAAACGGCCGCCATTTTGAAAAAAATGCGAAAATCAAAAAACTAAAAAATGCCTCCTTCTTGAATTATTTTTGAGTATTTTTGTGCAAAATTTCAGAAAAATTCGCTCGTAAACAAAAAAGATAAAAATGTGGACGACAACGATGACGACGGACGACGACGGACGCAACGCCATGCCAATAGGTTATCGGACCATAGGTCCGGTAACCTAAAAAGTGTTGAAAATTTTCTCAGTCCAAAATTTTTTTCAAAGGGTGAAAAAAATTTTTTTGCCCAGAAATGGCCCAAAATGGATAGTAACGCGATTTGAGCCGAAAAATTTTTTTTTTCGTCGACCCGTCAAAAAGTCAAAATGGCCACCATACGCAGACCGGCGATTCAAGGGACACCAAACTTATAAACGTCACAGAGATGTATAAGGGGAACCTTTTGAAACAAAAATCTCAAATCTGATCGGACAGTTTTTGAGAAATTGGCCGCCAAAGTCCAAAATTGACCGTATTTCAACGAAAACGGCCGCCATTTTGAAAAAAATTTAAAAATAAAAAAAATGGAAAATACCTCCTTCTCGAATTATATAAAGGTATCTTTTCCCAACTTTTCAGAAAGATTGGACCGTAAACTTTAAAGATAAAAATGTGGACCGACGACGACGACGGACGCAACACCACGACAATAGTTTATCGGACCATAGGTCCGGTAACCTAAAAATACCTCCCAAGACTCTTGAAACACTTTTAGGCATTTTTCTGCAAAATTGTTAATGTAAACCTTAAAAATTAAAATGTGGGCGACGGACGATGGACGCAACGCCATGCCAATAGGTTATCGGACCATATGATGTGTGGTAACATAAAAATCAGGCCAAAGTCAAAGTTCATCCCTGATACCTCTATGACATGTCTTTGGGCAGTCCGAAAATAGTGCTTGTTTCGCTCTACGACGCACAGTTTCCGAGATATGCAGGAAGCCTCAGGGGTGACTTAGCAAAAATCCTAGGCCCAGGTGCCGCTAGTTCACCATCTGCCCACGTGAACTAGCGGCACCTGGGCCTACAAAAATCCTATAGGTCTAAGGTCGTTTGACTCATCGGCCTCAAAATCAATAGGCTTCTTCCCTGATGGTATATGGATCTCCATGCAAAGTCCCACAGTCATTGCCCAAATACTTTTTGAGTTATGATCCTGTACCAACGGTCACGTTGGTACTGCAGCGTCCTCACAAAGGGATGACATCTGATTGCCGGGGCGCCGAAGATGGTTTGGTTATGGCAGCCTGCGGTTTCTATGATAGGTAGAGCTCAGACTCTGAGGAAGAATCCTGTTGGTAGGCCCCACGCAGTTGAGATTCTTGTACTTTAATATGAAAGCACGACAAGTCTTCAGCGTTGCCATGGTGATTCCCAGCACTGCCGGATATTATAGTCACCACCGCAAGCCACTACGCGGCCAAGCCATCAGCTTCATTGTAGTTCAGAAACCATCAGAGCGAAATATGGTCAGTCTGAAATATGGCCGGAAGTGCCGCCCTAGCAGGTTATGCTGGAACCACTGGCTCATAGCCATCACCACGAGCTCGCGAGCACAGGAGCAAGTATCACAGCCTGTCGCTGGTTCACAAATAACACTTCCTGGGATCATCACATATGAAATTGACTCCCTTTCCCATAAGGACGGTTAAAAGACGCATCTCTAAAACGCCCACTGCTGGATATTATAATCACCACTGCAAGCCACCACACGACCAAGCCATAGGCTTCGGTGTAGTTCAGAAACCATCAGAGCGAAATATGGTCAGTCTGAAATATGGCCGGAAGTGCCGCCCTAGCAGGTTATGCTGGAACCACTGGCTCATAGCCATCACCACGAGCTCGCGAACACAGGAGCAAGTACCACAGCCTGTCGCTGGTTCACAAATGACACTTCCTGTCATCATCCCATATCAAATTGGCTCCCTTTTTGCAGCATTTAGCTTCCTTTAATTCACGCAGAACCTCCAGATGCCAAACTTTTTCTTCACCATAACAACAGGACTGGCACAAAGGAATGTCACTGGGTTCGATTATGTCCAGCACGAGCATCTTCTGCGCCTCCTAGTCCCATAACCTCTTGGTGACGATGGTAGCCCGTCGTAGATGCTGTTCTGAGCAGATGCTCGTGAAGGAGGTTGATGAGCTGCTTAGCAACGTCAGTATTGCTGATTGCACCGGCAGGACCCATAAACACATTCGCATACATCCGGAGCAGCTTGATTTCACTTAGCCTGTCCTACGGAATCCTAGCCTCCAAATGGTCCAGCAGGATGACCTCAAAGACCACACCACATAGAGGATCTTAAGGAAAGACCTTGTAAAACATTGCGGGTGTGCAACTCGTCGTTTTGAAGGTTAAAACTAGTATTATTTACTATACTTACCTCCATAATATTACACGGGTAACTCCTAACAGCCTACTTAAATTAGGCTCCCCCATAGAGAAACCTCTCATATGGGGAAGAATAAAGAATGACCCCTCCCTTGCTGCCACCAGGGGCAGCACCGTAGCCACTTCCTCCATTCCCAATTCCTTGTCTCAGGGACGAGTACAAAGGAAACGGGGTAGGATGGGTGGGCACTTTGGTAGTATTATGGAGGTAAGTATAGTAAATAATACTAGTTTTAAGGATTGATTGCATGTGATCGTCATGAACCTGGCAGTGACCAGCTGTCCATTCACTTATCATGTAAATATAAAGGTAACAAATTCATGAATTTACACACTTCCAACCAACGTGAAACTTTGCCTTTCTGATTGTTAGCCGTCAAGGATTACTAACCGAGACTCTGTTTCTTACTATGCAATGTTAAATTTGTTAAATTCATCGTTTTCATATGTCATTTCCGACCTATTTCTCAGTCTACAAAATACACTCACAACAATGCGAGCGAAAGGATTATGCTGTGCAGCAAATGGCTAGTGAGGCCAGTAAAACTCACAGGTGATATGCACTCAGGTGCACCGAGGTGTTTGGGATTATGAATGTTCAGCTCATTGTATTCACCTCACAGAAAGTATAGCCCTAGATATTCTCATTATTTCGACGACAACAAGGAATAAATATATGCAACAGCCAGTGCTTGTCAAGCAGAACACTCGAATCTTCGTTTTGGTGAAACGTATAAAATGATTTATCTAATCATCAAATTGCACAGCTTTCGTGATATCATTTATGAAACCATGTCTCGGTTCATCATACATGAGTATTTGTGTGTGTGCAAGCCAAGTTTCAGGTCAGGGGATTGTATTGTTTTGGTGATTTTGTTACCTTTACTTTCACATTATAAGTCAATGGAAAAGTGCCTCAGTGCAGTCACCGGTAAGTTACGTGCGATCACACCTTAACCTTTAAAACGACGAATTATTGTCCTATACATTACCTCCATAATACTACACGGGTAAAATTCAGAATAGGCATTGGAGGTGGGATTTGAACCCGTCCCTAGAAGTCTACCCGGATAGTATCACGGAGGTTATTCTCTCATTATATATATATATATATATATATATATATATATATATATATATATATATATATATATATATATATATATATATATCAATATTAGTGCAACATACCTTGTGAAGAAAGCTTCAGTTCTGAATCCTCTTCACTTCCACCAGACTTGAATTTCCATTCCATGGTATCCACTTACTCACGCCGTGTGTGTAAGAGTCAAATCAATCCAAGTCCAAGGTAACAATGCTACTTAAATTAGGAGAATGTGGGAATCTTCCCTGAACGATATAACCAACTGAGTATATACAGTTCATAATCCTTTGCACTAATATCCACAGAACTAAGGAATCCATCCGGATCAACTGAAGCGACACATAGTCCGAACAATCCTTGATGTTTTTGTGTGGTTTTCGTTGGGTTTGTTTTGTTTTGTTTTTTTTAATATAGTTTTTCAGTTTTTGACAGTATAACGGAAAAACAAAAGCTCACAGTGGAGCAAAAAGGAAACCAAAATCCTCAATTAGCTTGATGTGCGACCGGGGATGACGTGCTGGCTGGCGACGATCGAACCCAGGTGCAACCCGTCCTCAGACGTCCAGGCTATGTCTCTGAGATAATGAGAAGTAAACGTGTTATGGCAAGACCAAGAACATGCACTCATAACCTGAGATAGTGGTGTATTACCAATATAAGCCAATGACGCAGCCATGGCCCGTACGTCATGCGCCCGTACCCGAAAAGAACAATCAGTCAGCTGATCGCCGAGATCGTAACAGAGTCGAATGCATTTCTTAATCCAAGAAGAGATAGTCGGGGAGCGAATATCGTTCTTGAAGCTTTTCAGATAAGAGACGAAAAGAAGCTTTTTGCCTTGTCGAAAACCCTTGGTCTTGTCAAGGTAAAAGCGCAACGCACGTACGGGACAGAGCTTCGCGTCACTCTCCAAGTCCGTGCCAAGAGAGGCATCGAGAGCAGGGATCACAATCGCCAATGGAGGGGCCGTAGAGAGCTGGGTTTTCGAGAGAAAAGACGGGAGAACGCCCAGTCTGACCTGAGCCTAGTTCTCCTTCCAGCTAATCTTAGACGCATCCAAAACATGGATCTCACCTCGACGCCTGCCAGAGGCTAGGGCAAGGAGAAAAACCGTTTTCCAAGTGACTAACTTGAGGGGCGACGAATCCAGGGGCTCGAACGGGGCTGATGCCAGACGGTTCAAGACCAACGACAAGTCCCACGCAGGAGTGGGGTTTCGCTCCACGGGACGATCTACCTCGAAGTTCTTGAGCAATAAAGTCAAGGCATGATCTTTCCCGTAGTCCACACCTTGTCGCGGCAAAAGCGTCTTAGCAATAGCTGTTCTGTAGCCTGCAAGAGTAGACGGCGCCCGACCTTCAGAGCATTTTAACATCAGAAATTCGGCTATTAAGGGGGCATTGGCCGTGAAAGGATCAGTCTGCCTGCGCTCACACCAAGCACTGAAGACGACCCATTTCGACTCGTAGACCGCCAAAGAAGACCTTCTATTTGGTCGTGCGAGCCGAGAGGACACTTCCTCAGAAAATCCCTTTGTGCGGAAGGATCGCTGGACAACATCCACGCGTGAAGGGCCAGCTGGCGTGTGTTCTGGTGAAACACCGGAGACCGTGGCTGCCTCAGTAGATCTCCTCGCAGAGGCAACGGCCTCGGAACATCGACGAGGAGATCTAGAAGCTCTGGGAACCACGACTTCTCGGGTTGTAGAGGCGCAATAAGCAGGATCCGACATTGTTGTGCTCGAACCTTGGCAATCACTTGCGGAATCAGAATGGCTGGGGGGTAAGCATATGCATACAGGCCCTCCCAGTCCATAGACAGAGCATCCACACCCCAAGCCAGGGGGTCTGGGATTGGCGACACAAAGGTGGGGAGCCTGTTGTTCCAACGAGTGGCAAACAGGTCCACATGAGGTCGATCCCAAAAGGTACATAACTGTCGAAAGACCGCTGGAGACAAGGTCCATTCGGTAGGCTGTACCTGACCCCGCCGAGACAGCATGTCCGCCAAGACATTGAGACGGCCGGGAATGTGATGGGCACGGAGCATAATCGATCGGGCATTGCACCACCGTAGCAAGGCCGACACCTGACGACTCAGTGTCAAGGAACGAGTGCCTCCTTGCTTGTTGATGTAAGCCACGACCGTTGAGTTGTCCGTGGCAACCAAAACTGAGTGTCCTGCTAACTCGGATACCCAATTGGCCAGGGCCCGAGATACAGCTTCCAACTCGAGAGCATTGATGTGCCAAGACAAATAATGGTCGCTCCACAAGCCCGAAATCTCTTGGAAGTCCAAGTGGGCGCCCCAACCCTCCGTACTGGCATCCGTAAACAGATGCTTGGGTGGCAGCGGCAGACGGAAGGGAGAACCTTGTGACAGGTTTCTGATTTGAATCCACCACTGCACGCACTCGCGAGCCGCTGGAGACAACATTACCATCGTAGAGTCGGGGTCTGTAGCTTGACACCAACCCAAACTCAGGCAATGCTGCAGTTCTCGCATATGTAAGCGGCCCAAAGGCACCAGCTTCTCCGTTGCCGCTAACAGGCCTAGCAGAGACTGCCAGGTGGCTGCCGACTGACACGGATGAGCCAGGAAGGAGGCTAGGATAGGGCGCAATTTGGAAATTCTGTCCTGAGGTGGGAAGACCATGCCTGACGTGGTCACAAACCTGTAGCCCAGGAACACGAAATCTCGAGATGGAACGAGCTCTGATTTCTCGAAATTGATCACTAGGCCCATTGTCTGACACGTATTGATCAACCAATCACGGTGCTCCAACAACGTGTCTCGAGACTGACTGCGTAGGAGCCAGTCGTCGAGGTATTGATGAAGGAACAATCCCCGCTGGTGGGCCAGGCTCTGGACCTCCCTCACCACCATGGTGAATATCCAAGGAGAAGGTGACAGGCCGAATGGTAGAGCACGGAACTGCCACACACGACCCCGGTAAGCGAACCTCAGATATTTTCGCGAGGCTGAGTGTATCGGAATGTGGAAGAAGGCATCCTTCAGATCCAGCGAGATCGCCCATGCATTCTCTGGAAGCGCTAACCGAATGGACTCGGGCGTCTCCATAACGAACTTTGGAGTCTGCACGAACGGATTCAGAAGCGACAAGTCTATAACTGGGCGCCAACCGCCGGAACTCTGTGGAACCACGAACACGATACTGTAGAAACCCGGAGTCCGCGGATCTGCAGGTTCTACTGCCCCTTTCGCGATCAATTTTTTTATCTCTACATCCAAGGCTGCTCGCTTCGCCGGAGCCGACGGCAGAGTGAATGACTTGGGGATGGGGGATAATGCAGGTTGAGTTATGAACTGAATCTGGAATCCCTTCCGGAGTACCCCCACGATCCAAGGGCTGGCTCCCATCTCTTGCCAAATGGGCCAAAAGAGATTTAAGCGCCCGCCGACTGGCGGTTCTACGTGACCAAAATGAGCGGGAGTCACCATTGGTGACGCGTGGTACTCGGAAAGTTCCCTGGCACTGGTACATACTGTCGTGACTGGGCCTGGACGCCCCTGCTCCGCCCTTAGACTTGCCGCGGCGGCTGGACCCGGAGTGGCGACCACCACGCTTGGTTGTAGAGGCAGGGGCTCCTGAAAAGGGCTGCTTCTTCCTCTGTTTCTTGGGCTTTGAAGAAGAAGAGGCCGTGGCTTCCAAGCCTTCTGCTTGGCAAGCAGTTCGGAGACCAGCTGGGCATTGGCCGACTGGACGCGGTCCGACACTTGCCGTTCCTCGGCTGAAAGAGCACCGTCCTCTCCGTGGAACAGGGAGTTGGCGGCCTGGTCCGTGAGCGCCTCCTGTGCGCAGGACAGCAGCATGGGGGCGGCACGTAGTCGGGATTTCAAATCCAGGGACGGCTTGAAAGTCAGGGACTTGAGGAAGGCGTCCCGTCGCCACTGCTCCATTGTGAACGCGCTGTAAGAGAGCTGGTGTAGGCTGTCCCGGATAGACAAGCCCGCGCTGGACAGAAATCCGATGGCTGTGGAGATCTGATCCTGAAGGGCAGCTTGGGGGACGGGTCCCGCAGAGGCTTGCTGGGCCAGGTTCTCGAGGAGATCCCGCGCGGCAGCTAAAAGCCAGTCCTGGGTGGAGTCGATGAGAACAGCTGAACGAATCGACTGTTGAACATCTGCTACCTGGGCAGGGGTCACTGAGATCTTCGAGGGGGCCGACATATACTGAAGAGTCTTCTTGGAAGGCTCCGACGGCTTCTCCGTGAAGTCCTTGTGGGAAGGCAAGTATGAAGAGGAGAGCTTGGGTTTCTTGATCTTGTCTCCCTTGGCCTTGATGGAGGCTTGGCGACGAACCTCGAACGCCTGGCATACGCTGCGGCTGAGAGGCAGTTGATGGCATGAACTTGATGGCGGTACTGGCTGGCCACAAGAAACTGGTTCCACTGACGAGGAGGTTTCCGTCGGAGGCTCTGGCAGAAACTGGGAACCGAGACGCGCACGCGTGAGAACCAACTTCTCCCGGAACTGGAGATCCTGAGAGGAGCCACGTTCGTCTACCAGGGAAGGATGTATGGACGCGGAGTCCATATCCTCTTCTTCGTCCTCTTCTTCCGAGTCGGACTCCGGGTCGGGACAGCGACGCTTCCGTGAAGCCGAGGGAACGTAGCCGGAAGAGGGCAGCACCTGGAGCACCTGAGCCGGGGTGACTCCACGGGAAGATCCTGGAGTAGGGCCGACAACCTGAGCCGGAGTGGCTAAGAGCTGGTCAGGGGGTAAGAGGCCTGGTGACTGTAGGGACTGGGTCCGCTGCAGAGGCGTGGATAGTCCACAGGTGGCCTCGCTCGCACGGCCTGCGAGAGGCAAGAATCTCTGCGAGAGGCAAGAGGAGGAGCAGTCGGGGGACGACACTGGAGGAGGCTGTGCTGCACCTGAGTCGAGAGCTGCGAGAACATCGCTTGCATTTGTGCCGAAATGCGAGAGGAGATGTCTAGTTCCAACTACCGAAAATCCTGAGGCGCGGAGGAGGCAGGTGAAGGTAACATAGCGGACTCCGCTGAAGAGCGGCCCGACACACGCACTGTCGAAGGGTGGCCCGAAGGCCCGGACTCCGCTGAAGAGCGGCCCGCGAAGACAGAGCTGTCTGGCGGCGAGGCTATCCGCTGGATCAGCGGCGGGGAAGGCCTGCTGCGCTGGGACATCGACTGGAAGAGAGAGTGAGAATTAGACATATCGTCACCCCCCCCCCCCCCCCCCCCCCAACTTTCACCGAAACATCGCGCCCTGAGGCAGTCGGATGCGGTGGAAGTAGGTCTGCTTCCTTCAATAGGAGAATTGGGAATGGGGGAAGTGGCTGCCCCTGGTGGCAGCAAGGGAGGGGTCATTCTTTATTCTTCCCCATATGAGAGGTTTCTCTATGGGGGAGCCTAATTAAGGCATTTCGGCAGAAATGCCTTTATGGTTTCAGCAGAATTTTTAGGTTACCGGACCTATGGTCCGATAACCTATTGGCATGGCGTTGCGTCCGTCGTCCGTCGTCCGTCGTCGTCGTCCACATTTTTATCTTTTTTGTTTACAGGCGAATTTTTCTGAAATTTTGCAGAAAAATACTTAAAAATAATTCAAGAAGGAGGTATTTTTTAGTTTTTTGATTTTCGCATTTTTTTCAAAATGGCGGCCGTTTTCGACGAAAAATGCCTGATTTTGGACTTTGGCGGCCATTTTCTCAAAATCTGTTCAGTAACTTTTTTTCTTTTTGATACATAAGACTCCTCATATGTACTTCTATGATGTCTATAAATTTCGTTGCGCTTGAATCGCTCGAAGTGGGCCATTTTGGCGCAAACTCGGCCCAAATGGGACTTTCCCATGTTAAATTCTCCTATGCTTTATAATGGGACACATTATGCCTAATATCTCACTTGATATTGAGATTAGAGACTAGGAATCAATTGTGGACATATAGGAAATGATATATGCTGAATATTCTCGTGACCTTGAATTTGACCTCTGACCTCAGTTTCAAGGTCAGAGCACAAAATGGCTTATATCTCGCTTATTATCGACTCTACAGCTTAGGAATCAATTGTGGACATATAGGAAATAATATATGCTGAATATTCTCGTGACCTTGAATTTGACCTCTGACCTCAGTTTCAAGGTCAGAGCACAAAATGGCTTATATCTCGCTTATTATCGACTCTACAGCTTAGGAATCAATTGTGGACATTTAGGAAATGATATATGCTGAATATTCTGATGACCTTGAATTTGACCTTCAAACTCATTTTCAAGGTCACAGGACAAAATGGCTTATATCTCGCTTGTTATCGACTTTACAGCTTAGCAATCAATTATGAACATATAGGAAATGATATATGCAGATTATTGTCATGATTTGACCTTTGACCTCATTTTCAAGGTCACGGGACAAAATGGCTAATATCTCACTTATTATCGATTTTACAGCTTAGGAATCAATTGTGGACATATAGGAAATGATATACCGGGGGTATGCTGAATATTCTCGTGACCTTGAATTTGACCTCTGACCTCATTTTCAAGGTCCAAGGACAAACTGCCTCATATCTAGCTCCTCTATTGACTGTATATGCTGAATATTCTCTTGACCTTGAATTCAACCAGTGACCTGGCTAACATCTAAAATATTAAACATTGTCCGGTAACCTATCTTCGGCCCTTGGCCTAATTTTTTTCTTTTTTTCTTTTTTTTCTTCTTCCGCCGTTTTGGTTTCCGGACGATAACTTTAGATTGCCTTGACGGATTCTTGTCAAATTTTCACCACAAGTCAGAAATGATATGTGGAAGAACCCTATTCTTTTTGATCCGGATCCGAGGTCCGTGAGGATGAAATCAAGGCTAATTTTGAAACTTGGTTTCCGGACGATAACTGGAAAAACATTAACGCAATAGTTGCAGAACTCTGCATGGAGGTTCATATGCCACCAGGGAAGAATCCTATTGATTTTGGGATCGATCGGTCAAACGACCTTTGACCTAGAGGTCAAAATAATTTTTTGCTGATTCATCCTTGAGGCTTTCTGCATATCTCAGAAACCGTGCGTCGTAGAGCGAAACGGACGTTATTTTCGG
The DNA here is from genome assembly GCA_949152475.1 of Terebella lapidaria. Taxonomy (NCBI): domain Eukaryota; kingdom Metazoa; phylum Annelida; class Polychaeta; order Terebellida; family Terebellidae; genus Terebella; species Terebella lapidaria. The sequence goes on along the minus strand of OX424557.1, from coordinate 50,289,954 downwards.
ACTCGTCGCCCTAGACAAACATCTCTAAGGGGATTTTTTTTTTGATCTAGCTCCGAGGTCCGTGAGGTCCGTGAGGATGAAATCAAGGATGATTTTGAGACTTGGTTTCCGGACGATAACTCAAAAAATATTCAGGCAATAGTTGCAGAACTTTGCATGGAGGTTTATATACCACCAGGAAAGAACCCTATTGATTTTGGGATCGATACCTCAAACGACCTTTGACCTAGAGGTCAAAATAATTTTTTGCTGAGTCATCCTTGAGACATCCTGCATATCTCGGAAACGGTACATCGTAGAGCGAAACGGACGTTATTTTCGGACTCGTCGCCCTAGTCAAACATGTCTAAGGGGTATTATGGATGAATTTTGACCTTGACCCGAAATTTTTTTGCCGAGTCGGCATTTTTCTTTTTTTGCTATATCTCAGAAACGGTACATCGTAGAGCGAAACGGACGTTATTTTTGGACTCGTCGCCCTAGGCAAACATGTCTAAGGGGTATTATGGATGAACTTTGACCTTGACCCGAAATTTTTTTGCCGAGTCGGCATTTTTCTTTTTTTGCGATATCTCGGAAACGGTGCGTCGTAGAGCGAAACGGACATTATTTTCGGACTCGACGCCCTGCACAAACATGTTTAGATGGTATTATGGATGAACTTTGACCTTGACCCGAAATTTTTTTGCCGAGTCGGCATTTTTTGTTTTTGTCGATATCTTGGAAACGGTGCGTCGTAGTGCGAAACGGACGTTATTTTCGGACTCATCGGCCTAGACAAACATGTCTAAGGGGTATTATGGATGAAATTTGACCTTGACCCGAAATTTTTTTGCCGAGTCGGCATATTTCGTTTTCGTCGATATCTCGGAAACGGTGCGTCGTAAAGCAAAACGGACATTATTTTCGGACTCGTCGCCCTAGACAAACTAGAGGGTATTATGGATGAACTTTGACCTTGACCCGAAATTTTTTTGCCGAGTCGGCATTTTTCGTTTTCGTCGATATCTCGGAAATGGTGTGTCGTAGTGCGTCGGCCTAGACAAACATGTCTAAGGGGTATTATGGATGAACTTTGACCTTGATTTTCGTCGATATCTCGGAAATGGTGTGTCGTAGTGCGAAACGGATGTTATTTTCGGACTCGTCGGCCTAGACAAACATGTCTAAGGGGTATTATGGATGAACTTTGACCTTGACCCGAAATTTTGACCCGTTTTCGTCGATATCTCGGAAACGGTGCGTCTTAGAGCGAAACGGACGTTATTTTCGGACTCCTCGCCCTGGACAAACATATCTAGGTGCGTCGTAGAGCGAAAGGGACGTTATTTTCGGACTCGTCTCCCTGGACAAACATATCTAGAGGGTATTATGGATGAACTTTGACTTTCACCCGAAATTTTTTGCCGAGTCGGCATTTTTCGTTTTTGTCGATATCTCGGAAACGGTGCGTCGTAGAGCGAAACGGACGTTATTTTCGGACTCGTCGCCCTAGACAAACATGTCTAATGGGTATTATGGATGAACTTTGACCTTGACCCGAAATTTTTTGCCGAGTCGGCATTTTTCGTTAATATCTCGGAAACGGTGCGTCGTAGAGCGAAACGGACGTTATTTTCGGACTCGTAGCTCTAGACAAACATGTCTGAGGGGTATTATGGATGAACTTTGACCTTGACCCGAAATTTTTTTGCCGAGTCGGCATTTTTCGTTTTCGTCGATATCTCGGAAACGGTGTGTCGTAGAGCGAAACGGACGTTATTTTCGGACTCGTCGTCCTAGAGAAACATGTCTAATGGGTATTATGGATGAACTTTGACCTTGACCCGAAAATTTTTTGCCGAGTCGGCATTTTTCGTTTTCGTCAATATCTCGGAAACATGTCTGAGGGGTATTATGGATGAACTTTGACCTTGACCCGAAATTTTTTTGCGGAGTCAGCATTTTTCGTATTTTGTCGATATCTCGGAAACGGTGCGTCGTAGAGCGAAACGAACGTGATTTTCGGACTTGTCGCTCTAGGCAAACAGGTCTTAAATGTATTATGAATGAACTTTGACCTTGACCCGAAATTTTTCGTTTTCGTCGATATCTCGGAAACGGTGCGTCGTAGAGCGAAACGGACGTTATTTTCGGACTCGTAGCCCTAGACAAACATGTCTGAGGGGTATTATGGATGAACTTTGACCTTGACCCGAAATTTTTCGTTTTCGTCGATATCTCGGAAACGGTGCGTCGTAGAGCGAAACGGACGTTATTTTCGGACTCGTAGCCCTAGACAAACATGTCTGAGGGGTATTATGGATGAACTTTGACCTTGACCCGAAATTTTTTTGCGGAGTCAGCATTTTTCGTATTTCGTCGATATCTCGGAAACGGTGCGTCGTAGAGCGAAACGAACGTGATTTTCGGACTTGTCGCTCTAGGCAAACAGGTCTTAAATGTATTATGAATGAACTTTGACCTTGACCCGAAATTTTTTTGCCGAGTCGGCATTTTTCGTTTTCGTCGATATCTCGGAAACGGTGTGTCGTAGTGCGAAACGGATGTTATTTTCGGACTCGTCGGCCTAGACAAACATGTTTAAGGGGTATTATGGATGAACTTTGACCTTGACCCGAAATTTTTTTGCAGAGTCGGCATTTTTCGTTTTCGTCGATATCTCGGAAACGGTGCGTCGTAGAGCGAAACGGACGTAATTTTCGGACTCGTCGCCCTGGACGAAAATGTCTAGAGGGTATTATGGATGAACTTTGACCTTGACCCGAAATTTTTTGCCGAGTCGGCATTTTTCGTTTTCGTCGATATCTCGGAAACGGTGCCTTGTAGAGCGAAACGGACATTATTTTCGGACTCGTCGCCCTAGACAAACATGTCTGAGGGGTATTATGGATGAACTTTGACCTTGACCCGAAATTTTTCGTTTTCGTCGATATCTCGGAAACGGTGCGTCGTAGAGCGAAACGGACGTTATTTTCGGACTCGTAGCCCTAGACAAACATGTTGAGGGGTATTATGGATGAACTTTGACCTTGACCCGAAATTTTTTGGCGGAGTCGGCATTTTTCGTTTTCGTCGATATCTCGGAAACGGTGCGTCGTAGAGCGAAACGAACGTTATTTTCGGACTTGTCGCCCTAGGCAAACAGGTCTTAAATGTATTATGAATGAACTTTGACCTTGACACGAAATTTTTATGCCGAGTCAGCATTTTTTGTTTTTGTCGATATCTCGGAAACGGTGAGTCGTAGAGCGAAACGGACGTTATTTTCGGACTAGTCGCCCTAGACAAACATGTCTAAGGGGTATTACGGATGAACTTTGAACTTGACCTGAAATTTTGTTGGCTGAATCGACATTTTTCATTTTTGTCGATATCTCGGAAATGGTGTGTCGTAGTGCGTCGGCCTAGACAAACATGTCTAAGGGGTATTATGGATGAACTTTGACCTTGACCCGAAATTTTTTTGCCGAGTCGGCATTTTTCATTTTCGTCGATATCTCGGAAATGGTGTGTCGTAGTGCGAAACGGATGTTATTTTCGGACTCGTCGGCCTAGACAAACATGTCTAAGGGGTATTATGGATGAACTTTGACCTTGACCCGAAATTTTTTTGCTGAGTCGGCATTTTTCGTTTTCGTCGATATCTCGGAAACGGTGCGTCGTAGAGCGAAACGGACGTTATTTTCGGACTCCTCGCCCTGGACAAACATATCTAGGTGCGTCGTAGAGCGAAAGGGACGTTATTTTCGGACTCGTCGCCCTGGACAAACATATCTAGAGGGTATTATGGATGAACTTTGACTTTCACCCGAAATTTTTTGCCGAGTCAGCATTTTTCGTTTTTGTCGATATCTCGGAAACGGTGCGTCGTAGAGCGAAACGGACGTTATTTTCGGACTCGTCGCCTTAGACAAACATGTCTAATGGGTATTATGGATGAACTTTGACCTTGACCCGAAATTTTTTGCCGAGTCGGCATTTTTCGTTTTCGTCGATATCTCGGAAACGGTGTGTCGTAGAGCGAAACGGACGTTATTTTCGGACTCGTCGCCCTAAACAAACATGTCTAATGGGTATTATGGATGAACTTTGACCTTGACCCGAAAATTTTTTGCCGAGTCAGCATTTTTCGTTTTCGTCAATATCTCGGAAACGGTGCGTCGTAGAGCGAAACGGACGTTATTTTCGGACTCATAGCCCTAGACAAACATGTCTGAGGGGTATTATGGATGAACTTTGACCTTGACCCGAAATTTTTTTGCGGAGTCAGCATTTTTCGTATTTCGTCGATATCTCGGAAACGGTGCGTCGTAGAGCGAACCGAACGTTATTTTCGGACTTGTCGCCCTAGGCAAACAGGTCTTAAATGTATTATGATTGAACTTTGACCTTGACCCGAAATTTTTTTGCCGAGTCGGCATTTTTCGTTTTCGTCGATATCTCGGAAACGGTGTGTCGTAGTGCGAAACGGATGTTATTTTCGGACTCGTCGGCCTAGACAAACATGTCTGAGGGGTATTATGGATGAACTTTGACCTTGACCCGAATTTTTTTTGCCGAGTCGGCATTTTTCGTTTTCGTCGATGTCTCGGAAACGGTGCGTCGTAGAGCGAAACGGACGTTATTTTCGGACTTGTCGCCCTAGGCAAACAGGTCTTAAATGTATTATGAATGAACTTTGACCTTGACACGAAATTTTTATGCCGAGTCAGCATTTTTTGTTTTTGTCGATATCTCGGAAACGGTGAGTCGTAGAGCAAAACGGACATTATTTTCGGACTAGTCGCCCTAGACAAACATGTCTAAGGGGTATTACGGATGAACTTTGAACTTGACCTGAAATTTTGTTGGCTGAATCGACATTTTTCATTTTTGTCGACATCTAGTAGATATTATAAATTAATCATCACACCGAAATGCCTCCAAGGCATCTTTAGGCCTTGACGTCTAGTTTAAGTAGGCTGTTAGGAGTTACCCATGTAGTATTATGGAGGTAATGTATAGGACAATAATTGTATCCCCCGAACAAAGTTCGGCGGATACTATGGATTTGGCTTCGTCGTCCGCGTCCGCGTCCGCGTCCGCGTCCGCAGAGATTTTCTTGTGAACGCGCTACAGAACGCAATTCTCACCCGATCACCATATTTTTTGCAGGCACATATATAATTTTAAGATCCCGACACCAATCGATTTTGGTTGCCTTGGCAACTGAATTGGTCGTTTGGGGACACATTTTGCATTGAAAACAGCCTGTTTGAGACACATGGCTTGTGAACGCGCTACAGGCCGCAATTCTCACCCGATCACCATTATTTTTTGCAGGCACATATATTATGGTAAGATCCCGACACCAATCGATTTTGGTTGCCGTGGCAACTGAATTGGTCGTTTGGGGACACATTTTGCATTGAAAACAGCCTGTTTGAGACACATGGCTTGTGAACGCTGTACAGATGGCAATTTTTGACGAATCTCGATAATTCGAGGACGTGTTGTTGGGAAGGGCTGTCACACGAAACCAATCGTTTTTTAGAATGATCATATAAATATTAATATGTTAACAGCCTAACTTATTACAGAATTGTGAAATTTCCATTTTGACATGTACGATCATTCCAATAGCCTGTACAGTGGAAGGTAATGACACTAGTTTCTTGTTCAGAATGGAGAACTGAAGTTTTCAGTGAAAACAGGACAATATTACTGAATAAGTTAACATTAGTTTTATTAGCTAAGTCTATTATTGTCCACAATAAAAATAGTTAAGATGAGAAACGTTTATTATTAAGCTCAACAAGGTAAAGGTTTTGTCCAGTACAAATTGCATGGGTGTAATTGAATAAGTTAAGATTATTTTTAATAGTTAAGTCTATTATTGACCACAATAAAAATAGTTAAGACAAGAAATATTTATTATTAACCTCAACAAGGTAAATGTTTTGTCCAGTACAAATTTCATTGGTGTAACCGAATAAGTTAACATTATTTTCACTAGTTAAATCTATTATTGACCACAATAAAAATAGTTAAGTCTATTATTAACCACAATAAAAATAGTTAAGATGAGAAGTATTTATTATTAAGCTCAACAAGGTGAAAGTATGTCCAGTACAGATTTCATGGGTGTACTGAATAAGTTAACATTATTTTTTACTAGTTTAGTCTATTATTGACCACAATAAAAATAGTTAAGACAAGAAATATTTATTATTGGGCTCAACAAGGTAAAGATACTGTCCAGTAGACATTTTATGTCTGTAACCAAATAAGTTAACATTTTTTTTTGCTAGTTAAGTCTATTATTGACCTCAATAAAAATAGTTAAGATGAGAAACAATAATTATTTAGCTCAACAAGGGTTTTGTCCGGTAGAAATTTCTGGGTTTAACCGAATAAGTTAACTTTATTTTTACTAGTTTAGTCTATTATTGACCACAATGAAAATAGTTAAGACAAGAAATATTTATTATTGGGCTCAACAAGGTGAAGGCTTTGTCCAGTAGAGATTTTATGGCTGTGACCAAATAAGTTAACATTATTTTTTTGCTAGTTATGTCTATTATTGATCACAATAGCTTTTTATGAAAACATTGATCAACTTTTACTTTGAATTTCAACTTGAGACCATGTTTGGCACAAATTATGAGTTAAAATATAACTTATGGTGAAAAATTCGATCTGGCTCCAATTTCGTCATCTTGAAATGCAGTTTTGGTCAACTTTTACTTTGAATTTCAACTTGAAAGCATGTTTGGCACATATTATAAGTCGAAATATAACTTATGGTGAAAAGTTCGATCTGGCTCCATTTTCGTCATCTTGAAATGCAGTTTTGGTCAATTTTTAGTTTGAATTTCAACTTGAAACCAAGTTTGGCACATATTATGAGTTAAAATATAACATGATGAAAAGTTCGATCTGGCTCCAATTTCTTCATCTTGAAATGCAGTTTCGGTAAACTTTTAGCTCGAATTTCAACTTGAGACCAAGTTTGGCACATATTATGAGTTAAAAATTAATATAACTTATGACGAAAAGTTCTATCTGGCTCCAATTTCGTCATCTTGAAATGCAGTTTTGGTCAACTTTTACATTGAATTTCAACTTAATACCAAGTTTGGCACATATTATGAGTTGAAATATAACTCATGGCGAAAAGTTTGATCTGGGTCCAATTTAGTCATCTTGAAATGCAGTTTTGGTCAACTTTTAGTTTGAATTTCAATTTGAAATCAAGTTGGGCAGGTATTATGAGTTAAAATATAACTCATGACGAAAAGTTTGATCTGGCTCCAATTTTGTCATCTTGAAATGCAGTTTTGATTAACTTTTACTTTGAATTTCAACTTGAAACCATGTTTGGCACATACATGTGTTATGAATCGAAATATAACTTACGGTGAGAAGTTCAATCTAGCTCCAATTTCGTCATCTTGACATTTTTGGTCAAATTTTACTTTGAATTTCAACTTGGAACCAAGTTTGTAAAATATTCTGAGTTGAAATATAAATAGGTGAAAAGATTGATCTATCTGTATTTTCGTTATTTTATCAAACATGTCGAATGGAAATTCATATAAAGAGATTTCAGTGGTGATTTTGAATTTGACCTTCAATAACCTCGGAAAATCAGTGCAGCAATTTTGGTGGGGAAAAGAAAACAGTTGTGACTTGAGATTTAACATTTCTCTGGTAATCTTTTTTAGCCCTTGCTCTAGTTTTTCACACTTGACAGTGATATATTTGGGGCAACAGAGATGATAGGGCTACGGGGCATACACCCAAGCGGTCGTAGGCGACCGGAAGCGTCTAGTTATGTATGTTGCAGCAACTAGCCCACGGTGGAATACTAATATAATAGGAGCGTCTGTAGAGTTCACCACGAGAATAGAGATTCCACTGGGGCCGGACTTGACCACAGCCCCACCTACAGCGAATATCATATCCTGGGTGAATGTGCTCACCGGTTGTACTGTGCAACCATCTGGGGCATACCTCCATAATAGTCTTGATATGAGGTGGCACGAACATAGCACATCATCACCCCGAGCTTAAAAGATTGGGCTGGGCCCATCTGGAACAGCAAGTGAATCACCTCTTCCATATGGAGTTTCCCCACACTTAAGTCAGTGGTCACTCCATGTTTCAGGTCATCCCTATTATACCAGCTGTGCCGACATCAGCGACGTCCTTTTCTGTCATAACAACAAAACCACAAAATTAAATACCCGCAAAATTAAGTATGTTTACAGTATTACCAATTCCGTAAAGTTGATAACATGCAGGGTCAGGCAACTCCATGTTGAAGAGCGCAGAGTTGGTGACTTTCGACCCGAAATCCATCAGGAATCTTACTGGATCGCCCCCCGAAGGTTGGGGGCAGATACCAGCAGGACTCCCAGATGCTTACAAATACCAACCCACCCCTGGAGGGATCATTGGCCGTGCACAGCTCCATGGCCTAGTGTGCCAGTGGGCGTATCCAAACCTGCATACTTGATCATGAAGACCACTACCGAAGTGGTAGACCCCGAAATCAGTGTGGTTGTCTCGATACGCACGAAGGTCCCATGAAATGAGGGGCCTGCAATGGCTGAGACACTGGTATTGCAGATAGATCAAATGGCATGTGTAATCCTGTTGATGCAAGCAAAACTTCATATAATTTTTATTCTGACAAAGCCAAATAAGGAAGAACCAGAATTCCTACCCTGAATATATTTAGAAGTATAAAAAAACATTAGGCTAATATTTTTAACCTGATCATGCAATTATTTGAATAGCAAAATGTTTCTACAAGCTAGAGAAGGTTTCCCTCGCCTATCAATGCAAGGACATGAATTTGGTTAGAGCTGGGTTTTGTGTACGAACATGATGCCAACTTCTTTGGCAATTTGGGGGTTGTGGAAGCAAGAAAACTACCCCATAAAGGAACACAATATCTCATGTATAATGCATTTTATTGCATTAAATCTCAAGTGACTTGTACTAAAATGAATTTTCAAAACAGATTTTCCTATTTAGCAATTTATTAAAAAATACTATGAACAATTTGACTCAGCCTTGAATGAATCATGACTTGAAATGAATAGTGGAGCGAAATGCAAACTTTCACACAGTTGAATATGTGGAACATGAATAATTTAAATGCTTGGTCTGTTACCATGTACAGCATTAACACACTTAGTACTTGTACATCACTAAAATGCATATCCTCTCCCAAAGATCTCATACTGACAAGTATCACTTACATACACAAAATGAAAATTTTCACACTTCTTCCATATTCCAATATCAAATACCTAACAGGTGCACTTAAAATGTTGCAATATGAAAGATAAAAATTTGCACTTCTTCAATCACATTCTATTCAGACACATTAGCTAAATTTAGCTTCATATCAAACATCAACAAAAACAACAATTTGTCAACATAACTCTTCTCCATACTTTGTACATGTATCATACATCAGAAACAAACAGACTGCTGCAACAAATTGGTATTATTCACAAGTTCCTCGCTCGTAGGAGTTTGGCAGTGTAAGTAGTTGTCTTAGCTTAAAGCAGTATATTTTACACACACCTGTTATATCGTATGGCACCCAAATCTTCTGCTATGCTACTACATTTTTCAGCTGGATTTGCACCTAAAAGTATCAAGATTTTCTGGGATATAGATACCTCACAAAAACACTTAAAATCCTGTCAGATGTATTAAACATACATGTACATACAAATCAAAAGAACCTTAAAAGCTTAATCTCAGCTAACATACATTCTCACTGGAGAAACAAGACTAGTTTGGCGGGAAGTTGTACTGTTCCGACTGACTAAAACATCTGCAACACAACATTGTCATCCAGACTTGCTTGTCTTCATTATGTAATGCAAAACTACAAAATACAGATCTGCAATCAAATATACAGATAGTAACTGACCTTGACAGTTTCAAAACTTGGAACATTTGGACCCAAGACTTCCACATACTGATAAACCATCTGAATACAAATACTGGTAACATAATGTCTATGAAAATATAACGATTATATATATTTAACATTTTGTGCATAAATGCCCTGGACTGAATCAACGGTCTTTGATAAATTTGGCGAAGAGGGATTGGGACGAACCCCCGTGCAGGAACAATTCAAACACACACAAACAATCGATCTTATTCATCACAAGGTAAAGTCAGGATCACTATCGTCATCACTGTCCTCGTCAGAGTCACTGATTCGCCGTCTCCGCTTCTTCTTTTTGGGTTTGTGTTTGGGGGTGGAAGCCTGGCTTGTTCGCGACCTGTATGAGCTGGGCTGGGACGGTGTGGAACGTTTCTTCTCCAGCAGGTTGCCGATGGAGAGTCGGTAGGCAGATGTAGATGTGGACGAATCCTGGGTGCGACTATGGGCTTGGTGGGATCTACGAGCTGGGGTCACCTGGGAGTAGCCATCAGTTAACTGAGTAACCTGGTTATGATTCTATGTCCACATGTATAATGTTTTCACTTTGAAGACTATGACTCTTTAAGAAGATTCTGAATCCTCAGAGTATGAAGAACTTTATCACCATTTTTGTTCACATTTACCTGGACAATCGCACAGTCATTGATCTCTTTGCTTTCTTCAGCTTCAGGGTTGGTTGCTGTTTGATTGGCATCTCCTTCAGTTGGCAACTTCTGCTCATCTGATTCTGGTTTCTTTGTGGCGGCAGCAGCAGCTCTCTGGGCAAGATCTTCTTCATCTTCCTCCTCGTCTGGGTCGATGCTTAACATCAGCTGTTTGAACTGTATCAAAGCCACATTGAGAACATTTTTTTTTGCCAGGACCACACATACTTGTTCAATCTTCAAGGTAACCTCCAACTCAGTGCTTGGAATCTTTCCAAATTTTTATAATGAAGTGCTCATTATAAGATTTGAAAACAGTTACGAGTTTTCGAACTGAATAAATATAAAATACAGTCAAAGTGTTTTATTATTACAGATGATGGTCAAAATTGTGATTACAGTCAAAATCTATGTACATTCATAATTAATCATGAAATGCTCAAGCTTCAAAATCTATGCCCAACTCCTTGTTCCAGCAAAAAACTCCAATGATTGATTGAACTTTTGAGTCGACCAAACACTACCCTTGACACTAGCTTGATATCCCAACCCCACAACGTACATCTAGATAGCTCTGTATTAGCGCCACTTTGCCTTCCTCGTCTATTTCCGTGGGTAGGGGGCCTGCTCTCAGCAAGTCTAACGCCTGTTTGGGGTTGAACTTGACACCATGTTTCCGACTAAGGGGTCGATCATACACCTTGGCTTGCTCTGTTGGAGAATATCGCTGGACTTTGCTGAGAAAGAGACAACACACACTCATCTCAAATACATGGACATGACCAAACTTCGATCATTCACAAGATTTGTCACTAGTTAATTCCATTTGATTTGCTGTACTTTCTATGAAAAACGTAATTACTTGTCTGTGAAGCCATATTGTTCTTTCAAATGTTGTTTCAGCACCAATAAGAGAACACATCCCTGGGAAGCAATGAAATAATCCTGGAGTGGCGTAATGTCTTCTGGCAACCGAGCTGCAGGAGAAATATACAACAATACACAATTTATTATCACCACATATTTTTATCAGATCTTGCATTAGATGAACAATAATGACGCTTACACAGCAACCTGTCAAGATCGTCATCTTCATCTTCGTCAAACTTTTCCTTTCCTGCAGCTTCTGGGTAAAATACCTGGAGAATACAAGGTATATCTTCTAAAATATCTTCTAAACTTGGTTCTTTAAGTTTCATTCACTCTAGATTCTGCTCTGTCAGAAGAAGACAGTGCCAAAACACCAGCCTCAGTTAGTGTTACTGACCTCCCTGAAAGACTGGATCAAGTTGGATCCTGATACAGACACGATGATGTCAATTTGGTGAATGATGTAGAGTGGTTCATCCTGGAGTTGGTATGGGTAGTGAGCAAGGTTGTCTGCCATGTACACCAGCTCCTTCATCGGGGTTCTCTGCACAAGTATCAACATGCAATGCCACCTTTCATCAAGAGTATGCACACAGACTGGGTGACAATACTGTGCAATTATTAGACCCATTAATCAGTCATCTTTTGGAATGGCAATGTTGTTTACACAGGTGCTTACGCTAGTGTCATCAAACATGTTGAGAATGTTTCCAATGAGAGCTCTCCTTTGGCCTCTGTTGCTTCGGATCAGTGAGTAGATGTAGTTACTCAATGCAATCACATTGTTTTCCTCCATTCGTATGCCACGCACAGGTTCCAAAGGATCTGGATGTAACAACTCTTGTAACCTGTATGACATCTTCACTCCATGGAGAGCTTTCATCTGCAAATGAAGGAATTTAAAATGTGTGCATTCAGCTGGAAAAAAGTGTATGTGCTGATTGAGAGTCATATATATTGTTTGGTGGTCCCTACTCATAACAAAGAATTTGTGGAATATACCTGAATGAATCCTGGATATTTCTTATCAATTTCGGCCAACTGTTGATCAGCCTTGACTCGGATAGCTGAATCAGAATCCGAGCCCATACTTATCAAGTATGGTACACACTGAAAAGAAACAGTCCAAATGATACTAATACTTGCACGATAAATGATCTGATTCTGTGACCCACACAGCATGTGTGGCATGTTCAGCATGTTCAGGAAAACTAACCTGGACGGGGTGAACAAGTCCCTGGCGAAGAATCAAGGTGATTACACCCAGCGCGTGCATTCGTACTGTCCCCAGATCGTGGAAGAACGACTCTAGTACATGCTTCAGGTACAGCTGAATGATTGTACTTGCCATCCTGAAGAAATTAAATTTCAGCTTTTCAATAATGTATGGATAAGGTCATTCAATATTTATCTCACATTTATGTAATGTAAGAACTACAAATAGGACAGAACGGGTCATATAAGGGCTAGACCCTCTTCCTTTCATGACAATTATGTATATTTCATCTGTCGCTGGTGTTATAAAACAGTTATACACAAATTGACTCACCCTGACTGGACATCTCCCATCTCTTTGAGATCTTCTTTGTTTGCAAGTTTTCGCCCTAGGAAAAATTCACAGATTCTTTTTACAACAGGTATTCAACTAGACGCTTCCGGTCGCCTACGACCGCTTGGGTGTATCCCCCGTAGCCCTATCATCCCTGTTGCCCCAAATATATCGCTGATGTACATTGTGAGTGTGAAACATTTCAGACTTATTGAAGGTCGAATTCAAGATCACCACTAAAATCACTGCATTCGAATTTCCATTTCAACATGTTAAAAAAAAATAACGAAATTACAGCCAGATAAAAGTTTTCACCTAAAGCTATATTTCAACTCAGAATATTTGACAAACTTGGTTCGCAACTAAGTTGCGAGATGACTAAATTGGAGCCAGATCGAACTTTTCACTGTAAGTTATATTTCAACTCATACTATGTGCCAAACAACTCATAATATGTTCCAAGTTGAAATTCAAAGTAAAAGTTGACCAAAACTACACTTCAAGATGACGAAATTGGAGCCAGATCAACTTTTCGCCATAATTTAAATTTTAATTCATAATATGTGCCAAACTTGGTTTCAAGCTGAAATTCAAGTAAAAGTTTACCAAATCTGCATTTCAAGATGACGAAATTGGAGCCAGATCGATCTTTTCACCATAAATTATATTTTAATTAGGGCATTTCGGCCCGAAATGCCCTTATGGTTTTGTCTGGTTTTTTTTTTTTTTTTTTTTTTTTTTCTTTTTTTTTTACTTTCCGTCGTTTTGGTTTCCGATCAATAACTCGGGAACGCCTGAACGGATCTTGTCCAAATTTACACCACTGGTCAGAAATATTACATGGAAGACCCCTATTGTTTTGGAGGCGGCTCCGGGGTCCGTGAGGTCCGTGAGGATGAAATCAAGGTTGATTTTGAGACTTGGTTTCCGATCGATAACTCAAAAAGTATTCATGCAATGGCAAGTATTCTCTGCATGGGAGTTCATATACCACCAAGGAAGAACCCTATTGATTTTGGGATCACTCCGTCGAACGACCTTTGACCTAGAGCTCGGAAGAATTTTTGCTGATTCATCCTTGAGGCTTTCTTGCATATCTCGGAAACGGTGTGTCGTAGAGCGAAACGGAGCTCAATTTCGGCCTCCTGGCACTAGACAAACTAGTCTAGGGGATATCTTGGGTCGAAACGACCCCTGGTGCCGATTTTTTTTTTCGCCGACTCAGCACTTCCTGTTTGGCCGTATCTCGGAAACGGTATGTCGTAGAGCGAAACGGAGCTCAATTTCGGCCTCCTGGCACTAGACAAACTAGTCTAGTGTGTATCTTAGATCAAAACGACCCCTGGTGTCGATTTTTTTTTTCGCCGACTCGGCACTTCCTGTTTGGCCGTATCTCGGAAACAGTATGTCGTAGAGCGAAACGGAGCTCAATTTCGGCCTCCTGGCACTAGACAAACTAGTCTAGTGTGTATCTTCGGTCGAGACGTCCCCTGGTGTCGATTTTTTTTTTCGCCGACTCGGCACTTCCTGTTTGGCCGTATCTCGGAAACGGTACGTCGTAGAGCGAAACGGAGCTCAATTTCGGCCTTCTGGCAGTAGACAAACTAGTCTATGGGGTATCTTGGGTCGAAACGACCCCTGGTGTCGATTTTTTTTCTTCGCCGACTCGGCACTTCCTGTTTGGCCGTATCTCGGAAACGGTGCGTCGTAGAGCGAAACGGAGCTCAATTTCGGTCTCCGGGCACTAGACAAACTAGTCTAGTGTGTATCTTCGGTCGAGACGACCCCTGGTGTCGAATTTTTTTTTCGCCGACTCGGCACTTCCTGTTTGGCCGTATCTCGGAAACGGTGTGTCGTAGAGTGAAACGGAGCTCAATTTCGGCCTTTTGACACTAGACAAACTAGTCTAGTGTGTATCTGGGGTCGAGACGACCCCTGGTGTCGAATTTTTTTTTCGCCGACTCGGCACTTCCTGTTTGCCATATCTCAGAAACGGTACGTCGTAGAGCGAAACGGAGCTCAATTTCGGCCTTTTGGCACTAGACAAACTAGTCTAGGGGGTATCTTGGGTCGAAACGACCCCTGGTGTCGATTTTTTTTTTCGCCGACTCGGCACTTCCTGTTTGGCCGTATCTCGGAAACGGTGCGTCGTAGAGCGAAACGGAGCTCAATTTCGGTCTCCGGGCACTAGACAAACTAGTCTAGT
Organism: Terebella lapidaria; assembly: GCA_949152475.1. Taxonomy (NCBI): domain Eukaryota; kingdom Metazoa; phylum Annelida; class Polychaeta; order Terebellida; family Terebellidae; genus Terebella; species Terebella lapidaria. The sequence continues at coordinate 50,274,721 of OX424557.1, read as the reverse complement.
GTGTATCTTCGGTCGAGACGACCCCTGGTGTCAAATTTTTTTTTCGCCGACTCGGCACTTCCTGTTTGGCCGTATCTCGGAAATGGTGCGTCGTAGAGAGAAACGGAGCTCAATTTCGGCCTCCTGGCACTAGACAAACTAGTCTATGGGGTATCTTGGGTCGAAACGACCCGTGGTGTCGAATTTTTTTTTCGCCGACTCGGCACTTCCTGTTTGGCCGTATCTCGGAAACGGTGCGTCGTAGAGCGAAACGGAGCTCAATTTCGGCCTCCTGGCACTAGACAAACTAGTCTAGTGTGTATCTTCGGTCGAGACGACCCGTGGTGTCGAATTTTTTTTTCGCCGACTCGGCACTTCCTGTTTGGCCGTATCTCGGAAATGGTGCGACGTAGAGCGAAACGGAGCTCAATTCCGGTCTCCTGGCACTAGACTAACTAGTCTAGAGGGTATCTTGCGTCGAGACGACTTCTGGTGTCGAATTTTTTTTTGCCGACTCAGCACTTCCTGTTTGCCATATCTCAGAAACGGTCCGTCGTAGAGCGAAACGCAAAAATGCTAAGGACGGGTTATGTCACTTAAACTTTGACCACGGACAGATTCAGAGTCATTATGGTTCTACGCGGTCTCTTAGGTAAATGTCAGGTAGGAATAGAACTCACACGAAATGCCCCAAGGCATCTTCAGGCCTTGACGTCTAGTTTATAATATGTGCCAAACTTGGTTCCAAGTTGAAATTCGAAGTAAAAATTGACTTTACTGGTATAAATAATGTTAACTTATCCGGTTACACCCATGAAATCTCTACTGGACAAAACTTTTAAATTGTTGAGTTCAATAATAAATGTTTCTTGTCTTAACTATTTTTCTTGAGGTCAATAATAGACTTAACTAGTAAAAATTAGCCCAAGGGCTAAGATAGGTTACCGGACCATTTTGGTCCATTGTAGGTGACATATGATTTTGAGATTTACCAGTCAAGGTCATCTTTGTGAATCTCAATGTCACCATCAGGTATGCTGCATATGACTTCGTATGTTCATAATACAAACATATAAGTTTTATCAACAAGTATTTCGTGTGTAGAGGCCAATTTCAGATTTTGAGAATCGCCCTTCAAGGTCTTTAAGGTCAAGTTCAAGGTCACCAAAAAATGTGCCATTTATACATGACTTTTTTTACAGGCTTATACACAATCCTTACCTGTATGTGCAAAAGTTTATGCTTCAGAGGCCACTTTCAAGATTTCATGTCAGACATTTAGCACTCAAGGTCATCCAAGGTCAAAATCAAGGTCATCATTAGTTGTTCCATATATGACTTCCTATATGTTCATAATGCAAACTGAAGCTCTATATACATGCATTTCATCTGTAGAGGCAAATTTGGGCATTTTTTCACCCAAAAATGGCTGTTTTGACCTTTCAAGGTCATCAAAGGTCGAATTCAAGGTCACCTCCCAACTCGATATATATGACTTCCTATTTGAAAGTGCCAATATCTAAGCTCTATCTTCAAGCGTACTATGAGTACAGTCCTGGCAGCTCCCATTATGAAGGAAAAAAGTGCCGAAAATTTTCTAAGTCCAAAATTTTTTTCAAAGGGTGAAAAATTTTTTTTTGTCTAGAAATGACCCAAAATGAATAGTAACGCGATTTGGGGCAAACAAATTTTTTTTCGCCGGCCCGTCAAAAATTCGAAATGGCCGCCACACAGAGACCGGCGATTCAAGGGCAACGAAACTTATACACATCATAAAGGTACATAAGGGGAATATTTTGAAACAATAATCTCAAAACGGATCAGACAGTTTTCGAGAAAAGACAGGCCAGGTGCAAATTTGAGCATTTCTGGACCCAAAAATGGCTGTTTTGACCTTTCAAGGTCATCCAAGGTCAAATTCAAGGTCACCACACAAGTCGCCATATATGACTATCCATTTGAAAGTGCCAATATCTAAGGTCTATCTTCAAGCGTTCTATGAGTACAGTCCCAGCAGCTCTCATTATGAGAGGAAAAAGTGCCGAAAATTTTCCAAGTCCAAAATTTTTTTCAAAGGGTGAAATTTTTTTTTTTGTCTAGAAATGACCCAAAATGGATAGTAACGCGATTTGGGACAAAAAATTTTTTTTCGCCGACCCGTCAAAAATTCAAAATGGCCGCCACACGGAGACCGGCGATTCAAGGGCAACAAAACTTATACACATCATGAAGGTACATAAGGGGAATCTTTTGAAACAAAAATCTCAAAACTGATCAGACAGTTTTTGAGAAAATGGCCGCCAAAGTCCAAAATTGACCATTTTTCGTCAAAAATGGCCGCCATTTTGAGAAAAATGCGAAAATCAAAAAACTAAAAAATAACCCCCTCTTGAAATATTTTTAGGCAACTTTGTGCAAAATTTCAGGAAAATCCGCCTGTAAACTTTAACGATAAAAATGTGGACGAACGGACGACGGACGCAACGCGACGGCAATAGGTTATCGGACCATAGGTCCGGTAACCTAAAATGATGTTAACTCATTCGGCTACAGCCATGAAATCTCTACTGCACAGAAGCTTTACCTTGTTGAGCCCAATAATAAATGTTTCTTGTCTTAACTATTTTTATTGTGGCCAATAATAGACTTAACTAGTAAAAATAATGTTAACTTATTCGGTTACACCTGTGAAGTCTCTACTGGACAAAACCTTTACCTTGTTGAGCTCAATAATAAATGTTTCTCGTCTTAACTATTTTTTATTGTGGTCAATAAAACTAGTAAAACCAATGTTAACTTATTCAGTAATATTGTTCTTTTTTCACCAAAAACATCAGTTCTGTATTCTGAACAAGAATCCAGTGCAATTTGCTTTCATAGTACAGGTTATCGGAGTGATCACACATGTCAAAGTAGGTATTTTAATTGTCGTAATACGTTAACCTCTCAAACTTATTAATATTTATTCGATCATTCTGAAAAACAATAGGTTTCGTGTGATGGTCTTTCTCATTGAGCCTGTGCGATTTCATCATCATTCATTGAAAACTCCCACCCGTAGAGCGTTCACAACCCATGTGTGTTAAACAGGCTAATTTGAGCACAAAATGTTACGCCAATCGGCTATTTTGGTTGCTATGGCAACCAAAATCGATAGGTGTCCAGATCTCACCATAAGACATGTCCATATAAAATATTATCAAAATCGGTTCATATTTGCAACCTGCAGCGCGTTCACAAGAAAGTGTCTGCGGACGCGGCGGCGGCGCGACGATCGTAAATCCATAGTATCCGCCGAACTTTGTTCGGGGGATACAATTATTATCTAATCAGACTGATGAGAAGTTTCAAGAAAATACAATTCAGCGATATTGTAAATGTATTCAGCAATTTGTATTTTTGAATATCCTTACATTCAGCATCTGCTTTGATCATGTTCTCTTCTTCTTCCTGGAGGTAGATTTGGATGTTTTTCAAAACTTGGCACACCATTTTGTTTGACTGGTCAGGGTCGGTGAGCAAGTGATGATACAGTTCTTTCACTTCTGTGCCCAACATGAACTCGTAATGTCGGACAGCAAAGAAACCTGCATGACACAAAATAGTGGTGTGCATACCCATTTAACGAAACACTTCAGAGTATTGCTAGCCTGTTTTCTATACCTAAATGTTGCCTCTGTTAGCTCAGAGCTGTACAAACCTAGTCCTGCCAGAGACTTCACTCTAACATCCTCATCCTCATGCTGAGTGAAGTAAAGAAGCACCTCAAACACCTTGTCTCTTACAGACACCTGGAATCAAAATTTCAGGAAATGTGTCAGCATTGTGAATGGCTTCCATACTGGGTGACAATGATCCATCAAAGTGCTTGAATGCCAAAACAGATTTTTCATTTCATACTGATCATAACTCTGAATAACAAACCCGTTTCTCTCCAAAGTCCTGAGCGTCAAAGTCGAAGTGTTTACAAAGCAGACCAGTTGTGAACAAAGACCTGAGTAAAGTTGGACGATTTTTGATGAGATGAGTTCTTGAATCAACCTTGTCTTCTGCCATCGCCCATGATATCACTCCTAAACCATAAATGCATTTGATGAGCAATGAACACATTATTTCAATTCATTACATCATGTTTTTCCAGGTATACTTGAATACTCACCAAAAAACTTTTGGAAGCAATCCCTGACTAGAGTATAATTGTGGCTAACTTTATTTACAACAGCTCCTAAACAGCTTACACAGCTCTGTACAACCTGCATAAACGAAACAAACATACTCTAAATCACAAAAACGCTGGTTATATGCAACATCTGTTCATGAGAAGTCCTCATAGATTAACAGGTTGATTGCCAGTGGAAAATTGCCAACTCACCATGACACCATGTCGTAGAATTAGTTTTGTCATGTCTTCTTCCAGTGTGGCAAGGAATGTCTCACTTGGATGGTCCATCAAAGGGACCGCTTCCTCCAGTATCCTGGCCACGTTGTGAGGCACCATGTGATCATGGGGACTCTACAAGCATTGGTAACTATCAACATCATACACAGGTAATAAATGAATTGTACTCCTGATGGGCAAAATACAAACAGGACATTCAGAACTGAATCAGCTAATAAGACAGTCAGTGGTAAGATTCATACATACCGTGCAATTAATCCCAAGATATGGCTGGATGACGTTACAGTGTCGTACTAGCAATTCAGGCTTGACTTTACAGAAGAGGTACAGTGTACTGAAGCAGGCAAGTAACCGAGGACTGACAGCTTGGGTCCCGCCCTCAGCTGCCCTCTCTTCTATTTGTAACACATTTTCAACGAGACAGTCAATAATCTGAGTGCAGGCTTTCTCCACTGGTTTCGAGCTGGATGACTCTTCTTTCTTCAGCAGCTGTGTCGTGAAAAACATATGTATGTGTTCAAGAATATTTCACACATTTGTCCCACAAACAGGAAAAGAAGTACACATTGCATGATCACTTTTGAGTTAAAGATGCACAATCAATGCAGTATAACTGATGTAACACACATTTTCAAGGAGCTGTTCGAACCAGTCATAGCCAGTGTCCCTGCAGGCTAACACAACATCTGTGATGTTCATCACACGCGTCAGTAGTTTTCCAGAGTCCCTGTCTCGCAAGGGGTTAAACCACATACTTTGGAATGTTTCGTTCACCAGTTTCTGAAAACAAATGTACAGAATATTGATCGTGAAGTAAATGCTGTTGTACAAGTGCTGGGTATGTATATTTGCCGAATATTGGTACAATAGCAAGTTCTAGTTGAAAGTTTACCTTTATGCCTTCTTCGTCATTGACTCGTCTTATCATCTTGACACATATTTCAGGAATTTTGTTGAACTCGGTCTGCTCCAGGCAGATGTCGCGGAATATTTTGATAACTCTCTTCCTGACACTGATGCCAGTGTCCTAGAAAAGCAACAAAGTATATTAATTTTATGACCACAGATGCAAATGCACTGTAATTGAGCAATTACAAAGAAATCATACCAACTCTGCATACAGCAAAGGTACATACCAAGATTCTTTCACTCAACATGCCGTAGTAGTGTTCAGTCAGTTCTGGACGGATGAGAATGAACTTGCCAAGAAGTTCCACAGCGGCTTCGCGTACAGATGTAGACTGGTCCAGCAGTCTCGCATGTACAGCACTCTGCATGTCAGCCTGACAACAAAACGTTCTTATATTACCATTTCCCACTGGCAACACATCAAACACAATAGCTGTCCACCTCCAACAACAGATCGTGCAATCTAAGGTTGACTGGGTTTATTTAAGTATATTCGTGATGAAGTTGTAAGAGTGTGCTGCATACACTGTAAGTCAATGTCACTTACTCTTGCAAGGATGCCAGGATCGGCCTCCACAACAGCTGTTAAGCACTTCATGGCCTTCGTTCGAACAGCTACTGCTGTTTCGCATAAAACTTTCAATATCTGAAAAGAAAATAGCACATACAACACATGTATCTGAAAATGTAAAGTACATTACGATGTGCTGATACACATACATGTATTAAAATGATTGTATTACTTGTATTGCAGTTCACAATATAAGAAAAGTGATATTTGATCTGTATGATTACCTGTGACAAGTAGATGTCAAAGCACTGAGCTAGAGGCCTATTAGAGGCAAGATATCTTGTGACCAGACAGCTATTCTCATAATCCAGCTTGCTGGGTGACGGCCTGCAACCAGGTAACATTACTCATTAGGCATACACCACAACAATGACAACTCACTCTTAATTTTCATGTTTTTTCCCCCCATCTCTTAAGGCTGATGTTCACTCACTTGAAAGTAGCAAAAGCACTCATTTTGGAAGGAACTTGAGTCAAAAGAAAGGCTTTTCTTTTCTCGGCAAGTTCTTGGATTTCTCTAGTCCGTTCTAAATCCTTGGCAATGTCTTTCTTTTTCTTTTCTTCCTCGTCGTCCTCTTCGTCTTCGTCATCCTGTTCTTCACTGTCGCTGTCATCCTCACGATGTCGGGAAGACCGCCGCAGCGATTCCCGCTTCTTGTTTGACTGCTTTTTAGAATCCTTTTCTGGTGTTTTGCCTTTCTGTGCTTTCTCTATTTCAGTAGCACTATCTCGATACCACATGGCAATGTAAAATTGCCGTGCAAACTGAAATGGAAAGCGAAAGCATTCGTGTCACTCTCTCAAGAATGCTACTGAACTGTCAAAATTAGCAATCAATATATATTGAAATCATGGTTTAGACACACCAGAAAATGTTCTCTTACCATGAGTGCGGGATCATTTTCCGCATTGTAAACAAGATACTCTAACAAAGTTTTCTGCAGGATTTGGGTTTTATCCATCTCTGGCTGGTGAGACTTTTTCCTCCGTGTGTTCATAATTTCTTCTTCCTCTTCATTGATCTGAAAATTTGACATTGTTACAAATAAATGCACATTGAGGGAAAATTCATTAAAAATTGTGTTTTTGTAATAATCATCGCATCACAAACCTATAAATATGCATATTCATAAACTTACTTGTTCAATGATTTCCATGATCAGCTGTTCATTGAGTTCACTGTTGACCGCATCTTTCCTAAGTCTTGCAGCAACGATGCCAAGATAATCTAATGACGCTACACGTTGCGACATGTCCACAGACTTGTTGCTGAACTGTGTCACCTGATGAATCAGTAATACTACTATAGTGAGTCCATGCTTATTTACAACACACAAAGCAAGCCAATGATGCTTGGCATACAACTGAATATAACTTCTAGTTTACCAGCAATCTTCCCAGCAGATTGAGCAGCATTTCAGCAGCAGGCCATTCGGGTTTGTTGACGGTAGCGAGGAGATCATGAACGAAGTTCTCAAACAGTGGCCGGTAGTCATCCTCACTTTTCACTGTACATCTACCAGAAAAAAGGTATACATTTAGCAGCAACACATTGGGAGTACGCAGTTACACATCATGAAATCATGTGAACTGACACTTACTTTTTCAAGAAGACTGATAGGAAATTATGCGCTGTTCTCATGGCAGTTTCTACTGAGGTGACAATAACAACTTCACTGTCCACCTAGGAGGGAAAATGTATAATGATGAAAATTTGAATCCTACACAAGACAACTTGTCTGAGAGTGTCCGAGTGTCTGAGATAAAGAAGGTTAGGATATAGAGCATTACAGCACATTAAATAACCAGAATGTTGGAACGTCAACTTTTGTTACAAATATTGTATTGTATTGATTAGTTTGTATCACTGCATTGATAGTGAAAATTCAAGTACAAACTCAACAACCCAACTTAACCTATGTTAAGAACAATGCAAAACCTTATTAAATTGATGCACTGTGAAAAATTTCAGAAAATGAATGACCTGAAGAGCAGGTCAGTCACCACACAGTGGTTCCATCTAGCGACCATTCTACTGATTCTCAATTAAGGCAGAATATCATCAGAAATACATGAGACACATAGGTGCCACAAGTGAAAACAGTTTTTGACCTATGAAGAAATAGTAAGAAACCTAATATATTCTCGAGATGAGAATGAGATCAGATCAGATCAGAATTCCTCGAGATGAGAAACAAAGAGCTCACCGCTGCAGAACAACTCTGTTCTTTCAAACAAACATCAAGGACAGGAATGCTGGAAAATGGCAGAAAATGGCAGAACTATCACCAGTTAAGTTCTTAGAAGAGATGGGGAACCCCAAGCTTAATATGCAATATATCAACTTCAAAGGGGTGTAAAGCACAAATTATACCGAGGAATAAAGGTCAACCTGCTTTGAATTTTCCCAGAAGATAATCCGAGATCAAGGAAGTGAATGGATCAGTCTGAGAAGTTTTCACACCCAGAACTGAAGATGTCCACTTAGACTATTGGCCCGCTAAAGAGACTTCAATTTGGTTTGGTAATATTATAAGAGAAGACACTTCACCAGAAAAGCTTTTTCAGTAAAAGTACTGCTGGATAGCATCCTCAGGTGAGGACATAGCTGAGGGTTCCGGTGGAACATATTTTTTCCAAGAGTCCCAACAAAGAGGCAGGAACCTTGAAGAGTGCTCGTGAGTCAAGTGTTGTGACTGCCGTCACGGTGTGAATCTGGTGATGAACAAGTATACCTTTAGACTTCTGGTGGGAAACAAATCATGGAGTGAAGCCCTGACATGGAAATAGATGTCTAACACGTTGAGCAACAAAGTCCTGAGTATGCTGATGGTCCGACGGAATATCAAGTCACAAATCGATAAACATTAGGTAGTGAGGTAGGACCTCCACTGCCCTCGGTCAGAGAAAAGCAAAGCACTTGAAGCAGGACTGTTCTGACTCTAACTCTGTCAGCATCTGATGGGTCAAAGGCCCACCTCTCCCGCAAGGGCCTCCTAAATCCTGGATAAACTCATTGGAAACCACTCAAGACTCCTCTCCGATGTGAGTCTGTTCATTGTAGCACTCAGTTGCCCTGCGACACAGTTTGATCAACGGCAACTTGATCTGAGTCAGGGTTTCTCTGTCATGGTGCACATCTTTCAGACACAACGTTTCAGTTCCTAACTGAAGGTTGGTCACAACAGGCACAGAGAATTTCCTGGAGGCAAAACCCTTCCACACGTTTTCAGCCCTCATTGTGAACCTGAGTGGGAAAAATGTGTCAAACTAGTGCAACTAAATGGAGCCATGCTCATTGCTCAATAGAGACAGGGACTTGTGTAACAATCCAAGTTATAAGGACACACATCCCTAAGAGGAATGCACATCCAATGGCCCGAGAGAAATCAGCCCACATTTATAGGGTTTTTTTTCCCACTTAGTTGAGGATAATCAGAATGGTCACCAGGTCATTCTCTAGACGTTCTTACAGGGGGACCTTGTGAGAACTGTTTTTTAAGAAGCTTTCAGGGTAGTCCTTGGCATTATAAGAAGTGACACATGAGATACAAAATTTGACTAAATGGATCAACAACCTAATTATTGAAATTAGAAAACTCAACTGCGAATTGAAACGATTGGAAACTAGACGTCAAGGCCTAAAGATGCCTTGGAGGCATTTCGGTGTGATGAATAATTTATAATACTAGATATCGACGAAAATGAAAAATGTCGACAAATTTCGGGTCAAGGTCAAAGTTAATCCATAATACCCCTTAGACATGTTTGTCTAGGGCGACGAGTCCGAAAGTAACGTCCGTTTCGCTCTACGACGCACCGTTTCCGAGATATCGACGAAAACGAAAAATGCCGACTCGGCAAAAAAATTTCGGGTCAAGGTCAAAGTTCATCCATAATACCCCTTAGACATGTTTGTCTAGTGCGACGAGTCCGAAAATAACGTCCGTTTCGCTCTACGACGCACCGTTTCCGAGATATCGACGAAAACGAAAAATGCCGACTCGGCAAAAAAATTTCGAGTCAAGGTCAAAGTTCATCCATAATACCCCTTAGACATGTTTGTCTAGTGCGACGAGTCCGAAAATAACGTCCGTTTCGCTCTACGACGTACCGTTTCCGAGATATCGACGAAAACGAAAAATGCCGACTCGGCAAAAAAATTTCGGGTCAAGGTCAAAGTTCATCCATAATACCCCTTAGACATGTTTGTCTAGTGCGACGAGTCCGAAAATAACGTCCGTTTCGCTCTACGACGCACCGTTTCCGAGATATCGACGAAAACGAAAAATGCCGACTCGGCAAAAAAATTTCGGGTCAAGGTCAAAGTTCATCCATAATACCCCTTAGACATGTTTGTCTAGTGCGACGAGTCCGAAAATAACGTCCGTTTCGCTCTACGACGCACCGTTTCCAAGATATCGACGAAAACGAAAAATGCCGACTCGGCAAAAAAATTTCGGGTCAAGGTCAAAGTTCATCCATAATACCCCTTAGACATGTTTGTCTAGTGCGACGAGTCCGAAAATAACGTCCGTTTCGCTCTACGACGCACCGTTTCCGAGATATCGACGAAAACGAAAAATGCTGACTCGGCAAAAAAATTTCGGGTCAAGGTCAAAGTTCATCCATAATTCCCCTTAGACATGTTTGTCCTTAGACATGTTTGTCTAGTGCGACGAGTCCGAAAATAACGTCCGTTTCGCTCTACGACGCACCGTTTCCGAGATATCGACGAAAACGAAAAATGCCGACTCGGCAAAAAAATTTCGGGTCAAGGTCAAAGTTCATCCATAATTCCCCTTAGACATGTTTGTCTAGTGCGACGAGTCCGAAAATAACGTCCGTTTCGCTCTACGACGCACCGTTTCCGAGATATCGACGAAAACGAAAAATGCCGACTCGGCAAAAAAAATTCGGGTCAAGGTCAAAGTTCATCCATAATACCCCTTAGACATGTTTGTCTAGTGCGACGAGTCCGAAAATAACGTCCGTTTCGCTCTACGACGCACCGTTTCCGAGATATCGACGAAAACGAAAAATGCCGACTCGGCAAAAAAATTTCGGGTCAAGGTCAAAGTTCATCCATAATACCCCTTAGACATGTTTGTCTAGTGCGACGAGTCCGAAAATAACGTCCGTTTCGCTCTACGACGCACCGTTTCCGAGATATGCAGGATGAATCAAGGATGACTCAGCAAAAAATTATTTCGACCTCTAGGTCAAAGGTCGTTTGAGGTATCGATCCCAAAATCAATAGGGTTCTTCCCTGGTGATATATAAACCTCCGTGCAAAATTCTGCAACTATTGCCTGAATATTTTTTGAGTTATCGTCCGGAAACCAAGTTCCTCGATTTCATCCTCACGGACCTCACGGACCTCGGAGCCGGATCAAAAAAAAAAGTACACCCTAGAGATGTTTGTCTAGGGCGACGAGTCCGAAAATAACGTCCGTTTCGCTCTACGACGCACGGTTTCCGAGATATGCAGGAAGCCTCAAGGATGAATCAGCAAAAAATTATTTTGACCTCTAGGTCAAAGGTCGTTTGACGGATCGATCCCAAAATCAATAGGGTTCTTCCCTGGTGGCATATGAACCTCCATGCAGAGTTCTGCAACTATTGCATAAATATTTTTCCAGTTATCGTCCGGAAACCAAGTCTTAAAATTAGCCTTGATTTCATCCTCACGGACCTCACGGACCTCCGATCCGGCTCAAAAAGAATAGGGTTCTTCCTCATATCATTTCTGACTTGCGGTGAAAATTTGACAAGGATCCGTCAAGGCAATCTAAAGTTATCGTCCGGAAACCAAAAGTGGCGGAAGAAGAAAAAAAAAAAAAAAAAAAAAAAAAAAAATTCTGCTAAAACCATAAAGGCATTTCTGCCGAAATGCCTTAAAAATGCCCTAAAAACACTTGTGATCACTGACCATGTTTGTTTTGGAAACTGTATCTATATCTTCCAATTCTACATCAACTTGGGGTTTCTTTTTTCTCGATTTATTCCCTTTCTGTGGCACACAAGGTAGATCTTCAATTTTACAGCACACATATATTTTGAGGCTTAACATGAATACGTGAATCTCATGCACACTTACATTGTCTTTTTGCTTCTTCTTGGCATTCTCTGTTGAAACCTCTGTATTTGGTCCATCAACATTGTCCATTTCAGGTAGTTTGACAACACACTGAATCAGCTCAAGAACAAGTGCTGTCACCATTTGTATGTGATCCTCTGCATTCAATCTGATATACAAAGGAAACAAAATATGCTGCAGGAATATCTCCAACACGGATACAACTTGTATATCCCAGCTCAAATATCCAGCCATCAAATCATACGAACAACTTCAGATAATACCTGTAATTTCGCAGGTTCTTTTTACTGGATGGGAGTCTTGCAAGTGAGGACAGAATATCTTCCATAATTAACTGACGGTGTTTCTCATAGCGAGAGAATATCTGAAATATCAATATAAATAAAATTGCGAAAACATTGAATGGTCTTGATTAGTAAACCAATTTCCATGCAAAACAATGATATGTTGTCAGAGACAGGATAAATCTGACTTTAATTTCAAACTTCAATTTCATTGTCAAGCAAGTACTCACACTTGTGACAAGCTTCAGAGCATTCAGCTGCAGTTCATTGATATTTTCCACAAAGAATGGGGACACAGCAATAGTAGACGTCTAGAATACAATACAGTCTTGTCAAATACGTCATAATATTGGCAGAATGTAACATTCAGAAATACGCCTGAGCAGCAGACACTTTTACAATGTAGAGCTGAGAATGTTACCTGGAGGATTATGGTGTCAGTGAGTTCCTGGATATCCACCAGTTTGGCAAATGTCCCAATCAGATCTGTCATCTTGTTATACAAGTTGATAACAGATTTGTTTTTCGAACCAGATGCTCTAGCTCTTTTCATTTTACTGTTGCCTGAATAACCAGCTGCAAGTGAGAATGTTTCAGTGCAACATTTTTGCCTACATGTATTTTTGTGCGGTAACCATATCTGCAACCCAATGTTATCTATTTATAGTGGGACCATAAATAGGAAGTTTTAACCTGTTAAAACCAGTATTTATTACACACTTACCTCTATAATAAACACTTTTGGGTAATCTTACCTGGCTTTCAAATAAGAGGGTAATCGTGCCATTAAGATTTTTTAATGGCAAACTCTCTAAACTGGTCGTTCTATGCCCCCCAGACCTCAGTCGTTCATAACGGTTTCTTGACGAAACCGGACTGAGTCAGTGGTCTCTTTGAAAGATTTCTTGACGAAACTGTTCCACCGGAACCGCCATTAACTTTGTCCCCTACTAGTTAGGCAGGGGAGGCGGGAGGGAACTCGCCGTGTTTATTATAGAGGTAAGTGTGTAATAAATACTGGTTTTAACAGGTTAAAACTTCCTATTTATGTCCACACTTTGACCTCTATAATAAACACTTTTGGGTAAATACAGAATACCCAAAGGAGGTGGGCTAACCCTTCTCCCTCACTGAGACATCACTGAGGCATAGAACGTACCTATTCAGCGGTTGAGAGTTTATTAATTAATTATGCGAGAAACTCCCACACGCGAGTAAACCGAGGAGGGTTGTGCACACCCGACTAGTAATATATATTAGGTTTATCAAAGCGTGCGAGAACTTGAACTGAATAGTACCTGGTTAAGAGAGTGTTGACGTAGAGGAGGTTCCCCCGCAGTTGTCTTGCTGGCGGCGGGACAACTCAAAATTTCTCCACCCAAATAAGAGGGACAAACAGAACCTCCGAAACGAACGGTCCAGCTGGAGCATATATACATGTGCAGCTCCTAAATACACTATCCACAGGTGGACCTTATGCTGCGCGGCTACCACGGGTCCGAGGTGGTAGCCGGCGTCGTCCTGCCACGTCAGTTCCCTAAAGTAGAAGGAAACAAAGGTATTGTAAGAGGCCCATGTGCAGGCCTGCATGACATCGGACAATGCAACATTATTCATGAACGCAAGAGACGAAGCCAGAGCTCGTACATCATGCGCCTTCACACGAAAAGGAGCCCGACATACTGGTTTGAGATTTCTCGTAACAGAACAGAACGCATTTCTTAACCCAGGACGAAATAGTAGCCGCCCTAATGTCATTCTGAAACCCCTTTTAAAGGCGACAAAAGGCAAGCGTTTCCCGACATGAAGCTCCCTCGTGCGATTGACGTAGATGCGGAGAGCTCTAACAGGACATAGCTTAGCATCTTCCTCCAAGCCCGGCCCCAGCGAAGAGGCAAGGGACGGGATTGAGAAGGAAAGAGATGGGGTATGAGCTAACTGAGTCTTAGCCAAAAAAGAAGGGATAACCCCGAGCTTGACCGCGGAGCCATCTTCCTTCCACTGGACTTTAGAAAAGTCAAGAGCATGAAGCTCACTACGCCTCTTCCCCTAAGCAAGGGCCAGGAGGAAAACCGTCTTAAAAGTTAGGAACCTCAGAGACGCTCTCTCCAAAGGTTCCAACGGATCAGAAAGGAGGCAATTTAGAACGAGCGATAGATCGCAAGCGGGAACCGGGCAAGGGCCACGTGTGAACCTTCAGAACGCCCGTAGCCGGATGGAAGACATCGGACCAGGGCTGCTTCAGAAGATCCGCCCGATCTGGAAGGGGCGCTGGATTGTCCACTAACAAATCCAACAGATCCGGAAACCAGGGTTTCTGCGGCAGGAAGGGTGCTATGAGAATGACCCTGGCGCGATGAGACTTGAGCTTCACCAGGACCTTGTCCAGAAGCACCGCCGGAGGGTAGGCATACACAAACCACCCGTCCCAATCCACCGGCATCGCATCGACTTCCCACGCCTGCTCGTCCGGAATCGGCGAAATGAACGTGGGAAACTTGGCCTTCCACCTGGTGGCAAACCGATCCACCGACGGCCTGCCCCAGAGGTCGCAAATGCTCTGGAAGACTTCCGGGGCCAACGACCATTCTATAGGCTGCACTTGGCCCCGGCGCGACAGGCGGTCGGCCCACACATTCATGTGACCTGGTATGTGACGGGCCCTGGCGATCGAAACACCAAGAAAGGAGCTCTACTGTGAGCAGGCATAGAAACCCTGACCTGGTACCGCCCTGCTTGTTCACGTAAGCCACGACAGTGGAATTGTCCGTGGCCAAAAGAACCACCTGGCCGGAAAACTGGCGTTCCCAGTACCATAACGCTAGGAACACAGCCCGCATTTCCAGGACGCTGATATGTTCGTCCCGCTGAGCCGGAGACCATAGTCCTGAAATCTCCTGCCAATCCCAATGAGCCCCCCATCCCTCCATACTGGCCTCCGTAAAGAGATGCCTGGAGAGAGGAGGCAGCCGAAACAGGGCCCCGCGGAACAGATTGGCAGGGTCCAACCACCACTGAAGGTCGCGGACCACCTGATCGGGAACCGACACCAGCTGTGACATATCCCCCGATGCCTGCGACCAATCGGCATGCAGGTGCAACTGGAGAGATCTCATATGAAGACGGCCTAACGGGACCATCTTCTCCGTGGAGGCTAGGGTTCCTATCAGAGACTGCCAGCGCGAAGCGGGTCACTGCTCTGATAACTTTGAGCGACGCTCCTCGGTCGGGATAACAAATCCGGAGATAGTCCGAAATCGATAGCCCAGAAAGACGAAATCTTGCCGAGGAGATAAGTCGGACTTTTTTGGTTGATTTTGAAGCCCATGGACTGGCACAGATCGACCACCCATTGAGCTTGACGAATTAGGGTACTAGGACACTCGTGCCTGATCAACCAGTCATCCAGGACCTGGTAAAGCACAATGCCATGGCGATGCGCCAGCACCTGCAGTTCCCTGACGCACATGGTGAAAACCCACGGGTCCCTGGTAGAAGAACCTGAGGTACTTCCTTATTGACCTTCTCATGGGGACGTGAAAGTACGCGTCCTTGAGGTCAATCGTCACGACCCATGCCCCCAAAGGCATGGCCGACCGGACCACTTCTGGAGTGTCCATGGTGCAAGTCGGAATGTGCGATTGAGGGCGGACAAGTCTATGACTGATGTCCATCCGCCTGAAGCCTTCAGAATCACAAAGAGAATACTGTAAAACCCGGGGAGTTGCCCCGCACTGGTTCTACCGCTCGCTTTTGAATCATGGCCGAAATCTCGTCCACCAAGGCTTGAAGCCCTTCGGGGCTGTGAAAAATCCTTGGAGTGAGCGTCAGGGGCAGAAACTGAACAAATTTCAGACCGAACCCGTGATGTAAGGTCGAGACAACCCAAGGACTGGCTCCTAGGTCGCGCCAGCGAGCCCAGAAATCGCTTAGAAGTGCATCTACGGGCTCGCTTATATCAATAACCCCGAAGACGAAATCTTGGCGAGGAGATAATTTAATCTATTTCAAAATTGGCAAGTCCAGGCCAAAAGACCCTGACATAGGCCTAGGCCTACTTCAACGGAAGATCCCATTCGCGCAAGGACGTTTTCATCCTTCAGACTGAATGTCACAACCGAACTACTGGATTTGTGAGAAAAGGGAGCACGAATGTATATAAGAGCTTCTGATATTATGGTCAGCACCCGCACAGGGTATGACGACCTGAATATCGTCGTGGCGACAACTACATATGCATGTAGGCCGACAACAAACAATAAAAAAAAAAAAAAAAAAAAATAATAATTCCAATAATAACAATAACATTAATAATGAGCTCTTCAAACCACTAGAAAAGCTAAAGACAAAGCTTCAGCCTGATAGTTCTAAAGTGGTATAATAATGAAACATGCGGCATCCGGCATGCCCAGAAAGAATGTAGGTCCATCACGGAAAAGAGATATCCAAAGACAAGACCCCAAACTCGTTTAATAACACGTACATGTATGAGATGACGAAGATATACCGGTATATTACGAATGCGTAATGAAATACCATGGCATAACCATAACGGGAATTACCCCTCGCCAAAAACCCGGATGCTAGGCCTCTTGCTTAAAGGGCTATTCGGGGAAACTATGCCTAAGCCTTAGCTTGAAACATCTCCCCTTCCATCATTAAAACATCATTTTTTGAATGCGCATGCAAAGAATGATGAAATAAATAGGATTGAATTGAATCGAACAAAACAAGCTCGAAAACGCGATCCAGCCGAAACCGTGTGCCACTCTGAGGTCCGCGCATTCCCGACGTCAGCTTAGCACACAATTATCGATTGATTTGAGATAAGATCCATTTCAGACCAAACATGGAATGCAAATAGATATAAAATAAAATCATAGAGGGAGACCTGTGTTCGCCGAGGCTCCCTAAATTGACAAAAGAGATTGCCGCAGAACTAACCATTTAGCCGAGCAGCGCAATGGTGAGATATAGGCAGTACATACATCAGTGTACATGCACTAGCTACCGCGCCTAGCATATGCTTAGTGGGTCTCGGCAGCTGGCAACCCATGTGCCTGTCAACAGAGAAAGCGCGCTCAAATGACCCGCCAAGAAAGCCATACGGCTAGCGGAGCCCGACACTGAATCCACATTGCCCCCGGCTACCAGGAAAAGGCAATAGGGTAGCGGCAACCGATACCCCGGGGCGGTCCATTGTATAACAGAGCCGAAGCTGTAAATCCATAGACACACATACAAAAATATGTATGCCTATGGTAAGCCACGAACGATGCCCGCCCCACCAGATCCTGGGGCAGATCGAGACCCAAGGGAGGGAGGCGCTAACGGGAACAAAGCCCGGCATGGCAGGCGACTCCGCACCTGAAATGGGCATAAACTATAATGGTTTAAATGGAAAGTATCGGTATACGATAAAGATCCGAACGATCCACTTGAATCCAAGACCAAACCCAAAAGGATAAAGGTAACTTGGAAATCTAGCTTAAATGTACGCGCTCCACACCTCCCACGCAGTATGAGAAGGGATAGGAACACTAAGAGATAAGCCATGCACGGGGCCGCAAATTGTCGAGCATGGAGACTGGGAGTGCCTGAAGACGCATGCCCATACGAGCTGCACTGACCAGCAAAGCACGAACAATATCCGCGGTCAAATAAATGTCCAAGCATCTGCAAGCAAATACTCAAAGCAAATACTCAAACCACACAAGGTCCAAGCCCATCCCGCCAGGTCCTGGAACCCGGTAATTGGATATAAGAGGACTCAAAACGGGAAATGAATCCCAGTATGCCAGGAGAACGATCCCCAAAACCCGAAACACGGTTCCGATTGGGCCGTGGCAAATTCCGCCGTTCAATATCCCGCGCGACCTGCGGAAAATGCACTACATTAGAATCGAAAGTCACTGACTCCTGACATAGAAAGATTCAGAAGTAGTAACACGACTCCTAGGTGCCATACACACCGGAGGCCGGTTAAGCAAAACCCGAGGAGACAACGGATACACGGGTGCATCCGCCAAAAGCTCCGAACAGGAAGCGGGCCACGGCATCCAAACCCCGAGGCATGAAGCCATGGAGAATGAAAGACTGAATGCTGGTTCCCGGGAACCGAGTCCCGGCTCCCGGAAACCGAGACCTGGGTCCCGGGACCCGACCCCAGGCTCCCAAGAGCCGTAATACGGCTCCCGGGAACCGGGAAACGAGGCCCAGAGACCTTGGAAGACGCAAGCCTCATGGCCGTGGCCACAGGCGCCTGGCTTCCCAGGGCCGTACCCGCGTGGACTGTATGGCCCGTGGGGGCTTGCGACCCCACGGCACCTACAGTCCACAGTCCACAAATTGAGACGTTAACGGAATTGAACCAACGGGTAGGGGACACCGAAGGCCGCATCCGAACGGAGCTCAATGCCGGATAACCGGGGTCTATGGGCATGTCTCGGCCCCTCGCCCGGGTCTCCAATGGCGGGACTGGGTTAGAGTTAACCGAAGCCAAGCACAAGGCAAGGCACGAAGAACTCGTGGTACTATAGGAATAGTACTGGTTCCCGGGAACCGGCGGACCGGTTCCCGGGAACCGGGAATCGCTGAAAAACAAGGACAAATCAGCATTTACAGCAGAAAAAAGTTGAAGTAACAGAGAATCCTGCTCTTCCCGCTTCTGCGCGGCCTGCTCTTAACGTGACTTGCTGCTTGAACTAGCAGAGGGACTGGGAGCGGAGGGAGGGGATTAGCCAACCTGTCTTGTTGCACAGCCCTAAGACCACGCAGGTAGTCCGACCAGCCGTCCACCGACCACGACGAACACAAACCACAACAGGCCGTTGCCGTTTAGGCAAAACTGCTTACACCCGGCACACTTCATCTGGAAAATTCCAACATAAGAAGGGTACGGGCGATAATAGAGGAAGCTAACTATCCGATGAGGATTTACCACTTCCTCAAGAAAAACTAGACTAAAAGTACTCTAAACTACTGTAGCTGTACGAAGTACGCTATAACAGTGAAGAAAATCCGTAGGAAAACGATCGTAATCCACGAAAACGAAGATAAACTCCAATTGAAAGCCTAGAAGTAAGAGCCTTTGTCTTGCCGCCAAAAGCAGGGACAAAGGTAATGGCGGTTCCGGTGGAACAGTTTCGTCAAGAAATCTTTCAAAGAGACCACTGACTCAGTCCGGTTTCGTCAAGAAACCGTTATGAACGACTGAGGTCTGGGGGGCATAGAACGACCAGTTTAGAGAGTTTGCCATTAAAAAATCTTAATGGCACGATTACCCTCTTATTTGAAAGCCAGGTAAGATTACCCAAAAGTGTTTATTATAGAGGTCAAAGTGTGGACATAAATACATTGATTACTAATTACAGACAACAGAAAAACTGCTTACTTTTGTTGTTTGGATCACTCCTGTACACTGGATCAAACTCAGGGTATATAGAATTTAGAGTTTGTGTTCGAGCAAGTCGGACTATACGATCAATGACATCTTCTATGAAGACTTCCTTGGGCATATTTGGAGAGGTCATGATGTACAAAGCACTCAACGATGCATCCACAGCAGCTGTCACTTTTTCTACTGTGAGTTCTCGCAAATACTGGTCGTCCTCCGCATCATCATCCTCCTGAAAACACAGCATTCATAATCATAAACTAAATACTGAATGACACATTACTTGCAACAAGCTACATACGATTAGGAATTCCATCTAGCATCATAGATTTTCCAATCACCTTATTACTGTCTAAGACAAGCTTGCACCCTTCTCGAATGTTGCATTGAAGAAGTGTCAGTACTTTCACAAGCTTCTCAGTTGGCACCTGTTGCAAAAAGACATTGGTTTATCACAAAGTGAAAAGACATTGAAAATGAAAAGACATGTGCACATGTTTTGCTCAATAATCATTCACATCTGCTTCTAAAAATTACTAGATATACCTGATTGGTAACTCCCATTGCCTTGAGCTTGGCAGCTTCACTACATAAATCTGATAACATCGAGCGTGATATAACTGTATCCATGGTTGTAACTGCTTCGTCATCATCTGGAGTGAAAGAGTTCGACATTTTAATTTGAAACTGTGAACACAATCAATGAATTGTGAAAAACATCAGATTCAGGTCAGGCCAGGTATTTTCAAGATATTTCTAACCTCTGTTTAGCTCTGTTAAGTCCATATCTTCTGCACAATCTAAAATTGTGTCAATGGCAGCACTGAACCGTTTGAAGGTTGGGGTTTCCATGAGTTCTTCTACGGACTGCTCCACAACAGGGGCCCTTCTTTTGTTTTTCATATCCTTCTTCTTGTGACCTTTAATACCCAAATCATCAACATATATTGAGTCATTTATTTGAACATGCAGCCTTTTGTTTTACAAACAAACTAACAATGAAGTTGAAAATCACTGCTATTACTAAAATTTAAAACATACCATCTAATGGTGAGAGGGCCTCTCGTCTCTCAGATTTATCAGTTGCCCCTCTGGACCTGGATGTGTCCTTGGCCTCTTTGGACTTGACCGACGGAGCCTCGCTATCAGAGGATTCCAGTTCCACGACCTCCTGATTCCCATCACCTGCCTGGTACTGGGCAGTCTGACGTCGGCGCCGCTTTACTCGCTCGCTCAGAGATGGCATATACTCACCTTCTGGCGGTTCATAGCTGTCGTCATTGTCCACAGAATACACATCAGCATCAGACGATGATCTTCTCCGTTTGCTGACTGAAAACAAGAATTACATTTGAAATACATTTCAAAATGGCTACAAGTTCATGTGGCCCGATGATGTGGGTTATGCATAACTGTAATGACCAATGACTTTTACAGACCTCGTCTCTCCTCCTTTTCATCTGGGATTTTTGCTTTGGTCAACTTTAGGGTGAGTCTTGCCCCAGTTGCTGATGTGCTCACATTGTAAACAGGCTTGTCCTCCTTACGCTGCTTCTTTTTGTCCTTTCCAGGACTACCTTCGTCTACTCTCTTCACTGTTAGAAAAGATTTCATTCAGGATTATAAACATCAAATATGCATGATCCCAGTGTATGAGATAGAAATCTGCACTACTCCAACATCATGAACATTACTTACATGAAATAACTGGAACCAGGTCAGTGTTGCTCTGTTGAAAGGGAAAAAGAAGTCATGTCAAAACTTTGTAACGTTTTGATTTTTGAATAATGTTCACCTACTCTTCAAGCAGGCTCCTCAGCATGCAAGAAATCTATAGAAAGAAAGTCTACATGTAGTATGAATGTACATCATAATCGTACTTTACAACAAAACATGCATACTGTAGAAAGCAATTATGCTTTAGTGTTAGAAAACATTCAAATAATTTTCTAAAGGTGCTGAGTTCAAAATTTGTTTGCCTATATTCGCAAATCAGCGTTATTGTGAGAGTTGTGTTGGAGGGGGAAACCCTGATTCATAAAATTTCATACTAAATACACAGCATCATGATTTCATCAGTATCATCAAGGAAAAATTCTCAATTCCATGCAACCAATTCACATGGGATCTCATGTTGCGGCTGTCTCAAAAGACCTATCATGTGGTCCCCAAGCCCTTTTACAGATGATTTACCCAAGTAATGAGTCTTATGGAATGGTCATTATCAAGTTTCGGTTTTCTGAGGTCCCAAGATTCATATGGACATATATGGACCTAATACAGAATCTTTTGCATGCACTTGGACACAGCAGAACAAATTACTTTAGTATGAAATCAATCACCAGGTAATCATATAGGCAAAAATATCAAACGCACTCATAATAGACTTGAAATTATTCCCAGAGCTCTGTTAAAAAATATTTTGCATATTGACATGCATATCTCCAATTATCTATTGATACATGCACCCATAAACCACACATATAAAGTAATGAACATCTACACACATCATGCATCTCACAAACTCAATGGTAGAACCACCATTGTGATTTTTTTTCTGCATACTGAGACATCCGTCACAGATCACTCTCTAAAACAGACTTCAACACCAAGCCACACACTACGCCACAAATTAGAATTTGTTCTCCCGAGCTAGTACATTCAAAGTTGATAAACTAATATCTAAGAGCTACTCACCAACTACAGCCACCAATACAACACCAGAAGTTTACCTTTTCAAGAGGTTTTGCAGTAGTTCTTGACGAAGAACCAGAGCGTTTTGTGGCTTCCCCAATGGCCTGAGCATATAGTGGACATTATGTACACAAAACCAGTGATAGATACAGGAGCATAACCTCACATGGCCAACAGAAGACATGGACATGGAAGACGTATGGTACCATAATGCATACAATGCCAAATCATATCCAGACCACACAAACCATGATCAAGTGCAACTGTAGACAGCTCAAATACAGTTAAAATGTGCAAGAAGCATAGATCTGCATTGAAACAGAATTTCACTAAACCAATGACAGCCCACCACCGGTATACAAAGAAACACTTTGTACCAAGAAAACTGTACACTTTGTACTGGAAAGTCAATTGTTGTCAACAGGACCACAATTTTATTGACTTTTTTCACTGTAATGTCATAAATATACTAAATGTATATTTATCATAAATATACTAAATCCAATCCTTGCAAAAATTCTGGCCCTGATTTACGAATCGACAGGAACTCTTGAAACCAAAGACTAAAAGCATGGAAACACGCACCTGATCTGATAGAGGCTGTAGTAACACTACTGGCTCTGAAGGAGATCCTCGAGATTTCTTTTTGCCACGCTGTCTGTCCTCAGTGAGACTGGCTTGGTCCTCGAGGATGTCACCTGTAACTGGAGCAGCTGACGCTTGGGCTGGAGACGCTCCTGATAACAAGATTCATTGTCATATCATTGAACACATGAAATGCATATTACTTCATCAATGGTATCAACTTCAGAAAAATACCAAAATGCTTGCTGAAAAATACTTGCACATACCGTGAGGTCCTTTGTTGAACATGGCAGAGCCATGTGCACACACAGAAGGGCTTCCCCCATTGACAGTTGCAGCATTCTGCTGCTGTGTAAATGCCTGATACTGATCTTGAAACCTGGAAGCAGGGTGAAATTGTCAATTTCAAGGAGCATCAAACAGAAGGCACATTTAAGTTTACATTTTACTTGTACATGGATGACTGGATGTCACTGCAAGTTCAGTACAAACCTTCCTCGTCCATCTGCATGTGAACTGTTGCTACCGTTTCCTGTTAAAAAATGACATCCATTTCTTTCATCAGTGCAAACATTCCAGCAAATTAGGATAGTATTGGCCAGAAGTAAACACCATTTAAGAGTTGTGAGATAGTATACTTACCAGTATTATTAGTGGTATTGTAGGCTGCTCCACCTTTGAAAACACACGGATCTTGTGCTAGAATAGCTCTTAGTAAATGAGGTATCTCTCCTTCTATGGCATCACCAGCCAGATTGTCATTAAGTTCACTGGAATAACATCAAACACAAGATACACAACTATTGTGTTTGCAAGTATACATATACTAAGTCCAAAAAAAAATATTATGGTTCTGGTTATTAGGATCCGCGAAAAAAGATGACACACTTTTCCCCTTTCTCATTCCCCCCAACCCCCCCCCCCCCCATCCCCTCGCCCCAAAATTGGCTGCTGATAACTGACCCAGTCGAATATGGCTCATTTGTCATTTGGCCAACCATTTTTTTGGCCAACCATTCATTTTTGACAAAGATGAACGGGTGAGATTGTGGAGATACTATTTGTATTTACTCGTAATGGGAGGTTTCTTGAACTGCACGATGTCCAGTATTTGCTGGGTTTTTTTAGTGTGCTTCTTGAACTGCAGGATGTATAGTATTTGCTGGTTTTAGTGTGTTTTCTGTCGAACCCCGTGCATTAATTGCATTTTGAGCGATTTCTCTGACTTTTTCCATCTT
Source organism: Terebella lapidaria (assembly GCA_949152475.1). Classification (NCBI taxonomy): domain Eukaryota; kingdom Metazoa; phylum Annelida; class Polychaeta; order Terebellida; family Terebellidae; genus Terebella; species Terebella lapidaria. The sequence continues at coordinate 50,250,566 of OX424557.1, read as the reverse complement.
TGAGCAGGCTGCCAAATCACACCTAATGCATTTTTTTCCCCAGTAGATTCTGCCTCAACTGAAATCTCTATTAGGCCTAATAAATTTAATTTTCTGTTTCTCGTCCCCGCCCGCCTGTGTTCAAAAGCAGCCTCTCAAAATTTTTTTACTTGTGATAAAAAATAAAGTGTTCCCGCCCCTATTTTGACGATAGTGAATGATCGGGCCACCGAATCAAAGTCACAGCTTGAAACTTAGGCATATATTTAACTTAACTCCTTGTTTTCACTCGTCGCCAAAGAGAAAGACGCTACCAGTTTCCAAAAACAGTTATTCCATTGTGGTTATATGTATGTACATATAATAATACAGATCAAATTGTGATCACGAATGGATTTACTATATTTCCTCATGTATACTTCAATAAATGTATTAACCGATTGAACGGTTTTCCACAATTACTCATTATTGAAACAAATTATCAACAGGCGGTTTTTGATAACACTACTACTAGTACACATAGTCATCCTGCCTGTGCTGACTGCTAGGATGATGGCACACCAGTGGTGACAAGGTGCCCAGCCAAGGGCTTTCAAACCCAAATAAACGAAGCCTTTAGAAATAAAATCATGTGTACCCTATGATTTCAATTCTAAAGACCTGAATTATTTGGGTGTGAATCTGCTGGAATAAATCGAGCCTCTAGAAATGAAATCACATGTGTTACACATGATTCCAATTCTAAAGGCTTGATATATTTTGGCTTGAATGCCTTTGAGCCGAGTGTATTTATTCTATCATGTTTATTCCATACGTGTCCCACCAAAAATAAAAAGTGCCTCCCTACCCAATTTTCTCATGAACTGAAAATGGTAATTTTTGCAAAATAAAAAATAAAAAGTCCCTCCCTACCCAGTTTTGAAAAAATGGAGGACGAGAAACAGAATATTAATTTTTTTAGCCTTAGGCCATACTGAACCTGTCATCGGCATGAGGAGGCGATTCCAATACTGGCCCAATATACTCGAATACATGTGATGTCGCTGTTGTTAGAGACCAATAAACGCAAACATCTATTTTATCACAATATGTCCACAATGTTTTTTTGAACAGGAATAAAACCATATAATGGCACCTTGCTACTATGACAAGAGTGATATGCAGGGTTTAAAGTGACACATGCCTAACCAGGACCATAATACTTTTTTTTCTATAAAAACATCTGGAGAATGATTCATGAGAAGGAAAGTCATCTGATTCAATATTCAACTGAGAGACATACATGTTGTCTGTGTTAGTCTGTCGTAAGGCATTAACCAACTGGGAGACAACCCCATCATTCTTTGATGCAAGCAAGGCTTTGGCCTGTTCTGCAATGTTGGGTTGAAACAGCAAACTTTTGTTGTTTACTGTGTGTGGCAGAGGAGTGGGCAGAGGCAACTCTGGTAATACTGCAAGAAAATTAATATTATAATATATTATCTCAAATGTACAAATCTTTAGCAATCATAAGCCTTAAAATTAATATTATAATATATTATCTCAAATGTACAAAATTTTAGCAATCATAAGCCTAGATTTGACTTGAAATCAGAAGTATCAAGAAACAATTTTATTACGCATATTTCTTAATCGAATTAAAGCACATAGTGATACTTACAATCAGTGAGACTGGATATACCAGCAAGAGTTGTTATGGGAACACTAGGTATTTCACCATTCATGATCTGCAAAATACATTAACAGAAAACCGAAACTAATTTCAAGTAATCTAAGACAGGATCATTTGGCATTTAAAATGGTATGGTGCAAAAATTAAAATGCATAAAGAAATAGTGCATACAAACAAGTGAAACAACCACTTAGTGAACAAGTTCGGCTGCTTAAAAACACTGAAATACTACTTGCACACATTGTCCTTTTAGATTTATGTACAAATACAAGATTCCCAAATTCTAATATAATTGCAAGACATACTAGTACAGTGGTCCCTCTCAGATAAGCCCCCCCCCCCCCCCAGACTTCCCCCTCTGTAAAAACTTTTTCCTATGGCGCTAAGATGATTTTAACATGATTACTTTATTGATATGTCCAAAAATCACAGGTTTCGAAACCAAATTTCTCACCCTGGTAGATTCTAGATCTATTCTATTACTAGAAGACACGCCCCACTTCGTTACCCGTCGACTCGTCCAGGCCCCTAGTATCAACAGTTACAAGGATCAGCTGGGAGGAACTATTAATATACACTGTGACTGTTTTTGTGAAGATTAATGCTGTAGTGTCCTAATACGTATGACAATGTGGTGTGCCATGAGGGAATTAGGTTCTGAGACCTTCCATATCGAACGAAGTGAAAGTTCTATCGTTATATATCGTTGTATTGTTCATTCGGAAATGTTTCACACTGTTCTTACCAGGTAAAAATAAAACTTTTTGAGGTTTGTTCTACCAATTTGTTACTGTATACAGCTATGGTGGTCTTACTCTTCAGAATATTTGAGAAAAGTATGTCTTGCTTTCAATAACAGTTTCTGTATGGTCCTGGGGTATAGATTGCACTGTAGTGCCAGCAGGAAGTTTGTTGACAATAACATACATTCATTCGATGTCCTTAAAAGCAAATATGATCATAGATTTCTAAGCAGATTAAGATCATCTGGCAATGTAAGCATTCAACAAACATTTATCTGTTCGCAGCATGACACCTTTCTGAAATATTGGGTCTACATGGTCATACAATATACCAAAAGAAAGCTTGGAGCTTCAGAAAAACAAAAATGTAACAAAACCGATCGTAGGTATAGGGCCTGTAAGTCAAGTGCCGTTACTGTGTGATTCTGATGGCAAACAAATCTGTACCTTTTGTGTTACCTGAGTAAGTTGAGTTTTGAATGGAGTTCTACTCATATTTTACAAAAGGTGAATGTTTGTTTGCCACCGGAAATCACACCATGACATCACATGACTTACAGGCCCTATTGATGCAGAGGTGCTAGAGCATTTCAAAGAGAGGTTCCATCAGGACCTTCTGAAAACAAAAATAAGGGGAAAGTCCAAAAAAGTGAAGCTTGCTGTTTACTCGCAAACAAAACATGATGATACATACTTCAGGGCTTGAAAATATTCAATAATAATCACTTTACGCATTGGAACATCATACACACTAAAAATAAGTGACGTTGGTGTTGATCACTGTGCCCAAAGTTGTCAAATTTGCCCTCATCAGGCTTGTAGAAGCAGACCAAATGATCACTTATGGATTTCTGACAAATTCTAGTCTCAAAAAATCGTCTTATTTGTAGCACAATGCCCAAGGTACTCCTTTACTGTAATGTTATCAAAGTTTAATAAACAAATCTTATTAGATATGCCCGAAGAAGAATTTTTCTCTGTCTCCAAAAAACGATTGCCGAGCGATAAACGATAATAGGGGATTCAAGCGCCTAACAATAATTAACAGATGACGGAAGTGCAGATGAAAACACGACAGGACCCTCATTTCGACACAATTTCCCAAGCAGTACGAGGGTTTATGATTAAAATATTGTTATATCATGAAAGGAAAAACATTAATTCACAAATTAAACCATGTCTGATCGGCGACAAAAAGTTTTAACTTCTATTTTGAGTGAAAAAACCTTTGAGCTGAACTTTCACCTCCGAAATTGGGTCAGATCCCAAATATGAGGGTTCTTGTCACCCAGGCCGATGTCTGACCTTTCCATACATACCAAATATGCTTTAAAGACTTTCTGATTGGTCGAAAATGACCGTAACATGACCCCACCCAAATCTGGTTCAACGAGTTTTCAATTTTTATCACTCCTGCGACAAACTGCTTGCACGCGCCGCCCAGCGAAGTGTTGTCATGCTAGCCTACTGTTCGACAGTTCGTTCAGCTTCCGTCTGTTATTACATGAAGTAACTGTCTTTTTCCCACAAATCTGTTGGGTAATTTGACAAATTGAGAATTGTCTGTGTGCTTACTCACTATTCAAAAAAATTATGTGTGTGTATTTTTTACTCTTTTTTTATATGGACCAGGAGTCTCAAATAACAGAATGAATGAATAGATATATCTTTATCTACAATAAACAGGCAGATAAACAACAACCATTACAAAATACCGAAACCGCAGATGAATCTATTCTAGACTCTATTGCCAATGGTATGGTAGACGTCTACTGTATTTGTGACCAGCCCAGCATGAAACCTTGGTTATCTACCAGTCTACCCTGTCCCGTGTCTACGGCGCTCACCCTAGAGCGGCACTGAAACACTTATTTTCCCAACACACTCGTGTAATCTTGTGAACGAAACCGAGATTTCGTCTCGGCACTGACTGTGCTCGGGACGGGAGACGGTGATGCTACCTACCGGTGATAAACATTTACTCCATCTTTGTTACTTGAGGAATTGAATGTCCAGAATCGATACTCGACCAATACACGAGAACTTCGCCTGTTGTTTGGTAACATTTATCCACAAACAAACTCAATTATTCTTCAGTAATAAAGCCCCAAAATCCGAGAAAATGTTAACAATAAACGCGCCAAATTACACTCGTGACCTTGTCACCTCTCAACAGCCTTCCGCACTTAATAAAAATAAAGTAGTTCCCGAGTTTTCTTGTTTGAAATGTAGGCCTAACTATTTGTATGTCTTCACGAAATCAAAAAATACTATGATAATGATCATTTGCTCAACACTCGGAATCGAATACGCATCATTCCAATGGTTTCAAATAACTTAATCAATAATTCGTCTGAGCGGAGTGATACAGGAGCCTTCTGTATACCTTGAAAAGAGTGCGCATCCGGGCCCCTGGTCACAGACGTCAAAATGGCTGCGAAGAGGAAAGTGTACGTTGTTGGGGTTGGAATGACCAAAGTAAGTTATACCATATAAAGACAATTTAATATTGATGACAGTTGTGAATTCGAGATATAAAAATTACAAGGAATAAGTTTACCGTAACACTTTTGTGTATTTTGTTCTTTTGCCTTGTGTCTAGAAGTGACAGCTAATAAATGAACCACGTTACATATATTATCGCTCATGTACTCTGACATGTGCTTTCAATGTCCATTGTGACTTTTAGTTATTAATGCAGTTTTTTGTTTTAAAAAATTCTATTTTGCATCTCTTTAAGCATTTATTTTGAGGGGTTTTTTTTGCATATCAAATTGTTTTACATATATATTGTACATAAAATCCAGATCTCAAGATCTAGGCCTACTCTGATTCATACTTTGAACCTTGGTGTCCAAAGGTTCTGATCTATTTTCTGACATATAATGCAGACTACCAAAGTTCATAATTATCAATTGAGTATTGCAAAGGTGAATTGCAGTAATGTTGATTATCTTGACAGATGATTGGTTGGGAGTTTACATGCTGTATACATAACACAATTGGCAGCTTACCTGCTTACATGAACCTGCAGAGAAGAAATACAATGGAGCCACATGAGGCTGCCATATGAGCACCCTATATCATCGTAGGTCTCTGAAATACAGCTTGGGTTTGTGTCATGATAGTCATATAAATGGAGCATCAGTTGGCAGTGGCGGGTCCAGGAATTCTCATTGGAGGCTGAGGCTCATAGTCATATTGTATCCCCCAAACAAAGTTTGACGGATACTATGGAATTGTCCTCGTCGGGACGCCGCCTTAAAGATTCTTTTGAACGCTCTACAGCCGGGTTGCAAATCTTTTCTGATTCTAATAATTTTTTATACAGACACATCTTATGGTAAGATCCCGAAACCAGTTGATTTTGGTTGCCATAGTAACCAAATTGGCCAATTGGCAATACATTTTGCGCTCAAATTATCCTGTTTAATACACATTTCGATGAAATCTCACAGGCTCAATGAGAAAGACTATCACATGAAACCTATTGTTTTCCAGAATGATTGAATAAATATTATTTAGTTCAGAGGTTAACTTATAATTACGACCATTAAAATACCTACTTTGACATGTGTGATCACTCCAATAACCTGTACTATGAAAGCAAATGCCAAACGGCACTGGATTCATTAGGATTTATGTTCAGAATAGAGAACTGATGTTTTTGGTGAAAACAGAACATTATTACCGAATAAGTTAACATTGGGTAGTTAAGTCGATTATTGACCACAGTAAAAATAGTTAAGACGAGAAACATTCATTATTGATCTCAACAAGGTGAAGGATTTGTCCAGTAGAGTAACTTTTCATGGGTGTAACTGAATAAGTTAACATTATATTTATTAGTTGAGTTTATAATTTTTGGTGAAAAGTTCAATTTGGCTCCAATTTCGTCATCTTGAAATGCAGTTTTGGTCAACTTTTACCTCGACTTTCAACTTGAAACCATGTTTGGCACATACACGGTGGCTAGGCGTTACGCGTTATTCATGGAGTGCCGCGTAAAATCGTGAGTATTACGCGTTATTCGTGAGGAAATGACACAGGAAACGACATAGGTCCCCACTTCAAATGAGGAAAATCAATGAAAAAGTTCAGTTTCTTCCTGAAATTTTGTTTCCACGGAACATCCCAATGACTAAACATTGCGTATGCTACTATGAATTACTTGTATACGGGTCATTCCATGCCATTTCAACCATTTTTCAACACTTCCCACGCACTTGGTCTCAGAAAATTCTGAAAATTTGACCAGGTGCTCCCCTACTATTCTGGACACACCATGTAAAATTTCAGTGTGGTCACTCGAGAACCTTTCGAGATATGACCACTTTAGTAGGGGGGTATCCATCAATTTTGATATAAAAATTGCGGACCCTTATTTCTCATCGATTTTCACAGATCAATTTCTCAGCAACTACTTCACATAGGCACCTGAAATTTCAAAATCTAGTACATATTTTTCTGGTCTTTCAGAATATACAAACATATTTGGAATACATCTAAGCAGTTGGGTATGCTGGCCCTCCAAAAATGGGAAAAATTGCATGGACGTTAGTGGCTGAACCATGTTTAGGCCATCAGATATTGTCTTTCCAGATGCATTAGACAGCTATAACTTCTAGTATTTGTGAATATTTACATGTCCTTTGAGAAACAAAAGCCATTTGACATATACACGTTTTTGTGTCTGTGTAGCAGACCTCTAAATCTCCTGAAATCTGTTTCGGATCAATTTTTCAAACTGCCAAAACCCAATGTGGGAATGTATGAAAACCTCCAATTTTTTTTCATTCTGAAGCACAAAGAGTAGGCTTTTTGAGGATGTAAAACTTTTTTTCTTCATGCAACTCCTTCATTTTTTATTTTCATGCTCAGAACGTGAATAATTCGCCATTCTCACCATTTTCGAATGTTCGAATTCATATACCTTAGATCATCTGACCAGTCAATTGATTAGTGTAAATTCATGTATTGTTTGTTTCAAGGAAACAACATCTCAAAATATACTTCATTTATTACTATACAGGTTGAACTTTCACATATTCTCTCAATGCAGTACAGTATTAATTGTCATCGTCATCGCTGCTGCTCACTTCCTCATATGGCTGAAGAAATAAGGGTCCGCAAATTTTGCATCAAAATTGATGGATACCCCCCCTACTAAAGTGGTCATATCTCAAAAGGTTCTCGACTGACCACACTGAAATTTTACATGGTGTGTCCAGAATAGTAGGGGAGCACCTGGTCAAATTTTCAGAATTTTCTGAGACCAAGTGCGTGGGGCCTCCGTTGAAATGGCATGGAATGACCCATAATATACATCGTTATATTTACGAAAATAGACACACAGTTCGTGACAACACCCGCACGCTTGCGACTAGTTTGTGAAATATCATCGGCTATCAATTGAAACCAACAAAGCGCATGTTTGTAAATCATAGAATGCTCGGAGAAATCTTTCTTTATTGTTACACAACGCAACCAGTTGTTTTAATCGAGTATTCTATTAACTGAGAAGCTTTTTATGGTTTACGCGTATCGGCCTGAGGGAGAAAATCTGCACACGCGTTACAGCATGAGGAAACATGTTAGCGTTGTCGGGGATAGTAGAGCTGATAATACATACATAGAGATTTTTATAGTATGATTTGAGGCTGTACAATGTCCAGTACTGACGATACTTCTCACTTATCATTATACTCCATATGTTCCTCCCAATCTTCATAAATCTGAATTTGGCAATACTAAGAGTTTTTCGTGTCTTTTACACAAAAGCTCAGCAAGTGAAAACATTATCTTTTGAACTTGAATTTATTCCATCAATTGAGCAGTAAAACTGGAGAAGAATTCGCATTAAAAAAAAATATATCCCAACCTCAACAAAATATTTACTCATGCACATACGCGTAATGCCCTCACGCAAATCGCGTAAAGTATAGCAACTAAACAAATGATACATTCAACTCAGATTCGTGCCGCTTGCGACCATTGTGAAACATTTTGAAGATAGGCACATGTGAAGCCCATATTTTCAATATCATAGACCTGTCATTCTATCTACATCAATGCCGATACATAACATTCTCAACCCCAAAACCGGGGAGAGCGGCTGTCGAAGCAACATTGACAGATATTGTGCAGCCGAAGGTCTCGCTACACTGGCTTATTTCTTTGATTTAAATTCTCAACAACAATCATGAATATGTGTAATGTTCCATGCAAACCCTAATCCGACATTTCAAAACGGTATAGTTAGCGAAATTGTATGTTTTTAGGTTACCGGACCTTTGGTCCGATAACCTATTGGCATGGCGTTGCGTCCGTCGTCCGTCCGTCCGTCCGGCGTTAACATTTTTATCTTTAAAGTTAACGATCGAATCTTTCTGAAATTTTGCACAAAAATGCCTGAAAATATTTTGAGAAGGAGGTATTTTTTTGTTTTTTGATTTTCGCATTTTTTTCAAAATGGCGGCCGTTTTTGTCGAAAAACGCTCAATTTTGGACTTTGACGGCCATTTTCTCAAAAACTGTCTGATCAGTTTTGAGTTTTTGGTTTCAAAAGATTCCCCTCATATACCTCTGTGATATGTATAAGTTTGGTTGCCCTAAATTTGCCGGTTTCCGTGTGGTGGCCATTTTGAATTTTTGGCGGGTCGGCGAAAAAAAATTTTTTCGCCCCAAATCGCATTACTATCCATTTTGGGCCATTTCTAGGGCAAAAAAAATTTTTCACCCTTTGAAAAAAATTTTGGACTTAGAAAATTTTCGGCACTTTTTCCCTTCATAATGGGAGCTGTCCGGACTGTACTCATAGAACGCTTGAAGATAGAGCTTAGAAATTGGCACTTTCAAATGGGAAGTCATATATTGCGACTTGTGTGGTGACCTTGAATTTGACCTTGAAAGGTCAAAACAGCCATTTTTGGGTCGAAAAACGCTCAAATTTGCACCTGGTCTGTATTTTCTCAAAAACTCTCTGATCAGTTTTGAGATTTTTGCTTAAAAAGATTACTCTTATATACCTCTGTGACGTGTATAAGTTTTGTTGCCCTTGAATCGCCGATCTCAGTGTGGCGGCCATTTTGAATTTTTGACGAGTCAGCGAAAAAAAAATTTTTCGCCCCAAATAACATTACTATCCATTTTGGGCCACTTCTAGGCAAAAAAAAATTTTCACCCTTTGAAAAAAATTTTGGACTTAGAAAATTTTCGGCACTTTTTTCCTTCATAATGGGAGCTGTCAGGACTGTACTCATAGAACGCTTGAAGATAGAGCTTAGAAATTGGCACTTTCAAATGGGAAGTCATATATGGCGACTTGTGTGGTGACCTTGAATTTGACCTTGGATGACCTTGAAAGGTCAAAACAGCCATTTTGGGGTCAAAAAATGCCCAGATTTGCCTTTGTAGATGAAATGCTTGCAGATAGAGCTCATGTTTGCATTATGAACATATAGGAAGACATATATGGCACAACTAATGATGACCTTGAACTTGACGTCAGATGACCTTGAGTGCCAAATGTCTGACTTGGAATGTGTAAATTGACCTGAGCGGCCTAAACGATTCCACCCAACATATAGAATATCAAATGCCACACACATACATGTAATGGTTACATCGAAGTTCATACGGATGACCTTGATTGGTAAATCCCAAGGTCATATGTTTACACTGCGAACCTTGATTGGTAAATCTCAAGGTCTGTTACCTGCCAATGCTGCCATGGCCAAACCAAAATTGTCCGGTAACCTATCTTAGCCTTTGGGCTAATTTTTCATGCCAAGGATCAACCACAGACTGTCATTTCCTCACGAATAACGCGTAATACTCACGATTTTACGCGGCACTCCCTGAATAACGCGTAACGCCTAGACACCGTGACATATTTAAAGAATATTGTATAGATTTGGAGTAACTGTCGCACAATAAACTTCGAGGGCAAGGTGATAAGGTCCCGAGATGCTGAAGGCGTCGAAGGCTATATATCACCTGTCCGAGAAGTTTATTTTGCAGAAAAATACGAAAAATCTATACATTATTTTCATTCTAACATGGTAAATGATTGTTAGGAAATAAACGTTACCGTGGCTACACATGTTTGCTGCGGTCATCACGTTTTTGTGGGCCGTTGCTTGTGGAAACTTAAATCTGATATAGGCCCTAGGGCTGTATATCAACTAATATAACACCTTTTGAAATGACTGAAATGCTAAGAGCCTGATTCACCATGATGTCACAATGTTAGAATATGAGTTAAAATATAACTTACGGTGAAAAGTTCGATCTGGCTCCAATTTCGTCATCTTGAAATGCAGTTTTGGTCAGCTTTTACTTTGAATGTCAACTTGAAACCAAGTTTGGCACATACATGTACATGTATGTATCATGAGTTAAAATATAAGTTAAAATATAAGTTATGGTGAAAAGTTCGATCTGGCTCCAAATTTGTCATCTTGAAAAGCAGTTTTGGTCAACTTTTACTTGGCATACTTCACCTGGGGGTCAAACGGCATTTATGTACCGAATTTCATACTTGTATCACGAAAATTGAAAAAGTTGGCAATCTACAACAATGTTATATTCAACCCCCGTCATTAAATTTCTAGGTCCGCACACAATTTTGTGCATTTGCTCGGTTTTGTAGTGGTGCAGTCTTTTGAAATCAACATGTTTGTGTAGAATTCACCCCGATGTGTCTTCTGGTCTAAAATTACAACAATAACTTCGAATCTTGGTGAATGTAAACATGACAAAATCCCCGAATATGCTCAGATTCTCGAGATCCCATTTTGGCAGAAATTTAACATTGGGGTAGATTGCCAACTTCTTCAGTTATTGCGATAGAAGTCTGAAATTCGGTAGAAAATTGCCGTTTTACTCCCTGGTGAGGTATGCCAAGTTATAGAGCGATGTGATTTAGCACCGCAAAAATATCATCAAAAACCGGTGTAAACAAGTTAGAAAAATCATAGTATACATGTACTTGTGAAACCATGTGGATTGAAACTTAAGAAGCATATCAATTACTCGTATAATTAAGGCATTTCGGCAGAAATGCCTTTATGGTTTTAGCAGAATTTTTTTTTTTTTTTTTTTTCTTTTTTTTCTTCTTCCGCCACTTTTGGTTTCCGGACGATAACTTTAGATTGCCTTGACGGATCCTCGTCAAATTTTCACCACAAGTCAGAAATGATATGTGGAAGAACCCTATTCTTTTTGAGCCGGATCCGAGGTCCGTGAGGTCCATGAGGATGAAATCAAGGCTAATTTTGAGACTTGGTTTCCGGACGATAAGTGGAAAAATATTTACGCAATAGTTGCAGAACTCTGCATGGAGGTTCATATGCCACCAGGGAAGAACCCTATTGATTTTGGGATCGATCCGTCAAACGACCTTTGACCTAGAGGTCGAAATAATTTTTTGCTGATTCATCCTTGAGGCTTTCTGCATATCTCAGAAACCGTGCATCGTAGAGCGAAACGGACGTTATTTTCGGACTCGTCGCCCTAAGCAAACATCTCTAGGGTGTATTATTTTTTTTTGATCCGGCTCCGAGGTCCGTGAGGTCCTTGAGGATGAAATCGAGGCTGATCTTGAAACTTGGTTTCCGGACGATAACTCGAAAAATATTCAGGCAATAGTTGCAGAATTTTGCACGGAGGTTTATATATCAACAGGGAAGAACCCTATTGATTTTGGGATCGATACGTCAAACGACCTTTGACCTAGAGGTCAAAATAATTTTTTGCTGAGTCATCCATGAGGCATCCTGCATATCTCGGAAACGGTGCGTCGTAGAGCGAAACGGACGTTATTTTCGGACTCGTCGCCCTAGACAAACATGTCTAAGGGGTATTATGGATGAACTTTGACCTTGACCTTGAATTTTTTTGCCGAGTCGGCATTTTTCGTTTTCGTTGATATCTCGGAAACGGTGCTTCGTAGAGCGAAACGGACGTTATTTTCGGAATCGTCGCCCTAGACAAACATGTCTAAGGGGTATTATGGATGAAGATTGACCTTGACCCAATTTTTTTTTGCCGAGTCGGCATTTTTCGTTTTCGTCGATATCTCGGAAACGGTGCGTCGTAGAGCGAAACGGACGTTATTTTCAGACTCGTCGCCCTAGACTAGCATGTCTAAGGGGTATTAAGGCATTTCGGAAGAAATGCCTTTATGGTTTTAGCAGAATTTTTTTTTTCCTTTTTTTTTTTTTTTTTTTTTTTCTTTTTTTTCCGCCGTTTTGGTTTCCGACCGATAACTTTAGTTTGCCTCGATGTATCTTCGCCAAATTTTCAGCATTGGTCAGACATATTATGTGGAAGAACCCTATTGTTTTTCAGCCGGATCCGAGGTCCGTGAGGTCCGTGAGGATGAAATCAATGTTTTTTTTTGGACATTGTGTCCGCTCGATAACTCAAAAAGTATGTAGGCAATGGCTGCAGAACTTTGCACGGAGGTTCATATATCAATAGGGAAGAACCCTATTGATTTTGAGATCAATCTGTCAATGGACCTTTGACCTAGAGGTCGGAAGAGTTTTCGCCCAGTCATCCTTGAGGTTTCCTGCATATCTTGGAAACGGTGCGTCGTAGAGCGAAACGGACGTTATTTTCGGACTCGTCGCCCTAGACAAACATGTCTAAGGGGTATTAAGGGTGACATTCGACCTTGACCTTAAATTTTTCTGCCGGGTCGTCATTTTTCGTTTTCGTCAATATCTCGGAAACGGTGTGTCGTAGAGCGAAACGGACGTTATTTTCAGACTCGTGGCACTAGATAAACATGTATAAGGGGTATTATGGATGAACTTTGACCTTGACCTAAAATTTTTTTCGCTGAGTCGGCATTTTTCGTTTTCATCGATATCTCGGAAACGGTGCGTCGTAGAGCGAAACGGACGTTATTTTCAGACTCGCGGCACTAGACAAACATGTCTAAGGGGTATTAAGGATGACCATCGACCTTGACCTTGAATTTTTCTGCCGAGTCGGCGTTTTTCGTTTTCGTCGATATCTCGGAAACGGTGCGTCGTAGAGCGAAACGGACGTTATTTTCGGACTCGTGGCACTAGACAAACATGTCTAAGGGGTATTATGGATGAACTTTGACCTTGACCTTGAATTTTTCTGCCGAGTGGGCATTTTTCGTTTTCGACGATATCTCGGAAACGGTGCGTCGTAGAGCAAAACGGACGTTATTTTCGGACTCGTTGCCTTAGACAAACATGTCTAAAGGGTATTGAGGACGACCTTTGACCTTGACCTTGGATTTTTCTGCCGAGTCGGCATTTTTCTATTTCGTCGATATCTCGGAAACGGTGTATAGTAGAGCGAAACGGACGTTATTTTCGGACTCGTTGCCCTAGACAAACATGTCTAAAGATTATTGAGGATGACCTTTGACCTTATCTTGAATTTTTCTGCCGATTCGGCAATTTATGTTTTCGTCGATATCTCGGAAACGGTGCATCGTACAGCGAAACGGATGTTATTTTCGGACTCGGGGGACTAGACAAACATGTCCAAGGGGTATTATGGATGAACTTTGACCTTGACCTGAAATTTTTTCGCCGAGTGAGCATTTTTCGTTTTCGTCGATATCTCGGAAACGGTGCGTCGTAGAGCGAAACGGACGTTATTTTCGGACTCGTGGCACTAGACAAACATGTCTATAGGGTATTATGGATGAACTTCGACCTTGACCTAAAATTTTTTCGCCGAGTCGGCATTTTTCGTTTTCATTGATATCTCGGAAACGGTGTGTCATAGAGCGAAACGGACGTTATTTTCGGACTCGTGGCACTAGACAAACATGTCTAAGGGGTATTATGGATGAACTTTGACCTTGACCTTGAGTCGGCATTTTTCTATTTCGTCGATATCTCGGAAACGGTGTATAGTAGAGCGAAACGGACGTTATTTTCGGACTCGTTGCCCTAGACAAACATGTCTAAAGATTATTGAGGATGACCTTTGACCTTATCTTGAATTTTTCTGCCGATTTGGCAATTTATGTTTTCGTCGATATCTCGGAAACGGTGCATCGTACAGCGAAACGGATGTTATTTTCGGACTCGTGGCACTAGACAAACATGTCCAAGGGGTACATGTATTATGGATGAACTTTGACCTTGACCTGAAATTTTTTCGCCGAGTGGGCATTTTTCGTTTTCGTCGATATCTCGGAAACGGTGCGTCGTAGAGCGAAACGGACATTATTTTTAGACTCGTGGCACCAGACAAACATGTCTAAGGAGTATTATGGATGAACTTTGACCTTGACCTGAATTTTTTTCGCCAAGTCGGCATTTTTCGTTTTCATCGATATCGTGGAAATAGTGTGTCGTAGAGCATTGTAGAGCCCATGGTAAACATGTTATAAATATTACAAATTAGTCTTAACACCGAAATGCCTCCAAGGCATCTTTAGGCCTTGACGTCTAGTTATTGATGAACTTTGACCTTGACCCGAAATTTTTTTGCCGAGTCGGCATTTTTCGTTTTCGTCGATATCTCGGAAACGGTGTGTCGTAGAGCGAAACGGACGTTATTTTCGGACTCGTCGCCCTAGACAAACATGTCTAATGGGTATTATGGATGAACTTTGACCTTGACCCGAAAATTTTTCTGCCGAGTCGTCATTTTTCGTTTTCGTCGATATCTCGGAAACGGTGTGTCGTAGAGCGAAACGGACGTGTCGTAGAGCGAAACGGACGTTATTTTCGGACTCGTGGCACTAGATAAACATGTCTAAGGGGTATTATGGATGAACTTCGACCTTGACCTAAAATTTTTTTCGACGAGTCGGCATTTTTCGTTTTCATCGATATCTCGGAAACGGTGCGTCGTAGAGCGAAACGGACGTTATTTTCGGACTCGTCGCCCTAGACAAACCTGTCTAAGGGGTATTAAGGATGACCATCGACCTTGACCTTGAATTTTTCTGCCGAGTCGGCGTTTTTCGTTTTTGTCGATATCTCGGAAACGGTGCGTCGTAGAGCGAAACGGACGTTATTTTCGGACTCGTGGCACTAGACAAACATGTCTATAGGGTATTATGGATGAACTTCGACCTTGACCGAAATTTTTTCGCCAAGTCGGCATTTTTCGTTTTCATCGATTTCTCGGAAACGGTGTGTCGTAGAGCGAAACGGACGGTATTTTCAGACCCGTCGCCCTAGACAAACATGTCTAAGGGGTATTAGGGGTATTAAGGATGACCATCGACCTTGACCTTGAATTTTTCTGCCGAGTCGGCGTTTTTTTTGTTTTCGTCGATATCTCGGAAACGGTGCGTCGTAGAGCGAAACGGACGTTATTTTCGGACTCGTCGCCCTAGACAAACATGTCCAAGGGGTATTAAGGATGACCATCGACCTTGACCTTGAATTTTTCTGCCGAGTCGGCGTTTTTCGTTTTCGTCGATATCTCGGAAACGGTGCGTCGTAGAGCGAAACGGACGTTATTTTCGGACTCGTGGCACTAGACAAACATGTCAATAGGGTATTATGGATGAACTTCGACCTTGACCTAAAATTTTTTTGCCGAGTCGGCATTTTTCGTTTTCATCGATATCTCGGAAACGGTGTGTCGTAGAGCGAAACGAACGTTATTTTCGGACTCGTGGCACTACACAAACATGTCTAAAGGGTATTATGGATGAACTTTGACCTTGACCTTGAATTTTTCTGCCGAGTGGGCATTTTTGGTTTTCGACGATATCTCGGAAACGGCGCGTCGTAGAGCGAAACGGACGTTATTTTCGGACTCGTTGCCTTAGACAAACATGTCTAAAGGGTATTGAGGATGACCTTTGACCTTGACCTTGGAGGGTATTATGGATGAACTTCGACCTTGACCTAAAATTTTTTCGCCGAGTCGGCATTTTTCGTTTTCATCGATATCTCGGAAACGGTGTGTCGTAGAGCGAAACGGTCGTTATTTTCGGACTCGTGGCACTAGACAAACATGTCTAAAGGGTATTATGGATGAACTTTGACCTTGACCTTGAATTTTTCTGCCAAGTGGGCATTTTTCGTTTTCGACGATATCTCGGAAACGGTGCGTCGTAGAGCGAAACGGACGTTATTTTCGGACTCGTTGCCTTAGACAAACATGTCTAAAGGGTATTGAGGACGACCTTTGACCTTGGATTTTTCTGCCGAGTCGGCATTTTTCTATTTCGTCGATATCTCGGAAACGGTGTATAGTAGAGCGAAACGGACGTTATTTTCGGACTCGTTGCCCTAGACAAACATGTCTAAAGGGTATTGAGGATGACCTTTGACCTTATCTTGAATTTCTCTGCCGAGTCGGCAATTTATGTTTTCGTCGATATCTCGGAAACGGTGCGTCGTACAGCGAAACGGATGTTATTTTCGGACTCGTGGCACTAGACAAACATGTCTAAGGGGGTATTATGGATGAACTTTGACCTTGACCTGAAATTTTTTCGCCGAGTGGGCATTTTTCGTTTTCGTTGATATCTCGGAAACGGTGCGTCGTAGAGCGAAACGGACATTTTTTTTGGACTCGTGGCACCAGACAAACATGTCTAAGGAGTATTATGGATGAACTTTGACCTTGACCTGAATTTTTTTCGCCAAGTCGGCATTTTTCGTTTTCATCGATATCGTGGAAATAGTGTGTCGTAGAGCATTGTAGAGCCCATGGTAAACATGTTATAAATATTACAAATTAGTCTTAACACGGAAATGCCTCCAAGGCATCTTTAGGCCTTGACGTCTAGTTTTTTGCTGATTCATCCTTGAGGCTTCCTGCATATCTCAGAAACGGTGCGTCGTAGAGCGAAACGGACGTTATTTTCGGACTCGTCGCCCTAGAAAAACATGTCTATGGGGTATTTTCTTTTTTGATTCGACTCCGAGGTCCGTGAGGCCCGTGAGGATGAAATCAAGGCCGATTATGAAACTTGGTTTCCGGACGATAACTCGAAAAATATTCAGGCAATAGTTGCAGAACTTTGCATGGAGGTTTATATACCACCAGGGTAGAACCCTATCGATTTTGGGATTGATCAGTCAAACGACCTTTGACCTAGAGGTCGAAATAACTTTTTGCTGACTCATCCTTGAAGCTTCCTGCATATCTCGGAAACGGTACGTCGTAGAGCGAAACAGACGTTATTTTCGGACTCGTCGCCCTAGACAAACATGTCTAAGGGGTATTATAGATGAATTTTGACCTTGACCCGAAATTTTTTTGCCGAGTCGGTTTTTTTCTTTTTCGTCGATATCTCGGAAACGGCGTGTCGTACAGCGGAACGGACGTTTTTTACGGACTCGTCGCCCTAGACAAATATGTCTTGAAGGTATTATGGATGAACTTTGACCTTGACCCGAAATTTTTTTCGCTGAGTCGACATTTTTCATTTTCGTAAATATCTACATGTAGCAAACGGTGTGTCATAGAGCCCGTGGCAAACATGTTTTAAATATTACGAATTAGTCCTAACACCGAAATGCCTCCAAGGCATCTTTAGGCCTTGACGTCTAGTTTGTCTATCGATCAGTCTTCGTCCGCAGGGCTGTACCCTGAACGGGTCTGTCCGCAGTGTAAGCTAAACAGCCTTCGTAGAGGGGAGAGGCATGAGATGTGCTTCAGTTGTTTAGGGCATGGTCCCAAGGACTTTGAGGATCTTCATTGTGACCTTTGTAGGTCTTGGAGACCCTCTCACTTTGAGGCAGCCACTTCTAAGTACACAGATTCTTCTAGGCATGATGCTCTTGCTCTTGTCGAGGCCAGTAGCAAGATGTCTGGCAGTGACGGTTCCAAGGTGGCAGACTCCGGGCTGAAAATGGCACAGCAGAGTGGCTCTCCCCCAGGGCTGTCTGCGGAGGTGTTAACCTCTAGTATCTTGACAGTTCTTAAGGGTTTGGGTTTGGTGCCTCCTCCCCAGGGTCCCTTGGTTCCCGGACCTTTTGGCCTCCTGGGGGTGGGAGTACCTGCCGGCTCCTCTGAGCCACCCTTACAAAAGCCTTCCAAGCCTAAGAAGGCTTCTCGTAAGAGGAAATCAGCTTCAGAGGATCCCTGAAGCAACCCTCCTTGCCCTACGAGGGTTTCGTTCCCCCGGCTCCGAAGAGATTTAAAGGGCTTGCTTCTAAGTTTCTGCTGGCACGTCGCCCTAAGTCGTCACTTTTTGATGGCGGGATGTCGTCCGAGGGCTTCGGTCCGGACGAGAGTTCTGTGTCGTCACAGGACTCGTGTGCCAGCTGGTCCGAGTCATGGCACCAGTCCTTGGGTTCCTCGATCGCTCCGTTCGATCCCGTCGATCGTGCTGGGTAGATCAGGGGACTGGCGCTCGCCTGCTCGATCGTGGTGGTTGGCAGGCGATTGGGGGTCTGTGTTCGACTTGGTGGCCTCAGACCCAAGTCCTGATGTAGCTGGTGTAAGTTGGCAGGCGGCCGCGTCAGTCTCTGCAGGGAGCTGATGATCGGGAGTCTGACTCGGACCAGGAGTCAGACCTCGGTCAGGCCAAAAGTTCCAACTTTTGGTGGGTGATGGAGTCGATCACGACAAGGATGGGTCGTCAGATCGAGGCTTCAAAGCCTGTTCAGGGCAAGGGTAAGTTTGCTACCCAAAGGCTAAGATAGGGTACCGGACAATTTTGGCCATGGCAGGTAACATACATGTAATGACCTTGAGATTTACCAATCAAGGTTATCAGTGTGAACATATGACCTTGAGATTTACCAATCAAGGTCATCTGAACTTCAATGTCACCATTACATGTACATGTGAGGCATTTGATTTTCTATACGTTCATAAAACAAAGATATCTCTGGGTACAAGCGTTTAGGCCAGGCAAATTTATACATTCCAAGTCAGACATTTGGCACTCAAAAGTCATCTGGGGTCTCCAGGTCATCATTAGTTGTGCCATATATGTCTTCCTATATGTTCATAGTGTAAACTTAAGCTATATCTGCAAGCATTTGATCTGTAGAGGCAAATCTGGGCATTTTTTTACCCAAAAATGGCTGTTTTGACCTTTCAAGGTCATGGAAGGTCAAATTCAACGTCACCACATAAATCGATATATTTGACTTCCCATTTGAAAATGCCAATATCTAGGCTCTATCTTCAGGCATTCTATGAGTACAGTTCTGGCAGCTCCCATTATGAACGAAAAAAAGTCAAAACATTTTGTCAAAGGGTGAAAAGAAATGTTTTGCCTAGAAATGGCCCAAAAAGAATAGTAACGTGATTTGGGCCGGAAAAGTTTTTTGTCGAACCGCCAAAAATTCAAAATGCTCTATCTGCAAGCATTTGATCTGTAGAGGCAAATCTGGGCATTTTTTTTCACCCAAAAATGGCTGTTTTGACCTTTCAAGGTCATGGAAGGTCAAATTCAACGTCACCACATAAATCGATATATTTGACTTCCCATTTGAAAATGCCAATATCTAGGCTCTATCTTCAGGCATTCTATGAGTACAGTTCTGGCAGCTCCCATTATGAACGAAAAAAAGGCCAAAATTTTTTTCAAAGGGTGAAAAAAAAATTTTTGCCTAGAAATGGCCCAAAAAGGATAGTAACATGATTTGGGCCAGAGAAATTTTTTTATCGACCCGCCAAATATTCAAAATGGCCACCACACGCAGACCGGCGATTCACGGGCAACCAAAGTTATATACATCATGCAAGGAGGTACATGAAAGTCCGAAAAGAATCCGAAAATAACGTCTGTTTCGCTCTACGACCTTGACCCGGACGTTATTTTCGGCCCGTCGCCCTAGACAAACATGTCTAAGGGGTTTTATGGATGAACTTTGACCTTGACCCGAAATTTTTTTGCCGAGTCGGCATTTTTCGTTTTCGTCGATATCTCAGAAACAGTGCGTCGTAGAGCAAAACGGACATTATTTTCGGACTCGTTGCCCTAGACAAACATGTCTTAAAGGTATTATGGATGAACTTTGACCTTGACCTGAAATTTTTTTTCCGAGTCGGCATTTTCCTTTTTCGTCGATATCTCAGAAACGGCGCGTCATAGAGCGAAACGGACGTTATTTTCGGACTTGTCGCCCTAGACAAACATGTCCAAGGGGTTTTATGAGTGAACTTTGACCTTGACCCGAAATTTTTTTTGCCGAGTCGGCATTTTTTGTTCTCGTCGATATCTCAGAAACGGCGCGTCGTAGAGCGAAACGGACGTTATTTTCAGACTCGTCGCCCTAGACAAACATGTCTAAGGGGTATTATGGATGAACTTTGACCTTGAGCCGAAATTTTTTTGCCGAGTCGGCATTTCTCGTTTTCGTCAATATCTCGGAAACGGTGCGTTGTAAAGGGAAACGGACATTATTTTCGGACTCGTCGCCCTAGACGAACATGTCCTAAAAGTATTATGGATTAACTTTGACCTTGACCCGAAATTTTTTTGCCGAGTTGGCATTACTCGTTTTTGTCGATATCTCGGAAACGAAATGGACGTCGTAGAGTCGTAGAGCGAAATGGACGTCATTTTCGGACTCGTCGTCCTAGACAAACATGTGTAAGGGGTTTTATGGATGAACCTTGACCCGAAATTTTTTTGCCGAGACAGCATTTTTCGTTTTCGTCGATATCTCGGAAACGGTGCGTCATAGAGCGAAACGGACGTTATTTTCGGACTCGTCGCCCTAGGCAAACATGTCTGAGGGGTTTGATGGATGAACTTTGACCTTGACCCGAAATTTTTTTGCCGAGTTGGCATTTTTAGGTTACCGGACCTTTGGTCCGATAACCTATTGGCATGGCGTTGTGTCCGTCGTCCGTCCGTCCGTCCGGCGTTAACATTTTTATCTTTAAAGTTTACGATCGAATCTTTCTGAAATTTTGCACAAAAATGCCTAAAAATATTTTGAGAAGGAGGTATTTTTTTGTTTTTTGATTTTCGCATTTTTTTCAAAATGGCGGCCGTTTTTGTCGAGAAACGCTCAATTTTGGACTTTGACAGCCATTTTCTCAAAAACTGTCTGATCAGTTTTGAGTTTTTGGTTTCAAAAGATTCCCCTCATATACCCCTCATATACCTCTGTGATATGTATAAGTTTGGTTGCCCTAAATTCGCCGGTCTCTGTGTGGCGG
Source organism: Terebella lapidaria (assembly GCA_949152475.1). Taxonomy (NCBI): domain Eukaryota; kingdom Metazoa; phylum Annelida; class Polychaeta; order Terebellida; family Terebellidae; genus Terebella; species Terebella lapidaria. The sequence continues at coordinate 50,229,068 of OX424557.1, read as the reverse complement.
CCATTTTGAATTTTTGGCGGGTCGGCGAAAAAAAATTTTTTGCCCCAAATCGCATTACTATCCATTTTGGGCCATTTCTAGACAAAAAAAAAATTTTCACCCTTTGAAAAAATTTTTGGCACTTTTTTCCTTCATAATGGGAGCTGCCCGGACTGTACTCCTAGAACGCCTGAAGATAGAGCTTAGAAATTGGCACTTTCAAATGGGAAGTCATATATGGCGACTTGTGTGGTGACCTTGAATTTGACCTTGGGTGACCTTGAAAGGTCAAAACAGCCATTTCTGAGTCGATAAATGCCCAAATTTGCACCTTGTCTGTCTTTTCTCCAAAACTGTCTGATCAGTTCTGAGATTTTTGTTTTAAAAGATTCCCCTTATGTACCTCTATGATGTGTATAAGTTTTGTTGCCCTTGGATTGCCGATCTCCGTGTGGCGGCCATTTTGAATTTTTGACGAGTCGGCGAAAAAAAAATTTTTCGGCCCAAATCGCATTACTATCCATTTTGGGCCATTTCTAGACAAAACATTTTTTTCACCCTTTGAAAAAAATTTTGGACAGAAAATTTTCGGCACTTTTTTCCTTCATAATGGGAGCTGTCAGGACTGTACTCATAGAACACTTGAAGATACAGCTTAGAAATTGGCACTTTCAAATGGGAAGTCATATATGGCGATTTGTGTTGAGACCTTGAAATTGACCTTCGACGACCTTGAAAGGTCAAAACAGCCATTTTGGAGTCAAAAAATGCCCAGATTTGCTTCTATAGATGAAATGCTTGCAGATAGAGCTTATGTTTGCATTATGAACATATAGGGAGACATATATGACACAACTAATAATGACCTTGAACTTGACATCAGATGACCTTGAGTGCCAAATGTCTGACTCGGAATGTGTGAATTGACCTGAGCGGCCTAAGCGATTCCACCCAGATATATCTTTGTATTATGAACGTATAGAATATCGAATGCCGCACACATACATGTATGTAATGGTGACATCGAAGTTCACACGGATGACCTTGATTGGTAAATCTCAAGGTCATATGTTCACACTGTGAACCTTGATTGGTAAATCTCAAGGTCTGTTACCTGCCAATGCTGCCATGGCGAAACCAAAATTGTCCGGTAACCTATCTTAGCCTTTGGGCTAATTTTACCTTTCTTATTGGCATCATCAAAATTTGATTGTATTGGTGGTAATAGATTGATACTTACATTTGTACCACTGAGTCGGTGTCACTACTGGCGGACGTTAAATCTGTCCCCGAGGATACCATCAACTCAGTAGCCTTCGGGCTTGTGATTGGGTACTTTTGTACTTGTCATGTATCTATTCCATGGGGTTAGATTCGGATTTCTAAATTATTTTCATAGGTTGTTGGGCAGTTGTATACTAATTCCATCTGGTGTACAGTAGAAACAACTACATTTAACACATTGTCTGCCCCTGAAGACGCCAGTGTGTCTTTGGATAAACTATTTGGTCGGGCTTTGTTTGTTTCTATTGCAAAATGTAGTACATGTATTTTACGTTTCTTATTGGCATCATCAAATCTGATTGTATTGGTGGTAATAGATTGATACTTACATTTACAGCATAGGAATCAATTGCGAATATAGAGGAATGATATATACTGAATATTTTCATAACCTTGAACTTGAACTTTGACCTCATTTTCAAGGTCACATCACAGAATGGCTAATGTCTCACTTATTATCGACTTTACAGCTTAGGAATTTATTGTGGACATACTAGAAGTGATATATTTGTTGAAAATTCATGACCTTGAATTTATCAGTGACTTTATTTTCAAGGTCACTGGACAAAAGGCTAATATCTAAAATGTATATTGTCCGGTAACCTTTCTTAGCCCTTGGGCTAATTTTTGTTTTCGTTGAAATCTCGGAAACAGTGCGTCGTAGAGCGAAACGGACGTTATTTTCGGACTCGTCGCCCTAGACAAACATGTCTAATGGGTATTATGGATGAACTTTGACCTTGACCCGAAAATTTTTCTGCCGAGTCGTCATTTTTCGTTTTCGTCGATATCTCGGAAACGGTGTGTCGTAGAGCGAAACGGACGTGTCGTAGAGCGAAACGGACGTTATTTTCGGACTCGTGGCACTAGATAAACATGTCTAAGGGGTATTATGGATGAACTTCGACCTTGACCTAAAATTTTTTTCGACGAGTCGGCATTTTTCGTTTTCATCGATATCTCGGAAACGGTGCGTCGTAGAGCGAAAAGGACGTTTTTTTCGGACTTGTCGCCCTAGACAAATATGTCTTAAAGGTATTATGGATGAACTTTGACCTTGACCCGAAATTTTTTTCGCTGAGTCGACATTTTTCATTTCCGTAAATATTTACATGTAGCAAATGTCTCCAAGGCATCTTTAGGCCTTGTCTATGGATCAGTCTTCGTCCGCAGGGCTGTACCCTGAACGGGTCTGTCCGCAGTGTAAGCTAAACAGCCTTCGTAGAGGGGAGAGGCATGAGATGTGCTTCAGTTGTTTAGGGCATGGTCCCAAGGACTTTGAGGATCTTCATTGTGACCTTTGTAGGTCTTGGAGACCCTCTCACTTTGAGGCAGCCACTTCTAAGTACACAGATTCTTCTAGGCATGATGCTCTTGCTCTTGTCGAGGCCAGTAGCAAGATGTCTGGCAGTGACGGTTCCAAGGTGGCAGACTCCGGGCTGAAAATGGCACAGCAGAGTGGCTCTCCCCCAGGGCTGTCTGCGGAGGTGTTAACCTCTAGTATCTTGACAGTTCTTAAGGGTTTGGGTTTGGTGCCTCCTCCCCAGGGTCCCTTGGTTCCCGGCCCTTTTGGCCTCCTGGGGGCGGGAGGCCTCTGAGCCACCCTTACAAAAGCCTTCCAAGCCTAAGAAGGCTCCTCGTAAGAGGAAATCAGCTTCAGAGGATCCCTGAAGCAACCCTCCTTGCCCTCCGAGGGTTTCATTCCCCCGGCTCCGAAGAGATTTAAAGGGCACCTCGCCCTAAGTCGTCACTTTTTGATGGTGGGATGTCGTCCGAGGGCTTCGGTCCGGACGAGAGTTCTGTGTCGTCACAGGACTCGTGTGCCAGCTGGTCCGAGTCGTGGCACCAGTCCTGGGTTCCTCGATCGCTCCGTTCGATCGTGCTGGGTACGATCAGGGGACTGGTGGTCGCCTGCTCGATCGTGGTGGTTCGGCAGGCGATCGGGGGTCTGTGGTCGACTTGGTGGCCTCAGACCCAAGTCCTGATGTAGCTGGTGTAAGTCGGCAGGCGGCCGCGTCGGTCTCTGCAGGGAGCTGATGATCAGGAGTCTGACTCGGACCAGGAGTCAGACCTCGGTCAGGCCAAAAGTTCTAACTTTTGGTGGGTGATGGAGTCGATCACGACAAGGATGGGTCGTCAGATCGAGGCTTCAAAGCCTGTTCAGGGCAAGGGTAGGTTTGCTACCCAAAGGCTAAGATAGGGTACCGGACAATTTTGGCCATGGCAGGTAACATACATGTAATGACCTTGAGATTTACCAATCAAGGTCATCTGAACTTCAATGTCACCATTACATGTACATGTGAGGCATTTGATTTTCTATACGTTCATAAAACAAAGATATATCTGGGTACAAGCGTTTAGGCCCGGCAAATTTATACATTCCAAGTCAGACATTTGGCACTCATATGAGGTCTCCAGGTCATCATTAGTTGTGCCATATATGTCTTCCTATATGTTCATAGTGTAAACTTAAGCTATATCTGCAAGCATTTGATCTGTAGAGGCAAATCTGGGCATTTTTTTACCCAAAAATGGCTGTTTTGACCTTTCAAGGTCATGGAAGGTCAAATTCAACGTCACCACATATATCGATATATTTGACTTCCCATTTGAAAATGCCAATATCTAGGCTCTATCTTCAGGCATTCTATGAGTACAGTTCTGGCAGCTCCCATTATGAACGAAAAAAAGGCCAAAATTTTTGTCAAAGGGTGAAAAAAAATTTTTTGCCTAGAAATGGCCCAAAAAGGATAGTAACAAGATTTGGGCCAGAAAAATTTTTTCATCGACCCGCCAAATATTCAAAATGGCCACCACACGCAGACCGGCGATTCAAGGGCAACCAAAGTTATATACACGTACATCATGCAAGGAGGTACATAAAAATAAAATAAAAATCTCAAAACTGTCTGAACAATTTTTGAGAAAATGGCCGTCAAAGTAAGAAATTGGTCATTTTTCGTCGAATACGGCTGCCATTTTGAAAAAAATGCGAAATTGCAAAAGCTGAAAAACACCTCCTTGAAATATTTTCAGGTATTTTTGTGCAATATTTCAGAAAAATTAGCCCGTAAACTTTAAAGATAAAGTTGTTCAAGCTGCATGGGCAGAAGGACGGAAGGCCGGACGGACGCCAGATCCAACGCCATGGCAATAGGTTATTGGACCATACTGTAGGCCCAGTAACCTGAAAAAAAACAGTTGCGTCTCAATACTCACGTTTTTCCGGCAACCTTTCTTAGACCTTGAGCTAACTTTTATATGTTCATACCATGTTACTGATATTACTGTTTTGTAATAATATCTTATTCCTTCAAGTTTGAAAAGCCGGGGAGAGGTGAAGGAGACTATCCTGACTGGGCAAAAGAAGCTGGTAATCATTTTATTTAGGGGTCTTTACTGCAAGAACAAGCTTTCCGAAGCTCATTTTACAGGTGTAAATAGACATTAAATCGAAGTTGTGCCTATCATTGGTGATATTTAGTTTTTTCCTGAAGTGTTTTTTCCATATTTTCTCCATATACCCCTGGTCATTTTGTTAGAATCATGAATTTTTCTTTTGGTGACTGTGGAGAATTAAAGCAACTGCCTTCGAAACCAGTCAATATTTTTTAAAATCTATATTTCATGTTAAAGTCATAGTAGCAAGGTACCATTATATGGTTTTAATCCTGTTCACATAAAGACATTGTGGACATTTGGTGACGAAAAAGGTGTTCGCGTTAATTGGTAACTAATAACAGCGACATATAATGGTGTATATTGGGCCAGTATTACGATCGCCTTCTCCAGCCGATGAAAGAAATTGCTTCGGCAATTTCCGTAATCGTGACGTCAGTTGAGGCAGAATGTGCTTTGATGGCTCGCCGAAAACGTAAAATATGTAATTTAGTGGCCACCTCAAAGAAGGGAAAATCACTTAAAAATGCATGCGATTCAACAGAAAACACGCAAAAACCAGCAAATACTGGACATCTTGCAGTTCAACAAACCTCCGTTCTGGGGGAAAAAATAGTGCTGATTCTAAATATCAAGACAAGAAATGTCGTATTTCTGCCATCTCACCCCTTCACTTGAATTGTCAAACATACGTTAGGGGAATGAATATGCAACATGCAGTTTATCTTGCTGGCTACATGTACTTTCAGGTCTGCCTCAACTGACGTCACCAACCACGTGACCCACACTAAAATCAGGATCAAAATCTTCGGCAATTTACGGAAGCAGTGCCTATTTGGTTCAATATCTCGAAACCCATTGATTGTATTTGTGAAAGTCGTTCGTATTTATTGAAAACTATTCATAATAGACTAGATGACAAGCACTTTCATCGGCATGCTACTAGGTCTTTAAACATGCTGAATGAACTGAATGAGACATACTCACATCGAATGTAGATAGACTGACAATTCCACATACATCATGGTATATCACTGATTATTGTCTCATAACTACACTATATATGCACATACGAACTGGAAAATGTGAATTCGATGTGGACTTTTAAGCATGATTTGGGCATTTGTTTACATTCGGGTTTGATGGATACACTTCGTTTGTTTACTTACAAAGGCGGTACAAAATGTGTATTAAAACAGATGAAGAGACAACTCGGATAGACTACATGTATAATCGTCAAAATCATTGAACACACCTTTTGTTATCTTGCATTAGATGTGTTTCACAAAAATTTAGTTTTGAAAAAAATATTGCATACTTTCGAAGGCAGTAGCTTTAAAGAAAAAAATGTGAAGAAAAGCAATGTATACCTAACTTTCGTCTATTTTTCAGTGACAAAGGCCTTGAAAGATGCCAACATCACATACGACAAAGTGGACCAGGCATGCGTTGGTTATGTGTATGGTACGTACTGGTACACAGACCAATTTTTGCTTGAATTTACTCGAATCCAACAAAGTGTTTTGATTCGCAATACATTTGTACATGTACTTGACATTCATATTGATACGCTGTACACTTTTTGCGTATTGGTAACTTTAGTGTCATTTGAAACATTTTTGTTGAATTCCAGTTTACCTTACATTGCATACTATCCAGGTGACTCGACTTGTGGACAAAGAGCTATTTATCAGCTTGGAATGACTGGCATACCTATATACAATGTAAGTGGACAAAATGGATTGATGCTGTAAAAATAGTCAACTGACTCTATAATAATTCTCACTATTATTTCACTAACTTATTCACAACATTATAACATACCGGTATTCATTGTCAGCAAATGTTAATATTGAAATTGCTCATAATGTTGGGGACTGAGCAAGAGTTCATGTTCCAATTTTGTTTCAAGCTTTTGTATTTAGTAAGAAATAATTAGCTAATTTTATAATTAGATATTATGTGTATGCATGTTTATGTTGTCTGTTATTGTATTTGTGAACCTTCATGTGTGTGTGTGTGTTTGCGATGGATAAAGCAATATACGTTGTATATGGTGATTGGTGATTATGCGATGTGTGATCACATATCATTAGTCACCTTGCGCCATTGGTAGCATATAGGTGATTGTCTATGGACAGTGGTCGAGAGTAGTTCCAGGCCATAAAATTGGGGTGATAATTGTAAAGAGCTTTGAACATGTTACATAGAAAAGCGCTACCGGTATATAAAAATTACCCCCCAAAAAATACAATTATTCATATTAATAAGCATTACAAATTTGTGTGTGGGGGAGTGGGGGGTTGGGGTATCACAGGAAGTCAACTAAAATTGATGCGATACGTCAACAGCTGAGTTGTACCTTATTTAATTTTCTTGTATATGTGATTGATTGATTGATGAAAAAAACTTCTGACAGGGATGATAGGGCATCAGGGGGATACACCCACCCACGTTGTCGGTCATTGGTGACCAAAAAACATGTCGGTCAATATATGTTCAATCCAAATCCAAACAGGTGAACAATGCATGTGCCACTGGTTCCAGTGCCATAGTGCTGGGCAGGCAGCTCATTGAGGGTGGTATGTACATACAAGCTGTGTAGGTGAGGAATTTGTGAAATTTGTATGCTGAACGTGGGAAAATTTGTATTAAATTTTTTGGATTCTGTTGCCACTGTAGGTATCGCAGACTGTATCCTGGCTCTGGGTTTTGAAAAAATGGAAAGAGGATCCTTGTCGGCGAAAGTGAGTGAGAAAGTGAATTTTGTGTAGTGATTATTCACTTGTTTCTGACACTGTAAGTTGGAACTATCAATATTATTATTATGTTATAATAAATTTATCAAATAACTTTTGAATAACAAAAATTAAAACAACATTGATCACTTCATTTCATGAGAGATGCAGTCATTTTTTTGGTTTTATTTGACAGATCCATATCAGAGTTTTGATGCTTTGGAATCAGTCGTCTTGCATTCACTCTCAAATATATGTACATATATGTGTATGTAGAAAAAACATAAGAGAAAACTAGGACATTTTTTGTTCCTTTTCAAGTACACGGACAGGACGAATCCCATGGACAAACACGTAGAAGCAATGATTGATGCTGGTGCTGAGATCACACATTCACCAATGACAGCACAGATGTTTGGCAATGCTGGCAGAGAGCACATGAAGAAATATGGTTTGTATACCAGCTGTATAAGTCGTCACTAAGGTGTTGTTCTTCCCGTTTCTCATTTCATTGTCAATAAGACTATGTGTATTATATTTGATTATTAGGAACAAAACCAGAACATTTTGCCAAGATCGCCTGGAAGAATCACAAGCATTCTACCAACAACCCGTAAGTACAAGTCTGATCAATTCACGATTGATATTTCTGCAACTATAGGTTGTTAAAATGTGTTTGTTCCTGAAAGTTGACTGGTAGCTGCCCTGTTTATTTCCAGCTACTCCCAGTTCCAGGATGAGTACACTTTGGACCAGATTCAGAAGAGCCCAATGATCTTCGAGCCAATGACAAAGCTGCAGTGTTGTCCGACTTCTGACGGTGCGGGCGCCGTTATCCTAGCGAGCGAGGACTTCGTGCACCGTCATCGTCTCGAGGGCCAAGCTGTGGAGATCCTGGCACAGGAGATGAGCACCGACACCAGCTCCACCTTCAACGAGTCCAGCCACATGAAAGTCGTGGGCTATGATATGACGAAAAATTGTGCAGAAAAGTGCTTCCAAAAGGCTGGTGAGTATGCGCCACAGCGAAAGGTTGCTTTGAGCACTTGATATTTTGACGAAAATATCTTGACGAGAGCTATTACATGTACATTCATGCAGCTGTATGGGTCACGTGTTATGCACAAGAAGGTTATCCGCCACAGGTCTGAAGCCAACTGACGTCGATGTTGTTGAACTTCATGACTGCTTCTCTGCTAATGAACTCATCTCGTACGAGGCCCTTGGACTGTGCGCTGAAGGTATACAAATTTTACTACCTCCTGCCTACTGTGAAAATAAGTACATGAGTACAATGACGTATTCGTTTGTTTCAAACAAGTCGAAACGTGCAGTTGTCATTAAAATCTGGCTATATCAACTTTTATATGCTTCAGGGAAAGCTGGAGAATTGATTGATCGTGGTGATAATACATACGGTGGCAAGTATGTGATAAACCCTAGTGGCGGGCTGATTTCCAAAGGTCACCCGCTTGGTGCTACAGGTGGGTGTTGATTGATGTCTTGATTGGTACCATACATTATATTCACAGAAATGTAGTCTTAATCACTGTAATACACAGTTGAAATTTCAGAATGAAAACACACATTATATTTTGTCTAATTGTGCTTTTGCAGGCTTGGCACAGTGCAGTGAGCTCTGCTGGCAGCTGAGAGGAAAAGCCGACAAGCGTCAAGTGAAGAACGCAAAGATCGCACTGCAACACAACGTAGGATTAGGAGGCGCTGTGGTTGTGTCCCTCTACAAACTTGGCTTCCCTCAAGCTGCGTGAGTAGATTATCTTCCATAAATTATTTTTGTACTTCATAGTTATATATAGATTTGACATATCTGTATTTATCCAAGGCACATATGTATTCCAGAGTTTTCTTTTTATTCACATTTTGGGGTTTCAATCGTAGTGAATCATATTCATTAAAACCATATTTGTATGTCTTTTTTCAATGTTTATGTATATTTTAGGTCAAAATTTTTTATATTTTACAATATTATTCACTCGGTGGTATTCCCACTGTAAGGACACTCCTGACTGGGCGATTTGTACCACGTGACAATCCTACATACTCAATGTTGGACGGCGAAAGTCTATATTGGACGGCAAAAATGTATATTGGACGGGCGGGTGCTTATCAGCAAATCAGAGTGTGTGTTACATGTGGTTTTTCCCCACTCTGGGTTTCTCCTACATTCATTGGTAAATAATATAGCAAATGTTGGATGTTGAGAGTCGTCCAATATACAGTTTACGGGATTCAGAAATGTCATATTGACCTCGGCTGCGCCTCGTCCAATATGACATTTCTGAATCCCGTAAACTGTATATTGGACTCCTCAACATCCAATATTTGTATAATATTATTCACTCGGTGGAATTCTCATTGTAAGGACACTCCTGATAAGACGATTTGTACCACGTGACAATCCTGCATACTCAATGTTGGACAGCGAAAGTCTATATTGGACGGCAAAAATGTATATTGGACGGGCGGGTGCTTATCAGCCAATCAGAGCGCGTGTTACATGTGGGTTTTCCCCACTCTGGGTTTCTCCTACATTAATTGGTAAATAATATAGCAAATGTTGGATGTTGAAAGTCGTCCAATATACACTTTACGGGATTCAGAAATGTCATATTGACCTCGGCTGCGCCTCGGCCAATATGACATTTCCTCATCCCGTAAACTTCCTATTGGACTCCTCAACATCCAATATTTGTATAATATTATGAATACTAATATTATTCATATTTTTAACATGCTAGCTTTATGCCTGCCCCAACAGTTTTGTATATTCTGTGAGTCGGCTATCATGAAGTGTTATCAACTGAATATTCATGATCCATAGAGATGTGTGTTCATTGGCCATTCATTTCATGTAGGGGTAATGAATATTCAGGGACGTGTAGTGCTCATGCACCGGAAAGCTCAGATATTGATTGTGAGTCTTTCACATCATATGGCCCAGTTCATGTTTGGGCAGTTGATACACAATTGATATATCAGTAACAAAGGTTATAATCCTTATCATGAGGTAATTAATTAATGCTATGATTTGAGTACATAGTAGATGTAGGCCCTAAGCTTATACATGCTAAAATTTACAAGTAAATGTGTCTAACAGCTAGTATCAGACTTCAATTGAGTTGACATGGACTGATATCAAATGGTTGCTGGTCCAGATCTCTGTACAGTATTTGTTCAAGTCTTAAGTAGAAATGAAAGATTTGTACAAAATTGTAATAATCGAGGTGTAGGAGCTATATCCAAACTACACGCTTTTGCCAGATGGCGCACAATAATATGAATTCCCCCATATGTATAAATCCTGCCATGATTCATTCTATAACACTATTTGTGGTAGATCTCCTTGATATAAACACATCAATGATCTAAAGTTGTCGATCGTTTGAAACAGACATACATTGTTTTCTCGATATAGTTTATCCTTCTGATACCTAATGTATAACACATTGACCTGTCTTTTGGCTTTTGTTATCTTGATCATGAGCTTTGACAGTTGGCAAGTGTTGTACTCAACTAAATACCTTACCATATAATACGGTGTGTGTAGTGAGCGATATCAGCTTGGAAACAGCCCTTGGACTGTAACCCAGCTTGTGCCTCAAGCTCAAACTGGGACTGATTAGCAATGGACTTTTGACATTGTCTTTGAAGTTTGGCCCAGCTGAACTTGTGCGACTGGCAATGTACGTGTTTGCACACGACAAAGTCATCATTCGGGACCCCGAGATCTCCGGTTTAACACTGCCAATCTGACTGATCCTATAGTTGCGAGACTGGAATCATGGCTACTGTTGCAATCTGTTCCAGACACCAGTTGCAGGCCGTACCCACCAGCGCTGCCGCAGCCGACTTCAAGTCCAAGCCCATCTTTGACCAGATTGAGAGCACTCTGAAAGAGGTAAGTTTGAAATGCATATTTTTGACTACACACGTATTAAAATACTAGTATGTTTTCAACAAAATATTCATATAATCATTACCATACTTATATTCAGAACGGTTTGATATCAGTATAATTGATTTGCAATGGAACACTATTGACCTTCAGAATGGTGCTGAATACGTGAATAAAGTGAAGGGCATCTTCTGCTTCAAAGTGAAGAGTGGCGGTAACGAGGGAGTGTGGGTGGTGGATGTCAAAAATGGCAATGGCTCAGTCAAGTTTGATCCTGCAGGTCGGTTAAATGTTCAATACCATTACAAAGTAAATTATGTTGCCAACACTTGTAATTCTACGATAACACACATGTTGTGTACAAAGCACCAGGAGCCAAATTGTAGACTCGGCTGCCTGCATGTCTACAGAATATTGATGCTATATTTTTGCAGGTAAAGGTGATGTCACAATAACCATGAATGACGAAGACTTGATCAAGCTGATGCTTGGACAATTAAACCCACAGCAGGTGAGTGAGACTGGATTGAGTTACTGGCAAAGGGGCATGCATGTTGTACTTGCATCATGCTTGCGAACGTGGATTCATTGAAAAACTTTTGAGCCTTTTAGCTATTGAGGAGACAGGCTAAAAAATCTTGAAAATCAAGACACCATAAGCATTTATTGAGCTTTCTACCGAATGTCCTGTAAAACTGTTGTCTTCAATGTCATAATATATATCATAGGGTTATTCCACAATATGGGTTTTTGTGCCCGCAGTTCAAGCCCTTCAAAGGCCCGACACGAAGCGGAGGGTCGTTTGAAGAACTTGAACCAAGGGCACAAAAACCTACATTCTGGCATAACCTGTTTATCATAATTTTGCCAATCGGGGATTTTTAATAACACTGTTGGTAGTAACATGAGTAAATCTGCAAATATTTTAACAGTTAGCTCATGTCGAAAAAGCAGTTCCGGCATCATGACGGGCAATATGACATTTGTGGCCCGGCGGACGAATTTTTAGCTATTAGGAAATGTATGGTATTATAAGCAAATTATTTTTGTTAGATAGAAGTGTTTGTGTTGGTAATGATGAATGGTTATATAATAATCGCCAAACTAGTGATTGCAATAAGACTTCAGGCACCTACGATCATCACTGGCATATGATAAAATAAAATACATGTATATGTTATTCCAGGCATTTTTCCAAGGCAAATTGAAGATCGCAGGAAACATGGGACTCGCCATGAAATTGAAAGAACTGCAGCCAGCCAAAGCCAAATTGTGAGAGGATCACAGAGCATCTGTCATCTGTGTTATGTTACAAAAGTAATTGCTCAATACTTGTAAATTCCATGAAAATCAGTTGTGTATATGAAAATATTGATGCCAGTACATAAATTGCCTTACCAATAAGCAAATTGAATGTGTAACAATTGCTGATGTAATATCAACATGTACATGTGTTATGTATTTGCTGACATTTGCTATGAATCAGAATTTTCAATACATATTTTGACATGTTGCTTGTCATTGGCATATTGTGTTACGATGCTGGCAAATAGTATTGCACAATTTTGTCCGCAAGGTCAGTTCCTTTCTGATTGTGAGGTGATTTGAACATTTTAGCGGGTCCTGTGTGCTAATATAAATATGTATATTTTGTAAATACCCAAATGTATGTGCAATCTTTCTTGTAAAGGAATTATAAAACAGTATAAGAAGAAATCACATACATATAACAGAGTCGCAGTATTACCAGAATCATTTCTGCTATTATTTACATACTAATCAGAATGTCAGATGACTATCATATCATGTGCCATTGGTCAGCTTTGATTTGTTAACGTATTAGATTTGTTTGAATTATCAGGTAACAATATCTGAAAATTATTGTCTGTGTGACTTCTATTTATGCAGATAACCCGTAGGTAAGGTAGTTAAGGTTTCCAGGATATTTCAGATTTATGAGTCTGTGGTTGTAACATCTGAAACATGGTACATTCTGTAGTTCAATTTACATATTTAGTGGAATAAGAATTGCAGTCTATCACATTTCCCCATGGCCTGAATCTGTATTTCCTGCTCTGTGCCAGTCTTGAGATTTGTTTCTGTGTATATTTGTATATCTTCTGGAAAGCTTCATTGTACCACGCAGGTTGTGTCAAACTGTTAACTGGTAATGTCGAGTCACGTAGCTGTAATATGGTCCAGTTATTACAACAGTAATGTTTCCCCATGGAAATATGGTGAATGTATTCTTTGGGTACATTATTTTCTTGTTCATGAATACTTGTTAATTTATAAAATTTTTTACAATAAACCAGATGCAATCAGCAAGTTTCTGTTATCTAGAATGGGGCATTTACCGAGCCAGATTAGCTCATGTGGTAGCCAAAACCAAACAGTATTACTGGATTCAATCGTCAATCTGGCTTAGAATTCAAGGTGTAGAGTACACTTTGAAAACGGTGGTATGAAGAGCCAATGCAGACTAAAGTCTATATACAGTATAGTTTGGTACTATTTTCTCTGCTTTATCTCAGCAACTCTCATGAACAGCTACCCTGGCTCTGCATGAAGTTACATGGTTTTATAATGATTTGAATTACAAGAACCAATAAATAGATTGGACTATGTCAAGTTGTGATTAAAAGTTGCACTTTTATTGGAAAAAAACCTGTTGCCGTTATGGTTACAAAGTGTGATGTTAGCACTCAGAAATACATACCCATCTGAGACATGCTTGGAAAAAGTGTAGGTCACCGTAGCATTTACCGGTATCAGGAATGTATTGGCAATCAAATTGTGCTCGACCTTGTGACCTTGGAACATGAATTCCAATACTAACCCCCATATGCCCATTACTCATACAAGGAGAATTGACCATAGGGCAAGGAGCTCAACATCAGTGGCAGGTTACATAGTTTTGTCATTTTATGCTGGACATTCAACCTCGAATTACACCAATCATTGTCATTTTCGATCAAATTCAAGGTCACCAAAAAAAAGTATCATATAATTAACCTATTGCAGAACCAGTTTGTCCGAGTCTTTTTACGTCATTTTCAACATATTCTGCAAAACGTTATTATTGGCCATAGAGAAGTTTGCCGTCGTAATATGTGAGGTATATATTTTGCAATATGCGCGCACTCGTATGCGAACCCTTTCCGCGCACTCACACTCGTAAATGTCACCAACGCGCGCACCAACACTGACTATAAATTTGTATGCGCAGAGCTGCACTTTACGCGCAGTTTCATTACGGTGATTCACGCGCACTTGAAACTTGGCCAAATGCGCGCTTGTCGATTGGCGTTATATGAGCGCATTCGTCTAATAGCAATCCGCGCGCACTTTAAGATATGCGCATCCGAATCCGATAATCATTTCCATAAACAAAACACTACATTGAAGAATAATCATAAAATATTATATTAGGGTCCTAATTCAAGCCACTAAGTCTCCCGATACTGAACGGAAGACTATAGGCTAGCTACACGAGTCATTATATCTATATATTCAAATCACTTGGTCACGGTCACCTATAGGCCTTTTCCCCCATCAAATTGAACTAGACGTATGATGAAGCTATAGTTTATCAGAAGCTTATTTTCTCTTTTAGGCCTGATATAGGCCTATTTATTTGTGTTTCTAGATGTGTGAGTGCGTTTTCATGTCAACAGTTGCTTAATTTAGGTATATGTGTGCACGTGTACATGTAGTAGTAATGTCATCATGCAGTAGGTCAATATACTAGTACGTAGGTTACATAGATACCAGACATTTAACTAACTTTTCGATTCAATTAAGTGGAGGTAATTAACTTAATTTAATCATTTAATTTACAAATATAAAGTTAACTTCATTGGTTTAAGTTACTTTTTGTTTATTTTTTATCAGAATTAGATTAAATCACGATTAGTTTTTTCATTATGTTCACTGAATTATCAAATGCAGTGGTGATATTTTGATATTTCATTTGGTTACTTACTAGGGATATAGCTTTTTGCCTCTTTTATTTCAACGAATTTTTTTCGTCATTGAAATATTTAAACAACAAAAGGTCACCTGCAGCGATTTCCCCCATGTTTTACGGACAGCCACACAATTTATCGACACTATTGTGTTGGACATGAATCTTGGTTTATAAAAGGGGATGCCACACAAACAAATACATCTCACTGATGTTATCAGATGTTACTAGATCAACTTGATTTCTATTATCCCAACAGATGATCAAACATGAATTACACTTCCCACCAAGCTTCACATAGCGTTTTGTTGTATGTGGTCAATCTGACCATGCTGAGCAGGTTAGCCTAATGTTACCAGTTTATACAGTCCCCATGTTTTTACAGCGGGTGGTAAGTGGGAAATGGACTGGAGTGAGGGTGAAAGGCACAGGGTCGGGGGGGGGGGGGGGTCGTTGTGGGGAGGATTTCAATCAGAGACGGTGTTTTTCAGAGATTATTGCATGGTTGAAACACGTATTCAATGGTGACCATTCATTTCATATAACCCGTAGCAACCGAGGCTGCTCGGGGCCTGTGTGTCTTGAATATTATATTATTAGATCAAAGAAAATCAAAACATAAATAACCTTCAATGAATAATTTCATGACTAAGTTTTCAACCCAATATTACTTTTAGGCTATGAGATACAGCCCATATCAACCATGGTTGTTAGGGGCTGTATCTAAGCAATGGTTATATTGGTGTCGTACTTTATCACTGTTTATATACATTTGGTATATTTTGTATAGCCATATCTAGTTAACATGTATTGTGATATCATGCTAATAGACATCAGAATAACACCTCGAGATAACTCGAATAACACCTCGAGATAACTAATTAAACCAGTGTTCTCGGTGTGACGTCATGAACCCATTAATTATAATAGCTAATGAGGGGGATATTATGGGGGAATCAGGCCAAAATAGACCACAAAATATGAATATCTCGATAACTAATAAAGATAATTGAAAAAAACCCTCGTGTTTCTATCAGTGTTTTATCCTGGCTTAGTGTATGATATGGAATGTTGAAATCGGCAATCTTTTATGACTTTACTGACAATTTGTCTTTAAAGGATTGTATTGTATGCGTAAACTACGCGCGTTGGGTACGTTCATCAATGCTCGCATAGTGTTACAATACGAGTGCGCGCTTTATACCACTGAACGAATGCGCGTGTTATGTCCAAGTACGAGTGCGCGCATATGGCACGCGCACAACAAGCGCGGAAATGACAGGATATATATATGAATATGTGCAACTCGGACAACTTTCAGGGGCTTTGGCGTTAGGTCAATTATGACTTCAAGGTTACCAAAAGGTGCACCATATATATATACTTCCTATATGCTCATTACTACAAACATTATCACTAGACGCTACCGGTCGTCTACGACCGCTTGGGTGTATCCCCCGTAGCCCCATCATCCCTGTCGCCCCAAATATGTTACTGCTAAGCGTGGAAAACTAGAGCAAGGGCTAAAAAAAGTTACCAGAGAAATGTAAAATCTTAACATGCTTAAGCAAGCCACAACCAAAACTGCTGCATTGATCTTTCAAGGTCATTGAAGGTCAACTACAAGGTCACCACTGAAATCACTGCATATGAATGTTCATTTCTACATATTCATTAAGATAACGAAATTACAGCTAGATTATATTTCAACTCAGAATATTTTACAAACTGGGTTTCAAGTTGACATGCAAAGTAAAAGTTGACCAAAACTGACGAAATTAGAGCCAGATCGACCAAAACTGCATTTCAAGATGACGAAATTGGAGGCAGATCGAACTTTTCACCATAAGTTAGATTTCAACTCAGAATATTTGACAAACTTGGTTTCAAGTTGAAATTCAAATTAAAAGTTGACCAAAACTGCATTTCAAGATGACGAAGTTGGAGCCAGATCGAACTTCTCATGATAAGTTATATTTTAACCCATATTATGTGCCAAACTTGGTTTCAAGTTGAAATTCAAAGTAAAAGTTGATCAAAACTGAATTTCAAGATGACGAAATTGTTATTCAGTAATATTGATTAGAAAAGCCTTGAAATCACTACTGAACATAACACATTCCTCATTGAGCCCAGTAATAAATGTTCCTCACCTCAACTATTTTTTATTGTGCTCAATAGTAGACTTGACTAGCCAAATTAATGTTAAATTATTCAGTAATATCATACTACACCATAAAATCACTACTGGAAACAACCTTTTCCTCATTGATCCCAATAATAAATGTCCCTACCTTAACTATTTTTATTGTGCTCAATAATAGACTTAACTAACAATATTAAGGATTGATTGCATGTGATCGTCATGAACCTGGCAGTGACCAGCTGTCCATTTACTTATAATGTAAATATAAAGATAACAAATTCATGAATTTACACACTTCCAACCAACGTGAAACTTTGCCTTTCTGATTGTTAGCCATCAAGGATTACTAACCGAGACTCTGTTTCTTACTAAGCAATGTTAAATGTCTTAAATTCATCGTTTTCATATGCCATTTTCCGACCTATTTCTCGGTCTACAAAATACACTCACAACAATGCGAGCGAAAGGATTATGCTGTGCAGCAAATATCTAGTTATGCCAGTAAAACTCAAACTCTCGGGTGCACCGAGGTGTTTGGGATTATGAATGTTCAGCTCATTGTATTCATCTTACAGAAAGTATAGCCCTAGATATTCTCATTATTTTGACGACAACAAGGAATAAATATATGCAACAGCCAGTGCTTGTCAAGCAGAACACTCGAATCTTCGTTTTGGTGAAACGTATAAAATGATTTATCTAATCATCAAATTGCACAGCTTTCGTGATATCATTTATGAAACCATGTCTCGGTTCATCATCCATGCGTATTTGTGTGTATGCTAGCCAAGTTTTAGGTCAGGGGATTGTATTGTTTTGGTGATTTTGTTACCTTTACTTTCACATTATAAGTCAATGGAAAAGTGCCTCAGTGCAGTCACCGATAAGTTACGTGCAATCACACCTTAATGTTAACTTACTCACGAATATCAATGGAACTGCAGCCATAAAATCAGTACTGGACACAACCTTTACCTTGTTGAGCCCAATAATAAATGTTTCTTTGCATAACTATTCTTATTGTGGCCAGTAATAAACTTAACTAGTGAAACTAATGTTTGAATAATCAAATTTATGTTAACCTATTCAATAAAAATAACCTCCTCACACAAAACCATCAACTGCAAATTTGTACACATTTCCAATGTGATTTGTTTGCAGATATCAACCAAATGGAATGATCATGATTATTTTTTCACATTGTTATCTCATCAACTTATTAATAATTATTAAATTTTTCCAAAAAAACAACAACAATAGGTTTCGTGCCTGAGCAGTGCTCAACATGCCTGTTCAATTTTGTAGTCATTTCTGTAAAAATTACAGCTTCTAGAGCGTTCACAAGCCATGGGTGTTGAAATTGCTGATTTTGTCACAAAATGTGTCGCCAATCGGCCATTTTGGTTGCTATGGCAACCAAAATCGATAGGTGTCGTGATCTTACCATATACATTATCAAAATCAGTTCAAATCTGCAAGCTGTAGCGCTTTCACAAGAAAGTGTCTGGGACGCGGCGGCGCGATGATCACAAATCCATAGTATCCGCCGAACTTTGTTCGGGGGATACAATCAGGCCATTTCGACACGAAATGCCCTTATGGTTTCGTATTTAGGTTACCGCACCTCTACCGCACCACTTTACAGCTTAGGAATCAATAGTGCACATATAGCAAATTATATATGCTGAATATTCTCATGACCTTGACCTTTGATTCTATTCACAAGGTCATAGCACAAAATGGCTAATATCTCGCATATTATTGACTTTACAGCTTGGGAATCAATTGTGAACATATAGGAAATTTTATATTCTGAATATCATGACCTCAGTTTCAAGGTCACAGGACAAAATGGCCAATATTTCGCTTATTATCAACTTTACAGCTTAGGAATCATAGTGCACATATAGGAAATGATATATACTGAATATTGCCATGACCTTGAATTCGACCTTGGCCTCATTTTCAAGGTCAAAGGACAAAATGGCTAAGATCTGGCTTAGTGATAAAAGCTGAATATTCTCGTGACCTTGAATTTGAATATAAACATGTATTGTCCGGCAACCTTTCTTAGTCCTTGGCTAATTTTTCTTTCTTTCATAACTTGAGAATGCCTGAATGAATCGACTTGAAATTTTCACTACTGATCCGACATATCATGAAGATGTGCTGTATAGTTTCTGAGCCGGATCCGAGGTCCGTGAGGATGAAATTGATGTTTTTCTTCTTCAAAAACTATTCAAGCAATGGATGCAAAACTCTGTGTGGAGGTCCATATCACCAGGGAAGAAACCTATTGATTTTGGGGGTCATATGGTCAAACGACCTTTGACCTAGAGCTCGGAAGATTTTTGCCGAGTCATCCTTGAGGCTTCCTGCATATCACAGAAACGGTGAGTCGTAGAGTGAAACATACGTTTTTTCGGACTTGTCGCCCTAGACAAACATGTCTATTATTGATGAACTTTGACCTTGACCTTAAATTTTTTGCCGAGTCGGAATTTTTTGTTTTCGTCGATATTTCGGAAACGGTGCGTCGTAGAGCGAAATGGATGTTATTTTCGGACTCGACGCCATAGACAAACATGTCTAAGGGGGTATTATGGATGAACTTTGACCTTGACCTCAAGTTTTTTTGCCGAGTGGGCATTTTTCATCTTCGTCGATATCTCGGAACCGGTGCGTCATAGAGGGAAACGGACGTTATTTTCTCGTGGCAATGGTCTCGGAAATGGTGTGCTGTATAGCTAAACCGACGCTATGTCTTGATTCATCGCCCTAGACCACTATATATTGACCTGAAATTTTTTTTGCGGATTTGGCATTTTTCATTTTCGTTGATATTTGGGGAACAGTGCATCGTAGAGCAAAATGGTATTATTTTCTCCTGCAAACACGTTTAAGGGGTACTAGGGAAATTATTTTGCTGAGTTGACATTTCGGACTCTTCCCCCTCGACAAACAAGTTTTAGGGTGCATTGAGGATGGACATTTACCTTGACCTGAATTATTTTTTGCTGAGTCGGCATTTTTCATTGTCGACCAGATCTCAAAACGGTGTGTTGTAGACCAAAACGGACTTTTGGACTCATCCTCCTCGACAAACATCTTTAAGGAGTATTGAGGATGAACATTGACCTTGACCGGAGTTTTTTTTTGCTGAGTCACTATTTTACATTTTCGGCAATATTTTGGAAACGGTACATTGTAAGCAAAACAGACGTTAATTTTGGACTTGTCATCCTGGACAAATATGTCTAAGGGATATTAGGGATGAACTTTGACATTTGCCGAGTCGGTTTTTTTAAATTTTTGGCGATATCTCGAAAACGATGTGTCAAAGAGCAAAACGGTTGTTATATTTGGACTCGTCCCCCTCAACAAACATGTCTTATGGATATTGAGGATGAACGTTAACCCTGACCAGAAAAATTTTTTTTTTCCTTTTGATATAGCAAAACGCATGTTATTTTATAAATATCAAAAATCAGTCTTTACACCAGGATGCCTTCAAGGCATATTTAGACGCCTAGTTACAAACATCAGCTCTATCTTCAAGTTTTCTCGCCAAATACCACATTACATATTTTGCGGTGTATATGAAAAAGTTTAAGCACTTAATGTCATCGTAGTTCAAGTTCAAGGGCACCAAAATATGCATTCACCTTAGGTCTAGTTCAAGGTCAACAGAAGATTCTCCATATATCTTTCTATATGTTCAGAACATAAATCTAAGCTCTATCCTCAAGAATTCGCCATCTAGATGGACTACATATGACTCCATAATGCTCATGACTCAAAACATTATTAAGCTTTACCCTGGAGTTCCGAATTCTGGAACCACTCTACACATTTTGTGGTCTACAACATATTTAACTTCAATACCGAAGGTTATCTTAGATCAAGGTCAACGAAAGATGCACCATATAGGATTCCAGAAGTAATTTTTTCCCATTTCAAGCCTCATGTGACCTTGATATTGATCAAATTTATCCAGGTTCAAATTTGAAGTCATGATTGGAAAGCTGATATGCGATTTCCTAATAGTCGCTATACAAATTTCACCTGTATCTAAAATCCTTCAGGCTGTACAGCAGTTTAAAAACTTTAAAAAGCCGGTACTTTCCCATTCTGAGAAAATGACGGTTCTCAGAGCACACAACAGAAGAATTTGCTAACTGATGTCAAGGATTTCAACCATAGCTCAATAGACTATGGTCGTGAGCTAGATCTAGTGTGGGATTGACGACATTGAATTTTTGATACCATTGAATACTAACTTTCGCTTAGATTAGCAATACTATAAGCTATAGATGGTTTGCTCTTGTTCAACTCCACTATGGAAATCCGGTCAAGACATGGCGTTTGATGATTAACTTGTCACTTCTCATAAATTTATGGTAGAATCAGCCACACCACACCACTTTCCACTTGTCACTTGTCATTTGATACTTGTCTTTTGTCGGTACCATTTGACGCTTGGTGATTCTTATTTGACATTTGAAGCACCATCCACGTCGCTGATTCTACCATAAATTTATGAGAAGTGACAAGTTACAATCATCAAACGCCATGTCGTGACCGGATTTAATGGCCGGCAACACCTGGAGTGGACGGCAATATACTGTATTGGGCTTAATAGTAACACGGCGAGCCAAAGCAAGACCTCCTGCAGCAGCGTGCACAAAAATGAGGTCAAATTTAAGAAAATCACTTAATAATACACCTATAACCCCCTTTATAATGATTCAAATAACATAAACTCGTCGGTTTAAAGGTTAAAACTAGTATTATTTACTATACTTACCTCCATAATACTACACGGGTAACTCCTAACAGCCTACTTAATTTAGGCTCCCCCATAGAGAAACCTCTCATATGGGGAAGAATAAAGAATGACCCCTCCATTGCTGCCACCAGGGGCAGCACCGTAGCCACTTCCTCCATTCCCAATTCCTTGTCTCAGGGACGAGTACAAAGGAAACGGGGTAGGTTGGGTGGGCACTTTGGTAGTATTATGGAGGTAAGTATAGTAAATAATACTAGTTTTAACCTTTAAAACGACGAATTATTGTCCTATACATTACCTCCATAATACTACACGGGTAAAATTCAGAATAGACATTGAAGGTGGGATTTGAACCCGTCCCTAGAAGTCTACCCGGATAGTATCACGGAGGTCATCTTTCATGATACATATATATATAAAATATATACATATTAGTGCAACATACCTTGTGAAGAAGGCTTCAGTCCCGAAACCATGGCCCGTACGTCATGCGCCCGTACCCGAAAAGAACAATCGGTCGGCTGATCGCCAAGATCGTAACAGAGCCGAATGCACTTCTTAATCCAAGAAGAGATAGTCGGAGAGCAAATATCGTTCTTGAAGCTTTTCAGATAAGAGACGAAAAGAAGCATTTTGCCTTGTCGAAAACCTTTAGTCTTGTCAAGGTCAAAGCGCAACGCACGTACGGGACAGAGCTTCGCGTCACTCTCCAAGTCCGTGCCAACAGAGGCATCGAGAGCGGGGATCACAATCGCCAAAGGAGGGGCCGTAGAGAGCTGGGTTTTCGAGAGAAAAGACGGGAGGACACCCAGTCTGACCTGAGCATAGTTCTCCTTCCAGCTAATCTTAGACGCATCCAAAGCGTGTATCTCACCTCGACGCCTGCCAGAGGCTAGGGCAAGGAGAAAGACTGTTTTCCAAGTGACTAACTTGAGGGGCGCCGAAGCCAGGGGCTCGAACGGGGCTGATGCCAGACGGTTCAAGACCAACGACAAGTCCAACGTAGGAGTGGGGTTTCGCGCCACAGGACGATCTACCTCGAAGTTTTTAAGCAATAAGGTCAAGGCCTGATCAGTCCCATAGTCCACACCCTGTCGTGGCAGAAGCGTCTTAGCAATAGCCGTTCTGTAGCCTGCCAGGGTAGACGGCGCCCGACCTTCCATGAATTTTAACATTAGAAATTCAGCTATTAAAGGGGCATTGGCCATGAATGGATCAGTCTGCCTGCGCTCACACCAAGTACTGAAGACGGCCCATTTCGACTCGTAGACCGCCAAAGAAGACCTTCGATTTGGTCGTGCGATCCGAGAGGACACTTCCTCAGAAAATCCCTTTGCGCGGAACGATCGTTGGACAACATCCACGCGTGAAGGGCCAGCTGGTGTGGGTTCTGGTGAAACACTGGAGACCGTGGCTGCCTCAGTAGATCTCCCCGAAGAGGCAACGGCCTCGGAAAATCGACGAGGAGATCCAGAAGCTCTGGAAACCACGACTTCTCGGGTTGCAGAGGCGCAATAAGCAGAATCCGGCAGTGTTGTGCTCGAACCTTGGCAATCACTTGCGGAATCAAAATGGCTGGGGGGTAAGCATAAGCAAAAAGGTCCTCCCAGTCCATAGACAGAGCATCGACACCCCAAGCTAGGGGGTCTGGGATCGGAGACACAAAGGTGGGGAGCCTGTTGTTCCAGCGAGTGGCAAACAGGTCCACATGAGGTCGATCCCAGAGCGCACACAACTATCGAAAGACCGCTGGTGACAAGGTCCATTCGGTAGGTTGTACCTGACCCCGCCGAGATAGCATGTCCGCCAAGACATTGAGACGGCCGGGAATGTGTCGGGCCCAGAGCAGAATCGATCAGGCGTTGCACCACTGTAGCAAGGCCGACACCTGACGACTGAGTGTCAGGGAACGAGTGCCGCCCTGCTTGTTGATGTATGCCACGACCGTTGAGTTGTCTGTGGCAACCAACACTGAGTGTCCTGCTAACTCGGATGCCCAATTGGCCAGGGCCCGAGATACAGCTTCCAACTCGAGAGCATTGATGTGCCATGACAAATAATGGTCGCTCCATAAGCCCGAAATCTCTTGGAAGTCCAAGTGGGCGCCCCAACCTTCCGTGCTGGCATCCGTAAACAGATGCTTGGATGGCAGCGGCAGACGGAAGGGAGAACCTCGTGACAGATTTCTGATTTGGATCCACCACTGTATGCACCCGCGAGCCGCTGGAGACGTCACCATCGCAGAGTCGGGGTCTGTAGCTTGACACCAACCCAGACTCAGAGCGACCCAGAGGCACCAGTTTCTCCGTTGCTGCCAACAGGCCTAGCAGAGACTGCCAGGTGGCTGCCGACTGACGCGGATGAGCCAGGAAGGAGGCTAGGAGAGGGCGCAATTTGGTAATTCGGT
This sequence comes from Terebella lapidaria, assembly GCA_949152475.1. NCBI lineage: Eukaryota > Metazoa > Annelida > Polychaeta > Terebellida > Terebellidae > Terebella > Terebella lapidaria. The sequence goes on along the minus strand of OX424557.1, from coordinate 50,204,437 downwards.
CCTGAGGTGGGAAGACCATGCCTGACGTGGTCACGAACCGATAGCCCAGGAACACGAAATCTCGAGATGGAACGAGCTCCGATTTCTCGAAATTGATCACTAGGCCCATTGTCCGACACGTATTGATCAACCAGTCGCGGTGCTCCAACAAGGTGTCCCGAGACTGACTGCGTAGGAGCCAGTCGTCAAGGTATTGATGAAGGAACAATCCCCGCTGGTGAGCTAGGCTCTGGATCTCCCTCACCACCATGGTGAATATCCAAGGGGAAGGTGACAGTCCGAATGGTAGAGCACGGAACTGCCACACACGGCCCCGGTAAGCGAACCTCAGATACTTTCGCGAGGCTGAGTGTATCGGAATGTGAAAGAAGGCATCTTTCAGATCCAGCGAGATCGCCCATGCATTCTCTGGAAGCGCTAACCGAATGGACTCGGGCGTCTCCATAACGAACTTTGGAGTCTGCACGAACGGATTCAGAGGTGACAAGTCTATAACTGGGCGCCAACCACCGGAACTCTTTGGAACCACGAACACGATACTGTAGAAACCCGGAGTCCGCGGATCTGCGGGTTCTACGGCCCCTTTCGCGATCAATTTTTTTATCTCTACATCCAAGGCTGCTCGCTTCGCCGGAGCCGACGGCAGAGTGAATGACTTGGGAATGGGGGATAAGGCAGGTTGAGTTATGAACTGAATCTGGAATCCCTTCCGGAGTACCCCCACGATCCAAGGGCTGGCTCCCATCTCTTGCCAAATAGGCCAGAAGAGATTTAAGCGCCCGCCGACTGGCGGTTCTGCGTGACCAAAAGGAAGCAGGAGTCGCCATTGGTGACGCGTGGTACTCGGAAAGTTCCCTTGCACAGGTACTTACTGTCGTGACTGGGCCTGGACGCCCCTGCTCCGCCCTTAGACTTTCCGCGGCGGCTGGACCCTGAGTTTCTTCAGCTTGGAAGAAGAAGCGGTCTGAGGTTGCGGATGTGGCTTCCAAGTCTTCTGCTTGGCAAGCAGTTCGGAAACTAGCTGGGCGTTGGCCGATTGAACACGGTCCGAAACTTGTCGCTCCTCGGCCGAAAGAGCGCCGTCCTCTCCGTGGAACAAGAGTTGACAGCCTGGTCCGTGAGTGCCTCCTGTGCGCAGGACAAAAGCATGGAGGCAGAACGAAGTCTGGACTTCAATTCCAGGGACGTGGACTAACGTCTCACATGTTAAAAGGGACACCCCTAACACTAATAGTCCTTTCCTGCCAAGTTTCCACGAAGGTGGAACAATCCAAACAACAAAATTAAACAAAAAGTTAGAGTAGGCATAAGTAGGTCTGCTTCCTTCAATAGGAGAATTGGGAATGGAGGAAGTGGCTACGGTGCTGCCCCTGGTGGCAGCAAGGGAGGGGTCATTCTTTATTCTTCCCCATATGAGAGGTTTCTCTATGGGGGAGCCTAATTTAAGTAGGCTGTTAGGAGTTACCCGTGTAGTATTATGGAGGTAATGTATAGGACAATAATAAGTGGATTGGAACACTCAAGTTTCTAATAGAAAGATATGAAGTGAACTTCAAGGTACAAAATTTGAACATTTTTGGTGAAAAGAGGGGGGCGTGCTACTATTAGGGCACGTGCCACTATTAGGACCAATACGGTAATACCAATCCTATTCTCAAAACATGATTACGTGATCTGCAAATCATCCATTGTACAGTAATGATACAGTGATAGGGACTGGTTGTTCACAATGTTTTTGACGAATAGAATCCGCATTATTGTATTTCCATCTATTTGGACACACATCATATGCATTTTGTATAGTGTATCTATCAAACCCGAATGTGAACAAACACCTAAATTGCCCTCAAAAGTCCACAATAAGTACTTTTTCCAGTTTGTTTTGCATATATGGGTAGTTACAAGAGATTAATCGGCGACCTACCTTGTAGTGTTTGGAATTGTCCGTCCACATTGCATTTTATGCTTTATGCCTGCGCGTCATTAATACAGTCGACGTATTTAAGTAATCATATTTGATGCGAATACATACCATTCAGTGAATTTCATCTTTGATTCCAAGTATATTTTTTTAAAAATATTGCTTGCCTACCTACACTCCAGTTCCATTAATTCACTCACTAACATAACGGTACATGCAGTGGAATTGTTGGCATCATGATAAACTAAATTGATTATCAACTTTGAAATTCATATTCCTTTTAATGAGCTAATTGCAATTTTGGTTTCATTTCGTACATGACCCTGTACATGCCAAATTTGTGAAAACACTTGAAATTGATGCACACGAAGAGTGGTCCAAGCCTTTTATTTGCACGTGTATAAAATGGCATGATCACTTTAGTGCGTCATTCTTACAAAACAACGTAGGCGATATTTCTGTGCACACCATAAGTATCAATAATCTACTCACAACATCCCCATTGTTAATCACGATTAACGTGTAAACAGTGACACCTTGTCGAACTGAAATCGGATTTGTTGGCTCTCAATTACTAAACAATATCACACCCAGGAATCAGTCATATGGAGAGAAATCAATAGGAACCAGTATGGTGAAACTGTTGACATAAAAGCAAACAAGGATCACAACTCCTAATATCTTCAATTCAAAGTAATTGGCTGTACAAAATCCTAAACATACCAGATTGCTACATGTAGTCATTGCACATGAAGAGTTGTGGTTTTAACCGGAAAGGTTAAAACAGCATGCAGATGATGTAGTGAAGATAAGAGCTCTGTGAAACTTGTGGATGTACAATGAACACAGCATGCTACTCTGGAAAGGCACATAATTCCTACCTTAATCATTCACACACTGCTATAGTATAGCAGTTTTCTGATCTGAATGTATCCCAATCGTATTGTGCAAAAAGAACAGCTGAGTATACGTACTACAAATGTATCGGCTTGGGTCCTAAAACGATTTCTTTTCTACCGTGAACTCTGAGCATGAAATTGATGTAAGCGAATGCACCGTCTCTAAATGACAAAGATGCTACATCAATAATACCACATTGTCAACCTAATACAAGTACTGGCTACTTTCCTTTCCATTCAGTTTTCCAAAATGACTGCAATGATCATAGAAGCAAATCTGTAATTGAACCATTTGCCAATAAATTGTATATGTGAATATGTCAAAACACGCCAGAAATATTTTTGTTGCACATCATTTCTAGGTATTGCAGACTGATACCAAGATTTTGGGTGCTCACTGGTTGAATAAATGATGTACAAACTCTCATATCTCCTACCTATTCACACATTAGTCCTATCACCGTCTCAATGCTCCATTTACAGTTCTGCTCATACCTATGTGACGAGAATGAGATGTAAAGCACCGAATTCCAGTCTTTGTTGTCTGCAAGTCCTGTTTTTATTCATACACCAATAAATAACCATCAATCTATTCGACAACAACCATCAGAATATAAAAGAAAACTTCCATCTACACATTTCCTAGCAATACAGCAGCTATGTTTTTATTCTCTGTACAAAATATATATCAAAATGCATCATACAGCAGTGCACGACAAGCTCTATCACACCATTAAATACACCCCCCAATAAGAGATCTATACTGTGGAGATTCATCTGCGGTCTGGCCGGGCCTCGCGCTCTCGTTCCCTCTCGCGGTAGTGGTGGCGCTCGCTGCGGCGCTCGCGGCTGGCATGGGCCGTATGACGAAGGAAATTCTCCACATCTCTCTCATACTGTAAAAAGTTATTCATCACAACAGCATGATTATCAGCACAGTACATGTCTACCTTAGGGATAGGATTACCAATTGCATGACCAACAAATACATCACTACTCTCTAAATCATATCACTATTCAGCATCAAATAAGCTTTCATATCACTACAGTAGCAGAAAGATTACACCAGTTACTAACTGAGCGTTTTTCCTCGCGTCGAGAAGAGCGGGAATGCTGCTGAGGTGGGTAATCCATCGTGGGAGGGTAATCGCGGGAGCGGTCGTGGCCATATGGGTATGGAGGCGGTGGCTGTCCATACCCGGGAGGTGGCTGCAAGGAATGGAAGGATGGTCAGTAAAATAGGCGATCAGTGTATATGGCAACTGTTCTGAACAAATGGCACAGCTTACTCCATATTGGGAGTTTTTTTTTGTCACAAGTCTTACAGTTGGCCCATATCCTGGCATTGGCATTGGTGGGGCACCTCGAAACTCCCGAAGGTAATCACTGTACGACTGGAAATATGAAACAATTCTTTGTGATAATATTGCAACCATGACAGGTTGTTACAAAGCAATATTTATTCAAGTTTTATACTCTGTGCATTTCATTCTCATTGGTTTATATATGCCAAGTTCTTACCATGTGCATAATGTCAGCTTTCTGGGGCATCTGTAAAACAAAGTTCCCAAGCAAGTTGTAATCCTACATATTGATTGCTCAGTAACACTTCAAGCAAATTAATATTTTGCACCAATTTCAATTAATAAAATTGTGAACATTACGTGTCAACTCACCCCGTTCATATAGCCTTCTCTTCTCATTCCTCCATAGCGTGACCTGAAAAAAAAGAAGAACATAAATGGTGAAGCTAACCACTCTTATTCTACATTCACATGTAATTGTTACTTTTGATTGCAGTGTTACATTACATGTACATGTAGTGGTAAATGACAGGTGGTCCAGAACGAAACATTAGAACATTATTGAAGCAAGTAATACACACCTGGGTCTGCCTCCATACCGGTCACCGTGTCCCCGGTCTCTGTAGTAACCTAGCGACAGAACATACAACATTATATCATCTTTCTCTTGCAGATCCTTTTCAGGTCCACTTAATGCATGCAACAATACCAGACTCAACACCATGAACAAGACCAACTTGCTTTCTACACCTTTATACGAGTACAAGTTAGAAACTTCAGAAGGACCAAATCATATGACTTGAATCAAAGGCCCGTAGCCCAATGAAGAGTGATTCAGTAGAGTTGTAACTATACCTTCGCGGTCATGTTCCATGCGACTACGTTTGGTGTATCGAGCTCCCTCTCGGTAGTCATCGTAAGACGGCCTGCGCCTCCTGCTGACCAAGGCAGACATGGACATTTATATTTATACACTTAATGTCAATCTTCGGTTTAAAAATGAGTTTTCTCGATGTGACATTCATCTTATAAAGGATCATAATACTTTATATACAGAATATGTACTTCCTTTTGTATATGCTAATAATATTTTCTAAATTTATTCTTCATCAGGAGATTGTCACACAAAAGTAATGGTAGGGTGTTCATTTTGCTGTTGATAATAATTTCTATAAATTCAGAATTCCCCATCAATGTTTTCACCTTACGCTCCCTCGGGCACTGTGTCCGGCTCTACACAAACAGCAGCAACAGGATCAGCATTAACATAAACATCAAAACAACATTTGTTCATATACAATACAGCCCATAATACATACATATGTATATAGACAAAGTCATATAATCAAAGGTAATATTGAATGTCAAATTATGCAAAAATATTTAATTCTTCCCAAGTCTGACACACGGATACTGTCTGTGAGCTCACTTTCACGGCTTGATTAGATTTACAATGCTATGAACAGGAAGTTTTAAGTTATTAAAACCAGTATTTATTACACACTTACCTCTATAATAAACACTTTGGGTAATCTTACTTGGCTTTCAAATAAGAGGGAAATCGTGCCATTAAATTTTTTAATGGCAAACTCTCTTAAACTGGTCGTTCTATGCCCCTCAGTCAACAGTCATTCATAAAAGTTTCTTGACGAAACTTGACTGTGTCAGTGGTCACTGAGAAATCTTTCTTGACGAAGCTGTTCCACCGGAACCGCCATTACTTTGTCCCCCAAAAGGTTAGGCTGGGGAGGCGGGAGGGAACATGACCGTGTTTATTATAGAGGTAAGTGTGTAATAAATACTGGTTTTAATAACTTAAAACTTCCTATTTATGTCCACACTTTGACCTCTATAATAAACACTTTGGGTTATATCAGAATAACCACAGGAGGTGGGCTAACCCCTCTCCCACGTCAATGAACATCATTGAGGCATAGAACGCACATATTCAGTTGAGCATGAAGTTACTATTAAATTGAGTTTAATTTCGCCCTGTAGTAATTCGTTGAGGGTTTAATACCCCCGACGAGTAATTAACAATTAGTTTAATAACATGGGCGAGTAACGAACATGAACAATAAAGAATAGTACCTGGGTAAGAGAGTGAAGTCGTAGAGGTGATTCCCCCGCAGTTGTCTTGCTGTCGGCGGGACAACTCAAAATTTCTTTCACCCAAATAAGAGGGACAACCAGAATCTCCGAGACGACCCGTCCACTAGAGATGTGCATATATACACGTGCAGTCCCTTATGTACATCATTTACAGATGGACCTTATGCTGCGCGGCCACCACGGGTCCAAGGCGGTAGCCGGAGTCGTCCTGCCAGGTCAGTTCCCTGCAGTAGAAGGAAACAAACGTATTGTTAGAGGCCCAAGTGCAGGCCTGCATGACATCGGACAATGCAACATTATTCATGAACGCGAGAGACGACGCGAGCGCTCGCACATCATGAGCCTTCACGCGGAAGGAGCCCGAAGTCTTAGTTTTGGATTTTTCATAGCAGAACAGGACGCATTTCTTAACCCAGGACGAAATCGTTGCCGGTCTGATATCTTTAGAAAATTTCTTCTTAAAGGCCACGAAAAGCAAACGTTTCCCGACATGGAGCTCCCTCGTGCGATCAACGTAGATGCGCAAGGCTCTAACGGGACACAGTTTAGCATCTTCCTCCAGGCCCGGCCCCAACGAAGAGGTAAGGGACGGGATAGAAAAGGACATAGACGGGGTATGAGCTAGCTGAGTCTTAGCCAGAAACGAAGGGATAACTCCGAGAGTAACCGCGGAGCCATCTTCCTTCCAAAGAACTTTGGAAAAGTCAAGAGCATGAAGCTCACTTCTCCTCTTCCCCGAAGCTAAGGCCAGGAGGAACACTGTCTTGAACGTAAGGAACTTAAGCGACGCTCTCTCCAAGGGTTCAAACGGATCAGAGAGAAGACAATTTAGAACGAGCGATAGATCCCAGGTCGGGACGGGATTCCTCAACTTGGGTCTCTCCACCACAAAACTATTCAACAAAGCGGACAAACTTGCATCCTGACCGAAATCAACCCCCGTTTTAGGTTTAATAGTTTTGGCAATCGCAGTCCTATAGCCTGCGAGCGTAGAGGGGGCTTTCCCCTCCTTGAACTTCTCAAGGAGAAACTCGGAAATCACAGGAGCAGTGACCTTGAAAGGACTAACCTTCCGGCCACGGCACCAAGCACAGAATCTCGTCCACTTGGATTGGTAGACTGCCAAAGAAGATCGTCGATTAGTTCGGGCGATCCTAGCTGACACCTCTCTTGAAAAGCCCTTCTTTCGGTAACATCGCTCGACAAGAGCCACGCGTGTAGCTTGAGCGTGCCCGGGGCTTGATGAAAGCGATCTGACCGCGGCTGTTTTAACAGATCCGACCGGTCTGGTAGTGGAACTGGGCTGTCCACCAACAACTCCAGAAGGTCCGGGAACCACGACTTCTGTGGAAGTTGTGGGGCAATGAGAATCATCCTGCTGCGATGAGCCTTGAACTTGGCTAGAACCTTGTCCAAGAGAATGGCAGGAGGAAAGGCATAAAGAAACATCCCGTCCCAATCTAGGGACATCGCGTCGACCGCCCATGCTTGATCGTCTGGGATCGGGGACACAAACGTCGGAAGCTTGGTATTCCACCTCGTGGCGAACAGATCCACTGCAGGTCTGTCCCACATGTGACAGATCGCCCGGAATACTACCGGAGACAACGACCACTCCGTGGCCTGAATCTGGCCCCGACGAGACAAACGATCGGCCCACACATTCATATAACCGGGAATGTGCCGGGCCCTGAGCGTAATCCGGTGGTGGAAGCACCAGGTCAGCATCTCCACCGTCAACAAACACAGGGACATGGACTTGGTCCCGCCCTGCTTGTTGACGTAAGCCACGACCGTTGAATTGTCCGTGGCGAGCAAAACCACCTGGTCTGAGAAGTGGTGCTCCCAATGCTGAAGCGCGAGAAACACTGCCCTCATCTCCAGCACATTGATATGGTCGTCCTGCTGTGACCGAGACCACCGACCCGAAATCTCTTGATCGTCCCAGTGAGCTCCCCATCCCTCCATACTGGCATCCGTAAAGAGATGCCTGGAGGGAGGAGGCGGACGGAATGGAGCGCCCCGAAACAAATTGGCCGGGTCCAACCACCATCGCAGGTCTCGAACGACCTGGTCTGACACGTGAACCAACTGGGCCATGTCCCCCGTTGCCTGCGACCAGTTGGCATGAAGCTGCAACTGGAGGGACCGCATATGCAAGCGACCTAGAGGCACCATCTTCTCGGTCGCCGCTAATGTACCGATCAGAGACTGCCAACGCGAGGCTGGCTGAGGAACCCTGGTTAAGAAACCGCGGGACTGCTCTGATAACTTTGACCGACGTTCCTCCGTCGGGATAACATAACCGGAGGTAGTCCGAAATCGATACCCCAAGAAAACGAAGTCTTGACGAGGAGATAAATCGGACTTTTTTTGATTGATTTTGAAGCCCATGGACTGACACAAATCCACAACCCACTGGGCCTGACGAAGCAAAGTTTGAGGGCACTGATGCCTGATCAACCAATCGTCGAGATACTGGTAGATCACAATGCCGTTCCGATGGGCCAACACCTGTAGCTCCCGAACGCACATCGTAAAGATCCAAGGGGCGGTGGACAGACCGAAAGGCAACGCCCGAAACTGCCACACCTGGCCCTGATAAAAGAACCTGAGGTATTTTCTGACGGACCTCCTCATAGGCACGTGAAAATAAGCATCCTTGAGGTCGATTGTCACGACCCAAGCCCCTAAGGGCATAGCCGACCTTACCACCTCCGCCGTCTCCATGGTGAAGGTGGGAATAAGCAGATAACGGTTGAGAGCGGAAAGGTCTATCACCGGCCTCCAACCGCCCGAAGCCTTCGGAACTACAAACAGGATACTGTAAAACCCCGGGGAGCTGCCCGAAACTGGTTCTACCGCTCGCTTTTGAATCATGGCCGAAATCTCGTCTATCAGCGCCTGACGCCTTTCCGGGTCGTGAGGCAACGAAAAAACCCTTGGAGTGAGCGTCAACGGAGGAAACTGTTCGAACCGTAGACCGAACCCCCGACGCAAGGTGGAGACGATCCAAGGACTGGCTCCTAGGTCTCGCCAACGAGGCCAAAAACCTCCTAGTCGCGCGCCGACAGGCTCGTTTATATCCAAGATATTTACTGGAGCGAGTGAACTTGGAGACTCGACCAGACGTGGGGGTCCCACGAGAGAAGATGAGGGTATTACCTGACTTCTTAGCCCCTGCTGGCTTTGCTGGGCTAGCTGGACGTCCGCGACCGCGACCTCCACGTCCACGCTGCCCCCCTCGCTGACCGCCTGCAGGGGCCCCACGAAAGGGCCGGTCCAGGGCCTTGCCTTTACCGCGCCCTACCGCTGAGGACCCAGCACCAGAGGAAGCTGACTGCTGCTGCTGCTGTGGGCGCTTACGCTGCTGCTGCTGCTGTAAAAGCATGCGGGACCATCTCTCCATAGCCTTAGACTGCATAAGGGAAGCGTCCGTCGAGGCCTTAGCCCGGTCCCGCTCCTCTTGACGAGACTTGAGGGCATCCACCTCGAGGTGAGCGTCCACAGGGAAGAGAAAAGGAGAGGCGGGCCCAGACTCCGGGAGAACTGGATGACCACGGAGCTTAGCCAGCAACTGGTCAGGGACCTTCAAGTCCAGACGCTGGATCACGGAATCCCTCCGCCAAAGCTCCGATGTCCACCAGGCCGTGCAATCTAGGGAAACCTTATCCGCCACAGCCTTTCCCAACGACTGTAAGAGTCCAACAGAGCCATGGAGCACATCTGCGAGTTCAGAGCGATCGAGGTTCTCATTGTCCATGACCTGCTCATAACACGACGTCGTAGCCAGCGTGAGAGCATGGACCATCCAATCCATCGATGAATCCACGGCCACGCCCAAACGTAAAGCAGCCTGGAAATCCGTCAACTGATTCCACGGGAGAGAAACAGTCTTAGGCACAGAGAAAATCTCCTGTTCCTGTAACTTGGAAGGCTCTGCATCCAGGAGTGACGAAGAGTAAAAATCCTGGATCTTAGGCTTAGCCGGCAAGAGTCCAAGCTGAGGACGGCCACGTTTCGCCGTTTCCTCCACCCTAGCTGCCAACATGTTCCGAACACCCGGTGCTACCGGAAAGCGCAAAGCGTCCCTAGGGACCTTGGGCTGCTGGAGATCCCGCTCCGTGAAAGAACGTGCCCGCTTGGCTGGAGGTGGGGATGTTGACGCCAGGTCCGGCCACTCCTCCCCAGTAAGCCTACGGACGTAATCCAGTTTATCGGCCCACGGGCGCTTAAAAGGATTATTTGACTCCTCCTCATCCTGGGAGCCGAGATCATCCTCACGGAGGCGCTTGGGACGAACCAGACCCGAAGGACCCGGCAAAGGCACAATGCCATCTTCCCGAGAGCTGTAGGGCAAATCCACCGAAGACTCCGCAGAAGGAGACGCCGCCGGAGGGGCCTGAAGCCGCTGGACATCAGGAGCCTGGCGCGCCAGGAAAGAATCCAGCCTGTTCATAACCTCAGCCCTCATGGCTTGCATCTCCGCCTGAAACTCGCCTCGCGATAAAAAATGGGAGGAGACCCCCGGAATCGTGGACAAGGGAGTGCGGAACGGTGCCGTAGCCACAGACAGCGCAGAAACCGAGGCCGAAGGTGACGCAGACGTAGCCGCCACGGAGGCAGAAGCCGAAGGAGCCGCAGGCGCAGAATGCGTAGCATCCACTGAACTTGTAGAGGCAGTCGCCTGGGATTCCATTGGAGCCGACGAAGCCGGGGGGTTGGAAATCCCTGGAAGGAGGGGAGATGACGGGACCTCCGCACCCTCAAAATCCTCCGCAATCTGCGGGAAGAAACTCACGTTAGAATCAAATGACACAGACTTGCGAGATGATTTGATGGAAGTAGTAACGCGAGTTTGTGGACGCGAATGCCATTGGTTAACTATAACCCTGGGAGACAGAGGATAGCCGGGCCTAAAACCCGTACCCGCCATTGAGCTCCGCTGGGATAACGGCCTAGGGGATCCACACCCCGAAACACGGAACAGAGGTGAGGATAAAGGCCGAAACTGGTTCCCGGGAACCGATGCACGGCTCCCGGGAACCGGTTCCCGGGTCCCGAGAACCGGTTCCCGGGTCCCGGGAACCGTAGGTACCGAACCAGCCAGAGTGGAGACAGCCGTAGCCGCCGCCGCCCCAGAGGAACGTGGCAAACCCAAAGCAGGAAACCGGCCCCCGGGATACGGGTATCCCGAGGCGCCAGACGCCTGAAGTCCACAAATTGAGACGTTGACGGAATTGAACCTACGGGTAGAGGACACCGAAGGCCGCATCCGAACGGAGCTCAATGCCAGGTAACCGGGGTCTATGGGCATGTTTCGGCCCCTTGCCCGGCTACCCTCAGGCGGGACAGGGTTAGAGTTAACCAATGTCATACACGAAGTATGAATTGAAAAACTCGCGGTACTACCGCGGTAGTACTGGTTCCCGGGAACCGGCAAGCCGGGTCCCGGGAACCGAGGAAGGCTGAAAGAAGAGCATAAATCATTACTCACAGCAGAAATCAAATGCAGCAAAGATAAATCCTGCTCCTCACGCTTCTGTATGGCCTGTTTATGTCTAGACCTAGCGCTAGAACTAGCCGAGGGACTTGGAAAGGGCGGGAGAGGTTTACTCATCCTTTCTTGTTGAACGGCTCTAAGACCACGCAAGTAGTCCGACCACTCGTCGACCGACCAACTCCCACACAGACCACAAGTCGCCGTTGGCCGACACAAAGATCTGCACATCCAGCAGGAAACGTGCAGCTCCCATTTCGGCAAAAACTGCTTACAACCCGCGCACTTCATCTGGAAAATTCCAACATGAAAGAATGGGGGCGGGCGATAATTGAGGAAACTAAGTAACACTCGAGGAAATTACCAGTTCCTCAACCGAAACTAAACTAAACTACTCTAAACTACAGTAGCTGTACGAAGTACACTAGACTGTGAAGAAATTCCGTTGGAAAAACGATCGTATTCCAAGAGAAAGAGTGAAAACTCCAAATTTGAAAGCCTAGCAAGATCCTTTGAACTGGCGCCAAAACCAGGGACAAAGGTAATGGCGGTTCCGGTGGAACAGCTTCGTCAAGAAAGATTTCTCAGTGACCACTGACACAGTCAAGTTTCGTCAAGAAACTTTTATGAATGACTGTTGACTGAGGGGCATAGAACGACCAGTTTAAGAGAGTTTGCCATTAAAAAATTTAATGGCACGATTTCCCTCTTATTTGAAAGCCAAGTAAGATTACCCAAAGTGTTTATTATAGAGGTCAAAGTGTGGACATAAATAAGTCTTCTAACTGCCAGTTTACCATGTATACACATTACACAATATATACATGATGTATAGCAGGACACATCACTCATCACTGCACAGAGAGAAGATACACTCTCAAATGTATATCATTTTGTATAGTAAATCAAAAGTGTTTCATGTGATGTTTGGTACAAAATATTTGAAATATGTTTGACAGAATTTGCAGTTAATCATTCATCAAGCTACTTTTCTAATTGTCAAAGTATCCTCACGATGAGCTTTCTTTAAATGCTAAAACTAAACCATGACTGGTGGTGAGCAATGTTGTTTATGACGAATTTTTCACTGTAAAACCTTCAATTTTCCATAACAAAATAATTTCATATTTGGCACCACTAACCATAGTTATTTGTCCTCAATTGCTGGACTCACAATCATGTCATAACCCGATGATGCAAATTTCACAACATGCCGACATTAATTCCTGTACATTTCTTATACGCGGAAGATTAAGTGCTTTATAGTGCTTCAGTTTACATTGATCAGTGGATCAGCTGCATCATCGTAGGTTTCCATGATTTGCTAAGACAGTTGGCTAAGCATAGCCTGCCTGGTGTAGCGTATACTAGTATTTATCACTAGACTTAAAATCCAACAGGATACATAGTCGTTTGTTTGGACGCTCCATACTCCGTAAGAAATAGTTATGGAGTAATTGGATTTTAAGACTGCTAAAAGCCTCTCGACTCACCATTCCATACTTCAGATCAACTTCAACGCGTTGCGTGTCGATGCAAATTCTAAGCAAGAAATGGATAGTTACTCGGCTTTCTCCCATACATAGTTACTGTTGCATCTGTGGACACCATTTTCCATGAACCTCTTCAGCCTATATATTTTTCACAATTCTTGCTTTTCTGGAAGAAATATACTGTAAACCCAGTAATAACGACAGCTTTGTTGAAATATTTGATAACAATCATCAAATTTCCTGCCAAATTAAATAGCTTACTTACTTACTTGAAAGGACACTACCGTCAATATTTTCAGGTATACAATATCATGAATATATCTCAACATATCCCCAAATTTTTTTTTCAATATAGGTATTCCTGATAGAACAATAATGCTGTTGCGATAACCATTCAATATTTGTGTCTGCATCTGTTAAAATTCTTGGGGCTGAAGCTCCTTGAATTCCACTAGATACAGCCCCTCATCAAAATTGTGACATCTCCTAAATAAATCTAGCTGTATCATATGAAAATTGTGTATGTTATGCAATAATACTTTACCTAAATTATCATCATGACCCAATTTCTGATATCATCCCTGGGAATGTATTAGATATTATTAACTTTATATAGCAATTGGTGAACATGTATATATATACAAAGATTGATCCTCAGGAGGATGTTATACTTCAACACGCAACAGTGCAAACAACATGAACAGGTGCATGTAAATCTGGGAAACTAGCAGTTATTGCTTGTATCTTTACTTCATTACCTTAAGGTGTAGACATTATCCATGTGTAGTCTTGGGATGACCCTTTCTATTAGAAGGGTCATTTATAAATCCTTTTAAAATGCACATACCACGAAGTGATGCAAAGGATGCAGCATACAACAGCCAACATTTAGTCCTTCGTATCATTTTTACACGATAAATACAAGTCCCGTTTTCACGATCGTGGAAAGGTAAGAGATATACAGTCCCCTCTACACGTAGCTCTTACCATGGGTATGGTAAATCAGTCCCTTATCATAGCGGATAGTCCCCACAAAGCAATATCCACGATCTTCACCACAATATCCCTGGTCACTAAGTGCAGGCATCCTTGCCTGATGGGACAGACATCAACATTTGACAGGAGTCCTGTCCACAATGGAAGGGAGGCAGACACCAACTCCCAGTGAGCAGGTGGCCTCCGGTACACCAGCGGGGAAGATGATAGTATTCCACTTTGCACACAGCAGCAGCCAACGGAGCGTCATGTGCCATAGTCTGGCTGCCACAGCACCACCATTGACGCCCATATTGTGACTATATTCTATACACTGCAACAACCTCTCTCAAGAGATTCATGTTTATGTCATTTAACATACTTAGCCCTCTTTCTTAAATGGTATCATCCGAACCCATTTTCTTTTCTTGGTTGTCTTATGGATAAACAACTGTAAGAAAGACCTCCAGCTCCAGAGATGATGTGAATCCAGTGAAGTATGCAGCAGTCTTTTAATCATCACCTACACTGGACTGGACATTTCCTTGGTGAGGTTTCAATCAGGCCTAGAGCATGTCTAGACTGTGAACGTCCCACGTTGTTATTGCGATTGCTTTTTTTTGTGCATCATAGAAATGAAAAAAGCCACACAACAGCTTCGAAAGAACAGTTCTGGACAATCGCAATACTTACCAGACACCTCAACATCCTCTATATGTCCATTGAACATTTCAAAGCTACTATGCAAGGCCCCACAGTCTTTACCCAACCCACAGACACAAGATGAATTCTGCGGAGACAGTATCCACGAGCAACCCAGCTACAGGAGCCAGGTCAGGGTGCCAAGTCCATCATAAGTGCGGCCACATTGATCAGCGTAGGTCCACAAGGGGAGACTTGTGGGGGTCCTCAGCCTGCAGGTGGCAGCACCCTCGCCCACAAGGCTCCCCGCTCTAAACGTGAGTCCACGAACACAAGTCCTACTGCGCCAGGGAGGCTATGTACCTCTGGCACTGACCCTAACCTCGTTGGCTCTGGTATGTGGTGACTATAGCTATTGCTGCTTCCATCCTTTCTGTGTTCTCGACAACTTCTCTTGGCCTTCTGAGCAATGGTCAGTACGTCGATGTTCTCGTCCGCCGGAAACAGACGACATAGACTCTCTCCCACTCTCGGCTCTATTTCCTAGAATAGCACAAAACATCTTTCACACACTGATCTACAATAATTTGAAAGAATTTTAATGAATTGTAGTGTACTAGTATTCAGGAAAATCCAAAGAATATATGCCTAAAATTTTTTTTGTTCGAGTGTCTATGTATGTATGTGTTTGAGTAAGTTGTACATTAATTTCTTTCCATATTACCATACAAATCTGGAAACGAAGTACATGTAATTAACTCCACTGTGTGTTTACTACCTGTCCATCACGTCCAATCTTAACTGGTTTGTTCTCATTCCAGGGATTGTACAGGTGTGCCACCTTCGGGAAATTCAGCTCTTTTCTGTTCAATGACACAAAGTCAGAATGATACCCAGACTTAACTCCAAGATGCACCATTCTCTCACACTGATTTGACAATACAACTCCCTAAAGCATCATAGACTGATTTTCTATGTCTAGTTCTGAAAGAACAACATTTTCACCTGCTAATCCAATCCAGTTTGAAAACTCCACTGAGTGCTCTTGCACTTAAGCCAGTTGGCAACACCCAGCGTATTGGTGGGTGATTTTTGTCGGACTCACACGCAACTCGTGCATATCCTGCAGCCAATGGAGAATGCAATGAAATGTGAGAAACAATTTATGGCCTATTTGGTTTTTGGTTAAAACTTTTTTTGTGACATACAATATGTACTATTAGTTATCCCATGTTTGTTCACGAAATACAGAATTATATCTACGCCTAGCTGTCCCTATCCCATGAGGCGGAAGGCCGAGTGGGATACGGACAGCTAGACGTAGATATAGTCCGTATTTCGTGAGCAGACATGGGGTAACAAATTTATCAGTGACTGAAAACGAGACTCGCAAGGGATACGGGAACTTGTATCGAAGGTGGCGCGTGCCAAATTAGATATTCAGGATACAGGTTTATATCACCGTTGCGATTGACCAATCACAGTCTCAGCTTTGTGTTCAGTCAGTGATAAAATGTTATATCATAATATAACACACAATATGTACAATGTTATATCATGATACAAACCTTGAAATTTTCCACTCTCCTTGACAGAGAAGACAAGGATAAGATTGCTAGAAGTCTTTAGCGCCTGATTGAATCTAGTTTCGTTCAGTGGTGGTGTGGACCAAACTCCCTTGGCTTTGGCTAAAGAAACATTCTCATGGTTGTTGCTTTTCACTAGAAAGTAGCGTGTATCTCGAAACACATATCGCAGCTTTGCATTGACATCTGAGAGGAAAATGAACGAATAAACATCAGAAAACAAACTAAATTTTAACCATGTTAACTATTGTCAAAAAATTCCCAAATTTTAATTGTAAATTTGCCGTTTATTGTTATTACTCACCTCTAAACTACTACATGCTCCTTTTCGATCCTTTGGATCGTTCTGGATAGAAATTCGCGTACTGAAAGCAAGGCACGATCGTCTGCCTGCATGACTCGAGCGCTCCTTTTGCCGCCAAAACCGCCGCGCATATGCGCGCGCAGCTGCGCAGAAGCTTCACTTTTCTGTCCAAAAAACGACAAAAGGAAGCCCCTAGCACACAACTGGCGGGGATGGATGGGAGGGCCTTTACTGTAGTAGTTTAGAGGTGAGTAATAACAATAAACGGCAAATTTACAATTAAAATTTGGGAAGTTTATTTTATACATCACCAATCTAAACTACTACATGCTCCTTAGAATCAAAGGATAGGCGGTGGAGCAGTAGTGCTAGAGAGTCATGAAAACAGACGATAGTCTTGATTTCAAGCGAATCGCTAAAATGCTACATTTTCGATATATCTTTAGTAATATAATAAAGATACTCACCTAGCGGTGCGATCGCTTGCCTCCGACATGCACGAATTTCTTCTTCACCCATCGTGGAAAACGGAACTCTACTTGAGACCGTAACATAAAGAACTCAAAGACAAACACAAAGTGTTGCTTATATACACGTGCACGTTAAAACCAAGACTTTTCTGTCCAGCTGGTTCAAACAACAGCTTGCGCTACGACCAGCGGACCCAGTCTAAATCTGGACGACTGGTCCTGAAGTTCGGCAGCATTGGACAGATAGAACCCGACGAATGTCGTAGAATTAGTCCACATTCCAGCCCTCACGATATATTCCAACGGAATATTCGACCTGGCCGCCAAAGACATCGAGATGTGTCGGATTTGGTGGGACGATATTTTGTAAGTGACTCGATCGTCAGCACCTGATTCCGCATAGACAGTCCTCACTACAACCTTCACCCATCGGGATAGTGTAGCTGTGGAGATATCCGTAGCCCTGTTAGGCTGATAGGAAATAAATAATCGCTTGCGATCTTTCCTGATCGATCTGGTACGATCGATGTAGATTTTCAGCGCTCTTACCGGACACAATAGAGCGTCCGGCTCATTCCGTCCTACGTAACCGCCCAGTGACGGAATTACGATAGGGGAGAACGCTTTCCCGCCCTCAACTGCAGCACGTGTTTTAGGCATAAAATCACGTACTGGGTATAAGGAAACGGACCCATCCGCGCCAAATGCGACTCGCGATACGTCGATCGCCGCGACATCTGAGCGTCTTCGACCACTTGCTAGCATAACTAGCAGGAAAGTCTTAAGAGTTAACCTCTGCAAGGAAACTTCCTTGAGAGGCTCCCAAGGTGCTTTAGTAAGACAATATAGCACAAACGCCATGTCCCAATCCGGTAGAGTAGGAACTCCGCGTGGCCTTTGCGTCCTAAAGGACGCCAAGAGATCAGCAAGGATACGATTATTAGTTAAATCGATCCCCCTAGCACGGAATACAGGGCCCAGCATGGACCTGTATCCCTCGATCGTAGTAGGCTTCAAATTAAGCCTATCAAAGAGATAGCAGAGAAAGTCTAGCACTGCATTCAGAGGGGCAGAGAGCGGATCAATGCGCCTTCCGTTACACCAACGTACGAATACTCTCCATTTAGCCTCATACGTTTTAGAGGAGGATCTCCTATTCTTTCTCGCGAGATGTACGGACACCTGCTGAGAAAATCCTGCCTCCTGGAAGGATCGCTCGATAGCCTCCACACGTGTAATTTGAGCACGTGGACGGAATCGTGAAATATATCCCGCCCCGGTTGCTTCAGCAACCTGTCCTCGATCGGGAGAACCCGTGGTACATCGATCAGGAGGGACAGTAGCAGGGGAAACCACGCCTGCATCGGCCAGCATGGCGCCACCAACAGAATCTCGCACTGAGACCTGGCTACTTTGTGCAGCACTTCTGTTAGGAACCGAGTTGGCGGGTACGCATACCCGAACATCCCGTCCCACGACTGAGACATCGCGTCCACAGCCAGTGCCTCGCTCTCTGGCAGAGGTGAGAAGTAGACCGGGAGCTTGTGATTCCGAGAGGTTGCGAACAGGTCTATGTTCGGTGTCCCGAACGCCTGACAAACGCGCCGAAACACCCCCGGCGCCGAAACACTCCACTCCGTGCCTATGATCTTGTCCGGTCTCGACAGAGCGTCCGCTAGGACATTCCTGCGACCCGGCAGGTGCCTCGCCCTGATAAACAGACGGTACTTGAAGGCAAACCTGATCAGACACTCGGCCTCCAAACAAAGCTGACTCGACCGAGTTCCACCTTGTTTGTTTATGTGCGCCACTACTGTGCTGTTGTCTGTGAAGACCAACCACTTCGTCCCTGGGGGACTCTGAGGCCCCCAGATCTCGAACGCACGTCTCACCGCTCGCAGCTCTAGGACATTGATGTGCAACGCCCTCTCGCTCGTGTTCCACACAGCAGAGAGTTCGTGCTCGTCCATATGAGCTCCCCAAGCCAATTCTGACGCATCGGTGAAGAAGGTCCGATCGGGCAGATACTCCGCGAGTGGCATCCCTCGGAAAAGATTCCGATGGTCCCGCCACCAATGCATTGCTTCCCGAGCACGATCGTCCACCGATACGACTTGGTCTAGTCGATCGGTGAGGATCCGCCATTGCAACGCTAGACACCATTGAATGGGTCTGAGGAAGCACCTGCCGAACGGCACCTGTTTCTCCATCGACGCCAACAGACCGATGATGGACAGAAACTGTCGAGCTGTGATCGACGACTGCGTCAGCGCGACCTCCATCGCCGCAATCGCCTTGAGAACTCTCTTCCGCGGAGGAAGAGCTACTCCTCGCTCTAGATCGTAATCTACCCCGACATACTCGAACCTCTGTGTCGGGGACAGATGAGACTTCGCCCAATTGGGGATCCAGCCGAGGCTGGTCGCCAACCTGAGGACGAACCCGGATTGCTCTACAGCCTGAGACGGGGAGTCGGCTATGATTAACCAATCGTCGATATAATGGTGGAATTGAATTCCAACCGATCGAAACCTGGCTGCCATCGTCCTTACGATACGGGTGAACACGTAAGGGGCGGTGGCTACTCCAAACGGAAGTACCCTGAACTGATACACCGAACCTTCGAAGGCGAACTTGAGGTATCGCCGATCGGCTGGGTGTATTGGCACATGTAAGTACGCGTCCTTGACGTCGATACTGACTGCCCACTTCCCCTTGGACAGAGCTTTCTGGACGGAAAGCGCCGACTCCATCTTGAACCTGGGTATGATCAGGAATTTGTTGAGGTTTGACAGATCGAAAACGGGACGCCACCCGCCTGTCTTTTTCGGCACTAGGAAGATGAGAGAATAGAATCCTCTCTCGTCCTTGACCACCTCGATCGCACGTTTCTCTAGCAACTGCTGCACCTCGTGCTGTAGAAGCTGAAACTTTTCCCGATCGCCGGGCACAGGGAAGAACCACGCTTTGGGTCTGATCGGTGGTTTTCCAGCCTCCCATCTGAAGGTGAGACCGAACTTCACCCATGCCACGACTGAATTGTCTGACGACGCCAGATCGCTCCAGTTCTGGACGAACTGAGCCAGGCGTCCCCCGACTGGACCAGGTTGTGGAAGATCGAATTCCGACAGAACTGAACCTTCCACAGAGCCTACGCTTTCCCGCAACGAGTCACTTCTTACCAGAAGCTTTCCCTTTGCCCTTGAAGCGTCCACCCCCTTTGCCTCCGCGCTTGCCATCCCCCTGGGGAGGGGGAGGCTGCGCCCCCCGAAAGGGCGGCTGCGTAGAAGCGGGTGCATGTGGTGCCTGAGGTTGGGCAGGCTTCTGACCCTTGGTCTTCTTGCCTGTCCCAGACCCCGCCGACTTCCCAAGCAAAGCCTTGGCCATAGCCTCATCCCGGAGATGTTCCCGCATGACGGAAATATCCGATCGAGAGAGGTTGGCGTAGGTATAGCCTGAGAAAAGCGGCCTCCCACGTAGCTCAGCGACGTCCGTAGCGGACACGTCAAGCAGACGGAGATCGGCATCACGCATGGTGAGATCCAATTGTGCGCCCAGGTGCGCACTGTCACGCTCAGCAGCATGGACCACTCCGGCCAAGACGCCGAGTGCTGCATGAATGTTGGCGCGACTCCCCTCCTCCAGATCCGCCTCGTCCACAAACTCCTGAACCAAAGTGGTCAGGTGATCTGTCAACGAGAGCTGCCCCATCAATTGATGAGACAGCGTCTGCCAGTGAGAAAGGCGAGCCTTTTTCACATAAGCTGACCAGACCGTACCCTGCTTCCGGGAAAGCAGGTGAAGGTTAGGGTCTTCGACCGGGACGGAAGTCTGATGTCCACCCTCGGACTCTACAGTCCGATAGGTGTCGATCGACTCAGGTCGAACACGGCTAGTCGGGAATGTCGACTCCGTACGAGCCACATCCTTCTTAGCCGTAACTCCCTTGTTGATCTTGTCGAAGGACTTGACCAACGCGGGAGCCACAGGGAGCCGGATCGGCCGACGAACTGGCGCCGACGCGAACCTACCGGTTCCCCGTGAGGGCCCTGGAGCATCGATCGGCAAGTCCATTCGCCTTGCGACCGACTCCAAAGCCCACCGGAAGTTAGAACCCCCGGCCTGATCGGAAGTCTCATCCTCCGAGGAGGACGACTCCTGATCAGCTTCCACTCGACCCCCCCGATCGTTGGACCTCACAGGTCCGATCGAAGACCTCGATGACCCCAAGGGTACATCAAAGGACGGGCGAGGGAATGCCTGCTCAGCGATCGCGCCCGTCCGGCGACTTACATCCGCGTACACAGGACTTGAGTGGCCCTGAGGAACGACCCCAGCACCACCCGCCCGATCGTGCCCTGATCGAGGACCAGGAGCACGACCGCCAAGTGAAGACTCCCGATCGCACGAACGATCGAGAGCCTCACCCCCAAACAAAGGGAACTCTCCCCCCTCGAACCTCGAGACCGAGGACCCGAATGAGCCATCCAAGATGCTCCGCCGATCGAAGCCCGAAGCCTGATCGTCGCCCACCGAGAGGTCGGACGAAGCCTGAGCCACATCGAAAATCGATGTGGTCTCAGCACCACGGCGCTTAGAGGAAGCACGCTTCCTCTTCTTGGAAGGCCCCGGGGAAGAGACGACGGACCCCTCCACCTCGATCGGCCCCGACTGAGGGACGACGAAGGTGGAGTGCGGTTCCTTGGCTGCTTTCGCCTTGGCAAGAACTGAAACCCTCTTCTTAGAAGATTTCGACTTCTTGCCAGCAGGGGGAGCAAGCTCTCCCTGCGACGAAGGGGCAGCCGAAGAACCGGCCGGGACTCCCTGTCCAAGCAGGGAAGAGAGACCCGGCAGGAGGGGACCCTGAAGGGACGATAACGACTGTGCAAAGAAAGATTGCACAGCCGCGTTGACCATGTCCTGTGTTAGCCCCAGGGGCTGGCTAACACCGGACGCAATCTGTGCCGTCACAGGCGGAGTCTCCACCTCCATGGGCGACTGGCGGACTTGCGGAGCTGTAGCTTCCGCAAGCCTCAAAGCATCCCGACGAGCCAACGAGGCTTCGGAATACTTTGCAGTCGCCTGCACGAAGGAAGAGGGACGCCAGAAACGACACAGATCACACCTCAAATCCTCCATAGATACCGGGCCATGGTCTAAACAGTCGAAACACAAACTGTGTTTCTCCCCTCCTCGGAGGGTATTGACCAGACACTTCGGGCATGGACGTTCGTCCATGGCACCGGTACCAAGGGAGGATTGTGAAGTCATGATCACACAAGGGAACTACCACACACAGTAACAGGGCGGGCAAAATATGCAAACCTGAGACCGCGCTGAAAAAAGAACCCTAAGAGGACTACGAATATATAAACTACAGTATACGTATACACAATATATACAGTAGAAAATTAACGTAGAACTATTGATAGATGTAAACCACAAGTACACTATCAAGTACGACGGATGGACGATAATAGGGTGAACTGGCTATACAAATCGCTGACGATCTAGCAAGTAACAAACTATCGACCAATACTTATCCAAATAGACACAAAACGATGTCTATGAACGTGGCAGGTGAAATTCCGTAAGAATATATCGCAAAAGTCTAGTTTGCAGACTAAATTCTACGAATTCACCGGGAACCAAAATCCAAAGCTGCCAAGCAAAAATGGCGGTGGACAGAAAAGTGAAGCTTCTGCGCAGCTGCGTGCGCATATGCGCGGCGGTTTTGGCGGCAAAAGGAGCGCTCGAGTCATGCAGGCAGACGATCGTGCCTTGCTTTCAGTACGCGAATTTATATCCAGAACGATCCAAAGGATCGAAAAGGAGCATGTAGTAGTTTAGATTGGTGATGTATAAAATAAACTACAAGTAGCTCAGAATCGTACAAGAGAAGAAAACCTTTGAGTAAGTACCTTTAGCATCTGGACTTCCTTTTGATCGCTTGGTTTCTCCTGCAATAATCAAGTTGCTAATTTATTATCATCCAACAGAATACAATACTAGAAAAGAATTAATGTATTGTAGTTTTGGAAAGAAAACTTCATTTTCTAAGTTTCATGATTTAGGTTCACATTTAAGATACTTGCCTTCCTCAGGTTCCTCATCATCGTCATCCCGTTCCTCCCCACTCTCCGCTGACCACTTTATCGGGGAAATTCCTCGCTTCGAGTCACTGTGTTTCCTCTTGCGAGCCGAATTTGAACCTTGGGACACAACACAAAAATTTTTAATGGGCTTGGACAGCAGAAAAATATAACATGAGTGTGCTTTCCAAAAGAAAATTTGCTCATTACTCATGGATCTCAATTCAACTATTTCTGATGATGAGTGAAATTGAATTCCATAGACACAGATATCTATCATATCTTCATGATGATGACAATTCTATTACCAGCAGGAGAGGGACTTCTGCTGCCTGACCCTGAACTTGAGCTGCTGATGCTGGAGTGCCTGGACCTCGGACCTTTGCCACTGCTCCCGGCCTCACTTCGTGTGTCATACCCTTGACCCTCCTCATCATCACTCATTGCTGCACTGTCCTCCAACTTCTTGCCTGCAATATTTGTTCTATCTTTGATACCTGTATAGTAGAAGCTGGTGTGAGGTGTCTGAATCTTAATTGACAAATATAAAGACAATTGAGAGAAACAAATCAATATGACGATGGTTCACATCAGAATACTGAATCACAAGCTGAAAACAAAAGGATTCAAAAGTTATATAATGTGGTGGTCACTGCAGGTTCACTAATTCTAGGAAAGACTACATCATTTATGCACAATTTTTAAACAAAATCCCTGATAAAGGTCATGCAGTAATGAGGCAAATCACACGGGACACAACGTGAAAGCCAACAAGACTGCTTGATACCTTTCGACTTCTTAGACTTCGATGATTTTGGATCAATCTTCATTACGGCTCTGTCTGAAAACCAAACATATCTAACTTTTGACATTCAATCAGATCATCTGAATTTAAAATGTTATATTCTGACATGTACAATTCACCAAGTTCTAGATTTTGAAAATTTTATCAGAATTTGTCATTATTCTGTCAATTGAGTGCCAAAAAGTATTTTAATACCTGGCTCAAGACTCAGGGCCTTTTCTTCTGCCATCAGCTTTTCCAGTTTTTTCTTCCTTTCCTCATTCTCTCTTTCTAATCTTTTCCTTTCCTCCTCCAAATGTCGCAACTCATCACCTTCCATCAGTGGAAGAGGATCGGCTGAATCATCCTCTTTGCTAATATTCAGGTCAGCATCCTTCTCTTCAGTGGACACCTTTTTCTCAGCATCAGATTTTGACTTAGGAGTAGAATGCTTTGATGATTTAGACCTTGATCCATTTGAGCTGTTCTTGCTGTTTTTAGAACTTGACTTTGTTGAGTTTTTCTTTGGGGGCGAAGGCGTTTTCACTGGTGTGCCTGTGGAGCATTAAAATACCAACAATCAAACATATATAAGTACTTACTACTTACATACATATAACAAAAAACAATTATTCAGTGCAACATGGGTCTTACTTGATTTTTCTTTTTTGTCTTCATATTCTTGATCGAGGTCTCCATCTCCATCTACTGTTGTCAAAATGTCATCAAGGACATTATGTTCTTCTGAAAAGAAAGGATTACACAGGCAAGAATTAAATCAGTGCGATATGATGCTGTCCCGAGTGTCCTCGATCAGATTCACATCCTGCTAACTAGTATTCTGTCAAGCGTTCGACTATAGCAAGTTCGTTTTTCACTAGTATTTCCAAAAATGGTTATATGATCGATTATTTCAATGCATGTATTGCACATAATCTTCAATAGCAGGTATCCCCCTGATGCCATATCATCTGTGTTGCTCAAAATAGAGCACATGTACAATTTAGTGGGCAATCCTGTTTCTCTATGATAATCAATGACAATGATGAGTTAATCAGTGGCACAAAATGATAAATACAGATAAAAAGAGCATCATTCCGGATCCTGAATATGGGAAACTAGTTGGTAAATAAACTAGACATAAAAGCCTATAGGCTTTGTGGCATCCCCCAATTTTTCTTTTCTTTTCTAATGGTGAAACTTGACTGTTATTATAATACATATACCAGGATTATTGAACACAGGTGGGAGTGAGAGTTCAAATTATAGCAGTTGCTCACTAGACAAATGTCCATCAGATATTTGTTTTAATCTCAATAGGTATTAAATGTACAGACATGACAGACATTCATAATACAAGCAAAAAGGAAATTATTCTGGGTTCTGACTAAGTAAAACAATGATAATTTGGTCACTGCATGTGAAATACAGCTAGAAAACAAAACAATGCATGTAGTTTCATCCAGATAAACACAGTGCTGTTTTAACTGAATACAATGAACAATTGACCGGCAAGCAAGGCCCAGGCAGACCTTCAAAGCTGTTATCTTCAGTTTGGGTCATCATTATATAACCACCTATTGTTTTCTTTAGAAAGGGAAGGAGGGCATTGTTCCAACTTGTTGGTGTTAGTATAGTAAACTGGGGTGAGGGGACAGGAGAGGGGGGGGGGGGGGGGGAAGAGGGGCAGTGCATACAAGTCACTGATACATTGCTACATTCATATGCAGATTAGACTGGCTGACAGTGGAGGTGGGGGAGGGAGAGGGGGGGGGGGGGTATTGCCTTATCACAGGCATTACTGAGCAGGGCTCTCATATACTGCACTGGCTGAGAGGGCAGAGCCTAGCCTCATGCTGGACATGCAGGCTGCAGTCAGTGAATACAGTAGCATGGCTCAGTCACAGTATTACATCTGCATGGGGGCAGGTGAGGGAAAAATTCTAAGTCCAAAAAAAAATACACCCAAAAAATTTTTTCCCCCTGGAAATTGCCTGAATCAAATTATGACATTGACAGGAATCGCCCGATTTTTTTTTCCAAAATGGCCGCTGGCGGCCATCTTGGATTTCGGGTCTCGACGAAAAACAATAGGGGTTAGGAGCAAAGTATTTCGGATGAGCTGTGAAAATTTCGGAAAGATAGATTAAGGCGTTCAAGAGTTATGATCCGGAAACCGAACGGCGGAAGAAAAAAAAAAAAAAAAAAAAAAAAAAAAAAAAAAAGAAAAAAAAAAAAAAAAAAACAGACAAAAACATAAGGCCTCCCGATTTTCAATCGGGATGCCTAACTAGACGTCAAGGCCTGAAGATGCCTTGGGGCATTTCGTGTGAGTTCTATTCCTACCTAACATATACCTAAGAGACCGCGTCTAGAACCATAATGACTCTGAATCTGTCTGTGGTCAAAGTTTAAGTGACATACCCCGTCCTTAGGCATCTTTGCGTTTCACTCTACGACGGACCGTTTCTGAGATATGGCAAACAGGAAGTGCTGAGTCGGCAAAAAAAAATTCGACACCAGAAGTCGTCTCGACGCAAGATACCCTCTAGACTAGTTAGTCTAGTGCCAGAAGGCCTGAATTGAGCTCCGTTTCGCTCTACGACGCACCATTTTCGAGATGCGGCCAAACAGGAAGTGCGGAGTCGGCGAAAATAAATTCGACACTAGGGGTCGTCTCGATCGAAAATACCCACTAGACTAGTTTGTCTAGTGCCATAAGGCCGGAATTGATCTCCGTTTCGCTCTACGACGCACCATTTTCGAGATAAGGCCAAACAGGAAGTGCTGAGTCGGCGAAAAAAAAATTGACACCAGGGGTCGTCTCGACCCAGGATACCCACTAGACTAGTTTGTCCAGTGCCAGGAGGCCGAAATTGAGCTCCGTTTCGCTCTACGACGCACCGTTTCCGAGATACGGCCAAACAGGAAGTGCCGAGTCGGCAAAAAAAAAATTCGACACCAGGGGTCGTTTCGACCCAAGATACACACTAGACTAGTTTGTCTAGTGCCAGGAGGCCGAAATTGAGCTCTGTTTCGCTCTACGACGCACCGTTTCCGAGATACGGCCAAACAGGAAGTGCCGAGTCGGCGAAAAAAAAATTCGACACCAGGGGACGTCTCGACCGAAGATACACACTAGACTAGTTTGTTTAGTGCCAGGAGGCCGAAATTGAGCTCCGTATCCCTGTATGATGCACAGTTTCCGAGATACGGCCAAACAGGAAGTGCCGATTCAGCGGAAAAAAAAAATTGACACCAGGGGTTGTCTCGACCCAAAATACCCATAAGCCTAGTTTGTCTAGTGCCAGGAGGCTGAAATTGAGCTCCGTTTCGCTCTACGACGCACCGTTTCCGAGATATGCATGAAAGCCTCAAGGATGAATCAGCGAAAATTCTTCCGAGCTCTAGGTCAAAGGTCGTTCGACGGAGTGATCCCAAAATCAATAGGGTTCTTCCTTGGTGGTATATGAACTAGCCTAGTGGCGAAAAAAAATTCGACACCAGGGGTCATCTCGACCCAAGATACACACTAGACTAGTTCGTCTAGTGCCAGGAGGCTGAAATTGAGCTCCGTTTCTCTCTACGACGCACCGTTTACGAGATTCGGCCAAACAGGAAGTGCCGAGTCGGCGAAGAAAAAATTCGACACCAGGGGTCGTCTCGACCCAAGATACCCACTGGGCTAGTTTGTCTAGTGCCAGAAGGCCGAAATTGAGCTCCGTTTCGCTCTACGACGCACCGTTTCCGAGATACGGCCAGAGAGGGAGTGCCGAGTCGGCGAAAAAAAATTCGACACCAGGGTCTTCTCGACCCAAGATACCCACTAGACCAGTTCGTCTAGTGCCAGGAGGCCGAAATTGAGCTCCGTTTCGCTCTACGACGCACCGTTTCCGAGATACGGCCAAACAGGAAGTGCCGAGTCGGCGAAAAAAAATTCGACACCAGGGGTCGTCTCAACCCAAGATACACACTAGACTAGTTCGTCTAGTGCCAGGAGGCCGAAATTGAGCTCCGTTTCTCTCTACGACGCACCGTTTACGAGATTCGGCCAAACAGGAAGTGCCGAGTCGGCGAAAAAAAAAATCGACACCAGGGGTCGTCTCGACCGAAGATACACACTAGACTAGTTTGTCTAGTGCCAGAAGGCCGAAATTGAGCTCCGTTTCGCTCTACGACGCACCCTTTCCGAGATACGGCCAAACAGGAAGTGCCAAGTCGGCGAAAAATAAAATCAGACACCAGGGGTCGTTTCGACCCAAGATACCCCCTAGACTAGTTTGTCCAGTGCCAGGAGGCCGAAATAGAGCTCCGTTTCGCTCTACGACGTACCGTTTCCGAGATACGGCCAAACAGGAAGTGCCGAGTCGGCAAAAAAAAAAATCGACACCAGGGGTCGTTTCGACCCAAGATACACACTAGACTAGTTTGTCTAGTGCCAGGAGGCCGAAATTGAGCTCTGTTTCGCTCTACGACGCACCGTTTCCGAGATACGGCCAAACAGGAAGTGCCGAGTCGGCGAAAAAAAAATTCGACACCAGGGGACGTCTCGACCGAAGATACACACTAGATTAGTTTGTTTAGTGCCAGGAGGCCGAAATTGAGCTCCGTTTCGCTCTACGACATACCGTTTCCGAGATACGGCCAAACAGGAAGTGCCGAGTTGGCGAAAAAAAAATCGACACCAGGGGTCGTTTCGACCCAAGATACCCCCTAGACTAGTTTGTCTAGTGCCAGGAGGCTGAAATTGAGCTCCGTTTCGCTCTACGACGCACCGTTTCCGAGATATGCATGAAAGCCTCAAGGATGAATCAGCGAAAATTCTTCCGAGCTCTAGGTCAAAGGTCGTTCGACGGAGTGATCCCAAAATCAATAGGGTTCTTCCTTGGTGGTATATGAACTCCCATGCAGAGAATACTTGCCATTGCATGAATACTTTTTGAGTTATCGATCGGAAACCAAGTATCAAAATCAACCTTGATTTCATCCTCACGGACCTCACGGACCCCGGAGCCGCCTCCAAAACAATAGGGGTCTTCCATGTAATATTTCTGACCAGTGGTGTAAATTTGGACCAGATCCGTTCAGGCGTTCCCAAGTTATTGATCGGAAACCAAAACGGCGGAAAGTAAAAAAAAAAGAAGAAAAAAAAAAAAAAACCAGACAAAACCATAAGGGCATTTCGGGCCGAAATGCCCTAATAACCCACGTTATTGAAGTTCCTAGCCCTCAAATTATGATCTTTTCCCAGCGTTTTACTGTTTACTGAAAAATATATCTTAGTTTCCTTCAACGTGTACTCCTTCAACGAGTAACAATTTAAAACTCAGTTCTTGCTGTGACTCGACTCAGTGACGAGTACTCGAGTACTTGTGCTGTCCCTACTGCCTTTCCTTCAGTTTGGGAGATTGGATTTGGAATACCCAATTCTCGCACTCCGCATGCATTGTCCCATGATGAGAACAGTAGGGCTGGCACAACGATTATCGATATGAAAGTCAAAATATCGATAGTCAATATCGCATTTAAAAATAGCGATGATACTTCATAGTTCATGACAATTACGTAAAGTTTATCACCTGAATAAGCACTTGATACACATATTTTGTTGTCGCGACAGTGCAGGAAGTATTTAGCATTTGCGAACTGTGAATATCTTCAATACACATACATGTAGGGCTTAAATGTAAATTATTCGTTGCATAATTTCAGAATATTTCACATAATTGTCAGAATGATAAACCTATTTGACCAGCTCATGTACTTAAAGGTTCTTTAAAGGTTCTTTCTGAAAGCCTGTGTATTTTTATTCTGTTCAGATCGTTTCCATGGCGATCAAACGCAATCAATTCCAAATGTTGCAAGTTCTGCACGCACATTATCACAATCATCATGATAAGTTGATAACACAATATTTTCGCGGTTTGAAATTCACCAATAGCCATTGTTGTATTGCAATTCACACATGCGCAAATCTTGCATGTACGATCAACCCAAGCAACGCACGTCGCTTGATTGATGTATGATATAAAGTTTGAACACATAGATAAATGAGATTATGGATGTTAATCACGTCAATTAGCAAACTGATTGATCATACACTCAGCGTCAATAGCGTGCATGAGAGAAAGCAACAAATTGCCAGCTCATTTATTGACCGCACTCTTGGGATTAGTTGGATATTGGAAATGACAAAAAAACGATATACTATCGATATACTATCGATGCTATGCTGACGATAATCAATATAAATCTCGGTACTGATAGCCAGCCCTAGAGAACAGTGCCGGGAAAACCCCATACCACGCTCTGTGGTTGTCAAGCAAAACGTCATGAAAAAGAAAAAAAACGTTATCATTTCAAAAGCTACGTAACTACATGTAAGGTCATGTAAACACCAGCAAAATGGAGCTTGTTTTGGTCTGAAATGTGTTGATATTCTCAATATTTCCGCTGTTTTGGACAGATATATATGATGTAAGTACTCAAATCGTGCGAGAAAATGCATATGGCATTGTTTTGAGTGCGGTATGTGTTTTTCCCAGCACTTGTGTCGCCATCTCGGTCTCACCTAAAGGCTCGGCCTGGATTTGTGAACACTCGTGCTGGGAAAAACACATACCGCACTCAAAACAATGCCATATGCATATAATACCGCTCTGACCGGGCGAGTAAGGTGCGGTATTCGACATTCACCATGGTGATCTAACCCCCCTCATTGGTTAGATAGCCCCTAGCACCAACTCAAATATACCATAGCTCACTAATGTGCTCATACCGCACCTTAAACGACCGGGCACAGGGAAACTGAAGTCAAGAGTGAGCCATGCATGTCAATGGCATGATTGGGATCATCATTACTGATTAGCACCTTTCATTTCAGTACTGTCATCAGCCATGTTGCTGTGGCCTTTCGTGCTTCCTGATTGTTGATATCACAATCAAATTCTAGGGTCAATGAATGAAACAATTTCCTCGGACGCAAATGGCTGAAGTAGCCCGGATGACGACGTTTTTCGGCGTGTTCGACAGATGGCGCTACAAGAGGTCAACGCGTACATTTTTCAAAAAGGACACACTACAGCAGCAGGACAGTCCACTATTCTGACACCTGGGATAATAAAAATTCCATAAAAATACATAAACATTTACATGGCAACTTTGACTTATACACAATACAGGTTCGGATGACAAATTGGATGACATCTGGAAACAAAGTAGCATTGTGTGACCAAAGTTCGGGATACTAAAATGTTTCAGACTGTATTTAAAGAATAATATGTCAAATAAACCATAAAATTCATTCGAAACATTGTCAACAATTTAAGCTTCTTAAACTTGATGATCAAATCCAAGATTAATCACTTTCGCAATATTAGACACAATGGCGTGCCATACCAAATAATGGGTGTGGCTTATGCCCAACTAATTATCATAATCAAGATGGCGACGGAAATTTCCTAGCAGACGCTGCTGGTGTGATTATTAGGTATTGTGTGCTGTTCAGGCAATATTTCCAAATTTGCTTTTGACTGTTTTCTTTTATGGAACTTGAGTCAGGTGTCGGGTGTCAGTTGCTCAGTGGTAGAGCGCTCGCCTCACAAACGAGTGGTCCTGGGTTCGATCCCAGGTCTCACTCCCTGGCGAATTTAGCACCTGATATGTTGTCCTTCGGTCCGGAAAGGACATTAAACTTGGTGCTGGGTGAGGATTACGGTTGCTGCACCAGTATTCTCAGCGGTGGTGATGGGGAAGCTGATAGATGTACCCTGATCTGCTTCAGGCCGTTATAGAAAATCTGACAATGCAGTACAGACATGAAACAGGACCCCACTGAAAATAAGTGCGTGCACTTTCGTGGGTTATCCTGAGGGCTCACCCCCTGAATATGTCCTTATCCTAATCCTAGTCAACAACAACATGTAAACAAACAATGATGGTAATGGCATCAAAACGGCATGCAAAGCCAAGCATCAGACTCACTCCCGACAGTATTGTAATTAAGAATAAATGTATTATTGCCAAGGATAGCACAAAAAATTGGGTTACACTTATTTCCATTGTGGTCCTCGATATCCCATAATAACACTAGATGGGACATGATTATCTTTTAGACAATGAACAAACGTAAAATTAGCGCCATATTTTTATGGACTTCATGGAAGCATTTGTCTCGCATGTACGGAAGGCTTCTGAAAAAACTGTCAAGGTATTGAATAGAGGATCCCGTTCATGGATGGATAAAATCCTTCATATCAAATCGACTTCTGAATGGGCGGCAGTAACAAGTGGAACTAGACGTCAAGGCCTAAAGATGCCTTGGAGGCATTTCGGTGTTAAGACTAATTTGTAATATTTATAACATGTTTACCATGGGCTCTACAATGCTCTACGACACACTGTTTCCAAGATATCTACGAAAACGAAAAATGCCGACTCGGCGAAAAAAATTCAGGTCAAGGTCAAAGTTCATCCATAATACCCTTTACACATGTTTGTCTAGTGCCACGAGTCCGAAAATAACATCCGTTTGGCTGTACGAACCACCGTTTCCGAGATATTGACGAAAACGAAAAATGCCGACTCGGCAGAAAAAATCAAGGTTAAGGTCAAAGGTCATCCACAATACCCTTTAGACATGTTTGTCTAGTGCCATGATTCCAAAAATAATGTCCGTTTCGCTCTACGACGCACTGTTTCCGAGATATGCAGGAAACCTCAAGGATGATGGGCGAAAACTCTTCCGACCTCTAGGTCAAAGGTTGTTTTTTGACGGATTGATCCCAAAATCAATAGG
Source organism: Terebella lapidaria (assembly GCA_949152475.1). Taxonomy (NCBI): domain Eukaryota; kingdom Metazoa; phylum Annelida; class Polychaeta; order Terebellida; family Terebellidae; genus Terebella; species Terebella lapidaria. The sequence goes on along the minus strand of OX424557.1, from coordinate 50,171,558 downwards.
GTTCTTCCCTATTGATATATGAACCTCTGTGCAAAGTCCTGCAGCCATTGTCTACATACTTTTTGAGTTATCGTGCGGAAACAAAGTAAAAAAAAACACATTGATTTCATCCTCACGGACCTCGGATCCGGCTGAAAAACAATAGGGTTCTTCCACATAATATGTCTGACCAATGCTGAAAATTTTGCGAAGATACATCGAGGGAAACTAAAGTTATCAGTCGGAAATCAAAACGGCGGAAAAAAAAAGGAAAAAAAAATTCTGCTAAAACCATAAAGGCATTTCTTCCGAAATGCCTTAATACCTCATGATAGTGTCTTGGGACCCATACTATTTGCCATTTACATTAACGATATGCCTGAGATTAGCCCCACAGCCCGAAAGCAACTCCGCAGGGTCTTCGCTAGCAGTGCGAGCCCATGGGGACTGCCATGGAATGTACAGACATGTCTTCAAGTGGTCTATGTGGACATCCTGTGGCTTATCCGTCGAGGACTTCTGGATCATCCCCCTCCACCCGAGTTATGCATCAACATCCAGGTAAGGCCTGGTCCAGCACCCAAGTGCCAACTGGTACTTTCTACTCATGAGAGCACGCAGACAGAGCCTCCTCTCTCCCCTCAGGATCCGTTCGGTAGATCAGACTGAGAGGAGTGGTTGCCTCCCTGCCTGTCATCATCCTGTTCGGCGTGCACCCCATACTGTCATGCACAGACGCCTGGTATGCAGACATCACGTATGGCAACCAGTCGTGCCAGTTGTCATGATGGTCACATCCTTCTCTCTTACAATGCTGATACCGGGACATGCCTTCCGTGTTACTATGTCTCACTCAGGGACGAATCCCACAGCAAATGTCATAATTCGCGACCCGGGCTGCACAGCAGGCTATAATGCCATCCGTATCCCTGAAAATAAGAAGCCATCTCAGGGAAGCATGGTCAGTCCTGAGCAGGAACTTTCTGCCCCATAGGTAGTGGCAAAAGTGGTGAATCATCACCACCACCGCAAGGACTTCTTCGTGGACCTCTTCGTGGTAGAGTAGTTCCTCTGGGTAGTACGCAAGGAATGACTGGCATAGGCGATCAATCTCTCCTGACGCCCGCAGACATGGGAGAGGACTCCTCCTAGTCAAGTAAATTTTTTTCTATGCCATACGCACTTGCATCCATGTCCAGGATCAAATCCTGGGTAAAGTCCGGGTAGATCAGCAGAGGGCTCCTCATGGAAGTTCCTTCAGTGCCTAAAAGGTCTCCTGGCAGGCGTCTGTCCATTAGTAGGGGACATCCTCCTTCAATAGGGCCTTGAGTAGACCTGTCTTTGTGGTATAGCTCTTTATGAGCCGCCGGTAGTACCTGATGAAGCCAAGGTAGCACCTTAGCTACGCCAGATCCCGGGAAGGCTTGTAGCACTTCAGGGCCTCCACCTTCTCTAGATCACAATCAACACCTCGCTGAGACACCTTCTGTCCCCAGAAAACGGACTTCCCTCTGAATTAGCTCACACTTTAAGCGCTTCAGGTTCAAGGCTGCCTCCAGGAGCCTCTGGAACACATCCCTCAGTTTGTTCAGCACCTCTGCCAGATCACTTCCGATGCAGATTACATCGTCCAGGTAGAGGAGACATATACAACCTTGCAGTGCAAGCTCCATGAGCCGCTCGAAGGTGGCCGGGGTGGTTGCAAGATCGAAGTGCATCACTCTGAAATGGTATAACCCGCTCCTCAAGATGAACTCGTCTTTCACTTGTCCTACTCCATCTCCACCTGCCAGTATCCGCTTGCCAAATCGAGTGTGGAGTAGTATTGGCCCCCCGCCCCCATAAGGTTGAATCTTGTCTATCCTAGGCAAAGGATAATCATCCTTTCTCGTCACATCATTGAGTTTCTGGTAGTCAAAACAAAACCTTGTGGTTCCGTCCTTCTTATGGACAAGGACTACAGATGACCACGGACTATCACTGGGCTCTATCACTCCCACTTTCATCATCTTATCCACCCCTGCCTCTATATGCTCCTGTTGCTTATACGGTGCTCTCCGGAGGTGCTTCTTGATGGGTCTCCTGTATCTTTCATGTGCCACACCAGTGATGTCCGTGCGAGTCCCCCGTTTTCCCCAATGAACAAATCTATAAGTCCAAAATCAGGTTGCAGAGGTTCTGGACCTCCACAGGAGTCAGTGCGGAGGTAACACCCTCCAACAGTGACTGCAGGTGCGGAGGTAAGGCCTCCGGAGGTGCTTCTTGATGGATCTGCTTCTTGATGGATCTCCAGTATCTTTCATGTGCCACACCAGTGATGTCCGTGCGAGTCCCCCGTTTTCCCCAATGAACAAACCTATAAGTCCAAAATCAGGTTGCAGAGGTTCTGAACCTCCAAAGGAGACAGTGCGGAGGTAACACCCTCCAACAGTGACTGCAGGTGCGGAGGTAAGGCCTCCGGAGGTGCTTCTTGATGGATCTGCTTCTTGATGGATCTCCTGTATCCTTCATGTGCCACACCAGTGATGTCCGTGCGAGTCCCCCGTTTTCCCCAATGAACAAACCTATAAGTCCAAAATCAGGTTGCAGAGGTTCTGAACCTCCAAAGGAGACAGTGCGGAGGTAACACCCTCCAACAGTGACTGCAGGTGCGGAGGTAAGGCCTCCGGAGGTGCTTCTTGATGGATCTGCTTCTTGATGGATCTCCTGTATCCTTCATGTGCCACACCAGTGATGTCCGTGCGAGTCCCCCGTTTTCCCCAATGAACAAATCTATAAGTCCAAAATCAGGTTGCAGAGGTTCTGGACCTCTACAGGAATCAGTGCGGAGGTCACACCCTCTGCAGGTGCGGAGGTAAGACCTTCGCACCTGATCTCTGCAGAGGCAGGCATCATGCCGCGCACTTCTCTGCATCTCCGGAGGAAGCTCTGCACAGTTTGGCTGATGCTGACTCGATATCAGCATCACCTCCTCGACCTCATGTACATGTAAGTGTGCCAGCAGGCTTCCATCTGGTATCGTCACCTCGTGCTCCTCCGTGTTATGGAGAAGCAGCGTCACCATATCTCCGTGTGGCTCTATCAGTTTTCTGGTATCACCGTCGCTTGGCGGCTGTACAAGGCCGACACGTGGTCGCCTCCTACCAGGTGTACCTTGATCAATAGGATCCACCGCACATAGCCCTAAGACCGTTGGCTCCGGTCTCTCACTCAGATACACTGTCCTCTCTCCTAATTTCATCGCTCCACATGTGAGGTCGAGTGTGGCGCCCAGAGTGTGTAGCCCATCCATCCACTCTAGGCATCCCCACCCAGCCTATGATGACCTCTGATGGTATTCCAAGTCCTCCAAATAAAGGGGAGTCGAGAGCATGCCAAGGACATTAAGTCTCCCTCTGCAGTGCATAGGGCAACCCTCGAGGTACTTAGGCGCTCTTTCACATGATCAGGTAACTTATTAAAAACAGAAACATCCACAACGGTGGAAACCATGTCGACTAGAAGGTTGATATCTCATCACTCCAGACAACATCACGCGTACCAAGTTTAAGTTTAAGATTTGTAATTTCTATGCAGGACAAGGGAATCTCCCCATCCTTCTCGGGCGTGGCACCTGGAGTCTCGGCCTCACTATGTACAGTAGACAGAAAAGGGCCGTCCTCCCCCTCAAGTAAGACACCTGGAGTCGTGGGTTCATCACAAACATCAGTAACATTAGGCACATCATGAACATCATTATCGTCATCGTCCCGGAGGCAGGAGTCTCCTCCACATATATATTCCCATATAAGATCGCAGAAACTATCCCTGTAGGTAGCACTATCTACAATATGTACAAATCCTGCATCTCCACCGTTCATCTCATCTTGTTGCCTTTTAATCCTGACCTGCGCTTGCCAGGAATTGCCCAGTGTTTCGGCACCAGAAACGGGCCCCTCTAGTTAACGATTAGTCTTTCGCCTCCTCCTGGATGTCTTCGTCCTCCAGCTGCTTCAGCAGGAGCGCTAGGGACTTGGCATCCCTTAGTGGCTGGGGACACTCCCTACTCAGGTGTCTAAGTTGTCGGCACAGCCAGCACAGTCTTCCGCGTCCTGCCTCATAACGCCGCCCTATAGGTCTCCGCTTGGCAGGCGGGGTAAAAAAGCTTGGTCAGTTTCTCCATGAGGAGATCCCAGTCTTTGCCTCTCACGTCAAGCTACTCGCCAGGTACAGTCCCCATTCTGTCTTCCCCCAACGACTCACTTTGGCGACCACCAAAAAGTGGCTCAATTTGTCCGGAAGATCCTGTCTCCGCCCCTCTGCAGGTGCTGACGCAAATGTGGAGGACGAGGTACTCCCTTCTGAGTCACTCCTCCAGCCTCGCCGTCTCCCTGATACAACGGAGCATCAGTGGAACAGTGCTGCAGTTGTTCAACTCTTACATCAGTATCAGATCGCAGATGATTCAAGTTAAGAAGATGCTCTCTGGTGGAAGCATGCTGGACTGTGGGCTCGGTCTATACACACTGTTTACGTATCATCAATCCGGTCACTTGTTAGATAACATTCCATGGATTATCACCTGTATGCTGATAGCAGTCAGATATATCTCAGCTGCAAGATGTGTGATCTCGAAGATACTGCTTGCCAGATGGAGTTATGCCTGTCCTTAGTACAGTCTTTGATATGTCACTTTCTCAAACTGAACGATGAGAAAACATACCGTATATCCTCGATTGAGAGCCGGGCCTCGAAAGAGCGCCTGCCCCGTATGAGCGCCGGGGGTAGCCAGTGATCAAAAAAACAAGCGACGGGCCTTGTATGAGCGCCGAGTATGGATGGAGAACGATTTCACAATCGGTCTTGTTTTTTTGTTTTTGTTTTTTTTCTTCAGTATATCACATGTACATTTGTCTCTGATTGTATATTTCTTATGTAGGAGTATGAACTATTATGTAACTATTTCATATCATTATCATGCAATAATTGTATATAAATGTGTCAGTCTAAAATACACGATTGAGAGATATGTCTCCCGCACCATCTCGTTTTGTGGCTATCTCGTGACCAGCATATCAAATATCGCCGGATATGGTTGAAAATAAGGCTCCTGTGAGCCAATAGAACTATATGGCATTATACATCCATTGCACTTCAATTTTATCCAGAACCACAGTGAACCACGGAAGAAGTGATGAACATTCTAAGGAGACCATACTTCACACAACACTTAACAAGTGAACATATAATATCAATACTAATATCTAAGGGGCGTTATAACATAATAGTGCTATAGTGCGTCATGACATACTAGTATGTGCATGGCATTATGACATACTAGTATTTACTGGGCGTCTTGTCAGGCCAGTATTATGGGCGTCATAACAATAACAATAATAACCACAGTACATGTACTAACAAATAGTAGTAGATACACAATTATATAGATTCATACATTCATCTTCCACTCACATTCAACCTCAATATAATATGATAAATAACGTAATATGTTAATCTTGTTAATCAATAGTGTATAATAGTGTATCAATAGTGTATCGGCGGTTTTCACAACCACTGCTTCCCAACATGTTGAATGGTAACGTGATGGCGGGCATCATCAAGATCATGTGCATTCGGGCATTTCATGATGTTACGCTAGTGGCCGAAGCGGGGAGGGAGGTGTCCAGTCTAGGTAATCTGAGTTCTGTATACTAGTATGTTCTTTTCTAATCACATTTTATTCAATTTTCAAGTAATACGTTTCACTCAAAATTCACCCTTACCATTTACTGAGTGTTAATTTCAATCGAGAATTGGCTTCGGCCACTAGCGTAACATCATGAAATGCCCGAATGCACATGATCTTGATGATGCCCGCCATCACGTTACCATTCAACATGTTGGGAAGCAGTGGTTGTGAAAACACTGACACTAAAGTTTACACAATTAACAAATTGCTGTCCCAACATTCATGTCAGCTCACTTCTTTGAGCAGATCTACTACTTCAGATTAGTGGTCACCGTTTAAAGGGCTGAAATATTGACATGGATTTGCTCAGTACGTGATTAGATTTCTTTTAGTGATAAACATTTTATTGAACATTTCTTTGCCTTCATATTATTTCAAGTTTGCTGAAGATCTAAGTTTTTCTATTAGCGTCGTCAAAATCTTGTTGTATCTGTGGTATTTATGATACATACTACATCGGCATTAATATATCGCAGTTGTTCTATATAGTGTCAAAATTTGGAAACTGTACATCAATTTCTCGCCTGAATACCTTCCATGGGCGGCGTCTGTTTGACACGAAATTTTTCGCGCGCTGATAACTTACGATATAACAATGAGCGCCGGGTCTCGAATGAGCACCTGCCGCGAATGAGCCCCTTGGATGAAAGGTGCTCGAAAGGAATAAGCGCCCGGGCTCTTAATCGAGGAAATACGGTACGTGCTATTCATATCGTCCAAACAGATCTCCAGGTGCTGGTTATATCGCCCAAACAGAGGAATCACCGTGCCTTCTATCAGCAACCCTCCACTGGTTGCCTTTTGGAGCAGAAGGTGGAGTACAAACACTCGAAACTCCACCTCAACAAGCGTACTAGGCCGCTTACCGTAATGGCTCGATAGAGCGCCGGGGCGCTTATTTGTCAATAAAGTTTTACCCCCCCCCCCCCCGGCGCTCTTTCAAGACAGGCGCTTATTTGACAACAAACTTTTCCAGGTTGAAACTATGATTTATATATTGAAACTATGATTTATATATTGCCCGTCAATGCCAATGTCCAGGCCTTTAATTGGTGTTAATAGCAATTAACATATCAAAGTTAATATAAAGCTAATCAGTTGATTGCCAATTAGGAGATTGCAACAGACGATGCCAATTATGTGATTGCAACAGACGACCTTCAGACAAATAAAACTCGGTGCGGAAGTAATTTTGGAGTAATAAATACAAGACTGCTGTCCAGTGCCAGAAAAATGCCACCAACACTGGGCATACCCGGTTCATATCTCAGAACTACCCCAGTATGATTCGCATTGAACGGTAGTATTCACCATCCATGTTATTCCAGTCACAAAAGTTTGCATTGCATAGAATTCGAACATGTCCAACAGGGAAAGCCTACGGCAAATTATCGATTGTAAATTTGAAATTTAACCTGCACTTGACAGTTATAACTGCTGTAAATTGCTACCAGTGTTCACACATATCGTTTCCCAGTAAATTACCAGCAGAATGATAAGCTAAATCAAAGTGCAATTGAAGTGTCCTTCATTTCCACACGGCGTTAATCACGGATATAAACGGTATTTCTCGTGCAGCGCACTTATTCAAGGGAGGGGCTCATTCAAGAAAGTGCTTATTTGTCAAAACTTTGTACCCCCCGGCGCTCTTCAAAAGACAGGCGCTTAATCGAGCCACTACGGTATATTTATGAATTGAAGATGCCTGGTTCTATTCCAATGTTCGATTTTTACGCTGGTCCATCAGCGCTTGATTAACATAACCACCAGGGCCAGGAGTTTTCAATATTGGCGGTCCTGATGACCGAAACGTACCAAGACCAGAGATATTCTTACCATTAGTTACATGTGGTTTTGTTTGATTTGTCTGATTGTTTCATGATAAAGTCACACTCAACCAACGTCGCAGTTCATTGACGTATTGGGAGTCAATAGTCTTGCAAGCTTCAACTTAACCACCAATTCTTAATTAAATCGAACCTAGCTCCTATGCAATATGACTTGCATATTACTGGATTGATACATATATCTTACAATTTGCAGGAGCAGATTTGGTCACGTACCTCCCACGCGAAATGTACTAGTATCAGACGCTATAATGAGATAGTATTCAGTATGGCGACATTGGCATGGCTACCAGGTGACATTCTTCATTAATTACATTCTTCAGTGTGAAGTGGGATATGTTTAGTTAATATTTTGTAAGCATATCCGGCCCAAGTATCATACACTGCACCTTCCTCTATATTCAATAAGGATTAAAAACGTGACAGACGGATTAAATGGCTCAGATACACTGTCCTCTCTCCTAATTTCATCGCTCCACATGTGAGGTCGAGTGTGGCGCCCAGAGTGTGTAGCCCATCCATCCACTCTAGGCATCCCCACCCAGCCTATGATGACCTCTGATGGTATTCCAAGTCCTCCAAATAAAGGGGAGTCGAGAGCATGCCAAGGACATTAAGTCTCCCTCTGCAGTGCATAGGGCAACCCTCGAGGTACTTAGGCGCTCTTTCACATGATCAGGTAACTTATTAAAAACAGAAACATCCACAACGGTGGAAACCATGTCGACTAGAAGGTTGATATCTCATCACTCCAGACAACATCACGCGTACCAAGTTTAAGTTTAAGATTTGTAATTTCTATGCAGGACAAGGGAATCTCCCCATCCTTCTCGGGCGTGGCACCTGGAGTCTCGGCCTCACTATGTACAGTAGACAGAAAAGGGCCGTCCTCCCCCTCAAGTAAGACACCTGGAGTCGTGGGTTCATCACAAACATCAGTAACATTAGGCACATCATGAACATCATTATCGTCATCGTCCCGGAGGCAGGAGTCTCCTCCACATATATATTCCCATATAAGATCGCAGAAACTATCCCTGTAGGTAGCACTATCTACAATATGTACAAATCCTGCATCTCCACCGTTCATCTCATCTTGTTGCCTTTTAATCCTGACCTGCGCTTGCCAGGAATTGCCCAGTGTTTCGGCACCAGAAACGGGCCCCTCTAGTTAACGATTAGTCTTTCGCCTCCTCCTGGATGTCTTCGTCCTCCAGCTGCTTCAGCAGGAGCGCTAGGGACTTGGCATCCCTTAGTGGCTGGGGACACTCCCTACTCAGGTGTCTAAGTTGTCGGCACAGCCAGCACAGTCTTCCGCGTCCTGCCTCATAACGCCGCCCTATAGGTCTCCGCTTGGCAGGCGGGGTAAAAAAGCTTGGTCAGTTTCTCCATGAGGAGATCCCAGTCTTTGCCTCTCACGTCAAGCTACTCGCCAGGTACAGTCCCCATTCTGTCTTCCCCCAACGACTCACTTTGGCGACCACCAAAAAGTGGCTCAATTTGTCCGGAAGATCCTGTCTCCGCCCCTCTGCAGGTGCTGACGCAAATGTGGAGGACGAGGTACTCCCTTCTGAGTCACTCCTCCAGCCTCGCCGTCTCCCTGATACAACGGAGCATCAGTGGAACAGTGCTGCAGTTGTTCAACTCTTACATCAGTATCAGATCGCAGATGATTCAAGTTAAGAAGATGCTCTCTGGTGGAAGCATGCTGGACTGTGGGCTCGGTCTATACACACTGTTTACGTATCATCAATCCGGTCACTTGTTAGATAACATTCCATGGATTATCACCTGTATGCTGATAGCAGTCAGATATATCTCAGCTGCAAGATGTGTGATCTCGAAGATACTGCTTGCCAGATGGAGTTATGCCTGTCCTTAGTACAGTCTTTGATATGTCACTTTCTCAAACTGAACGATGAGAAAACATACCGTATATCCTCGATTGAGAGCCGGGCCTCGAAAGAGCGCCTGCCCCGTATGAGCGCCGGGGGTAGCCAGTGATCAAAAAAACAAGCGACGGGCCTTGTATGAGCGCCGAGTATGGATGGAGAACGATTTCACAATCGGTCTTGTTTTTTTGTTTTTGTTTTTTTTCTTCAGTATATCACATGTACATTTGTCTCTGATTGTATATTTCTTATGTAGGAGTATGAACTATTATGTAACTATTTCATATCATTATCATGCAATAATTGTATATAAATGTGTCAGTCTAAAATACACGATTGAGAGATATGTCTCCCGCACCATCTCGTTTTGTGGCTATCTCGTGACCAGCATATCAAATATCGCCGGATATGGTTGAAAATAAGGCTCCTGTGAGCCAATAGAACTATATGGCATTATACATCCATTGCACTTCAATTTTATCCAGAACCACAGTGAACCACGGAAGAAGTGATGAACATTCTAAGGAGACCATACTTCACACAACACTTAACAAGTGAACATATAATATCAATACTAATATCTAAGGGGCGTTATAACATAATAGTGCTATAGTGCGTCATGACATACTAGTATGTGCATGGCATTATGACATACTAGTATTTACTGGGCGTCTTGTCAGGCCAGTATTATGGGCGTCATAACAATAACAATAATAACCACAGTACATGTACTAACAAATAGTAGTAGATACACAATTATATAGATTCATACATTCATCTTCCACTCACATTCAACCTCAATATAATATGATAAATAACGTAATATGTTAATCTTGTTAATCAATAGTGTATAATAGTGTATCAATAGTGTATCGGCGGTTTTCACAACCACTGCTTCCCAACATGTTGAATGGTAACGTGATGGCGGGCATCATCAAGATCATGTGCATTCGGGCATTTCATGATGTTACGCTAGTGGCCGAAGCGGGGAGGGAGGTGTCCAGTCTAGGTAATCTGAGTTCTGTATACTAGTATGTTCTTTTCTAATCACATTTTATTCAATTTTCAAGTAATACGTTTCACTCAAAATTCACCCTTACCATTTACTGAGTGTTAATTTCAATCGAGAATTGGCTTCGGCCACTAGCGTAACATCATGAAATGCCCGAATGCACATGATCTTGATGATGCCCGCCATCACGTTACCATTCAACATGTTGGGAAGCAGTGGTTGTGAAAACACTGACACTAAAGTTTACACAATTAACAAATTGCTGTCCCAACATTCATGTCAGCTCACTTCTTTGAGCAGATCTACTACTTCAGATTAGTGGTCACCGTTTAAAGGGCTGAAATATTGACATGGATTTGCTCAGTACGTGATTAGATTTCTTTTAGTGATAAACATTTTATTGAACATTTCTTTGCCTTCATATTATTTCAAGTTTGCTGAAGATCTAAGTTTTTCTATTAGCGTCGTCAAAATCTTGTTGTATCTGTGGTATTTATGATACATACTACATCGGCATTAATATATCGCAGTTGTTCTATATAGTGTCAAAATTTGGAAACTGTACATCAATTTCTCGCCTGAATACCTTCCATGGGCGGCGTCTGTTTGACACGAAATTTTTCGCGCGCTGATAACTTACGATATAACAATGAGCGCCGGGTCTCGAATGAGCACCTGCCGCGAATGAGCCCCTTGGATGAAAGGTGCTCGAAAGGAATAAGCGCCCGGGCTCTTAATCGAGGAAATACGGTACGTGCTATTCATATCGTCCAAACAGATCTCCAGGTGCTGGTTATATCGCCCAAACAGAGGAATCACCGTGCCTTCTATCAGCAACCCTCCACTGGTTGCCTTTTGGAGCAGAAGGTGGAGTACAAACACTCGAAACTCCACCTCAACAAGCGTACTAGGCCGCTTACCGTAATGGCTCGATAGAGCGCCGGGGCGCTTATTTGTCAATAAAGTTTTACCCCCCCCCCCGGCGCTCTTTCAAGACAGGCGCTTATTTGACAACAAACTTTTCCAGGTTGAAACTATGATTTATATATTGAAACTATGATTTATATATTGCCCGTCAATGCCAATGTCCAGGCCTTTAATTGGTGTTAATAGCAATTAACATATCAAAGTTAATATAAAGCTAATCAGTTGATTGCCAATTAGGAGATTGCAACAGACGATGCCAATTATGTGATTGCAACAGACGACCTTCAGACAAATAAAACTCGGTGCGGAAGTAATTTTGGAGTAATAAATACAAGACTGCTGTCCAGTGCCAGAAAAATGCCACCAACACTGGGCATACCCGGTTCATATCTCAGAACTACCCCAGTATGATTCGCATTGAACGGTAGTATTCACCATCCATGTTATTCCAGTCACAAAAGTTTGCATTGCATAGAATTCGAACATGTCCAACAGGGAAAGCCTACGGCAAATTATCGATTGTAAATTTGAAATTTAACCTGCACTTGACAGTTATAACTGCTGTAAATTGCTACCAGTGTTCACACATATCGTTTCCCAGTAAATTACCAGCAGAATGATAAGCTAAATCAAAGTGCAATTGAAGTGTCCTTCATTTCCACACGGCGTTAATCACGGATATAAACGGTATTTCTCGTGCAGCGCACTTATTCAAGGGAGGGGCTCATTCAAGAAAGTGCTTATTTGTCAAAACTTTGTACCCCCCGGCGCTCTTCAAAAGACAGGCGCTTAATCGAGCCACTACGGTATATTTATGAATTGAAGATGCCTGGTTCTATTCCAATGTTCGATTTTTACGCTGGTCCATCAGCGCTTGATTAACATAACCACCAGGGCCAGGAGTTTTCAATATTGGCGGTCCTGATGACCGAAACGTACCAAGACCAGAGATATTCTTACCATTAGTTACATGTGGTTTTGTTTGATTTGTCTGATTGTTTCATGATAAAGTCACACTCAACCAACGTCGCAGTTCATTGACGTATTGGGAGTCAATAGTCTTGCAAGCTTCAACTTAACCACCAATTCTTAATTAAATCGAACCTAGCTCCTATGCAATATGACTTGCATATTACTGGATTGATACATATATCTTACAATTTGCAGGAGCAGATTTGGTCACGTACCTCCCACGCGAAATGTACTAGTATCAGACGCTATAATGAGATAGTATTCAGTATGGCGACATTGGCATGGCTACCAGGTGACATTCTTCATTAATTACATTCTTCAGTGTGAAGTGGGATATGTTTAGTTAATATTTTGTAAGCATATCCGGCCCAAGTATCATACACTGCACCTTCCTCTATATTCAATAAGGATTAAAAACGTGACAGACGGATTAAATGGCATTCATTTAGTGGACGAGTAGTATTAAAGTGATATTGGCAGCAAGTTATGGATTTTTCCATATCTTTCTGATCGAACAAAGAAAACATAACAGTTATTTATCTGCACTTGTATGCCCAAACAGACGCCTCTTTCTAATAGATTTCGTTGCGAGTTTCTGGTGGAGATATTTTGAGTTGTTTACATTTACCGCCATTCTCGGTGCTTTGTAGTTCAGTCCAATAACAGAGTTAAGTGCTAGTCTATGAAGCGGATTTACTGACAAAAATACAGGTCGTGTCGTTTTAGTTTGGTTTCGTGTGATGTGTCCGTTCGTAAGCTGTTTTACTTTGAAATCGCATCGTGTTGGTTCATGGTTACGTGCTTCATTTTAACATAGGTTCATGGGCGATGTCCTCTTTTCGTGAGTCACTTTGACACTAATTCGTAGGATATGTCATATCTTCATAGATCTAGTTGTCGTGAGATACATATAGGCCTAAATATGCCATCTTTTCATTCTTTAAGTCACAATCTCGTAAGTCATTAAGACACTGATCACTGTTTCGTAAGCAATACCAATCTCCCGTGGTGCATGTCACTTCGTAACACTCTCTGTTCGTAAGCGATCTTATCTCGTGGGCTTTGATTTGAACGAAAATGGAACGTTCTTTGGGTCATAATTCCCATCCCGTTTGCATTCACTGCTCTTAGATCCGTTATGTGCTGAGCTCTGCTCTATTGTGCAATATGGCTGGTCATTCATGCTTTATTAAATCGCGCTGCCTGATTTCTGAATAGTTCATAATTTGCCAATGTTAAAACACGTAGCACATTTCCAAATCAAGCCCCATTAAACTGGTAGGCCTACGTGATTTGAAAATTTTCAATTCGTGCAGCATCGCCCCCATTTGCAAATCACCCACATCACGCACACAGCAATAGCAGCGCCCATTGGTACCATAATCAGTGTGAAACCTTCTAATTGGTCAGACACATTGCATACGGGGTGGGGTTCTATGGCCAAGTTTTTATGGTGTAGGACTATTGCAGAGGAGTAACGGGGGTGGGGGGGGGGGGGGTGAAGTGGGGTCATGCTACGTAACATAATTTGTTTGTCTGAAAAATACAATTAATCCCAAACTCGTACATGTATAAATCCAATCCAAGTGCTGTAGAATTATCTAATATTTGATAATACCGGTATTTGAATGGTACCTATACTCTAATTTTTCTAACTCGTTTACACTATTTGCGAAAATTGAAAAAGTGGGCAATCTACCCCAATGTTAAATTTAGCCGTGTAATTAGGCATCCCGATTGAAAATCGGGAGGCCTTATGTTTTTGTCTGTTTTTTTTTTTTTTTTTTTTTCTTTTTGTTTTTTTTTTCTTCCGCCGTTTGGTTTCTGGATCATAACTCTTGAACGCCTTGATCTATCTTTCCGAAATTTTCACAGCTCATCCGAAATACTTTGCTCCTAACCCCTATTGTTTTTCGTCGAGATCCGAGATCCAAGATGGCCGCCAGCGGCCATTTTGGAAAAAAAAATCGGGCGATTCCTGTCAATGTCATAATTTGATTCAGGCAATTTCCAGGGGAACAAAAAATTTTTAGGTGTATTTTTTTTTTTTTTGGACTTAGAATTTTTCCCTCGCCTGCGCCCATGCATATGTAATACTGTAACTGAGCCATGCTACTGTATTCACTGACTGCAGCCTGCATGTCCAGCATGAGGCTAGGCTCTGCCCTCTCAGCCAGTGCAGTATATGAGAGCCCTGCTCAGTAATGCCTTACAAGATCAGCCAGTCTGTCCAGCACAGCAATAGCCATCCCTCTCAGCCAGCCCTGCTCAGTCATGCCTTACACGATCAGCCAGTCTGTCCAGCACAGCAATAGCCATCCCTCTCAGCCAGCCCTGCTCAGTCATGCCTTACACGATCAGCCAGTCTGTCCAGCACAGCAATAGCCATCCCTCTCAGCCAGCCCTGCTCAGTCATGCCTGACAAGTGATAAAGCAGTAAAACTAGCATGTTCAACATGACCCTAGGCTCATATCCATGCATAATCCCTCACTTCCCCCTCCAAAGCCTGGTTTACTAGTGTGTGTACATGGTAAAATTTTATATTTGATAGGAGCACCTGAAAAATATCACGAACATCCTGATTAAATATACTAGTACGCTGAATAATATTGGCTGGGTAATTGTCCAATCATTTGTGGTGGCAAATGTCTGTTGGGCCAAGTTGTCAAGATGATAGAAAGCAGTTCTGGTAAGAAACTGTCTGATGAGCTCTCACTCTTACCCACATACAATGGCCTGTGTATCCTTTTTTCTCAGTCCAGTATGACCATTTGAAATGATAAGAACAAATTGGGGGATGCCACAAAGCCTATAGGCTTTTATGTCTAGTTTTTTTTTCTGGGTCCTCATAAAATCTTGTACTTGGGCTCGTCTTTGTAGGGCTAAAAACGTTAGAAATCAACATGTTTGTGTCGAATACACCCCACTCTGTCTTCTGGTCCAAAATTACAATAACATTTGAATTCTGATGGATGTAAACACGATTAAATCCTCGAATATGCTCAAATTCTCGAGATCCCGTTTTGGCCTGAAATTTGTCATTGGGGTAGATTGCCAACTTCTTAAATTTTTTATATAAAAGTCTGAAATTTGGCATAAAATTGCCGTTTGATTCATAGGTGAAGTATGTCAAATTATAGAAAGATGACATTTAAAATCGCAAAATTATCGCCAAAAACTTGTGTAAACAAGTTAGAAAAAAATCATTTTATAGTGCATTTTTCATGATTATATTATACCATTCACAAAGCCGATAAGCGTGAAAGACCAGACATATATTGCACAATGGAGCAGAGCTCAGCACATAGCGAGAAATCTAAGAGCAATGAATGCAAATGGAATAGGAATTATGACCCAAAAAACATTCCATAATAAATCAAAGCCCACAAGATAAGATCGCTTACGAAGTGACATGCACCACGACATGCAGTGTCAAAGTAACTCACGAAAATATGACATCGCCCACGAACATATGTTAAAATGAAGCACGTAACCATGAACCAACACGATGCGACTTCAAAGTAAAACAGCGTACGAAATGTCACATCACACGACAACATGACCCAACACAATACGGCTTTTCAAAAATAAGCACGATGCGACTTCAAAGTAAAACAGCGTACGAACTGACACAGCTCACGAAACCAGAATAAAACGATACGACCTGTATTTTTGTCACTGAATCCGCTTCATACTAGTCCCTTCCTGAGCTGACAACGTTTTTCGCCTGACACCCTGTCACAGTGGGTCAGGATTTATGAACTTATTTCAGAACAAAACATGTTTTGAATGCATGAAATATACAATGTGTATCATTTTCTTCCCATCTCAGTTGTTTCCAACGATTTATGTTCTTCAATGTTAAGTTAATTCCATACTTTATCACTTGACAGCTGTTTGTTTACATTGTCATCATGGTGCAGGTTTGTCATGCTACAAAGCTGCCACTCAAATTAGCCAATCAGGGAGCATCATGCAATCAGCTGATGATGGGTGTGATGTCATAATCCGGGAAATATCCACTTCTGGGACTTTTGGCGCCAAATCTTAGATTGAAACATTTTAGCCTGTGGTTGAATAGGGCTCTGCCCGTGAATAGTGCTAGGTGCTTTGTATTCCGTAACGCAGTGCGATTCCAGCTTACTCGTGTATGTTCGAGCCAATCGAGCGTGAACTAGGTTAAGTCAGAGGTAACTCTGAGTGGCGCACAAAACAAAAAAAAAGCGGCTGCTAGTAATGTCAAATGCTTGATTTATCCATTTGATCAAGCAAAGTTTGTTTTGCAACCTATTATTCTGAGACCACAGGCATATATGTAATTGATTTGGAAAAAAATAGTTTTCCTGCCAACATCACTTTAAGGCGCAGGGTATGATACGTGGGCCGCATATCCTTCCAACCTATAGGAGATTCGCATTATGTATTAGTATATTTTGAGGATTGATTGGGGTATATGCAGATTGTTTTCTCCACACTATTTAAGGCTCATTTTGTGTCGTCGCGTGGTAAACATTTGGGCCCATGTAGCGCAGCTTACTACTGTAAGCGTATACAATTTCGCGTGTATCAATGTTCGCGTTTTCAACATCTCAACAGTTTCGCGTGGATTTAAGTTCGCGTTTTTATGTTGGGTGTGGGATCAGGTATTTTAAATTGGTAAGTAATTGTACCAATTTAATACACAAGGCCCGAATATTATTGATCACAGATGTATGTTTGCCATAAACTGTAAATGACTAGTAGTACAATACTTGTACAATAGGTTCACGTTATACTAGGACTAGTATTGCTATACTAGCACTAGTATGTTGCTATACGAGCATACAAGTATGTTCAGACAGTGAACAAAACACAAACGATCAATACTCAATAAATCTACTCATTGTTTATTTCTGCCAGAGCACATGAACTAACGGTGGCGACCTCAACCAAGGAAGGCAATTGTGAGACAATTATCACACGAGTTGTTCTGCCGGCTGGTCATTTTCCCGACGAACTACACTAACATAGTGCTGTTGGTCAGAAAAGTATCCCACTGTCAGAGTGACACGTGACATCTTCAGCGACCTATGGGCGATAATTGTCTCACAAATGCCTTTTTTGGTGAGCGACAGCATGGATGGAACACATCTTTGATAAGATTTCAAGCGTGATGTGGTCTGCATATGTATTTATTTTCGCGTTTTTTTTTCAACCGCGAAATTAATACGTCGCGAAATTTTGTACGTTTACAGTATTTCTTTTAAATTCAATGAAGATTAAAAATGTGCCAGACGGATTAAATATGGTATACATTCAGTGAGTGAGTAGTATTAACAGAGAAAGGTGCACTACTTGGGCCACATTCTTGATGGAGAGTGCAATCCTATAATGTAAAAGGGGAATGTTTCGCGTGTGAGTTTCACGTTTCGTGTTTTTTGTCGTACTGCGTAACTTAATCCCCGCAATGGCCATGTCGTCTTGGTCTCTTTCCTGAAAGCACCTGTTGAAGCGCCGATGTTTCAATGAGGCATACTGGTGCATTGTTGTTCCATGGCAACTGCTTCCATTTAGTGTGAAGGTACTTTGGCTCCAATGCACTTTTCATGTTCATTCTTTACTATTGAATTGTTCTTCCAATCAACCAAATATTGAAATATAAATGACAACAGACATACTAGTAGTGTACATAGGCCCAGTGTACATTTTTTCCACATATTTCTTTGGACATGAATCTCTATCTATAGTGATGCGTACATACAAACAGGATTTAGATTGTTTGTAGGTGACAAATTGAATGGTAAATATCTGAAAGCAACAAATCCGCGACACTTAATCCCCCAGCGAAACATACTAATTTTACAGTAATTCATGTTTACTGTTGTGTGTCCGAACCCAATCAACACTAGACTCAATCGGTCGCTGAAACGACAACTGATATATCCTCACGACTGAGCGTCTCCGTTACATTCTGGTTCCATAGCATATACCGGGAATGTGGCCTATGCAGTTCGGGTAACGATATCACAAATACACACCAACAATTATCACTGTGGCGTCACAGTGAATGCAGATATCAAGTGCCAGACATTTCAAACAATGGCTGGTAGAAACAGTGCCCAATGCATTTCAGTAACATATTCGAATAGATATTTTTTATTTGTACACGATATACATTGCATGCAGCTACCAAACTTAAATACAATGAAATGCCTATGGTCAGAACACACATTACATCACCCAACAGGGGATCACACAAATACGTTCATACCCACATACAAAACCAGTGTTGTGTGCATGTTATCATATTTGTCAACTTACAAGATGAACACAAAAGAAAAAAATCAAATTTTTTGTATCAATTTTCCAAATCAAGATCTGATTCCATTCTGGCTCGCTTGGTGTTTGTTTTAGTTTTGCCCTGCTTCTTAGCAAGGCCACGGTCTGTTCCCCCAACCGGAGCCGCCGCACGACTGGCCAGTTGGTTCTGTACGTAGCGGGTAACTGTGGACACGCCATCAACGAATTTCGTCTTGAACAGGACGTTTGCATTGTTGAACATGCCATCTTTGAGTGACACAACAATGAACTGTAAAATAAGCAGACAAGATCCACATTTAACAAAGCTGCAGTTATCAAAAGAACAGTTAATCATTAAGTTCTGAAAATATTTGTTACCTGCGAGTGTTTGAAGTGTGACTTGAGCATCTGGCCGATGTTTTGTGTGTGAGACAGATCAAGAGCAGCATCCACCTCATCGAGAATGTAAAGCGGCGCAGGCTTGAACAGCAGCAGTGACAGGATCAGCGACAATGCTATCAATGACCTGCCGCACATAGAACGGGGATATTGAGAAAGCTTAGTATTGCGCAGCATTCTTGCAACATGCAGCAGTTACTTCAATATGACTCACACATGTATGGAGAAATTCAAGAAAGCTAGCCATTTTCCTCAGGACATCCATACAAGAGCCTGTGCTCTGACCTTTGACCTCCACTAAGCTCTCCGAGGGACTCCTTCCAGACATCTCCAAACGCGACCTTGACCTCCAGTCCATCCAGAATGCTCTTTCCTTCTGGGGCTATGAGCTTAGCCTGCGTTCCCGGCAACAGTGTGGAATAGATTGATCCAAAATCCTATGCAAAAAGGATACAAATTTGTGTTGTTCAGACATCAAAATCTCATCAACAAAATGCAGCTACTGTTTTAATGGACAAACTGTTCATGTATTTTAAAGTACTAAATAGTGCTGACAAGAGTCAATACCGTACTATTTGAACAGTGGATACGATATTCAAATGCTGACTTCAGTACCCTGACTAACCCTGTTCACTTGGACATATGCCTTCTTGAGAGCTTCATTTTTCTTCTCGTCAAGCTCAGCAATGACATCTGCAATCTTGGCCTTGTCATTCAACACAATCCTTCGTTTCTTCACCAGGTCGTTATACTAAAATGAATACAGATTTTTTTTTTGCATTAGCCTCATTTTATGATGATTTCAACAAACTTTCATGCACAATTCTTCAAGCATTATTTTGTATTGAAAGATACCTGTTCTTCTGCTTTGCCAAGCATGTTCATCGCTCTCATATTTACACTCTTCGAGAGCTTGTCTTTGGTGTCCTGCAATTTTTGGATACGTCGACCAGCCTCTTTAGGATCCGTTGCTTTGAAGTCATAAGCTGTATTAGGCTGGCCAAAATACTTGCGTTCATCAGCTATCCACTCGTACTGTTGTAGCATTTGTTCAACCTGAATGGAACAAAACGACAAAACACACTAGCCCATGTATTCATTCAGACTAGTACCGGTACTTTTATCACAGCTAGACAGTTGCAGACTGCATGTTGTCATTAGGTCATATCCTCCAGTTCGAGTAAACAGATAAAGCAGTTGCCTGCTTTTCTGATGTTCAAGTGGAACCTGACCTGTCTAGCTGCATCATGGGAGTCCTTGTTGTGCTTGGTGACTTTGTGCTCCATCTCCTGGATCTGCAGCTGTGCCTCATTCTTCTCCTTTTGTAGCTTCTGCTGTTCCTTCAGCTTGTCATTGATGTCTTTGTTACAAGCTTTCAGCAGTTCTTTCTGCTTAGCCAGGGCCGCCTGACAGTCCTTCACTTCAGACTGAAAACAAAGAAATGCGGGGATTTATATGGTATGAATAAAATTATTGTTGAGAACAAACATCTTATTACAAGTTCCAACGACTTGGAGCAAACACATACCTTGGCTTGCACACTGGAGTCCACCAATTCATTAACCTGTGACTCATAACCTTGAATAGCCTCTTTGACTGACTCGATCTGTTCGTCACAAGTGCTGATCTCACGCTGTAAAGATTCTGCCTCCAGCTTCATGCTTTCCACTTCCTGAAAAC
Organism: Terebella lapidaria; assembly: GCA_949152475.1. Lineage (NCBI taxonomy): Eukaryota > Metazoa > Annelida > Polychaeta > Terebellida > Terebellidae > Terebella > Terebella lapidaria. The sequence continues at coordinate 50,150,842 of OX424557.1, read as the reverse complement.
CCCCAGCAAAGATAGGTATGACATGTGCGAAAAGAAACTGATGAAACCGTCTCAGAAAGCCAGTCATTTGCTACCATAGGCACATGCTGGAACATAACCTGTTTCTTCTCCTTCATTTTTTTATTTGATTCCTCAGCCTTCTTCTTAGCTTCTTTCATCTCCTGTTCTGCCTGTTTGAGCTCTTGTTCTCTCAGAGCCTTGGCATTCTTCACTTTGTTTTCAAGCTCCTTGGCCAAGGCCACTGATTTCTGCTTCCGCTCCTGAGACTCTTTTAGCAGATTCTCCTGTTCAGCTGTAAAACAGACTTTGTTTTCAAACACTTGACTTTTTATTATCCTTGCAGTTTGCACTTGACAAAGCATCCACATGAAATATTTAACACTATAGAAGGAGGGGTTTCAATTCCGTGAAATTGGGTGTCTGGCAGACTCTGTCTGCCCGATTTGCAAGGTTTCATTTTCACAAATTTAGCCTAACAGGAACATCATATGCCACAGAAAACATCACAAGCCTTGACCGGCAAAATATTCGCCAGATTTAATTTTCGTGTACTGTAAAATTAGCACAAAGGCTAAGCTAGGTTACCAGACAATTTTGGATTTAAGCATTGCAGGTGACATATGACCTTAAGATTGACCAATCAAGGTCATCTTTGTGAACTTCAATGTCACCATTTGGTGTGCTGCATATGCATGTGACTTTCTATATGTGCATAACACATACATATAAGCTCTATCAACAAGTATTTTGTCTGTAGAGGCGAATTCACACATTTCAGGTCAGACGAGACCTCAAGATTTAACTTTCAAGGTCGTCTCAGGTCAAGTTAACCAAAAGATTGCCATATTTACCTGGTACTGTAAAAAGAACCATTCGCGGCTAGATACATGTATATTTGCAGTTTTCAGGTCCAGACAAATTTGCAGAGTTAAGTTTGCGGATTTTGGCTGTCATGTGACAGAAGACAAATATTTGCAGTCGACTTAATTTTGCAGCTGAAAAAAAAGCCACAAAATAAATTGACTGCAAATATTTGTCGTTTTACAGCTTATGACTTCATATATAAGCTTGTAAGACAATCCTAACCTCTAGCTGCAAGCATTTAAGCCTCAGACGCCAATTTATACATTCCATGTCAGACATTTAGCACTCAAGCTTATCCGAGGTCAAGCTCAAGGTCATCATTAGTTGTTCCATATGGGACATAATGCAAACATAAGCTGTATCCACAAGCATTTCGTCTGTAGATGCAAATTTGGGCATGCTTTAACCCCAAAATGTCTGTTTTGACCCTTCAAGGTCATTGAAGGTCAAATTGAAGGTCACCACACAAATCACCATAAACATATATGACTTCCCATTTGAAATTGCCAATATCTAAGCCCTATTTTCAAGCTTTCTAGGAGTACAGTGGTGGCAGGCAGCTCCCACAGTTTTTCAGAAAATGGGTGTACAAAGTTCAAAGATGGCTGTTTTTCATCTAAAACGGGAACCATTTCGAAAAAAAAAATGTGAAAACAAAATCACTAAAAAATATCTCCCTCATGAAATATTTTTGAGGTATTTTTATGCAAAATTTCAGAAAATTTGACCATAAACTTCAAAGACAAAATTGTTCACGCTGGACGGATAGCGAACGCCACGTCATGCCAATAGGTTATCGGACCAAAAGTCTGGTAACCTAAAAAATTTAAAATTTAAACCTTCGCAAAATAATCCCCTTTTACAGTATGTAAAAGCTTGCCTATTGTGTCCTGTAGAGCATTGATATCCTCTAGCTGTTGATGATGTGTACTCTGCTTCAGTTTGTCTTCCAGAAGCTTCAACTCTTGCTGCTTCAAGTCCAGCTGCTTCTTCAACTCACGCCACCTGAAGAGAGTATATCATTAATTTTTTTATTGGAATTGAAACTTACATGGAAATGCATAGTGGGTAAGTTCCATTGTGTCAGTACATGCCTCTGAGCATCATGCTTAATTTTCCTGATCTCCAGATCCAACTTCTCAAGTTCCTTTTCTTTGGCCGTGAGGGCTTGTTGTGCCTCAGACAGCTGGGACAACTTGGCAAGCACCGAACCACTCTGAGCACGAGCACCTACATCACATAACAGCAAAACAAGCTTAGCTTGGATCTCATATGAACAAAACAAACATAACCTAACTATACATTGTATCCGCTCCGCTGACCTCCAGTAAGTGTGCCCGCAGGGTCGAAGGAGTCTCCCTCCAAGGTCACACACTTTTTCATGACCTTCTCATCATACGTGACAATCTTAGCTGAGTTCATATCCTTGCATACGAAACTGCTGCCAAACACAAACTCCATGGCAACCTGAAGATCATTCTCATAGCCAATCAGGGACAGGGCTGTGCTCACGTTGTTCTTGCCAACCTGCATCATGTTTTTGGCAACTGTCACATGATGTACATACATGACACATATTGTGAATGGAAATTGTGCAAATGTGTACCAGGTATTGATATTCATGACATTGATAACTGAATTGATAACTGACCACCGGCTTAATGATTTTTTTAGGATCAAGAAAACCTTTCTATTATCTACTTGACTGACAACTCACAAGAGATTCAGCCCGACGGACAGTTTCAGCATTGATAGACCTGGCTGAGATCTTGTTCAAAGGAATGATCGTATAACGGCGCTTGAGCTGCCCATTCTGCAAAATCTTCTTTCCCGTCACCTCTGTGTCCACAACTACATTGTACAGCTGATGAGGATTAGAAATAAATTTAATTCAACTAGCCATAAATTTATCAGCGTTCTTTCATGAAATTTTGAATTTGAACATCACAAGTGTCAAATACCTTGCCCCCAGCTGCTACTTCCAAGGCTGTTGCAGCAGAGACATCCTTGACATTGATCAACTTGGCAACCAAGCCATGAACACGTCGGCGATCAAAGTTTTTTTCTGGATCCTTGTAGTCAAATTGAAGATGTGGGAACCTGTAAAAAACACATATTCAATACACAATATCAAAACATGTAAACTATTTTTTTGATCCACATTTAGCTTCACATAGGCTTTCACTGGTGAATGCCACAGTTGTCATCCATACTTGGCTTCCAGAGTGTCCACTTTCTCTCTCAAGTTGTGGACTTCCTGGGCTAGTTGTCGTCGATCGCTGATCAGTTTTTCCTCAACTCCCTCCTCATAGTGTAGCTTGCCGAGCTCCGTCTGAAATCAACATGTATCAAAATAGAAGAGCACAGTTTTGTTCACAGGCACAATGTGGTAGCAACACAGGTAGTCATGCTATAATAGCTGTATAAGCTATCACACATGTGGACAATTGGTGGTCAATAAGTAAAAATAGATACAAACAGGTTGGATACTGTGGGAAGGAGGAGGGGGGGGGGGGGGAATACATGTATGTGGTACTAGGAGGAGATTTTTCCATTCACATATGTCACGAAAATTACCACTTATGTACATGTACCTCGAGCTTTGTTAGGTTAGATTTGACGGCCTCATGGGTCGACTGTTCTTTCTTGTACCCTTGCTCGGTTTTCTTCAGATCTGCCTGCTTCTTCTTTATCTCATCTTTTGCATGCTTCAGTCTACCATCCCAAAATATGTACATACAGCATTGTAAAATATAATATAGTGAATAGATATATAATACAGGATATGCAACAGGTACAACCCACTTCCTTTATCTCAATCAAATTTGATCATTAAATTAGGAAGCATAATTTATTTCACATATGTACCTCATTTGTGCCTGCTTTGTTTCAGTTTCAGCATTACTGGCTTCCTTTTTGGCAGCTGTATGTATATAAAGTCACAGTAACAACACAGAGTATGATAGCGATTTCCAGTAGCATGGCAATCGGAATATCAACTTCATGGAGTGCTCACCCATCAGCTGGTCGTTGAGTGAAGCATCCTCTCCCTCAGTGTTACGAGACAGGCCGGCACTGACAGCGTGGAAGTGTTTCTGTGCCTCAGAATGTGCCTCATGGTCGGCTTTACTCTTTTCTTCTAATTCACTGAATGTTCCTGCTATTTTCTCCATTTCCTTCTGTTTCTTGTTCAATGCAGAGTTATCCTGCAGCCCAAAAATATATGATATGGAATGTAAAATTATTTAGCCCACGTCCAATCACACAGAATTTAGTTGACATTAGAGATATACCTCTGTATGCTAAACTGCTCACCCCATCTCTCTGTTTCTGAAGATCTTTCAGTTTCTTCTGTTCGGCCTTGAGTGCATCCTTCTTGTGGGTCAAATTACTCTGGGCTTTTGCTTCCAGCTTCTGTTTCTCGCTGAGTTCTGCCTCCAAGTTGGCAAGTGCACCACCTGCCTCCTGATCAATAAAATATATCAAAATAGTACAATATGGTATATGCTGTATCTAGCATTCAGGTACAGAAAGAGCAGAAACTTCAGTGCAATGTTTTCCCTGAAACTTTTTATTTTGATAAACTTTACAATAAGAGCCAACTCTACCTTGTCTCGCTTCTTTTCCAGCTCTGAAATTATCTCATCTAGTTCCTTCACTCTGTTGTCATTCTGAGAGAGCAAAGGATGTGCCACTAATGACTCGGTATGTTTTGTTTCTTCACAAGTGAAAAACAATATTTTTAATATATAGAATAAACTAAATCAATCTAGCAACAAGACAGCCGCACAGGATAATTCAGCACATCAGTCTCATCGTATCGCCATACCTCTTTCTGTTTGTCTTTCAGGGTCTGAATTGCTTCCTCTATTTTGACCAGGTCCTGTGCCGATTTCTGCTTCACCTCCTACATGTTCAAGGTACAGTTTAGGTAAAAAAAAATCAAAGTATCATGTTTGTATCATACATATTTGTATTTGTTGGTTTGAGAAATAAATCTATATATCTATCACAAGCATTAGGATACTCTTCATATACCTAAACATAGTCTAACAGTAGTTCAGGTGATTTCAACAGTTCGAAGTTTCCACAAGATTCAGAGATCCCATAAACTTCAAGTTGCTAAGCAATGACATGAATATTTGTGCGGTTACACCACAAATCACTAAGGATAGTTCACATTCATCCCCCAAATTTTAGGCCAAATTGACAAATTCTGATACCTCAGCATGGACGAACTGGTACGCGATGTAGAGTTTGTTAAGGTGCTCCAGCTCTCGAAGAACTTTCTGGTACTCCATATAGGATGCTCGCTCCTCCTTCAATTTGTTCAGCGTTGGGTTGATTTCCTCCTTCAGGATCTGCATCGTACAAGATATAGTGTTTATCAGTACAACAGTTACACATATCACACACTTCAAGGCCGAGTAAGAGTATTTTGTATAACACCATCATGTGATCCAGGGTATGCCAAAGTGGGAAAAAAATTACTGGTCCATTGGACCAGTAAACATTTCGATATTACCAGCCCAGAGCAATTTTTACTGGCCCAGAATTCATAAGTCACACCCAACAAAATAGTGGAATTGAGATATGCATGGCGATATGTAGATACGTTGTAGTATATTAAGCAAATAAATTGACATTGTCAGCTTGAATTGTGCATATATCATTTATTTCCAATCAGCCGTCTTACTTCCCCCCAGCCTCAAGCTGAGGCGTATCATTCTCATGATTTGAAGATCCAAGATCTGGTTGAATAATATATTACTGACAAATGAAATATTTTACTATATTAAGAATTTATTTTACTAGAGATATGATATTTTTGCTGATGAAAACTTTCCGGCCACCTGGGCCAGTGAAACTGTTATTATTACCAGCCCAGGATGTTTTTTACCAGTCTTGGGCTGTGGGCTGGTGACTTTGGCATACCCTGATGTGATCAAACTCTCCACAAAACCTACATTGTCAATCTCCCGAAGTTTGGCATCTTTCTTTTCGATAGTTTTCTGGGCAGATTCTTTCTTGCTCTCATACAGTCTTGTTCCTGCTGCTTCCTCAATCATTGACAGGATCTACATGACAGTTTTATGCATATGTGTGATACAGACAAAGGCAGGAATGTACATTTTTCCAGAACTCATCGAGTATTAATTGAATGGTGTGTATCATGCCATCATGGTCAAAAGGAAATTCAACAGACAATGTTTATGAAGAACATTTATGTACATGCAACATACATATGTAAAATTGTGACTGTCCTTATGCACAACATACCTCAGGAGGTTTCATGTTGAGCACCTTGGTGATTCGACCCTGCATGATGAGGAAGTGTGGGTTGTTGACATTGAGTTGGACAGATCGGAACAAATCCTGGACTCTGGTGTTGTTAGCATTGCTGCCATTGATCAGGTACTTGTTGCGCCCACCAATCACAACCTACAAGTACACGAGAATGATACAACCATCACATCACAATTGATCAAAGATAGCTCAATTATGTGTTCAGAAAGTATATACATGGATCCAATTTGAATCCACTTTGTAACATTGTATCCTGGGCTATCCCTATATGTGACACACTAGACAAGTGAGTTTCCTCAAGTGTGCAGATGAACCACCAGTTCCATTGACCACAAAAACCTGTTCAATGAACCTACTTTACCTGTCTTGTGATTGTAATCTCGTCATACTGTTCATAACCCAATGGGCTCTGATTTTTGTCACTGTTGTCAAACGTGATGCTGACTGTGGCTTTGTTGACACCAGCTTGTCCATTTTTGTAAACCAGCTCCTGGAGATTTGTGGCTCGTACCTGAAAAGGTTCAAGTCTATTGCCATTAATACACACCCTCTAGTCTCCAGAAAACTCTGTGTACAGTATTGGTCTTTAAGGGAAGAGTTCTTTCCCCAATTCCATTTATTTTTATCAGTTATAATAAAATAGTATAAAATTGACTGCATAACGTTTCATATCTGACTACATGTACATAGCCTTCTTCTTAGACTTGTTACAATGCATTGCTTCTTAAACTAGACGTCAAGGCCTAAAGATGCCTTGGAGGCATTTCGGTGTGATGAATAATTTATAATACTAGATATCGACGAAAATGAAAAATGTCGACAAATTTCGGGTCAAGGTCAAAGTTAATCCATAATACCCCTTAGACATGTTTGTCTAGGGCGACGAGTCCGAAAGTAACGTCCGTTTCGCTCTACGACGCACCGTTTCCGAGATATCGACGAAAACGAAAAATGCCGACTCGGCCAAAAAATTTCGGGTCAAGGTCAAAGTTCATCCATAATACCCCTTAGACATGTTTGTCTAGTGCGACGAGTCCGAAAATAACGTCCGTTTCGCTCTACGACGCACCGTTTCCGAGATATCGACGAAAACGAAAAATGCCGACTCGGCAAAAAAATTTCGGGTCAAGGTCAAAGTTCATCCATAATACCCCTTAGACATGTTTGTCTAGTGCGACGAGTCCGAAAATAACGTCCGTTTCGCTCTACGACATACCGTTTCCGAGATATCGACGAAAACGAAAAATGCCGACTCGGCAAAAAAATTTCGGGTCAAGGTCAAAGTTCATCAATAATACCCCTTAGACATGTTTGTCTAGTGCGACGAGTCCGAAAATAACGTCCGTTTCGCTCTACGACGCACCGTTTCCGAGATATCGACGAAAACGAAAAATGCCGACTCGGCAAAAAAATTTCGGGTCAAGGTCAAAGTTCATCCATAATTCCCCTTAGACATGTTTGTCTAGTGCGACGAGTCCGAAAATAACGTCCGTTACGCTCTACGACGCACCGTTTCCGAGATATCGACGAAAACGAAAAATGCCGACTCGGCAAAAAAATTTCGGGTCAAGGTCAAAGTTCATCCATAATACCCCTTAGACATGTTTGTCTAGTGCGACGAGTCCGAAAATAACGTCCGTTTCGCTCTACGACGCACCGTTTCCGAGATAACGACGAAAACGAAAAATGCCGACTCGGCAAAAAAATTTCGGGTCAAGGTCAAAGTTCATCAATAATACCCCTTAGACATGTTTGTCTAGTGCGACGAGTCCGAAAATAACGTCCGTTTCGCTCTACGACGCACCGTTTCCGAGATATCGACGAAAACGAAAAATGCCGACTCGGCAAAAAAATTTCGGGTCAAGGTCAAAGTTCATCCATAATTCCCCTTAGACATGTTTGTCTAGTGCGACGAGTCCGAAAATAACGCCCGTTACGCTCTACGACGCACCGTTTCCGAGATATCGACGAAAACGAAAAATGCCGACTCGGCAAAAAAATTTCGGGTCAAGGTCAAAGTTCATCAATAATTCCCCGTAGACATGTTTGTCTAGTGCGACGAGTCCGAAAATAACGTCCGTTTCGCTCTACGACGCACCGTTTCCGAGATATCGACGAAAACGAAAAATGCCGACTCGGCAAAAAAATTTCGGGTCAAGGTCAAAGTTCATCCATAATACCCATTAGACATGTTTGTCTAGTGCGACGAGTCCGAAAATAACGTCCGTTTCGCTCTACGACGCACCGTTTCCGAGATATCGACGAAAACGAAAAATGCCGACTCGGCAAAAAAATTTCGGGTCAAGGTCAAAGTTGATCCATAATACCCCTTAGACATGTTTGTCTAGTGCGACGAGTCCGAAAATAACGTCCGTTTCGCTCTACGACGCACCGTTTCCGAGATATCGACGAAAACGAAAAATGCCGACTCGGCAAAAAAATTTCGGGTCAAGGTCAAAGTTCATCCATAATACCCCTTAGACATGTTTGTCTAGTGCGACGAGTCCGAAAATAACGTCCGTTTCGCTCTACGACGCACCGTTTCCGAGATATCGACGAAAACGAAAAATGCCGACTCGGCAAAAAAATTTCGGGTCAAGGTCAAAGTTCATCCATAATTCCCCTTAGACATGTTTGTCTAGTGCGACGAGTCCGAAAATAACGTCCGTTACGCTCTACGACGCACCGTTTCCGAGATATCGACGAAAACGAAAAATGCCGACTCGGCAAAAAAATTTCGGGTCAAGGTCAAAGTTCATCAATAATACCCCTTAGACATGTTTGTCTAGTGCGACGAGTCCGAAAATAACGTCCGTTTCGCTCTACGACGCACCGTTTCCGAGATATCGACGAAAACGAAAAATGCCGACTCGGCAAAAAAATTTCGGGTCAAGGTCAAAGTTCATCCATAATTCCCCTTAGACATGTTTGTCTAGTGCGACGAGTCCGAAAATAACGTCCGTTACGCTCTACGACGCACCGTTTCCGAGATATCGACGAAAACGAAAAATGCCGACTCGGCAAAAAAATTTCGGGTCAAGGTCAAAGTTCATCAATAATTCCCCGTAGACATGTTTGTCTAGTGCGACGAGTCCGAAAATAACGTCCGTTTCGCTCTACGACGCACCGTTTCCGAGATATCGACGAAAACGAAAAATGCCGACTCGGCAAAAAAATTTCGGGTCAAGGTCAAAGTTCATCCATAATACCCATTAGACATGTTTGTCTAGTGCGACGAGTCCGAAAATAACGTCCGTTTCGCTCTACGACGCACCGTTTCCGAGATATCGACGAAAACGAAAAATGCCGACTCGGCAAAAAAATTTCGGGTCAAGGTCAAAGTTGATCCATAATACCCCTTAGACATGTTTGTCTAGTGCGACGAGTCCGAAAATAACGTCCGTTTCGCTCTACGACGCACCGTTTCCGAGATATCGACGAAAACGAAAAATGCCGACTCGGCAAAAAAATTTCGGGTCAAGGTCAAAGTTCATCCATAATACCCCTTAGACATGTTTGTCTAGTGCGACGAGTCCGAAAATAACGTCCGTTTCGCTCTACGACGCACCGTTTCCGAGATATGCAGGATGAATCAAGGATGACTCAGCAAAAAATTATTTCGACCTCTAGGTCAAAGGTCGTTTGAGGTATCGATCCCAAAATCAATAGGGTTCTTCCCTGGTGATATATAAACCTCCGTGCAAAATTCTGCAACTATTGCCTGAATATTTTTTGAGTTATCGTCCGGAAACCAAGTTCCTCGATTTCATCCTCACGGACCTCACGGACCTCGGAGCCGGATCAAAAAAAAAAGTACACCCTAGAGATATTTGTCTAGGGCGACGAGTCCGAAAATAACGTCCGTTTCGCTCTACGACGCACGGTTTCCGAGATATGCAGGAAGCCTCAAGGATGAATCAGCAAAAAATTATTTTGACCTCTAGGTCAAAGGTCGTTTGACGGATCGATCCCAAAATCAATAGGGTTCTTCCCTGGTGGCATATGAACCTCCATGCAGAGTTCTGCAACTATTGCATAAATATTTTTCCAGTTATCGTCCGGAAACCAAGTCTTAAAATTAGCCTTGATTTCATCCTCACGGACCTCACGGACCTCCGATCCGGCTCAAAAAGAATAGGGTTCTTCCTCATATCATTTCTGACTTGCGGTGAAAATTTGACAAGGATCCGTCAAGGCAATCTAAAGTTATCGTCCGGAAACCAAAAGTGGCGGAAGAAGAAAAAAAAGAAAAAAAAAAAAAAAAAAAAAAAAAAAAAAAAAATTCTGCTAAAACCATAAAGGCATTTCTGCCGAAATGCCTTAATTCACATAGATATTCCAGAACCAAAATATCTATGTATGTGTGAAAAGAATGAAATGGCAAAATGTGGTAATAGGACTCTGCAGTAATAGGTGGCTGATCTGTATGGTTCTTTTCCTGGCACACCCTTCGTGCCACAAAATAGTGAAGTTAATTTTTTTTCTAACTCATACATATGGGATTCCCTATGTGCTGGGCAGTGGCCATCAAAAGTGGGCGTCAGCCATTTTTGTGATGTTTGACAAAGGAAATTCTTCGTTATGTTGTAAATTACTGGTACTTTTATTTAAGGCCAAGGTGGACAGATGGGTGGCGCCCCTAGTAAGTTAGTTGTGCAAACAACCGTTTGTGGTCTATGTATTGAATATTTCTTAATTATATATCATGTTATCACTTGTCATGTGAAAACCCTGTCACAACATTGTGCACAGAATAGTAGCATGGTGTTGACAGCAAAAAAACTATAGGGGTTGGTTTGTTCAAACGGCATTCTGTCAGAAACTATCCGATCAACACTAAATAAACATTGTTTCAATTATTATACGATATTCCATGTAATTGACTGATTTTTGACGGAATTCGTTGCAAAATATCCGACTGAGAAAAGTTTTTGTACGAAAATATATGTGGTGTCAAATCCAATAAATTACCGCCTAAAAAACTGACGGACAGGTTGTTTTCGAGGCTATTACGAATAAATAGATCGGAGAATATGTGCAAATCTTTGCAATTTCCTTCAGCAGTGTATGTTTTAGTAATTGTCAAAGTTCTGGAAAATTCCTTGGAACCGATCAATTTTTACATAAAAAATAAATCATTTTTGCAATAATGAGAACATATTACTGGAAAGTTCAAACCTGTGGGATGCATTATGATGAGAGGTGTAACTGATATCTTCCTAATATATTTGATGAAAGCTAATAACTTATTTTATTATTCAAATAGGAAAGAAATACAAGGCATACAAGATTCAAGTAACATATCCACATTGATTTTCAAGATCCAGCAGTGGGTTGAACACGTCGTTGAAGAGGATTTTAGAAAATGTCAAACAATCTGGTTACATTTCACCATGTCATTCCAAAATTATTCTATGAACCAATCGGTCAATTTTCTTCAAATTTCATATTTTGGTCACTAACGTTGATATAGCAACAAACTATCAGATTTTGAAAGATATCTATGGAAGCAAAAATTTAGCCCCAAAGGTCATCCTTGGCAATCGACCCCAATGTTAAATTTCAGTACAAAACGGGATCAGATAAATTCCACTGAAATCAGGGGTTTCATCATGTTTATGACCGTACAGAATGAGCCTATTGCGTTGATTTGGACTTGAAAGGCACATGTTTATTTTGAAGCAAAACATAACTCAAAGATCGAAAAAAAGTTGACTCTGAAATTCCATGTTGGGGCTGAAATTTAACAGTGGGGTAGATTGCCAGCTTTTTCATTTTTTGGGACAGAATTCTCAAATTTGGTGAAAAATTGCGGCATGATAGCCAATTAAGACACAAAAAACTTCAAGTTGATATGATAATCCAAAATGAAAATACAGCCAAAAAGCGTGTTTCACTGACAGATGAACTCGACTTTAAACCGATCAACCCCCCTATACAATTGGTCGCTGATGTTTATTTTTTTGTTATGATAGAATACGTATGATTTGCATGTAATCGTTTTGACATTATCGCGTATGAATTTAATGTACAATCGACGACGATGACCGACGTGGGGGTGTTTGGGTTTAGTCCCTGCTCGGGAAAAGGACTCTCGTCCCCTGTATGTCTCCAACCTGTTTATCTATTTGTTTGCATTACATGTACTATAATTGGTTAAAGACACCCTACTAGTATTATCACCCAGGTTGCAATTTACATAATCAACGGTGAGCCGTGACCCAGCGACAAATAGCACGAATGAGAACCAATCAATATATCGCTCAAGTATGGAAAGCCGGTGCAACATGTGAGAAGTGACATGTGAGAAGCGACATGTGACATGCGAGAAATGTTGCCTACATGAATATGTGACCTGCGAGTTAGCCTATTAACTGCGACCTGCGAGTTATAAACAGTGACATGCGAATTAATTTTACAAACTACGACTTGCGTGAAACAAAATGCAACTTGAATATCCTACACATTTTTTTCGTATTAAACCATGGTTTAGATCTACTAAGGAATAAGTCATAGTTAACTAAATGTCAAGGCCTAAAGGCCTTGGAGGCATTTCAGGGAGAAGCATGAAAATAACAAAATGGTGACTCAGCAAAAACATGATGAAGCTCCCAATGAGACCTATAAGACATTTGTGCAATTACATGTATGTGAAGGACAAACTTCATACCCCTACGACTATCTGTCTAATGTCTGTTTTCCTCTATGACGCATCATTTCTGAGATATTGACAAAAGCGAAAAATGCCGACTCAGCGGAAAAAAATTAAGGTCAAGGTCAAAGGTCATCCCTAATACCCTTAAGACATGTTTGTCTAGGGCGACGAGTACGAAAATAATGTCCGTTTCGCTCTACGATACACGGTTTCTGATATATCGACGAAAACGAAAAATGCCGACTCAGCGAAAAACTTTCGGATCAAGGTCAAAGGTCATCCCTAATACCCGTGAAACATGTTTGGCTAGCGCCACGAGTATGAAAATAACGTCCGTTTCGCTCTATGACGCTCTATTTCCGAGATATCGACAAAAGCGAAAGATGCCGACTCAGCGAAAAAAATTAAGGTCAAGGTCAAAGGTCATCCCTAATACCCTTAAGACATATTCGTCTAGGGCGACGAGTCCGAAAATAACGTCTGTTTCGCTCTACGACGCACTGTTTCTGAGATATCGACGAAAACGAAAAATGCAGACTCAGCAAAAAAACTTAAGGTCAAGGTCAAAGGTCATCCATAATACCCCTTAGACCTGATTGTCTACGGTGACGAGTCCGAAAATAATGTCTGTTTCGCTCTACGATGCACCGTTTCCGAGCTATCGACAAAAACGAAATATGTCGACTCAGCGAAAAAATTCAAGGTCAAGGTCAAAGGTCATCCATAATACCCCTTGAAAATGTTTGTCTAGGGTGAGGAGTCCGAAAATAACGTCCGTTTCGCTCTACGATGCACCGTTTCCGAGATATCGACAAAAACGAAAAATGCCGACTCAGCGAAAAAATTGAAGGCCAAGGTCAAAGGCCATCCCTAATACCCATAAGACATGTTTGTCTAGGGCGACGAGTCCGAAAATAACGTCCTTTTCGCTCTACGAAGCACCGTTTCCAAGATATCAACGAAAACGAAAAATGCCGACTCAGCGAAAAAACTTAAGGTCAAGGTCAAAGGTCATCCATAATACCCCTTAGACCTGATTGTCTACGGTGACGAGTCCGAAAATAATGTCTGTTTCGCTCTACGATGCACCGTTTCCGAGCTATCGACAAAAACGAAAAATGTCGACTCAGCGAAAAAATTAAGGTCAAGGTCAAAGGTCATCCCTAATACCCTTAAGACATGTTTGTCTAGGGCGACGAGTACGAAAATAATGTCCGTTTCGCTCTACGATACACGGTTTCTGATATATCGACGAAAACGAAAAATGCCGACTCAGCGAAAAACTTTCGGATCAAGGTCAAAGGTCATCCCTAATACCCGTGAAACATGTTTGGCTAGCGCCACGAGTATGAAAATAACGTCCGTTTCGCTCTATGACGCTCTATTTCCGAGATATCGACAAAAGCGAAAGATGCCGACTCAGCGAAAAAAATTAAGGTCAAGGTCAAAGGTCATCCCTAATACCCTTAAGACATATTCGTCTAGGGCGACGAGTCCGAAAATAACGTCCGTTATTTTATTCTGTTTCTGAGATATCGACGAAAACGAAAAATGCAGACTCAGCAAAAAAACTTAAGGTCAAGGTCAAAGGTCATCCATAATACCCCTTAGACCTGATTGTCTACGGTGACGAGTCCGAAAATAATGTCTGTTTCGCTCTACGATGCACCGTTTCCGAGCTATCGACAAAAACGAAATATGTCGACTCAGCGAAAAAATTCAAGGTCAAGGTCAAAGGTCATCCATAATACCCCTTGAAAATGTTTGTCTAGGGTGAGGAGTCCGAAAGTAACGTCCGTTTCGCTCTACGATGCACCGTTTCCGAGATATCGACAAAAACGAAAAATGCCGACTCAGCGAAAAAATTGAAGGCCAAGGTCAAAGGCCATCCCTAATACCCATAAGACATGTTTGTCTAGGGCGACGAGTCCGAAAATAACGTCCTTTTCGCTCTACGAAGCACCGTTTCCAAGATATCAACGAAAACGAAAAATGCCGACTCAGCGAAAAAACTTAAGGTCAAGGTCAAAGGTCATCCATAATACCCCTTAGACCTGATTGTCTACGGTGACGAGTCCGAAAATAATGTCTGTTTCGCTCTACGATGCACCGTTTCCGAGCTATCGACAAAAACGAAAAATGTCGACTCAGCGAAAAAATTAAGGTCAAGGTCAAAGGTCATCCCTAATACCCTTAAGACATGTTTGTCTAGGGCGACGAGTACGAAAATAATGTCCGTTTCGCTCTACGATACACGGTTTCTGATATATCGACGAAAACGAAAAATGCCGACTCAGCGAAAAACTTTCGGATCAAGGTCAAAGGTCATCCCTAATACCCGTGAAACATGTTTGGCTAGCGCCACGAGTATGAAAATAACGTCCGTTTCGCTCTATGACGCTCTATTTCCGAGATATCGACAAAAGCGAAAGATGCCGACTCAGCGAAAAAAATTAAGGTCAAGGTCAAAGGTCATCCCTAATACCCTTAAGACATATTCGTCTAGGGCGACGAGTCCGAAAATAACGTCCCTTATTTTATTCTGTTTCTGAGATATCGACGAAAACGAAAAATGCAGACTCAGCAAAAAAACTTAAGGTCAAGGTCAAAGGTCATCCATAATACCCCTTAGACCTGATTGTCTACGGTGACGAGTCCGAAAATAATGTCTGTTTCGCTCTACGATGTACCGTTTCCGAGCTATCGACAAAAACGAAATATGTCGACTCAGCGAAAAAATTCAAGGTCAAGGTCAAAGGTCATCCATAATACCCCTTGAAAATGTTTGTCTAGGGTGAGGAGTCCGAAAATAACGTCCGTTTCGCTCTACGATGCACCGTTTCCGAGATATCGACAAAAACGAAAAATGCCGACTCAGCGAAACAATTGAAGGCCAAGGTCAAAGGCCATCCCTAATACCCATAAGACATGTTTGTCTAGGGCGACGAGTCCGAAAATAACGTCCTTTTCGCTCTACGAAGCACCGTTTCCAAGATATCAACGAAAACGAAAAATGCCGACTCAGCGAAAAAACTTAAGGTCAAGGTCAAAGGTCATCCATAATACCCCTTAGACCTGATTGTCTACGGTGACGAGTCCGAAAATAATGTCTGTTTCGCTCTACGATGCACCGTTTCCGAGCTATCGACAAAAACGAAAAATGTCGACTCAGCGAAAAAATTCAAGGTCAGAGGTCATCCATAATACCCCTTGAAAATGTTTGTCTAGGGTGAGGAGTCCGAAAATAACGTCCGTTTCGCTCTACGATGCACCGTTTCCGAGATATCGACAAAAACGAAAAATGCCGACTCAGCGAAAAAATTTAAGGTCAAGGTCAAAGGTCATCCTTAATACCCATAAGACATGTTTGTCTAGGGCGACGAGTCCGAAAATAACGTCCGTTTCGCTCTTCGAAGCACCGTTTCCAAGATATCAACGAAAACGAAAAATGCCGACTCAGCGAAAAAATTTAAGGTCAAGGTCAAAGGTCATCCCTAATACCCGTAAGACTTGTTTGTCTAGGGCCACGAGTCCGAAAATAACGTCCGTTTCGCTCTATGATGCACCGTTTCCGAGATATTGACGAAAGCGAAAAATGTCGACTCAGCGAAAAAAATTAAGGTCAAGGTCAAAGGTCATCCCTGATATACTTAAAATATATTTGTCTAGGGCGACGAGTCCGAAAATAACGTCTGTTTCGCTCTACGATGAACCGTTTCCGAGATATCGACGAAAACGAAAAATGCCGACTCAGCGAAAAAATTTAAGGTCAAGGTCAAAGGTCATCCATAATACCCTTTATGTTTGTCTAAGATGACGAGTCCGAAATTAGCGTCCGTTTCGCTCTACGACGCACCGTTTCCGAGATATGCATGAGAGCCTCAAGAATGACTCAGCTAAAATTATTTCAGGCCCTAGATCAAAGGTCGTTTGACGGATCGGCCTCAAAATCAATAGGCTCCTTCCCTGGTGATATATGAACCTCCTTGCAAAGTTCCACAGTCATTGCCATAATACTTTTTGAGTTATCGTGCGGAAACCAGAAACATTGATTTCATCCTCACGGACCTCACGGACCCCGGAGCCGGCTCAAAAACAATAGGCTTCTTCTACGCAACATTTCTGACCAGCGGTGAAAATTTGGCGAAGATACATCGAGGCAAACTAAAGTTATCGTGCGGAAACCAAAAAGTGAAAGAAAAAAAAAAGAAAATTTTTTTTTTGACAAAACCATAAAGGCATTTCTGCTGAAATGCCTTAATAAGTCATAATAAGTCATAGGAATAAGAATAGAGTCACATGTCGCTTCTCACTTGTCACTAACACTTGATGAGGCTTCAACGAGTACAAAATTTCGTGACTGGTTACTCGTTAGCTTGTAACCGAAACATAACCGGTTACTCGTCCAAACATATATATACGCTCGTAGAGCTTTATTGTCCAAAGTAACAAGTTCCCATTTTAAATATCAAACCTCCGTTTCAAAATCCCGCCTAAAACTCAACATTAGACGTCATTTTCACGTGAAAACATGCAACAGTATGATGAATAAACATTCTATTCGGGTTGAAGAGTTGTTTGGGCAGAAATTCAACTGATGTGAAGTGTTTTAGGCTTAATTACAAGGGTGCAAAATACGTTCACGATTAACCGATCACAAAATCCGTAACCGGTTACACTCTGTAACCGAACCGAACCGTAACCGGCTAACCGAGTACTTATTCAAGTTGTTGAAGCCCTAGACTAGTAACACATGTCGCTTGTCACTTCTTGCATGTCGCTTCTCGCATGTCGCACCGGCGTTCCATACTCAAGTGTGTACATGAACAACAAAAATGTGCATAGATCTATCTTGAGCTGGGAACATTCCGGCTCGTAAAGCAATTTGTGGAATGTTATTTACTGATAGATCTATAGCCTGACCTGAGTTAAGTTTGTGATGCCAAGCAAAAAACAAATGGCATCAAGAATATTCGATTTGCCACTGCCATTCAAGCCTGTTATGGCATTGAACATTTGATCAAATCCAGTAATCTCGGTGCGCTGTGCATATGACTTGAAGCCATCGATGACCATTGACTTTATATACATTGTAGTATGTGATAAACCATACAATATCCAATGACAATTTCTAAACAAACAACGAACTCCAGTACGAAAATGGCGCCTTTCAATTTGCGCATGCGCAACAAATATTTCATGGAACGATATTAGAGGCAAAATTATGTTATTGGGTGAAATTCAAATTTTTTTTTCCATTTCTTTTCCATCTCACATATGCGTATAACGTTACATCACTTTCTTTCTGTAAAATATGCAACAATTTGCCAAATGAAACAGATGGTTGGAAATTATGTGAAATGGACTTTAATATTGGAAGCAAAATGTTTATATAAATGTAAGCCCAAAAGTGATTACTAAATATCAAGTTTTCAGAGTGAGAGTACTTCTTTGATAATAAATAATAATATAAGAAGAAAAAAGTACAAAACATAGGTATAAGCAAAAAAAACAAAATTAAATATACACGATATAACAATATATTGAAATAATTTACTACATGTAAGTGATGGTTATAGGTTACTTGAACAAATACTGATAACGGGTAATCATAACTACCGGTAATACAAGTATGCTACAAATGATTTCATCATGACATCTCAACTGGAATAAGTATTTACAATTTGAAATTTAATTTGTCTCTGAAAATGATGGATATGTTGTGATCCCAGTAAATGGAGTTTTAAAATTCGTCCTCATATCACGCGAGTTACAGAGCGTAACCAGTTACAGATTTTGTGACCGGTTAATCATGAACGTATTTTGCATACAGTCGAATCACCACGGCCCGGGAGCCACGTTCTAATCACAAGGCAGACAAGTTTCTGTAGCGATTTCAGGTTGTAGTTGATGCCATGTTTATGTGTTGTTTTTAGTTTTTTTTTTCGTATAGTCTTTCTGTAATACCTTCATCTCCGTATCCGAACACTAAGAACAACTAGACGTAAAGGCCTGAAGGCCTTGGGGCATTTCGATACACAACACAATCACAAGTGAACTGTTAATTACTGACAACTCTGCAACCAAAATGATTACATAGATACATCTATTTCACTCTAAGACGACGGTTTCTGAGATATAAATGAAAATAAACGAGATGAGAAATGCCGACTCAGCAGAAAAAAAATTTGGCCCAGGGACAAGTTCACCCAACATACCCCTAAGACATGTTTGTCTAGTACCACGAGTCCAAAAATAACATCCGTTTCATTCAACGACGCACCGTTTCCAAGATATGGCCGAAAATGAAAAACGTCACGAAAGCTAAAAAACTTTGGCCCAGGGCCAAGTTCACCCAAGATACACCTAAGACATGTTTGCCTAGTGTCACGAGTCCGAAAAGAACGTCCGTTTCGCTCTATGACGCACCGTTTTCGAGATATAGCCGAAAATGAAAAACGCCGACTCAGCAAAAAAAAATTTGGCCCAGATACACCTAAGACATGTTTGCCCAGTGTCACGAGTCCGACAAGAACGTCCATTTCGCTCTATGACGCACCGTTCCAAGATATAGCCGAAAATGGAAAACGCCGACTCAGCAAAAAAAAATTTGGCCCAGGACCAAGTTCACCCAACATACCCCTAAGACATGAAAATAACGTCCGTTTCGCTCTACGATGCACCGTTTCTGAGATATACATTGAGCCTTAAGGGTGACTCACCAAAATTGTTTTCGACCCCTGGGTCAAAGGTCGTTTGAGAAATTGACCCCATAATCGATAGGGTTCCTCTGCGACACTATATCCACATATATGTCAAGTTTCAAAATGGTAGCACAAGTACTTTTTGAGTTATCATCCGGAAACCATTTGACACAAAATTCATCCTCACGAACTAACCGGACCTAGGAGTCGGCTCCAAAACAATAGGGTTCATCTATGTAATATATGTGATAACTGGTGAAAATTTCTCGAAGATTCGTCAAGGCGTTCTTGAGTTATCGTCCGGAAATCGAAAAGTGAAAAAAAAAAGAAAAAAAAAGAAGAATTCTGACAAAACCATGCCGTAATTATTGGTTAGACGTCCGCAATTCCGTAGTATTTCTCTGAGAAGAGAAAAGTGCTGAAGACATAAAGATTATTATTTTTCACGGGGTTATACAATGTTTGAAAGATTATTCCGGGTCCAGGTTTAGACTAAGACCCTGCTTGACATTAAGCCTAAGATCTAGCGTCGATCTCGTCCCACGCTTGTGTCCATGCGGAGGCGAATAGATAGATAGATGGATAGATAGATAGATGGGGAGATAGATTTATTTCAAATCATGTACACTATACATCTGATTGCTCACAGAATATTTACAATACATGACTTGGGGGTATCCCAAAGATCCAGAGGATCTGTAACAACCAGAGATATATATGACAGAGATATATATATGACAGCTATATACAAGTAAATGACATTGATTGTAGAGACACACCAGAAAAAAAACTATTTTATATGAAATTGATATAGTATATAAGTACACCACCACCAAGATAAAGGGGGAAACATGTACATAAAAAGCCACACCCAGATAAAAATAACACTACAACCGGTTTGATAACTGAGAGATAATTCCCACCAAAGCTAACAGATGAATCAATGTACCGGGGATCCCCGTATTTAAGCCCCTCCTTGGATAAGCCCCTTGCCGACACACTTACAAGGGGAGTACTACTCTTGTATAAGCCCATGGGCTTATAAACGGAATAAAATTTTGTCTCGCATCAGGACTGGGCCTATATTTGGGGAAAACTTAGTTGACATTTTGTTTTTCGTAGGAGAACCGGTTATTATTATTAAGTGTTGGTACCTAGAATAAGCTACTGTACTAAAATTGATAAAAGACGTACGTATATATATGGCTTGCCTAGGAATACTATGATATACACGTGACCAGCTGAATTTTATCCGGTAATGCATGCATAGGCATGTATATGTATACATTTTTATTCGTCATACGTGCGTTTAATATGACAGTGAATATCTGTGATATTCTATCTTTATGGAACTATAGAATAAAATGTTTGTATAAATATAGTTATTACGCATATTAGAAGTGCTTTCCTGTCTAATCCATTGTAAATTCAAGCGTGCAAAATAAAAATCGTAAAATAATTATTCCCCAAATATAAGCCCATGGGCCTATATATGGAGTTAAATTTCATTCGACACAACCCCTTTTCCCCAATTATAAGCCCAGGGCTTAAATATGGGGATCCCCGGTAGTAGAGTAGTAGAGTTAGTAGTTCCTAGTAGTAGGTTCCTCATCACTGCGGAGGACCATAGACATAGAAGAGAGATGGACTGGTCACAAGCTCAAGGTCACTGAGGTCGAGTTGGCAGTCCATCTCTCTTCTATGTCTATGGGAGGACCTATGTCTCTGCAGAGATTCCTCACTACTGCGGAGGGTCCCCCGCATGTCTGCCACACTCGTCGATCGCTGATTCATATTTTGACGTTAAACGCGTTCGGTTGGTTCATGAATATTCATAGCTTAATGCAAAATGAGAATCGGTTACCACTTGAGCATTTCCAGTTCAGCTGAAGTTCATGTTGTGTGACTTTCATAACAAATTTGTCTGCTGACAGCTCATTTGTGCTGCTGACTCCTGTCACGTATTCAGGAGTAATCACCAATGGCGTCTATTTTCGTGAAAAACTTTCCAAGACTGTCCAGGTGGACATGGCGTTCTTGTCGGTATTACTCCAGCAAATCCACGCCAAAGATTACAACTCACTACTCAATCGTTCCCAGGGACACTGACCCGAGATGGGCCGAAGTTGACATGGAGAGGTTTGGAGATGAAGCTGATGTCGTCATTGTAGGAGGCGGGCCAGCTGGTCTATCGGCAGCCTGCAGAATAAAACAGTTGTGCAATGAACATGGCAAAGATTTGAGAGTCTGCCTGGTTGAGAAAGGTGCAGAGATTGGCCGACACACATTGTCGGGCGCATGCATCGAACCAAGGGCTATGAACGAACTTTTCCCAGACTGGAAAGAACGAGGAGCGCCAATGAACAATCCTGTGACAGAAGACAAGTTTGCATTTTTGACAGAGAAGGCACGAATTCCTATCCCCTTACTGCCTGGATTCCCATTCCATAACTTCGGCAACTATGTTGTACGACTGGGCCATGTTGTGAAGTGGTTGGGAGAGCAGGCTGAAGAGCTTGGTGTTGAAATCTACCCGGGTTATGCAGCAAGCGAAGTTTTATATCACGAGGATGGTAGTGTTAAAGGTATTGCGACTAATGATGTTGGTATACAGAAAGATGGTGCTCCGAAGGACACATTCGAACGAGGGATGGAACTCCATGCAAAAGTGACTGTGTTCTCAGAAGGATGTCATGGGCACTTGGCAAAACAGTTGTATCCAAGGTACAACTTGAGAGAAGATTGTCAGGCTCAGTCATATGGAATTGGATTCAAAGAGCTTTGGGAAATCAAACCAGAGAAACACCATGCAGGCCGAGTGGAACACACTATTGGTTGGCCTCTAGACAAGAACACCTATGGAGGTTCCTTCATATACCATCTTGGCTCAGAAGAAGAGCCACTAGTAGCTATTGGCTTTGTAGTTGGCTTGGATTACAAGAACCCTTACCTTAGTCCTTTTAAAGAATTCCAGCGGTACAAACATCATCCGAGTATTGAGTCGACCCTGCAAGGCGGCACAAGGCTGGGGTACGGAGCCAGAGCACTGAACGAGGGAGGATTTCAGTGCTTACCTAAGCTGACATTCCCTGGAGGCTGTCTTGTTGGTTGTAGCTCTGGTTTCATGGATGTTGCCAAGATCAAAGGGACTCACAATGCAATGAAAAGTGGTATGCTTGCTGCGGAATCCATCTTTGAGACTCTCACGGATGAGCAACTCGACTCGCCCACACAAGGCGTTGAACCAAAGTCTTATGAGGAGAAGATTCGAAGCAGTTGGATTTGGTCAGACTTGAAGAAAACGAGAAACATTCGCCCATCGTTCAACACTGCACTTGGACTGTACGGTGGTGTTCTGTACACAGGAGCAGTATTCTGGCCGCTACAAGGCAAAGAGCCCTGGACACTGAAGCACCATTCCCAGCCTTCTGGTGACCATGCTGAACTGAAGCCTGCCAAAGACTGCAAGCCCATAGACTATCCAAAACCTGATGGTGTCATCAGCTTCGACTTGTTATCATCTGTCGCACTCACGGGAACAAACCACGACCATGACCAACCAGCCCACTTGACGCTGAAGAATGACGATGTACCGATGGAGAGGAACTATGCCATCTATGATGGTCCAGAACAGCGTTTCTGTCCGGCTGGTGTCTATGAGTACATCGATACTGAGGACGGCGGAAAACGTTTGCAAATCAATGCACAGAACTGCATTCATTGCAAGACATGCGATATCAAGTGCCCAAGTCAGAACATCAACTGGGTGACACCTCAGGGTGGTGAAGGGCCTGCCTATGATGGCATGTAACATGTAGTATAATTATTCAGTTATTCAAGTTAACATATTTTGTGTATTTCTAAGCGAGTTTGGTATCCACACAATACTAATACTGACGTGTGTTGATTTGTTTATCATAAGAACATGGCTACATTGTCTAATGAATGATCTGGTTTTATGTAAAATATCAATGTAAGACCTCAAACACAGATAGTGCAAAACTGTATTTTTCAGACATTTAATTTTGTTAACTTGGCCCTATTTGCATGCTTTTGTAAATGAGAAGCCTCCAAAAAAGCCTGTAAAAGGTAATATATATGTCATCATGGTGCAGTTGGCAGTATGTTCCCAGTTTATTTTGTGAATTTTTCTCCATAGTGAAATTTGTACATGTATATGAAATATTGACTGGGCTTTACAGTATCACTAGTACGTAGTAGGTCAAATGGTTTGTTTGTGATATCAATACAAGTGTATCAGTGCACATCTGTTCTGACCATATATTGTTCATGGAAGTGATTGAATGTTTCACAGAGACACCAATAAATAGAAGTAAATGGCATAGAATTATGTCACCATACCTCATATGTTTTACTGCAAGTATTGTACATAATAAATTGTTGTTGGCTGATTACCAGTCTGGACTTTATTTCACTAAACCTGAACTAAAGTGAGAACAAGACATCTATATTACAGTGTTTTAATATTGAAATATTACATGTTGTCTGAAATTCTCTAGTGACGGAATCTGACATGTTGCATGTAACAATATTATCTGTGGTCGAGTTCACGAACATCCTCCATATAAAGGATTCACGAAATGCCCATAATACAGCCATAAGATCTATCTGCAATCATTTGTCTGCAGAGGCCAATTCCCAAAGTTCACGGCTTGAAGTCACCGGAATTGGTCAGCTGGGGGTCAAGTTCAATATGATCAACAAAATCCTCCATCTAAGTACAAATTGCGAAATCTTATAACTCATTGATGTGCAAATTTTTATGCATGACGTCACAGGGAACACAGTATTGCAATTATTCAACAAAGCTTACTCCACATGCTCTCCATAATTGAGATTGAGTCAATTACTTTTACCTCCGGATTGTTGCCAAGCTTACCAGTATTGATATAAAGTCCCTAGCAACCATGGTTGCTATGGCCCAGATCTAGCCATGTGAATACTGTAAAACTACTAATTTTGGCGGACGATTTATTTGGCGGATTTGGCGGTAGGGAAAAAAACGCCAAATTAAATCGTCCGCCAAATAAACTAGATATATGTTAAGAAATATAAGTGGTTTTAAAACCGCCAAATTAAATCTCCGCCAAACAGCCTGGGATTCAAAACCGCCAAATTTAATAGCCGCCAAAATTAGTCTTTACAGTAAATAAACGGAACTAAAGCCGAGAATGGATTGACACAATAGCCGAATCTCCTAAAACGCCTGTCTCTATTAGTTAGGACCCATAGTAACCAATCACTGCTAGGGACTCCAGCAGGTAACCATAGCAATTGTAACACTTATTTTAACATGGTGACGTCAGAGCGCTCTTAGCATTGCAGTCATTTCAAAAGGTGTTATATCAGTTGATATACGGCCCTTATGTTTCCAGGAGCAACGGCCTACGGCCCTACCGCCAAATAAATCGTCCGCCAAAATTAGTCGTTTTACAGTAGTAGAGTCGCTCTTAGGGCTTTACAGACCTGGTAGAGATCTTGGCATGCAGTAAATTTGAATCATAATCAAGGGGATTGAAGGCTGTCGGTATATCATTCAGTGATTTGCTCAAATTTGGTCTCACATTTCACCTCATTTTTGCGCGCCCTACTGCAGGTCTTGCTTTGGCACATCTTGCTACTATTGGGACCAATACGGTATCCATTTTGGGCCCTTTCTGGGCCAAAAAAATTGTTTCACCCTTTGAAAAAATTTTCGCTACTTTTTGAGTTCATAATGGGAGCTGCCAGAACTGTACTCATAGAATGCCTGAAGATATAGCCTAGATATTGGCATTTTCAAATGGGAAGTATAATGGCGATTTGTGTGAGGACCTTAATTGACATTCAATGAACTTGAAAGGTCGAAACAGCCAGTTTTGGGTAAGAAAAAATGACCAGATTTGCCTCTATAGATAAAATGCTTGCAGATAGAGCTTATGTTTGCATTATGAACATAATAGGAATACATTTATGGCACACCTAATGATGACCTTGAAATGTGTAATTTGGCCCCGAGCGGCCTAAACACTTGCACCCAAATATATCTCTGCATTATGAACATATAGAAAATCAAATGCCGCACATGTACATGTAATGGTGACATTAAAGTTCACATAGATGACCTTGATTTGTAATTATCAAGGCCATATGTTCACACTAAAAACTTTGATTGGTAAATTTCTCAGTCTGTTACCTGCCATGGCCAAATCAAAATTGTCTGGTAACCTACTACTAGTATCTTAGCCTTTGGGCTAATTTTTGCATACCGGTATATATACTCTATCAGTTATGTTATTGGCCCCATGCTTCATGTTGATCCTGCCTCCAACTGATTTGGAAGGAATGAAATTTGATTTTGTGTCCTTGCCTTATATATTCTATGCAGATAGAGCTCGCAGTCACACATGATTGTTGCAGAAATAAACAACAAATATATGGCACAAACATTTATTATGGAAACAGAAAATTTGCCATATACACCTTTTAGAAAGCTTTGACAATATTTACAGATGAATATTTAGAGGAAATATGTGGCCAACTGTATCATACAATTACAATAATGGCCAAAAAAAACTTAACATGTGAGATATAGTGGATGCACGAATAATTCATTGTGAACTTATTCATAGCCTTTGATCATATTTGCGATGTTCCAGTCGGTCTGGGCTGACAGGGGGCCTTCAACCCGTGCGCCATCTTTTGTCACGATGGCAATGTTGTAACTGTTCCAGCTCCTTGCATCACGGTAAAACAGAACCTTCAAACATCGCTCCAACAAGTTCTTGGCATCCACTTCAGACATATTTGGTTTCTTCTCAATGGCATCTCTCATCATGGGCTGTGCGATGTAAGCTCCAAATCCTGAGGCTACTGTTGGTGCTTGGTACGCAGTTCCGATTTTGTCGACATAACCAAGGAAGGGCTCCCCGTCTTGAAGTCCTCCGACAATGACAGTGTTCCACAGCGGGTTGAATCGAGATCGACGATTGTACAGGACACGGGTCATCCACGAAAACAGGGCTCTTGGCGTGTAATGGAAACCCTCCTCCCGACACTCTTCATCAATGACGTTTTGTTCGATGATGTTCTTTATAAACTGAAAGTCAGCATAGTCGCCACCTGCTGCCATCACAACCTCATCATTCACTTTCATCACTCGGTCACAATTCCGATATCGCGCCATTGAACCGTAAGATCCAAGTCTGTCGGCAGCAAGCATGACCCCGCCGTCGAATTTTACTCCCAACACAGACGTGCCGGTCACCATGGGATAGAGTGTGTGTTTAGTCGGGCAAGTTGGAGCAGTTGCAGGTCCGGGAAAGTTATGAAATGATCCAGGAACAGGACCATTCTGCCAAAGCGGTTGATTTACAAAACAATCCATATCTACTTCAAATGTTCGTCTAGAAATTTTGAGGATTTGATTCTTCTGTGAACAAAATGCTTGATCACGGTCGACAGTGCCACCTTGCGAATGAGTCTGTGGTTACGATTTAACACCGCATGCACTCGTGGTAGATCTAGGTATTTGTGAGTTTGGCGTTTTCCACACAAAAAATTCTGATGCCTAATGAAGATTTTTGATGTATAAGAATCAGAATTTTCTCCTCTTCCTGCCTTTATGTATATATCATAATTGGAAGTGCAACAAATATTGCACTAAGATGTGAACAATGCACACAAACAAAAAGCAACTCTAATAATAGATGACCAGATGTAGGCCTAGTAAAAAACGCAAATCTGGGTGGCATATAATAGGGATAATGCTGCGTTCATTAGAACATGTGAATATCGTGATTCCCAGTTCACAAGTTGTGATTTGCGTTCATTTCACCATTTTCACCTTATTTTCAAGGTCAAAGGACAAAATGGCTAATATATCCCTTATTATCGACTTTACAACTTGAAAATCAATTGTGGACAGATAGGAAATGATATGTGCTGACTATTGTCATGACCTTGAATTTGACCTTTGATCTCATTTTCAAGGTCAGAGCACAGAATGGCTAATTTCTCGCTATCATCAATTTTACAGATTAGGAATCAATTGTGGACATATAAGAAATGATATATATGCCAAATATTCTGATGACCTTGAATTTGGCCTTTGACCTTATTTTCAAGGTCATAGCACAGAATGGCTAATATCTCGCCTATTATCGATTTTGCAGCAAAAGAAATCATTTGTGGACATATAGGAAATGATATGCCGAATATTCTCGTGACACTGAACTCGACAATCGACCTCATTTTCAAGGTCAGAGCACAATTGATAATATCTCGCTTATTATCAACTTTGCAGGTTAGGAATCAATTGTGCACATATGGGAAATGATATAGACCGAATATTCTGATGACCTTGAATTTGACCTTTGATCTCATTTTCAAGGTCATAGCACAAAACAGGTAGTATCTTGCTTATTATCGACTTTACAGCTTGGGAATAACTTGTGGACGTATAGGAAATGATGTATGCCGAATATTTTGATGACCTTGAATCTGACCTTGGACCTAATTTTCAAGGTCACAGAAGGAATGGCTAAGATGTCGTTTACTATCGATTTAACAGCTTAGGAATCAATTGTGAACATAGAGGAAATTATATATGCTGAACTTTGTCATGACCTTGAACTTGACCCTTGAGTTTATTTTCAAGATCAAAGGACAACATGGCTAAAATTTCGCCTGTGATCGACTTTATTTATAATAATATTTCACTTATTATTGACTTTACACCTTTCAATTGTGAACATATTGAATCAATTGTGAACATATAGAAAATACTATATGCTGAATATTCTCATTACCTTGAATTTGACCTTTGACCTCATTTTCAGGATCACAGGACAAAATGTTAAAGTTAAAGTTATTACATTTGATATAGCACTCTTTTGAGCCGAACTTAATCCGCTTTCAAAGGCGCTTTACACTTCAACCCCAGTCTGAGTGATTGTACTTGGAGCAGCCACACTCTAAACGCTCTACACAGCACCCATTATGCAACCGGTACCCATTTAATCCTGGATGAAGACGGAAGATAGACACATTAGTGGTAAATGCCTTGCCTAAGGACACTAGTGAAATAGCACAGCAGTCCAGCTCGAGACTCGAACCCATGATCTTTGGATTACGAGTCCGACGCCTTATCCACTGCGCCACTCACTCCACGGCTAATGGCTAATAGCTCGCTAATGATCCACTTTACAGCTTACGAATCAGTTGTGAACATATAGGAAATGATATAAGCTGAATATTGTCATGAACTTGAATTTTATCTTTGACCTCATTTTCAAGGTCACAGGGCAAAATGGGTAATATCTCGTTTATTATCAACTGGAGAATCAGTTGTGGACAAACAGCAAATGATATATGCCGAATACTCTGATGACATTCTAATTTGACTTTTAATTTCATTTTAAATGTCGCAGGATAAAATGATTAATATATCTCTTATTAAGGCATTTCGGCAAAAATGCATCTATGGTTTTAGCAGAATTTTTTTTTCTTTTTCTTCCGCCTTTTAGCTTTCAGGATGAAAACTTTAGATTGCTTTGATGGATCTTTGTCAAATTTTCACCACCAGTCAGAAATGATATGTGGAAGAACCCTATTCTTTTTGAGCCGGATCCAAGGTCCGTGAGGATGAAATCAAGGCTAATTTTGAGACTTAATTTCCAAAAAATATTCACGCAATAATTGCAGAACTCTGCATGGAGGTTCATATGCCACCAGGGAAGAACCCTACTGATTTTGGGATCGAGCCGTCAAACGACCTTTGACCTAGAGGTCAAAATAATTTTTTGCTGATTCATCCTTGAGGCTTCCTGCATATCCCAGAAACCGTGCGTCGTAGAGTGAAACCGAATTTTCGGGCTCGGTCCGTGAGAATGAAATCAAGGCTGATTTTGAGACTTGGTTTCCGGACGATAACTCAATAGTTGCAGAACTTTGCATGGAGGTTTATATACCACCAGGGAAGAACCCTATTGATTTGGGATCGATACGTCTAACGACCTTCGACCTAGAGGTCGAAATAATTTTTTGCTGAGTCATCCTTGAGGCATCCTGCATATCTCAGAAACGGTACGTCGTACAGTGAAAGGGACGTTATTTTCGGACTCGTTGCCATAGACAAACATGTCGATGGGGGTATTATGGATAAAATTTGACCTTGACCCGAAATTTTTTTGCCGAGTCGGCATTTTTCGTTTTCTTCGATATCTCGGAAACGGTGCATCATAGAGCGGACGTTATTTTCGGACTCGTCGACCTAGACAAACATGTCTCAGGGGTATTATGAATGAACTTTAACCTTGACCCGAAATTTTTTTGCCGAGTCGGCATTTTCCGTTTTCTTCGATATCTCGGAAACGGTGCGTCGTAGAGCGAAACGGACTTTATTTTTGGACTCGTCGACCTAGACAAACATGTCTTAGGGGTATTATGGATGAACTTTGACCTTGACCCGAATTTTTTTTGCCGAGTCGGCATTTTCCGTTTTCTTCGATATCTCGGAAACGGTGCGTCGTAGAGCTAAACGGACGTTATATTCGGACTTGTCGCCCTCTATTATGAATGAACTTTGACCCTGACTGGAAAGTTTTTTTGCGGCATTTTTCGTTTTCTTCGATATCTCGGAAATGGTGCGTCGTAGAGCGAAACGGACGGTATTTTCGGACTCGTTGACCTAGACAAACATGTCTTAGGGGGTATTATGGATGGACTTTGACCTTGACACAAAATTTTTTGCCGAGTCGGCATTTTTCCTTTTTTTTCGATATCTCGGACGTTATTTTCGGACTCGTCGCCCTAGACAAACATGTCTAAGGGGTATTATGGATGAACTTTGACCTTGACCCGAAATTTTTTGGCCGAGTCGTCATTTTTCGTTTTCTTCGATATCTTGGAATCGGTGCGTCGTAGAGCGAAACGGACGTTTTTTTGGACTCGTCGACCTAGACAAACATGTCTTAGGGGTATTATGGATGAACTTTGACCTTGACCTGAAATTTTTTTTTGCTGAGTAGACATTTTTCATTTTCGTCGATATCTAGGAAGTGGTGGTGTCGTAGAGCCCGTGGCAAACATGTTTTAAATATTACGAATTAGTCCTAATACCGAAATGCCTCCAAGGCATCTTTAGGCCTTGACGTCTAGTTATAAAGGCATTTCGGCACGAAGTGTCATTGTGGTTTTGTCAGAATTAATTTTTTTTTTTTTTTCACTTTTTGGTTTCCGGACAATAACTCAAGAACCCCTTGAAGAAGCTCCGATAAATTCTCACCAGTTATCACGTATACATGTATTTTGCAAGTGAACCCTATTGGTTTGGAGCTGGCCCGAGGTCAGGTTAATGGTTTCCGGATCACTGTACTTGTGCTACTCTCCTGAAACTGACAAATAGGTTGCAATAGTGTCCCCATATTGATTATGGGGTCAATCCGTCAAAAGACTTTTGACCCAGGGGCCGAAAACAATTTCGGTGAGTCATCCTTGAGGCTCATCTCATATCTCGGAAACGGT
Source organism: Terebella lapidaria (assembly GCA_949152475.1). Classification (NCBI taxonomy): domain Eukaryota; kingdom Metazoa; phylum Annelida; class Polychaeta; order Terebellida; family Terebellidae; genus Terebella; species Terebella lapidaria. The sequence goes on along the minus strand of OX424557.1, from coordinate 50,119,786 downwards.
GCATCGTAGAGCGAAAAGGACGTTACTTTTAGACTCGTCATCCTAGACAAACATGTTTTAGAGGTATGTTGGGCGAAATTGGCCCTGGTCCAAATTTTTTCGCAGAGTTTGCAATTTTTATTTTCAGCTATTTCTCGGAAAAAGTGCATCGTAGAGCAAAAACGACTTTATTTTTGGACTCGCCGCCCTAGACAAACATGTTTTAGGGATATGTTGGGTGAACTTGGCCCTGGGCCAAATCTTTTTTTTTTGCTGAGTCAGCAATTTTCACTTTCCACCATATCTCGGAAAAGGTACATGGCGAAATGGACATTATTTTCAGACTCGCCGTCCTAGACGAAGATGTCTTAGAGTTATGTTGGGTAAAGTAGGCCCTGGGCCAAACTTTTATTTGCTGAGTCATTTTCAACCATCTCTAAGAAACGTTGCGAAACGGACATTATTTTTAGACTCGTGGTACTAGACAAACATGTCTAGTTTTATGTTGTGTGAACTTGGCCCTGCACTCAGGAGCTTATCCCTGTCTCACTAAGAATGCATGCACCAAAGAATGAAGGCATTAAAATCCTTGGGGCAGGACTCGTGGCACTAGACTAACATGTCTAAGGGGTAAGTTGGGTGAACTTGGCCCTGGGCCAAATTTTTTCTGCTCAGTCGGCATTTTTCTTTTTCGGCCATATCTCATAGACGATGCGTCATAGAGCGAAACAGACATTATTTTCAAACTCATGACCCTGGGCCAAATTTTTTTTTGCTGAGTCAGCATTTCTCATTTTCGGCTATAACTTGGGATCGATGCATCGTAGAGCGAAACAAACATTTCGCGGAGTTAAACCTTAGCCTAAAGATTTCCAATTGAGTTACCATCTTTTATATTGGCCAATCTTAGTACAGTGAAATTAATTATGGAGATACATATGAATTTCAGTTGGAATACCCCAAGGGATCTTTAGGCCTTGACAAACTTATGTGAGTTTGTCATATTTTGCTTAGAGATCTTCCGCTAGTTATACACTATAACTACCGAAATTCACTATATATGTACCCAATAAACAATTGGTACATTATCGAGAGTCACAAAATAGTTGTGTTTTTCTGTAGTTAGACCCGACTTGTCTTGTATGGATATTCCAATGTCCAAGAGTTAATCAGGCATGGCTAAAATTAATCAATATTCAAAGGAACTGATCAGCGTTGACCAGTAGGATGACCAAATCACTGACTGTGCTATGCATGAATAGTTTCCCCACATGAGGGCGTGAAATACAAGTTGGGTCTTTACTGAACGACTCCAACCAATTTGCCCTAATCGCCGGTACCCCATTAATGCACTGGTGTGCGTATAGCAACACAATAGGCATAGAGTCTACCTATGGGGGTGACCAGTAAAATTTTGTTGAATGAAAGTTTACTCAAAATCATGCTGATTTATACTACATATGCGGCAGTCAGACTTTGTCACAGCACAGAGGTTCGGAGCAAAATTCTGTTCGAATTTGAAGAGCCATATGTTCATGGAGGAAGATGATATCATGAGATTTAATCAGTGATTCGGCTAAAAGACAGCTGCTTTGTATCCAATCGATGCTCATGGACACCAGCAATAATCTAAGGGCATTGTCTGCAAGTGTATTTGTAGATCACGGAGCCTGGCTAAGTCTAAAAAAGACAGAGGAGACTTTGGTGACTCGTTTCAGTGATGTACTAGTTCCATGGCGTCAGCAGGCTGGTCCGGGTTCGCCTGGAGCTCTTGTACAGAGTGGAGGCTCAGATTAGTGGCCAGTTCAACTGCAGTTTTGTTAACATCTCTGGGTTGTTCGTCAGGCTGATCGGGGGCACTCAGATGTTCTTGTTCACGGCCTCAGGTTTGTTTCTGGATCTGGTGCTTCTTGGTTGCTTTCTCTGTGATGTTTAGTGGGATGAACAGGGGATGCAATGTTAGCTTGTACATTGCTGTGGCTCTGACTGTTTCCTGGTTCTACTGTGGCTCGACTGTCTTTCGTTTTCTGGTTGATGTTTCAACGATTTGGTTTACTCTGTGAGGAACCCTTGTGGCCTGGTCTTTGCTGATGAGTGTGTGACCCGCGTTCCTACTAGCTTGGCTAGTGGGATATCCCTTTAGCTCATTTGTTAGAACGTAGGGCTTGGAATCTGGCGACCTGGGTTCGAATCCCACCAGAGGCGAACATTACTTGGTCACATTTGGCGCAGTCAGCAGGATGACTCCTTGGTTGTCATTGATTTCTGGATGTGGAGTGTGTGTGCTTAATTGCTGCCACATTCCAGCACCTGTTGTGTGATATGTTCTGATTGGGGAGATAGATTTAAATGCTGCCACAACTCGGGCGCATTCACAAAGGAAGGGGAAAGATGTGACCCGCGTTCCTACTAGCTTGGCTAGTGGTATATCCCTTTAGCTCACTTGGTAGAGCGTAGGGCTTGGAATCTGGTGTCCTTGGTTCGAATCCCACTGGAGGCGAAACTTACTTGGTCACAAGTGATCAGATGCTGCCATGCAGTCAGGAGGTCGTATTTGGCGTGATGCTGTGCAGTCAACTGGGGCAAGAAGATTGGATGCATCGGCATTGCTGGCTGGAAGGTGGCTAGATGTACATTCCCAGCAGGAGGTGGTCCCAGTGATGCTGGGTAGTATGTGTGTGGATGGCCCTAATAGGGTGCCGTATATCTCAGGTGCCACGCTTGCGACGGTAATTGACCTATTATGTTATTTTCTGTGTTTTCAGATAGTCTCATCAGTTGTGATCTGCTCTGAATAAAGGCAATTCTACAAAATGGACGAATTCTTATCTATGATGAGACTATAGCAACAGAGGCTGACACACCTCATCCATTAACAAGCTTCCCTTCACGACGGCTTAAAACAATACATCCATCTGAATATGCCTGCAGTACAGTGTCCCATCGTGCGAATACATAACCCTCAATGTTGAAGCAGTCATAGTGGCAGCGCTCAACAGTGCACATGCCATGTCCCACACAGCAACCCCATTGTGGCTCCCTCTGTGATAGCAAAGGGCGGAGAAGGTCAAGAGACCAACAGTGTTTCCAGTTGTTATTAGTGAAGAGTGGATATACACCTCATGATGGGCAGAATATGTGGCCGATACAAATGTCACCGGGAAGGACAAGTTGATCCAACTACTGCGCTGTGATGCTGTGATGACCATTTGAGGCAGGACATCACCCAAACAGCAGGAGGAAAACTCATCAACAAAACAGAAGATGAGGTGCTGGCATTCATCGAAAAACTGGCAGTGCGGGAAAAAAACACGATGGTCACCCAAGTGAACCTACACCAGATGCACCAGGACCATGGTGAACCAGTCCGAGCATTCGGCGCACACGGTCATGGCCAAACCTCCATCTGCAAGTTCGTCATCAAATGCCCCCACTTACCCATGATGTTGATTACACAGAACCCGTCATCAGCGACTGTGTGATAAAGGGCCTTGCAGATACAGACATTCAACTGGACTTGTTGGGTGAAGAAAAAACAATCCAAAACTTTCGAGGAAATGTGAGGAAAACTCTTGAGGAAAACTCTTGAGGATTTGTGGAAGCCAAAGAATCTGGCAAAAGATCTGCTGCTTGTCTCCTCAAGCCACAGTCTAAGGAGCAGCAGCTGCACGTACCTCATACCATTACAACAACACTACTCCTAACGAAGACAACACTATTCACAGGAAGCACTACCAGCAAAAGCCATGTCACTACTAAGACAAAGCTAGACGTGGCACACGATTGGCTCTCAATATCTGCCAGAAAGAATGTCCTGCATACGGCCACACATGCAAACACTGCAACAAATTGAATCACTCTGACCAAGTATGCCAGAGCAAGAACAAAGTCAAGACAGGCGCGTCCAGCTCAATACCAATCGAGGGTGCCATATTCAACTTACTCTACATGCTTGGCTCCTGTGACCCCTCCCACAGCAAGGGTATCATTCTCGACCACCATGAGTACAACCAATTATCAGACACCTGGTTGAAACAACTGCCCAAACGTCAACCGTTCATTGACTTGATGGTGTGCACCTCTTCCGATGACTATGACCACCTTGGTCTGAAACTGCTCACCATAGCGAGAACCATGGTCATCCCTTGCATGGCTGACACTGGATGTCAGAACTGCTTGGCCAGTCTCAAAGGTTGTCCATTGTCTTGGCCTTTGCACTCAGGACCTCATCTCTGTCTCACTAAGAATGCATGCATCAAACAATGAAGGCATTAAAAACCTTGGTGCAGTCATTCTCTGCTTCACAGGTAAAGACAATGACAACAACATTGAAACACGTCAAATCGCTTATGTCACCAACACCTCAGACAAGTTCTTCCTTAGCTGTGAGGCATGTATCAACCTTGGTATCATCATCTCACACTTGCCGTCTGTCGGTGAGGCACAAAATGTTGCCACACATGCAGTGTATGATGACCATGGTTCCACAGGCCTGACCTCGGCCTCTAACTGTCTCCGACATGAAATGTCTCATCCATTACCAACACACCTACCCATGCCAACCTACAGCCAAACCATGCCAACCTACAGCAGTTCCCCCTGGACCACTATCGGTCCAGCACCTTCAACTGTTGTGAACATCAACCGCTTCCTATGATAGAAGGTCCACCTCTACATCTGATGATAGCCCCAGACGCCAAGCCTGTGGCCACTCAATCACCAGTCCATGTCCCCATCCACTGGCAAGACGTTGTGAAGGCTGGATTCGGCAGAGATTAGCAACTAGAGATTAACGATCAATGTACTAGAATCTGTAACCTTGGGAGAGCCTGTTACATGGTGTATGTGCCAAGAAGATTGGCAAACCATGACGTACTGTTGACGTGCAGGCTCTCAACACACATGCTACAAAGGAGACTCATCACACATAGTTCCCCTTCCATCAGGCCAGGGCAGTCCCTCCATGATCTCTCAAGACCGTATTTGACGCATGGAATGGCTACCACAGCATACCCCTGTGTGAAGAAGATGAACACCTGACAACATTCATCATGCCTTGGGGTAGATACAGATACCCTACCGCCCCTCAAGGCTACATCGCTTCTGGCGACAGATACTCCAGACGTTTTGACAAAAGTGTCGGAGTTCCCAAGCAAGAGCAAGTGTATTGATGACACATTACTGTGGGCTAACTCTCTGGAAGAAAGCTTCTGGAAGGCTAAACCTTTGTGGACGAAATGGAATCACACTCAACCCAGAGAAATTTGTTTTTGAATTTGCCGGCTTTGAGATCACACCCGATTGTGTACTGTACGTCCATGCTGAAAATTTCTCCAAGCAATCATGGGCTTACCACTGCCGCACAGCATCACTGATGTCCACTCCTGGTTCGGTTTGGTCATTCAAGTCTTGTATGCATTCAGCATGACAGAGTAGATGTAACCATCCCAGGATTTCCTGAAATCAGGAACCCTATTTCACTGGGAAGAAAGACTCGACCGCTTATTCCAAGAGTGAGGAGTCCAAACATGTGATTGTCAACAAAATCCAAACGGGTGTTCAAATCTTCAACAAATCCAAACCACCTACCTTACTACTGAGTGGTCCCAGCTTGGGTTGGCTTTTGGCTGTTTCAGAAATACTGTCCCTGTCCTGCATGAAAACTCTTCTGCAGTCCCATGGGATGGAGGATCACATTGGTAGTCAGTCCATTCACACACTCCACAGACTCCCGCTATGCCCCTGTGAAAGGTGAGGATTGACAGTTGCAGACACACTGGACAAAGCTTGTTACTTTGTACTGGGTTGTCAAATTATCATGGTAGCGGTTGACCACAAGCCTCTCCTGACGCTCTTCAGTAACAGAACTCTTGACTCCAATCCCTGACTCCGCAATCTGAAAGAGAAGACCCTCTGATATTGTTTCCACATGATACATGTACATATCGCAGGCATAAGACACAAAGCAGCCAACAACATCTCTCGTCATCCCACTGGCGAAACTAACCCGACATAGTTGCACCTAGATGACACGTCTGCCATCAGTACAGTTCATTCACACGACATCGTTATCCCCAGTCACACTGACCTACATCACAACTTTCTCACTGGGATTCGTTGCTTTGAAGAGATTTGAATCATCGACCAATGTCCTGCTTGCAACTTCCTCACCTCACAGCCTTGCATCCATCACCTGGGATCTAGCCTAGAGTTCGCCTTGCTCATCAGACCATGCTCATCAGTGAAGGGAAGGCCTACCACAAGGTACGCCGATACCTTCAGTAGGAGAACCCCTATATTTAGTCTTACCGCTAGGCGCCAATCCACACGTGCTAGGCGACCCCCCCCCCCCCCCTCAATGGCAGACTTGTGGGGACTATGACATGACCAACGCAACTATTGGGGCAAAATAAACCTCAAATCGTCGTTCCTTTATGGGTATTCTACTCCAGATAATTGCACTTCCCGGGTTGCACTTGTGCACCACAGGACTACAACTCAAGTCATCACCCATGTCTGGACTTGTATTATGATAATCTTGCATCCTACGGTGTATTAGTCCATGTTCGGATTCTATGTAGCATTAATTCCCTCACAAATATAAGAACTTGGGGGAGATAGATTATGTTACTGTATTTTCACATAGTCTCATTATTTGTGATCTGCTCTGAATAAAGGCAATTCTACAAAATAGATGAGTTAAAAGGGCACTATGTGGGATTCTGTTTTGAAGGGATTAAAAAGGTCAGAAAACAGAATTATAGTGCCCTTATCTATTCAAGGTCACTCAAAATGCAGCACAATTTGCTCAAAATACCAACCTAAGCTATATCTCCAGGCGAAGTCCTAAAGTTTTCATTGTCACCGGCTTGACATCAGCGTTTGCTGTTCATTCATTCTATGTCGAAAGTGTTTCCGAACAGACTAACGGTTATTTACGGATCATTAATTCTTTTGAAATTTACTGTGGAATTGAACGGTTTCATTCGGTGTCATAAAAAATACAGCGACCTCTTGCGATTATCAAATCATTTATCGTTTTAACCGAAATTGAAAGTAAAACATGTTGCCTTTTGGCTGTCATCTGTCATTTTGTCTTGTACGCAAATAACCAAATTGTCTGCCCATGTCGACTACGGTGTTTTAAATATGATAGTCCAAGTTTAAGCTACAAGAAAATTGACGGTTGTTCGTGAAACCCGAGTAACATCGTCGATCATGGTCAGTGTCTTGTCTTGTTCAATACTTGTCCACATCTATGGTCGTGTGCACTTTCAACCTGCTTTCAACGATCCCTGTTGTACAGTTGGGAAGAATCCCATTTGGTGGCATATATGCCCAAATGGGATATATGCCACCAAATGGGTATACTTCCTGTATACCCAAATGGGATATACCTAAGAGCTTGGTGGCAGTTTTGTGGTCATACTCATTGGGGGACTCAGGGGGCCTGGGTCAGCCTTAGTTACATCGCAACCCTGGGTCAATGCCCCAGTCACCCAGTTTCTTTGGAACTAGGTCAGCCTGAGCGACGCGGAGCTCCGCGTCGCTCAGGCTGGCCTGGGTACTCATTCATTTAATGGATATAAAGCAATTGATTCATTTCCCTTTATGATTGGTTTTAAGTTCACACTGTCTGTCCAATTTATTGCTGGGACATGTGATTTCTCCTAAATAAAGAATATTTTGCTGTGTAAACCTGTTACGATGTAGTCGGTCAAGCAAAAATGAAGTATATATTATGTATCAAAAATTTTCTCAATCCATACATCCATGTTTATCATAAAAAGTACTGTTATTACACAGCGCTGAAATAAACTGGGCTGTGAAGATGGAAAAGACACCAAACTCTTCAAAAAGTATATCAGGCCTTTCTTATTAATTATTTTGATTAAACCCCAGACCCCCTCTGTTCCCAAGCTTCTGGATCCAGGTACATGGGACGAAGCCCTCAGGTATATCCCGTTTGGGTATACAGGAAGTATACCCATTTGGTGGCATATATCCCATTCGTGCATATATGCCACCAAATGGGATTCTTCCCAACTGTTGTAATCATCGACCCCTCTCAATCTCAGCGCCAGTTGAAGACTTGGTCAAACGAAAACGCATGCTAGGTGTTCATTGAATGTTAACTTTTTTAGTCAAGTTTGGTGAACTAAATCATAGATTTTCATTAATATCCACCAGGGGTCGTTGATTACGACTTTGTCAAAATCGTCTGAATCCGGTGTATTTCCCTTGCTTCTATTACGTTTTCTTGTGGAATTTCTTATGAAATTGTCATGGTTCAACAGAAAACATTCAAATTGTTTTCAATGTGTCGTTTTTGTCTGATTGAAAACGCCAAATAAACACCTAAATGTGGAAAAACAGCCATAAGGGGTCGATGAATACAGCACCTGCCTATGATAGGCCCTGTGACAAGGCGCGTGCGTGGTGTGCACTCGTGACATAGCCTATACTCGTAGTAATGGACATGGTGGGCCCATTGGAGTATTGGTCGCTGTTGGTAGATCTAATTAGACTAGTAAGAAGAGCTTACAACAATAAGCCACCACATCTAATTGCAATCGACAACAGGCGGCCTTCGCCCGGCGGCGGCCATACACTGTATATACCTCCGCATCTGACACATCACAACTCTGGGACACTGCCTAGCGTTGCATCGTTGGCGTTGTCGTTGGATGCCATTTCCCACTACCAAATCATTTCCGAAGATTTAATACCGATGCGACAAGATGATCTCTTTGAAACATTCCGAAGAAGGGCCATGAAGACATTGAGCTTCGTTACACATAGATTGCGGGATGATTCAGTGCACAGTCGTCTTTGGGCATCAGATGTGCATATAATATGTGTATTTCATCAATATGACTCCTCGACTCTCTGAAATGTAATATGCCGCATAATAACTTTTGTGTGATACTTCTCTTCCGCTAATTCAAATGGTTTTTTAATCTCGATTGAATCGTCGGAGAAACATTATGCCTAAATATCACGGTATCACATGTATGTATATACATGCGATACCGTGTTGTTACTAGAATACTCTGGGTTCATAATAATATTAACCAAATACTCAAATTTATTAACCAAATAATATAAATAATATTAACCAAATAAATAATATTAACCAAATAGAAGCAAGCTCGGGCTCCGTGAAACGACCGCGGGCAGAATAAAACCACGTATAGGGCGGTATTTGGTTTATTCTATAGCTAATACCTGATTACATTTATCTTTTCTGATAAATGATTTATCAGAAAAGATTATTTTCTTGGAATTTATTCGTTAAAATGCAGGAAATAGCAATCGAAGTGTAAAAACCTGCTCAGAAAAATTGTGAATGGCGTACGAATACGAATCGACAAGTATGGTTGCCAGGCAACTTTAGTTCAGTTAGTGAAATTTTTTAATGAAAATGATCTTTGACAATTCAGAGCAGGGGTGGAATATTTCGCCTGTATGTATTACAGTCGTTACTATTTCCCATTCTAACTGATAATATCTCAACTTAATTCGCAAGTTTATGCATTCTTGTATCAGTGTAAACGGACTTGTCATATCAATTAAGCCTAAAGCTCAAACATCCTTCTACCCAGTTAATCCAGTTATACGAAACCTCACGTTGTAATCTTATTCATGCAACTGTAACTTTTCAGGTGTATCAAGGAGCCCATATAACCATCATGTTTACTTAGCTTTTACCGCTAAAGCATAACTCTATATCCTTATTCATTTACAAATATAATTGATGTTCGAATATCTCTCTGACATCTAGCAAAGGTGTTCTTATCCAATATTTCATCATCTTTACATAGCACAACAAGCTTATGTATTATAGTTTAATACCTGTACTTTGTACAGTATTGTGAATACATAACAACACCAAAAGACTAGCCTTTATCAATGTTTATCATTGATGTTTATCAGTAACATATTACTATGACTTTCAGTCAAGCGTACGTACTTATCATTGCCCTTCTATGGACATGAATTTATAACATTGTTTGTACCGCTTCACCCGAGACAAGAATGAATGTGTATTTTATTGTTAATTATTTCATGTCAATAAACTACTACTACTACTACTATGGTTGCTGGGGGGAATACGGGAAAAAGATCACACTCTAGTCGATTCCTATGAATAAGGCGGAGCTATCACTCGTGGCTATATAATAATATTCAAATACTTTCCTTAGTTACCTAGGCTGTAGATGTTATTAAGATTTGATACTATTTCGCCTGTAGTAATTAATGTGCTTACTTTCACTGTTGCAGGCTGACACTGACACAGTATGCTCAAGGATGTCAGAGTCTCTGACGGAGTGTCTTGGGGTGCTGACTCACAGCATCAACACAGGAAATTGGCATCAGGCACGGACCACCGCAGGACAGATCTGCTACCTCTCCATGGAACCAGAGCTGTACACATGTAACTTGGACTCAAAACAGCAGCTCAAGTCCATCATACATATGTTGATTGAGAGTGGCAAAAAAGTGACAAAAGTAATGGACTACAAATCATCAGGGAGCATCTATACACAAGTGATGTCTTTAGTTGCTTCCGTGATAGATGTGGATGGAGATCTTGTTGATGCATTGTGTGAGGCATACACATGTCAGGTTCAAAACCTGCTCTACTGTCAGAAGCTAGAAGAAGCTGAGGCTTTCCTGCTCACTTGGGGAGAGCTCCTCGAAAGTTGCGTTAGTGAGAAAACCAATGCTGCTCTCTGTCTGGCACATCTTGATCTTGGTTTGGAATTCTTTGTGAAAACAATGGTGGCTTCTGCTATTGATCAACTCCAGGATGCTGAGAAGTATCTGAAATGGTTACCACATCTAATAGGAACATCGACAGAAGCGAAGCTTCGCACATCACTTGGATGTTGTTATTTGTTAAACGGAAAGCGAGTTGAGAGCATAGAGATGCTAGGTCCTGCCAGGAAATTGTGGAAAAATCTTGGTTGGCCTTTGGAAGAAACAAACTTCATTCTCAGCAGTCTCAAGCACTATGCTGAGGCTCAGTTACAACTGAAGCAACTTGAGAAAACAGAAAACTTTGTTGATGTCACGGATGATCTCATCAGGCTTCATCCAGTTATTTACAAGTGCACAAAATCCATGAAGTGTGCAGATATTTTCACGTATTTGGGCATCAATGCCTTCAACACTGAGAATGAGAAGCGAGCTATAACCTACTTCCTGAGAGCTCTAGATCTCTACAAACAACTCGCACCATCAGATAGAAACACTGAAGAGCAAGCAGAAATCCTACGACTGCTTCGATTCATTGGAGTTGCTTGCTACAACACGAGAGAATTTGAACAAGCCTGTGCCATTTACCATGAGCGACTTGACTTGCTAGAATCTTCTACAACAATGGACATGCACCGTTTGAGTCAAGTTGCTGACTGCTATGCCTCGCTGGGTTTCACATACTCTAGGTTGCGTAACTTTGACAAGATGCTGCACTTCTACGAACGAGCCCTTGAACTGGAGAGCCGACTGACCTCCGAGGATCTTCAGCTTATTGAGACAAACATCGGCAGCCTGTATCATGTCCGAGCTGTGCGACTTGAACATGCAGGACAGAGAGAGCAGTCCCTGCAGTTCTACGCTCAGGCTGAGAGCGCTTTCACAAAGGCCTTGCGATATTCCTGGAAATCCTTCCCGTTCATCAACTATGGTTACTACTTGTACTTCCGGCACCAGTACAGTCAATCACTGATCTTCCTGCAGCAGGGCTATCTGAACAGTGTCGTGGACAAGGACACAGTGGAGTTTGACCACACAGAAGATCCAATCCTGATCCCCGACCTCCAACGTGAGCTTGAGAACCGTGACCATGTCCGTGTGCCGGCTGTTGTCGTGTCGCTCTACTTGAAGACACTGGCTCAGAGCCACAGCGACCAGCTCAGTGAGGCCAGGTCTGTACCAGCTCCACAGTCAGGGTCATTCAACAGTAAACTTGTTCCCCATATTGTCATTGGTTCTATTGTATTATGTATGTAAATGTGTGCTAAGTACCGACATTTAATTAAATGGAATGTCTTATTCTGTTTACAGGAGCACAGTGAGTCAACTCCAGAAGGAGATTGAAAGCTGCAAGTTTGAGCAGTACTACCACGAAGGTTTTGGTCTGGAGAACATGCAGGCGTTGAGCCACTCAGTGAACGGCTACGCTCTGCTGGCTGTTGGCTGCAAAGCACAGGCCCTAGAGGCCTTCCGTCAGGCTCTCAACATCGTCCCAAACTACGATGCTGCTCAGAGGAATGTAGACATGCTGAGGAAAGCTCTGAAACCTGCCAAAAAAACATAGGCTGCAAAGCAACAGCAATACTGACTGTGGACTGCATCCCTTGGATGTAAAATTGGTGTTCATGCAGTCTTCATAAGTAGATCTAATGGAAAGTGTAAAAAATCATAACAAATTCCCTTCTGTGAGAAATCTTAACGATGAGAGAATTTCATCTGCTTATCACCCAGTACACTGGTGTTCCACCAGTGAGTTCCAGTGTCCGTCCTCCCACATTTGTGGAATAAGAAATCTAGCCTGAAGATTTGTGATGCCTCTATCAAAGAGCCAAGAGTCAGCACTTATGTTGAATTCATAGATCGTATAGAGTAATATTTTGTTTTGTTGCCAATGTGTGAATAACATTTGAAAATATTTGTAGTTGATCATAATTTAGCTAATGACCTACCAGTAGAAGTGTTTTGTTTGATTTTGATCTGTTGATTGAATTTGTTTGTTTTACTAGATTTTTTTCTTTTGTTTCTTATTGTGGCATAAAGCAATATGAGACCATCTTGTTTGATGTGCAAGTCATGTGTGATTATGATACCAGGGGTCTGTTTCACAAAGAATCTAAACCTACTTTAGCCGACTAAGTTTGGCATTTGGCATGGGAGTTACCGGGGTAGTGGTCGAAATCCTAGTTAGTCGGCTAAGGTAGATTTACCTTGTGAAACAGGCTCCAGTGGTGTGTTGAACATATTTGTCCACATCTTGATTTACTGGTTTACCCAGTATTCAGTGCAAGTTGATGGATAACTAATGAATGCATATGCTCATATGAATGTATGAATTGTACCCGGACTACAGTACATGAAAGTTGAAACACATTCTCCCTGCTATACAATTGTCATCTAATCCATTACTCAATATGTGATCCATTCCCAAGCAAAACAATATTAGCATGGGCGTGATGCATGGTCCTTAGTTAGTATTTTGTACAGGTAATCTACCATGCATTAGGAGCACTGTAGGTCTTCTATGTATTGTGCATGTTGTTACTTAAGACTAATAAATGATTTTGTTTATTGAAATAACATTGTGTCAACATGATGCGGTTGTACATTGTAGATGATTGGAAAAAGATGTGAATGTACAGCTAAAGACATGAATCACGAGACATTTTTGAAAGTTTATGATATACTAGTGGTATCTTTACACATAACAGTTGCCTCAGAGCATGAATACATATATATTCATACAGTGTTTATGCTGTGAAGCAGTACATATTGTGAATATGATTGGAAATACATAAAATTAGATTGGCCACCATGTTTTCTGATTTTCATTGTACGATGGATTCTTAACCAGCATTCTTTATTGTGAACAAAGTGGTAGACAATAGCATCCTGATCACAGGAGCATACTACATCCAAGAGAGCTGCTATGACATGCTAGGCTCTAGATGCCCACACTGGCCTTGGAGGGTTTGGTCATCATGAGTTCTGTCATGTAGGAGTTGTGATCACTGATCAGACCAGTGACTTTCCTCGCAACACCCTGGTAGTCTGTCTCCTTCTGCTTGGCTGCCACAACTTCTCAAGGTCAAGGTCTAGCTCAGAATAACATGCTGTGTACTCCCCCTCCCAGATTATTCAATTTGCATGTTGATAATCTGCCATATGTTGTGAGCACAAAGATCTACAACAGAAATGGGCCCAAGTATCATACACTGCGCCCTAATACTACTCGTCCACTAAATGAATGCCATTTAATCCGTCTGTCGCCTTTTTAATCCCTATTGAATATAGAAGAAGGCGCAGTGTATGATACTTGGGCCCAGAAATGGCACAGAATATAACTCAATGATAACAAACAACAAAAGCGAACTCATACAGACATACATTGTATACTATAAACAGCAGCTGACAAAAACAGTGTGGAGGAAAGACCATGACATAGATCTCAGCATGACAACAGGGATAAATGACTTGCGATGTGACTGGCATGGGTCACTCAGTAGGAAGGTTTTCCGGTCGCTGACTGCAGATTTCTGTTGTACTCCATCAGTACATTCGACACTTGTTTACTGAGTTGTTTGTAATCAGTCTCTTGGCTTTTTGCCGCAATGACTAAAAGATAGAGTCAAGGAAACACCAAGAAAGTATAAAATAATTCTGAAAAGACTATACACAGAAACAAATAATAAATAAAATCTATGGTATAGAAACAGTGGATTGTTGATACAAAAGGTAGGGTTTTGACACCAAAAATGAAAGTAATGGATGATTTACATGTAGCAATATTTCTAAATTAATCTAAACTGAGCTGGGTTTAACATTATACATGTATTGATACTTTTACTGGATATTGTGAGCATAAATAAAATGTTGAAGTTTAATACACAAGTGGAATTGAAAGGATACACTCTTTCATCACGAAGTTGTTTTGTTCATGGTGTTGCCATTTCCGTTCCAGATTCCCAAGCTGTAAAATATGAGTAATATACAAGTGTCAGTACCTTTGTTGAGAATAACAAATTGGTTCTGGGTGATTCTTGACTGTGCCTGTAGCAGTAAGTTGTGAGCCAACACATGAGATTGGCTTCAATATATCACTATGTCACCAGCAGTGAAATGATAGGCGATTGTACATCACCTGTGTGAATGTTTCATTTTCATTGAGCTGGGACTTAAGAGCCTCGTAGCGCTGCGACAGATCCTGCATTGTTTTCTTGATGACTTCACGCCGTTTGTGCAAAGTCACTTTGTCCTCACTCAATCGCTGCAAGCACACACAGACATTGTATGTTCAACAAAGTCACAACAAAGAAATCAACATTTTAATTTCACCAAGTAAGGAATTATGAATTATATCCTACAAAATACATGTTATAAAATAACTTAATAATGAGTATGATAATTAATATATGTATGAGACCTTTTTCTTATCCTCTCCCTCGCGTTTGAGTCTGTCAAGGTCGGAGTAGACTTCCAGCTCGCCAGTCTGTTTGTCAATCTTGCCTCGGAGCATATCGAGTTCCTGTGTGATTTTGGCCTCCAGCTGCTCGACTTTCTGCAGATCCTGGTGAAGCTTCTCGCTCTCTGGGGAGAAGGGGGGGGGGGGGGGGGGGGGGAGGGTAGGTGCGGGTTAGTATTGACAAAATATAACAAAATAAATACAGAAACAGATGACAATATTATCAGCAGTTCAATGACTACACAAATAGGGTAGGGAATAACTGCAGTAAAACACATTTTGCGAGCCAGTCTGTCAGGCGTACCCCCTGCAAGGCCAGACGACGTGGATTTGGACTTCTGCATCTCATTCTCCTTGAAAGCCAGGTCCTCCCTCATCCCCTCCAGCTCCTGGGGACTCGGCAGGTGATGGAACCGCGCCAGGTTCTGTAACCATGGCAAGAGAAGTTATTATTTAAGGCACTCAAGAAGTAGGGATTTTGACAGTGTATGTGCTGGTTTCCTTTCCAGATAATTACTCGAACAAATTCAATGGGGGACTAACCCGACTCATGTGCTCCAAGACGGCGACTGTGTTCTGCTCTAGCTGCTGAATCTTCTCCTGCAGATCACAGTATAACATGTGAAGTTACATTCCCAGTTGCACTGGGAAAACGATTCAGAGACATATGTGTACCTATCACCAGATCCCTTATGATTGTATTTGTTGCAACCAAGTTTTATTGATACTGGCATGAAGGAGGCTACTTACAATTTCTTGTGCTTTGCTTTCCTCAAAATTTTCGAGGAATTCTGAAATTTAGGAGTTGAACAATTTCAAGAAAAACCCAACAGGAAGCTAACTTAAATAAATGTATGTTGAATGTATCGAGGATAAAACTATGTCATACCATCCATGGTTTCTTCTCGTTTCTTGAGCTCTTTGTACTTTTGATTCTTTTCACCTGCAAAAGGTAGATCAATCAATACTGGATCCTTGGTGGAAAATAACCTCGAACCATGTTGTTGAGCTGTGAATCATTGCCACACATTTTTAAGTTATACCTTGGTTTTCTTCAATGTCTTCATCAAGTTGCCGTATTTCTTCTCGCAAGTGCTCCAGTCTGTCCCGCATCTCATTAATTCTATATAAAAAATGATGCAAAAAATTTACCAAGCATCACACTGAACAAATCCTAACAGTGATTAGCCCTGTAGGAAGCAGCTGTATGACTGAATCTGTTTAGAGAGTGTTTTATGTTGTGTGGCCACCAAGTAATGTAAAGTCTGTCAACTCACTGTCGCTCCATGGAGTTGATCTCCTGATTGTCCTCTTTGACCTGTTTGAGAAGCTTCTCACGCTCATCCTGAGGACTGCCTTTGGCCTGTGTCTCCTCCACAAGCTGGTCTCGCTTCACCTCCAGCTCCTGCAGCTGTTCGTACAAGCGCACTGCAGGGCACAAATACACAATCAACTACTGTACCCGCTCGTACAGGCGCACTGCAGGACACAAATACACAATCAACTACTGTACCCGCTCGTACAGGCGCACTGCAGGGCACAAATACACAATCAACTACTGTACCCGCTCGTACAGGTGCACTGCAGGGCACAAATACACAATCAACTACTGTACCCGCTCGTACAGGTGCACTGCAGGGCACAAATACACAATCAACTACTGTACCTGCTCGTACAGGCGCACTGCAGGGCACAAATACACGATCAACTACTGTACCCGCTCGTACAGGTGCACTGCAGGGCACAAATACACAAACAACTACTGTACCCGCTCGTACAGGAACACTGCAGGACACAAATACACAAACAACTACTGTACCCGCTCGTACAGGAACACTGCAGGACACAAATACACAATCAACTACTGTACCCGCTCGTACAGGTGCACTGCAGGGCACAAATACACAATCAACTACTGTACCCGCTCGTACAGGCGCACTGCAGGGCACAAATACACAATCAACTACTGTACCCGCTCGTACAGGAGCACTGCAGGACACAAATACACAATCAACTACTGTACCCGCTCGTACAGGAGCACTGCAGGACACAAATACACAATCAACTACTGTACCCGCTCGTACAGGTGCACTGCAGGGCACAAATACACAATCAACTACTGTACCCGCTCGTACAGGTGCACTGCAGGGCACAAATACACAATCAACTACTGTACCTGCTCGTACAGGCGCACTGCAGGGCACAAATACACAATCAACTACTGTACCCGCTCGTACAGGTGCACTGCAGGGCACAAATACACAATCAACTACTGTACCCGCTCGTACAGGAGCACTGCAGGGCACAAATACACGATGGCTAGCACATAATATAATGAACTAATTTTACTGATATATAAGAGACAAACCTGCTTCCTGCTTGACAGGTGATGCTGCGAGCTCCTGAAAAAAACAATCCACAGTCAATCAATCACTCATACTATGGTTATTTCATTCCTGCAATAGACCTGTATACTTTTAGTTATGTGATTATAAATGTAAGATCAAACTATTGAGGATACTGTTCTTCAGACACAGCCACGGACCTCCTCCAACTCAGCTTTCTTCATGTTCAGTCTATCCAGCTCCTGCTGTCCTGATTCTTGCTGCTTCAGGTAGTGCTCATTTTGATCCTTCCGCTCAAAATATCGCTGTCTCATCTCTGGTTTCTATGCAAAATAACCAACAGCTGACATACACTCAACACATGTATTCTATCAGTGATAGTGCACTGAATCACAGACAAGGAATACAGCTTCACAGATGCAGATATTGCAAGTTATAAGATAATTTGAGGTCTCATTTCGAAGAGATTTTTTGCCATGTTGACGCTGATGTCAGTACCATGTCAGCGACGAGGCTGTCAGCCATGCTCCTCTCCTGCTGTAGTTCTACCTCCAACTGTTTGATGGCCACCTCTCTCCTGGCAGGGGTATAGAAATCACAGCAATCACACGATGATGTCTTGATCAAGCTCTCTATTCTCTGAGGCTTCTATCGAAGGCTCTAAAGCAATTATGGCAGAAACCAGTTTGCAATTCAACTTACTCTTGTTTCTGTTCAAATAGGCTGTCCAGACTTTTTGACTCTCGCTCATTCTGGTTGCGAAGCTGATAGAAGACATACGTGTAAACATTCATTGTGCAAAATATTGAAACATTTTAATGAGCAACTACTTAACGAATTTCAGCATCAGTTCAGCCTTAATTGAAAGTAAACTTACATCTTCATAATCCATCTGGATGTCGCTTATGTTCTCATCTGTGTTCAGCTTGTCCACAAGCTGTAATGCATGATTTATTCAAGTACAGTATGTGATTTATATGGCACAAATATTGGTTTCATATATATATATATATATATATATATATATATATATATATATATATATATATATATATATATATATATATATATATATATATATATATATATATATATATACATTTGTAGAAATAAAATTTGTGTCTGGGGCGGTTAGAAATGTTCATTATGAGTCTATGATGGAAACTCACTGTGTTGTAGTCGCCAAGTTCAGCCTGTGACTCTTTGATTTCATTTGCCAATAATTCAGCTCTGCAAAACATGTATGTTTAAAATAACTGAAATTTCAATTATAAGTAGCTTATTCTGAATAATCGCAACTGCATCATCATGGAATTCTGACCTTTTCTCATAAGTGACGAAGCTGGACTGGTCTTCGCTGGATTGTTCTACTTCTTTCTTCAAGCGGGTCGTCTCAGACATAAGATCGTTCATTTTTGTCCTTCACAAAAAATACATACAATATTACTACTACATAAAGGACTGAACTTATAAATGTTTTCCACATCACATAATAATGTACATATACTGTATAATATATACATTGAATGAAAATGCACTGGGAGCCAGGCATGGGTCAATTAACTTGGATTTTTAATTAATTAAATTACAATTAAAATAAAAATCATGCAATTAAATTAAATTACAATAACACATTTCATCAAGTTAATTAATTAAATTAGAATTAAATGACACATTTAATTAACTAGACGTCAAGGCCTAAAGATGCCTTGGAGGCATTTCGGTGTTAGGACTAATTCGTAATATTTAAAGACCTAGTAGCATGCCGATGAAAGTGCTTTTCATTTAGTCTATTATGAATAGTTTTCCACAAATTCGAACGAATTTTACAATTACAATCAATGGGTTTAGAGATATTGAACCAAATAGGCACTCCTTCCGTAAATTGCCGAAGATTTTGATCCTGATTTTAGTGTGGGTCACGTGGTTTGTGACGTCAGTTGAGGCAGGCCTGAAAGTACATGTAGCCAGCAAGATAAACTGCATGTCGCATATTCATTCCCCTGATGTATGTGTGACAATTCAAGTGAAGGGGTGAGATGGCAGGAGGACGGCATTTCTTGTCTTGATATTTAGAATCAGAACTATTTATTCACCCAGAACGGAGGTTTGTTGAACTGGAAGATGTCCAGTATTTGCTTGTTTTTGCGTGTTTTCTGTTGAATCGCATGCATTTTGAAGTGATTTTCCCTTCTTTGAGCTGGCCAACAAATTACGTATTTTACGTTTTTGGCGAGCCATCAAAGCACATTCTGCCTCAAATGACGTCACGATTACGGAAATTGCCGAAGCAATTTCTTTCATCGGCTGGAGAAGGCGATCGTAATACTGGCCCAATATACTACATTATATGTCGCTGTTATTAGTTACCAATTAACGCGAACACCTTTTTCATCACCAAATGTCCACAATGCCTTTATGTGAACAGGAATAAAATCATATAATGGTACCTTGCTACTATGATTTTAAAACATGTTTGCCACGGGCTCAATGACACACCGTTTGCTAGATATTGACGAAAATGAAAAATGTCGACTCAGCAAAAAAAATCTCGGGTCAAGGTCAAAGTTCATCCTTCATACCCCCCCCCCCCCCCAGGCATGTTTGTCTAGATCGACGAGTCCAAAAATAACGTCCGGTTCGCTCTACGACGCACCGTTTCTGAGATATTGACGAAAACGAAAAATGCCGACTCGGCAAAAAATTTCGGGTCAAGGTCAAAGTTCATCCATAATAACTTTAAGACATGTTTGTCTAAGGCGACGAGTCCGAAAATAACGTCCGTTTCGCTCTACGACGCACCGTTTCCGAGATATCGATGAAAACGAAAAATGCCGACTCGGCAAAAATATTTCGGGTCAAGGTCAAAGTTCATCCATAAAACCCCTTAGACATGTTTGTCTAGGGCGACGAGTCCGAAAATAACGTCCATTTCGCTCTATGACGTACCGTTTCCGAGATATGCAGGAAGCCTTAAGGATGAGTCAGCAAAAAGTTATTTCGACCTCTAGGTCAAAGGTCGTTTGACGGATCAATATCAAAATTGATAGGGTTCTTGCCTGGTGGTATATAAACCTCCATGCAAAGTTCTGCAACTATTGCCTGAATATTTTTCGAGTTATCGTTCGGAAACCAAGTCTCATAATCGCCCTTGATTTCATCCTCATGGACCTCACGGACCTCGGAGTTGAATCAAAAAACAAAATACCCCATAGACATGTTTGTCTAGTGCGACGAGTCCGAAAATAATGTCCGTTTCGCTCTACGACGCACCGTTTCTGAGATATGCAGGAAGCCTCAAGGATGAATCAGCAAAAAATTATTTTGACCTCTAGGTCAAAGGTCATTTGACGGATTGATCCCAAAATCAATAGGGTTCTTCCCTGGTGGTATATGAACCTCCATGCAGAATTCTGCATCTATTGCCTGAATATTTTTCGAGTTATCGTCCGGAAACCAAAAACCTTGATTTCATCCTCACGGACCTCACGGACCTCGGAGCCGGCTCAAAAAGAATAGGGTTCTTCCACATATCATTTCTGACTAGTGGTGAAAATTTGATAAGGATCCATCAAGGCAACCTAAAGTTATCGTCCGGAAACCAAAACGGCGGAAGAAGAAAAAAAAGAAAGAAAAAAAAAAAAATTCTGCTAAAACCATAAAGGCATTTCTGCCGAAATGCCTTAATTAAATTAACAATTACTTTCTGCATTACTGAAAGTTCTGATTAAAAGTATTATTATTGACACACTTTTTTAGTGGTAGTCCGACGGTCTAGCTCTGTACATGTAATGATCATGATGTAGTATTTTAGATTGGTAATGTATAAAATAAATGATAGCAATAGTACTGAATGTATATTATGAATCCATATCAAGAGCTCATTTTTAATTTCTCCATAGGCACAGGGGGGTCATTCATCCTTGCTGAGTCATATACATAATGACAAGGCATACCGTAGTATGTGATTTCCTCACCTCAGTAGACCAAGGAAGTATGATTTGTCCTGCACTTGTCTCTGAGGACCTGAAAAATTATAGTATGGTTACATGTATGCCCACATGAATACAACTTGTGGATTATTGCAAATACTACGTAAGGGTAACAAGCTATCAACACACTGATTTTGCTTCACATGAATGACTCCCCCAACAGATGGCTTGAAATGAAAAGCAGGTCATTATAGAATGACTTCAATCAAGTTGCAATTTACCACACTGTCATGATTGTTGGATAGGGATATTGGATAATTTTATCTGGCATGCCGCCAGATAATATAAATCTTCACATGTGGCACTAATGGGATTCCGTAGTTGGATATAACTTTCACAACTGAATAGAATGTTATCTCACACAAATACCTCGACCAGCTGCAGTCTTGAGGCCACTTATTCCTTGCTGAGTCATTGGTCGTTCAGCAACATTGAGAGTAGAACTCAGAGCTGCCAGGGAAGAGATAAAGGCACTGAAAACTTTGATATCTATCATAGACTGTAAGAAGCATTATTACACTGGCAACTCAAGATATCATAACATTCCAATCAAACCAGACACTTACACACTCCCCCTCCGATACTCCCTCCTCTTGATCCTGGCCGCTGCTGTAAGGAGAAAACGACAGTATATGTGGTACAGAAAATAACCACTTATCTAGATATATACATTTATTATATGTATGAAGCGGGTCAGCATTGAGATTGGTCCAACTGTTGTCACTTGACCTACAATACTTTTTCTTATCCAGAGTGTGTCATTGTGTGTCACCCCTCTGTCTGCTTGAGATATTGACCACACAGTCAATTATGATACAGATATTGACCGCAAAGTCGGATTAATAAAATATGGAATGTAAATGAAGATGCATATAATAAAACAAATATTAACCTTTCAAGCTGGAGAACAATTAGCTATCTCAGTTCTCTTCCCGAATAAATCATGACCAAGCATATTTGGTCAATACGTGGTTTTCGGCAGGGAAAGCTGCATATTTACCCGTCATGGCCGTCAAAATCAATAATTGTTTTATTATTTGTGTTGGTTACATGTGTATGCATGTAATGTACAAAAGTGCACACAGTTTTCATACCATTGCTGTGGCCAGTCGGCTTGCTGTGCCAGGAGGGACAGCAGCTAAAATGATAAATTGAAACAGAAATTTACATAAAACATCATCAATATATAAGAAAAAACAAGTCATACATAACCATTTACAATTATACACATATTTTATTACCTGGCTTGCTCGCCATGATTGGAGCTTCCTTTAACTATATGATGTCTTGTATTCTAATATCCCTGAAATTGAGAAGTGTAAATAAGGTGTTTAGTTGTTCAAAGCATTATAGGTTCCACAAATTGTTTATGATTCCATTTTATTATCTTTCACCGACATACATCTATTGCACAATGCACAGTAGGGGCCTATACTAGTAGCACTGTGTGACCGAAGTTCAGGATACTAAGCTATTTCAGAGATATCTTGTTGAAACGATTGACAGCTTTCTTTAATTTAAATCATAATGTACCCACTCAGGCACGCTGTGCTTGCACATACATCCAACATAACTAGGCTCTGGCATAACTCAAACATATTCCAATCAACCAAATAAAGGCAAGGAATACGCTATGGCTCATTCGCCATCGGATTACAGGCCAATCTTCGGCCCGGTACGCAGGCTGCGTAATTAATTCAGGATATTACTCTGAATTACTCTGAAGAGGGAATGGTTTTCTATTACTTTCCAGATCAGAAATGAAACAGCTGTGTATTTGTCGCAAATTACAAGCAAAAAACTTGATATTGCCGCCATCTTGCCATGACACTCGGGTAAGATTCGCAGAGAATCATGGGTAATATATAAGTGGGTGTGTCTGAAACTCTCAGGGAACTCTGATGAAACATGACACCTGTGTGACATTATCATGACGATGTTTTCGAAGGAATACGGATCATATTCATATATATCATTTTATGAAAGAAAGCAACATATGAATTGCTTTCATTGAATAACTCGATAGAAAAATAAAAGATCAATTCACATTAGTGTTGTTCCGATGATCAATTTTTTTCAAAAGTCGGTTGAAATATCATCCGATTATGATGATCGATTATGATTTAAGATTAAAAAATTGGATAAGCGGTTGATACGCAAACTCCTATACTGTAGTTCGTAAACATAAAGATGACATATACTGTACACGTTATATTCTCAATATTATTATTGGCGTATTCCCCTATTATCGCTCAGTCGACAATTAATATTTTGATCTCAACGTGAATAGTTAAGTGTACACAATGTTTACATGTAGTATTCATATTAACACCTAGTCGAATGATATGTTTATATATACCAAAAAGGCATGTGCAAAACAGTATTCTCTTCAAACACGTAAAACAGCTAAAAGTGTGTTGTCAAGCACAACAAAGTTCTGGAATTCCACTAAACTGCCACCTGGCGAATGACTGGCGACAGCGATATTTCTATGGAACTGTCTTTATGCCAGTAGATCTTCTACCAGTAGAAATTCTACTAGTAGAACATTTTTGTGCGTTTCTTTATACCAGTAGAACTTCTACCAGTAGAATATTTATTTCTACTAGTGGAACTTTTTTTCTTTGTTCTACTAGTAGAACAAAATTCTGCGGGATACTATCGATTTGTCTCTGTCACGCCGCGTCCGCCGCCGCCGTAGAGATTTTCTTGTGAACCCTCTACAGGTTGGAAGTCTGAACTGATTAAGATAATTTCTTAGAGGGACATGTCTCATGCTAAGATTGCGACACCAATCGACTTTGGTTGCCATAGCAACCAAATTGGCAGATTGGCGACACATTTTGTGCCCAATCTGGCGAATGACTGGCGACAGCGATATTTCTATGGAACTGTCTTTATGCCAGTAGATCTTCTACCAGTAGAAATTCTACTAGTAGAACATTTTTGTGCGTTTCTTTATACCAGTAGAACTTCTACCAGTAGAATATTTATTTCTACTAGTGGAACTTTTTTTCTTTGTTCTACTAGTAGAACAAAATTCTGCGGGATACTATCGTTTTGTCTCTGTCACGCCGCGTCCGCCGCCGCCGTAGAGATTTTCTTGTGAACCCTCTACAGGTTGGAAGTCTGAACTGATTAAGATAATTTCTTAGAGGGACATGTCTCATGCTAAGATTGCGACACCAATCGACTTTGGTTGCCATAGCAACCAGATTGGCAGATTGGCGACACATTTTGTGCTCAAATTGGCCTGTTTAGCACACATGGTTCGTGAATGCTTCACGGGTGGGAGTTTTCGATGAATGATCATCACACAGGCTTGATGAGAGAGACAGTCACACGAAACCTATTGTTTCTTAGAATGATGAAATAAATGTTAATTAGTGAATAAGCTAAGTCATTAGCACCATTAAAATATCCACTTTGACATCTGTGATAACTCCAATAACCTGTACTATGAAAGCGAATATGGCACTGAATTCTTGTTGAGAATGGAGTACTGATGTTTTTGTTGAAAACAGAATAATATTACCGAAAAAGTTAATATTAGTTTTACTGGTTATAAGTCCATTATTGACCACAATAAAAATAGTTAAGACAAGAAACATTATTATTGGACTCAGCAAGGTGAATGTTCTTTCCATCAGTAGAGATTTCATAGGTGTTACCGAATAAGTTACCATTAATTTTACTAGTTAGGTCTATAATTGACCACAATAAATATATTTAAGACAAAAATCATTTATTTTTGGACTCAACAAGGTGGAGGTTGTGCCTAGTAGGGATTTCATGGCTGTAACCGAATAAGTTAGCAATGGTTTTACTAGTTA